>CM061280.1:50906695-52253362 GCA_030848825.1 Tadarida brasiliensis | reverse complement strand
CCTCTACTCCCAAATTGCTGAGCATTTTTATCAGGAATGGGTGCTGGATTTTGTCGAATGCTTTTTCAGCATCTATTGATATGATCATGTGGTTTTTATCTTTCATTTTGTTTATGTGGTGTATCACATTTATTGATTTGCGAATGTTGAACCAGCCTTGCATCCCTGGGATGAATCCCACTTGGTCATGGTGAATAATTTTCTTGATGTATTGCTGGATCCGATTTGCTAGTATTTTGTTTAGGATTTTGGCATCTACATTCATCAGGGATATTGGCCTGTAGTTTTCTTTCTTTGTAGTGTCTTTTTCTGGTTTTGGAATTAGGATTATGCTGGCCTCATAAAACGAGTTTGGATGTCTTCCTTCTTCTTGAATTTTTTGAAATAGTTTGAGGAGAATGGGTGTTAGTTCTTCTTTGAATGTTCGGTAAAACTCCCCCGTGAAGCCATCTGGGCCTGGGCTTTTGTTTGCTGGGAGAGTCTTGATTACATCTTCAATTTCCTCAGCTGTTATTGGTCTGTTCAAGTTTTCTATCTCTTCCCGGTCCAGTTTTGGGAGACTATGTGTTTCTAGAAATTTGTCCATTTCACTTAGATTGTCGAATTTGTTGCCATATAAATGTTCATAGTATTTGCTAATGATCCTTTGTATTTCTGTGGTGTCAGTTGTTACTTCTCCTCTTTCATTTCTGATTTTGTGTATTTGGGTTCTCTCTCTTTGTTTCTTGGTGAGTCTAGCTAAGGGTCCATCAATCTTGTTTATCTTTTCAAAAAACCAGCTCTTTGTTTTATTGATCCTTTGAATTGTTTCTCTGGTCTCTATGTCGTTTATTTCTACTCTGATCTTTACTATTTCCTTCCTTCTATTTGCTCTGGGGTTTTCTTTTTGTTTGCTTTCTAGTTCTTTAAGTTGTGAGGTTAGATAATCTATTAGAAATTTTTGTTGATTCTTGAGGTGGGCCTGTAGTGCTATGAACTTCCCTCTCAGAACTGCTTTCGCTGCATCCCATAGATTTTGTGTTGTTGTGTGTTCATTTTTGTTGGTTTCCAGGAAGTTTTTAATTTCTTCCTTGATCTCCTCGGTAACCCATTCATTGTTTAATAACATGCTATTTAGCCTCCATGTATTCAAATGTCGTTGCATGTTCTTTTTCCAATTGATTTCTAGTTTCATGCCATTGTGATCTGAGAAGATGCTTGATATGATTTCAATCTTCTTGAACTTGTAGAGGCTTCGTTTGTGTCCTAACATGTGGTCTATCTTTGAGAATGTCCCATGTGCACTTGAGAAGAATGTGAATTCTATAGTTTTGGGGTGCAATTCTCTGTAAATATCTATTAAATCCATTTGGTCTAGTGCTTCGTTTAGAGTCTCTGTGTCCTTGTTAATTTTTTGTCTAGAGGATCTATCCAGTGATGTCAGCGGGGTGTTGATGTCCCCTGTTACGATTGTATTGCTGTCAATTTCTCCTTTGAAGTCCTCCAGCAGATTTTTAATATATTTTGGTGCTCCTATATTTGGTGCGTATATGTTTACCAAGGTTATATCTTCCTGTTGGATAGATCCTTTCAATATTATATAGTGACCTTCTTTGTCTCTAGTAATGGCTTTCGTTTTGAAATCTATTTTATCAGATATGAGTATTGCTACCCCAGCTTTTTTTTCCTTTCCATTTGCTTGGAAGATTTTTTTCCATCCCTTCACTTTCAGCCTATGTGAGTCTTTTGTTGTGAGGTGGGTCTCTTGTAAACAGCATATATATGGGTTATGCTTTCTTATCCAATCCGATACTCTGTGTCTTTTTATCGGAGCATTCAATCCATTTACATTTAAGGTGACTATTGATATGTACTTATTTATTGCCATTTTTGTTCAGTGTGGTTCTACTTTCCTTCCTATTTCTTCTACTAATTACAGCAGTCCTTTTAACATTTCTTGCAGTGCTGGTTTGGTGCTAATGTATTCCCTTAGCCTTTTTTTGTCTGAGAAGCTCTTTATTTGACCTTCTATTTTGAATGACAGCCTTGCTGGGTAGAGTAGTCTTGGATTCAGATTCTTGTTTTTCATGACCTTGATTACTTCATGCCATTCCCTTCTGGCCTGTAGTGTTTCTGTTGAGAAGTCAGCTGATAGCCTGATGGGGGTTCCTTTGTAGGTAACCTGTTGCTTTTCTCTTGCTGCCTTGAGGATTCTCTCTTTGTTTTTAATTTTTGGCATTTTAATTACTATGTGTCTTGGTGTGGGCCTGTTTGGATTCTTCTTACTTGGGACTCTCTGTGCTTCTTGAACTTGAATACCTTCTTTCTTCACCAAATTAGGGAAGTTTTCTGTCATAATTTCTTCAAATATATTCTCTAACCCTTGCTCATTTTCTTCTTCTTCAGGGACTCCAATTATGCGAATATTATTACGTTTCCAGTTGTCCCACAATTCTCTTAAGCTGTCTTCCTGTTTTTTCATTGTTTTTTCCTTTTGGTTTTCTGATTGGTTGATTTTTTCTACCCTGTCTTCTAATTCACTGATCCGGTCCTCAGCTTCCTCTACTCTGCTGTTTAGTCCTTCCAATGTGTTCTTCATTTCTGCTATGTCATTCTTCATTTCTTCTTGCTGCTGCTTCATTTCTTCTTGCTGCTTCTTCATTTCCACTTGGTTGGTTTTCAGTGTTTCTATGTCTTTGCTCATGGTGTGGATGTCTTTACTCAAGGTGTTGATGTCCTTACTCATGCTGTTGAGCTTCCTCAAGATCATGGCTCTGAATTCTAGCTCTGTTAACTTACTTAGTTCCGTTTCATTTATCTCATCTTCGGTAGAGGTCTCTTGTTCTTTCATTTGGGCTCTGTTTCTTTGTTTCCCCATTTTGGCTATCTCAGTGGTTTTTGGAGCCTGCCAAATTTTCCTGTGGATGTTGGTGTTCTGTTGTTTGTGGCTCCCTCTACTGGGTTTGGATGAGCGTGGGAGGACCCACGTTAAACAGCACCCTGGAGTCTTACTTTCCAGGGTATATTTGCAAGCCCAGCAAAGGTTAAGTTATCCTCTAGCTTTTTGCCTAGAGGCTATTAGTTGTGGTTGCTTGTAGAGCCTTAGGTTTTCAGTTGAATGAAAACCTCCCTCAGGTGTTCAGTGAGAGGATTTCCAGGGGGTAGGGCAGATGCTAGCAGTTAATGAGCCTCAGTTTGCATTTCAATGGCCCTCTAGGGTGTGAATGGTTCTCCGAGGGAGGGGCTGCAGCCTCTCCCCAGAGCCCTGGGGTGGAGTAAGACGACCAGGCCACAGTCCTGGGTGGCCGCAACTCAGCAAAAACTCTGAGCGCCCTCCAAATCCCAGGTGTCCCCACTCAGTTCCAGTCCAGTCCGCCCTCCCTCTGCCGGAGCCCAGGTGAGTGGCTGCGGCTATTTTAGCGCTCTGTCCCGGCCCTTCGTGGTGGAGCTGGCGCGGACTTCAGCGCTCTCCGCCCCGTCCCCGCGCGGTGCAGCTGGCGCGGACTTCAGCGCTCTCCGCCCCGTCCCCGCGCGGTGCAGCTGGCGCGGACTTCAGCGCTCTCCGCCCCGTCCCCGCGCGGTGCAGCTGGAGCGGACTTCAGCACTCTCTGCCCCGTCCCAGCGCGGTGGAGCTGGGGCGGATTTCAGCACTCTCTGCCTCGTCCCCGCGCGGTGTAGCTGGGGCGGATTTCAGCACTCTCTGCCCCGTCCCCGCGCGGTGTAGCTGGGGCGGATTTCAGCGCTCTCCGCCCCGTCCCCGCGCGGTGTAGCTGGGGCGGATTTCAGCACTCTCTGCCCTGTCCCAGCGCGGTGGAGCTGGCGCCACTCCAACCCCGAGGGCGGGCGCCGCTCCGGCTAAGGGGCTAAGGCCGTTGCTGTCCGTGGGTTCCCAGCCCCCCTCTCGCGCCCTCGCAATCCTACCAGGATCGAGTCAGTGTCCCTGGTTGTATCGTTCTCGCAAGCTGCTTTTCTGTTGCTTTTTCCCGACGATTTGTCCTTATTTTAGTTGTAATTCCAGTTTGGTCCTGGGAGATGGTCTGTGTAGCTTCCATTCACTCCGCCGCCATTTTTCCTCTCCTTTGATGTTAATTTTGTATCCTACTACTTTGCCGAATTCGTTTATTAAGTCTAGTAGATTTTTGATGGAGTCTTTAGGGTTTTCTATGTATAATATCATGTCATCTGCGAATAATGACAGTTTCACTTCCTCCTTTCCAATTTGGATCCCTTTTATTTTTTCTTCATGTCTGATTGCTGTGGCTAAGACTTCCAGTACTATGTTAAATAAGAGTGGTGAAAGTGGGCATCCTTGTCTTGTTCCTGTTCTTAAGGGAAATGCTTTTAGTTTTTGTCCATTGAGTATGATGTTGGCTGTAGGTCTTTCATATATGGCCTTTATAATGTTGAGATGTGATCCCTCTATTCCCAAATTGCTGAGCGTTTTTATAAGAAATGGGTGCTGGATATTGTCAAATGCTTTTTCAGCATCTATTGATATGATCATATGGTTTTTATCTTTCATTTTGTTTATGTGATGTATCACATTAATTGATTTGCGTATATTGTACCAGCCTTGCATCCCTGGGATGAATCCCACTTGGTCATGGTGAATAACTTTTTTGATGTATTGCTGGATCCGATTTGCTAGTATTTTGTTCAGGATTTTGGCATCTATGTTCATCAGGGATATTGGCCTGTAGTTTTCTTTCTTTGTAGTGTCTTTTTCTGGTTTTGGAATTAGAATTATGCTGGCCTCATAAAACGAGTTTGGAAGTCTTCCTTCTTCTTGAATTTTTTGGAATAGTTTGAGGAGAATGGGTGTTAGTTCTTCTTTGAATGTTCGGTAAAACTCGCCCGTGAAGCCGTCAGGGCCTGGGCTTCTGTTTGCTGGGAGAATCTTGATTACATCTTCATTTTCCTTCATTGTTATTGGCCTGTTCAAGTTTTCTATCTCTTTCCGATTCAGATTTGGGAGACTATGTGTTTCTAGAAATGCGTCTATTTCGCTTAGATTGTCAAATTTGTTGCCATATAAATGTTCATAGTATTTGCTAATGATCCTTTGTATTTCTGTGCTGTCAGTTGTTACTTCTCCTCTTTCATTTCTGATTTTGTGTATTTGAGTTCTCTCTCTTTGTTTCTTCGTGAGTCTAGCTAAGGGTCCATCAATCTTGTTTATCTTTTCAAAAAACCCGCTCTTTGTTTTATTGATCCTTTGAATTGTTTTTTTGGTCTCCATGTTGTTTATTTCTGCTCTGATCTTTACTATTTCCTTCCTTCTACTTGGTCTAGGGTTTTCTTTTTGTTTGCTTTCCAGTTCTTTAAGTTGTGACGTTAGGTAGTCAATTAGAAATTTTTCTTCTTTCTTAAGGTGGGCCTTTAGTGCTATGAACATCCCTCTCAGAACTGCTTTCGCAGTATCCCATAGATTTTGCGTTGTTGTGTGTTCATTTTCATTGGTTTCCAGAAATTTTTAAATTCTTCCTTGATCTCCATGGTAACCCATTCATTGTTCAGTAACATGCTATTTAGCCTCCATGTGTTCATATGTTTTTGCATGTTCTTGTTACAATTGATTTCTAGTTTCATGGCATTGTGGTCTGAGAAGATGCTTGATATGATTTCAATCTTCTTGAACTTGTAGAGACTTAGTTTCTGCCCTAACATATGGTCTATCTTTGAGAATGTCCCATGTGCACTTGAGAAGAATGTGAATTCTGCAGTTTTGGGGTGTAATTCTCTGTATATATCTATTAAATCCATTTGATCTAGTGCTTCATTTAGAGTCTCTGTTTCCTTGTTAATTTTTTGTCTAGATGATCTATCCAGTGATGTCAGTGGGGTGTTGAAGTCTCCTGCTATGATTATATTGTGGTCAATTTCTCCTTTGAAATCCTCCAGAAGATTTTTAATATATTTTGGTGCTCCTATATTGGGTGCATGTATGTTTACCAAGGTTATATCTTCCTGTTGGATAGACCCTCTCAATATTATGTAGTGGCCTTCTTTGTCTCCAGTTATGGTCTTCAATTTGAAATCTAATTTATCAGATATGAGTATTGCTACTCCAGCTTTTTTTTCCTTTCCATTTGCTTGGAAGATTTTTTTCCATCCTTTTACTTTCAACCTATGTGAGTCTTTTGTTGTGAGGCGGGTCTCTTGTAAACAACATATATGTGAATCATGCTTTCTTATCCAGTCAGCTACTCTGTGTCTTTTTATCGGAGCATTCAGTCCATTTACATTGAAGGTTATTATTGATATGTACTTATTTATTGCCATTTTTTACAGTGTGATTCTAATTATCTTTCTATTTCTTCTAATAATTATAGCAGTCCTTTTAACATGTCTCGCAGTGCTGGTTTGGTGCTAATATATTCCCTTAGCCTTTTTTTGTCTGGGAAGCTCTTTATTTGACCTTCTATTTTGAATGATAGCCTTGCTGGATAGAGTAGTCTTAGATTCAGATCCTTGTTTTTCATGACCTTGATTACTTCATGCCATTCCCTTCTGGCCTGTAGTGTTTCTGTTGAGAAGTCAGATGATAGCCTAATTGGGTTTCCTTTGTAAGTAACCTGTTGCTTATCTCTTGCTGCCTTTAGGATTCTCTCTGTCTTTAATTTTTGGCATTTTAATTATTATGTGTCTTGATGTGGGCCTGTTTGGGTTCTTCTTACTTGGGGCTCTCTGTGCTTCTTGAACTTGAATGCTTTCTTCCTTCACCAGGTTAGGAAACTTTTCTGTCACTGTTTCTTCAAATATATTCTCTAACCCTTGCTCATTTTCTTCTTCTTCGGGGACTCCAATAATGCGAATGTTATTATGTTTCCAGTTGTCCCACAGTTCTCTTAAGCTATCTTCCTGCTTTTTCATTGTTTTTTCCTTTTGGTTTTCTGATTGATTGATTTTTTTCTACTCTGTCTTCTAATTCACTGATCCGGTCCTCTGCTTCCTCTACTCTGCTGGTCAATCCTTCCAATGTGTTCTTTATTTCTGCTATGTCATTCTTCATTTCCACTTGGTTGGTTTTCAGTGTTTCTATATCTTTACTCATGGTGTTGATGTCCTTACTCATGCTGTTTAGTTTCCTCAAGATCATGTCTCGGAACTCTACCTCTGATAATTTGCTTAGCTGCATTTCATTTATCTCATCTTCGTTGGAGTTCTCTTGTTCTTTCATTTGGGATCTGTTTCTTTGTTTCACCATTTTTGCTATCTCAGTGGGTTTTGGAGCCTGCCAAATTTTCCCTGTGGGTGTTGGTGTTCTGCTATTTGTGGCTCCCTCTACTGGGTTTCGATGAGTGTGGTGGGCCCTCCTTCAAGACCACTGTCATGTCTCACTTTCCTGGGTAGATTTTCAAGCTTAGGAAAGGTTTAGTTATGATCAAGCTTTTTGCCTGGAGGCTATTAGCCTCAGTTATTTGAAAAGCCTTAGGATCTCAGTTGAATGAGAAACTCCCTCAGATGTTTACAGTGTAAGAAGATTTCCCGAGGGTGGGGCCAATGCTGGTTGTTAATGAGCCTCAGTTTGCATTTCTTTACCTCTTTTCCTCACCTGGGAATCTCAGAGGGAGGGGCTTCCACAGCTCTGGGAAGGAGCAAACTTGGCTGCCATTCTGAGTAACCGGGAAGGAGGGGCTGGCCACCACCGTCCTTTGTGGCCACAGCTCAGCACAAACTCTGAGCGCCCTCCAAATCCCAGGTGTCCCCTCAGAGTTCCAGTCCAGTCCACCCTCCCTCTGCCGGAGCCCCAGGTGAGTGGCTGTGGCTATTTAGCGCTCTGTCCTGGCCCTCTGCTCTGTGGAGCAGCTGGGGCTTTTAACCCCAAGGGCCAGTGCCGCCACTGCTGCTCCCAGCTAATGCCACTGCTCACAGCCAAGGCCGATGCTGTCCGTGGGCTCCCAGCCCGCCACCCTCACATGCCTCTGCAGATCCTACCAGGCTCATTCAGTGTCCCTGGTTGTATGGTCCTCTCCTGCTGCTTTTCTGTTGCTTTTTCCTGATGATTTGTCTTTGTTTTAGTTGTAATTCCCGTTTGATCCTGGGAGATCGTCTGTGTAGCTTCCATTCACTCCACCACCATCCCTCTCCCAAAGCTATCAGTTTAAAATACAAGGTGATATAAAGAGCTTCCTAGACGAAAAAGGGCTAAGGGAATATATTAGCACCAAACCAGCACTGCAAGAAATGTTAAAAGGACTGCTGTAGTTAGCAGAAGAAATAGAAAGAAAAATATAATCACAATAAACAAAAATGGCAATAAATAAATACATATTAATAATAACCTTAAATGTAAATGGATTGAATGCTCCAATCAAAAGTCACAGGGTAGCTGAATGGATAAGAAGGACTGATGCATATATATGTTGTTTACAAGAGACCAACTTCACAACAAAAGACTCACATAGGTTGAAAGTGAAGGGATGGAAAAAAATCTCCCAAGCAAATGGAAAGGAAAACAGCTGGGGTAGCAATACTCATGAATAATAAAATGACTTCAAAATGAAGGCCATACTAGAAACAAAGAAGGCCACTACAAAGAATAGGATCTTTCCAAGAGGAAGATGTAACCTTGGCAAACATATTTGCACCCAATATATTGGCACCAAAATCCATTAAAAACCTTCTGGAGGACTTCAAAGGAGAAATTGACAAAAATGTAATCATAGCAGGGGACTTCAACACCCTGCTGACATCACTGGACAGATTCTCTAAAAAAAAAAAATTAGCAAGGAAACAAAGACTCTAAATGATGCACTAGATCAAATAGATTTGATAGATGTCCAAAGAGAATTACACCCAAAAATCACAGAATTCACATTCTTCTCAAGTGCACATCGGAAATTCGCAAAGACAGACGACATGTTAAAACACAAACTAAGTCTCTACAAGTTCAACAAGATTGAAATCATATCAAGCATCTTCTCAAATCACTGATCTTTGGCATGAAACTAAAAATCAATTACAACAAAAACACTCACAAACATTCAAAAACATGAGGCTAAATAGCATGTTATGAAACAATGAATGAGTTACCAAGGCGATCAAGGAAGAAATTTAAAACTTCCTGGAAACCAATGAAAATGAACACACAACAAAGTAAAATCAATGGGATGCAGCAAAATCCATCCTGAGAGGGAAGTTCATAGCACTGCAGGCCTACCTCAAGAAACAGGAAAAATTTCTAATTGAATATCTAACCTCACAAGTTAAAGAACTAGAAAGTAAACAAAATGAAATACCCAGAACTAGTAAAAGGAAATAAATAGTAAAGGTCAGAGTGGAAATAAATGACATAGACACTAAAAAAAAAAAAAAAAAAAAAAGAAAGAAAGAAATTCAAAAGATCAATGAAACAAAGAGCTAATTCTTTGAAAAGATAAATAAGATTGATAGACCCTTAACCAGAAGCACCAAGAAACAATGAGAGAGGACACAAATAAACAAAATCAAAAAGAAAAAGAACCACCGACATGAAAGAAATACAAAGGATTGTTAAAAAATACTATGAACAATTATACACCAACAAATTGACAAACTAGGCAAAATGGACAAATTTCTAGAGTCACATAGTCTGCCAAAACTGAACCAGGAAGAGATACATAACTTGAACAGACAAATACCAACTAAGGGAATTGAACAAGTAATCAAGAATCTCCCAGTAAACAAAAGCCCAGGCCCGGATGGCTTTACGGGGCAAATTTACTGAACATTCACGGAAGAACTAACACCAGTTCTCCTAAAAATATTCCAAAATATTCAAGAAGAAGGAAGGCTTCCAAACTCGTTTAATGAGGCCAGCATAATTCTAATTCCAAAACCAAATAAAGGAACTACAAAGAAAGAAAACTACAAGCCAATATGCCTAATGAACATACATGCCCAAATCCTTAACAACATATTAGGAAATCAGATCCAGCAATACATTAAAAAATTATTCGCCATGACCAAGTGGGTTCCATCCCAGGGATGCAAGGTTGGTACAATATTCTCAAATCAATAAATGTGGTGCACCATAACAAAATGAAAGATAAAAAACATATGATCATATCAACAGACACTAAAAAAGCATTCAACAAAATCAGCACTCATTTCTGATAAAAACACTCAGCAATGTGGGAACAGAGGAATCATATCTTGACAAAATAAAGGCCATATATTAAAAATCTACAGCTAATATCATACTCAGTGGGCAAAAACTAAAACATTTCCCTTAAGGACAGGAACAAGACAGAGATGCCCATTTTTGCCACTCTTATTTAACATACTACTGGAAGTCTTAGCCACAGCAATCAGACTTGAAGAAAAAGCAAAGGTAATTCAAACTGTAAAAAAGGAAGTGAAACTGTTATTATTTGCAGATGATATGATATTGCGCATAGAAAACCCTAAAGACTCCCTGAAAAATCTACTAGATTTAATAAATGAATTTGGCAAAGTAGCAGGATACAAAATTAACATTAAGAAATTGATGGCATTCTTATACACCGATAATGAACCCACAGAAAGAGAAACTAAATAACAATCCCATTTACCAATGCGGCAAAAAAATTAAGGTACCTAAGAATAGACTTTACCAAAGAAGTAAAGGACCTTTTTGCAGAAAACTACAGGTTATTGAAAAAAGAAATAGAGGAAGATATAAAAAAGTGGAAGCACATACCTTGTTCATGGATCAGAAGAATTAACATCATTAAAATGTCCATACTACCCAAAGCAATTTATAGATTCAATGCAATCACCATTAAAATATCAACAATATATTTCACAGAACTAGAACAAATACTTCAAAAGTTTATATGGAACCAAAAAAGACCCTGAATAACCATAGCAATCTTGAAAACAAATTAGGAGGAATCACAATGCCAGATATCAGGTTATACTACAAAGCCATTGCAATCAAAACAGCCTGGTACTGGCACAAGAACAGGCATGTAGATCAATGGAACAGCACAGAGAACCCAGAAATTGACCCAAGACATTATGGTTAATTAATATATGACAAGGTGGCAACAGCATACCATGGAGTAAAGACAGCCTCTTTAATAAATGGTGTTGGGAAAATTGGACAGCTACATACAAAAAAAAAAAAAAAAAATGAAACTAGACCAACTTACACCATACACCAGAATAAACTCAAAATGGATAAAATACTTAAATGTGACTCATGAATCCATAAAAATCTTAGATGAAAATGTAGGCAACATAATTTCAGACATCACACACAGCAGAATTATCACTGATACAATGTCTAAGGCAAGAGAAACAAAGGAAAAAATGAATACATGGAACTACATTAAACTAAAAGGCTTCTGCACAGCAAAAGAAACAACCATCAAAACAGATAGGGAACCCACTATATGGGAGAGCATCATTGCCAACAATTCATTAGATATGGGGTTAATTTCCAAAATATATACAGTACTCATACAACTGAACAAAAGGAAGACAAAGAACCCAATTAAAAAATGGGCAGAGGACCTAAAGAGACACCTTTCCAAACAGGACATACACTATGCAATTGTAAGAAAGAAAGATCTCTTACCCTTTGGACGACATGGAGTGACCTGGAGAGTATTATGTTAAGTTAAATAAGCCAAGCAGAGAAAGACAAATATCACATGATCTCACTTATTTATAGAACATCATGAACAAAATAAGCTGTTGATCAAAATAGGTCCATAGTCATGGAAGTAGGGAAGAGACTGACAAACCACAGAGGGAAGGGGCATTGTGGGATGGGAAGAGATAAACCAAAAATGTATACACATTTATGCATAACCGATGGACCTGGACAACAGTACAGTCAAGTCAGAGTAGGGAAGGCTGGAGCGGGAAGGAGGGTGTTAATGGGTTAAAAAGAAGGGACATCTGTAATAAAAAATTAATTAAAGAAATAAATTATGATATACTATTTTTAATCAATCAACTGCATGAAACTTTTGGCAGAAAATTATTTGATATTGCCTTTTATATGGTAATGATTATATGAGATCATTTTGTAACTAAAGAAAAGAAAGATTTAAAAAACGTTTACTCCAGAAAAACCTAACTAAGTAAATTTCTCCTTTCTACAACAAAATGCATCTGTAAGATTTTAAGGATGAAGTAATTAATTTGTCTCATATTTCTTTGTAGCTGAAAGGAAAATGCCAAGACCCTTAGACCATAAGCTCATTTGTATTTTTTTTCTTTGTTGATTTTAGAGGAGAGGAAAGGAGAGGGAGAGACAAATAGAAACATAGATGAGAGAGGACATCAGTTGGCCGCCTCCTGCATGCCCCCTATGGGGATTTGGCCCACAACCTGGGCATGTGCCTGGACTGGAAATCGAACTGGCAACCTCTTAGTACATGGGTCGATGCTCAACCACTGAGTAACACCGGTTGGGCCCATAAGCTCATTTGTATATAAAAGTTAATTTGTCAACAAAATTGATACAACCCTTAACAGACTCTTTTTCTAAATTTTGATTTCTTTACCAAATATCTTTATGATCTCATAGCAATACTCTAAAGGTTTAATACAATTTAGAAGACAGAGACAACTTAAATTTTTGGTCTGAATGAACAGGCTACTATAGTATACCATTTTAAATTTTAAAAGTTCTGCCCTAGCCAGTTTGGCTCCATGGTTAGAGAGTCGGCCTGCGGATTGAAGGGTTGAGGATTCCATTCCCAGTCAAGGGCAAGTATCTGGGTTCCAGGTTCAATCACAGGCCCCAGTTAAGGTCATGCGGGGGCAATCAATTGGTGTGTCTCTCTCACATTAATGTTTCTCTGTTTCTCTCTCCCTCCCTCGCTTCTACTCTCTCTCCAACTCAGTGGATAAAATATGCTCAGTTGAGAAAACAAAATTTTTTTTTCAATTCCTGGGACAATAGTCCTTACTTGTGTGATACATTATACATATCTAAACCTATATGAAGGATTATGCATGAACACAATTGAGGAAAATTCAGGCAGTACTAATTACTATAGTCTAACAGGAATACTGGGGCAGCAAAGATTTCCCAAGTCAATAAACTAAACCATTCTCATATTTAGAAACATGATGTGATCAGTAACATAAATAGGCACAAAAATTCCTTGTACACGTAAGAGAAATATTTGTTTCTTAAAGGTTATTCAATAACACAAGTGGATATTATACACCACATTGAGTTCCATAAAATCTTCCTCTTTCAAGAAAAATTTTCTTTATTTTAATTTTAGAAATGTCTATTTTAAATCCAAAGAAAGAGGAAAGATTCATTCAGTCATTCAGTCAGCCACTTAAGAAATAGTTTTAATTCAACTGCTATGATAGAAAATAGATAAGTAATTATTTAATAAATGAAAAGTTGGTAGACGTATGGAGAAGGATAAAGCCAAGAAATAAGAAGTAATGTGATAGAAAAGCTAGAGGTTGACTCTCAGGCCTCAGGAGTTCATGGGGAATACATTCAGGATTAAGATGATAGAGGGATGATAGAAGATTCTAGGAATCTTATACTTCTTTCAGGAATTGATGTAAACAGAACAGAGGATATCAAGGAATTAATTTATCCAGATAGCCTAAGAGCACAAAACGTAGGGGAAGTTGGGACACTGAGTGGTCCAGAAGGGTGCTGGGCCCTCCTCTCATCCTGCCAATGATTTCTGGGAAAGAAGGTAATCTTATCCTGAGCTAATGGAGCTCTGAGACACCCTCTTGACTTTCTGAATGAGTTTTGGAAGCATGCATGTGAAAATAAAACGTGTTTTTTAACACCTTATAAATAGCCAACAACCTATTAAATAAAAAATAAAACATTTTTACAACTGTAAATAAAACCTCTTGCACACACTATTTGAGAGATTGAAAAGTTTTGTGGCACATTAACAGATTGTTGGCAAATTCTTTTTTTCTTGGAAAATCTTCAAGTACATGTGGCTAGATATTGCTGATGGAATTTACTACATGTCCTACAGATAAATTGTTGGATAAAACAATATAAAACAAAGTTATCATGTTTAGTTCATATTTATTCTTGAGTTTCTACAACATTTTACTGTCCACCACCATAACAGCAAGTAACCTGAAACACTGGCAAGATTTTACTGTAGCATTCTTCAGTAACTTGTATATACTGTTTCCTTTCATAATTTCAGATGCAATAATGATTTCTGTTATAAATTTTTTAATAAATATTCTTACTGGTGGATGATACATTTATTTAAGCATCAGTGGACAAATAAAGTTATCCATGGGTGACTAACAACCTTGAATAAATATCACTTCACTCAGTTGCCATCCATAGTACCTAAGAAATGCAATTACATGCTGGGACCTATTATCCCAATTAATGGACTATTTTATATTCACTGTACATTATACTTGAAACACTTTAGAGGACTGGCCTTCACTTAGCTACAGGCAAAGTAAAATTTATAATAAATAACCAAGAAAAGCCTTTCATATACTTACCAAGATATGTAGTGTGTAATTATACATTAAGCATAACTAGGCAGGGCTCAAAAATGCCCTTTGATTTAAACCACAATAAAAGTATACTTTTGAAACCATAACAGACATGACTTTGTAATGAACAAGTCATTTTGCATTGCTGCAACACTGGAGGTGTCATTAGCACTTATGTCTATCACTCCTTTCTTGAAGTGATGTGGCCAAAGGTTAAACTTGATCATTATTTATTATGTTCAGAGATTCCCATAATTCCAGTCATATGAACTAAAAGAGAAGCAAAAACATGGATGGCTGGACAAATAAAATAGTCTGCTAAGAAGTACACAACCTCTTGTGTTGCGACTTTGTAAAATGTCAGCCTGAGGCGATATTTTACCTCAATGGAATTTGCCCACTGAAGTTTAACTCTACTCCCTCTGGCAGCTTGCAAAGCTGTATTACCAAAGCTATAAAATAAAACACAGTTGTAATTCTTCTCTTTATTGTAAGAAGCATTGATCACTTCTGATTGTATATCATGGAAAAAGGGCAGTCTATTACATAAATTTATTGCATTTTCTTCCTGATAATTACTGAAAGTTATTGAACAAGGCAGGGAGTTACAGCCAGTAAGTTCCTGCTCTAGCTGAGGAAGCAAATCTACAGGTATTTAGTGGATCTAAACAACTGTAAACAACATATCCTCTTTACAGTGTACTAAAAATTTATAATTTACTGTGCATTTAAGGTTATTTTAAGAATTATACTCTCAATTCCACAGATTGTTTTTAATTTTTATTGATTTTTTTAAAATAGAGAGATGAAGTGAAAGAGAGATTGAAACATCAATGTGAGAAAGAAACATTGATCAGCTACCTCTTGCACGCCCTCTACTGGGGATCAAGCCCACAATCCAGGCATGTACCCTGACCCAGAATCGAACCAGGACCTCTCAGTCCACAGGACAATACTCAATCCACTGAGCCACACCCGTCAGGAGATTTAGAATTAAAATGTGAACTGTAGCAAAATGCCATGCTAATTATATTACCTTTGTTTTTAAAAGTGATTTGACAACATTGAAAATGTCAAGTCAAATCATTTGAAGTTGCTAGTTCATTTTCTTAAAATAGATATGTTTTGTTAATTTTTATTTAACTTTGTCATTTATAGTGAACATATCAGCTTTGGTCATATGTACTTTTGCACTTAAAAGTATAATTCTTTTTTTTTTACTTTCTTTTTTTGTTGTTGACACTTACAGATGTCCTCATTTGCCCCCTTTTGCCCACCTTTATGTATCTAAACTCATCCTTCTTTAGTAGAAAAACTGTCCAATAAAAAAAAAATAAGCAAATTTTAAAACATGAAGTTCACTGAAAGAAAAAAAAACACAAGTTAAAATATAATACTTAATTTTTATTTCTACAAAATACATACACACAAAAAAGAGGCAAACATAAGAAATCAAGAGATAGTAAAATAAGCACAAATATGTATATAGGTCTATGTTAGGGTTTGTCTGTTGATGCAAGTCGTGAAAGAATTCACACACATAAAAAAGAGGAAATGCAGGGAGGAATTTTATTTCACTTTCCAAGGGAGGAAAGGAAAATGTACTGATAGAACAATACAGGGCAGGGAAGAAAGAGTGGCTAGCACTTTTAAAGAGCGAAGAGTTGCTGTTGCTAAGTGACAAGGAAGAGAGGGGGTTAAATTAAGTTAGCCAGATGTTGGGAGTTGTCTTGAAAAGTTACAGTTTGTTTGTTTTACAGGAGACTGTCAGGCAGATGTACTGAGCACATGTGTTATCAGCATTTTTCCATGTCTGTAGAACAAGCTTAGAACAAAAGTTCAAAAGTGAGAGGCCTGTCTGAAGAGGATGGGGGAAGGAAGGGGAAGATGAGGAAGAGTGAATTATCCTGAAGCTGTTAAAACAGCAGAGAGGAGGAGGTGGAAGAGTGTAGTCTTGAGTGAAGCATTATCTTGTCCTGCTATTTGAACAAAAGAGCTGTTTGAATCAGAGGAGCCAACAATCTTGGGGTTTAATTACCAGGTGCTTCTCATGAACTGTGGAAAGGCTACAACAAGGAAAAGGAGAGACCTGTTTTCTGTCCTTACAGTATATATCTCCAATCTGTGCTATACTAAGTCTGAAGTAAAGTTATATTTACACAACAGTCAACAAAAGATAGATTGTGAATCACTTAATATCATTCAATATCGTATTTACATGTTCTAAAATCACATCGTTTTGATGTTCCCTGTCTGTTAATGGAGAATTCACTCTTACAAACCAACCTTCCTACAGCCTGAAGACAATATTTGGGGTGGGTAGTGGGGATGCCTGAAGGCACCAGAGAGCAAGCAGAAGCAGGCAGATACACTTAAAAGGAGGAAAGAGTACAAATGAGCTTCCACATTTTAGAGATTTTTGCATGAAGGGAAGGCCCTTGCAGTCCCACCTGAGGTAGGTACACTTGAATAGAAAACCCCAAACCATAACTTGAAGAAATTATTAAGACTTTTAACAATTAGATAAGCTGGAAAATGAAGGCAGTATCTCATAAAAAAGAGAGCCACAGAGGGGGGCACCCTAAACTCAGTGTGCAAAATTATCCTGTCTATCTAGCAGACCTCTGAATAACAAAGGTGTGAGATAGATTATAAGCATCCCATCTATGACTAAAAAACTAAACAGATTTCAACTCCTGGCTGCAACATAGAAGACAGAGTTAGGAGTATAAGTTCAGCAAAATGAACTGCCTCAACAAATAAAATACAATTTCTGATTTAAAAAATCCAGAACGTCCAGTCAAGATGGCAGCATAGGTAAACGTGGTCTTGCCTACTCCCACAACCACATCAAAATTACAAATAAACTACAGCACAATTATCATTCAGAATTACCTGAAATTGAGCTGAATGGAAGTCCTACAACTACCAAATTAAAGAAACAGCCACATTGAGACTGGTAGGAGGGGCAGAGATGTGGACATGCTGGTCCCACACCCATGTATGGTGGATAAAAATCAGGAGGGACACCTCTGCTGGGAAGGTCCTCCCTGAAGAGTGAGGGGTCCCTGTCCCACACCAGGCACCCAGCTCAGGGTTCCAGTGCCAGGAAGAGAAGTCCCCATAACTTCTGCCTGTAAAAACCAGAGGGAACTGAGGCTTCTGGAGCCCTAGGCAGCTGCTCTTAAAGGACCCGTGCACAGACCTACTCGGACTTGCTCCCTGTATGGTTGGAGGGGAAGCAGCTCTAAAGGCACCAAAGACATACAAGAAAAAACTGAGCTGTTTGGCGTTGGGACAAGGGCTGGAGAGGCAGCTTTCTCTCAGACAGACATGCTGGCAGAGGCCTTTGTTCCTTTGGTGAGCCCTTCCCCGGGGTGGCAGATGGCCGCCATATCTGGGACTCCAGCAACCTTGCCCTGCCCTGGTGATTCCCTGAGGCTTTGCCCCACCCAACATTTGGGCCCACCCAAGCTGTTTCCAAAGGCTTTACCATAGGATTGGCCTATCTTGGATCCTGTTTTATAGTTTCCTAAAATCTCTCAAACAAGCAGCATCTGGTTGCAGCGAGCCACATACCTCTCACTAAGTGGCCCCAGGCCTGGCACTAGAAGCAGCCAGCCTTGGTTCATAACTTGGCTTTTCCTGGGCACCTGCAAGCCCAGCACAAGAAGCAGCCATTGGCAGATCACTTAGTAGCTTATGCCTGGTTGTCCTGAGTAGAACACAGGCAGAGGCTGACCTTGCCCCAGAGCCAGCACACCCAGTGGACACCTTCAGACCACGTTGATGCACCACCACCCAACCACCTCCACAAGCGACATACTCAAGTAGTGGACTTAGTGGGTACCAGAGCCCTGCTGAAGTAAGTTTTGCTCTGAGTTGGGCCCCTACACCGCTGATCCTCCAAGGGAGTCAGAGGCCAGTGGTCAGTGGGCACAGCCAGTCCTTGCAGCTGATCAGCCTGAGTAAATCCCTCCCATTTACGTGCCAACAGCAATCAAGACTCAATCACAACAGAAAGGTGTACAGTCCACACTAGGGGTGCACCTTGAGGGCCCAGCTGGGCTGATCAGTGAGGTTGTGTCACTGGATCCTACAGGACACCTACAATAATAGGCTACCTTATGAAGCCTAGGAGACATAGCAACTCTACCTAATACATAGAAACAATTACAGGGAAGCAGCCAAAATGAGGAGACAAAGAAATATGTCCCAAATGAAAGAAAAGAACAAAACTCCAGGAAAAGAACTAAACAAAATGAGCAATCCATCAGATGCAGAGTTCAAAACACTGGTTATAAGGATGCTCAAGGAACTTGGTGAGACCTCCAAGGAACTTAGTGAGAACATCAGCAACATAAAAAAGGACCAGTCAGAAATGAAGGATGCACTAACTGAACTAAAGAATAATTTACAGGGAATCAATAGTAGAGTAGGTAAAGCCAAGAAACAAACCATCGATTTGGAATATAAGGAAGCAGAAAACACCCAATCAAAATAGCAAAAAGAAAAAAGAGGATAGTGTAAGAAGCCTCTGGGACAACTTCAAGTATGCCCACATTCTCATCATAGGGGTGCCAGAAGGAGAAGAGAAAGAGCAAGAAATTGAAAACCTATTTGAAAAAATAATGACAGAAAACTTCCCTAACTTGGTGAAGGAAACACACACACAAGTCCAGGAAGCACAGAGTCACAAACAAGATGAACCCAAAGAGGTCCACACCAAGACACATCATCATCAAAATGCCAAAGGTTTAAGACAAAGAGAGAATCTTAAAAGCAGCAAGAGAAAAGTAGTTCGTTACCTACAAGGGAATTCCCATAAGACTGTCAGCTGATTTCTCAAAAGAAACTTTGCAGGCCAGAAAGAAGTGGCAAGAGATATTCAAGGTGATGAAAAGCAACAGCCTACAACCAAGATTACTCTATCCTGCAAAGCTATCATTTAGAATCAATGGATATATCAAGACTTTCCCAAACAAGAAAAAGCTAAAAGAGTTCACCACCACCAAACCAGTATTATATGAAATGTGAAGGGTCTTCTTGAAAGAGAGGAAGAACAAAAATATGAACAATAAAATGGCAATTAATACATATTTATCAGCAATTGAATCTACAAACAAAATGAGCAAACAGAACAGAAACTGACTCGTAGATACAGAGAACCTTTTATTGCTTGCCAGATGGGCAGGGGCTGGAGGGATGGGTGAAAAAGATGAAGGGATTAAGAAGTACAAATTGGTTGTTAGATTGATGAACCTCAAAGAGAAGGCAGGATGAGATAAACCAAAGAACCTCTGTGCATAGATGCATAACCAATGGACACCGACAATAGTGTGGGGAAGGCAGGAGGTGGGCAATATTGGGGATCAGGGGGTCAATGGGGAAAGAAAGGGGGGACATCTGTGATACATTCAACAATAATGATGAGTTTAAAAAACCCACATGGATAGA
The DNA here is from genome assembly GCA_030848825.1 of Tadarida brasiliensis. Lineage (NCBI taxonomy): Eukaryota > Metazoa > Chordata > Mammalia > Chiroptera > Molossidae > Tadarida > Tadarida brasiliensis. The sequence goes on along the minus strand of CM061280.1, from coordinate 52,233,484 downwards.
TTTATTGTATAATGAGAAATGACAGAAGAAAAGGTCATTGAGCTTAAAGATAGATCAACAGAATTTATCTAATCTGAAAAACAGAGAGAAAAATGATTCAGTAGAGTCTCAATAACCTGAAGGATAATAGCAAAATGTTAAATATACATGTAAACAGAATACCAGAAGGAGAAGAGGGAGAAAAAATGAGTTGGGAAAACAAAACATATGCAGTTAAAAAAAAAAAAAAAAAGACTAAAATTTTCCCAAATTTGATGAAAAACATAAATTTAGACTTATAAAACTCAGTGCTGGGAGAAAAAAAATCATCCTCTACCCTTCAAGGTTCTTTTGGATGCACTAATAAACAAATTAATGCAAGATATATTAGCAGGAGAAAAGCAAATTAAAGTATAATGACATTTATACCTTCTGTGTATATGTGTGAGAGAGACCCAGGAAAACTAAGTAACTCCTCAAAATAGTGGAAGTTATCACCTAAAATACCACCTTCAGCTAAAGATAAAAGAAGACCTTGTGGGTATAGACAGTTATAGGTTATCAGAAAAAGCACAGTAAATAAGGGCAAGATTGTTATACAGATGCCAAGCCAGGCCTTCTCCATTGATAGTGAAGACAGACCTGATCCAGTGAAGGAAATGCCCTTACAGATGGAGATTTCCAGTAAAAATATAAATGTCCTTTACAAAAGGTAACTTCTACTTTGTTTTGAGAACTTCTCTCAGGTCTGCTTTTTCTTAAACTTGATCAGCCTAAAATAATATCCTAAAGAGGCATATTTTGGTGTGGCAAACTCTACTTCTTTTCATCAGCAAAACACATACAAGTTAATACAAGAAATACCATACCAAGTATATCACATCATTTTCCTAAAAAAAATAAAATAAAACAGATATAAAAACCCTAAAAACAACCAAAGAAAAATGGTAAATTATATGCAGAGGAACATTTACACAAATTATTGCTGATTTTTCATGAGAAACAATGAAGGCAGAATAATATAAGGACATTTTGAGGTAAACAAAAAGAAAACACATTTCTTTTAAAGAAGGTTCTTAAGGTTGAAGGTAAATGATAGTGTTACAGGAGAAATCAATGAGCCAGATTTCCCCATTGCTCATGGGAGTGAGGTTTTTGGGGCACTGCTGAAATAAGCATTATCAGAAACCCCCACAGGAGAATGAGATGTGGTTTAAAAAAACTTTATTTGCATGGAGTTACATTCCTCAGGATGCAAAGTCCCATGTCCCTTAGTCCAGCCCTGGAAAAGGGGCAAGTGGGGCTTTAGCAAAGCTAGAAGTAGGACCAGTGTCCAGAGTTTCCTTTCCATGGTGAAGCTGGGTCCGGCAGAGCATTAGGTAAGATTCAGTACATCAGTCCATTGTATGGAGTCTACATGGCTATGGCCCATGTGGGCAAATGCAAGGGAATGCTGCCCCTGCAACCACAGTCCCAAGAGAACAAGCAAACCAAGAAAGAGAACTTACTGTTTGTTCATGAGATTATGTATCTCAGGTTTCATGCCCTTGCAGTGGCCACACCTATTCTGGCCAATTACCTGTTCTCAGGAGTTATTGACAGGCAAGCACCTTTCCACATCATCCACACCTAACTGGACATGCACCTAAACTACCTTTTATTCAGTCCCTTCCCCCAGAAATCTGCAGGGAATATACCTGGAGAGTGTTTTACTGCAGCTTTCTGGCAAAGCTGTATAAATGAAATTCCTATATTTTTCCGTTTCCCCTTCACTCCTTTCTTGTTAAATAATAACCAGCTCACTATAGTGGTATTAATACTAGATAGAAATTTAAATCTTCAGAAAGGAATAAAGAGCATCAGAGAGGGAAATATATGAGTAAATGTAAAAGATTGTTTTTCCTCTTAATTACTTTAAAATGTGTATGACTATTTAAAGTAAAATTGTAATGCTGTGTTGTGGGATTTATAACATACAATAGATGTAACACATATGACAACAATAGCATAAAGGATTATTAGAACTAAACAGTAAATTCAGCATGATTGTAGGGTACAAGGCTAAATTACAAAAATCAATTTCACTTTTTATAGTCTAGTAGCATTTGGAAAATCAAAAATATACAATGGAATACTATGCAGCTGTAAGAAAGAAAGATCTCTTATCCTTTGAGACAACATGGAGGGACCTCGAGAGTATTATGCTAAGTGAAATAAGCCAATCAGAGAAAGACAAATACCACATGATCTCACTTATTTGTGGAATATAATGAACAAGGTAGGCTGATGAATGAAATAAACCCAGAGACATAGAAAGGAGTATGGTTCAGACTGACAAACCTCAGAGTAGGGAGGGCAGGGGGAATAGATGAGATGAATCAAAGAAGTTATATGCATATATGCGTAACCAGTGGACATAGACAACAATGATGGGGGGGGTGTGGGATGGGGAGGAGGGTGTCTAGTTGGGAAAAAGGAGAAACATCTGTAACAAAAATAAATTAATAAAAATTGGAAAGAATAAAATAAAATAAAACATTTCTTTTATTATTTAAAAAATGTTTAATGCAATTTCATTCACAAAGTGTCATAAAACATTTTGGGAATAAATTTCACAAAAGACATACAAAACCTCTATGCTGACAATTACAAAACATTGCTTAGAAAAATTAAACATATTAAAAATATTCTATGTTTATGTATTGGGAAGACAATATATGCTTAAAATGCAGTTCCTTCAAAGTTTTATATATTAATATGTGTAATATAATATTTACATCTGTTGACATTAGAAATGTCAAAACTTGTAGAGATTTTTTATGAGTTTATTTGAGCTAAACTGACGACATGCCAGGAAACAAGATCTCAAATGCTTTCAAGAATGACAGTTTTTCATTTTCTTTTTTTTAATTGACTTGAAAGAAATACAGAAACACTTCTTTTTGTTGTTCCACGTATTTATGCATTCATTGGTTGACTCTTGTATGTTCCCTGACCAGGGGTAGAACCTGCAAACTTTGGAGTATCAGGACAACGCTCTAACCAACTGACCTACCCAGCCAGGATGAAGAATGTTTTACACATTTTGAATTAAGGAGGAAATCTAAGGAAAATTACTCCAGATAGATGATAGAGATAGATGATACATGATATAGATGATGATATAGATGATATAGATATAGATATAGATGATATAGATAGATATAGATATAGATATAGATATAGATATAGATATAGATATATAGATATAGATATAGATTAGATATAGATTATGGATGATGATATAGATATAGATAGATGATAGATAGATAGATAGATAGATAGATAGATAGATAGATAGATGATAGATAGATAGATAGATAGATAGATAGATAGATAGATAGATAGATAGAAATAGAGATAGAGATAGAATAGATAGATATAATATTGCCCCAGGCTTTTTTAACCTTTGAAAAGTTGATTCTTAAATTTATGTGGACTGCAAAATACCTGGTATATCTAAAACAGTTTTGCAAAATAAAGTTGGAGGATGTATACTACCTGATTTCAGCACTTATTATACAACTACAGGAATCAAGACAATATAAAACTGGCATGAGGATAGACAAATATATCAAGGGAACAGAATAAAGATCCCCAAAATAGACTCACATTATATGGTCCTTTCATTTGTGACACAGTCACCAAAGCAATCCAATAAATGTTGCTAGAACAACCTACCTCACATCAGGCAAAAAAAATAATTTAAGATGGCCCATAGCCCCAAAGTAAAAACTAAAACTAAAATTTCTATAAGAAAATGTAGAAGAATATTTTTATGACTTGAAAGTTGACAAGGGTTTCTTAGACATGACGCAAAAAGCAGTGGAATTAAGAAAAATACCTGTGACTAATTTGACTTCATTGAAAATAAAACTCTGCTCATTGATAGACACCATTAAGAAAATAAGTGCCCAAAACACAGAGTGGTAGAATATATTTTCAAAACATAGTTTGATAAAAGATTCATCCAGAATATATAAGAACTCCTATATCTCAATAATAAAAAGACAAAAAGCATTTTAATGGGCAAAAGATGAACTGACATTTCACCAAGAAAGATATAAAAATGGTCAATAGCCCGGCCAGTGTGGCTCAATGGTTGAGCATTGATCTATGCACCAAGAGGTTGCCAATTCAATTCCTGGTCAGGGCACATGCCCAGGTTGTGGGCCAAATCCTCAGTGGGGGGCATGCAGGAGGCGGCCAATTGATGTTGTTTTTCATCAATGTTTCTCTCTCTCTCTCTAATCAATTTAAAAAATATTTTTTTAAATGGCCAATAAGCACATGAAAAAATGCTCAACATCATTAATCATCAGGCAAATGCAAATTAAAACCAAAATGATATACCATGACAAACCCTCTGGAATAGTTACAATTAAAAGACTGACAACATTAAATTGTTGCAATTAAACAACTGACATCTAACTCTTAAACATTGTTGTTAGAAATGTAAATGATTTAACTACTTTGAAAAAGCATCGGGAATTTTCTTATCCATAATAACTAAAATCTGGAGTCAATTCAGATGTCTGTGATCAGAAAAATGGATAGACGAACTGAGATATATTCACACAATGGAATTCTACTCAGTAATGTAACTGCAGAACCAGCTCAAAATGGTCCTATCCTGTTTAACAAGATACTGAGTTGCTTTTCTGAGTTAACAAAGACTACAAGTCACAAGCAAAGAGAACTTTTCCCTCCAGCTGTACCCAGAATCAAAGTCTTCCCACACCCTACCCATCCCACACATACACAAAGGACTGGGACATAACCAGAATTTGAACACCAGAACTCTTTCAGAAGTAAGGGTCTGTTGTCTAGGAATATCGGTGCTTACGCCCCTTACCATAAATAGCCAAGCTTCAGGTCCTCCTGTTATCAGCATAATTAGCTAGTTATTAATATTAATAAAGGAAAGAAAGAAAAGGGAAGTGAGACATTGTAGGCATAGTCACCTGGGAAGCTTCATTAGGAAGCTACAGTTTCAAATAGCATTGTTCCTCCAAAAGGAGTAACACCTCTCCCTTTCCCAATCAGGCACTGGATTATTGGGGAGAGAAGGGAGAGGCAGGCACAAACACAGTCAAAGTTAAGGTGTTGCAGAGGAGGTGCTTGCCTGTCAGTCTAACCTGGGGAACAATGGATTGGCTAGGGGCTGGACCCCATAAGAAGCATGCAAAAACTTGGAAAGTTAATTGGTTAGTATGATGAAGCTTCTGGTTAAAATCCCCAGACAAAGAGATCCCTCTGTATTGTTCACTTCTTGTTCTCTCTTGCTCCATGACCCACACTTACCCTTGCATTCACCAGTTATCTCTCCATAGCCATGTAGCCATAGCAGCAGCATGGCCATGGCTATGTGAACCCCACATGCAATGGACTGCAGCTGGGAACACAAGCTAAGTTAGCCTGATGCTAGACTGGACTGGAACAGAAATTCTGGGCAGTGGCCTCTATTCTGGCCCTGCTGAAGACACGGTTGTACTTTTTCCATGGTGGCACAAACTTAGATGGGACCTTGGAGGGGCACCCCCTTAATTTTACATCATCAATAAAGTTATCTATGAAACCTGAAACCCCATCTTCCCATGGGGGCCTCAAGAGATTCATTGCCTTGTGGCACCCCAAAAATTCCATTCCCAATTATAACACTCCAATTAAAACTTGCTCCACCAGCACTTCCACATAGCTGTCCATCCTAACCCCATAAAACCCACCCCAAACCCTGGAACTGGGAGTTGGAACATTTTTTTAAGTAATAACTTTCCTGTTTTTGCTTAGCGTTCTGCAAATATATTGACTCTAATTTCTCCACTACGATTCTCCATGTTTAATGATTGGCTCACTAGTTCCAGGTGGATAAAATTTTTGTGTTTGGTAACAGTAATAGAAGGAAATAAACCTCTGATAAATACAACATGGATCAATCTCAAAAACATTAATGTGAATGAAACAAGCCTCACACCAAAGAGTAGAAAGTATACAGTAACTTTTTTTTTATGAAGATCTAGAACAGACTAAATTTATGATAGAAAAAAATCAGGCAAATTCTTTCTTGGGGGGCTAGATGCAGAGACTGACTTGGAAGGAAGATGAAGGGATTTTCCAAGGCAATGCAAATATTCTATATCTTCATGGAGGTTAGGGTTACACAAGTGTACCCATTGTTAAAATTCAGCAAATGTTCATTTAAGATCTGTGTATTTCATTGTATGTCAATTTTCTCTCAAAAGAAAATATATATAACCACATATTGAACTCTACTTACTGATATCCGTGATGAAATACTTTAGGGATAAAGTATTCTGATGTCAACTTATTTTGAATCTTATACTTTGATGTATCAACAGAAGAATGAATAAAACTGTGATAAAGCAAATATAACAAAAATTTTATTGTAAAAGATGGTAGTATATTGGTGTTCACTGTATAATTTCTTCCACTTTTCTGTATGTTTGAAAGTTTTCTTATAAACTGTTGAAAGAATATAAAGTTTAAGAGACTTGGTCTTGTAATTACCTATTTGAAATTAACAAACTATCCCAAAACTTTGTAATTTAACATAACAACCATTTTACTTTACCTCATGATTTGAGGAGTCAGGAATATAGACTGAGCTTGGCTTGACAACTCTTCTGTTTCACATGTTATTGACTGGGATCACTTTGAAATATTCAATTAGCATCTGAACTGTTCTGGAGGGTACAAGATGGTTTTACTCATGGGCCTGGTACCTTGCAGGATTGGCAAGAAGGTGGGGCATAGTTGGGACCCTCTTTTTTCCCATATTGTTACAAGGGCTCTTCAACTGGTCTTTCTAGCCATATAGCTGGACTTCCTACATGAGAGTTCAGAGTTCTGAGAGACCACTGTGAAAGCTTCTCTTAATGATTAGGCCATCATATTATACTATCAAAACAGTCATAAACCAACTCAGATATAAAAAGAGAAATGTCAAATAACTTGTAGCTATCTTTCACGTGACAAGCTTAGCATAAGGGTTTTAACTGAAGTAATGTTGGTATTTAAGTGTTTAAACTACCGAATACATATTTATTTATTATTTTTTTATTATTGTTATTGATTTTTTAAAGAGAGAGGAAGGGAGACAGGTAGAAATATCGATGTGAGAAACATCCATTGACTGCCTCCTATATGCCCCCTACTGGGGATCAAGCCTGCAACCCAGGCATGTGCCCTGACTGAGATTCAAACCAGGACCTCTCAGTCCATTGCATGATGTTCAATCCACTGAGCCACACCAGCCAGGCTACATATTTATTGACTGTCCATTATGAATGGTCAGAATTCAGTGATACATGGTTTGAAAACATCAGTCTTACCCTCGGTGAGCTTACAGTTTAGGTTAATGGGAGAAGGGTGAACATTACAATACATTGCATTATGATAATTACTTGAATGGAGGTATACTTAGGGAATCAGAGAACATAGAGAAGGGAGCAGGAGGAGTCAGGGAATTTTTCCTAAAAAAGAGAAATCTCAGTTGACTATAAGAGCAGTAGTGGAAATTTCCCGTACAGATAATAACAAGATGACATTCTGTAAAGAAGGGGAAAGCATATTACTTGAAAATCCATTGCTATCCCTTTTATGTCACTGAGATAATATTTTCCACTTCCCTCTTTGTGCCCTACTATACCTACATATATTTCCGTCATAGCACTTAAATCATCTACTGTATTTATTTACATGAATATCTCCATTAGAGCAAAAGCCCCTTGATGGCAAAAAAGATGACTTGTCTCTGTATCTTTGATGAATGAATAAAATATATTAATTAATAATTTTTATTAAATAAATAAATAAATAAGAAAATCTGCTAGCAGTTCTTCTGAGTTATTTTGGGGTCAATTTATGGGGATCTTTTAGCCTGAAATTTCACAAAGTTGTCAAGGAATGTAACCTTAGGCATAGAGCTAGTAATCTTGAATTCCAAGTTAAAGTGGGAACAGAGATGCATTTTAATATTATAAAAGCGCCTATGTAAAGACAGCCTAAAGGGAAGAGGCCTAGTCTGGTGTTATACCACTTCTGCTGGCACTTCCTCTTCCCCATTAAAAAATGCATGAAAGATAAGGAGTTGGAAACATTCTTATAAAGGAAGGAATAAATGAAAAAATAAAGTAGAGAAAATTATAAAAAAACTAGATTGTAACATTAATTCCACTATGGTAAGAAGAAACACTAAGAATTAAGCAAAGGCCTTCATCTTTATTTAAAAAAAAAAAAAAAAAAAAAACTAAAGAAAATAAAAAGCTCACAAACATCCTCTCAACTGAGGTGAAAAAAGCTTGTTTTCCCCTGTGATCCTCTAGCTTGAAGAACAGTCAGAGCATAAATTTTTTTTGCATTTTTTAATATAAAAATGTATATTATAGTAATATGTTAATATAAAAAGGAAAATATTTTTAATAAGCAGCAAAAAAGTGTTAAATATTTAATTCATTAACTATATTTAATCTATTAAACTATTAAAAGGGTTTTAGAGAGCTTAATTTTTTTCATTTTTTAATGTTTATTTATTTATTTTTGTTACAAATGTTTCTCCTTTTCCCCCATTGATACTTGCCTCCCAATCTCACCTCCCCCTCCCAAGCTTTATTGTCTATGTTCTTGTTTACACATACATGAACATAAATTCTGTGGTTTATCCCTTCTCTCCCCACATGTCCACCTCTTCTGAGGTTTGTCAGTCTGCACCCCACTTCCATGTCTCTGGGTCTATTTTGTTCCTCAGATTGTTGTGTTCATTATATTCCACAAATAAGTGAGATCATGTGATATTTGTCCTTCACTGATTGGCTTGTGTCACTTAGGATAAAACTCTCCAGGTCCCTCCATGTCCTATAAAAGGACAAGATATATTTCTTTCTTACAGTTGCATAGTATTCCACTGTGTATATGTACCATGGCTTTTTTATCCACTCATTTAATGATGGACAATTGGGCTGTTTCCAGATTTTAGCGATTGTAAACAGTGATGCTTTGAACATAGGGGAACATATATTCTCTCTGATTGGTGTTTCAGGCTTCTTAGGATATATTCCTAGAAGTGGGATCCCTGGGTCAAATGGCAGTTAAATTTTTAACATTTTGAGGTAACACCATATAGTTTTCCATAGTGGCTGCACCAGTCTGCATTCCCACCAGCAGTGTACAAGACTCCCCATTTCACGCTGGCTGGTTTGGCTCAGCGGTTGGAGCATCGGCCTGCAGACCAGAGAGTCCCTAAGCTTGTTTCGCTTAGGATAATACTCTCCAGGTCCCTCCATGTCGTCTCAAAGGATGAGAGATCTTTCTTTCTTACAGCTGCACAGTACTGCATTGTGTATATGTACCACAGCTTTTTTATCCATTTGTCTACTGATGGACACTTGGGCTGTTCCCAGATCTTAGCTATTATAAATAGTGCTGCTATGAGCATGGGGGTACATATATTTTTTCTGATTGGTGTTTCAGGCTTCTTAGGGTATATTCTTAGAAGTGGGATCACTGAGTCAAATAGCAATTCAATTTTTAATTTTTTGAGGTAACACCATAGTGTTTTCCATAGTGGCTGCACCAGTCTGCATTCCCACCAACAGGGTACTAGAGTCGCCTTTTCTCCACACCCTCTCCAGCACTTGTTGTTTGATGATTTGTTGATGGTGGCCATTCTGACAGGTGGGAGGTGATACCTCATTGTTGTTTTAATTTTCATCTCTCTGATGATTAGTGATGATGAGCATTTCTCTATATGTCTCTTAGCCATTTGTATGTCCTCTTTGGAGAGGTGTCTATTTAGTTCCTCTGCCCATTTTTTTAATTGGGTTCTTTGTCTTGCTTTTGCTGAGTTGTATGAGCACTCTATATATTTTGGAAATTAATCCCTTATCTGATGTATCATTGGCAATTATGCTCTCCCATACAGTGGGTTGCCTTTCCATTTTGATGGTTGTTTCTTTTGCTGTGCAGAAGCTTTTCAGTTTGATGTAGTCTCATGTGTTCATTTTTTCCTTAGTTTCTGTTGCCTTAGGTGATGTATCAGTGAAAATTCTGCTGCGTATGATGTCCGAAATTTTGTTGCCCACATTTTCTTCTAGGATTTTTATGGATTCACAAGTCACATTTAAGTCTTTTAACCATTTTGAGTTTATTCTTGTGTACAGTGTAAGTTGATGGTGTAGTTTCATTTTTTTTGCATGTAGCTGTCCAATTTTCCCAACACCATTTATTAAAGTAGCTGTCTTTGCTCCATTGTATGCTCTAGCCACCTTTGTCAAATATTAATTGAGCATAATGTTTTGGGTCAATTTCTGGGTTCTCTGTTCTGTTCCACTGGTCTATATGCCACTTCTTGTGCCAGTACCAGGCTATTTTGATTACAGGAGCTTTGTAGTATAAGCTGATATCCGGTATTGTGATCCCACCTACTTTGTCCTTCTTTTTCAAGATTGCTGTGGCTATTCGGGGTCTTTTTTTGGTTCCATATGAACTTTTGAAGTATTTGTTCTAGTTCTGTGGAATATGTCATTGGTTGTTGGGAGCAGTGCCACTGGAACAGCAATGACCATGGTTTGACATAGTCACAGGTGAGCTCCATGGTTTGACATAGTCCCAGGAGTTATGAAGGCCTCCCATGGTTTGACATAGTCCCTGGAGAAGTGGATTCACTGCGTGGCAGGAATCATGAAGAACAGCGGCTGAAGACAAAGGCTAATAAGAAAAATAAAAATGCAGGATGGCAACTGAAGGAGACTAATCTTTTCTTTCTCTGTCTACCTGTTATCTGCCTGTTAGGAATTGTTATAGAAAGTAACATGTAGATGATTAATAATGTAGATGTCAGAATAGACTGCAGAAAGAAAAGGCAAGAAAGTAATAAGAATTTAAGATAAGAATGTAAAAGCTTAAAAGGATCTTAGATAAAAGGAAAAGTCAAGGTCTATGAGAAAGTAACAGAAATTGAAATAGAGGGTATGGGGAAGGAAGAAGTTAAATGAGACATTGTTTGCGTAAATGTAAACAGGAAGGTTGCTAAGCAATGAGTTACATGGTGAAAGTAATTGTAAAGGTTAAGAGCTGATACAATGTTATTGTTATGTCTGGATGAAAAAGTGAAATAATTAGTGATTAACCCTGTACCAATACCTAAAAGCTGTGTAAGCGGAAGACAATGTCTATACATACTTGCTTAAAGATCAAAAGAAAAAAGGAATGAGTAACTTGTTATACAGCCTGAAGATATAAAAATATTCTGCTAGCCTAAGGTAGCAAAAGGGATCAAGCACTTTCTGTATCACCACGTCCCTTCCTTCTTCGCCGACGCCATCCACACCTGAGGGAAACCCTGGACCTACTGAGGCTAGACCTCCACAGTTGGTATTTTGATGGGGATTGCATTGAATCTATAGATTGCTTTGGGTAATATGGACATTTTAATGATGTTAATTCTTCTGATCCATGAACAAGGTATGTGCTTCCACTTTTTTATATCTTCCTCTATTTCTTTTTTCAATGTCCTGTAGTTTTCTGCAAATAGGTCCTTTACTTCTTTGGCTAAGTTTATTCCTAAGTATCTTAATTTTTTTGCTGTGATGGTAAATGGGATTGTTTTTTTAATTTCTCTTTCTGTGAGTTCATCATTGGTGTATAAGAATGCCGTCGATTTGTTGACATTAATTTTGTATCCTGCTACTTTGCCAAATTCATTTATTAAGTCTAGTAGACTTTTGATGGAGTCTTTAGGGTTTTCTATGTATAATATCATGTCATCTGTGAATAATGACAGCTTCACTTCCTCCTTTCCAATTTGGATCCCTTTTATTTTTTCTTCATGCCTGATTGCTGTGGCTAAGACTTCCAGTACTATGTTAAACAAGAGTGGTGAAAGTGGGCATCCCTGTCTTGTTCCTGTTCTTAAGGGAAACGTTTTTAATTTTTGCCCATTGAGAATGATATTGGCTGTAGATTTTTCATAAGTGGCCTTTATTACGTCAAGATATGATAACTCTATTCCCACATTGCTGAGTGTTTTTATCAGAAATAGGTGCTGGATTTTCTTGAATGCTCTTTCAGCATCGATGATAAGATCATGTGCATTTTATTTTTCATTTTTTTATGTGGTGTATCACATTTATTCATTGGCGAATATTGTACCATCCTTGCATCCCTTGGATGAATCACACTTGGTCATGATGAATAATTTCTTTTATGTATTTCTGGATCTGATTTGCTAATATTTTGTTCAGGATTTTGGCATTTATGTTTATCAGGGATATTGACCTGTAGCTTTCTTTCTTTGTAGTGTCTTTATCCCCGTGGTTCTCAACCTTCCTAATGCCATGACCCTTTAATACAGTTCCTCATGTTGTGGTGACACCTAACCATAAAATTATTTTCGTTGCTGCTTCATAACTATAATTTTGTTACTGTTATGAACCGTAATGTAAATATCTGATATGCAGGATGTATTTTCATTGTAACAAATTGAACAGAATTAAAGCAGAGTGATTAATCACAAAAACAATATGTAATTATATATTGTGAAATATTTATTTTTAATTACAAATAAATGAAATTTTGTCTTGGAGCATGGTGTAGCATGGGTAACAGTCTTAATATAACAACAGTAAACTACTTTGCTACATTTTGCAACAGTATGCATAAAAAGCCAACATCAATGCAAAGGTTGAGATTGCTTCTTTCTCACTAGATCAGAAATTCTTGGGGCAGTCCTTGCAAGAGCACAATGAAGATCATCTTCCACAACATGTCTACTTCTGTATTTAGATTTGATAACCAACAAGCTGGAAAACCCTGTTTCACAAAAATATGATATTGGAAATGGAAGAAGAATGTGCAACACAGTCTCAGACAGAACAGGATATGACTGCAAACGTTTGATCCAGAATTTTGTTACTGGCATTGTAGAGAAATCAGTTCTTGCTGCATCGCTGTTAATAAGTTCAATGAACTCCTCTTGTGCTGTCTCAGAAACATCTTCAACTTTGACTGTGAATGGGTTTCTGGCAAGTGCAAATGAGGTGTCAGGTAGATTTGGAAAGTATGATGAAATTTTGTCTGCAAGCATGTGCAAGTGTTCTTTCACAGAAATTATCATCATAATCCTTTTGTCTGGTTCAATGTCATGTTCCTCAAAGAAAGCAGATAAGGCAGGCAACATGTAAATTTTATTTTCATCCAATTTCTTTTTTGCCAAAGCTGAAGTTTCATTTGGAATGATAGTATATTTTCAGACAAATTGAGGCATGTTGCGTTTGGTCCTTGCAGTGATAAATTTAACTCATTCAAGATGGCTAAGATGTCAACCAAGTAAGCTTTTTTCTGCAGTTCACTTTTATTGCTGAAAAGTGTTTCAAACTGCAGTCTTGCTTTCTGATTAACAAAACGTTTTGAGTTCACCACAAAGCTTAAAAACATGTTTTAAAATTTTTCCTGTCAACATCACCTCACTCCAGTGTGAAATAGCAGAGCATTGTTCGGCGCATCCAACTCGTTGCACAGTTGCGAAAACAGTCAACTGTTTAAAGTGCTCGCCTTTAGATAATTGGCAGAACTTTTGACACTTTTCATTACTTCTTGTAACTCTTGTGGCAGCGTCTTTATTGCTAATATTTGCCGATGAATCATACAGTGAGTCCTAATGACTTTTGGTGACTCATTCAGTACCAAACGTTGAAATCCAGATCGACATCCTAGCATAGCTGGAGCACCATCTGTGCAAACACCACAAACCTTTTCCCAAGAGATCTTATGCTCTTTCAGAAATGAACCAACTGTGTCAAATACATCACGTGAAGTAGTTGTTGTTTCAAGAGGTTTGCAAAAAAGAAACTCATCTTTAAAGTCGCTATCATTAATATACATCACGTAAACCAGTAACTGTGAACAGTTGCAATGTTTGTAGATTCATCAAGCTGGATGCTGAATATTGGAAGTGGAGCAGATTTAATTTCCTGGATTACTTGATTAAGAATATCAGCAGACATGTCATCTATTCGTCTGTAGACAGTGTCATTAGGTAAGGATATTGCACTCAATTTTGTAACAAATTCAACTCCGATCATAACTCGAACAATGTCTTTGGCCACTGGCAACAGTAAATCCTCAGCAACGGTGTGAGGTTGCATAGCTCTGTCGGTTCTGAGTGCCACCAAATATGAAGCTTCAATGGCTGCTACGTTTTGTTTGTGGTACTTGTCACCAGTGTCAAGTCTGGCTTTCTTGAGTCCATCAGCTTTGCTTCTAAAGTAGTTGGTATCCTTGCCAGCAAAGCTCAATTGCATGCTATCAAAATGTCATTTTAGTTTGTTAAGCTTCATAGATTCGGCTGATAGAACTTCACAACAAATAACACATTGCAGTTTCTCAATTCCTGATGTAATTATTGAAGTAAAATCATACTATAAAAAATCGTCACTATATTTTCTTTACTTAACGTTCTTCTCTACACGATCCATTGTCATGGGATGTTTGCTAATGAAAATAATACATAACAATAGCTTTGATAATACAAAAGATGATACATGGCATAGTTTAATCAATACAGTTCATTAAAGTTTCCTATGATTTACCATTCTCTATGTTGTTTTTTTTACATACATGATACTATCAAAAGGGGGCAGTATTCACATCAATCACAGCTGAATATAAAAAGACTGATCAGCATCCAGATTAAGATCTCATGGTACAGATACTTTATTTTTTGCAGTAGTTGATGATTTTACAGTACATGATTTTACATTTACCCAGTAATTATAATTCATGAAGTGTCGTTTTACCTCCAATACTGCTGCTTTCAACACAGTAGCTGCTTTTAACAGAGTAGCTGCTTTCTACACAGTAGCTGCTCTCTACACATGTGTGACTGGTCTGCATAAGTACATTATGGCACCAACCCTGTCACATACACCTGTATTTGTATGGGGTGTATGTGATGGGGTTGGTGTGATGATGTCATCATGCCGGGTACTCGTATTTGGGTGTATCTGTATGTGGAGTATATGCTTGTGGGAAGACTCCCCTGGATATGGATAGAGGAGCGGTGTCTCGGTTCCTAAGACCATCAGAAATATGTGCTTTCTGATGGTCTTAGGCGACCCCTGTGAAAGGGTCATTCAACCCCCAAAGGGGTGGCGACCCACAGGTTGAGAACTGCTGCTGTATCCGGTTTTGGAATTAGGATTATGCTGGACTCATAAAATAAGTTTGGAAGTCTTCTGTCTTCTTAGATTTTTTGGATTAGTTTGAGGAGAACGGGTGTTAGATCTGCTTTTCATGTTCTGTAAAAGTCTCTAGTGAAGCATTCCGAGCCTCAGCTTTTGTTTGCTGGGAGATTCTTGATTACATCTTCAATTTCCTTAGTTGTTATTGGTCTGTCCAAGTTTTCTATCTCCTCCCAGTTCAGTTTCGGGAGACTGTGTGTTTCTAGATATTTGTCCATTTCACCCGGATTGTCTAATTTATTGGCATATAATTGTTCATACTATGTTTTTGTGTGTGTGTGTGTGTAACAATTAAACCACGTTTATTCTTTTTTCTATTTTTTTATTATTTTTATTAATTTGTTTTTGTTACAGGTGTTTCTCCTTTTTCCCCCATTTACACCCTCCGCCCCATCCCCCCCGGCCCATCCCCAGCTTTGCTGTCCATGCTCATTGGTTATGTAAACGTGCATATAAGTTCTGTGGTTTATCTCTTCCACCCCAACACCCCCTCTTCTGAGGTTTGTCAGTCTGTACTCTACCTCTATGTCTCTGGGTAAATTTTGTTCATCAGTTTGTTTAGTTCATGATATTCCACAAATAATTAAGATTATGTGTCTTTCTCTGCTTGGCTTATTTCGCTTAGCATAATACTCTCCAGGTCTCTTCATGTCATCTCAAAGGATAAGAGATCTTTCTTTCTTACAGCTGCATATTTTTCCATTGTGTACATGTACCAAAGCTTTTTTATCCACTCATCTACTTATGGACACTTGGGTTGTTTCCAGATCTTACCTATTGTAAATAGTGCTGCTATGAACATAAGGGTACATATATTCTTTCTGATTGGTGTTTCAGGTTTCTTAGGGTATATTCCTAGAAGTGGCATCACTGGGTCAAATGGCAATTCACTTTCTAATTTTTTGAGGTAACACCATAGTGTTTTCCATAGTGGCTGCACCAGTCTGCATTCCCACCAGCAGTGTACTAGAGTCCCCTTTTCTCCACACCCTCACCAA
This sequence comes from Tadarida brasiliensis, assembly GCA_030848825.1. Lineage (NCBI taxonomy): Eukaryota > Metazoa > Chordata > Mammalia > Chiroptera > Molossidae > Tadarida > Tadarida brasiliensis. The sequence continues at coordinate 52,217,211 of CM061280.1, read as the reverse complement.
CACTTGTTGTTTGATGATGTGTTGATGGCGGCCATTCTGACAGGTGTGAGGTGATACCTCAAAGTTATTTTAATTTGCATCTCTCTAATGATTAGTGACATTTAGCATTTTGTCATATGTCTCTTGGCCATTTGTATATCCTGTTTGGAGAGGTGTCTATTTAGGTCCTCTGACCATTTTTTAATTGGGTTCTCTGTTCTTCCTTTTGTTGAGTTGTATGACTACTCTATATATTTTGGACCTTAATCCCTTATCTGATGCATCATTGGCAATTATGGTCTCCCATATAGTGGGTTCCCTTTCCATTTTGATAATTTTTTCTTTTGCTGCACAGAAGCTTTTTAGTTTGTTGTAGTCCCATGTGTTTATTTTTTTCCTTTGTTTCTCTTGCCTTAGGTGTTGTATCAGTGAAAATTCTGCTGCGTATGATGTATGAAATTTTGTTGCCTACATTTTCTTCTAGAATTTTTATGGATTCATGAGTTACATTTATTAAGTCTTTTATCCATTTTGAGTTTATTCTTGTGTATGACGTAAGTTGGTGGTCTAGCTTAATTTTTTCAAGGAGCTGTCCAATTTTTCCAACACTCTTTATTGAAGAGACTGTCTTGACTCCATTGTATACTCTTGCCACCTTTTTCAAATATTAATTTAACATATTGTCTTGGGTCAATTTCTGGGTTCTCTGTTCTGTTCCATTGATCTATCTGCCTTTCCTTGTGCCAGTACCAGGCTGTTTTGATTACAGAGGCTTTGTAGTATAACCTGATATCTGGTAATGTGATCCCTCCTACTTTGCTTTTTTAGTTTGTTTGTTTCAAAATTGCTGTGGCTATTCCTGGTCTTTTTTGTTCCGTATAAACTTTTGGAGTGTTTGTTCTAGTTCTGTGAAATATGTCTTTGGTTTTTTGATGGGGATTGCATTGAATCTATAGATTGCTTTGCATAGTATGGACACTGTAATGATGTTAATTCTTCCAATCCATGAACAGGTATGTGCTTCCCCTTTATTATATCTTCATCTATTTCTTTTTTCAATGACCTGTAGTTTTCCGTGAAGAGGTCCTTTACTTCTTTTGTTAAGTTTATTCCTATGTATCCTAAATTTTTTGTTGTGATGGTAAATGGGATTGTTTTTTTTTAGTTTCTCTTTCTGTGAGTTCACCATTGGTGTATAAGAATGCCGTTGATTTCTTGACATTAATTTTGTATCCTGCTACTTTGCCAAATTCATTGATTAAGTCTAGCAGAATTTTGATGGAGTCTTTACATCTTTCTATGTACAATATCTTGTCACCTGTAAATAGCGACAGTTTCACTTCCTCCTTTCCAATTTGGGTTCCTTTTATTTTTTCTTCATGTCTAATTGCTGTGGCTGACTTCCAGTACTATGTTGAATAAGAGTGGTAAAAGTGGACATCCCAGTCTTGTTCCCATTCTTACAGGGAATGCTTTTAGTTTTTGCCCATTGAGTATGATGTTGGCTGTAGGTTTTTCATATATGGCTTTTATTATGTTGAGGTATGATCCCTCTATTCCCACATTGCTGAGCATTTTTATCAGAAATGGGTGCTGGATTTTGTCAAATGCTTTTCCAGACCCGGTGAGGGATGTTGGGGTGTGTTAGCAGCTCACTGTATATCAAATAAGTCTGCTGTGCCTCCCAGACTATTTTGTTCTGTGTTGCCTCTTGCCAGCTATGGATCCTGGAGGATTGACTACTGGGGGCTGGTATTGGTGTGTCCTGGTAGGTGCTGCTGCTTGATTGTGTAGGCCCCTCTGAAGCTGTATTCCCTGCTGGTCGCTGGTGCCACCTACAGCTTTATCACTCAGGCCCTGCTGGAGCCACACTCCCTGCCAGCACCACTGGAATCTGGGTCGCACAGGCCACTTTGGAGCCCCAGCTCCCTGCCAGTCCAGTTGGCAGTGGGGTCACAAGGACCCCATTGGAGCCCTGGCTTCCCGCTGATCTTGTGGGCAGCTGGGTTGCACTGGTCCCTCTGGAACCTGGCTCCCCATAGATCTTGTGGGGAGCTGTATCACACAGGCCCTTCTGGAGCCCTGGCTCCCCACCACTCTTGTGGGCAACTGGGTAGCACAGGCCTTGATGGAGCCCTAGGCCCCGCTGCTGGTGACAGGGGAGTGCTGTTGCCCAGTGGGACTCAGCTCCTGCTCAGCCTCTGTTAAAGCTTTTGGGGATGGGTCTCAGCTGCTGATCTGTTCTTCTATTGTCTGGGGATGGATGTCTGCTCCCCAGCCTCTGTTGCTGGGGGTATATCTCAACTCTGATTAGGCTGCTACTCTGGGGGATGGTGCTGGGCTCCTGGCCATTTGTGGCTTCTGCAGCAACCACCTTGACAGCTCGGCTACTGTGCACTGGTCTGCGTTGACACAGGGGGTCCACTGGTCCAATGGTGCCAGGTGCACTGGTGGGCTCAGGTTGCTGGGCCCTAGCAGCTCCCACTGCCTCCTCCTAGGGAAGACCCGGGATCTTCCAAAGTGGTGGGACCTCCCCACAGTGCAGAGAGAAGTACCTTGAACAGCTGCTTACCATGGTAACTGGCTGCTCCCCATTCACAGCACAGGAACCTTCTGCTCCGCGTTTCTGCAATGCATGAGTTTGGTCATCCACTTTTATGTCCACTCATGCTCTCTCTCACACTAGCTCACTCTCTCACACACTCACTCTCCCTCTGGTCCTGCCCACCTCCATCTTTTTAAGAGGTTTTAGTACTGAGATTATCTACCTAGCTCTGCAAGTTCAGGCTTTTCCCACAATTTGGCGTGGAAATTCACCAACTAGATATTTTCTTTTACTTTTAACTTTGAAATAATTTTAGACATACAGAAATATTACAAAAACACTACATAGTTTTATTTAATACCTTCACCCAGCTTAACATCTTTCATAACCATAATAAAATTATCAAAACTATGAAATTAACTTTGGTACACTACTATTACCCAAACTAAACTAACCAATTTGTATCTTACCAATTTTTTTAATTAATGCAATTTTTTAATCTTTTTTATTTTAAAATTTTCAAATGTGGAAAAATACACATAGCATAAAATTTGCCATCCTAAATTAACCATTTTGATGTGTACAGTTTAGAGATATTAAGTATATTCGCATTGTGCAACAAATCTCCAGAACTTTTTCATTGTGTAAAACTAAACTCAGTACCCATTAAACAACAGCTCCCATATCTTTCTTCCTCCAGCCTCTGGAAACCACCATTTTTTTCTTTTCCTGTTAGTTTGTCTGCTCTAGGTGGAATCATACACTATTTGTGATTGACTATTTTACTTAGGATAGTGTCCTCAAGGGTCATCCATGTGGTAGCACACAGCAGAATTTCCTTACTTTTTAGGGCTGAATAATATCCCATTGTATGTACATACTACATTTTGTTTATTCCTTCACCCATCGATGGGCATTTGGGTTGCTTAAACCTTTTAGCTATTGTGGAAAATGCAGCTATGAAGATGTATGTACAAATATCTCTTTGAAACTTTTTTTTCAATTATTGTAGATATATACACAGAAGTAGAATTGTTCCATTTTAATTTATTTTTAATGTGAAGTTAAAACACCTAGATAAGAGTGCACAAAATAGAAATTAACAACAAATGAATTTTTACAAAGTGAATATCTATGTAACTCCTACCTAGTCAAGATCATTATCCCAACATACTCTCCTAATCCTGCTCCTTCCTAGTCCTTACCCCCACCCCCATTTTTCTTTGAATTTAACCACTCTTAATTTCTAACTATCATAGCTTGGTTTGCACGTTTTAGTACTTTTTATAAATTGACTGTAACAATATATATTATTTTGTGCCTTGTGTGTTTCATTCACACATGTATTTGTAAGATTCACCCATGTGATTAATTACACATAGCCGTAATTCATTCATTTTTATTACTACATACTATTCATTGTGTGAATATAACACAATATCTTTATACATTCTACTTTTGATAGACATTTGCATTCTTTCAAATTTAGCGATATTCTGACTCGTGCTGTTATGAACATTCATATATATCTTTCTTGGTACAAATGTACACATATTTCTTTAGGATATTTATCTACAAGTGAAAATCTTGAATTACATAAGGATGAACAAATTTAGTGTATACTGCCAAACTATTTTTCAAAGAGTGTACCAATTTACAATCCAATAGAGTACTAGTTGCTCCACATTCTTGCCAATATTGGGCATTTTCCATCATTTTCATTTTAGTCATTCTGGTTGTAAAATCTCATGATGCCTTTAATTTTCATTTTCCTAATTACTAATGAAGAAGAGCACATTTACATATTTTTATTGGTCATTTGAATGACTTCTTATGTGAAGTGTCAGTTTAAATCCCACTTATTATTTAATAGGTTGCCTATATTTTTCTTATGGATTTGTACAAGTTCTTTATATGTTCTGGATATGAACTTTTGTCAGTTATGTGTGTTATAAAATATTTTTCCACTCTTTGTTTTGGCTGTTTACTCTATTAAAAGTACATATTCATCATGTTTTTCTTTTATAGTATAGATTTTCAGTCCTCTTTAATAAATCCTTCCCTGCCTGGAGTTCATGTAGATAGTCTTGTGTTATCCAGTAAACATTTTGTAGCTTTGTCTTTCATTTTTAGATGTGGAATTTAGTTTGTATATGTTGTAAGGGGCCAAGTTTACTTTATTTTCTATATGAATATCCAGCTGACCCAACAACAGTTGTTTAAAAGATTGTCTTTTCCTCACTGCTCTGCAGTGTCTCTTTGGCTATGTATATGTACATCTATTTTTCTACTTCATTCTGTTTCACTTGTCTTTTTGTTTAACTCACTGCCAATATTATACTCTCTTCATTATTATAGCTTTAAAATGGACATTGATGTCAAGTAGACCATGTCCTCTGAACTTCTTCAATATTGTTGTCCTATTCTTGTCATTTAGTACTTAAAAAGATTTTTTAGAATTTGTCAAGTTCCACTAAAAAAAAAGAAAAGTATTGGTATTTAATTGATTTGCATTAACCTTTTTTCTAATTGCATTTTATAAATGCATAATTCACATACCATAAAATTCTCCATTTATTTAAAGGTGTACACCTCAATGATTTTCAGTGATTCACAATGTTATGCAACTATCACCACTATCTATTCCAGAATATTTTCATCAGTCCAAACTGAAACCTCTTATTCGTTAATACTCATTCCCAAATCCTGAACAGAATTGTATACTTATCTTTTTGTGGCTGGCTTCATTAACTTAACATTATGTTTTTTAAGTTTCATCTGTGTTGTAGTATGCATCAGCAGTTGATTCCTTTTATGACTAAATAACAACTGATGGTATGGATATACCACATTGTATTTATCCATTCATCGATTGATGGACACTTGTGTTTTCTCTACATTTCAGCCACTATTAATAATGTTACTATGAGTATTCAGGTACAATTTTTTTGAGTGGACATGTTTTCATTTCTCTTGGTGCATACATAGGAGTGGAATTTCAAGATCATACAGAGTAACTCTATGTTTAACCATTTGAGGAACTGCTAGACTGTTTTCCATAGCACCTGAGAAACATTTTACATTTCCACCAGCAAGGTATGAGGGCTCAAATTCTGCCACTTCCTAATCAACATTTATTTTCCTTTTTTAAAAAATAAAAACAATATGTATTCCACTAACAATAAATGAAGTTGCACATCTTTTCATGCATTTGTTAGCCATTTATACATCATCTTAGGAGAAAAGTCTATCTGGATCCTTTGTCTGTTTTATACTTGTTTTTTTTATTTTTTGTGGTTAACTTGTAACAATTCTTTATATATTCTGGATACAAATCCCTTATCAGATAAAACATGAGCAAATATTTCCTTCCATTCTATAGATCATCTTCACCTTCTTGATAATGTGCTTTGAAGCATGCAAGCTTTCAATTTCGATGATGCAAAATTATCTTTTTTTTCTTTCATTGATTATACTTTTAGTGCCATAATTAAAAACTGTGAGTTAATCCAAGGTCATAAATATTTATACCTGTTTTCTTCTAAGAATTTTATAGTATTAACTCTTACATCTAGGTCCTTTTTTAGTTAGCTGTGTCTGTGATGTGAGATAAGAGTCAAAATTAATTCTTATGCATGTGGATATCTAGTTAGCCCAGCACCATTTGTGGAAAAAGCTATTCTTACACCATTGAATGGTCTTCACACCCTTGTCAAAAATAAAATCATAGATGCATGGACTCTCAATTCTGCTCTATTTAACTGTAGGTCTATCCTTATGCCAGTAACACATTGTCTTGATTACTGTAGGGTTACAGTAAGTTTTTCAATTGAGAAGTGTGAGTTTTCCAACTAAGGTTTCCTTGGTATTTCATTGGGCTTTTAAAATCTATGGCTTCATGCTTCTCATCAGTTTTGGAAACTTCTCAGCTATTATCTATTAAAAAAATATTTTGGTTTCATTTTCTTTCTCTTCTCAATATGAGACACAATTACCATATGTATTAGAACTTCTCCCGGAGGAGGAAAAATGGTGGTGGAGTGAATGGAAGCTTCACAGACTCTCTCTCAGGACCAAACTGGAATTACAACTAAAATAAAGACAAATCATCAGGAAAAACCAACTGAAAAGCAACTGGAGAGAACCTGCATAACCAAGGACAGAAAGAGGATGCCAAACCAAGCCTGGTAGGACCTGCAGAGGAGCAAGAGGGCAGGCTGGGAGCCCACAGAGAGCAGCAGAGGGCAGTTTTAGCTGTGAGCAGTCCCCATTAAGAAAGTGGAAGTTCTAAAAATCACTAAAACAGCTACAGTCACTCACCTTGTCCTCCAGCAGAAAGAGGGCAGACTGAACTGGAAATGTGTGGAGAGAGTCTGGGGCTCCTGGCTCAGGAGAGAGCTGGATGGGAGGAAAATGGGAGTTTTATGCTGAATAACTCCCTTATAGGACAGCAGCCATATTACTCAAAGAGCCCTTTCCCAGAGCCCAGAGGAGAAGCAACAGCCCCTCCCTCGGGAATTCAACAGGACCAGCCAGGCTGGAGAAATGAAAATTAAGGCTCATTAATATCTAGAGCTTGATAGCAAGCAAGTGCCCCATCCACAGGAAATGCTCTATTACTGAGGGATTTTTAATTCAGCTGGGGGCTACAAATTGAGGTTCATCAAGTAACTGAGACTAACAGCCCCCAGGAAAAAGGTAGAGGATAACTGAACCTTTGATTGACCTGAAAATCTACCCAGGAAAGGAAGACTTGACAATGGTGTTTAACATGGGTCTTCCCACACTCTACCAAACCCAGTAGAGGGAGCCTTAACCAGCAGAACACCAACACTCACAGGGAAAATTTGGCAGGTTCAAAAACCACTGAGATAGCCAAAATGGTGAAACAAAGAAACAATTCCCAAATGAAAGAACAAGAGAATTCTAAAGGAGAAAAGATAAATGAAAAGGAATTAAGCATAATATAAGAGGTAGAGCTCAGAGTAATAATAATGAGGAAGCTCAAAAGAATGAGTAAAGAGTTGAACAGCATGAGTAAAGATATAGATACATTGAAAATCAACCAATTAGAAATGAAAAACCACCAAGCAGAAATGGAGGATGACATAGCAGAAATAAAGATCACATTGGAATGAATGACCAGCAGAGTAGAGGAAGCTGAGAATCGGATCAGTGAATTAGAAGGCACGGTTAAAAAATCACCCAATCAGAACACCAAAAAGAAAAAAACAATTAAAAAACAGGAAGACAGCCTAAGAGAACTGTGGGACAACATAAAACATAACAACACCCAAATCATAGGAGTATCAGAAGAGGAAGAAAATGAGCAAAGGTTAGAGAATATATTTGAAGAAAGGATGGTAGAAAATTTCTCTAACTTGGTGAAAGAAAAAGGCAAACAAATTCAAAAAGCACAGAGAGATGCAAGTAAGAAGAACCCAAAGAGGCCCACCCCAACACACATAATAATTAAAATGCCAAAAAAGAAAGACAAAGAGAGGATCTTAAAGGCAGCAAGAGATAAGCAACAGGTTACCTACAAAGGAAGCCCCATGAGGCTATCAGCTGACTTTTCATCAGAAAACTACAGGCCAGACAGAATGACATAAAGTAACGAAGGTAATGAAAAACAAGGATATGAATCCAAGAGTACACTATCCAGCTAGGCTATCATTCACAATAGAAGTTGAAATAAAGAGCTTCCCAGACAAAAAAAAAAGTTTAAGAGAATATATTAGCACCAAACCAGCACTGCAAGAAATGTTAAAAGGACTGCTGTAATTAGTAGAAGAAATAGGAAGAAAAATATAACCACAATAAACAAAAATGGCAATAGATAAATACATATCAATAATCACCTTAAATGTAAATGGATTGAATGCTCCCATAAAAAGACACAGAGCAGTTGATTGGATAAGAAAGCATGACTCATATATATGTTGTTTACAAGAGACCCACCTCAATACAAAAGACTCACATAGGTTGAAATTGAAGGGATGAAAAAAAAATTCCAAACAAATGGAAAGGAAATAAAATGCTGCAGTAGCAATACTCATATTCGATAAAATAGATTTCAAAATGACGGCCATAACTAGAGACAAAGAAGGTTACTACATAATATTGAAAGAACCTGTCTAACAGGAAAATATAACCTTGGTAAACATATATGAACCCAATATAGGAGCACCAAAATATATTTAAAAACCAGCTGAGAAGTTCAAAGGAGAAATGAACAGCAATATAATCATAGCAGGGGACTTCAACACCCAACTGACATCACTGTATAGATCCTCTATAAAAAAATTAGCAAGGAAACAAAGACTAAATGATGCACAGGATCAAATGGATTTAATAGATATCTACAGAGAATTACACCACAAAACTGCAGAATTCACATTCTTCTCAAGTGCACGTGAGACATTCGCAGAGACAGACCACATGTTAGGACACAAACTAGGTCTCTACAAGTTCAAGAAAATTGAAATCATGTCAAACATCTTCTCAGATCACAATGGCATGAAAATAGAAATAAATTACAATACAAACACTCACAAACATTCAAACAAATGAAGATGAAACAGCATGTTATTAAATATGAATGTGTTGCTAAAGAGATCAAGGAATAAATTAAAAATGTCCTGGAAGCTAATGAAAATGAACACATGACAATACAAAATCTATGGGACACAGCAAAAGCACTCCTGAGAGGGAAGTTTATACCATTACAGGCCTACCTCAAAAAACAAGAAAATTTTCTAATTGAGTATCTAAACTCACAACTTAAAGAACTAGAAAATAAACAAAACAAAACAAAAAAAAACCCAGAGCAAGTAGAAGGAAATAAATAAAGCCCAGAGTAGAAATAAAGGACATAGAGACTAAAAAATAAAGAAAAAAAACATAACAGAAAAACAAACAAAAAAAGAACAATTCAAAAGATCGATGAAACAAAGAGTTGGTTCTTTGAAAAGATAAACAAGATTGATGGACCCTTAGCCAGACTCACCAAGAAACAGAGAGGACCAAAATAAACAAAATCAGAAACAAAAAAGAAGTAACGACTGACACCACAGAAATACAAAGGATCATTGAAACATACTATGAACAATTATACACCAACAAATTGGACAATCTAGGCAAAATGGGAAATTTCTAGAAACATAGGCTCCCAAAACTGAACCAAGAAGAGACAGAAAACTTGAATAGACCAATAACAACTAAAGAAATTGAAGTTGTAATCAAGAAATTCCCAGCAAACAAATGCCCAGGCCCAGACGTCTTCATGGGGGAGTTTAATCCAAATATTCAAAGAAGAACTAATACCCATTCTCCTCAAACTATTCCAAAAACTCCAAGAAAAATAAGACTTCCAAACTCATTTTATGAGGTCAGCACCATCCTAATTCCAAAACCAGATAAAAACATTACAGAGAAAGAAAACTACAGGCCAATATCCCTGATGAACATAGACGTTTAAATCCTTAACAAAAAATTAGCAAATTTGATCCAGCAATACATTTTATAAAAAAAATTCATCGTGTCCAAGTGAGATTCATCCCAGAAATGCAAGGCTGGTACAATATTCACAAATCAATAAATATCATACACCACATAAATAAAATGAAAGATAAAAACCATATGGCCATATTAATAGATGGTGAAAAAGCATTTGACCAATCCAGCAACAATTTCTGATAAAAATGCTCAACCATGTGGGAATAGAAGGACCATATCTAGGCACAATAAAGGCCATATATGAAAACCTTACAGCAAACATCATATCAAGGGTGAAAAATTAAAAGGATTTCTCTTAAGAACAGGAACAAGATAGGGATGCCCACTTTCGTCACTGTTATTTAACGTAGTTCTGGAAGTATTAGCCACAGCAATCAGACATGAAGAAAAAATAAAAGGGATCCAAATTGGAAAGGAGGAAGTGAAACTGTAATTATTTGCAGATGACATGATATTGTACATAGAAAAACCTAATGACGCTATAAAAAATCTACTAGTGCTAATAAACAAATTTGGCAAAATAGCAGTATTCAAAATTAACATCAAGAAATCAACACCATTCTTATACACCAGTAATGAATTCACAGAGAAACTAAAAAATAATCCCATTTACCATTGCAGCAAAAAATTAATTAATTAATTTTAAAAAAAAACAAAAAACAAAAAAAAAAAACAGGATATCTAGGAATAAACTTAACCAGAGGAGTAAAGGGCCTTTTCACAGAAAACTACAGAACATTGGAAAAAGAAAGGAGAAAGATATAAAAAAGTGGAAGTATATACCTTGTTCATGGATTGGAAGATTTAACATCATTAAAATGTCCATACTACCCAAAACAATCTATAGATTCAATGAAATCCCCATCAAAATACCAACAACATATTTCACGGAACTAGAACAAACACTCCAAAAGTTTATGTGGAACCAAAAAAGACCCCTTTTAGCCACAAAAATATCTTGAAAAAGAAGAACAAAGTAGGAGGGATCACAATACCAGATATCAGGTTATATTACAAAGCTATTGTAATCAAAACAGCCTGGTACTGGCACAAGAACAAGCATATGGATTAATGGAACAGAACAGAGAACCCAGAAATTGACCCAAGATATTATGCTCAATTAATATTTGACAAAGGTGGCAAGAGAAGACAATGGAGCAAAGACAGCCTCTTCAATAAATGGTGCTGGGAAAATTGGACAGCTACATGCAAAAAAATGAAGCTAGATCAACAACTTAAGCCATACACAAGAATAAACTCAAAATAGATAAAAGACTTAAATGTGACTCGTGAATCCATAAAAATATTAAAAGGAAATATAGACAACAAAATTTCAGACATCACAAGCACCAGAATTTTCACTGATGCAATGCCTAAGGCAAGAGAAACAAACAAAAAAATTAATATAATACATGGGATGACATCAAACTAAAAAGATTCTGCACATCAAAAGAAACAAACATCAAAATGAAAACTGAATCCACTATATGGGAGAGCACAATTGCCAAGAATACATCAGATAAAGGGTTAATCTCCAAAATATATATAGTACTCATACAACTCAACAAAAGGAAGACAAAGAATGAATTTAAAAATGGGAAGAAGCCCCGCTAGTGGGGCTCAGTGTTTAAATGTTGCCCCATGTACCATTCCTGGTCAGGGCACATGCCCAGGTTGCATGGCAAATCTCTGGTGGGGGGTATGCAAGAGGCAGCCAATCGATGTTCTCTCTCATTGATGTTTCAAACTCCCTCTCCATCTCCTTTCCTCTCTATCTAAAATCAATAAAGGAAAACAATTTTAAATGTGCAGAGGTTCTGAATACACACCTCTCCAAAGAGGACATACAAATGGCCAAGAGACATATGAAAAAATGCTCAACATCACTAACCATTAGAGAGTTGCAAATTAAAACAACAATGAGGTATCACCTCACACCTGCCAGAATAGCTGCCATGAACAAATCATCACACCAATGCTAGAGGGGTTGTGGAGAAAAGGGGATTCTAGTACACTGCTGGTGGGAATGCAGACTGGTGCACCCACTATGGAAAACAATTTGGTGTTTCCTCAAATAATTAGAAATTGATCTGCCATTTGACCCCGTGATCCCACTTCTGGGTATATATCCTGAGAAGCTGAAATACCAATCAGAAAGAATATGTGTACCCCTATGTTCATAGCAGCACTATTTACAATTGCTAAGATCTGGAAACAGCCCAGTTTCCATCAATAGATGAGTGGATAAAAAAGCTGTGGTACAGCCCTGGCCAGTTTGGTTCAGCGGTTGGAGTGTTGGCTTGCGGATCAGAGAGCCCTGGGTTTGGTTCCCACTAGGGGCATGTACAAAAAAAAAAAAAAAAAGCTGTGGTACATATACACAATGGAACACTACGTAGCTGTAAGAAAGATATCTCTCATCCTTTGAAAGGACATGGAGGGACCTGTAGAGCATTATGCTAAGCAAAATAAACCAATCTGAGAAAGACAAATATCACATGATCTCACTTATTTGTGGAATATCATGAACAAAATAAGCTGATGAACAGAATAGACACAGAGACATAGAAGTAGGGTACAGACTGACAAACCTCAGAAGAGGGGGAAGGGGGAGGGAAGAGGTAGATCACAGAACTTACATGCAGGTATGCATAACCAATTGACACAGACAACAATGCATAGGCAGGGAGGGTTCAGGATGAGGGTGTCAATGGGGAAAAAAGAAGAAATGTCTGTAACAAAAATAAATTAATTTAAAAAAAAGAACTTCTCCTGTATCCCTTACACCCCTTAACTTTTTTGTGTGTTTTGAAAATTATTTTGTCTCTTTGCTCTTTATTCCAACATCCTCCATTTCCCTAAGTAATTCTTCAGCTGAGTCTAATCTCTTAAACCGAACCATTGAGTTCTTAATTTAATTCATTGTATCTTTCAGTTTTCCACTTTTATTTGTTTCTCTTTTATAGTTTTCAGTTTTTTTTGTTTTCTGTTTATATTCCTTGATTTTGATATATTGTTATTGTTTTTCATTTTGTTAATTTATTTTGTTTGTATCACTTTCTTTCCTCATCTTCACATACCTTGTTTGTTTTCTACTGAGGACTGACTATTGTATATTAAGATCATAAAAATTATATTGAGGTATGGCATTAGGTTGTCTTCCTCCACAGAGGATTTGCATTTGCTTCTAGGAAGAGAATGCAGATCAATATAATCCAGTTAGAGTTTGAGATTACTATATTTGAAGCATACCTCTAGACCCTGAGAGTGCCAGAATATTTCTGGCTCACGTTTTTTTTTTTGTTTGTTTGTTTTGTTTTGTTTTTTAATAAAAGTGTAAATTTATTGGGAAATTCAGGACTGAATCTGTCTTCAGACACAGCTTGAACCAGGAATCAAGTGATTGCTTTAGGGCTTTCTCTCCTTATTTTAACTTCTCTCCATTCTTCAATCAGCCTATCCCACATGGTAGGATAGATAGCTACTGCACCCTAACACTCCTGTCCTCCCAGTTAGCAGGTATTCTGGCTCACCCTTAATCTAAGTTATAATCTTTTGGAGTTTGAATCCAAAGCACAAAGGTTTACAAAGCTTCCCACTCCTTCGTGAACTGTAGACATTTCCACAAACTGTGGTCAGTTTCTCCAGTTCACAACAGCCTCTTCAACAATCAGTAGGTATTCCTTGGGGAAAAGCTGCTCCAAAGCAGAACTGACTTGGATGTTTCCTTGTTCTCCCCAGTTCTTGACTCCATAATTCTTCAATACTAGCTAGCTTCCTTGTCTTCAAATAGATTTTTTAAATCATTTTTTTCAGGTGTTTTAGTTGTTCTTAGTAGGAGAGTTAATCAGCATTAGCTAGTCTGACACAGAAATAGTGGAATTTTTCCTAAAAGAAATTTAACTATAAATTTCAAACTTCTTCCAACCAATATATTGGAATTTAATTTTCTCCTTTCCCTCCCATAAAGTTCAATTGCTATCCAAAAATAAAACAAGAAGAAAAGGAGAAAGGAAAAAATTTTAAAAATGTACAACCTGGATAAGTCCTATGAACTATCAAAAAGTAGTTTTACATTCTTAATAATATGTGCATTAATTAAATTTGGGCTAATCACTATGATGAATATTGAACACTAATTATTGCTAAAACTTTGTTTTATTCCCAAACTTTGTATTGATTAGTCTCTCCTTACCATCTAATTCAAATGCCATTTCTGGACTTCCGGTCAAGATGGCGGCATAAGTAAATGTGGTATTACCTTCTCCCACAACAACATCAAAATTACAATTAAACTACAACACAACTATCATTCAGAACTGCCTAAAATTGAGCTGAATGTAAGTCCTACAACTAAGAAGCTAAAGAAGAAGCCACACTGAGACTGGTAGGATGGGTGGAGGCACAAATGGGCTGGTCCCACACTCATGTGTTGTGAATAAAAATCAGGAGGATATCTTCGGTGGGAAGGTCCTACCTGAGGTGTGAGGTGTACCCATCCCAACCAGGTTCCCAGCTCAGGGTTCCAGTGCCAGGAAGAAAAGTCCCCATAACTTCTGGCTGGAAAAACCAGCAGGAACTGAGGCAGAGGAAGGCTGCAGCTGTGGGAGCCCCAGGCAGCTCCTCTTAAGGGGCCCCTGCATAAACTTACTTGGACTTGCTCCCTCTGAGCTCAGAGGGGAGGCAGCTTGAGGGGCACCAGAGACATACAGGAAAAAACTGAGCTGTTTGGCATAGGGATGAGACCTGAAGGGGCAGCTTTCTCCTGGTCAGAGGTGCTGGCGGAGGCTGATGTTCCTTTGGTGAGACTTCCCAGGGGCAGCAGACGGCCGCCATATCTGGGACCCCAGCAACTTGGCTCATACTGTTTGCCCTGCTCTGATGATTCCCTGAGGCCCTACCCCACCCAACTTTCAGGCCCTCCCAAGCTGTTTCCAAAGCCTTTACCATAGAAATGGCCTGTCTTGCAACCTGATTCAGCATTTCCTAAAATCTCTCAAACAAGCAGCACCTGGTCTCCATGAGCCCCATACCTCTCCTTAAGTGGCCCCAGGTTTGGCACTAGAAGCAACCAGCCTTGCTTCACAACTTGGCTTTCCCTGGACACCTCCAAGCCCAGCAAAAGAAGTAGCCATCTGTAGATCACTTTGTAGCTTATCCTGGGTGGCACCGGATAGAACACAGGCAGTGGCTGACCTTGCCCCAGAGCCAGAAAACACAGTGGACAGCTTCAGACCACATGAAAACACCACCACCCAACCACCTCCACAAGTGACACACTCAATGAGCAGACTCAGTGGGTGCCAGAGCCCTGATGAAGTAAGTCTTGCTCTGTGTGGTGGGCCCCTACACAGCTGATCATCCAAGGTGGTCAGAAGCCAGTGGCTAGTGGTCACAGCCAGTCCTTCAGCTTATCAGCCTGAGTAAACCCGTCCAACTGACATGCCAACAGTAATAAACACTCAATTACAACAGAAGGGTGTACAGTTCACACTAGGGCTGCACCTCGAGGGCCCAGCTGGGGTGATCAGAGACTGTGCCACTGGATCTTACAGGACACCTACAAATATAGGCCACTCTACGAAGCCTAGGAGACATTGCAAGTCTACCTAATACATAGAAACAATCACAGGGAAGCAGCCAAAATGAGGAGACAAAGAAACATGTCCCAAATGAAAGAAAAGAACAAAACTCCAGGAAAAGAACTAAACAAAATGGAGATAAGCAATCAATTAGATGCAGAGTTCAAAACACAGGTGATAAAGTTGCTCAGGGAACTTGGGGAGACATTCAAAGGACTTAGTGAGACCTTCAACGAACTTAAGGAGATGTTGAAGGAACTTGGTGAGAATGTCAACAAAGTAAAAAAGAACCAGTCAGAAATGAAGGATGCACTAAGTGAAATAAATAATTTACAGGGAATCAATAGTAGAGTAGGTAAAGCCAAGAAGCAAACCACCGATTTGGAATATAAGGAAGCAGAAAACACCCAATCAAAACAGCAAAAAAAAAAAAAAAAAAAAAGTGAATCCAAAAAAATGAGGATAGTGTAAGGAGCCTCTGGGACAACTTCAACCATGCCACCATTTGCATAATAGGGGTGCCAGAAGGAGAAGAGAGAGAGCAAGAAATGGAAAACCTATTTGAAAAAATAAGGACAGTAATCTTCCCTAACTTGGTGAAGGAAATAGATATACAAGTCCAGGAAGCACAGAGAGTCCCAAACAAGTTGAACCCAAAGAGGTCCACATCAAGGCACATCATCATCAAAATGCCAAAGGTTAAATACAAAGAGAGAATCTTAAAAGCTGTAAGAGGAAAGCAGTCCGTTACTTTCAAAGGAGCTCCCATAACACTGTCAGCTGATTTCTCAAAAGAAACTTTGCAGGCCAGAAAGGAATGGCAAGAGATATTCAAGGTGATGAAGAGCAATGACCTACAACCAAGATTACTCTATCCTGCAAAGTTATCATTTAGAATCTATGGACATATCAAGACTTTGCCAGACAAGAAAAGGCTACAGGAGCTCATCACCACCAAACCAGTATTATATGAGATGTTGAAGGGTCTTCTTGAAGGAGAACAAAAATATGAACAATTAAATGGCAATTAATACATATCTATCAACAATTGTATCCACAAACAAAATGAGCAAGCAGAACAGAAACAGACTCATAGATATGGAGAACTTTTTTGTTGCTTGCCAAATAGGTGGGGTCTGGGGGGATGGGTGAAAGAGATGAAGGAATTAAGAAGTATAAATTGGTTGTTAGACTGATAAACCTCAAAGGGAAGGGGGGAGGGAAGGCGGGATTAAATAAACCAAAGAACTTCTATACTTATATGCATAACCAATGGACACCAACAATAGTGTGGGGAAGGCAGAAGGGGGGCAAGATTGGGGAGGAGGGGGTCAATGGAGAATAAAAGGGGGGAACATCTGTAATACATTCTACAGTAAAGATGAGTTTAAAAAATAAATAATAAATGCCACTTTTGCCATTATCACTGTTTGTGTTTGTATCTTTATAACATGCCTAAGAAACAAGTGGCTAAAATGGACCTTTTTTTTTAATGTTTCAATAATATATTATCATTTTTCCATGGATTTGTGAAAAACCTACTCGTCATTTAGAGTGTAACTGCATTGAGATTATTAGTAAATTTGACAAAAATCAATATCTTGACAATATTGAATCCTTGCTTTTCACCAAAATGTGTATTTAAAAAATTATTTTTATTTATTTATTTGAGAGAGAGAGAAAGGGACAGGGAGAGAGAGATAGAAATATCGATGAGAGAGAACATCGATTGGCTGCCTCCTGCATGCTCCTCACTGGGGATGTGGCCCACAACCCAGGCATGTGCCTTGACCAGGAATCAAATCAGCGACCTCTTGGTGCATGGGTCGATGGATGCTCAACCACTGAGCCACACTGGCTGGGCAATGTATATTTTTAATTTACACTATATTTTGGAGATTTAATATAATTATAAACATAATTTTCTTCAAATAGTTCTTATATGTCATTTGTTCACTTATAGCTAGTTACCTTATGAATTTTGGGAGAGTATGATCTTTTTTATTTCAAATGTTGCTCTCAGTGAATAGAATCACTAATAATGTTTTTTTATATGTATTACCATTAGGTTCAGCCATATTGCTTAATAGTTTTAATACTTGTTCTGAATATTTGCTTAGATTTTATATTTAGATACTTAAATCATCTTTGAATGAAGACCAATTTTCTTCCTTCCCTTCTCATTGCTGTTCTTATTTCCCTTTTCTTTTTGCACTGGGTAGAATCTTTATTGCAATGTTGAAAATATATGGGAATGGGCATCTATTTGCTTGCTGTCATTAAAGAATGTGCTTATTATTTCACTATGGTGTCTAAATAGGTTTTCAGTAGAAACTATTGATGAGGTTAAAAAAAGTTTATAGCTTGCTATGATTAGATGTTCATTTTATTTTAAAAAAGTTTTTCTGTATCTATTAAGATTACACTATTTTATTTCTCTTTTCTGCTGTTAATTTTATTAATATATTTTCTAATATTAAACCATTATTAATTACTGGAATAAAAATACTTGAGTTACTTTTTTAAAGTATATTGCTGGATTATGATTACTAATACACTGCTGAGTATTTTTGCATCTGTGTTTCTGATATTGGCCTATTATTGTACTTTATTTTACTATTCTTATTAATATTGTATACCAGGGTTACAAAATTCTCATAAAATGAGGAAAAACACTCTCCTTTTCTATTCTCTGAATCTCTCTGAATAAAGAAAGGGAATATCTATTCCTGGAGGATTCACAAAACATGCCTTTTTATATCCTCTGGACCTAGTATTTCCAAGAAGGAGTAGATTAATACTATTCTGTATAACTAATGTTTGTAACACTATTGTTAGTAATTGAGTAAACTGATCTAATTTTGCTAATATATATACCTGAAATTTTCCCCATGTTATCTTGGTTTTCACATTTAGTTGAATAATTATTCATAATATTTTGTTATATCTTCAAAAGTTCCTACCAAAGCAACATATGCCCCCCCTTTTCATGCTAATATTATTAAATTGGCCTTCTATTCAACAATGTGACCAGAAATACCAATATCTAATTAATTACTTCAAATATTTCGTATTTCAGTTTTTTGTTGTCTAATGTTTCTTTCTCTTTGAGTTAAAATCTGCTTTTCTGGTTGTGATTTTCTTCTATTTTATTTTGGTTTTATTTTATTTTTTTATTTAATTTTTTTTTATTAATTTATTTTTGTTACAGATGCTTCTCCTTTTTTCCCCATTGACACCCTCCTCCCCATCCCCCCACCCTGTCCCCAGCTTTGTTGTCCATGTCCATCACTTATGCATACATGTGCATAAGTTCTGTGGTTTATCTCTTCCCTACCCCCCACCCCCTCTTCTGAGGGGTGTCAGTTTATACCCTACTTCCACATCTCTGGGTCTACCCTGTTCCTCAGACTGTTATGTTCATTATATTACACAAATAAGTGAGATCATGTGATATTTGTCTTTCTCTGCTTGGCTTGTTTCACTTAGGATAATACTCTCGAGGTCCCTCCACGTTGTCTCAAAGGATAAGAGATCTTTCTTTCTTACAGCTGCATAGTACTCCATTGTGTATATGTACCACAGCTTTTTGATCCCTTCATCCACTGATGGACACTTGGGCTGTTTCCAGATCTTAGCTATTGTAAATAGTGCTTCTATGAACATGGGGGTACATGTATTTTTTCTGATAGGTGTTTCAGGCTTCTTAGGGTATATTCCTAGAAGTGGGATCACTGGGTCAAATGGCAATTCAATTTTTAATTTTTTGAGGTAACACCATAGTGTTTTCCACAGTGGCTGCACCAGTCTGCATTCCCACCAGCAGTGTACTAGAGTCCCCTTTTCTCCACACCCTCGCCAACACTTGTTGTTTGATGATTTGTTGATGGCGGCCATTCTGACAGGTGTGAGGTGATACCTCATTGTTGTTTTAATTTGCATCTCTCTGATGATTAGTGATGTTGAGCATTTCTTCATATGTCTCTTAGCCATTTGTATGTCCTTTTTGGAGAGGTGTCTATTTAGTTCCTCTGCCCATTTTTTAATTGGGCTCTTTGTCTTCCTTTTGTTGAGTTGTATGAGCACTCTGTATATTTTGGAAATTAACCCCTTATCTGATGTGTCATTGGCAATTATGCTCTCCCATAGAATGGGTTCCCAATCTGTTTTGATGGTTGTTTCTTTTTCTGTGCAGAAGCTTTTGAGTTTGATGTAGTCCCATGTGTTCATTTTTCCCTTTGTTTCTGTTGCCTTAGGTGAAGTATCAGTGAAGATTCTACTGCGGATGATGTCCGAAATTTTGTTGCCTACATGTTCTTCTAGGATTTTTATGGATTCATGAGTCACATTTAAGTCTTTTATCCATTTTGAGTTTATTCTTGTGTATGGTGTAAGCTGATGGTCTAGTTTCATTTTTTCGCATGTAGCAGTCAAATTTTCCCAACACCATTTATTAAAGAGGTTGTCTTTACTCCATTGTATGCTCTTGCCACCTTTGTCAAATATTAATTGAGCATAATGTCTTGGGTCAATTTCTGGATTTTCTGTTCTGTTCCACTGGTCTATATGCCTGTTCTTGTGCCAGTACCAGGCTGTTTTGATTACAGTGGCTTTGTAGTATAAGCTGATATCCGGTATTGTGATCCCACTTACTTTGTCCTTCTTTTTCAAGATTGCTGTGGCTATTCGGGGTCTTTTTTGGTTCCATATGAACTTTTGAAATATTTGTTCTAGTTCTGTGAAATATGTCACTGGTATTTTGATGGGGATTGCATTGAATCTATAGATTGCTTTGGGTAATATGGACATTTTAATGACGTTAATTATTCCAATCCATGAATAAGGTATGTGCTTCCACTTTTTTATATCTTCCTCTATTTCTTTTTTCAATGTCCTGTAGTTTTCTGCAAATAGGTCCTTTACTCCTTTGGTTAAGTTTATTCCTAGGTATCTTAATTTTTGCCACGATGGTAACTGGAATTGTTTTTTTAGTTTCTCTTTCCGTGAGTTCATCATTGGTGAATAAGAGCACCGTCGATTTCTTGATGTTAATTTTGTATCCTGCTACTTTGCCAAATTCATTTATTAAGTATAGTACATTTTGGATGGAGTCTTTAAGGTTTTCTATATATAATATCATATTGTCTGCGAATAATGACAGTTTCACTTTCTCCTTTCCAATTTGGATTCTTTTTATTTTTTCTTCACGTCTGATTGCTGTGGCTAAGACTTCCAGTACTATGTTAAATAAGAGTGGCGAAAGTGGGCATCCCTGTCTTGTTCCTGTTCTTAAGGGAAATGTTTTTAGTTTTTGTCCATTGAGTATGATGTTGGCTGTAGGTCTTTCATATATGGCCTTTATTATATCAAGATATGATCCCTCTACTCCCAAATTGCTGAGCGTTTTTATCAGAAATGGGTGCTGGATTTTGTCGAATGCTTTTTCAGCGTCTATTGATATGGTCATGTGGTTTTTATCATTCATTTTGTTTATGTGATGTATCACATTTATTGATTTGTGAATGTTGAACCAGCCTTGCATCCCTGGGATGAATCCCACTTGGTCATGGTGAATAATTTTTTTGATGTATTGCTGGATCCGATTTGCTAGTATTTTGTTCAGGATTTTGGCATCTATGTTCATCAGGGATATTGGCCTGTAGTTTTCTTTCTTTGTAGTGTCTTTTTCTGGTTTTGGAATTAGGATTATGCTGGCCTCATAAAAGGAGTTTGGAAGTCTTCCTTCTTCTTGAATTTTTTGAAATAGTTTGAGGAGAATGGGTGTTAGTTCTTCTTTGAATGTTCGGTAAAACTCCCCCATGAAGCCATCCGGTCCTGGGTTTTTATTTGCTGAGAGAGTCTTGATTACATCTTCAATTTCTTTAGCTGTTATTGGTCTGTTCAAGTTTTCTATCTCTTCCCGGTTCAGTTTTGGGAGACTATGTGTTTCTAGAAATGTGTCCATTTCACTTAGATTGTCGAATTTTTTGCCATATAAATGTTCATAGTATTTGCTACCGATCCTTTGTATTTCTGTTGTGTCAGCTGTTACTTCTCCTCTTTCATTTCTGATTTTGTGTATTTGGGTTCTCTCTCTTTGTTTCTTGGTGAGTCTAGCTAAGGGTCCATCAATCTTGTTTATCTTTTCAAAAAACCAGCTCTTTGTTTCATTGATCCTTTGAATTGTTTCTCTGGTCTCTATGTCGTTTATTTCTGCTCTGATCTTTACTCTTTCCTTCCTTCTATTTGTTGTGGGTTTTTCTTTTTGTTTGCTTTCTAGTTCTTTAAGTTGTGAGGTTAGATAGTCTATTAGAAATTTTTGTTGTTTGTTGAGGTAGGCCTGTAGTGCTATGAACTTCCCTCTCAGAACAGCTTTTGCTGCATCCCATAGATTTTGTGTTGTTGTGTGTTCATTTTCATTGGTTTCCAGGAAGTTTTTAATTTCTTCCTTGATCTCCTCAGTAACCCATTCATTGTTTAATAACATGCTATTTAGCCTCCATGTATTCAAATGTCTTTGCATGTTCTTGTTGCAATTGATTTCTAGTTTCATGCCATTGTGATCTGAGAAGATGTTTGATATGATTTCAATCTTCTTGAACTTGTAGAGACGTAGTTTGTGTCCTAACATGTGGTCTATCTTTGAGAATGTCCCATGTGCACTTAAGAAGAATGTGAATTCTGTAGTTTTGGGGTGTAATTCTCTGTAAATATCTATTAAATCCATTTGGTCTAGTGCTTCGTTTAGAGTCTCTGTGTCCTTGTTATTTTTTTGTCTAGAGGATCTATCCAGTGATGTCACCGGGGTGTTGAAGTCCCCTGCTATGATTGTATTGCTGTCAATTTCTCCTTTGAAGTCCTCCAGAAGATTTTTAATATATTTTGGTGCTCCTATATTCGGTGCATATATGTTTACCAAGGTTATATCTTCCTATTGGATAGATCCTTTCAATATTTTGTAGTGACCTTCTTTGTCTCTAGTGATGGCTTTCGTTTTGAAATCTATTTTATCAGATATGAGTATTGCTACCCCAGCTTTTTTTCCTTTCCATTTGCTTGGAAGATTTTTTTCCATCCCTTCACTTTCAGCCTATGTGAGTCTTTTGTTGTGAGGTGGGTCTCTTGTAAACAGCATATATATGGTTATGCTTTCTTATCCAATCCGCTACTCTGTGTCTTTTTATCGGAGCATTCAATCCATTTACATTTAAGGTGATTATTGATATGTACTTATTTATTGCCATTTTTGTTTAGTGTGGTTCTACTTTCCTTCCTATTTCTTCTACTAATTACAGCAGTCCTTTTAACACTTCTTGCAGTGCTCGTTTGGTGCTAATGTATTCCCTTAGCCTTTTTTTGTCTGAGAAGCTCTTTATTTGACCTTCCTTTTTGAATGACAACCTTGCTGGGTAGAGTAGTCTTGGATTCAGATCCTTGTTTTTCATGACCTTGATTACTTCATGCCATTCCCTTCTGGCCTGTACTCTTTCTGTTGAGAAGTCAGCTGATAGCCTGATGGGGGTTCCTTTGTAGGTAACCTGTTGCTTTTCTCTTGCTGCCTTGAGGATTCTCTCTTTGTCTTTAATTTTTGGCATTTGAATTACTATATGTCTTGGTGTGGGCCTGTTTGGGTTCTTCTTACTTGGGACTCTCTGTGCTTCTTGAACTTGAATACCTTCTTTCTTCACCAAATTAGGGAAGTTTTCTCTCATTATTTCTTCAAATATATTCTCTAACCCTTGCTCATTTTCTTCTTCTTCAGGGACTCCAATGATGCGAATATTATTACATTTCCAGTTGTCCCACAGTTCTCTTAAGCTGTCTTCCTGTTTTTTCATTGTTTTTTCCTTTTGGTTTTCTGATTGGTTGATTTTTTTCTACCCTGTCTTCTAATTCACTGATCCAGTCCTCAGCTTCCTCTACTCTGCTGTTTAGTCCTTCCAATGTGTTCTTCATTTCTGCTATGTCATTCTTTATTTCTTCTTGCTGCTTCTTCATTTCTTCTTGCTGCTTCTTCATTTCCACTTGGTTGCTTTTCAGTGTTTCTATGTCTTTGCTCATGGTGTGAATGTCTTTACTCAAGGTGTTGATGTCCTTACTCATGCTGTTGAGCTTCCTCAAGATCATGGCTCTCAATTCTAGCTCTGTTAACTTGCTCAACTCCATTTCATTTATCTCATCTTCGGTAGAGGTTTCTTGTTCTTTCATTTGGGCTCTGTTTCTTTGTTTCCCCATTTTGGCTATCTCAGTGGTTTTTGGAGCCTGCCAAATTTTCCTGTGGATGTTGGTCTTCTGTTATTTGTGGCTCCCTCTACAGGATTTGGATGAGCATGGGAGGACCCACATTAAACACCACCCTGGAGTCTTACTTTCCAGGGTATATTTGCAAGCCCAGCAAAGGTTAAGTTATCCTCTAGCTTTTTGCCTAGAAGCTATTAGTTGTGGTTGCTTGAAGAGCTTTGGGTTTTCATTTGAATGAAAACCTCCCTCAGGTGTTCAGTGTGAGAGGTTTTCCATGGGGTAGGGCAGATGCTAGTAGTTAATGAGCCTCAGTTTGCATTTCAATGTCCCACTAGGGTGTGGCTGGATCTCCGAGGGAGGGGCTGCTGCCTCTCCCCAGAGCCTTGGGATGGAGTAAGACGACCAGGCCACAGTCCTGCGTGGCCGCAACTCAGCAAAAGCTCTGAGCGCCCTCCAAATCCCAGGTGTCCCCACACAGTTCCAGTCCAGTCCGCCCTCCCTCTGCCAGAGCCCAGGTGAGTGGCTATTGCTATTTAGCGCTCTGTCCCGGCTCTGCGCTGTGGAGCCGGCTCAGGCTTTAACCCCGAGGGCGGGCGTTGCTCACGGCTAAGGCCACTGCTGTCCGTGGGCTCCCAGCCCCCCTCTCGCGCCTCTGCAATCCTACCAGGATCGAGTCAGTGTCCCTGGTTTTATGGTCCTCGCAAGCTGCTTTTCTGTTGCTTTTTCCCAACAATTTGTCTTTATTTTAGTTGTAATTCCAGTTTGGTCCTGGGAGATGGTCTGTGAAGCTTCCATTCACTCCGCCGCCATTTTGGAATCTCTATTTTGGTTTTATAATAATATTCTTGATCTAACTTTTCAAAGTGAGTGCTTGCCTCTATTTTCAGTATTTCTTTTCAAATATATTCATTTTAGGCTATAAATGTCCTTTGAAATACTGCTTTTTCTGCATTCTGCACATTTTGATTTATAGCGATTTCATTTTCTTCACTTAAAAGCATTTAATAATCTCTGTGGTGGCTTCTTTTTTTTAACATTTTATTTTATTTATTATTTTGTTACAGATGTTTTTCCTTTTTCTCCCTTTTACACTCTCCTCCCCCTCCTTCCCCATCCCATCCCCAGCTTTGTTGTCCATGTCCATTGATTATGAGTACATGCATGTAAGTTCTGTGGTTTATCTCTCCCCACCACACCTCCCCTTCTGGCGATTGTCAGTATGTACCCTACTTCCACATCTCTGGGACTACCCTGTTCCTCAGACTGTTATGTTCATTATATTCCACAAATAAGTGAGACAACATGAAGTTTGTCTTTCTCTGCTTGGCTTCTTTAGCTTAGGATAATAGTATCCAGGTTCTTCCATGTCGTCTCAAAGGATAAGAGATCTTTCTTTCTTACAGCTGCATAGTACTCCATTGTGTATATGTACCACAGCTTTTTTTTACCCATTTATCTACTGATGGACACTTGGGCTGTTTCCAGATCTTAGCTATTGTAAATAGTGCTGCTATGAACATGGGGGTACATATATCCTTTCTGATTGGTGTTTCAGTTTTCTTAGTGTATATTCCTAGAAGTGGGATCACTGGGTCAAATGGCAATTCAATTTTTAATTTTTGAGGTAACATCATAGTGTTGTCCATAGTGGTTGCACCAGTCTGCATTCCCACCAACAGTGTACTAGAGTCCTCTTTTGTCCACACCCTCACCAACACTTGTTATTTAATGCTTTGTTGATGGCGGCCATTCTGACAGGGGTGAAGTGATACCTCATTGTTTTAATTTGCATCTCTCTGATGATTAGTGATGTTGAGCATTTCTTCATATGTCTCAGCCATTTGTATGTCCGTTTTGGAGAGGTGTCTATTTAGTTCCTCTGCCCATTTTTTAGTTGGGTTTTTTGTCGTCCTTTTGTTGGGTTGTATGAGCACTGTATATATTTTGGAAATTAATCCCTTAACTGATGTATCATTGGGAATTATGCTCTCCCATACAGTAGGTTGCCTTTCCATTTTGATGGTTGTTTCTTTGGCTGTGCAGAAACATTGTAGTTTGATGTAGTCCCATGTGTTCATTTGTTCCTTTGTTTTTCTTGCCTTAGGTAATGTATCTGTGAAAATTCTGCTGCATATGATGTCTGAAATTTTGTTGCGTACATTTTCTTCTAGAATTTTTATGGATTCGTAAGTCACATTTAAGTCTTTTATCCATTTTGAGTTTATTCTTGTGTATGGTGTAAGTTGATTGTCTAGTTTCATTTTTTTTTGCATGTAGCTGTCCAATTTTCCCAACACCATTTATTAAAGAGGCTGTCTTTACTCCATTATATGCTCTTGCCACCTTTGTCAAATATTAATTGAGCATAATGTTTTGGGTCAATTTCTGGGTTCTCTGTTCTATTCTATTGATCTATGTGCCTGTTCTTGTGCCAGTGCAAGGCTGTTTTGATTACAGTAGTTTTGTAGTATAACCTGATATCCAGTATTTTGATCCCATCTACTTTTTCCTTCTTTTTCAAGATTGATGTGGCTATTTGGGCTCTTTTGGGGTTCCATATGAACTTTTGAAGTATTTCTTCTAATTCTGTGAAATATGTCATTAGTATTTTGATGGGAATTGCATTAAATCTATAGAATGCTTTGGGTAGTATGGACATTTTAATGATGTTAATTCTTCCAATCCATGAACAAGGTATGTGCTTCCACTTTTTTATATCTTCCTCTATTTCTTTTTTCAATGTCCTGTAGTTTTCTGCAAATAGGTCCTTTACTTCTTTGGTTAAGTTTATTCCTAGGTATCTTAATCTTTGGCCACAATGGTAAATGGGATTGATTTTGTACTTTCTATTTCTGTGAGTTCTTCATTGGTGGATAAGAATGTCGTCAATTTCTTGACTTTAATTTTGTATCCTGCTACTTTGCCAAATTCATTAAGTGTAGTAGATTTTTGATGGAGTCATTAGCGTTTGCTATGTATAAAAACATGTCATCTGCGAATAATGACAGTTTCACTTCCTCCTTTCCAATTTGGATCCCCTTTATTTTTTCTTCATGTCTGATTGCTGTGGCTAAGACTTCCAGTACTATGTTAAATAAGAGTGGCAAACGTGGGCATCCTTGTCTTGTCCTTGTTCTTAAGGGAAATGCTTTTAATTTTTGTCCATTGAGCATGATGTTGGCTGTAGTTCTTTCAAATATGGCCTTTATTATGTCAAGATATGATCCCTCTATTCCCAAATTACTGAGCGATTTTTATCAGAAATGGGTGCTGGAATTTGTCAAATGCTTTTTCAGCGTCTATTGATATGATCACATGATTTTTCTTTCATTTTGTTTATGTGGTGTATCACATTTACTGATTTGCGAATATTGTACCAGCCTTGCATCCCTGGGATGAATCTCACTTGGTTATGTAGAATAATATTTTGATGTATTGCTGGATCTGATTTGCTAGTATTTTGGTAAAGATTTTGGCATCTATGTTCATCAGGGATATTTGCCTGTAGTTTTCTTTCTTTGTAGTGTTTTTTTCTGATTTTGGAATTAGAATTATGCTGGCCTCATGAAATGAGTTTGGAAGTCTTCTTTCTCCTTGAATTTTTATGGAAGAATTTGAGGAGAATGGGTGTTGGTTCTTCTTTGAATATGCGGTAAACCTCCCCCGTGAAAACGTCCAGGCCTGGGCTTTTGTTTGCTCGGAGAATTTTGATTACATCTTCAATTTTCTTCATTGTTATTGGTCTGTTCAAGTTTTCTATCTCTTCCTGGTTCAGTTTTGGGAGACTATGTGTTTCTAGAAATTTGTCCATTTCACTTAGTATGTCCAATTTGTTGCTGTATAATTGTTCATAGTATTTCTTAATGATCCTTTGTATTTTTGTGTTGTCAGTTATTACTTCTCCTCTTTCATTTCTGATTTTGTGTATTTGTGTTCTCTCTCTTTGTTTCTTGGTGAGTCTAGCTAAGGGTCCATCAATCTTGTTTATCTTTTCAAAAAACCAGCTCTTTGTTTCATTGATCCTTTGAATTGTTTTTTGGTCCCCATGTCATTTATTTCTGCTCTGAACTTTACTATTTCCTTCCTTCTACTTGCTTTGGGGTTTTCTTTTTGTTTGCATTCTAGTTCTTTAAGTTGTGAGGTTAGATATTCAATTAGAAATTTTTCTTGTTTCTTGAGGTGGGCCTGTAGTGCTATGAACTTCCCTCTCAGAACTGCTTTTGCAGTGTGTTCATTTTCATTGGTTTTCAGGAATTTTAAAATTTCTTCCTTGATCACCTCGATAACCCATTCACTGTTTAATAACATGCCATTTAGCCTCCATGTGTTCAAATGTCTTTGCATGTTGTTGTTGCAATTGACTTCTAGTTTCATGCCATTGTGATCTGAGAAGATGTTTGATATTATTTCAATCTTCTTGAATTTGTAGAGAATTAGTTTGTGGCCTAACATGTGGTTTATCTTTGAGAATGTTCCATGTGCACTTAAGAAGAATGTGAATTCTGTAGTTTTGGGGTGTAATTCTCTGTATATATCTATTAAATCCTATTGATCTAGTGCTTCATTTAGAGTCTCTGTTTCCTTGTTAATTTTTTGTCTAGAGGATCTATCCAGTGATGTCAGCAGGGTGTTGAAGTCTCCTGCTGTGATTGTATTGCTGCCGATTTCTCCTTTGAAGTCGTCCACAAGGTTTTAAATATATTTTGGTGCTCCTATATTGGGTGCATATATGTTTACCAAGGTTATATCTTCCTGTTGGATAGATCCTTTCAATATTGTGTGGTGGCCTTCTTTGTCTCTAGTTATGGCCTTCATTTTGAAATCTAATTTATAATATCAGGTATGAGTATTGCTAAATCAACTTTTTTTTCTTTCCGTTTGCTTGGAAGATATTTTTCCATTCCTTTTCTTTCAACCTACATGAATCTTTTGTTGTGAGTTGTGTCTCTTGTAAACAACATATATATGAATCATGCTTTCTTATCCAGTCAGCTACTCTGTGTCTTTTTATCGGAGCATTCAATCCCTTTATATTTAAGATGATTATTGATATGTACTTATTTATTGCCATTTTTGTTTAGTTTGGTTATATTTTTCTTCCTATTTCTTCTACTAATTACAGCAGTCCTTTTAACATTTCTTGCAGTGCTGGTTTTATGCTAATGTACCCCCTTAGCCTTTTTTTTTTTTTTTTTTTTTTTTTTTTTTTTTTTTTTTTGGTCTGTGGTGCTCTTTATTTGACCTTCTATTTTGAATGATAGCCTTGCTGGATAGAGTAGTCTTGGATTCAGATCCTTGTTTTTCATGACCTTGAGTACTTCATGCCATTCCCTTCTGGCCTGTAGTGTTTCTGTTTAGAAGTCAGCTGATAGCCTTATGGGGGTTCCTTTGTAGGTAACCTGTTGCTTATCTCTTCCTTCCTTTAGAATTCTCTCTTTGTCTTTAATTTTAGGCATTTTAATTACTATGTGTCTTGGTGTGGGCCTGTTTGGGTTCTTCTTACTTGGGGCTCTCTGTGCTTCTTGAACTTGAATGCCTTCTTCCTTCACCAGGTTAGGAAAGTTTTCTGTCACTGTTTCTTCAAATATATTCTCTAACCCTTGCTCATTTTCTTCTTCCTCAGGGACTCCTATGATGCGAATGTTATTACGTTTCCAGTTGTCCCACAGTTCTCTTAAGCTGTCTTCCTCTTTTTTTAATTGTTTTTTCCTTTTGGTTTTCTGATTGATTGATTTTTTTCTACCCTGTCTTCTAATTCACTGATCTAGTCCTCAGCTTCCTCTACTCTGCTGGTTAGTCTTTCCAATGTCTTCTTTATTTCTGCTATGTCATTCTTCTTTTCCACTTGGTTGGTTTTCAATGTTTCTATATCTTTACTCATGGTGTTAATGTCCTTACTCATGCTCTTTAGCTTCTTCAAAATGATAGCTCTGAACTCTACCTCTGATAACTTGCTTAACTGCATTTCATTTATCTCATCTTCGGTAGAGTTTTCCTGCTCTTTCATTTGGGATTTGTTTCTTTGTTTTACCATTTTGGCTATTTCAGTGGGTTTTGCAGCCTGCCAAATATTCCCTGTGGGTGTTGGTGTTCTCCTGTTTGTGGCTCTCTCTACTGGGTTTGGATGAGCATGGGAGGGTCCTCGTTAAACACCACTTTCAAGTCTAACTTTCCTGGATAGTTTTGCAAGCCTAGGAAAGGTTCAGTTATCCTATACTTTTTTGCCTGGAGGCTATTAGCTTGAGTTACTTGAAAAGCCTTGGGTTCTCAGTTGAGTGAGAAACTTCCTCAGGTGTTCAATATAAGATGATTTTCCGTGGGTGGGGCAGATGCTGGTTATTTATGAGCCTCAGTTTGCATTTCTTTGCTCACCTGGGTTGGGTTGAATCTCTGAGGGATGAGCTGCCACAGCTCTGGGAAGGAGCAAGCTGGCCACCATTCTGTGTTCAGGAAAAATCAAGCTGACCACCGTCCTTTGTGTCCATGACTCAGCACAAACTCTGTGTGCCCTCCAATTCCCGGGTGTCCCCACAGAGTTCCAGTCCAGTCCGCCCTCCCTCTGCCGGAGCCCAAGGTGTGTGGCTATAGCTACTTAGTGCTCTATCCTGGCCCTCTGTGCTGTGGAGCCACTTGAGATCTTAACCCCGAGGGCATTGCTCACAGATAAGGCTGCTGCTGTCCATGGGATCCCAGCTTGCTACCCTGTCATGCCTCTGCAGATCCTACCAGGCTCGTTCAGTGTCCCTGGTTGTATGGTCCTCTCCCGCTGCTTTTCTGTTGCTTTTTTCAGATGATTTATCTTTATTTTAGTTGTAATTCCTGTTTTGTTCTGGGAGATCATCTGTGTAGCTTCCATTCACTCTTCCACCATTGTTCTCCCCCCAGCTTCTTCTTTGGATCATAATTTATTTAGAAATGTCTTCCTTCAAGTGTTTATAATTCTCACATATGGCAGTTGCACATACAAGATTTATTTGGGTGACACACTGACAAGTTTACATGCATGCAAGGAAGTCCCTCACAGCATAAGATTGCTCAAAGTCTTTGGTGCTGGTACACTAGTTACCATCCAGGGATGGTGAGGACAAGGGAACACCAGGTTGGGGAGGAATCATAGATGGGGCTCACTAAGTGATATACCTCAGCAGCACTGAAGGGAGTCTCTGTGTCAGAACTCTGGAAGGTAGCAGTGACTGGGAGTCTTTATATCCAGAGTTTATCACATCTATGACTAACAGATGTCTTGCAGTTCCACTGGGTATTCAAAACAGGTAGTCCCTGCATGGCTAATAATCTGCTTATTTGGGGTATATTCAAAACAATTGGACTTATAAAAATTTGAATGTGGTGCCAGAGAGAATTTGGGCTAAGGAATCTCAGCTTGCTGTGTAGAAATAAACAACTTAGGGGCCAATGTAGAGAGGCTATCTTTGGTTCATTTATATAACAAGTTAAAAAAAGGGGGCATGTGCACATTAGTTCAATATATCATGTTTACAGAACTGTTGTGCTTATATTTTCACCAATGAGCATCATGCTGAAATAGTTTATATTTCACATAACAATGGACTTAATTCTTAAAGAATTCATTTAAACTCTAGTAGTAATTGCACAATGAATGGTAATAGAGTAGTGCTTAGCTGACTATGGCCAAGAATTGATATTCCTCTAATGAGCTAAATTCACTGATACATAAGATTATTTGAGGGAAAGGAAACTTCGACCTACATCATCTGAATTTGATGCTTCATTTTTAAGATGAATAAATTGAATCACAAAAAGACTAAATGAACTGTTTATAATCACATAGCTAATTAGTGACAGAATCATGACTAGAATCTAGGTCTCTTGGTTCTTGGTCTAATAGTCTTCCTACTATACCATAACATGCCAAACCTATTAGTTGTATTACTAATTTTATAAATAGGTTTTAACAATTGTTTTGCTCCCATAATATTCCATTTATTTATTTTAGTTACATTCCTCCTTTTGTCTTTATCAAACCTTATATTACAATGATGAAAGTAGATTAAAAGTGTAAACAAATATAAAGCCAAGGTTAGCATCTATTTGTCAGTTCCCAACCTCTTCCTCTTTGTGCTACACAATGGTAATAATGGGGATATAGTTGGTTAGTAGAGATTACAGTTAACACTGAATTGCTATGCTGAAATTTCATCATGACCAGCATTTTTTTCTTACTATAAATTAGTTACATGAAAGTGTTATTTGGAAATAGCAACAGTGAACAGTTTTATCTATTTCAATTCCTTCTTAGTAATGGATGGTTATTCCAATAGGTGTTTTTATGAGTACAAACAAGTTTCTGCTGCTTCTTAACAACTTTAACCTCACAAGAAAGAAATAGTGTGCATGAAATATGAGGGATGCACACAACAGGCTTTATTTTGTTGTGCTCATCAATGTTTTGTGTTTCAGGCAAAGTACAGTAATAGAGAGTATTTACCATGTATTCTTAACTCTAACTTTTGTGAACCAGTCTTTTAAACATGTCAGCTTTTGTATACATGTGTTTATTTAATTACCGACTCGGGTTATGAAACTGAAGTCAGAAATGCTTACAAGTTGCTTCAATATTCTTTTTAAGTTTAGGCACATTTTCCTCTTCAAATGATATGTGTGACATCTTTAAAGCTAATTTTGGCTCCTCAAATAAAAAAAGAGCTGAGTACACAGTAAGCACAAAATTTACATTTATATGCAGACATGAGAAGAGCAAGAGAATTTGCTGTGAAAAGAGAATATTTCAGAAATATTTGCAATATACATAGTGTAAAATAAGTTATGCTGATAACGTGTCAATCTTGGAACATAGATCACATCTAACTAAAGCACTTCACCTGAGACACGTTAATTTTACAGAATAATGTATTCTTAGTTTATTATTTTTCCAGAATAAAAATAACACTGATGACCAGACAACAGCATTTCACAAGTGTCTCTGACATTAATCAGTGTGCTTGAAGCCAAGGAGCTATTATTTTAACCACATTTAAATCTTGATTGCATTTTATTCTGCCTTGGCAATGCTCACAATATGATCATCATTAGAATGTATTTTATTTAAGCTTCCACATGCTGGCATGGTCATTATTTGTATCCTGCACTGTGAGCAGTAAATCATGCGGAAGATGCCTAGATGGAGAGTTCCAGTATCCAAAATTTGCCTTCTTTATGTTTTTGTTTTGTTTACAGTATTTTTCAAGGACTGAAAGGTGATTTAGAATATAACTATCTGTGGAAATTAAGCACATTAACTGGAAAATCTCAGATCCCTGCCATTTTCAAGTAAATTTAAAGATGTCTGCTTGGTTCCTCCAGTACTATCACTCTGGTGAGTAAACATAAAATAGATGCTGTATCCAGAAATCTTGGTCCATGTCAGAACTCTGCAGAATTACTTCAAATGCTTTGAGTAGTTGTAGCAAATGTTAAAGGACCTAATGTCCTGAAGCTCTTTTTCTGTCACCTGCACATTTGTGTCCCCACTCTAGAAACTCTTTTAATTCACTTCAGAAATAGCCTCGAGCCCTCACACTTGTTATAGTCCACTTAGCAGTGTGAAGCTCTAATATAAGAAGCCATTTATGATGTGTTTTCCAGTAATTGTGAGTTAGGTAAAATTTGGCATCCAGACCTGACTTCCCATAGCATACACTCTTTTATTCTGCTTGCTATTCAGGGCTTGTTTACATCACATTCTATAGTGATATTTTCACATAATGTTGAAAATCGTGAGATTCTGAATCAGGTAGACTTGCATTTGAATCTTAGCTCCTCACCTTACAAACTTATTATCTAAAGCAGTGGTCCTTAACAAGAGGTAATATTATACCCTGCAGCCCATCCCTAAGCCCGGACATTTGACAATGTGTAGAGATATTTTAGGTTATTTTAGCTGGTGAGTGCAATGAGCAGCTAACTGTGGAGAGACTAAGGATGCTGTTAAACATCCTACAATGCACAGGATAGCCCCCAACAACAAAGAATTGTCTGGGCCAAAATGTCAATAATGCTAAGGCTGAGAAACTCTAATATAAGGCAGATGATTTAACCATTTGAGCCTCCATATATTTAAAATGGGATTAATAAAATCAGCTCTCAATGATAAGGGTAAAACTGTCTATTTTGTCATTAACTTTGAGTAGGACACATCGAATGACCCAGGATGTACACACAAGGCGAGGGGGATTGCCAGTTTTGCCTTTAGAAACGTAGCAGCAGAGGAGGAAAATAGCCCTGTGGTTGAAGCAGGGCTAGGGGCTGAGGACCAAACTCCTCTTCTTATGACTGTACACCTTATATCAGCCCCCAGTTTAATCAGATATATTTAAGTCTGGTTTAATGTCAGAGAATAAGCCAGGCTGGTGTGGCTCAGTGGTTGAGCATCAACTCATGTACCAAGAGGTCACCAGTTCAATTCCTGGTCAGGGCACATACACAGGTTGTGGGACCAATCCTCAGTGAGGGGCATGCAGGAGGTGGCCAATCAATTTTCTCTATCATCAATATTTCTATCTCTCTCTCCCTCTCCCTTCTTCTCTCTCTAAAGTCAATAAAAAAAATCAATGTTAGAGAATAAGAGAGTAGTTTCCTGGTAACCTGAGTTAGTTACTGAGTTCTTCTGGACATAGTGCCTTCTCCTCCTCATTGTGCTTCCCATTCATTACTCTAATGGCTAGAAATTTAGATCCAAATGGGAAGAGACACCTTGAAAGTGCATTACAGAGACAGCTTCCTTCCAGTTGGGCCTTTCAGAATCTCACACAGCATACCATGGAGGTGGCTAGCTGTTCTTCTGAAACAGAATGAACCCTGTAGGTAAGCATATAAGACATTTACAATAGCACTACATACAAGGCACAGGATCTAAGTGCTTTACCTTATTCACTCACTTTAATCCTCACACAACATCTATGAAATAATTACTAATATCTACTTTTTATAAATGAGGACATTTGAGCACTGAGAGGCTACATAACTTGCCCCAGTTTACACAAGTGAAAAAGTCAAAAGACCAAACTATAAACCCAGGATATCTAGTTCCAGATTCCCAGAATTTCTGAGCTATTAACCACTATATAAATATGAGTCCCAAATAAGAAATACAGAAGGGACTTGGAATAAAACAATCTGTATTCCAAAGGAGAAATCTTGCTAGAATTGCAATTGGGGAGGAGAAAAAATGAAGGCAGAGTGAATGGAAGCTACACAGTCCATCTCCCATGACAAAACTGGAATTACAACTGAAATAAAGACAAATCATCAGGAAAAGCCAACTGAAGAATAGCTGGACAGAACCAGTACAACCAGGGATGCCAAATCAAGCCTGGTAGGAATTGTAGAGGTGCGTGGGGATGGGCTGGAGTCCATGGACAGAAGAAGAAAGCTGTACTAGCAGTGTGCACTTACAACTGACAAAGTGGGGATTTTAAAGACAAATCATCAGAAAGAGCCAACTGAAGAGCAACTGGACAGAACCAGTACAACCAGGGATACCAAACTAAGCCTGGTAGGAATTGCAGAGGCATGCAGGGGTGGGCTGGAGCCCACAGACAGCAGCAGACAGCTGTATTAGTGGTGTGTGCTTCCTGCTGAGAAAGCAGGGTTGTTGTTTTTATAAAGAACTAAACAAGCTACAGCCACTCACCTTGGGCTCTACCAGAGGGAGGGTGGACTACACTGGAACTGAGTAAAAAGAGGGCTCCTCACTCCAGAAGTGTGGATGCAGGGAGTTCTGTACTGAATCATTCCCTCACAGAACAATACTCATCTTACTCAAAGAGGCCATCCCAGAGCCCTGGGGAGAAGCAACTTCCCCTCCACTGGAATATAATACCACCAGGCCAGGCCAGAGAAATGAAAATTAAGGCTCATTAACATCTGAATAGAATGAGCTAGTAAGGGCCTCACTGGCAAATCAGATATAACCATTCACCTTGGGCTCCTGCAGAGGGAGGGCAGGCTGGACTGGAACTGAGTGGAGAATGTCCAGAACTCCCGGCTCAGGAGGGATTGACATCAAGAGTTCTGTACTGAATCACACCCTCACAAGACAGTAACCATATTATTCACAGAGCCCCTTTCCAGAGCCCTGGGGAGAAGTAATAGCCCCTCCCCCAGGAACTCAACACCACCAGGCCAGGCCAAAGAAATGCAAATTTAGGCTCATTAACATCTCAGCTGAATAAGCTAACAAGAGCCTTACCTAAGGCTAATCAAGCAACTGAGGCTAATAGCCTCCAGGCAAATAGCTAGAGGATAATTGACTGTTTCCTTGGATTGAAAATCTACCCAGGAAAGTAAGACTTGAGAGTGGTGTTTAACCAGAGTCCTCTCACACTCATCCAAACCCAGTAGAGGAAGCCACAATGACAGAGAAAATTTGGCATGCTCCAAGACCCAGTGAGACAGCCAAAATGGTGAAACAAAAAAACATATCCCAAATGAAAAAACAAGTTAATTATATAGGAGAAGAAATAAATGACATAGAATTAAGCAAGATATCAGAGGGAGAGTTCAGAGCAATAATCATCAGGAAGCTCAACAGCATGAGTAAAGAGCTCAATAGTATGAGTAGATATAGAAACATTGAAAACCAACTAATTGGAAATGAGGAATGACATAGCAGAAATAAAGAACATGTTGGAAGGAATAACGAGCAGAGCACAGGAATCTGAGGACCAGATCAGTGAATTAGAAGACAGGATAGAAAAAAAGTCACCCAATCAGAAAACCAAAAAGAAGAAACAATTAAAAAACAGGATGACAGCCTAAGAGAACTGTGGGACAACATAAAGCATAACAACATATGCATCATATGTGTGCCAGACAAAGAAGAAAACAAGCAAGTGTTAGAAAATATATATGAAGAAATAGTGACAGAAACCTTCCTTAGCTTGGTGAAGGAAAAAGGCATACAAGTCCAAGAAACACAGAGAGCCCCAAGTAAGAAGAACCCAAACAGACACACACCAAAACACATAATAATTAAAATGCCAAAAATTAAAGAGAAAGTGAATCTTAAAGACAGCAAGAGATTGCCTACAAAGAAACCCCCATAAGGCTATCAGCTGACTTCTCAAAAGAAACACTACAGGCAAGAAGGAAATGGTATTAAGTGTCCAAGGTAATGAAAAACAATGATCTGGACCAAAGACTACTCTGTCCACCAAGGATATCATTCAAAATAGAAGGTGAAATAAAGAGCTTCCCAGGAAAAAAAGCTAAAGGAATATATTAGCACCAAACCAGCTCTGAAAAAAATGTTAAAAGGACTGCTGTAAATAGTAGAAAAAGTAGGAAGAAAAATATAACCCCAATAAATTAAAATGGCAATAAATAAGTACATACCAATAATAACCTTTAATGTAAATGGATTAAATGCTCCAATCAAAAGACACAGAGTAGCTGAATGGATAAGAAAGCATTACTCATATATATGTTGTTTAAAAAGACACACATCACAACAATAGACTCACATAGGTTGAAAGTGAAGGGATGGAAAAAAATTTTTCCAAGCAAAGGGAAAGGAAAAAAATGCTGGGGTAGCAATACTCATGTTCAATAAATTGGACTTCAAAATGAAGGCCATTACAAGAGACAAAGAAGGCCACTACATAATATTGAAAGGACCTATCCAACAGGAGGATATAACATTGGCAAACATATATGCACCAAACATAGGAGTACCAAAATACATTTAAAAACTTCTGGAGGACTTCAAAGGAGAAATGGATGGCAATACAACCATAGCAGGGGACTTCAACACTCTGCTGACATCATTGGAAAGATCCTCTAGACAAAAAATTAAAAAAGAAAGTCTCTAAATGATGCACAGGATCAAATGGATTTAATAGATATTTACAGAGAATTACACCCCAAAACTGCAGAATTCCCATTCTTCTCAAGTACACATGGAACATTCTGAAAGACAGACATGTTATGACACAAACTAAGTCTCTACAAGTTCAAAAAGATTGAAATCATGTCAAGCATCTTCTCAGATTACAATGGCATGAAATTAGAAATCAATTACAACAAAAACACACAAAAACATTCAAACAGATGGAGGCTAAATAGCATGTTATTAAACAATGAATGGGTTATCAAGGAGATCAAGGAAGAAATTAAAAACTTCCTGAAAACCAATGAAAATGAACACACAACCAAAAAAAATCTAAGGGTTGCAGTGAAAGCAGTCCTGAGAGGGAAGTTCATAGCACTACAGGCTTATCTCAACAAAGGAGAAAAATTTCTAGTTGACTATCTAACCTCAAGAACTAGAAAATAAATAAAAAGAAAAACCCAGAGAAGATGGCGACGGGCAGGACTGGAGTGTGGGTGAGTGTGTGAAAGTGTGAGAGAGAGTGTGAGTGAATGTGAGCATGGAAGGCCAACCTTGAGCAGTGCAGAGACACGGGGCAGAAGGTACCTGTGCTGTGGATGGAAAGCAGATGGCTACGTGGTAAGCGGCAAGTGAAATAATTTTCCCCAGCACGGCAGGGAGGCCTTGCCATTTTGGAGGATCCTGGGACTTCCTGGGGAGGAGGAAACAGGGAGCGGCTGTAGCCCAGTGACCTGAGTCTACTAGAGTGTCCTGCACCATCCTTCCAGTGAACTCAGCTCTGTTGGCATGGTCAGCAGACAGTAGGTGCCTGCAGAAGTGGCCAAAACCAGCCAGGAGCCGGAGCCCCACCCCCAACAGCAATGGCATTTCAGCCAGCCTGAGCTCCCAATCTGCCAGGCTCAAGGCAGTCTGCCCAGGCTTGCAGGGGCACTAGCACCAGCTTGGGAGCCCAGCACCTCCACCCACTGCAACAGTGACTGGGCGGAAATAGAACCCCAACACCAACAGGCATTAACAGCTCAAACTGGCAGTTGAAACCATCCCCAGTGGCATCAGCAAAGACTGATCAAGAGTGGTGCCCAGCCCAAGCAGCAGCGAGTCTTGGGGATCCAAGACCTGCATGACAGACCAATTCCAGTAGCCAGGTGTCAACTCTCCAGGACCCACAGCAGAGAAGAGGAGCCATACACCAAAACAGGCTGGGAGGCACAGTAGCCTTAATTGATACGCACTGACCTGCCTACACATTCCAACATGCTTCACTGGGCTTACAATTACCAGATTGCTAAAATGGTGAGACAAAGAAACAACATTCAAATGAAAAAAAAAAGAGGAATCACCAGAAAAGGAACTACAGTAAATAAAAGAAAGCAGCTTGCCCTGGCCAGTTTGGCTCAGCTGTTAGAGCATCGGCCTGCGGTCCAGAGAGACCCAGGTTTGGTTCCCACTAAGGGCACGTACCTCGGTTGCAGTTTGTCCCCGGCCCTGGTTGGGTCGTGTGGGAGGCAGCCACTCCATGTGTCCCTTTCACGTCGATGTTTCTCTCTCTCTCTCTCTTCCTCTCTCTCCCTCCCACTCTATCTGAACAAAAAATGGAAAAATGTCCTCAGATGAGGATAAAAAAAAAAAAAAGAAGCAACTTGTCAGATAAAGAATACAAAACAATGATTATAAAGGTGCTGAAACAATTTGGTGATAACTACAAGCAACTTAATAAGAATTATGAAGAGCTCACTGGGAACTACTTCAGCTTAAAAAAAAAAAGAGGTAGAAGTTATGCATAAAGAGGTAGAAGCCATACATAAAAATCAAGAGAAAATAAAGAATGACATAGCTGATATGAAAAATACTTGAGAAGGGTTCAATAGTAGATTAGAAGAAGCTGAAGACCGAATCAGCATCTTAAAAGACAAGGTAGAGAAAAACACCCAAATAGAGGAGCAAATAGAAAAAAAGTTTAAAAAGCAAGAGGAGAGTTTAAGGGATCTGTGGAACAATATAGAACATAACAACATTCACATTACAAGGCTACCGGAAGGGGGAGAATCAGAGAAAGGAATAGAGAACCTGTTTGAAGAAATAATGACAGAAAACTTCCCTAAACTGGTGAAGGAAAAGTCACACAAGTCCAGGAAACACAGAGAGTCCCAAGCAAGATGAACCTCAGAAGACCCTCCAGCTAGACACATCATAATAAAAATGGCAAACATTAAAGACAAAGAAAGAATCTTAAAGGAAGCAAGAGAGAGACAGAAAGTTACTTACAAGGGAGCTCTTATTAGACTGTCAGCTGATTTCTCAATAGAAAAGATGCAGGCCAGAAGGGAGTGGCATGAAGTGCACAAAGGAATGCAAAGCAAGGGTTTGAATCCAGGACTACTCTATCCAGCAAGGCTATCATTCAAAATCGAAGGAGAAATAAAGAGCTTCACAGATTAAAAAAACAACAACAACAACAACAACAACAAACACTAAAGGAATTAACCACCACCAAACCAGCACTGCAAGAAATGCTGAAGGGACTGATGTAAGAAGAAGAAGAAACAGAGAGAGAGAAAGAGGAACACAGGCATAAAATAAAATTGACAACTAATAACTATCTATCAATAACTACCTTAAATGTAAATGGCGTAAACGCTCCAATCAAAAGACATAGGGTAGCTGATTGGATAAGAAAGCATGACCCATATATATGCTGTCTACAAGAAACTCACCTAACAACAAAAGACTCACACAGGATGAAAGTCAAGGGATGGACAAAAATTTACCAAGCACATGGAAATGAACAAAACAGCTGGTGTAGCAATACTCATATCTGACAAGATAGACTTCAAAACGAGGGCCATAATAAAAGACAGAGAAGGTCACTACATAATATTAAAAGGATCCATCCAACAAGAGGATATAACCCTGGTAAACATATACGCACCAAACATGGGAGAACCAAAATATATTTAAAAACTTCTGGAGGACTTCAAGGGAGAGATCAATAGCAATACAATCTTAGCAGGAGATTTTAACACCTCACTTACACCACTGGATAGATCTTCCAGACAAAAACTTAACAAGGACATACAGTCCTTAAATGATGACATAGATCAGTTGGACTTAATTGATATTTACAGAACATTTTACCCCAGAGCTGCAGAATATACATTCTTCTCAAGTGCACATGGGACATTCTCAAAGATAGACCACATGTTAGGACACAAAGTAAGTCTCTACAAATTCAAAAAGATTAAAATCATATCAAGCATCTTCTTGGACAACAATAGCATGAAACTAGAACTCAATTATAACAAAAATATTCAAACACTTGTAGGCTAAATAGCATGTTATTAAACAAAGAATGGGTTACCAACGAGACCAAGGAAGA
Source organism: Tadarida brasiliensis (assembly GCA_030848825.1). Taxonomy (NCBI): domain Eukaryota; kingdom Metazoa; phylum Chordata; class Mammalia; order Chiroptera; family Molossidae; genus Tadarida; species Tadarida brasiliensis. The sequence goes on along the minus strand of CM061280.1, from coordinate 52,176,100 downwards.
AATTAAAACCTTCCTGAAAACCAATAAAAATGAATATACAACAATATAAAATCTATGGGTTACTGCAAAATCAGTCCTGAGAGGGAAGTTCATAGCACTGCAGATCTACCTCAAAAAACAAGAAAAATTCCTAATTGACTCTCTAACCCTACAACTTAAAGATCTAGAAAGAAAACAAAAAGGAAAACCTAGAGCAAGTAGAAGGAAAGAAATAGTAAAGGTCAGAGCAGAAATAAACGACATAGAGACTAAAAAAAAAAAAAAAAACAGTTCAAAACATCAATGACACAAAATGCTGGTTCTTTGAAAAGATAAACAAGGGGGATCGGGAAATGGCAGTAGAGTGAATGGAAGCTACACAGACAATCTCCCAGGATCAAACAGGAATTACAACTGAAATAAAGACAAATCATTGGGAAAAAGCAACAGAAAGGCAGCGGGAGAGGACCATAAAACCAGGGACACTGAATAAGCCTGGTAGGATCTGTGGAGGCATGTGAGGGTGGCAGGCTGGGAGCCCACGGACAACAGCAGCCTTAGCTGTGAGCAGTGGAGGCACCTGCCCTCAGGGTTAAGACCCAAAGCTGCTCCACAGCACAGAGGGCCGGGACAGAGCGCTAAATAGTTACAGCCACTCACCTGGGGCTCCGGCAGAGAGAGGGCAGACTGGACTGGAACTCTGCGGGGACACTCAGGATTTGGAGGGCGCTCAGAGTTTGTGCTGAGCTGCGGCCACAAAGGACGGGGGGCCAACTTGTTCATTCCCGGTTAAACAGAGCGGCAGCCAAGTTTGTTCCTTCCCGGAGCTGTGGCAGCCCCTCCCTTGGAGATTCCCAGGTGATGTAAAGAAATGCAAATTGAGGCTCATTAACAACCAGCATCGGCCCCACCCTCTGGGAATCCTCTTACACTATAAACACCTAAGGGAGCCCTGGCCAGTTTGGCTCAGCAGTTATAGAATCGGCCTGCGGACCAGAGAGTCCCTGGTTCGGTTCCCGCTAAGGGCACATACCTAGGTTGCAGTTTGTCACTGACCCTGGTTGGGGTCATGTAGGTGCCAAACACTTGATGTGTTTCTCTCTCTCTCTTCCTCCCTCTCTCCCTCTCGCTCCATCTGAAGATTAATGCAAAAATGTCCTCGGGTGAGGAAATAAATAAATAAATAAATAAACACCTGAGGGAGTTCCTCATTCAACTGAGATCCTAAGGCTTTTCAAGAAACTGAGGCTAATAGCCTCCAGGCAAAAAGCTAGAGCATGACTGAACCTTTCCTGAGCTTGCAAATCTACCCAAGAAAGAGAGACTTGACAGTGGTGTCTAAGGAGGGCCCTCCACGCTCATCCAAACTCAGTAGAGGGAGCCACAAATAGCAGAACACCAATACCCACAGGGAAAATTTGGCAGGCTCCAATATCCACTGTGATAGCAAAAATGGTGAAAAAAAGAAACAGATCCCAAATGAAAGAAGAAGAGAACTCTACCAAAGATGAGATAAATGAAATGCAGTTAAGCAAATTATCAGAGGTAGAGTTCAGAGCCATGATCTTGAGGAAACTAAACAGCATGAGTAAGGACATCAACACCATGAGTAAAGATATAGAAACACTGCAAACCAACCAAGTGGAATTGAAGAATGACATAGCAGAAATAAAGAACACATTGGAAGGACTGATCAGCACAGTAGAGGAAGCAGAGGACCGGATCAATGAATTAGAAGATAGAGTAGAAAAAATCAATTAATCAGAAAACCAAAAGGAAAAAACAATGAAAAAACAGGAAGATAGCTTAAGAGAATTGTGGGACAACTGGAAACGTAATAACATTCGCATCATAGGAGTCCCCGAAGAAGAAGAAAATGAGCAAGGGTTAGAGAATATATTTGAAGAAATAGTGACAGAAAACTTTCCTAACCTGGTGAGGGAAGAAGGCATTCAAGTTCAAGAAGCACAGAGAGCCCCAAGTAAGAACCCAAACAGACCCACACCAAGACACATAATAATCAAAATGCCAAAATTAAAGACAAAGAGAGAATCCTAAAAGCAGCAAGAGATAAGCAACAGGTTACCTACAAAGGAACCCCCATAAGGCTATCAGCTGACTTCTCAATAGAAACACTACAGGCCAGAAGGGAATGGCATGAAGTAATCAAGGTCATGACAAACAAGGATCTGAACCCAAGACTACTCTATCCAGCAAGGCTATCATTCAAAATAGAAGGTCCAATAAAGAGGTTCTCACACAAAAAAGAAGGTTAAGGGAATATATTAGCACCAAACCAGCACTGCAAGAAATGTTAAAAGGACTGCTGTAATTAGTAGAAGAAATAGAAAGAAAATTACAACCACACTGTACAAAAATGGCAATAAATAAGTACATATCAATAATCACCTTAAATGTAAATGGACTGAATGCTCCGATAAAAAGACACAGAGTAGTTGACTGGATAAGAAAGCATGATTCACATCTATGTTGTTTACAAGAGATCCACCTCACAACAAAAGACTCACATAGGTTGAAAGTAAAGGGATGGAAAAAAATCTTCCAAGCAAACAGAAAGGAAAAAATAGCTGGGGTAGCAATACTCATATCTGATAAATTAGATTTCAAATTGAAGACCATAACTAGAGACAAAGAAGGTCACTACATAATATTGAAAGGGTCTATCCAACAGGAAGATATAACCTTGGTAAACACACATGCACCCAATATAGGAGCACCAAAATATATTAAAAATCTTCTGGAGGACTTCAAAGGAGAAATCAACCACAATACAATCATAGCAGGAGACTTCAACACCCCACTGACATCACAGGATAGATCATCTAGTCAAAAAATTAACAAGGAAAGAGAGATTCTAAATGAAGCACTAGATCAAATGGATTTAATAGATATATACAGAGAATTACACCAAAAAGCTGCAAAATTCACATTCTTCTCAAGTGTACGTGAGACATTCTCAAAGATAGACCACATGACAGGACACAAACTAAGTCTCTACAAGGTCAAGAAGATTGAAATCATATCAAGCATCTTCTCAGATCACAATGGCATGAAACTAGAAATCAATAGCAACAAGAACATGCAAAGACATTTGAAGACATGGAGGCTAAATAGCATGTTATTGAACAATGAATTGGTTACCATGGAGATCAAGAAGGAAATCAAAAACTTCCCGGAAACTAATGAAAATGAACACACAACAGCACAAAATCTATGGAATGCAGCGAAAGCAGATCTGAGAGGGAAGTTCGTAGCACTACAGGCACACCTCAAGAAAGAAGAAAAATTTCTAATTGACTCCCTAAACTCACAAGATAAAGAACTAGGAAGCAAACAAAAAGAAAACCCCACAGCAAGTAGAAGGAAGGAAACAGTAAACATCAGAGCAGAAATAAACGACATGGAGACCAAAAAAACAATTCAAAGGATCAATAAAACAAAGAGCTGGTTTTTTTTAAAGATAAACAAGATTGATGGACCCTTAACTAGACTCACAAAGAAACAAAGAGAGAGAGAACCCAAATACATAAAATCAGAAATGAAAGAAGAGAAGTAACTACTGACACCACAGAAATGCAAAGGATCGTTAACAAATACTATGAACATTTATATGGCAACAAATTCGACAATCTAAGCGAAATGGACACATTTCTAGAAACACATAGTCTCCGAAAACTGAACTGGGAAGAGGTAGAAAACTTGAACAGGCCAGTAACAACGAAGGAAATTGAAGATGTAATCAAGACCCTCCCAGCAAACAAAAGCCCAAGCCCAGACGGCTTCAAGGGGGAGTTTTACCGAACATTCAAAGAAGAACTAACACCCACTCTCCTTAAACTACTCAAAAAAATACAAGAAGAAGAAAGACTTCCAAACTCGTTTTATGAAGCCAGCATAATTCTAATTCAAAAATCAGAAAAAGACACTACAAAGAAAGAAAATTACAGGCCAATATCCATGATGAACATAGGTGCCAAAATCCTGAACAAAATACTAGCAAATCGGATCCAGCAATACATCAAAAAAAATATTCACCATAACCAAGTGGGATTCATCCCAGGGATGCAAGACTGGCACATTATTCGCAAATCAATAAATGTGATACATCACATAAACAAAATGAAAGATAAAAACCACATGATCATATCAATAGATGCTGAAAAAGCATTTGACAAAATTCAGCACCCATTTCTGATAAAAACGCTCAGAAATTTGGGAATAGAGGGATCATACCTCAACATTATAATGGCCATATATGAAAGACCTACAGCCAACAGCATACTCAATGGACAAGAACTAAAAGCATTTCCCTTAAGAAGAGGAACAAGATAAGGATGCCCACTTTCACCACTCTTATTTAACATAGTACTAGAAGTCTTAGCCACAGCAATCAAACATGAAGAAAAAATAAAAGGGATCCAAATTGGAAAGGAGGAAGTGAAAGTGTCATTTTTCGCAGATGACATGATATTATACATAGAAAACCCTAAAGACTCCATCAAAAATCTACTAGACTTAATAAATGAATTTGGCAATGTAGCAGGATACAATATTAACGTCAAGAAATCGACAGCATTCTTATACACCACTGATAAACTCACGGAAAGAGAAACTAAAAAAACAATCCCATTCACCTTTGCAGCAAAATAATTAAGATATATAGGAATAAACTTAACCAAAGAAGTAAAGGATCTATTTGCAGAAAACTACAGGATATTGAAAAAAGAAATAGAGGAAGATATAAAAAAAAAGTGGCAGTACATACCTTGTTCATGGATTGGAAGAATTAACATCATTAAAATGTCCATACTACCCAAAGCAATCTATAGATTCAACGCAATTCCCATCAAAATACCAATGACATATTTCACAGAACTAGAACAAATGCTTCAGAAGTTCATATGGAACCAAAAAAGACCCTGAATAGCTACAGCAATCTTGAAAAAGAAAAACAAAGTAGGCAGGATCACAATACCGGATATCAGGTTATACTACAAAGCTACTGTAATCAGAACAGCCTGGTACTGGCACTAGAACAGGCACATAGATCAATGGAGTAGAACAGAGAACCCAGAAATTGACCCAAAACATTATGCTCAATTAATATTCGACAAAAGTGGCAAAAGCATACACTGGAGTAAAGACAGCCTCTTTAATAAATGGTGTTGGGAAAATTGGACAGCTACATGCAAAAAAAAATGAAACTAGACCATCAATTTACACCATACGCAAGAATAAACTCAAAATGGATAAAAGACTTTAATGTGACTCATGAATCCATAAAAATCCTAGAAGAACATGTAGGCAATAAAATTTCAGCCATCATACGCAGCAGAATTTTCACTGGTATATCACCTAAGGCAACAGAAACAAAGGAAAAAATGAACACACAGGATTACATCAAACTCAAAAGCTTCTGCACAGAAAAAGAAACAACCATCAAAGTGGAAAGGCAACCCACTGTATGGGAGAGCATAATTGCCAATGATACATCAGATAAGGGATTAATTTCCAAAATATATAGAGTGCTCATACAACTCAAGAAAAGGAAGACAAAGAACCCAATTAAAAAATGGGCAGAGGAACTAAATAGACACCTCTCCAAACAGGACATACAAATGGCCAAGAGACATAAGAAATGCTCAACATCACTAATCATCAGAGAGATGCAAAGTAAAACAACAATGAGGTATCACCTCACACCTGTCAGAATAGCCGCCATCAACAAAGCATCGAACAACAAGTGTTGGCGAGGGTGTGGAGAAAAGGGGACTCTAGTATACTGCTGGTGGGAATGCACATTGGTGCTGCCACTATGGAAAACACTATAGTGCTACCTCAAAAAATTAAAAATTGAATTACCATTTGACCCAGTTATCCCACTCCTGGAATATACCCTTAGAAGCCTGAAACAGCAATCAGAAAGAATATATGTACCCCCATTTTCATAGCAGCACTATTTCCAATAGCTAAGATCTGGAAACAGCACAAGTGTCCATCAGTGGACAAATGGATAAATAAGCTGTGGTACATATACACAATGCAGTACTATGCAGCTGTAAGAAAGTAAGATCTCTTATCCTTTGAGACCGCATGTGAGGACATGGAAACTATTATCCTAAGCGAAACAAGCCAAGCAGAGAAAGACAAATATCATATGATCTCACTTATTTCTGGAATGTAATGAACATAACAGTCTGAGGAACAGGGTAGTCCCAGAGACGTGAAAGTAGAGTACAGACTGACAATTCCGAGAATGGGGTGGGAGGGGAGCGATAAATCACAGAACTTATACACATGTACGCATAACCAATGAACATGGACAACAAAACTTGGACGGGGCAGGGAGGGAGGGGGAGGAGGGTGACAATGAGGGAAATATGAGAAACAACTGTAACAAAAATAAATTAATAATAATAAAAAGAAAATCCTAAAGACTCCACCAAAAATCTACTAGACTTAATTAATGAATTTGGCAAAGTAGCAGGACACACAATTAATGTCAAGAAATCGACAGCATTCTTATACACTAATCATGAACTCACAGAAAGAGAAACAAACAAACAAAAAATCCCATTTACCATCACAGCAAAAAAAAAAAAATTAAGATACCTAGAAATAAACTTCACCAAAGATGTAAAGAACCTCTTCACAGAAAACTACAGGTCTTTGAAAAAATAAATAGAGGAAGATATATACAAAAGTGGAAGCACATAACTTGTTCATGGATTGGAAAAATTAACATCATTAAAATGTCCACACTACCCAAAGCAATCTATAGATTCAGTGCAATCCCCATCAAAATACCAATGACATATTTCACAGAACTAGAACAAACACGCCAAAAGTTTATATGGAACCAAAAAAGACCCTGAATAACCACAGCAATCTTGAAAAAGAAGAACAAAGTAGGAGGGATCACATTACTAGATATCAAGTTATACTACAAAGCCACTGTAATCAAAACAACCTGGTATTGGCAAAAGAACAGGCACATAGATAAATGAAACAGAACAGAGAACCCAGAAACTGACCCAAGACAATATGCTCAATTAATATTTGACAAAGGTGACAAGATCATACAGTGGAGTCAAGACAGTCACTTGACTGTCAATGAATGGTGTTGAGAAAATTGGACAGCTACTTGAAAAAAAATGAAGCTAGATCACCAACTTACACCATACACAAGAACAAACTCAAAATGGATAAAAGACTTAAATGTAACTCGTGAATTCTTAAAAATTCTAGAGGAAAATGCAGGCAGCAAAATTTCAGACATCGTATGCAGCAGAATTTTCACTGATACAACACTTAATATGGGTGGAGGACCTTGAATATTCACCTTGAATATCTCTTGCCACTCCCCTATGGCCTGCAAAGTTTCTTTTGAGAAATCAGCTGACAGCCTTATGGGAGCTCCTGTGTAGGTAACAAACTGCATTTCTCTTGGTGCTTTTGAGATTCTCTTTGTCTTTAAATTTTGGCATTTTAATGATAATATGTCTTGGTATGGACTTCTTTGGGTTCATCTTGTTTGGGACTATCTGTCCTTCCTGGATTTGTATGTCTGTTTCCTTCACCAGGTTAGGGAAGTTTCTGTCCTTATTTTTCCAAATAGGTTTTCAATTTCTTGCTCTCTCCCTTCTCCTTCTGGCACTCCTATGATGTGAATGTCGACACCCTTGATATTGTCCCAGAGGCTCCTTACACTATCCTTATTTTTTTTTAATTCTTTTTTTTTTTCCTTTTGCTGTTCTGATTGGGTGTTTTTTGCTTCCTTATATTCCAAATTGATGGTTTGCTTCTTGGCTTTACCTAGTCTACTAATGATTCCCTGTAAATTATTCTTTATTTCAGTTAGCACATCCTTCATTTCTGACTGGTCCTTTTTCATGTTGTTGACATTCTCACTAAGTTCCTTGGATTTCTCACCAAGTTCCCTGACGATACTTATAACCTATGTTTTGAACTCTGCATCTGATGAATTACTTATCTTCATTTTGTTTAGTTCTTTTCCTGGACTTTTGTTGTTTTCTTTCATTTAGGACATATTTCTTTGTCTACTCATTTTGGCTGCTTCCCTGTGATTGTTTCTATATATTAGGTAGAATTGCTATATCTCCTAGGCTTCATAGGGTGGTCTATTGTTGTAGGTGTCCTGTAGGGTCCAGTGGCACAGCCTCAGTGATCAGCTCAGCTGGACCCTCAAGGTGCACCCCTAGTGTGGACTGTACACCCTTCTGTAGTAATTGATTCTTGATTGCTGTTGGCACATCAAAGGGAGGGATTTACTCAGGCTGATCAGCTGCAAGGACTGGCTGTGACCACTGACCACTGGCCTCTGACTCCCTTGGAGGATCAGCGGTGTAGGGGCCCAACACAGAGCAAGACTTACTGCAGTAGGGCTCTGGTACCCACTGAGTCCACTCATTGAGTGTGTCACTTGTGGAGGTGGTTAGGTGGTGATGCTTCGATGTGGTCTGAAGCTGTCCACTGGGTGTGCTGGCTCTGGGGCAAGGTCAGCCACTGTCTGTGTTCTATCCAGGGCCACACTGCTTAAGCTACAAAGTTATCTGCAGATGGCTGCTTCTTGTGCTGGGCTTGGAGGTGCCCAGGAAAAACCAAAGTGTGAATGAAGGCTGGCTGCTTCCAGTGCCAGGCCTGGGACCACTTAGTGAGAGGTATGGGGCTCACTGCAACCAGTTGCTGCTTGTTGGAGAGATTTTAGGTAACTATGAAACAGGATCCAAGACTGGCCAATCCTGTAGTAAAGCCTTTGGAAACAGCTTGGGTGGGCCCGAAATTTGGCTGCTTCTTTCATTTTGTAGTTGTAGAACTTGCATTCAACTCAATATCAGGCTGTTCTGAATGATGTTTGTGCTGTAGTTTATTTGTAATTTTGATGTGATTGTGGGAGGAGGCAAGGGCCTCAGGGAATCACCAGGGCAGGGCAATCAGTGTGAGCCAGGTTGCTGAAGTCCCAGATATGGCAGCTGTCTGCCACCCCAGGGAAGGGCTCACCAAAGGAACAGAGGCCTCTGCCAACATATCTGTCTGAGGGAAAGCTACCTCTCCAGCCAAACAGCTCAGTTCTTCCCTGCATGTCTCTGGTGAGTGTCAAGCTGCTTCTCCTCCAAGCATGGAGGGAGCACATCTGAGTAAGTCTGTGCATGGGCCCTCTAAGAGGAGATGCCTGGGGCTCCAGCAGCCTCAGGCTCCCTCAGCCTCAGTTCCTGCTGGTTTTTACAGCCAGAAGTTATGGGGACATTTCTTCTTGGCACTGGAACCCTGAGCTGAGAGCCTAGTTTCGGACAGGGACCCATCACTCTTTAGGGAGAACCTTCACAGCTGAACTGTCCCTCCTGATTTTTATCTGCCACACGTAGGTTTGGGACCAGCCCTTCCGTGCCTCTACCCCTACTACCAGTCGCGTTGTGGCTGCTTCTTTCATTTTGTAGTTGTAGAATTTTCATTCAACTCAATATCAGGCTGTTCTGAATGATGGTTGTGCTATAGTTTATTTGTAATTTTGATGTGATTGTGGGAGGAGGCAAGTATCACATTTACCTGTGCTGCCATCTTGACCAGAAGTCTGAGTTTATTCTGGTGTATAGTGTAAGTTGGTGGTCTAGTTTCACTTTTTTGCTTATAGTTGTCCAATTTTCCCAGCACCATTTATTGAAGACACTGTGTTTTCTCCATTGTGTGTTCTTGCCTCCTTTGTCAAATATTAATTGTGCATACTGTCTTGGGTCAATATCTGCATTCTCTGTTCTCTCCCATTTATCTATATATCTGTTGTTGTGCCAGTAACAGGCTGTTTTGAATATGATGGCTTTGTAGTATAACTTGGTATCTGGCTTGTGATCCCTCCCACTGTCTCTTCTTTTCAAAATTGTTGTGGCTAATTAGTGTCTTTTATAGTTCCATATAAAATTTTGGAGTATTTGTTCTAGTTCTGTGAAATATGCCACTGGTACTTTAAAAGGCATTGTGTTGCATCTGTCTATTGCTTTGGGTAGTATGGACATTTTAATGATGTTGATTTTTCTGATCCATGAACATGGCATATGTCTCCACTTTTTTATTTCTTCTTCTTTTTCTTTTTGCAGTGTCTTGTAGTTTTCTGAGAATGGGTTTTTTACCTCCTTGGTTAAGTTTATTCCCACGTATTTTATTTTTTGTTGTTGTTGCAATGGTAAATGAAATTTTTTTGTTTGTTTCCCTTTCTGAATGTTCATTATTGGTGCATAAAAATGCCATTGATTTCTGGATGTTAATTTTGTACCCTGCTACTTTACAAAATTCATTTATTAAATCTAATAAATTTTTTATGGAGTCTTTAGGGGTTTCTATGTACAATATCATCTCATCAGCGAATAATGACAGTTTCACTTCCTACTTTCTGATTTGTATCCCTTTTAGTTTTTTCTTCTTTTCTAATTGCTGTGGCAAAGACTACCAGCACTAAGTTAAATAAGAGTGGCATATGTGGGCACCCTATTTTGTACCTGTTCTTAAGGGAAATGCTTTTACTTTTTGCCCATTCAGAATGATGTTGGCTATAGGTTTCTCATTTATGGCCTATGTTATGTTGAGATATGATCCCTCTATTTTTATTCATTTGTTTTTGTTACAGATGATTCTCCTTTTCCCCCCATTGACACCCTCCTCCCTCTATTTCCACATTGCTGAGCATTTTTATCAGAAATGGGTGCTGGATTTTGTCAAATGCTTATTCAGCATATATTGATATGATGATATAGTTTTTTCATTCATTTTCTTTATGATGTGTAACACATTTATTGATTTGAGAATATTGTACCACCTTCACATCCCTAAAATGCATTTCACTTGGTCATGGTGAAGAATATTTTTAATGTACTGCTAGATTCGATTTGCTAACATTTTCTTATGAATTTTGGAATCTATGTTCATCAGGAATATTGGCCTGTAGTTTTCTTTCTTTGTATAGTGTCTTTAATTTTGGAATTAGTATTATGCTGGCCTCATAAAAAGTGTTTGGAAGTCTTCCTTCTTCTTGAATTTGTTGAACTAGGTTCAGGAGAACGGATGTTAGCTCTTCTTTGAATGTTTGGTAAAACTCACCCGAGAAGCTGTCTGGGCCTGGGCTTTTGTTTGCTGTGAGTTTCTTGATTACATCTTCAATTTTCTTAGTTGCTATTGGTCTGTTCAAGTTTTCTGTCTCTTCCTGGTTCAGTTTTCGGAAACTGTTTGCTATTAGAAATTTGTTCATTTCACCTAGATAGTCCAATTTGTTGGTGTATAATTGTTCACAGTATTTTTTCAATTTAATTAATTTATTTTTGTTACAGATGTTTCTCCTTTTTCCCCCATTGACACTATCCTCCAACTCCAGCTCCCCCACCCCAGCATTGTTGTCTATGTCCTTCGGTTATGCTTATATGCATAAGTTCTTTAGTTTATCTCTTCACTCCCTGCCACCCCCTCCTCTGAAGTTTGTCAGTGTGGACACTACTTCTATAGCTCTGGTTCTATATGTTCATCAACTTATTTTGTTCATTATATTCCACAAATAAGTAAGATCATGTGACACTTGTCTTTCTCTGACTGGCTTATTTTGCTGAGGATAATACTCTCCAGGGCCCTCCGTAAGGTCTCCAAGGATAAGATATTTTTCTTTCTTACAGCTGCATAGTATTCCACTGTGTATATGTACCACAGTTTTTTTATCCACTCATCTATTGATGGACACTTGGGCTGTTTCCAGATGTTAGCAATTGTAAATAGTGCTGCTGTGAACATAGGGGTACATATATTCTTTCTGATTGCTGTTTCAGACTTCTTAAGATATATTCCTAGAAGTGGTATTATGGGTCAAATGGCAGTGTAATTTTTAATATTTTCAGGACACCATATTGTTTTCCATAGTGGCTGCACCAGTCTGCATTCCCACCAGCAGTGTACTACAGTCCTCTTTTCTCCACACCCTCACCAGCACTTGTTATGTGATGATTTGTTGATGGCAGCCATTCTGGCAGATGTAAGGTGATATCTCATAGTCATTTTACTTCACCTCTCTCTGATGATTAGTGACGTTGAACATTTTTTCATATGTCTCTTGGCTGTTTGTATGTCCTGTTTGTAGAGGTGTCTATTAGGCCCTCTGCCCATTTTTTAAATTGCATTCTTTGTCTTACTTTTCTTGAGTTGTATGAGTACTCTACCTATTTTGGAAATTAACCTCTTATGTGATGTATCATTGGCAATTATGCTCTCCCATATCATGGGTTCCCTTTCCATTTTGATGTTTGTTTCTTTGGATGTGCCGAAGCTTTTAAGCTTCATGTAGTCCCATGTATTAACTTTTTCCTTTGTTTTTATTGGCTTAGGTGTTGTATCAAGGAAAATTCTCCTGCATGTGGTGTCTGAAATTTTTTTGTCTACATTTTCTTCTAAGATTTTTATGGATTTATGAGTCACATTTAAGTCTTTTCTCCATTTTGAGTTTATTCTTGGGAATGGTGTAAATTGATGGTCTAGTTTCATTTTTTTTTTTTTTTTGCATGTAGCTGTCCAATTTACCAACACCATTTCTTAAAGAAGCTGTCTTTACTCCATTGTATGCTCTTGCCACCTTTGTCAAACATTAATTGATCTTATGTCTTGGGTCAATTTCTGGGTTCTCTGTTCTGTTCCATTGATCTATATGCCTATTCTTGTGCCAATACCAGGCTGTTTTGATTACATTGGCTTTGTAGTGTAATCTGATATTGATACTGTGATTCCTCCTACTTTGTTCTTCTTTTCAAGATTGCTGTGGCTATTTGGGGTCTGTTTTGGAGGGTTTGTTCTAGTACTGTGAAATATGTCACTGATATTTTAATAGGGATTGCATTAAATATATAGATTGCTTTGGGTAGTACAGATATTTTAATGATGTTAATTCTTCCAATCCATGAACAAGGTATGTGCTTCCACTTTTTTATATCTTCTATTTCTTTTTCCAATGTTCTTTAGTTTTCTGCAAACAAGTCCTTTAGCTCATAATATTTTTTAATGATCTTTTGTATTTCTGTGGTGTCAGTTGTTACTTCTCCTCTTTCGTTATTGATTGTTTTTATTTGGATCCTCTGTCCTTTTTCTTGGTAAGTCTGCTAAGGGTTCATCAATCTTGTTTATCTTTTCAAAGAACCAGCCCTTTGATTCATTAATTTTTTGAATTATTTTTTTTTAATCTGTCTGTTGTTTATTTCCCTCTAACCTTTATTATTTCTTTGCTTGTGCTTATTCTGAGATTTTCTTTTTGTTTACTTTCTATTTCTTCAAGTTGTAGGGTTAGATAATCAATTAGAATTTTTCTTGTTTTTTGAGGAAGGCCTGTAGTGCTATGAACTTCTCTGTTGGGACTGCTTTTACTGTGTCCTATAGATTTTGTGTTGTTATGTGTTCATTTTCAGGAAGTTTTAAATTTCTTCCTTGATGTCCCTGGTAACCCATTCATTATTTAATATCATGTTACTTAGCCTCCATGTGCTTGAATGTTTTTGAATGTGGTTTTCTTTGTAATTAATTTCTAGTTTCATGCCATTGTGATGTGAGAAGATGCTTGATATGATTTCAGTCTTCTTAACTTGTAGAGACTTAGTTTGTGTCCTAACATGTGGTCTATTTTGAGAAAGTCCCATGTGCACTTAAGATGAATGTAAAATCTGCAGTTTGGGGGTGTAATTTTCTTTAAAATCCAGTTTTTTGTTTAGGATTTCTGTTTCTTTATTAATTTTTTTGTCTAGAAGATCTATCTAGTGATGTCAGTGAGGTATTAAAGCCCCCTACTATGATAATATTTCTGTCAATCTCTCCCTTAAGGTACTCCAATAGTTTTTAAATATAGTTTGGTTGCCTATATTGAGTGTATATATGTTTACCAGGGTTATATACTCTTGTTGGATTGATCCTTTTAACATTATGTTGTGACCTTCTTTGTTTCTTGTTATGACCTTCATTTTGAAGTCTATATCATCAGATATGAGTATTGCTAGCCCTGCCTTTTTTTTGGGGGGGGTTCATTTGCATGGAATATTTTTTCCATCCCTTCACTTTCAGCCTGTGTGAATCTTCTGTTCTGAGGTGGATCTCTTGTAGACAGCATATATAGGGTCATGTTTTTCTTTTTTATCCATTCAGCTACCTTATGGATTTTTATTGGAGCATTTAATCCATTTACATTTAAGGTTGTTATTTGTATGTATTTATTTAATATCATATTTTTTATACTTATGTTCCTTTCTGTATATATTTTTTTCTGCTTCTTAAATCAGTTCTTTTGGCATTGCTTGCAATGCTGGTTTGGTGGTACTGAGTTCCTTTGGCCTTCTTTTTCCTGAAAAGGTCTTTATTTCACCTTCAATTTTAAATAATAGCTTTACTGGATAGAGCGGTCTTGGTTGCATGTTCTTGCATTTCATTAATTTGAATACTCCATGCCACTCCTTTCTGTCTTGAAGTGTTTCTGATGAGAAATCTGCTGACAGCCTTATCAGGGCTCCCTCAGAGTTAATTAACTTCTTCTCTCTTGCTGCCTTTAAGATTCTGTCTTTTACTATAGCCTTGGCCATTTAAATTATGATGGGTGGTGGAAAATGGCGGTGGAGTGAATGTAAGCTACACAGACGATCTCCCAGGACCAAACAGGAATTACAACTAAAATAAAGACAAATCGTCGGGAAAAAGCAACAGAAAAGCAGCGGGGGAAAACCATAAAACCAGGGACACTAAATGAGCCTGGTAGGATCTGCGGAAGTGTGTGAGGGTGGCGGACTGGGAGCCCACAGACAGCAGCGGCCTTGGCTGTGAGCAGTGGCCTTAGCTGGGAGTGGCAGTGCTGGCCCTCGGGGTTAAGAGCCCCAGCTGCTCCACAGCACAGAGGGCCGGGACAGAGCGCTAAATAGCCACAGCCACTCATCTTGGGCTCCGGCAGAGGGAGGGCGGACTGGACTGGAACTCTGTGGGGACACCTGGGATTTGGAGGGCGCTCAGAGTTTGTGCTGAGCTGTGGCCACAAAGGACAGTGGTGGCCAGCCCCTCCTTCCCAGTTACTCAGAACGGCAGCCAAGTTTGCTCCTTCCCGGAGCTGTGGAAGCCCCTCCCTCGGATATTCCCAGGTGAGGAAAAGAGGCAAAGAAATGCAAATTGAGGCTCATTAACAACCAGCATTGGCCCCACTCTCGGGAAATCCTCTTACACTGTAAACATCTGAGGGAGTTTCTCAATCAACTGAGATCCTAAGGCTTTTCAAGTAACTGAGGCTAATAGCCTCCAAGCAAAAAGTTAGAACATAACTAAACCTTTCCCGAGCTTGCAAATCTAACCAGGAAAGTGACACTTGACAGTGGTGTTGAAGGAGGGCCCTCCACACTCATCAAAACCCAGCAGAGGGAGCCACAAATAGCAGAACACCAACACCAACAGGGAAAATTTGGCAAGCTCCAAAACCCACTGAGATAGCAAAAATGGTGAAACAAAGAAACAGATCCCAAATGAAAGATCAAGAGAAATCTACCAAAGATGAGATAAATGAAATGCAGTTAAGCAAATTATCAGAGGTAGAGTTCAGAGCCATGATCTTGAGGAAACTAAACAGCATGAGTAAGGACATCGACACCATGAAAACCAACCAAGTGGAAATAAAGAATGACATAGCAGAAATAAAGAACACATTGGAAGGACTGACCAGCAGAGTAGAGGAAGCGGAGGACTGGATCAGTGAATTAGAAGACAAAGTAGAAAAAATCAATCAATCAGAAAACCAAAAGGAAAAAACAATGAAAAACACAGGAAGATAGCTTAAAAGAACAGTGGGACAACTGGAAATGTAATAACATTCGCATCATTGGAGTTCCCGAAGAAGAAGAAAATGAGCAAGGGTTAGAAAATATATTTGAAGAAATAGTGACAGAAAACATTCCTAACCTGGAGAAGGAAGAAAGCATTCAAGTTCAAGAAGCACAGAGAGCCCCAAGTAAGAAGAACCCAAACAGACCCACACCAAGACACATAATAATTAAAATGCCAAAAATTAAAGACAAAGAGAGAATCCTAAAGTCAGCAAGAGATAAGCAACAGGTTACCTACAAAGGAAACCCCATTAGGCTATCATCTGACTTCTCAACAGAAACACTACAGGCCAGAGGGAATGACATGAAGTAATCAAGGTCAAGAAAAACAAGGATCTGAATCCAAAACTACTCTATCCAGCAAGGCTATCACTCAAAATGGAAGGTCAAATAAAGAGCTTCCCAGACAAAAAACAAAAAGGCTAAGGGAATATATTAGCACCAAACCGGCACTGCAAGAAATGTTAAAAGGACTGCTGTAATTAGTAGAAGAAATAGAAAGAAAATAACAACCACACTGTACAAAAATGGCAATAAATAAGTACATATCAATAATCACCTTAAATGTAAATGGACTGAATGCTCCAATAAAAAGACACAGAGTAGTTGACTGGATAAGAAAGCATGATTCACATATATGTTGTTTACAAGACACCCACCTCACAACAAAAGACTCACATAGGTTGAAAGTAAAGGGATGGAAAAAAATCTTCCAAGCTAACAGAAAGGAAAAAAAAGCTGGGGTAGCAATACTCATATCTGATAAATGAGATTTCAAATTGAAGACCATAGCTAGAGACAAAGAAGGCCACTACATAATATTAAAAGGGTCTATCCAATAGGAAGATATAACCTTGATAAACATATATGCACCCAATATAGGAGCACCAAAATATATTAAAAATCTTCTGGAGGACTTCAAAGGAGAAATCAACTGCAATACAATCATGGCAGGAGACTTCAACACCCCACGGATATCACTGGATAGATCCTCTAGACAAAAAATTAACAAGGAAACAGAGACTCTAAATGAAGCATTAGATCAAATGGATTTAATAGATATATACAGAGAATTACACCCCAAAACTGAAGAATTCACCTTCTTCTCAAGTGCACATGGGACATTCTCAAAGATAGACCATATGTTAGGGCACAAACTAAGTCTCTACAAGTTCAAGACGATTGAAATCATATCAAGCATCTTCTCAGACCACAATGGCATGAAACTAGAAATCAATTGCAACAAGAACATGCAAAAACATATGAACACATGGAGGCTAAATAGCACGTTACTGAACAATGAATGGGTTACCATGGAGATCAAGGAAGAATTTTAAAAATTCCTGGAAACCAATGAAATGAACACACAACAACACAAAATCTATGGGATACAGTGAAAGGAGTCCTGAGAGGGAAGTTCATAGCACTACAGGCCCACCTTAAGAAAGAAGAAAAATTTCTAATTGACTACCTAACCTCACAACTTAAAGAACTGGAAAGCAAACAAAAAGAAAACCCTAGAGCAAGTAGAAGGAAGGAAACAGTAAACATCAGAGCAGAAGTAAACGACATGGAGACCAAAAAAACAATTCAAAGGATCAATAAAACAAAGAGCTGGTTTTTTGAATAGATAAACAAGATTGATGGACCCTTAACTAGACTCACAAAGAAACAAAGAGAGAGAACGCAAATACACAAAATCAGAAATGAAAGAGGAGAAGTAACAACTGACACCACAGAAATACAAAGGATTATTAGCAAATATTATGAACATTTATATGGCAACAAATTCGACAATCTAAGCAAAACGGACACATTTCTAGAAACACATAGTCTCCCAAAACTGAATCGGGAAAAGATAGAAAACATGAACAGGCCAATAAAGAAGGAAATTGAAGATGTAATCAAGACCCTCCCAGCAATCAAAAGCCCAGGCCCTGACGGCTTCACAGGCGAGTTTTACCGAACATTCAAAGAAGAACTAACACCCATTCTCCTCAAACTATTTCAAAAAATTCAAGAAGAAAGAAGACTTCTAAACTCGTTTTATGAAGCCAGCATAATTCTAATTCCAAAACCAGAAAAAGACACTACAAAGAAAGAATACTACAGGCCAATATCCTTGATGAACATAGATGCCAAAATCCTTATCAAAGTACTAGTAAATCAGATCCAGCAATAGATCAAAAAAATTATTCACCATGACCAAGTGGAATTCATCCCAGGGATGCAAGACTGGCACAATATTTGCAAATCAATAAATGTGATATATCACATAAACAAAATGAAAGATAAAAACCACATGATCATAGCAATAAATGCTGAAAAAGCATTTGACAAAATCCAGCACCCATTTCTGATAAAAACGCTCAGCAATTTGGGAATAGAGGGATCATATCTCAACATTATAAAGGCCATATATGAAAGACCTACAGCCAACATCATACTCAATGGACAAAAACTAAAAGCATTTCCCTTAAGAACAGGAACAAGACAAGGATGCCCACTTTCACCACTCTTATTTAACATAGTACTGGAAGTCTTAGCCACAGCAATCAGACATGAAGAAATAATAAAAGGGATCTAAATTGGAAAGGAGGAAGTGAAACTGTCATTATTCGCAGATGACATGATATTATACATAGAAAACCCTAAAGACTCCATCAAAAATCTACTAGACTTAATTAATGAATTTGACAAAGTGGCAGGATACAAAATTAACGTCAAGAAATCGACGGCATTCTTATACACCAATGATGAACTCACAGAAAGAGAAACTAAAAAAACAATCCCATTTACCATCATGGCAAAAAAAATTAAGATACCTAGGAATAAACTTAACCAAAGAAGTAAAGGACCTATTTGCAGAAAACTACAGGACATTGAAAAAAGAAATAGAGGAAGATATAAAAAAGTGGAAGCACATATCTTGTTTATGGATTGGAAGAATTAACATCATTAAAATGTCCATACTACTCAAAGCAATCTATAGATTTAACGTAATCCCCATCAAAATACCAACGACATATTTCACAGAACTAGAACAAATACTTCAGAAGTTCATATGGAACCAAAAAAGACCCTGAATAGCTACAGCAATCTTGAAAAAGGACAAAGTAGGCAGGATCACAATACCGGACATCAGATTATACTACAAAGCTACTGTAATCAAAACAGCCTGGTAGTGGTACTAGAACATGCACATAGATCAATGGAATAAAACAGAGAACCCAGAAATTGATCCATAACATTATGCTCAATTAATATTTGACAAAGGTGGCAAGAGCATACAATAGAGTAAAGACAGCCTCTTTAATAAATGGTGTTGGGAAAATTGGACAGCTACATACAAAAAAATGAAACTAGATCATCAGCTTACACCATACACAAGAATAAACTCAAAATGGATAAAAGACTTAAATGTGACTCATGAATCCATAAAAATCCTAGAAGGAAATGTAGGCAACCAAATTTCAGACATCATACGCAGCAAAATTTTCACTGATACATCACCTAAGGTTATAAGATATAACCATTATTTTGAACTCTGTATTTGATAAATTGCATACTTCAATTTCATTTAGTTCTCCATTTTTTTTTTGAGATTTTTCCTCTTCTTTAATTTGGGGCTTGTTTCCTTTTTCCTCATTTTAATTGTCTCTTTCTGTTTGTTAGATAGAACTACAATTATTCCCAGTCTTTGTGGGGTGGCCTTATGTAGTAGGTGTCCTATGGAACACAGTGGTGAAGTCCCCTTCATCTGAGCTGAATGCTCTAGGAATGTCCCTTGTGTGTGTTATGTGGATCCTCCTGTGGTAATTGGTAGGTGATGGTTTTCCTCAGTGGGGTTGACTTTCAACTCTTGGAAATGAGTTTAGCAGGGTAGGGCCATCAGGATTTGGGAATGCTAATCCAATCAGTCCTTTGATTAGGGAGACATAGTACTTTGACTCTTGAGAGGGGAGCTAGCTTCTTGCCTTCTAACTCAGCAGTACCCTGCCAGAGACCCTGAGATGGGGTTCTGAGGAGTTTTTACAAGATACTCCAGTTATGAGCTATGTCTCCTTCCCCCTGTGAGGCTGCACCAGCAGGGATGTGCCAGCAGGTCTTAGAGGTAGAGAGCAAGCTTTCTCCCTCTGCTTGGGGTGGCATTGGCCCTTGTGGGGGGAGCGAGAGCTGTTCACAACCTTCTACCTCTCCAGTGCACTGCCAGAGGCCTTGATGGAGTGCTCCAAGAAAATCACATCCAATGTCCAAGCTCTGATTTGCACCCCTTTCCCCCAGCATATATGAGTTTAACAGAGTGTGACCAGGAGGATCTGGGAATTCAACTCCAATCCACCCTTTGTTTGGAGTGGCGTGGGTCCTTAGCCCTCAAGAGGAGTATAACTGCTCTCCTTCTAACTTCACACCAGAGTTCCTGAAGGGAAGCTTCAAGGGGGTCACACCAGATTTCATAGTTCTGAGTTGTGCCACCTTTCACCTGCAAGTCTGCACCTGCCAGGAGGTGCAGGTGGGGCTTGGAGAAATAGATTAAGGATGCCCCCTCTCCTTGGGGTGGCACCATTTCTTGAGAGGTACGACAGCTTGTTGTCCCTTCTATCTCTGTAGCTCACTGCCAGAGGTCCTACTGGAGGCCTCTGAATGGGTGGCTCCAAATGTTTCTATTAATTGCACTTTCTTCCCCCTGTGTGACTGTGCTTTGAAGGTGATGCTGGCAGATTTGGAGAATGAAAATCCAGGGAGCCTTTTGTTGAGGGTGGCATGAGTCCTCAGCTGGGTAGTTAGCCACTTGCTTTCTAGTTCACCCCACTAGGTATCCTGAAGGAATACTTGGAAGTGTGTGCCTCCCCCTACCTCTGCAGCTGCTTGCTGCCTGAGGCACTGGCCAGGGTGCCGTCCTTTGGGGATGGCACCTACCTAACCACTGGGGAAGGGGGAAGATTGACTCCTGTTCCCAAGCCACTCAGTTCAATGTTCGTCTGAGATTGTTTATAATTTCTCAGTATTTGAAGGACAGTGTTAGTGCACTTTCTCCACCTGGTGCTGGAAAAATAGAAGTACTGGACCCTGGGAGATGGCATCTGAGGGTGGTGTAGGATGTTAGTTCAGGACTGGGACCTTAGAAGCCTACCTTCCCAATCTCCAGTGCTTTGCAACCCAGATATTCTCCCTATGGCTTCTGTGTGCCCTGAGTCTCCTTTCCTCCAGTTAAGCCCCAGGTAGTTGCCTGAGAGTGTGTCCCCATGTGGTAGCCTTTAAGGACATCACCCAGGATTCAAGCATACTTCCTACTCTTTTCAGTGGACAGAGTCCCAGCTTATTTTTGCTGCCAAATATTATGCAGGGTTTTCTTCTAGGCCCACGTGTTCTGGGTTGGGCACTCCCAGCATGGCATTGAGAACCCACTTTCCTTTGTAGGGGAATTAGCAGTAACAATATTTATCTGGCTTCACAGCTACTGCCCCTGGGACCAGCCCTTTCCATGTATCCACCCTTCTTACTAGTCTCAGTGTAGCTTCCTTTTTTTTTTCCACACCTTGATATAATACACCAGTTCAGGTGAACTTCAGTCGTTAATTCAGGTTAACTGTTCTAAATTTTAGTTATAACTCCAGTTCGGTGCCGGGAGGGGTGTGTGTTGCTTTCACTTATTACACTGCCATTTCTGTCACCACTTTAGTTTTTTTTATATGTGTGAATGCAACTACATATAAGTGTTCTGAAAATATTCAGGTGAAATTTTTTCTGTTCTTAATCTTATAGACATCAAAGAAATATATAAATTAAATCTAACTACTTGAAATTAATCGTGGGCTTTATTATACTTATTCCTTTAAAATATACATTTCTGGGGGTGGGCTCTGGGTGGATCTGCCCTGCAGTCAGTCATGTGGTCAGTGGGCTCCTCTTCTACAGCTCCTCCGCGATTGACAGAACTTCACTGAAGATGTCTAAGCAACAACAAACTCAGTTTATAAATCCAGAAAATTCTTGCTGTGTTGGGTTTGCAAATCTTCCTAACCAAGTTCACCGAAAATCAGTGAAAAAAGGTTTTGAGTTCACACTACTGGTTGTCAGTGGTATCGGGTCTAGGAAAATCGAATCTCATAAACAGCTTGTTCCTGACAGATCTCTACCCAGAAAAAATCATACCTAGAGCTTCAGAGAAAATTGAAGGAATGGTCCAAATTGAGGCTTCGACTGTTGAGATTGAAGAACAAGGGGTCAAGCTTCACTTGGCAGTGGTGGATACACCCGGCTATGGTGAAGCCACCAACTGCAGAAACTGCTTCAAGAACATCATCCACAAGCAGTTCGAGTAGTACCTGCATTATGAGAGCGGCCTGAACTGGCAGCACATTGTGGACAACAGGGTACACTGCTGCTTCTACTTCATCTCACCCTTTGGACATGGATTTAAGCCCTTAAATGTGGCATTTATGAAGGCAATACACAACAAGGTCAATATTGTGCTGGTCATTGAAAAAGCCGATACTCTCACTCTGACGGACCGGGAGCACATGAAGGAAAGGATTCTGGATGAAATTGGAGAACACAACATCAAAATCTACCACTTACCTGACGCAGAATCAGATGAAGATGAAGATTTTAAAGAGCAGACCAGGCTTCTCAAGGCCAGTATCCTGTTCTCTGTGGTTGGATCCAATCAACTGATTGAAGTCAAAGGCAAGAAGATCCAAGGCCACCTCTACCCATGTGGTGTGCTGGAGGTGGAGAACCCAGAGTGCAATGACTTTTTGAAGATGAGGACAATGCTCATCACTCACATGCAGGACCTCCAGGAGGTGACCCAACATCTTCACTACGAGAACTTCCATTCTGAGAGGCTCAAAAGAGGTGGCAGAAAAGTGGGAAATGAGGATATGAACAAAGACCAGATCTTTCTGAAAAAGGAAGCTGAGCTCCATCAAATGCAGGAGATGATCATCAGTATGCAGGCGCAGATGGAGCTGCAGATGCAGGGTGGAGA
The DNA here is from genome assembly GCA_030848825.1 of Tadarida brasiliensis. Classification (NCBI taxonomy): domain Eukaryota; kingdom Metazoa; phylum Chordata; class Mammalia; order Chiroptera; family Molossidae; genus Tadarida; species Tadarida brasiliensis. The sequence goes on along the minus strand of CM061280.1, from coordinate 52,153,228 downwards.
CAGCGATGGTGCAGTTCATGGGCACCACGTGTGAGAAAACATTTTGCAAGATAAAGAAAACATTCTGGATGAGTAATAGAGCTCTGTGTTTTCAAAAAATTGTTGGAGAGGTGATTATCCACACTTTACAGTGCCTGTAGCCCAGGAATTTAAGTTTTTAAAAACTTGTGATGTTCTCTTTTGTATGAAGTACTTCTATAATTTGTATTTATTACTAGAGGGTAGACTTTATATTTTGTAAGTAACGTTTGCATTTTAATTTTCTTCCACCTTAGCTAACCACTAATGTTAGAATTGATTTCCAGGGATCAGTCACCATGTATGTTACTATGATTTGGCTGACCTAACCAACTAGTCATTGAGGAGTGTTCTTGATTTGTTTCTAGAACAATCATATTTATCCCGACTGTTCCTGAGTGGTAGAAACATAAACCCAGTGACATAGAAGTACAGGGCCATTTACTACCTGGAGCACCATGTGGAGGTTCTTCCCTGCCTTGCTTTTGTTTGAGCACAACACCTAAGACCAGTTTTGCTGCTACAATTCTACCATTAATTCACCTACACATTTATCTGTTTACCAAAGGAAACAGTAGAATTATCTAATAAGATATATATGCTTATATTTAAATAGCTTTCTTTTAAAAACAAGTTTTTGAGGTAAATTTTAGAAGTTTCTGGATACTAGTACTAGGTCATTTTTTGAACCACTGGGCAGTTGCCACAGCCACTTTTTGTAGTGCTCTCCATGAATATAGGTCATACTCCACTATGGAAAAGTCAGAGTATCCACAAAGTCCAGTTTTCATATTGCAACTAAGATTCTTACCAACATGGTGAGAGTCAATAAACTATTCTTATTTGACTAAATTTAAAAAATAAACTTTTATGGAAAATTAGCAGTTGATTGTTCATAAACTAACCTTTTGTATTTTTATACTGCCCTTTAATATATTTCTATAACTGCAGGTGTAGAAGGTCTACCTCAGGGGTGGAAATTGGGGTCCTTTGGTGGGTGGGTGCCAAACTCAGACCTATCAGAGGCCCTGAGACCTCAAGCCATGAAGCAAAGTGCCAATCAGGTTTTCCTGATTTCACTTTCCTCTGTTTCTTTTTTGAATGGTTTTGTGAAGGAAGGCAAATTGCAGTGGTCATTTTTTTTTTTAATGTGCAGACTGTCACCTATTTTCAGCCACCACCATTTCCTTCATTGTGTGTAATACATATTTCTCCATGTATCGTGTAAGAATGAAAAACATTTCAAATCTGCCCCATGGGCTGGTTGTAGGTGCTACCAGTTAGAGCTGCTCCTGGTGGGTTTTCTGTGCTCTGTGGCCTTGGTCTTTCCCTTCCCACCTGGCATGTCTCCATCTTTCACTGTCTGGAACTCGCCACACTCTGAGGATGCTGATGCTCTAGGGCCTGCTTTATTTCAACATTTCTACTGAAGTTGAGAAAGAAAGTGACAGGTAAAAGGAGACCTGGAAGGAGCAGGTACTGGTTCACTATTTTCATTTTGCTATGACAGGAGGGATTAAACAATAGAGAAAACGCTTAAGTCAAGGATGAGGAGGGTTTTTTGTTTTGGCCAAAAAATAACATGAAGTCAAAATATGTTACAAAAGTGTACTACCAAAAATAATATGGTGTTCTTGCTAACTTGGTCCTTCACAGTTAACAGTTGTGAGAGCTCAAGAGCTTTAAGTTCAGGCACATCATGAAAAGTTTTTATCAAGAAAAAGTGTTCCATGACAAGGCCAATTACTTGGGTTATTTTGGCATTTATTAACTGCTAGTAAAAGCTATTTAAAGGAAGGCAGAGGCACTTTCACCACTCTTATTTAACTTAGTAATGGAAGTCTTAGCCACAGCAATCAGACATGAAGAAAAAATAAAAGGGACCCAAATTGGAAAGGAGGAAGTGAAACTGTCATTATTCACAGATGACATGATATTATACATAGAAAACCTTAAGGACTCCATCAAAAATCTACTAGACTTAATAAATAAATTTGGCAAAATAGCAGGATACAAAATTAACGTCAAGAAATTGACGGCATTCTTATACACCAAAGATGAACTCACAGAAAGAGAAACTAAAAAAAAAAATCCCATTTACCATCGTGGCAAAAAAATTAAGATATCTAAGAATAAACTTAACCAGAGAAGCAAAGGATTTATTTGAAGAAAATTACAGGACATTGGAAAAAGAAATAGAGGAAGATATAAAAAAGTGGAAGCACATACCTTGTTCATGGATTGGAAGAATTAACATCATTAAAATGTCCATACTACCCAAAGCAATCTATAGATTTAATGCAATCCCCATCAAAATACCAACAACATATTTCACAGAACTAGAACAAATACTTCAGAAGTACATATGGAACCAAAAAAGACGCCGAATAGCTACAGCAATCTTGAAAAAGAAGGACAAAGTAGGCGAGATCACAATACCAGACATCAGGTTATGCTACAAAGCTACTGTAATCAAAACAGCCTGGTACTGGCACTAGAACAGGCATATAGATCAATGGAATAGAACAGAGAACCCAGAAATTGACCCAAAACATTATGCTCAATTAATATTCGACAAAGGTGGCAAGAGCATACAATGGAGTAAAGACAGCCTCTTTAATAAATGGTGTTGGGAAAATTGGACAGCTACATACAAAAAAAGGAAACTAGACCATCATCTTACACCATACACAAGAATAAACTCAAAATGGATAAAAGAGTTAAATGTGACTCATGAATCCATAAAAATCCTAGAAGAAAATGTAGGCAATAAAACTTCAGACATCATACACAGTAGAATTTTCACTGATATATCACCTAAGGCAACAGAAACAAAGGAAAAAATGAACACACAGGATTACATCAAACTCAAAAGCTTCTGCACAGAAAAAGAAACAACCATCAAAGTGGAAAGGCAACCCACTGTATGGGAGAGCATAATTGCCAATGATACATCAGATAAGGGATTAATTTCCAAAATATATAGAGTGCTCATACAACTCAACAAAAGGAAGACAAAGAACCCAATTAAAAAATGGGCAGAGGAACTAAATAGACACCTCTCCAAACAGGACATACAAATGGCCAAGACACATATAAAGAAATGCTCAACATCACTAATCATCAGAGAGATGCAAATTAAAACAACAATGAGGTATCACCTCACACCTGTCAGAATAGCCGCCATCAACAAAGCATCAAACAACAAGTGTTGGTGAGGATGTGGAGAAAAAGGGACTCTAGTACACTGCTGGTGGGAATGCAGACTGGTGCAGCCACTGTGGAAAACACTATGGTGCTACCTCAAAAAATTAAAAATTGAATTGCCATTTGACCAAGTGATCCCACTCCTAGGAATATACCCTAAGAAGCCTGAAACACCAATCAGAAAGAATACATGTACCCCCATGTTCATAGCAGCACTATTTACAGTAGCTAAGATCTGGAAACAGCCCAAGTGTCCATCAGTAGACAAGTGGATAAAATAGCTGTGGTACATATACACAATGGAGTACTATGCAGCTGTAAGAAAGAAAGATCTCTTATCCTTTGAGACGACATGGGAGGACATGGAAACTATTATCCTAAGCGAAACAAGCCAAGCAGAGAAAGACAAATATCATATGATCTCACTTATTTCTGGAATATAATGAACAGAACAGTCTGAGGAACAGGGTAGTCCTAGAGTCGTGGAAGTAGGGTACAGACTGACAATTGCCAGAAGAGGGGGTGGGGGAGGGGAGCGATGAACCACAGAACTTGTACGCATGTACTCATAACCAATGGACATGGACAACAAAACTGGGGATGGGACATGGAGGGACGGGGAGGAGGGTGTCAATGGGGGGAAAAGGAGAAACATCTGTAACAAAAGTAAATTAATAAAAATAAATAAAATAAATGAAGGCAGAGGGACATTTGCAAGTGGTCTGTGTAAGCCCTGTGTGTCTTTGAGTAAAACTGCTTGGGGCTGGCTAACACCTAATAATGGTTATGCAGGATGGGTGGACTTACACCTTTACACTTTTAATTTTTTTTCTTTTGTTTTTCAAACTGAAATGAATACTTTCACTAACAGATAATTGTTCTTTTACTAAGCAACTCTCTTTACCTATAGAAATGTATTTTGAAAACATTTTACACAGCCATTTTGTGTCCATGAAAAGTAACCTTTCATCAATAAAGCTCTATTATTTAGAGGTTAAAAAATAAATTAATTAAATTAAATATACATTTCTGGAATTTAAAATGGCAGCAGATTGAATAGAAACTACACAGACTGTCTCCCAGGACCAAACTAGACTTACAACTAAAGTAAAGAGAAGTCATTAGGAAAAACAAACTGAACAGCAGCGGGAGAGAACCCTTGTAATCAGGGACGTAAAGACACCAAATCAAGCCTTGAGGAACTGTGAAGATGTGAGAGGGCTGGCTGGTTGCCCATGGGCAGCAGCTGAGGGTTGTTTTATCTATGAGCAGATCCCTCTGAGAAGTTGAGGGTTAAAACCCAAAGCCAGTTCCCCAGCACAGAATGGTAGAACAGGAAAAGGCACCCACATAACACCTGGCTGGGAAAAATCACCAGAGTAGAGGTTTTCTCTGGCAGGGAGAGGTTCTGGGAACACCAAAACTTCCCTGAAAAAGCAGTACACTAAATCACAGCTACAGCCACTCACCTTGGGCTCCAGCAGAAGGAGGGTGGACTAGACTGAAACTGTGTGAAGAGAGGGGTGTTTGTGTCACTGGGGAGAGAGCTAGGAAAGAGGCCATAAGGATTTTTTTTCTGAATCACTCCTTCATAGGACTGTAGCCATCTTATACAAAAAGCCCCTTCCCAGTGTCCCAGGGAGAAGCAGTGGACCCTCACTCAGGAATTTAACATGACCCAGCCTGAGAAACACAAACTGAGGCTCATTAACAGATAGAGACTACCAACAAGAAAGGAGGGTGAAAAAAAAGCCTCCAAAATGTTTGAAATTTGGAATTAGGAAAAGGTTATCAGTGTTGGGGTCCTGTCTCTGAGGACTGAGCTGTGAAAGTTGAGGCTTAAGTTATTGTGCTGAGGCACCACTCCTTCCCAGTAACTTTAGTAGCAATCTCTGTCAAGTAGCCCCATCAGCAGTTTTAGCTTGGAGGAGAAACAACTGCCCCTCCCTCAGGAATTTAACAACATCTTGGGTCTCTGGGGACTGAGCTTTGAAGGCAGAAGCCTGAAACCCCACACTAAGCCAATAACCCACACTTTGGAAACCACATTCTTATCAGAGCAACTTTAAACCAGGAGAGAGCAATTGCAACACCCACTGAAAATGCTCTTACCCTGTCCACTTGACGGATTTTTCATTCAGCTGAGGGTTACAAACTCAGGCTCATTAAGTAACTAAGGCTAATAACATGCAGGCAAAAGCTATAGAATAACTGAATCTTTGCTTGGCCTGCAAATTTATCCAGGAAAATAAGACTAGACATTGGTGTTTAATGTGGGCCCTCCCACACTCATCCAAACCCAGTAGAGGGAGCCACAACCATCAGAACAGCAACACCCACAGGGAATATTTGGCAGGCTCCAAAACCAACTGAGACAGCCAAAATGGTGAAACAAAGAAACAAATCCCAAATGAAAGAACAAGAGAATTTTACAGAAGAAGGGATAAATGAAGTGGAATTAAGCAAGTTAGCAGAGGTAGAGTTCAGAGTAATAATTATTAGGAAACTCAACAGCATGAGTAAAGATACAGAAACAATGAAAAGCAACCAAATAGAAATGAAAAACCACCAAGTGGAAATTAAGAATCACATAGGAGAAATAAAGAACACATTGGAAGGAATAACCAGCAGATTACAGGAAGCTGAAGATCAGATCAGTGAATTAGAAGCCACGGTAGAAAAAAATCACCCAATGAGAGAAACAAAAATAAAAAAACAATTAAAATACAGGAAGACAGATTAAAAGAACTGTGGGAGAACATGAAACATAACAACATCCATATTATAGGAGTTCCAGAAGAAAGAGAAAATGAGCAAGGGTTAGACTATATATTTGAAGGAATAGTGGCAAAAAACTTCCTAAACTTGATGAAGAAAAAGGGCATACAAGTGCAAGAAGCACAGAGAGCCCCAAGTAAGAAAAACAAAAAGAGGCACCCAACAAAACACATCATAATTAAATTGCCAAAAATTAAAGACAAAGAGAGAATCTAAAGGCAGCAAGAAATAAGCAACAAGTTACTTACAAAGGAGGTAACGCTATCAGCTGATTTCTCAACAGAAACATTAGAAGCCAGAAGGAAATGGCATGAAGTATTCAAGTTAATCAAAACCAAGGATCTGAATCTAAGACAACTCTATCCAGCAAGGCTATCATTCAAAAGGGAAGGTGAAATAAAAAGCATCAACTACAAAAAAAAAAAAAAAAAAAAAAAAAAAGGTAAGGGAATAAGAAATTTTGAAAGGACTGCTGCAATAACCAAAAGAAATGAGAAGAAAAACATAACCATAATAAATGAAAATGGAAATAAATTAGTACATATCAACAATAACTTAAATGTAAATGAATTAAGTTCTCCGATCAAAAGACACAGAGTAGCTGAATGGATAAGAAAGAATGACTGATATATATGTTGTTTACAAGAAAGTGAAGGGATGGAAAAAACTTTCCAAGAAAACAGAAAGGAAAAATAAACTGGGGTAGCAATATTCATATCTGATAAAATAGACTTTAAAACGAAGGTCACAACTAAAGACAAAGAAAGCCACTACATAATATTGAAGGGATATATCCAACAGAGGTATATAATATCCATAAGCATATATGCACTGAATATAGGAGCACCAAAATACATTTAAAAATTTTTGGAGGACTTCAAAGGAGAAATTGACAACAATAAAATCATAGCAGGGGTCTACAACACCCTGCTGACATCACTGGATATATTCTCTAGACAAAACATTAACAAGGAAACAGATTCTAAATGATGCATTAAATGAAATGGACTTAATAGATAACTACAGAAAATTACAACCCAAAACTGCAGAATTCACATTCTTCTCAAGTACACATGGACATTCTCAAAGATAGACCACATGTTAGGACAAATTATGTCTCTATAGGTCAAAAAGACTGAAATCATATCAAGCATCTTCTCAGATCACAATGGCATAAAACTAGAAATCAATTACAGCAAAAACTTTCAAACACATGGACGCTAAATAGCATATTATTAAACAATGAATGGGTTACCAAAGATGTCAAGGAATAAATTTAAAAATTCCTGGAAATCACCCTGGCCAGTTTGGCTCAGCGGTTGGAGCATCGGCCTGCGGACCAGAGAGTCCCAGGTTCGGTTCCCGCTAGGGGCACATACGAAAAATAAATAAATAAATAAAAAATAAAAATAAAAATTCCTGGAAATCAATGAAAATGAACACAAAACAACAGAAAATCTATGGGACTCAGTGAAAGCAGTCCTGAGAGGGAAGTTCATAGTACTACAGGCATAACTCAACAAAAAAGAAAAATTCCTAATTGACAGTCTAATCCTACAACATAAAGAACTAGAAAGTAAACAAAAAAGAAAAAAATCAGAGCAAATAGAAGGAAATAAATAGTAAAGATCAGAGCAGAAATAAATGACATAGAGACTAAAAAAAAAAATCAAAAGATCAATGAAACAAAGAGATAGTTCTTTCGAAAGATAATCAAGATTCATGGTCCCATAGCCAGACTCACCAAGAAACAAACAGAGAGAAACCAAATTAAAAAAATCAGAAATGAAACAGGAGAAGAAACAACTGACACCACAGAAATACAAAGGATCGTTAACAAATACTATGAATAATTATATGCCACCAAATTGGAGAATCTAGGCAAAATGGACAAATTTCTAAAATTATACAGTCTCCCAAAACTGAAATGGGAAGAGATAGAAAACTTGAACAGACCAATAACAACTAAAGAAATTAAAGATGTAATCAAGAAACTCCCAGCAAACAAAAGCCCAGGCCTAGAATGCTTAACGGGGGACTTTTAATGAACATTAAAAGAACAACTGACACCCATTCTCCTCAAACTATTCCAAAAATGTCAAGAAAAAGAAGCCTTCCAAACTCTTTATGGGGCCAGCAGAATTCTAATTCCAAAACCAGATAAAGACACTTCAAAGAAAGAAAACTACAGGCCAATACCCCTGATTAACATATATGCAAAAATCCTTAACAAAATATTAGCAAATTGGATCCAGCAATACATTAAAAAAAGTATTCACCATCACCAAATGAGATTCATACTAGGAATGCAAAGCTGGTACAATATTCACAAATCAATAAATGTGATACACTGTATAAACACTATGAAAGATAAAAATCATATGATCATATCAATAGACACTGAAAAAGCATTTAATAAAATCCAGCACCCATTTCTGATAAAAATGCTCAGCAATGTGGGAATAGAGGGATCATATATGGACATAATAAAGGCCATATATGAAAAACCTACAGCCAACAACACACTCAATGGACAAAAAATAAAAGCATTTCCCTTAAGAATAGGAACAAGACAGGGATGCCCACTTTCACCACTCTTTATTTAACATATTACTGAAAGTTTTAGTCACCGCAGTTAGACTAAAAAAAAAAAATCCAAATTGAAAGGAGGAAGTGAAATTGTCACTATTTGCACATGACATGATATTGTACATAGAAAACCCTAAAGACTCTATCAAAAATCTACTAGACTTAATAAATGAATTTGGCAAAGTAGCAGGATACAAAATTAACATCAAGAAATTAACAGCATTCTTATACACAATAATGAACTGACAGAAAGAGAAACTAAAAAAATAATCCCATTTACCATTGCAGAGAAAAACTAAAATACCAAGGAATAAACCTAACCAAAAAAGAAAAGGGCCTGTTTGTAGTAAACTACAGGACATTGAAAAAAAAAAATAGAGGAACATATAAAAAAAAAGTGGAAGCATATACCTTTTTCATGGGCTGAAAAAATAAACATCATTAAAATTTCCATACTACCCAAAGCAATCTATAGATCCAATGCAATCCCTATTAAAATACCAACAACATATTTCACAGAACTAGAACAAATACTCCAAAAGTTTATATAGAACCAAAAAAGACCCCGACTAGCCACAGCAATCTTAAAAAAGAAGAACCAAGAAGGAGGGATCAAAATACCGGACATCAAGTTATATTACAAAGCTATTGTAATCAAAACAGCCTGGTATTGGCACAAAAACAGGCATATAGATCAATGAAACATAAAAGATAACCCAGAATTGACCCAAGACATTATATTCAATTAATATTTGACAAAGGTGAGAAGAGCATACAGTGGAGTAAAGACAGCCTCTTTAATAAATGGTGTTGGGAAAATTGGACAGCTACATGTTAAAAAAAAAAAAGAAACTAGACCAACAACTTACACCATACATACGCATAAACTCAAAATGGATAGAAGACTTAAATGTAACCTGTGAAATCATAAAAATCCTACAAGAAAATGTAGGCAAGAAAATTTCAGACATCACATGCAGCAGAATTTTCACTGATACAATGCTTAAGGCAAGAGAAAAAAAGAAAAAATTAATATATGGGACCACATCAAACTAAAAATCTTCTGCACAGCAAAGGAAACCAGCATAAAAATGGAAACAGAATACACTGTATGGGAGAACATAATTGCCAATGATACATCAGACAAGGGGTTAATTTCCAAAACATATACAGTACTCATACAACTAAACAAAAGGAAGACAAGACAAATAATCCAATTAAAAAATGGGCAGAGGACCTAAATAGATACCTCTCCAAACAGGACATAAAAAGGGCCAAGAGACATATGAAAAAATGCTCAACATCACTAATCATCAGCGAAATGCAAATTAAAATGACTATGAGGTAAAACATTTCCCTTAAGAACAGGAAAAAGACAGGGATGCCCACTGCACCACTCTTATTCAACATAGTACTGGAAATCTTAGCCATAGTGACCAAACAAGAAGAAATAATAAAAGGTATACACATTGGAAAGGAGGAAGTGAAACTGTCATTATTTGTAGATGACATTATATCATACATTCAAAACCCTAAAGACTCCATCAAAAAGTAACCAGATTTAATAAATAAATTTGGCAATGTAGCAGGATACAAAATTAACATCCAGAAATCAATGGCATTTTTGTATACCCATGATGAACACTCAGAAAGAGAAACTAAAAAACAATCCCGTTTACCATTGTAACAAAGAAATTGATACCCAGTAATAAACTTAACCAAGGAGGTGAATGACCTGTTCTCAGAAAACTACAGAACATTTGGGGGGAAAAAAAAACCAAAAAACAGAGGAAGATATAAAAACTGGAAGCATATACCATATTCGTGGATTCGAAGAATCAACATCATTATAATGTCCATAATACCCAAAGCAATCTATAGATTCAATGCAATCCCTATTAAAATAACAACAGCATAGTTCACAGATCTAGAAAAAATACTCCAAAAGTTTATTTGGAACCAAAAAGACTTTGAGCAGCCACAGCAATCTTGAAAAAGAAGAACAATGTAGGAGAGATCGCAATACTAGATATCAGGGTATGCTACAAAGCCATCATAATAAAAAAAGCCTAGTACTGGCACAAGAACAGGCATATAGATCAATGGAACTAAACAGAGAACCCGGAAATGGACCCAAGACATTACACTCAATTAATATTTGACAAAGGAAGCAAAGCATACAATGAAGTAAAAACAGATCTTCAATTAATGGAGTTGGGAAAACTGTACAGGTATGAGACAAAAATGAAACTAGACCACCAACTTACACCATACACAAGAGGTAAATCCACATGAATAAAAGACTTAAATGTAACGTATGGAACCATAAAAATCCTAGAAAAAATGTAGGCAACAAAATCTCAGACATCACACATAGTGAAATGCTCACTGATACATTGCCTAGAGCAAGAGAAACAAAGGAAAAAAATAATAAATGGGTTTACAGACTGACAAACCTCAGAGGAGTTGCGCATGGGAGAGAGATGAGATAAACCAAAGAACTTATATGTATGCATGCATAACCAATGGACATAGACAGCAATGCTTGGGGGGAGGGGGCACAGGATAGGGAGAAGGGTGTTTGGGCAGGAAAAAGAGAAATATCAGTAACTAAAATTAATTAATTTTTAAAAAAAAAAACCTAAAATGCTTCTGCACGACAAAAGAAACCAGCATCAAAATGAAAAGGGAACCCACTTTACAAAAGAAATCCTTGCCAATGATACATTGTATAAGGGCTTAATTTCCAAAATGTACAATGTACTCATACAACTCTAAAAAAGGAAGACAAACAATCCAATTTAAAAATAGACAGAGTACCTGAATGCACACTTCTCCAAACAGGACATACAAATTGCCAAGAGACATATAAAAAAATGCTCAGTGTCACTAATCATCAGAGAGATGCAAATTAAAATGACTATGAGATATCACCTCACACCTGCCAGAATGGCTGCCATCAACAAATCAGCAAACAACAAGTGCTGGTGAGGATATGGAGAAAAGGGTACTCTAGTACACTGCTGGTGGGAATGCAGATTGGTGCAGCCATTATGAAAACAATATGGTGTTTCCTCAACCAATTAAAAATGGAGCTGTCATTTGACCCAGTGATCTCACTTCCATGAATATATCTTAAAAAGCCTGAAACACCAATTAAAAAAAATATGTGCACCCCTATGTTCATTGCAGCACTATTTACAATAATTAGGATCTGGAAACAGCCCTGGCCAGTTTGGCTCAGCAGTCAGAGCATCAGCCTGCGGACCAGAGGGTCCCGGGTTCGGTTCCTGCTAGGGGCACATACCAAAAAAAAAAAGATCTGGAAACAGCCCAAGTGTCCATCAATAGATGAGTGGATAAAAAAGCTATGGTACATTTACACAATGGAATACTATGCAGCTGTAAGGAAAAAAGATCTCTTACCCTTTCAGATGACAGAGAGGGAACTGGAGTGTATTATGCTAAGCAGAATAAGCCAGTGAACAAAAAACAATATCACCTGATCTCACTTATTTGTGGAATCTTATCAACAAATTAAACTGCTGAACAAAATAAATCCAGAGACTTGGAAGTAGGGAACTGCTTAACAAACCTCAGAGTGATGGGGTTCTGGAAGCGGTGGGAAGAGATAAACCAAAGAACATATGTGCATATATGCATAACCAATGGACAAGGACAAGAATGCAGTGAAGGCAGGTGGGGCAGCAGTGGGGAGGAGGTTGTCAATATGGGAAAAAAGGATGGACATCTGCAATACTTTCACCAATAAAGATAAAGTTAAAATTTTTTAAACCACATACCAAAATATTCTTCAAACAGATCTTTGCATCCCTATTAAAACTCAACAAAAACAGAAACAAATTAAAATTTTAATAAGATAAATAATATAGCCATTTTCAAAAATTTATTACTGAATATTTCTGACACTATAGCCTTCTACATTAGTGCTTCTCATGTAATTTTTTTTCACCTCTCACATGCTTGGCAAACGTGACCCACTCTTGTAACTTTGTTTTGACAGCTCATACTTGGATGACGAAAATTGCTCTGCCATCAAATTTTTACCTATTACATATATGTGGATAATTGCAAATTTTCTTATGATGTGGCTTTTCTTTTACTCAATGTAATTTCAAGGAAAGTCTCTTGAACATTTTTTTAATTTAATTAATTTATTTTTCTTACAGATGTTTCTCTTTTTTCCCTCATTGACACCCTCTTCCCATTCCCACCCCCCTCACACACACACAGCATTGTTGTCTGTGTCCACTGGTTATGCTTATATGCATAAGTTCTTAGGTTTATTTCTTCCCTCCCTCCCCCGCCTCCTTCCTCTGAAGTTTGAATAGTACACTGATAAAGCAAAATAAAAATATATTTAAAAAAGAATTAAAGATCTGCAAGAATGTTTTTTCACTTTTTATTTTAGTTTTGGATAAATAAAACCCATTGAAGACTGATTTGCAGAGCAAATCCGAGTTGACTGTAGATATCCCAATGTTCTATTGGTTTGGTAGCTCCACAATTAGTTCAAATACTGCCCATTTTTGCAAATTGGTCTTTTTAATTGTAAAGAATAATCCTGTTGAGAGAAGATTTTTGCAGGATGACCTGGCTGTTCTCCCATACTGGTGGCAATATTGGAATAAATATTCATATGATTCAAGCTTGTCTCTGCTTAATTGGCTCAAGTTGTAACAGGCAGCCTGGACCCATTTGTTGTCCAGTTTCATGTCCTCATGACTCTGGTGAGATCACAATGGGGAACCCTCTGTGGTGTTTGGTAACAAGAAGGACAATGAAAAAATAAATATTAATAATTCTGAGATTTCAAAATGGCAACAGAGTGAATGGAAGCTACACAGACAATCTCCCTGAAACAAAATAAAATTACAACTAAAATAAAGACAAATCATTGGGAAAAAGCAACAGAAAAGCAGCTGGAGAGGACCCATATAACCAGAGACAGGAAAAAAGGACAATGAATAGAGCCTGGTAGGCTCTGTTGAGGCACAAGAGGGTGGCCTGGGAGCTCACGGACAGTAGCTGTTTAGCTATGAGCAGCTCCCTTGGAGTTAAAATCCCAAGCTGGCTCCACAGCACAGAAGGCCAGGATGGAGCACTAAACTAGCTACAGCCACTCACGTTGGGCTCTGCAAGGGAGGGTGGCCTGGACTGGAACTGTGTGGAGAGACTCGGGATTTGGCAGACACTGAGAGTTTTTGCTGATCATACCCTCAAAGGACAGGAGCCATTTTACTCAAAGCGCCCCTTCCGAGAACCCTGGGGGAAAGCAACGGCCATTCCATCAGAAATTTAACTCTAACCAGCTGGGCCAGAGGAATGCAAATTGAGGCTCATTAACAGCCAGCATCTGCCCCACCCTCTGATAATCCTCTTACCTTGAACACCTGAGGGAGTTTTTCATTCAGCTGAGGGCTACAACCCAAGGCTCATCAAGTAACTGAGACAAATAGCTTCCAGGCAAAAAGCTAGAGGATAACTGATCCTTTCCTGGGCTTGAAAATCCATCCAGGAAAGAAAGACTTGACAGTGGTGTTTAATGTGGGTCCTCCCACACTCATCCAAACCCAGTAGAGGGAGCCACAGACAACAGAACACCAACACCCACAGGAAAAATTTGGCAGGCTCCAAAACCCAGTGAGATAGTCAAAATGGTGAACACAAAGAAACAAATCCCAAATGAAAGAACAAGACAATTCTACTGAAGATGAGATAAATGGAATGCAGTTAAGCAAGTTATCATAGGTAGAGTTCACAGCAATGATATTGAGGAAGCTCAACAGCATGAGTAAAGATAAAGAAACATTGAAAACCAACCAAGTGGAAATGGAGAATGACATAGAAGAAATAAAGAACACATTAAAAGGAATAACTAGCAGAATAGAGGAAACTGAGGACAGGATCAATTAATTAGAAGAAAGGGTAGAAAAAAATCAACCAATCAGAAAACCAAAAAGAAAAAACAATTAAAAAACAGGAAGACAGCTTAAGAGAACTGTGGGACAACTGAAAATGTAACAACATTCACATCATAGGAGTTCCAGAAGAAGAAAATTAGCAAGAGTTAGAGGGTATATTTGAAGAAATAGTGACAGAAAACTTCCCTAACTTGGTAAAGGAAAAAGGCATCCATGTTCAAGAAGCACAGAGAGCCCCAAGTAAGAAGAACCCAAACAGGCACACACCAAGACACATAATAATTAAAATGCCAAAAATTAAAGACAAAGAGAGAATCCTAAAGGCAGCAAGAGTTAAGCAACAGGTTATCTACAAAGGAACCCCCATAAGGCTATCAGCGGACTTCTCAACAGAAACACTACAGGCCAGAAGGGAATGACATGAGGTAATCAAGTTAATGAAAAATAAGGATCTGAATCCAAGACTACTCTATCCAGCAAAGCTATCATTCAAAATAGAAGGTGAAATAAAGAGCTTTTCAGACAAAAAAAAAAAAAAAGGCTCAGGAAATATATAAGCACAAAACCAGCACTGCAAGAAATGTTAAAAGGACTGCTGTAATTAGTAGAAGAAATAGAAAGAAAAATAGAAACACACTAAACGAAAATGGAAATAAATAAGTACATATCTATAATCACCTAAAATGTAAATGGATTGAATGCTCTGATATAAAAAAAAAAAAAAAAAAAAAAACAGAGTAGCTGATTGGATAAGAAAGCGTGACTCACATATATGTTGTTTACAAGAGACCTACCTCACAACAAGATTCACATAGGTTGAAAATGAAGAGATGGAAGAAATTCTTCCAAAGAAATGGAAAGGGGAAAAAAAGCTGGAATAGCAATACTCATATCTGATAAATTAGATTTCAAAATAAAGGCCGTAACTAGACACAAAAAAAGGCCACTACCGAATATTGAAAGGATTTATCCAACAGGAAGATATAACCTTGGAAACATATATGTACCCAACATAACAGCACCAAAATATATTAAAAATCTTCTGGAGGGCTTCAAAGGAGAAATCGACAGCAATATAATCATATCACGGGTCTTCAATACCCTGCTGACATCACTGGATAGAGCCTCTAGACAAAAAGTTAACAAGGAAACAGAGACTCTAAATGAAGCACTAGATCAAATGGATTTAATAGATATCTACAGAGAATTACACCCCAAATCTGCAGAATTCACATTCTTCTTAAGTGCACATGGGATATCCTCAAAGATAGACCACATGTTAGAACACAAATTAAGTCTCTACAACTTTAAGAAGATTGAAATTACATCAAGCATCTTCTCAGATCACAACGGCATGAAACTAGAAATCAATTACAACAAAAACAGCCAAAGACCTTTGAACACATGGAGGCTAAATAGCATGTTATTAAACAATGAATAGGTTACCAAGGAGATCAAGGAAGAAATTAAAAACTTCCTGGAAACCAATGAAAATGAACACACAACAACACAAAATCTATGGGATGCGGCAAAAGCAGTCCTGAGAAGGAAGTTCATAGCGCTATAGGCCTATCTCAGAAAACAAGAAAAATTTCTAATTGACTATCTAACCTCACAATTTAACTAACTATAAAGCAAACAAAAAGAAAACCCCGGAGGAAGTAGAAGGAAAAAAATAATAAAGATCAGAGCAGAAATAAATGACATAGAGACAAAAAAAAAAAAAATTCAAAAGATCAATGAAACAAAGAGCTGGTTCTTTGAAAAGATAAACAAGATTGATGGACCCTTAGCTAGACTCACCAAGAAACAAAAGAGAGAGAACCCAAATACAAAAAATCAGAAATGAAAAAGAAGAATTAACAACTGACACCACAGAAATACAAAGGATCGTTAACAAATACTATGAACAATTGTACGGCAACAAACTAGACAATCTAAGCAAAATGGACAAATTTCTAGAAATATATAGTCTTCCAAAAATGAACTGGGAAGAGATAGAAAACTTGAACGGACCAATAACAACTAAGGAAATTGAAGAAGTAATCAAGACTCTCTCAGCAAACAAAATCCCAGGCCCAGACAGATTCATAGGGGAGTTTTACCGAACATTCAAGGAAGAAGTAATACCCATTCTCCTCAAAATATTCCAAAATATTCAAGAAGAAAGAAGGGTTCCAAATTTGTTTAATGAAGCCAGCATAATTCTAATTCCAAAACCAGATAAAGACACTACAAAAAAAGAAAACTACAGGCCAATAACCCTGATTAACATGGATGCCAAAATCCTGAACAAAAATATTAGTAAAAAGGATCCAGCAATACATTAAAAAAATTATTCACCATGACCAAGTGGGATTCATCCCAGGGATGCAAGGCTGGTACAATATTTGCAAACCAATAAATGTGATACACCACATAAACAAAATGAAAGCAAAAACCATATGATCATATCAATAGATGCTGAAAAAGAATTAGACAAAATCCAGCACCAATTTCTGATGAAAACACTGAGCAATGTGGGAATAGAATGATCATATGTAGACATAATAAAGGCCATATATGAAAAATGTACAGCCAACATCATATTCAATGGGCAAAAACTAAAAACATTTTTCTTAAGAACAGGAACAAGACAAGGATGACCACTTTTGCCACTCTTATTTAACATAGTACTGGAAGTCTTAGCCACAGCAATAAGACATGAAGAAAAAAGAAAAGAGATCCAAATTGGAAAGGAGGAAGTGAAACTGTCATTATTCATAGATGACATGATATTATACATAGAAAACCCTAACACTCTATCAAAAATCTATTAGATTTAATAAACATATTTGACAAGGTAGCAGGATACAAAATTAACATCAAGATATCGACGGTATTCTTCTACAGCAATAATGAACTCACAGAAGGAGAAACTAAAAAAATAATCCCATTTACCATTGCAGCAAAAATTTAAGATACCCAGGAATAAACTTAATCAAAGAAGGAGAGGACCTATTTCCAGAAAACTACAGAACATTAAAAAAAGAAATAGAGGAAGATATAAAAAAGTGGAACCATATACCTTGGTTGTGGATTGGAAGAATTAACATCTTTAAAATGTCCATATTACCCAAAGCAATCTATAGATTCAATGCAATTCCCGTCAAAATACCAACGACATATTTCACAGAACCAGAACATATATTTCAAAAGTTTGTATGGAACCAAAAAAGACTCTGAAAAGCCACAGCAATCTTAAAAAAGAAGGACAAAGTAGGAGGGATCACAATACCGGGTATCAGGTTATGCTACAAAGCCATTTTAATCAAAACAGCCTGGTACTGGCACTAGAACCGGCATATAGATCAATTGAACGGAACAGAGAACCCGGGAATTGATCCAAAACATTATTCTCAATTAATATTTGACAAAGGTGGCAAGAGCATACAGTGGAGTAAAGACAGCCTCTTCAATAAATGGTGTTGGGAAAATTGGACAACTACATGCAAAAAAAAAAAAAGAAAGAAAAAAGAAACTAGACCCCCAACTTATATGATACACAAGAATAAACTCAGAATGGATAAAAGACTTAAATGTGACTCATGAATCCATAATAATCCTAGAAGAAAATGTAGGCAACAAAATTTCAGACATCACACACAGCAGAATTTTCACTGATACAGCACCTAAGGCAAGAGAAACAAAGGAAAATGAACACATGGGCCTACATCAAACCAAAAGTTTCTTCATAGCAAAAGAAACAACCATAACAATGGAAAGGGAACCCACTTTATGGGAGTGCATAATCGCCAATGATACATCAAATAAGGGGTTAATTTCCAAAATATATAAAGTGCTCATACAACTCAACAAAAGGAAGACAAAGAACCCAATTAAAAAATGGGCAGAGGACCTAAATATATACCTCTCCAAAAAGGACATACAAATGGCCAGGAGACATATGAGGAAATGCTCAACATCACTAATTGTCAGAGAGATGCAAATTAAAACATCAGTGAGGTATCACCTCACACCTGCCAGAATGATTACCGTCAACAAATCATCAAACAATAAGTGCTGGCGAGGGTGTGGAGAAAAGGAGACTCTAGTACACTGCTGATGGGAATGCAGACTGGTGCAGCCACTATGAAAAACAGTATGGTCTGTTCTCAAAAAATTAAAAATTGATCTGCCATTTGACCCAGTGATCCCACTTCTAGGAATATATTCTAAGAAGCCTGAAACGCCAATCAGAAAGAATATATTTACCCCTATGTTCATAGCAGCACTGTTTACAATTGTTAAGATCTGGAAATAGCCCAAGTGTCCATCAACAGATGAGTGGATAAAAAAGCAGTGGTACATATATACAATGGAATACTATGCAGCTGTAAGAAAGAAAGATCTCTTATCCTTTGAGAGGACATGGAGCGATCTTGAGAGTATTACGCTAAGCGAAATAAGCCAAGCAGAGAAAGACAAATACCACATGATCTCACTTTTTTTTGTGGAATATAATGACCAAAATAAGCTGATGAATGAAATAGACCCAGAGATATAGACAGGAGTATGGTTTAAACTGACAAACCTCTGAGGAGGGGGGCAGTGAGGATGGATGAGATAAACCCAAGAACTTATATGCATGTATGCATAACCAATGGACATAGACAACAATGCTGGGGGGGGGGTAGGGGACCAGATGGGGAGGAGGGTTTCTAGGGGGAAAAATGAAGAAACATCTGTAACAAAAATAAATTAATAAAAGTGGGAAAAATACTCTTAGGAATATTCATGATAAGATAATAGGTTGTAGATAACTCAATTACTAAAACAACAAAAATAATATGTATATCGCCAAAAAGTTGGATTACCAATGCACTGCTGAATTTTTATCATTTGTTTACAAATGCCCTGAATAGGCTTTTTCTTGTCAGTTGTCTGTTTTAGCAGGCCACTTGTCAAAACAGAGTTTTAAAAAGTACCTCAAATAAAATTACTGGTTCCACTAATCTTGTCATTAATGGTATTAATCATTGTTATATTCCTAATCATGTTTGTCACTGCTTCTGGGAAAACAACTACACAGCCACTAGGCAGGAAGGGATCCTTTAAGATCTCATAGCATAGCTTGTTATCAAAGCATGTCATACCATGCAATCATCATAAAATATAGATATTTAAATATTAGATGATCAAAATATAAATTTTATCTACATAAGTGAACATATTTATAATGACTTCCAGAATGATGTGTTTTGAGCAGTTTAAAGCCACAGCTATAAATATTAAAAGTTAACAAAAAATAGTAACGATGAGTGAACACAAATACCCCAGTATACATATTTCTCTTACCTCAGTAGTGTTATGCATGTTTGCATTTAATTCATTTTTTTTATTTTTTTTATTCATTTTTTTAAAAGTAAGAATAAAAGGTAGTCTTATAACTTCATATGTTGTCTCTCATGCTAGAGAGGATAAACATATTTCAAATATCCCTTCAGTTATTTTCTCATCATTATTTAGTGGGTATTATTCATCTTATTTTGACCTCATAACCTCTCACAGAACATTACAAATGCAAACAACGGGGATCTAAAGAAAATGAATAGTATGTGCATTTGTAAAATGCACAGCAGATAAAGTTATTTATTTGGTCATTTTTTTCTGGTCAGAAGCTATGACTTTAAGCTTCAGAGAAAAATGTGTCTCTCATCTATTTTACACACATGAGAGATCACATACACAATTCTAAATTACTTTAATCAAACATAAAGCATGCAATGTATAAATCCAAACTGCAGGCAGAAGAAAAGGTGAGTTACTCCAAACTAGTAATGTATACCAACCATATCTTCAATGTGAGAAATATAACAAAAAGCCATGTTGTTGGTATATTTTTCCAAATGACAGTATATTTTTTATATTGTCTTAGCTCAAAGCCACTTTATAAAGTACTAATTTTTTTCCCAAAGATCAAGTGTGATTATATGTAAATTATTATTTGCTAGTGTTTTAGATGGTCATGTAACTGATTAATATGAGGAAATCAAATCAATATGTTCACTTTGTTTTTCTTACAAGGGCAAAAGGATGTCCAATTTTAATCACTGCCAAGTTGTCTTTTTTTTTTTTTTCATACAAACCTCAGAGCACATCTTTCACTTACAGTGTTCTCACAACAAATATCTTTACTCATAACAAATCAGGAGAAAGTGGCTTTTATTTTCATTGGAGCCTTGCTCCTATATGTCTAAATATGGAACTATTCTGGGGTATGATAAACTCCATAAAAAATAGCTGAAGGTCTTAGACACATGTAAGACTTCTGTGTGTGTGATTTTTTAAGAACCATCTTATTATTTCAAAGTTCTGTCACTATGTATCTCATAAGAGGTTAGGTCTCTGTATTTTCATAATAAAATTTTAATTCATTCAAAATCCTTTAATTATTTTTCCAATGAAGCCTATGGTCATGTTAGTCTGCAATGAAAAACAGTGTTGGGATGCATGGTTCAGTGAATACAGAATATGATTTGTACTCAACAAAAAATTAAGAACCCAATGCACACATCAATATTAGTGGGTGGTATTCATAAAGGTGGAAAGTTTTACCTTTTAATTTTTCAAATAGTTTTATCAGATTAATTTTAATTTTGATTATATATGCAAAACATGTTCATAGTAAAACTTTAAAACAGCAACATTTAAATAAAGTGTCTTAAAATTTTTTCACCAAAGATCATAACATTCAATATTTTGTTCCCTTTCTCTTCCTATTTCTATATATCCACATACATACATATTTTTAAATCTTTTTTGGAAGAAATTACAGAAGATAAGAAAAAAAAACTAAATAAAGTAAAAACAGTGAGCTAGCACTAAGTTCTCAAGATTTTAAGCATGACGAAAATGTTGTGAGTGTTGTAAAAGTACTTGTGGTAGGCAGCTTCTGACATGGATCCCAGTGATCCCTGTCTCCCTTTTGTAATCCCATCTCCTCCATTGTGAGCTTGAACTAATGACATGTTTCTAACAAATGGAATACACCAAAAGCGACGAGATGTCATCTCTATAACTAGGTTACAAAACAGTGACGTCCATCTTTCTAGCCCCCACACTCTCCTTCTCACTCTTTGAGTGTTTGTTCTAATGAGCAAGCTAGAGAGGTCCATAAGATAGCCAACCACCAGCAAGGAACTGAGGCCTTCACTCCAAAACCCTGAAGAACTGAATCCTGCTGCATTCATTTCCTACTGTTGCTGTAACAAATTATCACAAACTTAGCAGTTTAAAACAACAAAATTTATTATCTTACAGTTCTGAAAACAAGTTTGAAATGAATCTCACTGGGCTAATATCAAGGGATCAGCAAGGCTGCATTTCTTTTTGGAGGTTATAGAGAAGAATCCATTTCCTTGTCTTTTCCAGCTGCTAGAGGCTATCCACATCCCTTGGCGCACATTCCACCCTTGCTATCTTCAAAGCCAGCAATGGCCAGACTTCCAGTCAAGATGGTGGTGTAGGTAAAGGTGATATTGCCTCCTCCAACAACCACATCAAAATCACAACTACAACACAACCATCATTTTGAACTGCCTGAAATTGAGCAGAATGGCAGTCCTACAACTATGAAATGAAAGAAGCAGCCACATCAAAACTGGTAGGATGGGTGGAGGCTCAAACAGACTGGTCCCACACCCACGTGTGGTGAATAAAAATCAGGAGGACACCTCAGCTGTGAAGGTCCTCCCTGAGGAGTGAGGGATCCCCGTCCCACACCAGGCACCCAGCTCAGGGTTCCAGTGCCAGGAAGAGAAGTCCCCATAACTTCTGGCTGTAAAAACCAGCAGGAACTGAGGTTGAGGAAGACTGAGGCAGCTGGAGCCCCAGGCAGTTCCTCTTAAAGGGCCCAAGCATGGACTTACTGGGACTTACTCCCTCTGAGCTTGGAGAGGAGGCCATTTGAAAGGCATCAGAGACATACAGGGAAGAGCTGAGCTGTTTGGCCTAGGGAGGAAGGCTGGAGAGGCAGCTTTCTCCCAGACAGACGTACTGGGGGAGGTTGATGTTCCTTTGGTGAGACCTTCCCTGGGGCAGCAGATGGTCACCATATCTAGGACTCCAGCAACCTGACTCATGCTGTTTGCCCTGCCCTGGTGATTCCCTGAGGCCCTGCCCCACCCAACTTTCAGGTCCACAAAAGCTGTTTTCAAAGAAAGGCTTTACCATAGAATTGGCCTGTCTTGGATCCTGCTTCAGAGTTTCCTAAAATCTCTCAAACAAGCAACATCTGGTCTCAGTGAGCCCTATACCTCTTATTAAGTGGCCCCAGGCCTGGAACTAGAAACAGCCAGTCTTGGTTCACAACTTGGCTTTTCCAGGGCACCTCCAAGCGCAGCCCAAGAAGCAGCCATCGGCAGATCACTTTGTAGCTTATGTTGGGTGGCCCCGGATAGAACACAGGCAGTGGCTGACCTTGCCCCAGAGCCAGCACACCCAGTGGACAGCTTCAGACCACATCGAAACACCACCACCCAACCACCTCCACAAGTGACACACTCAATGTGTAGATTCAGTATGTACCAGAGCCCTGATGAAGTAAGTCTTGCTTTGTGTGGTGGCCCCTACAAAGCTGATCCTCCAAGGTAGTCAGAGGCTAGTGGTCAGTGGTCACAGCTAGTCTCTGCAGCTGATCAGCCTGAGTAAATCCCTCCCATTGACATGCCAACAGCAAGCAAGATTCAATTACAACAGAAGAGTGTACAGTCCACATGAGGGGTGCACCTCGAGGGGCCAGCTGGGGTGATCAGGGAGGCTATGCCATGGGGTCCTACAGGACACCTACAACAATAGGCCACCCTACGAAGCCTAGGAGACATAGCAATCCTACCTAATACATAGAAACAATCACAGGGAAACAGCCAAAATGAAGAGACAAAGAAACATGTCCCAAATGGAAGATAAGAACAAAACTCCAGGAAAAGAACTAAACAAAATGGAGATAAGGAATCCATCAGATGCAGAGTTCAAATCACTGGTTATAAGGTTGCTCAAGGAACTTAGTGAGACATTCAAGGAACATAGACCTTCAAGGAACTTAAGGAGACCTCCAAGGAACTTATTGAGAACATCAACAACATAAAAAAGGACCAGTCAGAAATAAAGGATACACTAACTGAAATAAAGACTAATTTACAGAAGATCAGTAATACAGTGTGTAAAGCCAAGAAGCAAGCCATCGATTTGGAATATAAGGAAGCAAAAAACACCTAATCAGAACAGCAAAACGAAAAAAGAATTAAAAAAATAAGAATAGTGTAAGGAGCCTCTGGGACAACTTCAAGTGTGCCAATATTTGCATCATAGGGGTGCCAGAAAGAGAAGAGAGAGCAGGAAAATTGAAAACCTATTTGAAAAAATAAGGATAGAAAACTTCCTTAACTTTGTGAAGGAAATAGACGTACAAGTCCAGGAAGCACAGAGAGTCCCAAACAAGATGAACCCAAAGGGGCCCATGCCAAGACACATCATCATCAAAATGCCAAAGGTTGCCCTGGCCGGTTTGGCTCAGCAGTTAGAGCGTTGGTCTGCAGTCCAGAGAGGCCCGGGTTCAGTTCCTGCTAGAGGCACGTACCTTGGTTGCAATCTGTCCCTGGCACTGGTTGGTCAGGCAGGAGGCAGCCACTCGATGTGTACCTTTCACGTTGATGTTTCTCTCTCTCTCTCTCTCTTCCTCTCTCTCCCTCCCACTCTATCTGAACAAAAAATGGAAAAATGTCAAAATGTCCTCGGATAAGGATAAAAAAACAAATGCCAAAGGTTAAAGACAAAGAGAGAATCTTAAAAGCAGCAAAAGGAAAGCAGATAGTTACCTACAAAGAAGCTCCCATAAGACTGTCAGTTGATTTCTCAAAAGAAACGTTGCAGGCCAGAAAGGAGTGACAAGAGATATTCAAGGTGATGAAAAGCAACAACCTACAACCAAGATTACTCTATCCTGCAAAGCTATCATTTAGAATTGGTGGACATATCAAGAGTTTCCCAGACAAGAAAAAGCTAAGGAAATTCATCACCACCAAACCAGTATTATATGAAATATGAAGGGTCTTCTTGAAGGAGAAGGACAAAAATATGATCAATAAAATGGCAATTAATATGTATCTATCAACAATTGAATCTACAAACAAAATAAGCAAGCAGAACAGAAACAGACTCATAGATACAGAGAACTTTTTGTTGCTTGCCAGATAAGTGGGGGCTGGAGGTATGGGTGAAAATGATGAAGGAATTAAGAAGTACAAATTGGTTGTTAGACTGATGAACTTCAAAGGGAAAAGGGGAGGGAGGGCGGGATGAGATAAACCAAATAACTTTTATGCTACTGAGGAGACCAGAGCCAGGCAGATGTAAAGCCACAGGTTTTTTATGTTTTTGTGTGTTTTTTTGGTGGGGGGGAGGGTTGTTTGTTTGTTTGTTTAAAAAAACCCAGATGCCCTGGCCGGTTTGGCTCAGGGGTTGGAGCGTCGGCCTGCAGACCAGAGAGTCCCAGGTTCGGTTCCTGCTAGGGAACTGAAAAAAAAAAAAAAAACCCAGAGCACAGATATTTCATTTATGCCCACTCACCTAAGGCTTCAGTGGAGGGAGGGCGGTGCCGACTGGAGATGCCTGAGAAGAGGCTGGTATGGGAAATATTGGGAAGGACCTAAATCCGGGCATGCCTCCCTCAAATCAAAGTGGCCATTTCTCCTGAGAGATGGGCACTGGCCCATCCCAGAAGCCACAGGACAGGTAAAGGAAAAAAACTCACCCTAGGAGATACAGCTCACCCCACCCTCAGGAACACTGCCTGCCATACCCTGCATCTTGACTCTTGCAGAGGAGACAGCAGTAGTGAGGCAAGTCCACAGGTTTGAATAGATTCAGGGAGTGTCAGTGACGGGCTTGGGGGTAGGGTCATCCACCCCACTTTCCCAGGAATCTGACTGATGCTTTCCCCTCACATGAGAGCTGATAGAGACTCCTGGTTTCCAGCTGATCCCACTGGATTGCATACAAGAATCTCTGCCCAGCCACGAGCAGGGAAATATTCTGTATCATTCTCAGAGGTGTAGCTCTAGCTCTGGGGCACAAAACACACCCACCTCATTCCTTGAAAAGTGAATAGCACCTCCCCATCACAGGAGACCCAGAGGTTTCATACCCTCAATTCTGCCAAAAGCCCTTTCAGAAAAAGACTTTTCAGTGACTAAGATTGACAACCAACCAGTAGGCAAAGGTGGATAGAGGCAGAGCCTGAGTAACCTGGGGAAGTTTGCTGACCCACCCCTGGGTTCCATGATGCAGATAAACTGGCTTTAGAGTGCAACTTGGCCCCTCTATCAAGCAGCCAAGTTCTGTGGAGATAGACATAAACTGGGGATATCCTAAAACTCCAAACAGGTTGCTAAGAGCCAAAGGAGGACCATTTCTGACTACTAAAACCTAAGTAGAGCAGGATCAAAAAGGAGCTCCCAGGAGGCACTAACTCTACTGAAACCAATGACACTTCACTTGTTTTTTGTTTTGTTTTCATTTGTTTTTTTAAACAAATGCCACTTCATTTTTTTTATTGCATCATCTTTATCTTTCTTTTTTATTGATTTCATATTATTTTCTACTCTGTTTTCTTTCCACTTTCTTACTCTATTTTTCTTCTTTCTACTGCTTAAGCTTCTTTTTTTCTTTTCTAATATTTTGACTTTCTTCTTTCTCCTCTATTTTTCTTTTCTCAATTTTTTCTACTTCTTTTCTTTTATACCATTTTCATTCCTCTATTCTCTGTTCTTATTTTATTACTTTCACCTCTGCCCTTTCATAATATTTTTCCTTCCTCCTTTTTTTCTCTCCTAGTAATATTTTTTATTTTCTTCCATTATTCTTGTTCTCTTATCTCTTTCCTAATTCTTTCTAGTTGCTTTTGTTGTGGTTGTAGGGGTCTTTTTAAAAATATATGTGTTTTATTGATTTTATAGAGAGAGAGGAAGGGGGAGAGAGATAGAAACATTGATGTGAGAGAAAAATATTGATCAGCTACCTTTTTCATACACCCTACTGGGGGTCGAACCTGCAACCTGGGCATGTGCCCTGACTGGGAATCAAACCGGGACCTCTCAGTCCATGGGATGATGCTCAATCCTCTGAGTCACACCAGTCAGGCTATAGGGGTCTTTTGTATGTTTTTGATATGCTGTGTTGTGTTTAGTTTTGTTCCATCAGCACCTGTACAACATCTTGCACGACATGATCAGGGGTGAGCCTCAGAATTAGCCAGTCTGAGAGCAGATACCATCCAATGGGGCAACAACATTCAAGACCCAAATATAACACAAGAGCCCAAATAAACCACACAAAGGTTATTCCTAGAACACTCTGCTCAAGAGATCTAAGACACTGCACCATTGGGTTCCACAAAACACTAACTACTTAAGACCATCCCATGAAAACTGGGAGGAAGCAGTTTGATCTAATACATAGAAACAAATACAAAGAGTCAGCAAAATTGCTGAGAGAGAAACAATCCCCAAATAAAAGAAAAGAAAGAAACTACAGAAAAAGAGCTAAACGAAGTAGAGGCAAGCAATTTATCAGATATAGAGTGCAAAGTAATGATTATAAGGATGTTCAAGGAATGTAGTGAGAACTTCAAAAAACTAAGTGGAAAATATGACAGCATGAATCAAGAAATAGAAAACATAAATAATCAAGCAGAAGTGAAGAATAACATATTTGACATCAAGAACGCACTGGAAGGATTCAAAAGTAGCCTGAATGAGGCAGAAGACCGAATTGTTGATTTGAAAGACAAAGTAGAAAAAGCATCCAAATAGAGCAGCAAAAAGAAAAAAGAATTTAAAAGCAAGGGGATAGTTTAAGGGAACTCTGGGACAATCTAAAATGTAACAATATCCACACCATAAGGGTACCAGAAGGAGAAGAAAGTGAGCAAGGAACAGAGAACCTGTTTAAAGAAATAATGACAAAAAACTTCCTTAACCTGGTGAAGGAAAAAGTCACACAAGTTCAGGAAGCACAGAGAGTTTTGACAAAGATGAACTCAAGGCACATCATAATCAAAATGACAAATACTGAAAAAATAAAGAATCTTAAAGGCAGCAAGAGAGAAACAGAAAGTTACCTACAAAGGAGTACCCATTAGAATGTCAGCTGATTTCTCAACAGAAACACTTCAGCCAGGAGGAAGTTGCATAAAGTATTCAAAGTAATGAAAAACAAGGACCTGAAGCCAAGACAAGTCTATCAGGCAAGGCTATCATTTAAAATTGAAGGTGAAATAAAGAGCTTCCCAGGCCAAAAAAAAAAAGCTGAAGCTGAAGGAGTACATTATCAACAAATCAGTATTGCAGGATATGTTAAAGGAAGTGTTTTAAGATGAAGAAGAAATCAAGAGAGAGAGGACCATAGTTATAAAGAAAAAAAAGGAGTAAATAAATATCTATCAATAATAACCTTAAATGTAAATAGATTAAATGCTCCAATCAAAAGATATGGGGTATCAGAATGGATAAGAAAACATGACCATATAAATGCTATCTACAAAACCCCCACCTCGGAACAAAAGACTCAAACAGACTGAAAGTGAAGGGATGGAAAGAAAATATTCCATGCAAATGGAACAACAACAACAAAAAGGTTAGGATAACAATACTCATATCTAACAAGAGACAAAGAAGGACAATACATAGTACTAAAGGATCAATCCAACAAGAGGATATAACCTTTGTTAACATATGTGCACCCAATACACAAATACAAAAGTATTATTATAAAGGCCAGTTCGATTCCCAGTTGGGGCATATGCCCAGGTTGTGGGCCTGATCCCCAGGGGGGTACGTGCAGGAGGTGGCCAATTGATGTTCACACTCATCAATGTTTCTATATCTCTCTCCCTCTCCCTTCCTCTCTCTAAAATCAATAAAGAAAAAATATTTTAAAAAATATTAACAAGGAAACAGAGACCCTAAACAATGCATGAGGTCAAATGGATTTAATTGATATTTACAGAAAATTTCATCCAAAAATTGCAGAATATACATTCTTCAAAAACGCACATGGGACATTCTCAAAGATAGATCACATGTTAGGACACAAACT
The DNA here is from genome assembly GCA_030848825.1 of Tadarida brasiliensis. NCBI lineage: Eukaryota > Metazoa > Chordata > Mammalia > Chiroptera > Molossidae > Tadarida > Tadarida brasiliensis. The sequence goes on along the minus strand of CM061280.1, from coordinate 52,124,555 downwards.
AAGTACAAGTTCAAGAAGATTGAAATCAAATCAAGCATCTTGAATCACAATGGCATGAAACTAGAAATCAATTACAATAGAAACACTTCAAAATATTCATATACATGGAGGCTAAATAGCATGTTATTAAACAATGAATAGGTTATCAATGAGATCAAGGAAGAAATAAAAAAATTTCCTGTAAACTAATAAAAATGACAACACAATAACAAAAAATCTATGGGAAACAGTGAAAGCAGTCCTGAGAGGGAAGTTCATAGACTTACAGGCCTACCTCAAAACTATTTTTTTTTCTAATAAACTATGTAACCCTACAAATTAAAGAATTAGAAAGAGACTCCCAGTCAAGATGGCAGCATAGGTAAACATGGTACATGTCACCTACCACAACCACATCAAAATTACAACTAAACTACAGAACAGCCATCATTCAGAGCTGCCTGATGTTGAGCTGAATGGAAGTCTTACAATTGTGAAGATGGGGAGGAACCCACCTCAAGACTTGTAGGAGGGGCAGAGGCAAGGACGGGCTGGTCCCACACCCACAAGTGGCATATAAAAATCAAGAGGAATACCTTTGCGGTGAAGGTCCTCCTTGAGCAGTGAGGGATCCCTATCCCACACCAGACCCCCCAGCTCAGGGTCCCAAAGCCAGGAAGAGAAGTCCCCATAACTTCTGGCTGTAAAAAACAGCAGGAGTTGAGACTAAGGGAGGCTGAGGCTTCTGAGTCCCAGGCACTTCCTCTTAAAGGCCCATAAATGAACGTACTCGGACTCACTCCCTCCAGGCTCCAGTGTGGAGGAGGAAACTTGAAAGACACCAGAGACACATGGGGAAGAACTGAGTTGCTTGGCATCAGGGTAAGAGATGGAGAGGCAGCTTACTCCCAGACAAACATGGTGGCAGAAGCCGTTGTTCCTTCAGTGGGCCTTTCCCTCATGGGCAGGCAGACAGGTACCATATTTGGGACTCCAGAAACCTGACTTACACTGTCTGCCTCACCCTGGAGATTCCCTGGGGCCCTGCCCACCAAACTTTCAGGCCCACCCAAGGTGTTTTCAGTGGCTTTACCATAGGATTGGCCTGTCTTGGCTCCTTTTTCAGATGTTCCTAAATTCTCTCAAACAAACAGCATCTGGACTCAGCAAGCCCCAAACCTCCAGCTAAGTAACCCCTAACCTAGCACTAGAAGCAGCCAGCCTTGGTTCACAGCTTGGCATTGCCTCGGCACCTCCAAGCCCAGCACAAGCAGCAGCCATCTGCAGATCACTATGTAGCTTATGCCTGCTTGCCTCAGGGAGAACACAGGCAGAGGCTGACCTTGACGCAGAGCCAGCACACCGAGTGGACAGTTTCAGTCCATGTCAAAGCATCACCACCCAATCATCTCAGCAAGCAATGCACTCAAAGAGTGGACTCAATGGGTACCAGAACACTGCTGAAGTAAGTCTTGCTCTGAGTGGTGGGTCCCTGCACAGCTGATCCTCCAAAGTAGTCAGAGGTCAGTGGTCAGTGGGCACAGCCATTCCTTGCAGCTGATTAGCCTGAGTAAATCCTTCCTATTGACTTGCCAACAGCAATCAAGACTCAATGACAACAGTAGGGAGCAAAGTCCACAAAAGGGTGAACCTCAAGTGCCCAGCTGAGGTGATCAGGGAGGCTGTGCCACGGAGCTCTACAGGACATCTACTGCAATAGGTCACCTTACCAAGCCTTGGAGACGTAGCAACTCTACCTAATAAAAGAAACAAACACAAGGAGGCAGTCAAAATAAGCAGACAAAGAAATGTGTCCCAAATGAAAGAACAGAACAAAACTCCAAAAAAAAGAATTAAACAAAAAAGAGATAAGCAATCTAACAGATGCACAGTTAAAAACACTGGTTACAAGGATGCTCAAGGTACTCAATGAGGACCTTAAAGAATAAAAAAGGACAATTCAGAAATGCAGGGTGCACAGTTAGAAATGAAGGAAGCACTAAGTGAAATAAAGAATAATTTACAGGGAATCAATAGTAGACTAGGTGAAGCCAAGAAGAAAACCATTAATTCGGAATATAAGAAAGCAAAAAAACAGAAAAATGAATCCAAAAAAATGAAAATAGTGAAAGGAGCCTCTGGGACAACATGAAGCATACCAACATTCGCATCATGGGGTTACCAGAAAGAGAAAAGAGAGAGTAAGAAATTAAAAACCTACATATTTGAAAAAATAATGACAGCCCAGCCAGTGTAGTTCAGTTGTTGAGTGTTGAGCCATGCACCAAGAGGTCACTGGTTCAATTCCTGGTCAGGGCACATGCCAAAGTTGTGGGCCAAGTCCCCAGTGGGGGGAATGCAGGAGGCAACCAAATGATGTTCTCTCTCATCAATGTTTCCATCTCTCTCTCCTTCTCTCTTCCTCTCTCTCTAAAATCAATAGAGAAAAAAAAAATTTAATGACAGAAAATTTCCCTAACTTGGTGAAGGAAACAGACATACAAGTCCAGGAAGCATAGAGAGTCCCAAACAGGAAGAATCCAAAGAGGCCCACACCAAGACACATCATCATCAAAATGCTAAAGGTTAAAGACAAAGAGAGAATATTAAAAGCAGCAAGAGGAAAGCAGATAGTTACCTACAAAGAAGCTCCCATAAGACTGTCAGTTGATTTCTCAAAAGAAACGTTGCAGGCCAGAAAGGAGTGGCAAGAGATATTCAAGGTGATGAAAAGAAACGACCTGCAACCAAGATTACTCTATCTTGCAAAGCTATCATTTAGAATTGATGGACATATCAAGACTTTCAAAGACAAGAAAAAGCTAAAGGAGTTCACTACCACCAAACCAGTATTATATGAGATGTTGAAGGGTCTTCTTGAAGGAGAAGAAGAACAAAAATATGAACAATAAAATAGCAATTAATACATATCTATCAACAATTGAATCTACAAACAAAATAAGCAAGCAGAACAGAAACAGACTCATAGATACAGAGAACTTCTTTGTTGCTTGCAAGATGGGTGGGAGCTGGAAGTATGGGTGAAAAAGATGAAGGAATTAAGAAATACAAATTGGTTGTTAGACTGATGAACCTCAAAGAGAAGGGGGGTGGGAGGGCAGGATAAGATAAACCAAAGAACTTCTATGCATATATGCATAACCAGTGGACACCGACAATAGTATGGGGAAGCAGGAGGGGGAGAAATTGGGGAAGAGGGGGTCAACGGGGGGAAAGCATGGGAACATCTGTAATACATTCAACAATAAAGATGAGTTAAAATAAGTAAATAAATAAATAAATAAATAAATAGACACCTGGGTTCATAGCAAAAAAAAAACAGGCACAGTGAAAGCAGTCCTGAGAGGGAAGTTGATAGCACTACAGGCCTACCTCAAGAAACAAGAAAAATCCCTAATTGAATTTCTAACCCTACAACTTCAAGAACTAGAAAGTAAACAAAAAGAAAGACCTAGAGCTAATAAGAGGAAGGAAATAGTAAAGGTCAGAGCAGAATTAAACGACATAGAAACTAAAAAACCTTTCAAAAGATCAATGAAACAAAAAGGTGGTTCTTTGAAAAGATAAACAAGATCAATGGACCTTTAGCCAGACTCACCAAGAAACAAAAAGAACCAAATAAACAAAATCAGAAATGAAAGAGGAGAAGTAAAAATTGACACCACAGAAATTCAAAGAATCATCAATACATACTATGAACAATTATACACCAACAAATTGGACAACCTAGGAGAAATGGACAAATTTCTAGAAACACACAGTCTCCCAAAACTGAACCAGGAAGAGATAGAAAACTTGAACAGACCAATAACAACAAAGGAAATTAAAGATGTAATTAAGAAACTTGGTCCTTGTTCTTCGGTAGCAGGTAGCGGAGGTGCAGCTTGGCTGGGGCTGGATTCCGAGCCAGTGACATGTTGAACAAGAGTGGTAAAAGCGGCTGTCCCTATCTTGATCCTGAACTTCAGTTGCAAAAGTCGGATTCCAAAATGGCGGCAGAGTGAATGGAAGCTACACAGACCATCTCCCAGGACCAAAAAGAAATTACAACTAAAATAAAGACAAATCATCAGGAAAAAGCAACAGAAAAGCAGCTTGTGAGGACCATACAATCAAGGACACTGAACTGATCTTGGAGGATTGTGGAGGTGTGAGAGGGGGGCTGGGAGCCCACGGACAGCAGTGGTCTTAGCTGTGAGCACCACCTTCGGGGTTAAAGCCCAAGCTGGCTCCACAGCGCAGAGGGCCGGGACAGAGTGCTAAAATAGCCACAGCTACTCAGCTTGGGCTCCAGCAGAGGGAGGGCGGACTGAACTGGAACTGTGTGGGAACACTCAGGATATGGAGGGCACTCAGAGCTTTTGCTGAGTTGCGGCCATGCAGGACAGTGGCCATCTTACTCCTTCCCAGGGCTCTGGGGAGAGGTGGCAGCCCCTCCCTCGGAGATTCAGCCATACCCAGGTGGGCCATTGAAATGCAAATTGAGGCTCATTAACTACCAGAATCTGCCCCATATTCCAGAATTCATCTACTGCTGAACACCTGAGGGAGGTTTTCATTCAACTGAGAAACCAAGGCTCTTCAAGTAACCTCGACTAATAGCCTCTAGGCAAAAAGCTAGAGGATAACTTAACCTTTTCTGAGCTTGCAAATCTACCCAGGACAGTAAGACTCAACAGTGGTGTTCAACGTGGGTCCTCCCATGCTCATCCAAACCCAGTAGAGGGAGCCACAAACAGCAGAATACCAACATCCACAGGGAAAATTTGGCAGGCTCCAAAACCCACTGAGATAGCCAAAATGATGAAACAAAGAAATAAATACCAAATGAAAGAACAAGAGACCTCTACCGAAGATGAGATAAATGAAATGAAGTTAAGCAACTTAACGGAACTAGAATTCAGAGCCATGATCCTGAAGAAGCTCAACAGCATGAGTAAGGATATCAACACCATGAGCAAAGACATAGACACATTGAAAATACACCATTAGGAAATGAAGAAGCATCAAGAAGAAATGAAGAATGACATAGCAGAAATGAAGAACACATTGGAAGGAATAAACAGCAGAGTACAGGAAGCTGAGGACCAGATCAGTGAATTAGAAGACAGGGTAGAAAAAATCAACCAATCAGAAAAACAATGAAAAAACAGGAAGACAGCTTAAGAGAACTGTGGGACATCTAGAAACATAATAATATTCACATCATAGGAGTCCCCGAAGAAGAAGAAAATGAGCAAGGGTTAGAGAATATATTTGAAGAAATAGTGACAGAAAACTTCCCTAATTTGGTGAAGAAAGAAGGCATGCAAGTTTAAGAAGCACAGACAGCCCCAAGTAAGAAAAACCCAAACAGGCCCACACCAAGACACATAGTAATTAAAATGCCAAAAATTAAAGACAAAGAGAGAATCCTAAAGGGAGCAAGAGATAAGCAACAGGTTACCTACAAAGGAACCCCCATAAGGCTATCAGCTGACTTCTCAATAGAAACACTACAGGCCAGAAGGGAATGGCATGAAGTAATCAAGGTCATGAAAAACAAGGATCTGAGCCCAAGACTACTCTACCCAGCAAGACTATCATTCAAAATAGAAGGTAAAATAAAGAGCACCCCAGGCAAAAAAAGGCTAAGGGAATACATTAGCAGCAAACCAGCACTGCAAGAAATGTTAAAAGGACTGCTGTAATTAGTAGAAGAAATAGGAAGGAAAATACAACCACACTCAACAAAAATGGCAATAAATAAGTACATATCAATAATCACCTTAAATGTAAATAGACTGAATGCTCCGAAAAAAAGACAGAGAGTAGCTGATTGGATAAGAAAGCATGACCCATATATATGCTGTTTACAAGAGACCCACCTAAAAACAAAAGACTCATGTAGGCTGAAAGTGAAGGGATGGAAAAAAATCTTCCAAGCAAATGGAAAGGAAAAAAGCTGGGGTAGCAATACTCATATCTGATAAAATAGATTTCAAAATGAAGGCCATAATTAGAGACAAAGAAAGTCACTACATAATATTGAAAGGGTATATCCAACAGGAAGATATAACCTTGGTAAACACATATGCACCCAATATAGGAGCACTAAAATATATTAAAAATCTTCTGGAGGACTTCAAAGGAGAAATCGACAGCAATACAATCATAGCAGGGGACTTCAACACCCCGCTGACATCACTGGATAGATCCTCTAGACAAAAAATTAACAAGGAAACAGAGACTCTAAGTGAAGCATGAGACCAAATAGATTTAATAGATATTTACAGAGAATTACACACCAAAACTACAGAATTCACGTTCTACTCAAGAGCACATGGGACATTCTCAAAGATAGACCACATGTTAGGCTACAACCTAAGTCTCTACAAGTTCAAAAAGATTGAAATCTTAACAAGAATCTTCTCAGATCACAATGGCATGAAACTAGAAATCAATTGCAACAAGAACATGCAAAGACATTTGAACACATGGAGGCTAAATAGCATGTTATTAAACAATGAATGGGTTACCGAGGAGATCAAGGAAGAAATTAAGAACTTCACAGAAACCAATGAAAATGAACACACAAAAACACAAAATCTATGGGATGCAGTGAAAGCAGTTCTGAGAGGGAAGTTCATAGCACTCCAGGCTTACCTGAAGAAACAAGAAAAATTTCTAATAGACTATTTAACCTCACAACTTAAAGAAATAGAAAGCAAACAAAAAGAAAACCCCAGAGCAAGTAGAAGGAAGGAAATAGTAAAGATCAGAGAAGAAATAAATGACATAGAGACCAGAAAAACAATTCAAAGGATCAATGAAACATAAAGCTTGTTCTTTGAAAAGATAAACAAGATTGATGAACCCTTAGCTAGACTGATCAAGAAACAAAGAGAGAGAACCTAAATACAAAAAATCAGAAATGAAAGAAGTAACAACTGACACCACAGAAATACAAAGGATCGTTAACAAATACTATGAACATGTATATAGCAACAAATTCGACAATCTAAGCGAAATGAACAAATTTCTAGAAACACATAGTCACCCAAAACTGGACCAGGAAGACATAGAAAACTTGAACAGACCAATAACTACTAAGGAAAATGAAAATGTAATCAAGACTCTCCCAGCAAACAAAAGCCCAATCCTGGACAGCTTCACGAGGGAGTTTTACCGAACATTCAAAGAAGAACTAACACCCATTCTCCTCAAACTATTTCGAAAAATTCAACAAGAAGGAACATTTCCAAACTCGTTTTATGAGGCCAGCATAATTCTAATTCCAAAACAAGAAAAAGTCACTACAAAGAAAGAAAACTACACGCCAATATCCTTGATGTACATAGATGCCAAAATCCTAAACAAAATACTAGCAAATCAAATCCAGCAATACATCAAAAAAATTATTCACCATGACCAAGTGGGATTCATCCCAGGGATGCAAGGCTGGTACAATATTCGCAAATCAATAAATGTGATACACCACATAAAAAAAATGAAAGATAAAAACCACATGATCATATCAGTAGACTTTGAAAAAGCATTCTACAAAATCCAGCACCCATTTCTGATAAAAACGCTCAGAAATTTGAGAATAAAGAGATCACATTTTATATAATAATGGCCATATATGAAAGACCTACAGCCAACTTCATACTCAATGGGCAAAAACTAAAAACATTTCTCTTAAGAACTGGAACAAGACAGGGAGGCCCACTTTCGCCACTCTTATTTAACATAGTACTGGAAGTCTTAGCCACAGCAATCAGATGTGAAGAAAAAATAAAAGGAATCCAAATTGGAAAGGAGGAAGTGAAACTGTCATTATTCGCAGATGACATGATATTATACATAGAAAACCCTAAAGACTCCATCAGAAATCTACTAGACTTAATAAATGAATTTGGCAAAGTAGCAGGATACAAAATTAACGTCAAGAAATAGACAGCATTCTTATACACCAATGATGAACTCACAGAAAGAGAAACTAAAAAAACAATCCCATTTACAATCTCAGCAAAAAAAATTAAGATACCTAGGAATAAACTTAACCAAAGAAGTAAAGGACCTATTTGCAGAAAACTACAAGATATTGAAAAAAGAAATAGAGGAAGATATAAAAAAAAAAAGTGGAAGCACATACCTTGTTCATGAATTGGAAGAATTAACATCGTTAAAATGTCCATATTACCCAAAGCAATCTATAGATTCAATGCAATCCCCATCTAAATACCAGTGACATATTTCACAAATACTTCAAAAGTTCATATGGAACCAAAAAAGACCCCGAATAGCCACATCAATCTTGAAAATGAAGGACAAAGTAGGTGGGATCACAATACCGGATATCAGGTTATACTACAAAGCTACTGTAATCAAAACAGCCTGGTACTGGCACAAGAACAGGCATATAGACCAGTGGAACAGAACAGAGAATCCTGAAATTGACCCAAGACATTATTCTTAATTAATATTTGACAAAGGTGGCAAGAGCAAACAATGGAGTAAAGACAGCCTCTTTAATAAATGGTGTTGGGAAAATTGGACAGCTACATGCAAAAAAAATGAAAATAGACCATCATCTTACACCATACACAAGAATAAACTCAAAATGGATAAAAGACTTAAATGTGACTCGTGAATCCATAAAAATCCTAGAAAAAAATGTAGGCAACAAAATTTCGGACATCATACGCAGCAGAATCTTCACTGATACATCACCTAAGGCAACAGAAACAAAGGAAAAAATGAACACATGGGACTACATCAAACTCAAAAGCTTCTGCACAGCAAAAGAAACAACCATCAAAACGGAAAGGGAATCCACTGTATGAAAGAGCATAATTGTCAATGATACATCAGATAAGGGGTTAATCTCCAAAATATATAGAGTGCTCATACATGTCAACAAAAGCAAGACAAAGAATCCAATGAGAAAATGGGCAGAGGAACTAAGTAGACACCTCTCCAAAAAGGACATACAAATGGCTAGAGACATATGATGAAATGCTCAATATCACTAATCGTCAGAGAGATGCAAATTAAAACAACAATGAGGTATGACCTCACACCTGTCAGAATGGCTGCCATCAACAAATCATCAAACAACAAGTGTTGGTGAGGGTGTGGAGAAATGGGGACTCTAGTACGCTGTTGGTGTGAATACAGACTGGTACAGCCACTGTGGAAAACATTATGGTGTTACCTCAAAAAATTAAATATTGACTTGCCATTTGACCCAGTGATCCCACTTCTAGGAATATACCCTAAGAAACCTGAAACACCAATCACAAAGAACACATGTACCCCCATGTTCATAGCAGCACTATTTACAATAGCTAAGATCTGGAAACAGCCCAAGTGTCCATCAGTGGATGAATGGATAAAAAAGCTGTGATACATATACACAATGGAGTACTATGTAGCTGTAAGAAAGAAAGATCTCTCGTCCTTTGAGACGACATGGAGGGACCTGGAGAGTATTATCCTAATCAAAACAAGCCAAGCAGAGAAATACAAATATCACATGATCTCACTTATTTGTGGAATATAATGAACATAACAGTCTGAGGAACAGAGTATACCCAGAGATGTGGATGTAGGGTACATACTGACAACTCTCAAAAAAGTGGGTGGGGTGGGAGGGAAGAGATAAACCACAGAACTTATATGCATGTACACATAACTGATGGACATGGACAACAAAGCTGGGGATGGGGTGGGGGGAATGGGGAGGAGAGTGTCAGTGGGGGAAAAAGGAGAAACATCTGTAACAAAAACAAATTAATAAAATAAAACAAAAACAAACAAACAAACAAACAAAAAACAAAGAAGCCTGAAACACCAATCCGAAAAAATATATGCACCCCTATGTTCATAGCAGCACTATCTACAATATCTAAGATCTGGAAACAGCTCAAGTGTCCATTAGTAGATGAATGGATAAAAAAGCAGTGGTACATATACACAATGGGATACTATGCAGCTGTGAGAAAAAAAGATCTTTACCCTTTGAGATGACATGGAGAGACATGGAGAGCATTATACTAAGGGAAGTAAGCCAGTCAGAGAAAGACAAGTATCACATGGTCTCGCTTATTTGTGGACTACAATGAACAAAACAAGCTGATGAACAAAATTGATCCAGAGACATGAAAGTAGGAACAGACTGACAAACCTCAGAGAGAAGGGGTGGGGGTGGGGGGCTGGAATTGATAAACCGAAGAACTTGTGTGCGTATATTCATAACCAATGGCCATAGACTACAGTGAGGTAAAAGCAGCGTAGTGAGTGAGGAGGGGAGGGGAGGAGGGTGTCACTAGCAGAAAAAGGAGGGACATCTATAATACTTCCAACAATAAAGATTTTTAAAATAAAGAAATTAAGGATGCTGTCTCTTCTATAAAAACAGAAAAGTTTATTCATCTTTCAAATCTTTTAATATATTCAATAGGTATATTAACTGATATGTTTGATTAACTCAATTAGTTAAACCATGGAGATCATGAGTGAATCTAATTGGCCGAGATAGAACTCAAGACTTTGTTTTTTTTTAGCCTGATTTTCCCATCAATCAAATGAATACTTTTTAAAAAATCACTATGAATAGCAGTAGAACCTTTGTCTCTCACTAGTAAAATGTTAAAAATTGTATGTTTTCATATACTTATATTTTATTTAGAAACTATTCAGAGATTGCCTGATTAATACCAATCAGTTAAGTTGCACTATTACTTCTGACTAAAGAAAAAAATCATACAAATAGTTTTATAAACTGAAGCTGGTACTATGTTTTCATTTATTACTTCATTTAATCCTTACCACATCCATATACAATAGGTATTATCATTCCCATTTTATAGATAAGAAAACTGAGGCACAGAAAAGGTAATCAACTTGCTTAACATCCCACAGCTAACAGTTGCCAGTGCTAGGATTTGAATACAGTTTTCCCTCTATACTAGAAAAGAGTTCCAAGAGCCTTGATAGTTTTATTTTAAATTCATATACCTAAGTAGAAAAAAAAGTATATTTAGGAGTCATGGGTAGAATTATGTCCCTTAAAAATTCATATGATTAAATTCTAAATTCCAGTACCTCAAAATATGAACTTACTGGGAAAATGTGGTCATTGCACATGTAGGAACATACCTCAGAGATATTGTGGATTCAGCTCCAGACCACCGCAAAAAGCAACTATTGCAATAAAGAAGATCATCATCTTTTTTCTCGTGGAGGGTCTTGCCTTGAATTTGTAAAAAAAAAAAATGTGACATCTGTGAAGTGCAATAAAGCAAAGTGCAATAATGCCAGGTATGCCTGTAGTTAGTTAAGGTAATGTCTTCAGGATGGGTCCTAATCCAATATGATTGGATTCCTTCTAAAAAGGGGATATATGGACACAGAGAGGGAAGAGATTTGAAGAGGCACTGGTAGAAAATGTCCATCTATAAGCAAAAGAGACAGGCCTGGAACAGATTCTTTCTTCACATCGCAACTCTGCTAACACCTTGATTTTAGGTTCCTAGCCTCCAGAACTGCAAGAGAGCAAACTGTTTTGTGAAGGCCACACAAAAACAACAGATTGAGCTTTGAGATATTACAAAAGTTCACAAAAACTAATTTCATTTAAAAATGAATAACAGAAAATAATTGAAGAAAAAATCCAGAATGGCTCTCTCCTCTCTGTGTGGGTTTGTCCTGGCAGGGAGATTTGGCTGCAGTTTTGAGAGTTCATAATGCCTGTATGATCCAACTTCTTCAGCATTACCACTATCAACACTAATCAGTATCCATTTTATTTCCACTTACTTATCTCAAATTGGTCCACTGTGTTTTCTAGGAAATAGTTGCAGAGTTTTGTGGGATTTTTTTTGTTTTGGGGTGTTTTGTTTGTTTGTTCGTAGTGATTAATTTTTCATGAACAAAATTAAAAGTTGTTTTTGTCTCATGGTTTGCAGGTATTTTAGGGTTTTCCTATTTTATGGTCTGTCAGGTAACTGATTCATTGTTTCTCTATGCTGGCTCCCTCACACGTTGCCTGGGTCTTGTAGATGTGATTTGCCCTCAGCCTCATGTGTTTAGGGCTCATGGGAATATCCTATCACTTTCTTTTTTTTAGATTCTGTCCCTGGATTAATTAATTAATTAATATATTGCATGGCAGTTCACTCACCAGTTCTGGCCTTGGCGGCCTGCCCCTGCACAGCCCGTGGACAGAAGCCAAGTCCCGACACCTGAGGGGGCGGGAGGGGCAGTATGTTAAAGGACTGGGGTTTGCTTGATAGGTGGCATCAAGGCAGACTCCTTCGGGACAAGTGTGGGACCAGAGGCCTCTGGCCCCCGGGTCACCCAAGTGTTTCTCATCCCATAGTTTCCCTGTCGGCCCCCGTAGAACTCCCAAGATCCTGGGAGATCTGAGATGCAGGGAGATCTGATTTCCTGTCTGAAAAGTGGCAACGATGGCAGCCTTACCTCAATCCTGATTCCACCATCCTTTAAGCCACCCCAGATGCTCAGTGCATCCCAGCCCAGCCTATTCCATCCTCCCTCGTCCCTGTATCTGGACCGGTATTTACATCGCCACACACCTGAAGCCACAAAGCATACCCTGTGGGCTCCAACTCTGCTGTCTGTCTTTCTAGGAAAGCCCACATTCCACACACCCAGTCCAGGCCAGGCCCTGGGCTGCAGGCATTCTCTGTGGTATTTAAACAAGACAACATTTCCTGATGCTTGGGCTTGGATGAAGGGAAACTGCCCTCAGGGGTAAGAACTGGCCCCAAAGATGTGCAATGCAAAAGTGCATTCGGGTTGCTTTGGCATTGGACCTTAGCAGAGATGTGATTGTGGCTCCAGGGTTCCAATCCAGAGGCCCAGGTCACTTATTCCAGGGTGTTTGGGCCTTTGGACTCCTGAAAGTTAATAGACTTTGCAACCTGTGCATGCATATTTCACTCCCCCGTTCTGACCTCCAGCAGTCCTGCCCTGCACAGCATTGGGTTGGGAGCCTGGTCCCAGACAGTTGGCCAGAGGTCCCTGGGAGGAGGCATCACTGCACTGTGATGCTGAGGAGGGAGGGATTCAGGGGGCAGGACATTGACAAGGATTGGGGTTTGCTTGATAGAGTGTATAAGCCATACTCCTTAAGAAGAGTCTGGGATGAAGCACCTCCAGCACCTGGGGCATCCAAGTATGAAAGAAAAAATAATCTATTAGTTAAAAATAAAGGAAGCTGGGGGGAAAAGAAGAAACATCTGTAACAAAAATAAATTAATAAAAAATTTTTTTAATAAAATAAAGGAAGCTTAGGTATACAATTTCAATTATGCTAGATGAAAAAGTTCTAGAGAATGGCTATATAACATTATGCTTATAGTTAACAATGTAGTTAAATTTTACAGTTGAAATTTTGTTAAGAAGGTAGATTTCATGTTATATTTTTTTACCACAATAAAAAATATGGCTATAAAACATTATGTACAGGATGGTTTTTTTTTTTTAATTTATCATGCCTATCTCTGTGTATGAAGGCACTGCTCCTGCATAGGATCTAGTAGCCAGTATAAAGTGAAGGAATGGGTGAGGAGGTGGAGGGAAGAATATTTAATTAAATACATAAAAATATAAGCAGTGGTACCTCTAGTGGTGGAGTTAGGGTTATATCTTTGTTTTCTTTCTGTTTTATAATTTTTCTAAAATGAAATTAAACTACATTTATAATTGCATGTACAATCAGAGACATACTCAGAAAACTGATTTCTTCTGTTTCAGATCTCCTTGGTTCTCTCTTACATTTACGAAATCAAAGAGGACTGACCTATCAGAAGACAAAGCCCCTGCCCAGGATCAGATATCTCCTTCATTTGAAGCATGGATTTATCCCACAAATAATAATTTTTTAAAATACTTTCACCATTCCAGTCCTTTGGTCTTTACCAGGCACAATTCTTTCATCCTTAAGAGATCTTGAGGAATGCTGACCCTTTTGTTCCTGTCCCTTCTGCCACCAAGGCTGCTCCTCCTCTTGCTTACCAAGGGAGCTTTTTCTGTATCTCCTACACTTGCCCATATACTAGCTGCAGATGCTCCCACAGGAAGTTCTCTTATTCAAGCCACTTCTTCTGATTCTGCTTTTGTTAGTGTGAGTGGAAGGGGTTAAATGATAGGTGTATTAAAAAAATAAATGAAAATGGAAATGGAAGTTTGAAGGCACTGTTCCTGTATAGGTTCTAATAGTTGGTATGAAGTAAAGTACTGGATGAGGAGGTGGAGTGGAGGAGAAAATTGCTATGATCCTCCACATAGAATTTTGCTCTTACTCTAAGGCTCACCAAGGATCTCAAGTACCTCTTCCCACTTCTCCTGCACTCTCCTGCTCAGAGAAATACCCATATCCTTCCTCCATCACAACCACCTTCATAAGCACCTGCAAGGCAGCAGTACCAGGCCCACCCTACATCAGTAATGGCAGCAGTTGCTGCCAGGACTGATTCTGTACCCTCTTCCTCCACCACTATTCATACTCTTCTATTGTACCAGCACTAAATTTATACCCAGCAGGAAAAATACCTACACATGCTCATCTTTCCAAATGTACAGGTGACATTAGGATCTATATAAAAAAATCATAATATCTCCTCTCTTGTGTTTGTTCCCCCGAGAGCTCTCTTCTTTTCCTGTATTCCTATCACAGTTAACCAAGGCCCTCACTGTTAGTCATATCTCTGAGAGAAGAGAGATTTCTGGTATGACAGAATCATTTTTGTTGTCCACTCCTTCATCTCACCATACCCATTCCAAGAAGGTATCTAGCTCTTTCTCCCTTATCTCAGAGAGGTTTATGCTGCCAGCCTGGTTTTCTATAATCCTGATCATCTTGACCAAATTATGCTAAGGAAGAGAGGAGTGACTTACAGAACAGAGAAAGGAAGGAGGAAGCTGCTTATGATACCTAAGCACTCTTTACTCCTTGCCAGGACCCCAGGGAAAAGGCAGAACCCCCAAATGGAAAAGGTGCATGGTACATGGAGGGAGGCTGGACCCTAAGTATCAGGGCTTCCAACACTGGCAGACACCTATAACCATCACTGGCCTAGATAAGTAAACATGCCCACCTTCAAGTGAACATGTGGACTTAGACAGGAAGAGTACCAGGGATGATCACAATGGATTGAAGTCCCCATAAAAGCTCTTCCCCCTCCCATTCTTTGGTAACTTTCCAGAAGAGGAAGGGCTCCTCAATAGTGAATGAGATTGAGCTTTCTTTCACCTCGGTGGGACATAAGAAAGATAAAGATTTAAGCTGTTGCCTCTGAGCAAACCTGCCGGAATACATACTACATAGAAGACAGAGCAGGTAAGAACACATTTTTTTTAATAGAATAAGAAAACTTTGACAAATGTTGAGCTTGGTGAGGTGAGATCTCAAAAAACTCTGAGATATCTTTTGTTCAAACTGTAGTCTAATCTAACTTCCCACCCTCTGGGCTCTAGATTGGCTCACTCCTTGATTGCAGAAGCTGCCTCAGGGTTGTGGCGAGCCTTCCCAGAATACACCAAGTAGAAGACAAGGGACCCAGGGGCAGTCTAAAGAGTACTTATCCCAGTCCAGTTCTAGTTTTAATTCAATTATTTTCCCCAAGAGAAACAGGAAGAGAGTTTTGCTCTTCATCCACTCTTGACTGGAAAGGGACTTGAGATGGAGGTGGCCAAGGCTGAGGGCTAGAGTGTATAGCCAATACTCCCCCAAACACTGCCTTTCTTTAAGACAGTCACCTAAAACTGTGAAGAGATTGAGAAGTAAGTATTGGTAGTTACAAAACAGTCATGGGGATTAAAGTACAGCATAGAAAATATAGTCAATAATATTGTAATAACTATATATGGTGCCAGGTGGGAACTGGAAATATTGGGGGAACCACTTTGTAAAGTATATGATTGTCTAACCACTATCTTGTACACCTGAAAGCAATATAAAATAATATTGAAAGTAAACTGTAATTAAAAAATAATTATTTTTACTGATGGACATGGACAACAAAGCTGGGGAAGGGGTAGAGGGATGGGGAGGAGGGTGTCAATGGGGAAAAAAGGAGAAACATCTGTAACAAAAATAAATTAATAAAAAATAATAGAAAAAGAAAAAGAAAAAATAAAAATAAAAAATAAAAAAATAAAAATAAAATAATTATTTTTTTAAAAATGTATCTTTATTGTTGAAAGTATTATAGATGTTTCCATAAAAAATATTTATATAAATGCATCCCTTCTTCCCTGACTTCTTCTCCCTCTTCTCTGCTCCAGCCAGTGGAGTGTCTCACTGATGTTTGAGTCAGTCAGAATAAAGGTGTGATTTCTTTAGGCTCTTGGGAGATCTTCTAATGGGACAGGTTCACCTTCTTCAGCAACAAGCAAATTCCATGAGGTTCAGAAACACAAAAACAGGACCTGACTTGTAAAACTTAAAAAAGACAAAAAGCAAACATGTATACTGCAGGAGTTTCCAAAGGAACAATAGCATTTTCAAGGAAAAGCAGTGCTTCTAAAATTCAATATAGTGTATAACTCTAATAAACACATGGCTGTTCCTAGCCAAAGATATGCCATTTTCAGGGGGTTAATAAGAAAACAGAAAGGAGTGGGAAAGAAGAAAAAAGGCTTCACGATTTCAGCGTCTCCAGATATCAACCAGTCAGCACCAGCCATCCAGAATCCCCGACCTGCTAACTTAAATGCAATTAGAAGAAATCCTCTAATTACAGACTAAGTTAAGAGGGAAGAAGAGTAAATGTAATACTTTGATAAAACAGATGTATAAAATAAGAATATAAATACCTACATATTTTGTGTACTCAGAATAATAAAATGTGGTTAATTTGGGTAATGGGATAATATATTATTTTATGTAATTTTCTTTTTATCAGAAGGGGTTCTTAGGAAATTGGATTTTTTATTTACCTTCCTGAAATGAGTTTGTCCTGGGTCCAGGCCTCTACTCTGAAATGCCATACAGACTTTCTTGCATTTATAGTAGGACTTGTGCCATGAAAAATTAATCACTTTGCACCATGGGCAGTCCCAATTCTCTGGACTGTAGTGTGAGGCAGACATCTCCTGGTGCTGGGATTCTGAAGTTCTTATCCCTTTTGTTTGCTTGGCCTTCTGCCTCTAAGGCTGTTGTTCCTTTAGGAATTTTCTCACAATACCACTCCTGCTCTCCCCCAGGGGGAACATCCCCTGGGGCATCACTGGACCTTCTCTTGGTTGTCATTTGTGCTGTCCTCCAGGGGACATGTCCTTTGGGGAGTCTCAGGATATTTGAACTGGCAATAGAAACTTTGGTCAGACAGGGAGGCCATTTCCTCCTAGGTCCTCACTGTAGCACAGAGGCCAGGTAGGTAGATTCCCAGAGGAAGTATCTGGGGGTAGCCTGCTGCTGCCACAGTTACCACTGTTCCTACCACTGCATCTTCTGCTTCCATGACTACTGGTGGTGGTGGTAAAGGTGTAGAGTATGGAAATCTGTTAGAGAATGGCACATGGACTGACAATGGATGTGGTGCTGGTGTTGGCAGAGGCCATTGCATGGCATGTGCCCAGGCACTTGGGGATCCCTGCATGTAAAGCTCGATTCCCAGTACTACCATCTGGATTTCCAAATGTGGCATGCTGTGTGCCCCAGTAGCCACCATTTTGCCCTGCTCCTTTGCATTCATAGGCCATGCTGCAGCCTCATGCTGCTGATCTCTCTACACAGGCTCATACTATCTGAGGTAGCGGGTTGGCCTGAGCTGACGTCTCAACCTGGAGCAGTCTCTGGCGCAGCATATCACTCTCATCCATTGTTTGCAGCAGGGCGGCCAGTGTACACTATAGATTGGAGACCTCCTTGTCTGGCTCCTTGCGTACCTGCTGCAGCTGGGAAGCCAGAGTCCAGGAAGCCACTTCACCCACCTCCACCTGCTCCTGTAGCCACTGGACCCCGGCCACTTGCTGCTCACGCTGCCTCGCACCTCCACGTGCAGGCCCTCTTGCGGTTGCATGGCCCCTGAGGATCGGACAGGACAGCCTAAAGCTGGTCCTCTATATCGTTCCAGGACTGCCAGCAGAAGGTCGTGTAGAAATCAGGGCCGCCCCCATTCATGAGGACCTCATTGTTGATGAAACTGATCACCTAGTTGTGGCGGAACGGCTGACGAAGTCCCTAAAATTCATCACCATACCAACCAACCACCTCACAGGGGAAGAGGCTGCTGACACCACCCATGATGCCGACACCGCCCACCACGGATAAAGGCTGCCCACCAATATGTGCGCCCCTCACCTCCCTGTTCAGTCTTAGTTGGTCTTAGCCCAGTCCTCGGCCTCCTCCTCAGCCTCTTTCCTACCTCACACCCTCATTTTCCTCACAAAAATCAAACCTTCCTGCCGTAGCACACCAACTCCAACCAGGCGACTGCATGACATGTCGCAGCAATGAGTTATGAGTCATGCCGCAAGGCCTCCTGGGACAGACCTTCCTTGGCAAATTGCCCCCTATGGGGTGAACAGACAGGATGCACCAGGCACTGCAGTGCACCCAGAGAACCCCTAGGGGGCACTGTGGAACACTTGGAGACACTAATAGTGATTACTCAGTCACCCAAAAGACTGGAATGGGACTTTCAACCACACACATGCAATCCTGATCTAAAAGAGTAGATCAGAGAACTTATTTGGGAGGAGGGAGTCGAAGTGGAAAAATATGGAGTTGTGGTATCCCAGGTTCAAGGAGGTTAAGTAGGGTGCAAGCCTGGAGTCTATCTAAACACAGAAAAGGGACAAAACAATGTTTAGAGAAGCTTTAGAGTAGTGGTTCTCAACCTTCCTAATGCCGTGACCCTTTAATACAGTTCCTCATGTTGTGGTGAAGCCCAACCATAAAATTATTTTCGTTGCTACTTCATAACTGTAATTTTGCTACTGTAATGAATCGTAATGTAAATATCTGATATGCAGGATGTATTTTCATTGTTACAAATTGAAGAGAATTAAAGTATAGTGATTAATTACAAAAAACAATATGTAATTATATATTGTGAAATATTTATTTCTAATTACAAATAAATGAAATTTTATCTTGAAACATGGTGTAGCATGAGTCTTAATATAACAACAGTAAACTACATTGCTACGTTTTGCCACAGTATGCGTAAAAAGCCGATGTCAGTGCGAAGGTTGAGATTGCTTCTTTCTCACCAGATCAGAAATTCTCGGGGCAGTCTTTGCAAGAGCACAACGAAGATCATCTTCCACACCAAGTCTACTTCTGTATTTAGACTTGATAACCAACAAGCTGGAAAACCCTGCTTCACAAAGATATGTTGTTGGAAATGGAAGAAGAACGCGCAACACAGTCTCAGACTGAACAGGATATGACTGCAAATACTTGATCCAGAATTTTGTAACTGGCATTATAGAGAAATCAGTTCTCGCTGCATCGCTGTTAATAAGTTCAATGAACTCCTCTTGTGCTGTCTCAGGAACATCTTCAACTTTGACTGTGAATGAGCTTCTGGCAAGTGCAAATGGGGTGTCAGGTAGATTTGGAAAGTACGATGAAATTTCGTCTGCAAGCATGTGCAAGTGTTCTTTCACAGAAATTATCATCATAATCCTTTTGTATGGTTCAATGTCATGTTCCTCAAAGAAAGCAGATAAGGTAGGCAACATGTAAATTTTATTTTCATCCAGTTTTTTTTTTTTTTTTGCCAAAGCTGAAGTTTCATTTGGAATGATCAGATCTTTTCAGACAAATCAAGGCATGTTGCATTTGGTCCTTGCAGTGATAAACTTAACTCATTCAAGATGGCAAAGATGGCAACCAAGTAAGCTATTTTCTGCAGTTCACTTTTATTGCTGAAAAGTGCTTCGAACTGCGGTCTTGCTTTCTGATTAAAAAACGTTTTGAGTTCATCACGAAGCTCAAAAACATGTTTTAACACTTTTCCTGTCGACAACCATCTCACTTCAGTGTGAAATAGCAGAGCATTGTTCGGTGCATCCAACTCATTGCACAGTTGCAAAAACAGTCAACTGTTTAAAGTGCTCGCCTTTACAAAATTGACAGAATTTATGACACTTTTCATTACTTCTTGTAACTCTTGTGGCAGCATCTTTGTTGCTAATATTTGCCAATGAATCATATAGTGAGTTCCGACGACTTTTGGTGACTCATTCAGTACCAAACGTTGAAATCCAGATCGACATCCTAGCATAACTGGAGCACCATCTGTGCAAACACCACAAACCTTTTCCCAAGAGATCTTATGCTCTTTCAGAAATGAACCAACTGTGTCAAATACATCACATGCAGTAGTTGTCATTTCAGGAGATTTGCAAAAAAGAAACTCATCTTTAAAGTCGCCATCATTAATATTAATATACCTCACATAAACCAGTAACTGTGAACAGTTTGCAACATCTGTAGATTCATCAAGCTGGATTCTAAATATTGGAAGTGGAGCAGATTTAATATCCTGGATTACCTGATCAAGAATATCAGCAGACATGTCATCTATTCGTCTGTAGACAGTGTCATTAGATAAGGAAATTGCACTCAATTTCATAACAAATTCATCTCCAATCATAACTCGAACAATGTCTTCGGCCACTGGCAACAGTAAATCCTCAGCAATGGTGTGAAGCTTCATAGCTCTGGTGATTCTGAGTGCCACCAAATATGAAGCTTCAACAGCTGCTATGTTTTGCTTGTGGTACTTGCCACCAGTGTCAAGTCTGGCTTTCTTGAGTTCATCAGCTTTGTTTCTAAAATAGTTAGTATCTTTGCTGGCAAAGCTCCGATGCTTGCTATCAAAATGGAGTTTTAGTTTGTTTGGCTTCATAGTTTCGGCTGATAGAACTTCACAACAAATAACACATTGCAGTTTGTCAATTCCTGCTGTAATTATTGAGGTAAAACCATACTGTAAAAAATCCTCACTATATTTTCTTTTCTTAATGTTCTTCTCTACAATATCCATTGTCATGGGATGGTTTGCTAATGAAAATAATATATAACAATAGCTTTAATAATACAAAAGATGATACATGGCATAGTTTATTCAATACAGTTCATTAAACTTTCCTATGATTTACCATTCATTGTGTTGTTTTTTTTACATACCTGTTACTATCACAAGGGGGCAGTATTCACATCAACCACAGCTGAATATAAAAAGACCGATCAGCATCCAGATTAACTTCCCATGGTACAGACATTTTTTTTTTTTTTTGCAGTAGTTGAAGATTTTACAGTACATGATTTTACATTTACCCAGTAATTATAGTTCATGAATTGTCGTTTTACCTCCAATACTGCTGCTTTCAACACAGTAGCTGCTTTTAACAGAGTAGCTGCTTTCTACACAGTAGCTGCTCTCTACACATGTGTGACTGGTCTGCATAAGTACATTATGGTGCCAACCCTGTCACATACACCTGTATTTATATGGGGTGTATGTGATGGGGTTGGCACGATGATGTCATCACACCGGGTACTTGTATGTGGGTGTATCTGTATGTGGGTGTATCTGCATGTGGGCATACCCACCTGGAGATGGATAGAGGAGCAGTGTCTTGGTTCCTAAGACCATTGGAAATATGTGTTTTCCAATGGTATTAGGCGACCCTGTGAAAGGGTGGTTTGACCCCCAAAGGAGTCGCGACCCACAGGTTGAGAACCACTGCTTTAGAGGGAAGGTGTCATCCTGCTACTAAACTGGGGAAAGTGATGAGGCTGCATTCTCAGATAGCAGTAGGAACCAGGTGAAGGAGAGCAGAATATGCCACCCAAAATATGGCACTTTGGAATGTTGATTATTTTTAAATTTATTTAAGAAATAGCTGGAGCAAAAAGGATACACTGACCCTCCTTTGTCCCCTTAAAAGCAGAAAATAAACCTCCCATATGAAAGGTACCTGTTCTATGCCAGGAGAATAGAAGATATCCTTAACACCAGAAATATGGAGTTTACAGCTAAGAAGGCTGTATAAGCAAAACTTGTTACTTCTTCACCAATTTACTATCCAAAACCCAAACCTATTTGTTTTGTCCATTCTTTACAAATGTATTGTTTATTTGTCTTAAAGGCATAAAAGCTACCCATTTTGGTCACTTCTTTCAGTCTCATTTTTTTTTCCAATTACAGTTTACATTTAATATTATTTTGTATTAGTTTCAGGTGTACTGCATACTGGTTACACAATTATAAACTATAAAGTGATCCTTCTATATTTCAAGTACCCACCTGGCACCATACATAATTATTACAATAGTACTGACTATATTTCCTATGCTGTACTTTATATCCCCATGACTATTTTATAACTATCAATCTCTACTTCTCAATCCCTTCACCTTTTACACCCAGTTCCCCAAACCCCCTGACCTCTGGCAAACACCAGTATGTTTCACTGTACCTAAAAGTCTCTTTCTGTTTTGTTTTTTCATTTATATTGTTATTTAGATTCCATATATAAATGGAATCATATGGTATTTGTCTTTCTCTGACTGGCTTATTTCACTTAGCATAACACCCTCTAGTTCTATACATGCTGATTCAAAGGGTAAGATTTTATTTTTTTAAATATGTTTTTATTGCCCTGGCCGGTTTGGCTCAGCGGTTAGAACGTCGGCCTGCGGTCCAGAGAGACCTGGGTTCGGTTCCCGCTAAGGGCGCGTACCTCGGTTGCAGTTTGTCCCCGGCCCCTGGTGGGCCGTGCGGGAGGCAGCCACTCGATGTGTCCCTTTCACGTCGATGTTTCTCTCTCTTCCTCTCTCTCCCTCCCATTCTATCTGAACAAAAAGTGGAAAAAAAATGTCCTCGGGTGAGGATAAATATGTTTTTATTGATTTTTTAGAGAGAGAAGAAGGGAGAGGGAGAGATATAAACATCAATGTGAGAGAGAAATATCAATTGGCTGCCTCCTGCATGCCTCTCACTGGGGATCGAGCCTGCAACCCGGGCGTGTGCCCAGACTGGTAATCGAATAGGCAACCTCTTGGTCCACGGGTCAACGTTCAACCACTGAGCCACACTGGCCAGGCTGATAAGATTTCGTTTTTTGTGGCTGAGTAATATTCCAATGTTGTATGTACCATCACTTTTTTATCCACTCATCTACTGATAGGCACTTGGTCTGCTTCCAAATCTTGGCTATTATAATAATGCTGCAATGAACATAAGGGTGCATATATTCTTTTGAATTTGTGTTTTGGGTTTCTTCAGACAAATACCCGGAAGTGGAATTGCTGGATCATAAAGCAGTCCCATTTTTAATTATTTTTTTTTTTTTGCATTTATCCTCAGAGTGGGAGGGAGAGAGGGAGGAAGAGAGAGAGAGAAACATCAACGTGAGAGAGATACATTGAGTGGTTGCCACCCACACGACCTTATCGCCGGGGACAAACTGCAACTGAGGTAGTGCCCTTAGCAGGACCCGAACCTAGGACTCTCCGGTCTGAGGTCCGACACTAACCACTGAGCCAAACCGGCCAGGGCCCATTTTTAATTTTTTGAAGAACCACCATACGGTTATCCATAGTAGCTGCACCAATCTGCATTCCTACCAGCAGTGCATGAATTTTCCCTTTTCTCCACACCCTTGCCAACATTTGTTTGTTTATTTTATGATAGCCATTCTGACAGGTCTGAGGTGATATCTCGTTGAGGTTTTGATTTGTGTTTCTTGGATTGGTGACTTTGAGCATCTTTTCATATGTCTATTGGCCATCTGTATGTCCTCATTGAAGAGGTGTGTATTCAGATCCTTTTCCTATTTTTAAATTGGATTGTTTGATTTTGGGTATTGAGGCATATGAGTTCTTTATAAATTTTGGATATTAACCACCCATCAGATGTATCATTGGCAAATATCTTATTTCTAAAAAAGAATAGTTTATTTATTTTTAGGGAGAGGGAGAGAGAGAAAGAAACATTAGTCTGCTGCCTCCTGCAAGCCCCCTACCAGGGATCAAGCACACAACCAAAGCATGTGCCCTAACTGGGAATCAAACCAGCAACATTTCAGTGCACAGATAATGCCTAACCAATTAAGCCCCACCAGTCCAGGTGGCAAATATTTTCTCTCTCTCTCTCTCTCTCTCTCTCTCTCTCTCTCTTTGCCACAAACACAAAAAGCTTTATTTACATGTTAGTGTGTAGACTGAGTTTCGAGGACACTTAATACAATTTCTTGAACTCAAGTTTGAGGTTTTTTTTGTTTGTTTTTTGTTAACTATATTCAAGCTCTGGGTATTTAACTTACAGAATTTTGCATGAAGGCCATTTACCTCTGCACAAAGGTAAAAAACTATTTGTATTGCTTAACTTCCCATTATTTTGTTGTTTCAACGTGATTTTGTACTCCTGGCCATCTCATTGTTAGTCTAAGGTTATATTTCTTTCAGTCTCAGCCTTTTTTGAGATTCATTTTTCTCTCTTTATGTTCTTGAGTATAGCTTTAAGGTGTAGGGTATTCCTTGCGAAGATTCACAACAATTTCCTCCCCAGAAAATGTCACTCCTTTTAAAGGTTTTTGTTATCAATAACTAAGAGTTCCAGTGACAGGTATGTGTGATTTTTGCAAATAATCATCTTCTTGACAATTTTCTTTAGCATTCTAAGGACCTTGCTTCTCTTTTATTTTGACCTCCACTTTGCCCTCTATGTCCTCTTTGTTATCTAAGTGTGTGGTCACCATTTCTTTACTCCATCTCTGGACAAGAATGCCAGGCCTCATGATTTCCCTTATAAGTCTTTTTTTTGGTCTCCTGAATTGCATGTCCCCAAATTAGTGGTTAAACAATCTTTAAAAGGAGCTTTTTCTGTCTTATCATCTTTCTTGCTTTGGGAACTAACAAGTATATCTTGCCCCTGACATCAGAGCTTGACCATCCACTCAGTCTCATGAGCCGAAAATCTAAAAGTCAGCACAGACTACTCTTTTCATTTTATTGATGGTTTTCTTTTCTGTGCAAAACTTTTGTAGTTTGATGTAGTCCCATTTGTTTATTTTTTCTTTTATTTCCTTTGCCTGAGGAGATAAGTCAGAAAAAAATATTACTAAGAGAAATGTCTGAGATTTTACTATCTATATTTTCTTCTAGGAATTTTATGGTTTCAAGTCTTACATTTACATCTTTAATACAGTTTGAGTTTATTCTTTTGTATAGAGTAAGAAGGTGGTCTAATTTCACTTTTTACACTTATCTGTCCAATTTCCCCAGCACCATTTATTGAATCGACTGTCTTTACCACATTGTATGTTCTTGTCTCCTTTGCCAAATATTAATTGACATATAGGTGTGGGTTTATTTCTGAGCTCTCCATTCTGTTCCATTGATCTATATGTCTTTTTTTTATGAAAATACCATGCTGTTTTGATTATTATAGCTCTGTGGTATAGTTTGATAACAGGTAGTGTGATACTTCCAACTTTATTCTTCTTTCTCAAGATTACTGTGGCTATTCAGGTTCCTTTGTGGTTCCATATAAAGTTTTGGATTATTTGTTCTAGTTCTGTGAAATACACAATTGGTATCTTGATAGGAATTTCATTTGATCAATAGATTGCTTTGAATGGTATGGACATTTTTAATGATGTTAATTTTTTCTATCCATGAGCATGGTATATGCTTCCATTTATTTGTATCTTCTTCAATTTCTTTCCTCAGTGTCCTATAATATTTTGAGTACAGGTCTTTTACCTCCTTGGTTAAATATAGGCCCAGGTATTTTTTTTTATGTAATTATAAATATGTTTTTCTTGGTTTCCCTTTTTGATAATTCATTATTTGTGTATAAAAATGTAACTAATTTCTGGATACTTAATTTGTATCCTGCTACTTTAGAGGGTTCATTTATCAGTTCTAGTAGTTTTTTGGTGGAATCTTTAGGGTTCTCTATATACAGTATCATGTCATCTGCAAGTAATGTTGAATCTTATACTTTTATGGGGTTCTCATATATACAAAATTAAATTTGTTTTTCACCTGTTGATCTGTTGCATGTTAGTTTCATTATTAGACCAGCCAAAGAAACTAAAAGAGAAGAAAGGAAACATTTTCCCAACACAGGCTTCATTTTGTACCCTGTACATGAGTAAAGGGAGAGTCTGGCAGCTAAGTTTCAAAACTTCATTGAAGGCTGGTGAGGGGCACTAGAAAGAGGAATGCTGTGCTGGCTGAGTGGATAAGGAGGAAAGGGAAGCCAGACCAAAGTGTTATAGGAAGCTACTATCAAGAACAGGCCACAATAAGGATGAATGACCCAATTCAGTGAAGAGGAGGGAAGGACATTTCAGATTTCAGCATTCTAAACTGGAGTACTCTGATGGATGATGAGAGACTCTTTATGAATATGTATGAGAGAAGTGAATCACAGTGAAGATGTTGGATCTCAGGTGTTTATGAAAGCTTCCAGAGGACGCCACAAGCCATCTTGTCATCAAACTTCTTGCATAGTTTCTGCCTATCTTGCTCTCACAGAAGAATTTTCTCTTCTCAACTTTAAAGCTACATCTTTCACCTGTAATTTGAATGCCAGCCTTGCCTATCTCCTCAGGGAGTTCAATCCAGTCATAACCTCTCCACTCTCTTCTCTATTTCAACCTCTTCCTCTCTACTACTTTCTTCTCAGTTATAGTGTGAGCATTTTCAAGCTTCTCCATGCTGTATAATACTTTTGTCTACATTTCTACCTTAATTTCCGCCATAAAACTACAGAAAATATTCTAGGGGCACCACATAAGGGTGACCCTCTCCCCTCTAATAATCCAAGTTTCTTCTAACTTGACTTTTCTGCAGTATTTGGCTCTGTTGACCACTCCTTTTTGAAATTCAGCACTCCCTTTTATTCTGTGACACTAAAATCTATTCATTTTTCTTCTATTTGGCTCTCTTTTCACTGTAATTTTAACCCCACTACACTAGAAGTACTTAACAACATTTTTTGTGCCATAGATAGTTTGATAATTTGGTGAAGCTTATTAAACTTTTCTCAAAATAATAATTTTAAATAAATATATAAAATACATAGGATTACAAAGAAACTAAATGTATTAAAATATGGTTATCAAACTATTTTAAATTTGTGACATAGTAAAATGTATCTTCATTAAAGCATTAAGTAAAATCTATTGGCAGGTTTAATAACTATTTTAATTTTGAAGCAGTGATGAGCATGATATTTTGAGATATCTGCAAGAACTAAATGTGATTTCTATTGATGAAAAAGTGCCAGGTACTGCTAATACAATTGTGGGTTTGTGTTTTTTTTTTAACTTATCTTTATTGTTGAATGTATTACAGATATTCCTCCTTTTTCCCCTATTGATCCCCTCTTCCTCATCCTACGTTTCCCCACACTGTTGTCTGTGTCCATTGGTTATACATTTATGCATGTAAGTTCTTTGGTTTATTTCTTCCCACCCACCCCCACCCTCCTTCCTCTTGAGGTTTGTCAATCTAACAACTGATTTGTACTTCTTAATCCCTTCACCTTTTCACCCATTCCCCCAACCCCCCTCCCATCTGGCAACCAAAAAAACGTTCTCTGTATCTATGAGAATGTTTCTGTTCTGCTTGTTCATTTTGTTTATAGATTCAATTGTCGATAGATATGTATTTATTGCCATTTTGTTTGTTCATATTTTTTATCTTCTTTTTCTTCTAGAAGACCCTTCAACATTTCATATAATACTGGTTTGGTGCTGATGAACTCCTTTAGCTTTTTCTTGTCTGGGAAAGTCTTGATATGTCCATCAATTCTAAATGATAGCTTTTCAGGATATAGTAATCTTGATTGTATGTTCTTGCTTTTCATCACTCTGAATATTTTTTGCCACTTCTTTCTGGCCTGCAAAGTTTCTTTTGAGAAATCAGCTGAGAGTCCTATGAGAGCTACCTTGTAGGTAACTAACTGCTTTTCTCTTGCTGCTTTAAAGTTTCTCTCTTTGTCTTGAACCTTTGGCATTTTGATTATGATGTGTCTTGGTGTGGGCCTCTTGGATTTCATCTTGTTTGGGACTCTCTGTGCTTCCTGGACTTGTGTATCTGTTTTCTTCACCAAGTTAGAGAAGATTTCTGTCATTATTTTATCAAATAGGTTTTTAGTTTCTTGCTCTCTCTCTTCTCCTTCTGGCACACTTGTGATGCGAATATTGGCATGCTTAAAGTTGTCCCAGAGGCTCCTTACACTATCTTCTTTTTTTTTTTTTTTGGATTCTTTTTTTCTTTTTGCTCTTCTGATTAGGCGTTTGTTGCTTCCTTATATTCCAAATAGATGATTTGCTTCTTGGCTTTATCTACTCTACTATTGAATCTCTGTAAATTATTCTTTATTTCAGTGAATGCCTCCTTCATTTCTCACTGGTCATTTTTGTGCTCTTGAGGCCCTCACTAAGTTCACTGAAACTCTAACTAAGTTCATTGAACATCCTTATAAGCAGTGTTTTGAACTCTGCATCTGTGAGATTGCTTAGCTCCATTTCATTTAGTTCTTTTACTGCAGTTTTGTTCTGTTCTTTCATTTGGGACATGTTCCTTTGTCTCCTCATTTTGGCTGCATTCCTGTGTTTGTTTCTATATATTAGGTAGAGTTGCTATGACTCCTGGGCTTCCTAGGATGGCCTATTGTAATAGATGTCCTGTAGGTTCCAGTGGCACAGCCTGCCTGATTACACCAGCTGGGCCGAAAAGGTTCACCCCTCTTGTTGACTTTACACCCTTCTGTTGTAACTGAGTCTTGATTGTTCAGCAAGGCTCTGGTGTCCACTAAGTCAATTCCTTGAGTGTGTCACTTGTGGAGGTGGATGGGTGGTAGTGCTTCACAGTGTTCTGAAGCTGTCCACTAGGTGTACTGGCTCTGGGGCAAGGTCAGCCACTGCCTGTGTTCTACCAGTCTCGACATGGCTTCTTCTTTAATTTCATAGTTGTAGGACTTCCATTCAGCTTGATTTCATGTGGTTCTGAGTGATGGTTGTTGTGTGGTTTAGTTGTCATTTTGACGTGGTTGTGGGAGGAGGTGATACCGTGTTTACCTATGCTGCCATCTTGACTGGAAGTCCCAATTATGAGTTTTTTGCCTTATGTTGACAATTGAGACGAGTGCTAAATTTCAGTCACAGAGTAATGGAAATAAAGAAGTGATAATTTCCCCATAAAAACTCATGGACACCAAGTACCTGAACCTGCACCTGTGATAAAATTATATAAAACTTTACACACACAGGCACGCACATGAGTATAAAGCTGGGGAAATCTCAACAGAAACACTAGACTGTATAAAGGATAATATCTTGGCTATGACACTGTACTATAGTTTTGCAAGATATTACCATTGGAGTAAATTGGTTACACAGGTTATTTCTGTATTGTATCACTGCATGTGAGTCTGCATTTACCTTAATAAAAATTTCAGTAAAAAAAATTAATGCTCCAAGTTAAGAACATTTGCACTACCAAGGTTTTTTTTTTTTTTTTTTTTTTTTTTTTTTTTGTTACTCTTCACCGGAGGATATTTTTCCATTGATTTTTTAGATAGAGTAGAAGAGAAGGAGGGAGAGAGAGAGAAACATCTATGTGAGAGAGACATATTGACTTGTTTCCTCCCCATACAACCCCAACTTGGGCCAGGGATCAAACCTGCACCCCAGTTACGTGCCTTAGACTGGGTATCGAACCCACAAACCTTCAGTCCATGGGCTGAAGCCCTACCTGCTGAGCCAAACTGGCTAGGGCAATTTAAAATGTACTATCAGGACCTTGATGTAGTGTTTCCCAAAGTGTTCTTGAAGACGTGTTCCATGGCACACAAAAGGTATTGGGAAGTCAAGAAAAAAGTTTTTATAAAGCTTTCACTGAGATTTTTTCAAACATATTTTCTTCAAAAAGAAAAAAATATATTTTTATGGAATATATAGTATTGCAAATGGACTTGCATTCCACAGACTACAGTTTGAAGGTGCTGCCTTTTTCATCACAAGATCATGTCAGCCCTTATCACAACAGCCCATGGAAACCATTCAAAACATTATTTGAAGTAGGACAATGATATTCAATCCATGTGCCACAGCCCACTGGTGCTCCACAAGAATTTTTAAAACATGAAATACCTGACTATTTAGTCAGGGGTACTGACCTCCTTTCTCTTAGACTGTCAAATTTTTAAAAATGATAACAGCTAACATAACAATAGCGATCTAGTGGAAATGATTCAAAATTATGCCAGTTTTTTTTGTCAGGTCAACAAAAAATATAACAGAGTAAACCCTCAAAGTTGCAGACTTTGATTTAACAGACATCTGATTTAATGGCCAAATTGCAGTTCCCTTTTTTCTACGTGAAAATTAACACCCTGTTAATTTTAAAATACTTTTAACCAAGATTTGCTTATAATTAAATTAACAGGTTATTTTATTAATTCACTGTTATTTTTAACAAATTTTAATGAATAGACCATATATTGCTATTCCTTAAAACAATAGCTAAGATCTGGAAACAGCCCAAGTGTCCATCAGTGGATGAATGGATAAAAAAGCTGTGGTACATATACACAATGGAGTACTATGCAGCTGTAAGAAAGAAAGATCTCTTATCCTTTGAGACAACATGGAGGGACTGTTCAATGAATAGACCATATGTTGGAAAAACGCTGTGGTGATTTTGCAAACATAAAAAAAATATTACATATCTAGAACTATACTCTGCATATTTAAATCCAGGAGCCACCACTTGTAAACAATGTTCAGTGAATGATTACCACACAATCACACCACATAACAAACAGTACTTGGTTCTCTTGTCACTCAACGTGACTTTCTGCAGCAGTTTTAACTGGTGCCCACCGATGTACTGCAAATGATAAGCCATGCCCCAGCCATGTGCACGTGACTTGTGAATGCATGCATTTACTAGACCTATTCTGTATAAATTTAAAATAAGAGTAATACAGCCCTGGCCAGTTTGGCTCAGCGGTTAGAGCGTTGGCCTGCGGTCTAGAGAGACACGGGTTCGGTTCCCGCTAGGGGCACGTAACTCGGTTGCAATTTGTCCCCGGCCCTGGTTGGTCGTGTGGGAGGCAACCACTTGATGTGACCCTTTCACGTCGATGTTTCTCTCTCTCTCTCTTCCACTCTCTCCCTCCCACTCTATCTGAACAAAAAATGGAAAAATGTCCTTGGGATAGGATTAAAAATAAATAAATAAGAGTAATGCATACAGAAAACTTTTCAGTGAAATTAAACTTTTCATACATACTTACTTTTAATTACAAAACCATGGCTACATATGTAAAAACAGAAAACTAACTTGTCAAATTTTTTTTCTTTCTTTCTTTCTTTCTTTCTTTCTTTCTTTCTTTCTTTCTTTCTTTCTTTCTTTATATATTTTTGTTGCACATGTTTCTCCTTTTTTCCTCATTGACACCCTCCTCCCCATCTCCCCCACCCCATCTCCAGCTTTGTTGTCCATGTCCATCAGTTATGCGTACATGCATATAAGCTCTGTGGTTTATCTCCTCCCTCCCCCACACTCCCTCTCCTGAAGGTTGTCAGTCTGTACCCTACTTCCACATCTCTGGGCCTACCCTGTTCCTCAGACAGTTATGTTCATTCTATTTCACAAATAAGTGAGATCATATGATATTTGTCTTTCTCTGCTTGGCTTGTTTCACTTAAGATAATACTCTCCAGGTCCCTCCATGTCATCTCAAAAGATAAGAGATCTTTCTTTCTTACAGCTTCATAGTACTCCATTGTGTATATGTACCACAGCTTTTTGATCCATTCATCCACTGATGGACACTTGGGCTGTTTCCAGATCTTAGCTATTGTAAATAGTGCTGCTATGAACATGGGAGTACATATATTCTTTCTGATTGGTGTTTCAGGCTTCTTAGGGTATATTCTTAGAAGTGGGATCACTGGGTCAAATGTCAATTCAATTTTTAATTTTTTGAGGTAACACCATACTGTTTTCCACAGTGGCTGCACCAGTCTGCATTCCCACCAGCAGTGTACTACAGTCCCCTTTTCTCCACACTCTCGCCAACAGTTGTTGTTTGATGATTTGTTGATGGCGGCCATTCTGACAGGTGTGAGGTGATACCTCATTGTTGTTTTAATTTGCATCTCTCTGATGATTAGTGATGTTGAGCATTTCTTCATATGTGTCTTAGCCATTTGTATGTCCTTTTTGGAGAGGTGTCTATTTAGTTCCTCTGCCCATTTTTTAATTGGGTTCTTTGTCTTCCTTTTGTTGAGTTGTATGAGCACTCTATATATTTTGGAAATTAACTCCTTATCTGATGTATCATTGGCAATTATGCTCTCCCATACAGGGGGTTCCCTTTCCAATATGATGGTTGTTTCTTTTGCTATGAAGAAGCTTTTTAGTTTGATGTGGTCCCATATATTCATGTTTTCCTTTGTTTCTGTTGCCTTAGGTGATGTATCAGTAAAAATTCTGGTGCGTATGATGTCTGAAATTTTGTTCCCTACATTTTCTTCTAGGACTTTTATGGATTCATGAGTCACATTTAAGTGTTTTACACATTTTGAGTTTATTCTTGTGTATGCTGTAGGTTGATGGTTTAGTTTTATTTTTTTGCATGTAGCTGTCCAATTGTCCCAACATCATTTATTAAAGATGCTGTCTTTACTCCATTGTATTCTGACAGGTGTGAGGTGATACCTCCTCTTGCCACCTTTGTCAAATATTAATTGAGCATAATGTCTTGGGTCAATTTCCGGGTTCTCTGTTCTGTTCCCCTGGTCTATATGCCTGTTCTTGTGCTAGTACCAGGCTGTTTTGATTACAGTAGGTTTGTAGTATAACCTGATATCCGGTATTGTGATCCCACCTACTTTGGCCTTCTTTTTGAAGACTGCTGTGGCTATTCAGGTCTTCTTGGTTTCATATGAACTTTTGAAATATTTCTTCTTGTTCTGTGAAATATGTCATTGGTACTTTGATGGGGATTGCATTGAATCTATCGATAACTTTGGGTAATATGGACATTTTAATGATGTTAATTCTTCCAATCCATGAACAAGGTATGTGCTTCCACTTTTTTATATCTTCCTCCATTTCTTTTTTTAATGTCCTGTAGTTTTCTGGAAATAAGTCCTTTACTTCTTTGGTTAAGTTTATTTCTAGGTATCATAATTTTTTTGCCGTGATGGTAAATGGGATTGTTTTTTAGATTCCCTTTCTGTGAGTTCATCATTGGTGTATAAGAATGTCGTCAATTTCTTGATGTTAATTTTGTATTCTGTTACTTTGCCAAATTCATTTATTAAGTCTAGTTAATTTATGATGGAGTCTTTAGGGATTTCTATATATCGTATCATGTCATCTGTGAATAATGACAATTTCACTTCCTCCCTTCCAATTTGGATCCCTTTCATTTTTTCTTCATGTCTGATTGCTGTGGCTAAGACTTCCAGTATTATGTTAAATAAGAGTGGCGAAGTGGGCCTCCCTTTCTTGTTCCTGTTCTTAAGGAAAATGCTTTTAGTTTTTGCCCTTTGAGTATGATGTTTGCTGTAGGTCTTTCATATATGGCCTTTATTATGTCGTAATATGATCTCTCTATTCCCACATTGCTGAGCGTTTTTATCAAAAATGGGTCCTGAATTTTGTCAAATGCTTTTTCAGTGTCTATTGATATGATCATGTGGGTTTTATCTTTCATTTTGTTTATGTGATGTATCACATTTATTGATTTGCGAATATTGTACCAGCCTTGCATCCCTGGGATGAATCCCACTTGGTCATGGTGAATAATTTTTTTGATGTATTGCTGGATCCGATTTGCTAGTATTTTGTTTAGGATTTTGGCATCTATGTTCATCAGGGATATTGGCCTGTAGTTTTCGTTCTTTGTAGTGTCTTTTTCTGGTTTTGGAATTAGAATTATGCTGGCTTCATAAAAGGAGTTTGGAAGTCTTCTTTCTTCTTGAATTTTTTGAAATAGTTTGAGGAGAATGGGTGTTAGTTCTTTGAATGTTTGGTAAAACTTTGCCATGAAGCCTTGTGGGCCTGGGTTTTTGTTTGCTGGGAGGGTCTTGATTATGTCTTCAATTTGCTTAGTTGTTATTGGTCTGTTCAAGTTTTTGTTGCTTCCTGGTCCAGTTTTGGGAGACTACGTGTTTCTAAAAATTTGTCCACTTTGTTTAGATTGTCGAATTTGTTGTCATATAATTGTTCATAGTATTTTTTAATGATCCTTTGTATTTCTCTGGTGTCAGTTGTTACTTCTCCTCTTTCATTTCTAATTTTGTGTATTTGGGTTCTGTCTCTTGTTTCTTGCTGATTGTAGCTAAGGGTCCATCAATATGGTTAACCTTTTGGAAAAAACAGTTCTTTGTTTCATTGATTCTTTAAATTGTTTTTTTGGTCTCTATGTCATTTATTTCTTCTCTCATCTTTACTATTCCCTTCTTTCTACTTGCTCTGGGATTTTCTTTTTGTTTGCTTCCTAGTTCTATAAGTTGTGAGGTTAGATATTCTATTAAAAATTTTCTTGTTTCTTGAGGTAGGCCTGGATTGTTTTGAACTTCCCTCTCAGAACTGCTTTTGCTGCATCCCACAGATTTTGTGTTGTTGTGTGTTCATTTTCACTGATTTCCAGGAAGATTTAATTTATTTCCTGATATTCTCGGTAAACCTTTCATTGTTTAATAACATGCTATTTAGCCCCTATTCATTCAAATGTCTTTGCATGTTCTTTTTACAATTGATTTCTAGTTTCATGCCCTTGTGATCTGAGAAAATGTTTGATATGATTTCAATCTTCTTGAACTTGTAGAGACTTAATTTGTGTGCTAACATGTGGTCTATCTTTGAGAATGTCCCATGTGCACT
The DNA here is from genome assembly GCA_030848825.1 of Tadarida brasiliensis. Taxonomy (NCBI): domain Eukaryota; kingdom Metazoa; phylum Chordata; class Mammalia; order Chiroptera; family Molossidae; genus Tadarida; species Tadarida brasiliensis. Next base: position 52,089,652 of record CM061280.1, on the reverse strand, counting down.
TGAGAATAATGTGAATTCTGTAGCTTTGGGGTGTAATTCTCTGTAGATATCTAATAAACCTATTTGGTCTAGTGCTTCATTTAGGGTCTCCGTTCCTTTGTTAACTTTTTGTCTAGACGCTCTATCCAGTGGTGTCAGTGGGGTGTTGAAGTCCCCTGCTATGATTGTATTGCTGTTGATTTCTCCTTTGAAGTCCTCCAGAAGATTTTTAATATATTTTAGTGCTCCTATGTTGGGTGTATATATGTTTAACAAGGTTATACCTTCCTGTTGGAAAGATTCTTTCAATATTATAAAGTGACCTTTTTTGTCTCTAGTTATGGCCTTCATTTTGAAATCTATTTTATCAGATATGAGTATTACTACCCCAGCTTTTTTTTTCCTTTCTGTTTGCTCTGAAGATTTTTTTTCATCCCTTCACTTTCAAACTATGTGTGTCTTTTGTTGTGAGGTAGGTCTCTTGTAAACAACATATATATGGGTCATGCTTTCGTATTCAATCAGCTACTCTATGTCTTTTTTTCGGAGCATTCAATCCATTTATATTTAAGGTGATTATTGATATGTACTTATTTATTGCAATTTTTGTTTAGTGTGGTTATATTTTTCTTCCAATTTCTTCTACTGATTACAGCAGTCCTTTTAACATTTCTTGCAGTACTGGTCTGGTGCTAATATATTTCCTTAGCCTTTTTTTGTCTGGGAAGCTCTTTATTGGACCTTCTATTTTGATTGATATTCTTGCTGGATAGAGTATTCTTGGATTCAGATCCTTGTTTTTCATGACCTTGATTACTTCATACCATTCTCTTCTGGCCTTTAGTGTCTCTGTTGAGAAGTCAGATGATAGCCTTATGGGGGTTCCTTTTTAAGTAACCTGTTGCTTATCTCTTGCTGCCTTTAGGATTTTCTTTGTCATTAATTTTTCGCATTTTAATTACTATGTGTCTTGGTGTGGGCCTGTTTGGGTTTTTCTTACTTGGGACTGTCTGTGCTTCTTGAACTTTAATGCCTTCTTCCTTCACCTAGTTAGGAAAGTTTTCTGTCACTATTTCTTCAAATATATTCTCTAACCCTTGCTCATTTTCTTCTTCTTCAGGGTCTCCTATGATGCAAATATTATTACGTTTCCAGTTTTCCCACAGTTCTCTTAAGGTGTCTTCCTGTTTTTTTCATTGTTTTTTCCTTTTGGTTTTCTGATTGGTTGATTTTTTCTACCCTGTCTTCTAATTCACTGATCCAGTCCTCAGCTTCTTCTAGTCTGCTGTTTAGTCCTTCCAATGTGTTCTTTATTTCTGCTATGTCATTCTTCATTTCTTCTTGGTCGTTTTTCATTTCCAGTTGGTTCATTTTCAATGTTTCTATGTCTTTACTCATGGTATTGATGTCCTTACTCATGCTGTTGAGCTTCCTCAAGATCATGGCTCTGAATTCTACCTCTGATAATTTGCTTAACTGCATTTCATTTATTTCATCTTCAGTAGAGGTCTCTTGTTCTTTCATTTGGGATTTGTTTCTTTGTTTAACCATTTTGGATATATGAGTGGATTTTGGAGCCTGCCAAATTTTTCCTGTGGATGTTGGTGTTCTGCTGTTTGTGGCTCCCTCTACTGGGTTTGGATGAGCAAGGGAGGACCCACGTTAAACACCACTGTCAAGTCTTACTTTCCTGAGTAAATTTCCAAGCCTAGGAATGGTTCAGTTATCCTCTAGCTTTTTGCCTGGAGGCTATTAGTCTGGGTTACTTGAAGAAACTTGGGTTCTCAGTTGAATGAAAATCTCCCTTAGGTGTTTAGCGTAAGAGGATTTCCAGAGGATGGGACAGATGCTGGTTGTTAATGAACCTCAATTTGCTTACCCATGGCCCACCTGGGTGGGGTTGAATTTCCAAGGGAGTGGCAGCCACCTCTCCTCTGAGGCCTGGGAAGGAGTAAGATGCCTAGCCTTATGCATGGCTGCAACTCAGCAAAAGCTCTGAGCACCCTCCAAATCCTGAGTGTCCCCACACAGTTCCAGTCCAGTCCTCCCTCCTTCTGCCGGAGCCCAAAGTGAGTGGCTGTGGCTATTTTAGTGCTCTGTCCCGGCCCTATGCGCTGTAGAGTGAGCTTAGAATTTTAACCCCAGGGGCGCTGCTTATAGCTAAGACCACTGCTGTCCTTGGGCTCCCATCCCCCTTCTTGCACCTCTGAAATCCGACCAGGATCAATTCAGTGTCTCTGGTTATATGGTACTTGCAAGCTGGTTTCTGTTGCTCTTTCCCAATGATTTGTCTTTATTTTAGTTGTAATTTCAGTTTGGTCCTGGGAGATGGTCTTTGTAGCTTCCATTCACTCTGCTGTCATTTTGGAATGCTTTTTAAATTCAGGAAAAGAATCTTTCTCTGTGAATATTCTTCCTTTTTAAGTATTAGTTATTCCTCATAAAATCCTAGTCAAGGAGGAGGGTAATACTAGCTCTATTTTACAGTTTAGAAGTGGGGAGGATTTCAACATTTATGAGTTAAGTAGGCTGAGTTAATAGGAGAAATCATGGACTCCAGTATGAAGCCTGGATTTCATTTAGCCTCTCTATAGTATTCAACCAGCTGCCTCCCCCCAGACAGAATACACAAGTGTACTCTCCTCACATTTTCATATGCCCACATCTTCTGAAGTACTAAAATCTTTATTTACAACTAATTCATCAGAAATTATGGCCTCTATAATACTATTAACTGTTGCATCAGCAGAAAGATGCTTGTCAAACTGAAAATTTATCAAAAATTATTTTCAATCTTGCATTTGCCAACAGCAACTAATGTCGCTTTCAATTACAGAAACTGAAAAAGTGGCTGAAAGTATACATTTTGATGACCTAATAAATGAATTTGCAGAAAAGTGAGAGAGAAAAGTTTTTCAATGAATCAAGATATCACATTAATAACATACAGCCAGTTTCCGACTTAAGATGGTTCAATTTAGGATTTTTCAACTTTATGATGGTGCAAAAGTGATAGGCATTCAGGAAAAACCGTACTTCAATTTTTATCTTTTCTTGGGCAAACGGTATGCAGTATAATATTTTTTATGATGCTGGGCAGCAACAGTGTGCTGCAGCTCCCAGTCAGCCTCACAATCACAAGGGTAAACAATTGTTAACTCCACAGTGTACTGTGTTGCCTGTGTTTTTTGGATATTATCTTCTGAGATTGTTTAAGGTAAGCTAGGCTATGCTGTAATGTTTGGTAGGTTAAATATATTAAATGCATTTTCAACTTACAAGCAGTAGAGACATAACCTTAACCCCATCATAAATTGAAGATCATCTGTATTATCATTTAGAGTATTATATAAAATTATTACACCAAAAATATTTTTTAGGAATTTGTAAGGTTATGTCATATATCATGTGTTGCTAGTACCCCATTATGTTTTATAAGTAATTAAATATTTTAAAGAAAAAAATTTATATTTTGGTACCTTTATATTTTTTTCCCTGCTTTTTGAACAAGGGACACTTCGTTTTTATTTTATACTAGGCCCTGCAAATTATGTAGTTCACCTTTGTTGCAAGGATTGCCAGAGTAAGAGAGCAGAGAATCTTAGCTTTTCTATAAATAAATTAGTATTTTTAATATATATAACACTAAGTAAAAGAAGCTACAATATTATGGTAATTATTTCCTTTGTCTACTCAGGATATTTTCCCAGCCTCATTTCTATTTTTTCTTTTTTCTTTTTTTTAATACTTTTATTGATTTTTAGAAAGAGAGGAAGGTAGATAGAGAGAAAGAGAGAAACATTGATGTTAAAGTGGAACATCGATCAGTTGCCTCCTCCACATCCCCTACCGGAGATTGAGCCCACAACCTAGGCATGTTCCCTGACCAGGAACTGAACCAGTAACCTTTTGATGCATGAGTTGAGACCCAACCTACTGAGCCATACCAGCCAAGGTTCACCCTCATTTCTTATAAAAATGAGTGAGCATGTGATCCGGCCTGAGAGCATCATAGTAAACCAACAATATGACCATGGTGGTTGGTCCAGGGATGAGCATGTCATCTTTCCATGCAATCAGAGGCCTTCCTCAGGATTTTTCAGCTGGAGGTGATGGAATTTCTCTTCTTTCTAGTCAAGTAAGTGTAAAGGATACCAAAGAACTGCAAAGATATGATTCCAAGGGTGCCAGAGGCTATTTTCTGCACCAAGTAGAAAAGCCTGAGAGGAGGAAGTTAATACTCAAAGAAGCCAATGGGAGAGAGGGGCAGGAGAAAAAGAAAAGAGAGACCCAAGACACTGAGACCCTAATTTACATACCTGAGATTCCTAGAGCTTCCTGGTTTTTGTAGTTTTTTCTTTCCTTTTTCCTTCCTTCCTTCCTTCCTTCCTTCCTTCCTTCCTTCCTTCCTTCCTTCCTTCCTTCCTTCTTTCCTTCCTCCCTTCCTTCCTTCCTGCCTTCCTGCCTGCCTTTCTTCCTTCCTTCCTTTCTTTCTTTCTTTCTTTCTTTCTTTCTTTCTTTCTTTCTTTCTTTCTTTCTTTCTTTCTTTCTTTCCTTCTTTCTTTCTTTCTTTCTTTCAGAGTTACCATACATACTTTCAATACATTTATTTTCTCCCTAAGCTACTTGGAGTTGGATTTCTATCTCTTGCAATAGAAATAAACCTGATTAATAGACAGGTGACAATAACTTTATATGATCAAAGTTACAATGTTAATCTTTATATTTTATAATTTTTAAAATACATACTGAAGCTCATTTGCCCTTCACATCAATTCTGTGAGCATAGTAGGATAAATAGTATCACAAGTATGTCTTCCATACATCAGATGGTAAGCTTCACAAGAGAAAAATCTGTAACTTTTCCAAAATGTATAATTATCCAGTAACCAACTACATTTTAGAAATAATGAAACTTAGGCTCAAGGGATATGATTGACCCAAGGTTATACAAATGGTAAGTGGCTGGTCAAGAGCTGATTACCTTTGACATCCAGTATTTTCTGTTTTATGATAGGTTCTGTATTTGGCATTGGAAACACAAAGGTCACAAGATTGTAGTCCCTGCTCTCAAAGACTTCAGAGTCCATTGCAATAGTCCACAAAGATATATTCCTGAACTCTGATATGCCCCATTCCATCCTGTTAAAATGGCTGGCTTACTGGTAGGTTTATATTAACTATGTTTATAAAAGGGTCTCAAAGTACACATTGTTTATATATTTCATTATATTTTTATTTATATCAAATAATGCAATAATTTCCTGAATAAAAATGACCCACTTCCATGGGAAATCTTCCACATCCAGTGCAGTAGAAAAACTTGCAGGTGATTAAACCAGTTGTATTACTGCACTCCATACCTCCACCTCTAATTGTCTTCTTCAGAGATGACATAATAGGGTATTTAAAAGATTATGATCTTGAGGCAAATAGAACTTGGTCAATTCAAAGTTCTGCTACCTATGAGTTCTATTAGTACTAGAAAATTTTATAATATTTTTGTGCTTTACTTTCCTTACCTATAGTATGTGGATCATAACAGTACTTATCTCACAGGATTAGGTGTGAAAGCTCAATATATTGTTGCAATGTAAAGCACTTGACCTAAATTTTGCAATGTAATATATTTTAAATTTTGCTTTTGTTTTTTCTATTTCTAAATTAAAATGAAGTATAAAAAGTACAAGCAGGTGATTAAATAATCAAAAGAGTGTAATCTATAGTAAATAGAAGGTATGCACAATGTTATGATTGTATTGTACACTTTCATGATTAAATAAATAAGAAAGGACTAGAAAGCATTTTTTTTACTTTACTGCTAAATATTTTTATTTACTTCTGCTTTGACATTAATATCAATACTACAACCACATTATTTGCAATACCTAGTTAATAAAACTTGCATGGTTAATAGATTATCAAAGTAAATTGTTAATTCTATAGTAGAGCTAAAGCACAGCCATTGCAATCTTGGTTTTTCCCCCCTTTTACTTCTTTTTTGAAAATAACACTATCAAAACTTCTTTTGGGGTGTAATATTACTTAAGTCTGAACACGAATCTAGAAATATTCAATGTATTAATTTAAGTATCTCGTTAATTTATAATAATTATCTTTACTTTTTATTCTAATTTGCAAGAGATTTGAATAGCAAATTAGCATGCATTGATTAAAATTCTAAAATGACAAAGGCTATTAATTTAGGAAGCATTAATTTTATGCAAAAAAAGTCCCACAAGACTTCCAGTCAAGATAAATGTGATACTCGCATCCTCTGACAACCACATCAAAATTACAACTAAACTACAGAACAACCATCATTCAGAACCACCCTAAATAGAGCCAAATGCAAGTCCTACTGAAAAGGGTAGGAGAGGATAATAGAATAGAGAACTAATCATAGTGGCATATGAGCCATAGTTATAAGAAACGTTAATCATCCTTTGCAGTGTTAATCATGCTAGCTTTTTTCTGATTAAAGAAGAACCCACTCTGACCTGGCTGGGAGGTGTGCACCTTGGAAGCTTACCTCAGAAATGCTGTCCATTCTCCTAAACTGAGGACAATGGGGACTACCTGGCATCATAGAAATATTAACAACCTGTTTATTGGAACACTGGACCCATGACTATGACTCACTGGCAACCAACCTCTGCAACCCCCAGTACAAATTTCCCCCCCTTGCCCAAAACCATTTACAATCCCCCAGGCCCACATTCTTCCTCCTTTGCCTGTAATAATTTTACCCATTTCTTTTCCTTTTTCCTAACTGCCCTTTCCCACATAGTCATTGTTTCTCTGCTCTTTAAAAGCATCTGGAAAGTGAGGGTGGGAAGAGCAGATTTTACGGGATAATCCACTGATCTCCCACTGTGCTGGCAATATTGGAATAAATGCTCATATATGATTCAACCTTGTTTTGGCTTAATTGGCTCAAGTAGTAATAGGCAGCCCAGACCCATTCATTGTCCAGTTTCATATTTTGGCAATGCCACAGGGACAGCAAGAGGGACCACTCTGGGGTGAGTACTCGGGACCCTGCTGGCTACCTGGGACTGAGGATTCCTAGGACTAAAAAGAGAGGACTCTCTGTAAAAGTCTTGCTTTTGGCTCCAGCAATCCTGGTCATCTCACTCAAGTTGAATTGATTGTCCTATAACTCTGTAGCTCTGTAACACTGTAGTTATGTAATTCTGTAATGAGAGGTGTCTGTTGTCTGTTGACTCTCATCTGGCATGACCCTGAACAGCTTAGGGTTGAGTCACTGCTCTGTGTAGTGCAGAGTATTCTGTCTGGTGTTCTGTTTGGCTGTACAAACAAAAGGGCATGGGAAGACACAAAGCTTTCAGTTGTCTGTTGTGTGCACTTGTATATATTGTACATTAGGGTGGTTTTGTTTTGTCTTGTGTAACTTTGCCTGTAATTTTACTTAATCAGTTTAAAGATGGGGGTATATTCTGAGAAGGCAAGCCAAGTGTAGACAACCCCCTTAGCTCGAAGTGCAGGGACCCCGCCCCTGGCTTTTATAATCCCTTATATCAGCCAACCACCTAAACTGCAGCAGAACTAGAAAACCCCCAAATACCCAGAAGCTTAACATGTACAAAAGATGGCTGGAGCCCAGGCACAGGGCTCAGCCTTTTGAGGTGACTCCACTGAGCCAGCACCAGTGCACATTAAACAGTCATTTTCTAATCCTCCAAGTGCATGCACTCTGTCTCTTCTCACCTACCGAATTTCTGCCACAACATTTTTGTGCACTGGCTGGGAAGCCAAGAGTCACATTGGCCTCTTGAGCCACCATTGTTGGAAGCCAGTGGGAAGATGTCACTAATTTGGGACCACCATGATGAAAAGGAAGACGTGCCACAGGTGATTTCACTGGACCCAGACTCTCACCAGGCCCGACTATTGTCGGCCACTGCTGCGCTCAAACAGACTCTGGGGAGGATAGAAATCCTGCCAGGACATAAGATCAGTGTGTCCCCAGGCACTCAGACTGAGTTAAGGCCCACCTATAGGGTGGAAGGTGAGCTTGATCACCTCCCAGATGCTGCACAGGATAGGGAATTCCTGGATGGAAAGTTTAAATTCTGTGTGATTGTGTGAGTAAGAGACTTGCTCCACAACACCTATTTAGGAGCCTGTGTGAGTGCCTGCCTGTGGGTCAGTGGTGACTTCATATGGCTAAGGGCAGTATCAAGTTCTTGGGGACATTGTCCTCACAAGCAAACATGATCTGAGTCAGGGGCATATACTGATCGGCTAATGCCAAGAAGTGCCTAAGTCCCTGTGAGGGGAGCAGCCAGGCAGACAAAACAAGAGTTTCCTCCTGTTTGTCACACGAGACAACATTCACTGGGAGGTTTGCTTAACCATCTTAGATATCATTATAGGAGGAAGTTCTTCAAAATCCACTGTTCTGGAATATATGATAAAGAATTTTAAAAAGGGGTTCTCAGGAGATTATGAGGTTAAATTGACTCCTGAAAAATTATGCACACTCTGTGAATTAGAATGGCCCACCTCTGGTGTAGGATGGGCCTCTGAAGGCACCTTTGATGTCCCCATGGTCCAGGCTGTGTATAGGGTAGTCACCAGAGACTCCAGCCATCCAGACCAATTTCCCTACATGGACCAATGGTTGGAAATAGCCCCAATCCGGCCTCTTTGGTTCCGATTTTGTTACTTGTCAGGGACAGTGTAATGTCCTCATGGCACAAGGTGAAAGGAAGTCTTCATGGTGAAATAAGTGGCCTCTTATATTACAAGGTGATTCAGAAGAGGCCCCTCCACTGCCACCACCATATGCCCTGCTACCTGAGGATGGGGAACCTCACTTGCCTGACAGCCCACCTCCATCCATCTCACCCTCACCACCAGCCAATGCACCACTGCAGCCAGTGTCACCTGAGCCAGGGATGCTGGAGCCAGGTTTGCCAGAGCCAGTGGAAAGATGTCTCAGATCAGCAACCCAGGGACCAAAACTCCCAGAGGCAATGCAATTACCACTGTGGGAGACAAAGGGTCAATGCAGAAGAATGCCAGAGAATTGTCACAGAAACCAGAAAATGGCTCTGGATCCAGGTGCCAGCTGGACATCTACATGTAGAAGACTGGGCATGAGAGGCCTATCCGATGAGGAACCCTGCTGGGACACAAATACAGAGGAAGGAAGAAATCGTTTAGAAAGATATAGACTCGCCTTCCTCCAAGGTGTGAAAGCAGGCGCCAAGAAACCCACAAACATGGCAAAGACCTCTGAGGTGTTACACAAACCAGATGAGAGTCTGGCTGACTTCTATGAGAGACTGTGCAAGGCCTTCAGAGTCTACACTCCATTTGACCCTAAGGCCCCTGAAAACCAGCACATGGGACCGAAACAGAAACAATGAGGAACTAAAGAACCAAGAAGGAAAATACCCCCAGGACAGGACCAATGTGCTTACTGCAAGGAATCCAGACACTGGAAAAATGAGTGCCCCAACGGCCAGCAACGAAAACCAGGAACTTTTCTCCACCCAGCCAATACTGGCCAGAACTACCAGAGGCCAATCTGATTGGCCTGGCAGGAATAGACTCTGACTAGGGGAGACCAGGCTCTATCCAACTAGGCCTCCATGAGTCCATGGTCAAAATAAAGTTTGGGGGCCTAACGGTGGACTTTATGGTTGACACAGGGGCCAAACACTATGTAGTGATACAAAAGGTGGCACCCTTATCAGGGTAGGAAGTTACCATTGTGGGGCTACCGGAACCAAAACTGTAGACCATTTTGTGGCCCTTGGAAATGCTGGTTGGGAGGCCACCAGGTGGTTCATGAGTTCCTGTATCCACCGGACTGCTCAGTACTGCTGTTGGGCAGGGACCTCCTGGCAAAGATGGGTGCAGAAATATCTTTTGCTCCAGATGGATTGGCACAACTGTGCCTGGGCGAGGAGGCCCCTCCCATTATCATGCCCTTGGTGATACCACAGGAAGAATGGAAGTTGTATACCTCCCCACCTGATGAGTCAATGGTGGTCGTGGAACTGGAGGCTGAATTCCCATCAGTCTGAGCAGAAGAAAACCCCCCAGGTCTGGACAAAAACCACACCCCAATCCTGATTGACCTGAAGCCTGGAGCCCAAACTGTCAAAATACACCAGTACATGGTTCTATGGAAAGCATGTCTGGGGATCCAGATTCACCTAGACTGACTACTCAAGTGGAGACTTTTAAAGTAATACCAGTCCCCATGGAACACCCCCTTGCTACCCGAAAAGAAACCTAGGACAAATGACTACCACCTGGTACAAAACTTAAGGACCATTAATGAAGCAGTCATCACGTTGTATTTGGCACTGCCTAAATCATACACTCTATTAGGACTTATACCTTCTGAGGCAGGGTGGTTCACACACCTGGACTTAAAGGACACCTTCTTCTGCCTCCATCTAGCACCCAATAGCCAGCCTCTGTTTGCCTTTGAATGGGAAACCCCACCACAGGAGCAAAGAAACAATTCACTTGGAATAGACTACCTCAAGGATTCAAGAATTCACCAACTTGGTTCAGCGGGGCACTAGTGTCTGACTTAGCCAAGTTCCAGGGACAGAACTTAGGATGTGTCCTCCTCCAATATGTAGATGATCTCCTGCTGGCCAGTCCCACTCGAGCCCAATGCTGGGAGGGGACCAAGGCCTTATCTCAGGCTACTGATGGAATCTGGATAGTGGGTATCAAAGAAAAAGGCACAAATTTGCCAGAAAGAAGTCAAATACTTAGGTTTCAAGATCACCAAGGTAAACGAATGCTAGGGGCCAAAAGGAAATAGGCAATATGTGCTATTCCGGTTCCCACTTCCCATTGACAGATTCAGGAATTTCTGGGAGCAGCAGGATTCTGTTGAATATGGATACAAGAATTTTCAAAACTGGTAAAACCCTTATTTGAGGCTCTGAAAAGAGAAGAAATGGCACCCCTTGTCTGGGGCCCTGATCAGGAGAAGTAACCAAAGTTCTACTGAGAGACATCATCCAAAAATATGGAATGCCATTGACTATAGGATCAGACAATGGCCCAGCCTTTGTAGCAGAAATGGTACAGCAGGTAGCTAAAACTCTAGGCATCCAATTGAATTTACATATGGCCTACTGGCCCCAGAGCTCAGGGAAAGTAGAACACATGAATTGGACCCTTAAGCAGATCATAACAAAACTATGTCAAGAAACCAAACTGCCCTGGACTGATATACTGTCCCTAGCTCTCCTGCAAGTATGTTGTACCCCTTGGGCAAAGATAAGGTTCTCCCATTTGATATCTTATACGAGAGACCTCCTTCACTGATCAAATTCAAAGCGGATATAAAAGAACTGGGAAATTTGGAAATCCAAGGACTAGGAAAAACCATTCTTGAGATACATAAGTGGGTAACCAATACAACACCCATCTCCCTAGGAATAACTGTATACCTCCACCAACAAGGGGAGAAGTCTGGATAAAAGACTGGAAAAGGGAACCCCCAAACCAACCTGGAAAGGACTCTATTTAGTTATACTAACTATTCCCACAGCTCTCAAGGTTGCAGATCTGAATACCTGGATCCACCACTCACAAGTGAAGGCAGATCCCCTGCCACATGACAACAAAGCTGCCTGGACAGTGACCACCAGCCAGAACAATCCTTTGCAGGTCACCATTAAGAGTAGAGTGAAACCTGCTGATTGGTCTATAACAAGCGCCTGAGGACTCCGCTAGTAGAATGGATGGTCATCATCTGCTGGACTGATCCCAGCACTGGACTCTGTATCCTTAGGAGCCTCACAGGATCAAGTAGACACATTAGCAGCAGTAGTATTACAAAATAGAAGGGGGTTAGACCTACTGACTGCTGAAAAGGGAGGAATATGCCTCTTCTTAAATGAGGAATGTTGCTTTTATGTTAATCAGTCAGGAATAGTTAGAGACATGTCCCAGCAGTTAAAGGAACAAATTACAAAAGACAGGAATTATCGGAATCTCAGAGTTCGTGGGGTAACTTATGGAACTGGGCATCTTGGGTACTCCCATTAGTTGGTCCTCTCTTACTGCTTTTAATAGCGCTCCTGTTTGGCCCTTGTATTTTCAACATGCTAACCTGTTCCATTTCCTCTCTCTTAGAAACAATAAAGCTCCAGGAGATTGGGAAATGGCAGCGGCGTGAATGCAAGCTACACTGACAATCTCCCAGGACCAAACGGGAATTACAACTAAAATAAGGACAAATCGTCGGGAAAAAGCATCAGAAAAGCAGCGAGAGAAGATCATACAACCAGGGACACTGAATGAGCCTAGTAGGATCTGTGGAGGCGCGTGAGGGTGGCAGGCTGGGAGCCCATGGACAGCAGCGGCCTTGGCTGTGAGCAGCGGCCTTGGCTGTGAGCAGCAGAGCCTGCCCTCGGGGTTAAGAGCCCCAGCTGCTCCACAGTGCAGAGGGCCAGGACAGAGAGCTAAATAGCCACAGCCACTCACCTGGGGCTCCAGCAGAGGGAGGGCGGACTGGACTGGAACTCTGTGGGGACACCTGGGATTTGGAGGGCGCTCAGAATTTGTGCTGAGCTGTGGCCACAAAGGACAGTGGTGGCCAGCTACTCCTTCCTGGTTATACAGAACGGAAGCCAAGTTTACTCCTTCCCGGAGCTGTGGAAGCCCCACCCTCGGAGATTCCCAGGTGAGGAAAAGAGGTAAAGAAATGCAAATTGAGGCTCATTAACAACCAGCATTGGCCCCACCCTCTGGAAATCCTCTCACACTATAAACACCTGAGGGAGTTTCTCATTCAACTGAGATCCTAAGGCTTTTCAAGTAACTGAGGCTAATAGCCCTGAGGCAAAAAGCTAGAGCATAACTGAACCTTTCCTGAGCTTGCAAATCTACCCAGGAAAGTGAGACTTGACAGTGGTGTTGAAGGAGGGCCCTCCACGCTCATCCAAACCCAGTAGAGGGAGCCACAAATAGCAGAACACCAACACCAACAGGGAAAATTTGGCAGGCTCCAAAACCCACTGAGATAGCAAAAATGGTGAAACAAAGAAACAGATCCCAAATGAAAGAACAAGAGAACTCTACCAAAGATTAAATAAATGAAATGCAGTTAAGCAAATTATCAGAGGTAGAGTTCAGAGCCATGATCTTGAGGAAACTAACAGCATGAGTAAGGACATCGACACCATGAAAACCAACCAAGTGGAAATAAAGAATGACATAGCAGAAATAAAGAACACATTGGATGGACTGACCAGCAGAGTAGAGGAAGCGGAGGACCGGATCAGTGAATTAGAAAACCGGGTAGAAAAAATCAATCAATCAGAAAACCAAAAAAAACAAAAAAGACAAAACAAAAAAAAAACAACGAAAAACCAGGAAGATAGCTTAAGAGAACTGTGGGACAACTGGAAACATAATAATATTCGCATCATAAGAGTCCCCGAAGAAGAAGAAAATGAGCAAGGGCTAGAGAATATATTCGAAGAAATAGTGACAGAAAACTTTCTTAACCTGGTGAAGAAAGAAGGCATTCAAGTTCAAGAAGCACAGAGAGCCCCAAGTAAGAAGAACCCAAACAGGACCACACCAAGACACATAGTAATTAAAATGCCAAAAATTAAAGACAAAGAGAGAATCCTAAAGGCAGCAAGAGATAAGCAACAGGTTACCTACAAAGGAACCCCCAGAAGGCTATCATCTGACTTCTCAACAGAAACACTACAGGCCAGAAGGGAATGGCATGAAGTAATCAAGGTCATGAAAAACAAGGATCTGAATCCAAGACTACTCTATCCAGCAAGGCTATCATTCAAAATAGAAGGTCAAATAAAGAGCTTCCCAGACAAAAAAAAAAGGCTAAGGGAATATATTAGCACCAAACCAGAACTGCAAGAAATGTTAAAAGGACTGCTGTAATTAGTAGAAGAAATAAGAAGAAAAATAGACCCACACTGAACAAAAATGGCAATAAATAAGCACATATCAATAATCACCTTAAATGTAAATGGACTGAATGCTCCGATAAAAAGGCACAGAGTAGCTGACTGGATAAGAAAGCAAGATTCACATATATGTTGTTTAAAAGAGACCCATCTCACAACAAAAGACTCACATAGGTTGAAAGTAAAGGGATGGAAAAAAATCTTCCAAGCAAACAGAAAGGAAAAAAAAGCTGGGGTAGCAATACTCATATCTGATAAATTAGATTTCAAATTGAAGACCATAACTAGAGACAAAGAAGGTCACTACATAATATTGAAAGGGTCTATCCAACAGGAAGCTATAACCTTGGGAAACATATATGCACCCAATATAGGAGTGCCAAAATATATTAAAAATCTTCTGGAGGACTTCAAAGGAGAAATCAACAGCAATACAATCATAGCAGGAGACTTCAACACCCCACTGACATCACTGGATAGATCATCTAGACAAAAAATTAACAAGGAAATAGAAATACTAAATGAAGCACTAGATCAAATGGATTTAATAGATATATACAGAGAATTACACCCCAAAACTGCAGAATTCACATTCTTCTCAAGTGCACATAGGACATTCTCAAAGATAGACCACATGATAGGACACAAGCTAAGTCTCTACAAGTTCAAGAAGATTGAAATCATATCAAGCATCTTCTCAGATCACAACGGCATGAAACTAGAAATCAATTGCAACAAGAACATGCAAAGACATTTGAAGACATGGAGGCTAAATAGCATGTTATTGAATAATGAATCGGTTACCATGGAGATCAAGGAAGAAATTAAAAACTTTCTGGAAACTAATGAAAATGAACACACAACAACACAAAATCTATGGGATGCAGCGAAAGCAGTTCTGAGAGGGAAGTTCATAGCACTACAGGCGCACCTCAAGACAGAAGAAACATTTCTAATTGACTACCTAACCTCACAACTTAAAGAGCTAGAAAGCGAACAAAAAGAAAACCCTAAAGCAAGTAGAAGGAAGGAAATAGTAAAGATCAGAACAGAAATAAATGACATGGAGACCAAAAAAACAATTCAAAGGATCAATGAAACAAAGAGCTGGTTTTTTCAAAAGATAAACAAGATTAATGGACCCTTAGCTAGACTCACCAAGAAACAAAGAGAGAGAACCCAAATACACAAAATCAGAAATGAAAGAGGAGAAGTAACAACTGACACCACAGAAATACAAAGGATCGTTAACAAATACTATGAACATTTATATGGCAACAAATTCGACAATCTAAGCGAAATGGACACATTTCTGGAAACACATAGTCTCCCAAAACTGAACCGGGAAGAGATAGAAAACTTAAACAGGCCAATAACAACGAAGGAAATTGAAGATGTAATCAAGACCCTCCCAGCAAACAAAAGCCCAGGCCCTGACGGCTTCACAAGGGAGTTTTACCGAACATTCAAAGAAGAACTAACACCCATTCTCCTCAAACTATTCCAAAAAATTCAAGAAGAAGGAAGAATTCCAAACTCCTTTTATGAGGCCAGCATAATTCTAATTCCAAAACCAGAAAAAGACACTACAAAAAAAGAAAACTACAGGCCAATATCCCTGATGAACATAGATGCCAAAATCCTGAACAAAATACTAGCAAATCGGATCCAGCAATACATCCAAAAAAGTATTCACCATGACCAAGTGGGATTCATCCCAGGGATGCAAGGCTGGCACAATATTCGCAAATCAATAAATGTGATGCATCACATAAACAAAATGAAAGATAAAAACCATATGATCATATCAATAGATGCTGAAAAAGCATTTGGCAAAATCCAGCACCCATTTCTGATAAAAACGCTCAGAAACTTGGGAATAGACGGATCATATCTCAACATTATAAAGGCCATATATGAAAGACCTACAGCCAACATCATACTCAATGGACAAAAACTAAAAGCATTTCCCTTAAGAACAGGAACAAGACAAGGATGCCCACTCTCACCACTCTTATTTAACATAGTACTGGAAGTCTTAGCCACAGCAATCAGACATGAAGAAAAAATAAAAGGGATCTAAATTGGAAAGGAGGAAGTTAAACTGTCATTTTTCGCAGATGACATGATATGATACATAGAAAACCCTAAAGACTACATCAAAAATCTACTAGACTTAATAGATGAATTTGGCAAAGTAGCAGGATACAAAATTAACGTCAAGAAATCGACGGCATTATTATACACCAATGATGAACTCACAGAAAGAGAAACTAAAAAAAAATCCCATTTACCATCCCAGCAAAAAAATTAAGATACTTAGGAGTAAACTTAACCAAAGAAGTAAAGGACCTATTTGCAGAAAACTACAGAATATTGAAAAAGAAATAGAGGAAGATATAAAAAAGTGGAAGCACATACCTTGTTCATGGATTGGAAGAATTAACATCATTAACATGTCTATACTACCCAAAGCAATCTATAGATTTAATGCAATCCCCATCAAAATACCAACGACATATTTCATAGAACTAGAACAAATGCTTCAGAAGTTCATATGGAACCAAAAAAGACCCTGAATAGCTACAGCAATCTTAAAAAAGAAGGACAAAGTAGGCGGGATCACAATACAAGACATCAAGTTATACTACAAAGCTACTGTAATCAAAACAGCCTGGTACTGGCACAAGAACAGGCACATAGATCAATGGAATAGAACAGAGAGCCCAGAAATTGACCCAAAACATTATGCTCAATTAATATTCGACAAAGGTGGCAAGAGCATACAATGGAGTAAAGACAGCCTCTTTAATAAATGGTGTTGGGAAAATTGGACAGCTACATGCAAAAAAAAGGAAACTAGACCATCAGCTTACACCATACACAAGAATAAACTCAAAATGGATAAAAGACTTAAATGTGACTCATGAATCCATAAAAATCCTAGAAGAAAATGTAGGCAGTAAAATTTCAGACATCATACGCAACAGAATTTTCACTGATATTATCACCTAAGGCAACAGAAACAAAGGAAAAAAATGAACACATGGGACTACATCAAACTCAAAAGCTTCTGCACAGAAAAAGAAACAACCATCAAAGTGGAAAGGCAACCCACTGTATGGGAGAGCATAATTGCCAATGATATATCAGATAAGGGATTACTTTCCAAAATATATAGTGTGGTCATACATCTTAACAAAAGGAAGACAAAGAACCCAATTAAAAAATGGACAGAGGAACTAAATAGACACCTCTCCAAAGAGGACATACAAATGGCTAAGAGACATATGAAGAAATGCTCAACATCACTAATCATCAGAGAGATGCAAATTAAAACAGCAATGAGGTATCACCTCACACCTGTCAGAATCGCCGCCATCAACAAAGCATCAAACAACAAGTGTTGGCGAGGGTGTGGAGAAAAGGGGACTCTAGTACACTGCTGGTGGGAATGCAGGCTGGTGCAGCCACTGTGGAAAACACCATGGTGTTACCTCAAAAAATTAAAAATTGAATTGCCATTTGACCCAGTGATCCCACTCCTAGGAATATACCCTAAGAAGCCTGAAACACCAAATAGAAAGAATATATGTACCCCCATGTTCATACCAGCGCTATTTACAATAGCTAAAATCTGGAAACAGCCCAAGTGTCCATCAGTAGACGAATGGATAAAAAAGCTGTTGTACATATACACAATGGAATGCTATGCAGCTGTAAGAAAGAAAGCTCTCTTATCTTTTGCGACGACATGGGAGGACCTGGAAACTATTATCCTATGTGAAACAAGCCAAGCAGAGAAAGACAAATATCATATGATCTCACTTATTTCTGAAATATAATAAACATAACAGACTGAGGAACAGGGTAGTCCCAGAGATGTAGAAATAGGGTACAGACTGACAATTGCCAGAAGAGAGGGTGGGGGAGGGGAGCGATGAACCACAGAACTTGTACGCATGTACTCATAACCAATGGACATGGACAACAAAACTGCGGATGGGGCAGGGAGGGAGAGGGAGGAGGGTGACAATGGGGGGAAAAGGAGAAACATCCGTAACAAAAATAAATTAAAGAAAATTATGTAAAGGCACATGTAGATTAAAATATGTGGAAGGGGCCCTGGCTGGTTTGGCTCAGTGGTATTGCATCGGCCTGTGGACCAATGAGTCGTGGGTTCGAATCAAGCCATGGGCACGTACCTCGATTGAAGTTCGTCCCTGGCCCTGGTTGGGGTCGTGCGGGAGGCAACCAGTCAATATGTCCCTGTCACGTAAATGTTTCTCTCTCTCTCTCTCTCTCTCTCTCTCTCTCTCTCTCTCTCCCTTCCTCCCACTCTATCTGAAGATAAATAGAAAAATATCCTCAGGTAAGGATTTTTTAAAAAAAGTAAATGGAAGGGGAAAAGATATCCCATGCTAACAGAAATAAAAAGAAAGCAGAAGTAGTTATATTAATTTCACACAGAGCAGAATTCAGATCAAGGAATGTTATTCAGGGATAAATAAAGACATAACATAATGACAAAACTTAGAGGAGCTTGACCAAAGTTAGGATAAAAAGAGTCTTTGTCACTGATGGTTTCATATAAAAATATTTCAATACACCCTTTAATAATCTTAGACTCTTGAAAAAGATTTAGGTTCCAATCCATGTCATGTTCTGCCACTTACTAGTAGTGTGAACTTAAACAGGGATAATAGTGCCTCTTTTGTGGGGTTATTATGAGAATTAAATGGGAATATATTACAGGCAATAAGTATGAGAACATGAAACTATAAAGTATGTCCATCCATAGTAAGCATCTAAACATTAACTGGTATTAAAAATAATAGGAATAAAGAAAATTTAAGATTGCAGACATTGTATGACCAAGGGAGAATTTACTCCACATAGAATTCATGTAATTGAGCAATGCAAAATATTTCTTTATAGCTAGAATCATAATATCTTTTTTAAGAAATATTGACTAATGCAGAATTTTGTCTTCTATAGGTTTTGACTACATTGCTGGAGAAAATGTTATCTTTTTTAGGACTGAGAAAACTGTAGGAATTTTGAGGTTGCACTTTTCCTCAAAAGATTTACTTCATAGAAATCTGTTCATTTGCAACCAATAATATTTCCTTGATCTACATTCTAGCTACTTACCTATCACTGCATAACAGATCACCATGAAACTTAGAGCTTGAAAACAACAAACATTTATTTATCTCATAATTTCTGTTAGTTAGGGATACAGGAGCAGGTTAGTTGTGTGGTTTTGTCTCAGGTGCTCTCTCACAAGGTTATAGTAAAGAAGTCAGCTAAGGCTGTATACAGTGCTTGTAGACTTGAAGGAAGCTGAGAAATCACTTCCAATGTCACTTTTGGAGCTTTTAGCAAAAGGCTTCAGTTCATCAGCACATGGGCTGCTCCATCAGCTTGTACTGACATGGATTTCCAAAAAGTAGGTGATCCAAGAAAAGAAAAAAAAAAAAGGAGAGCAAGTGAGAGAGAGCATGTCCAAGATGGAAGCCACAAAAATTTACAATAATTACTTATGCCATATTTTATAGGTCACATAGGCCAATTCCAGTACCCTGTGATAAGGGGCTACACAAAGGTAAGAATACCAGAAGGTGGATATCATTGGGGGTCATATTGGAGGCTGGTCACCACAGTCAGTGACTGTGAGTTTAAATGCATCTGTCCATGGATTATTTCATCATCTATTCTCGTTTTCTCCTAATATTTTAATCACATTACAGTAATGTCTAGACTAATACAAATTTTATATATCTCATTTCTGTTGCTACAAGATCTTAAGCACATAGAAAACCAACATGCTCAGAAGCTCAAATATATCGAGGTGTATGTAGTTTTCTTTCTCAAATAAGATAAATTGTATTTAAGACATGAACTCCTCATTGAGAGCTCACAAATTATTTTATTGCTTCTATTCTGGTATTGACCAATAATTATCTAACACTTAAAAATGTTGTTCTCATTTGAAAAATCATTAGTTATTGTGACAGGCACTTCTCACAGACACCAGAGAAGTGTTATCAGACAGACCTCTGAGTCAGAGGAAGTGAGCTGTCCCCAGCCTCGATCCTTGTCTTATATAAATGAATTTATATGAGAGACCTTGATTGCATTGTGAAGTGAATTTATTAAAAAACTAAAGCATGATGGGACTACATCAAACTAAAAAGCTTCTGCACAGCAAAAGAAACAACCATCAAAATGGAAACGGAACCCACTGTATGGGAGAGTATAATTGCCAAGGATACATCAGATAAGGGGTTAAACTCCAAAATATATAGAGTGCTCATACAACTCAATAAAAGAAAGAAAAAGAACTCAATTAAAAAATGGGCAGAGGAATTAAATAGATACCTCTCCAAACAGGACATACAAATGGCTAAGAGACATATGAAGAAATGCTCAACATCACTAATCATCAGAGAGATGCAAATTAAAACAACTATGAGGTATCACCTCACACCTGTCAGAACAGCCGCCATCAACAAATCATCAAACAACAAATGTTGGCAAGGGTGTGGAGAAAAGGGGACTCCAGTACACTGCTGTTAGGAATGCAGACTGGTGCAGCCACTGTGGAAAACACTATGGTGTTACTTCAAAAAATTAAAAATTGAATTGCCATTTGACCCAATGATCCCACTTCTAGGAATATACCCTAAGAAGCCTGAAACACCAAACAGAAAGAATATATGTACCCCCATGTTCATAGCAGTGCTATTTACAATAGCTAAGATCTGGAAACAGCCCAAGTGTGCATCAATAGACAAATGGATAAAAAAGCTGTTGTACATATACACAATGGAGTACTATGAAGCTGTAAGAAAGAAAGATCTCTTGTCCTTTGAGACCACATGGAAGGACCTGGAAAGTATTATCCTAAGCCAAACAAGCCAAGCAGAGAAAGACAAATATCACATGGTCTCACTTATTTGTGGAATATAATGAACATAACAGTCTGAGGAACAGGGTAGACCCAGAGACGTGGAAATAGGGCACAGACTGACAACCCTCAGAAGAGGAGGTGGGGGGGGCCATAAACCACAGAACTTATATGCATGTATGCATAACCGATGGACATGGACAACAAAGCTGGGGACGGGGTGGGGGGAATGGGGAGGAGAGTGTCAATGGGGAAAAAAGAAGAAACATCTGTAACAAAAATAAATTAATAAAAAAAGAAAACTAAAGTGTGAACATTTATTAATGAAGCAAAGCAAGCAAATCTATACATCTGGCTTATGAAGCATAGATGGACTTTCAGCTAATCTGGAGAGCCAGGGAGTATGAAGGGTTTCTGCCTTATATACCCTATTATCTATAAGGTTGTTGTTGTTGTTTTAATTCCTCTGCCAGACATCCTGGAACAAATTAACTTTGAAGGTCTCCCTTTTTCTTTGTTATGGCTTTTCCCACACTTTATGGGAAGTGGCAATTAGATCCTGACTTCTGGCTTTCTGTTCATACTCTTATTTTCCCCTTCTCCCTGCTGTTCTAACAACTTCAGGATGATTTGCACTAAGTGGTCTCTGATTCCTCCTCCTCTACCACCTCCCTTCCCCCTCCTCTCCTGCATTCTTTCATAACAAGAGGTTTTAACTCTTTGTTCTCAAGATAAAGTCCTGCTACAAGCAGCTTGCAAAAATTCTTGGCTTTGTTTAATTTTTCTGCCTCAGTTTCCCTATTCCACTTGTCTCAGAATTTTCCTAGCTATTCATTGTCCTAGCAACATTACAACCAAATGGAAACTGACATGTAGCCTCCCATAATGAGGTTCTGTGAAATCATAAATGAATCAACAAAATTACTTTTGAAATGACGGACAATTTTGTCCCTGATGCATGTGACTGTGTGGTATAACTATGTATGTTGGTGTGTACTACAATAATTTTCCCATTTAAGTATATTCACTAAATTTTCTCTGTATGATATCTTTAGTGCCTAGCATAGTGATCAGAAAACAGTAAGAGCCTTTTTTTAGATAAATATTTTCCCCAGAAATTCCTATCAGTCTTCTACTTTTTTTTGTCAGAATTAGGTAATATGGTCAATGTAGATCAATCTCTAATAAAGCAAAGGTAACTGAGAACAATCGTCATTCATTCCCTGGGGCTAGGAATGAAATTAAGGTTTTGTGTTAGCAAATAAATAAAAAATGCCTGCAACAGGGCAACCAAAATAATTTGCCACAATATGATTGGTCTCAGGAAGGCTTAATAATTCTTAATAACTCTTAATATAGTACTAACTTCCTGCCCTGTTATAAGACATTTCATACTGTGGAGGGAAAAGCAAAATACGTACAAACAATGCTTTTCTACATAGATGGCCCAAGTGTTTGAAGAATTAAACTGATTTCTTTCCATAAAAATGATTAGTGATTTTTCCTGATTATTCCAATTTTTATTGATTTCTCCTTCCTATTATTTCCTTCAGCACTCATAGCCTCTATCCAGGGCAGATCTAGATTTTGTGGGCACTGAACTTACACATGCATTGGGGAACCCTGTTTAAGAAAAAGAATATACAATTAGGTTCAAAAGTGAACATTTGTTTAGAATTAGAAAATAAATTACACATTTTAAGTGACTGATAAATAACACAAATGTCACAAAAATCAAGAAAAATAACACATTTTATTACTTAACTGCCTGACATACCCATCCATATTTGGATATAAATGAAAATCACCTCTTTATATGACAATTATTTGTGAATTTTATTGTATATAGAGGGAATAAAAATATATTTTAGTCTTTCTTTTACATAGTTGATCAAAATTGGTTCATTTTCTATTATTGTTAATAAAGAATGTGACTTCATACATATTCATTGTCTGTAATTTTGCTATAGATAAGTGCTCTACACACACAACTTTTGATAAATTATATTTCATTTAATTTTCATCAAAAATGAAAAGGAACATATGGTCCTTTTATAATCACATTATCAGGAATATTTCTAGTAAGAGAGACATAAGGTCTGGTGAGAACCAAATCCTCTGCTTATAATTTTATACATTTAATGTTTGGAAAACTTTTGCATAGATAGGCTTCTAGCATCATACATTTCAAATCTTGCTTATCCTTCATTGCCTTCATATTTCCAGTGCCAGGAGCTATCGGTCATATTCATATGACAACACAGCTCCAACTTTGCATCTTCATGTTGTAGGCACAGAAAGTGATAAGAGTATTCCTGGAAGCTTCTCCTATCCTGGGGCAGTTAGTACTAACTACACATAAAAGTGGCTGTGAACCACACAGATAGATCCTACAAAAGCCAAACTAAATGATTTCCAACTCAACTTCCCCTTAACCAGATCCCTAGTATGTTTGTAGCTCCTACAACCCTAGTCTATACAAGACAAAGAAGGTGGGTAGAAAAGGTGAAATGTGGAAATGGCTTTGGAGAGTTTTGAGGTACATGGTAGAAAATGCATAGATTGTATTGAAGAGACTGTTGGTAGAAATATGCACATTAAAGACAACTCTGATGAGGATGCAGAAAGAAAAGAAGAGAGCTGTAGAGAAAGCTTCTATAATCTCAAAGATATACATATATCATAACAAACAGAATGTTGGTAGAAATATGAATGTTAAAAGTTCTTCTGTTGAGGTCTCAGGTAGACATGAGGAACATATTATTAGAAACTGGAGAAAAGGTGATTCTTGTTATAAGGTGGACAAGAACTTGGACAAATTGTGTTCTAATGTTTTATGGAAAGTAAGAATTGTAAATGATGAACATAGATATTTAACTGAGGATATTTATGAGTAAAATTTGGAAGGCACAGTTTGGTCTCTTATGGCAGTTTATCATAAAATGCTAGAAGAGAGAGATAAATTGAAGAAAAAATTGTCAGTCAAAAAGGAACCCAAACTTGACTACTTGGAAAATTCTCAGCATATCCATATTGCAAAAAATGAGAAAGCATATTGTAGAGAGAACATCAAAGATGAAGCTGGACAGCCATTTTCTAAAGAAATTACAGCATATGATTTAAGAATCCAATCAACCACCTCAGCATAAACCAGAAATAGAGAGGGGGTATTACCAATAGAAATGCTGCCAGCCTTGCCTGAAGGGGACAAAGACTTCTGGGATTCTAGAGGAAGGGCCAGTACAATTATCTGTCTATGAACATGCTTTACCCTTCAAGTGAAGGAAGAATGACCCCAAAGGTGGTTCAGAGTTCAGCAGAGCTTCCACTGCTACCATGAGCCCAGGGGCCACAAGCCCAGGGAACAGAGCCTTCTCCTGTTTGGTTCCAGAGTGGTCAGACAGACACCAAGCGCCAAAGAAGCAGGGCCACCTTTCAGAGATGAGGGAGTGTGATTGCCATACTGGACAAGAAAGATAGAGCATCAAGACAAAGAACCTTAAAATCAACAGTATAGTGATTACCAGAAGAAAAAGGAGTCAGGTGTGGTAGGAGAGGGTAAAGGGTGGATAAATGGTGATGGAAGGAGACTTGACTTTGGGTGGTGAACACACAATACACTATACAGATGATGTATTATAGAATTGTACACCTGAAACCTATATACTTTTAGTAACCAATGTCAACCAATAAATTAAACAAGTAAATAAATAAATAAATAAATAAATAAATAAATAAATAAATTCAATCTAAAAAAATAAAATAAAAAGTTCAAAACAAAATTTAATGGCATGTGTGTGCTAGGTTTTGGACTTGCCTGGGACCTGTGATCCCTCTCTTGTTTTCAATTTCTTCTGTATTGGAATGGAAATGTCTATCATGTTTCTGTCCCACTATTGTATTCTAAAAGCAGATAATTTATCTGGTTTCACAGGTTCAAAGCTGGAGAGGAATTTTATCTCAGGATGAATCAAACCTGGAGTCTCACCCAAATCTGATTAAGATAATGTTTAAATGAGACTTTGGACTTAGAGTTGAGTTGGAATAAGTTAAGGCTTTTGTGGCTGTTGGAATGATGTGAATGTAATTTGCATGTGTTGAGGACATGAATTGGGGATGGGGGGTAGAAAGCAAAGAATTATGGGCTGAATTGTATACCCCTAAAGTCCTAACACCCAGTAACTAAGAATGTGACTGTCTTTGGAGATAAGGCTTTTAAAGGGGTAATTAAGTAAAAATGAGGTTTTATAGGTGGGTCCTAATTCAATATAATTGTGTTTTTATAAAAAAGAGATTAGGACACAGACATACCAAGTGAAAATACAGGGAGAAGATAGCCAGCTACAAGCCAAACAGAGAGGCCTCAGAAGAAGCCAAATGTGCCTATACCTTGATCTCTGACTTCTACACTCTAGAACAGTGAGAAAATAAATTTCTGTTCTTTAGGTCACCAGTCTTTGGTTCGTAGTTATGGCAGCCTTAACAAACTAATAAAATTCCTTTAGAAGCTTCCAAGAGACCCATTATAGCATGGGTCTCTGAAGCTTAAATTTCATTAGCTTCATGATATATCAGTCTCTCTCTGTAAATCACAATTTATCAGTTAATTTTATTCTATTGTGTATCATTCAGTAATTATTCTATCATAAGTACCTTGAGGACATTGACAGTTTTCTGAGTCTTCAAGATCCATCCAGTTCCTGTCTTGCCCCACTTATGTCCCAAGAGAGAATTAAACATGGTAGGTATCTAACAAATAACATAAT
This sequence comes from Tadarida brasiliensis, assembly GCA_030848825.1. Lineage (NCBI taxonomy): Eukaryota > Metazoa > Chordata > Mammalia > Chiroptera > Molossidae > Tadarida > Tadarida brasiliensis. Next base: position 52,064,042 of record CM061280.1, on the reverse strand, counting down.
AATTTATTCATCAGACCTGCATGGCATCTCACCTAGAGTTCTTAAAAGTTTATTAAAGAGAGCATTTGCCATCTTCCTAAGACTAATTTCTTTTCTGTGAAGATATGGTTATTGCTGCAAGTACGGATTTTCACATGATACTTTTGTTGAAAGCCAGGGTAATTTTGGTATACTAGTAAATTTCTAGAAACACATAGTCTTCCAAAACTGAACCAGGAAGAGATAGAAAACTTGAACAGACCAATAACAACTAAATAAATTTAAGATGTAATCAAGACTCTCCCAGCAAACAAAAGCCCAGGTGCAGACAGCTTCATGGAGGTTTACCAAACATTCAAAGAAGAACTAATACCCATTTTCCTCAAACTATTACAAAAAATTCAAGAAGGAAGACTTAAAAATTCATTTTATGAGGCCAGCATAATTCTAATTCCAAAGCCAGATAAAGACAATACAAAGAAAGAAAACTACAGGCCAATGTCCCTGATGAACATAGATGCCAAAATCCTTAACAAAATATTAGCAAATCAGATTCAGTAATACATTAAAAAATTGTTCACCATGACCAAGTGGGATTCATCCCAGGGATGCAAGGCTGGCACAATATTAGCAAATCAATAAATGTGATACACTACATAAACAAATGAAAGACAAAAATAATATGATCATATCAATAGACACTGAGAAAGCATTTGACAAAATTCAGCATGCATTTCTGATAAAAAAAAAAAAACTCTCAGCAATGTGGAAATAGAGGGATCATATCTCAATATAATAAAGGCCATATATGAAAAACCTACAGCCAACATCATACTCAATGGTGTTGAGTACAAGCATTTCCCTTAAAAACAGGAACAAGACAAGGATGCCCACCTTTGACACTCTTATTTAACATAGTACTGAAAGTTTTAGCCACAGCAATCAGACATGAAGAAAAAATAAAAGGGATCCAAGTTGGAAAAAAGGAAGTGAAACTGTCATTATTCACAGATGACAAGATATTGTACATAGAAAACCCTAAAGACTCCATCAAAATTCCACTAGATTTTATAAACAAATTTGGCAAGGTAGCAGAATACAAAATTAACATCAAGAAATCGACAGCATTCTTATACACCAATAATGAAGTCACAGAAAGAGAAACTAAAAAAACAATCTCATTTACCATTATGGCAAAAAGATTAAGATAATTAGGAATAAATTTAGCCAAAGAAGTACAGGACCTATTTACAGAAAACTACAGGACATTGAGAAAAAAAATAGAGGAAGATATAAAAAAGTGGAAGCACATACCTTGTTCATGGATAGGAAGAATTAACATCATTAAAATGTCCATACTACCCAAAGCAATCTATAGATTCAATAGGTCAATCCCCATCAAAATACCAATGACATATTCCACAGAACTACAACAAACATTTCAAAAGTTCATATGAAACCAAAAAAGACCCCGAATAACCACATCAATATTGAAAAAGAAGGACAGAGTAGGTGGGATCACAATACCAGATATCAGGTTATACTACAAAGCCATTGTAATTAAAACAGCCTGGTACTGGCACAGAAACAGGCATATAGATTAATGGAACAGAACAGAGAACCTAGGAATTGATCCAAGACATTATACTCAATTAATATTTGACAAAGTTGGCAAGAGCATACAATGGAGTAAAGACAGCTTCTTTAATAAATGGTCTAGGGAAAACTGGACAGCTACATGCAAAAAGATGAAATTAGACCAACAACTTGCACCATACACAAGAATAAACTCAAAATGGATAAAAGACTTAAATGTGACTCGTAAACCCATAAAAATCCTAGAAGAAAATGTAGGCAACAAAATTTCAGACATCATATGCAACAGAATTTTCACTGTTACAAGGCCTAAGGCAAGAGAAACAAAGGATAAAATGAACACATGGGAATACATCAAACTAAATAGCTTCTGCACAACAAAGGAAACAAGCATCAAAATGGAAAGGTAATCCACTATATGGGAGAGCATAATTGCCAATGATACACCAGATAAGGGGTTAATTTGCAAAATATATAGAGTGCTCATACAACTCAACAAAAGGAAGACAGAGAACCCAATTAAAAATTGGGCAGAGGACCTAAAGAGACACCTTTCCAAACAGGACATACAAATGGCCAAGAGACATATGAAGAAATGCTCAACATCACTAATCATCAGAACAACCATGAAGTATCACCTCACACCTGCCAGAATGGTTGTCATCAACAAATCATCAAACAGCAAGTACTGGCGAGGGTGTGGAGAAAAGGGGACTCCAGTACACTGCTGGTGGGAATGCAGACTGGTGCAGCCACTATGTAAAACAACATGGTGTTTCCTCAAAAAATTAGAAAGTGAACTGCCATTTGACCCAGTGATCCCACTTCTAGGAATATATCCTAAGAAGCCTGAAACATCAATCAGAAAGAATATATGTACCCCTATGTTCATAGCAGCACTATTTACAATTGCTAAGATCTAGAAACAGCTCAAGTGTCCATCAATAGATAAGAGGATAAAAAAGCTGTGGTGCATATATACAATGGAATACTATGCAGCTGTAAGAAAGAAAGATCTCTTATCCTTTAGACAACATGGAAGGACCTCGAGAGTATTTTTTTCAATTTTTATTAATTTTTTTTGTTACAGATGTTTCTCCTTTCCCCCCCGACACCTTTCTCCCCATCCTGACCCCCCACCTACTCAGCAATGTTGTCTATGTCCATTGGTTATGCATACATGCATATAACTTCTTTGGTTCACCTCATCCTTCCCCTCACCCTCTTCCTCTGAGCTTTGTCAGTCTGAACCATACTCCTTTCTATGTCTCTGGTTCTATTTTGTTCATCAGCCCACCTTGTTCATTATATTCCACAAATAAGAGAGATCATGTGGTATTTGTCTTTCTCTGATTGGCATATTTTGCTTAGCATAATACTCTCGAGGTCCCTCCCTGTTGCCTCAAAGGATAAGAGATCTTTCTTTTTTACTGCTGCATAGTATTCCATTGTATATATGTACCAGAGCTTTTTTTATCCACTCATCTATTGATGGACACTTGAGCTCTTTCCACATCTTAGCGATTGTTAATAGTGCTGCTATGAACATAGGGGTACATATATTCTTTCTGATTGGTGTTTCAGGCTTCTTAGGATATATTCCTAGAATTGGGATCACAGAGTCAAATGGCAGATCAATTTTTAATTTTTTTGAGGAAATGCCATACTGTTTGCCATAGGGCTTGCACCAGTCTGCATTCCCACCAGCAGTGTACTGGAGTCCCCTTTTCTCCATACCCTTGCCAGCACTTATTGTTTGATCATTTGTTGATGGCAGCCATCCTGGGAGGTGTGAGGTGATACCTCATAGTCATTTTAATTTACATCTCTCTGATGATTAGTGACACTGAGCATTTCTTCATATGTCTCTTGGCCATTTGTATGTCCTGTTTGGAGAGGTGTCTCTTTAGGTCCTGTGCCCAATTTTTAATTGGGTTCTCTGTCTTCCTTTTGTTGAGTTGTATGAGCACTCTATATATTTTGCAAATTAACCCCTTATCTGGTGTATCATTGGCAATTATGCTCTCCCATATAGTGGATTACCTTTCCATTTTGATGCTTGTTTCCTTTGCTGTGCAGAAACTTTTTAGTTTGATGTAGTCCCACGTGTTCATTTTTTCCTTTGTTTCTCTTGCCTTAGGCATTGTATCAGTGAAAATTCTGCTGCATATGATGTCTGAAATTTTGTTGCCTATATTTTCTTCTAAGCAAAATGAGCCAATCAGAGAAAGACAAATACCACACAATCTCACTTATTTGTGCAATATAATGAACAATATAAACCGATGAACAAAGTAGACCCAAACACATAGAAAGTAGTATGGTTCAGACTGACAAACCTCAGGGGGGGGGGCAGGGGGATGGCTGAGATAAACCAAAGAACTTATATGCATGTATGCATAACCAGTGGACATAGATAACAATACTGGTTGGGGGTGGGGAGGGCGGGATGGGGAGGAGGGTGTCTAGGTGGAGAAAAGAAGAAATATCTGTAACAAAAATAAATTAATAAAAATTGAGAAAAATAAAATAAAATGCAAAGTACCAGGTATCAAGTAAATATTTATTAATAACTAAAAATAAGAAAACTATTTTATATCTAGGAAGCATATAGATGTCATGAAAGAAGAACTTCAGTAAGTAATTACATGACTGTAGAGAATCATTAACTTCATGTTTGAGGCCAGGGACAACCCAAATGAAATTAATACATTATTAATACAATTTCCAATAGTGTTATACCTAATTCATCTGCTTCTTGAAATTGAAATCTGAATAGTATTTTATGTATTTAGAACCTTACTTTCACTTTTCATATATATAATTCACGTAAGTGCATGTAAATACAGATTGAATTTAGAAAGCAAACTAACACCTGTTTAAATGCTGAAAGGAACTATAAACATCCTAAACCCTGTCCATTTGTAATGTGTTGCAGTAAATTCTATCCTTTTTATTGATGGACTCTTAAAATTAGCTTAATTTCTACTTGCTGTTTTTAAAAATTGCTATTGATTTAATTATTTTCCTGATTAATATTTTAATAGGCTTTATTCTCATAATTCATTAAAAGAAAGCATCCAGAGCTGGAAAATATAATTATATACTCTCATAATGATTTACTTGATTCTACTGATTGTTTCCTTGATGTTTTCTTGAAAGTGGAGGTTAGGATATCTGAATCTATATTCAAACTTTCTTCTTCTCAAGGTAAGCCCCAGATAGACTTTCTTATTAATTAATTAGTTAATTAAATACCACAAGTGAGAAAGCCAGTCTATTTCTTCTGAAAATGAACCTTTGTTTTACCTGTCAGACCTATGAAAAAAATGCTAGGCAGGGCCCTAGTGAAAGAATAATAAAACACAACCATGTCTCATCTAGATGGAAAAATAAAAGATCAAATATGTCCTGTTTTATCTAAAATATCACAATTTAAGGAAAAATTATAACTAAATATTATAATGTAAACAAAGCTGGCAAACTGGATTTTTTAAAATCATAAAGTAGAATGAAATGAAGATATTTTAGTCAATGGAAAGCAGATTGTTTAAGGTATATCTATGCAAACCCTGTCTCCTTCTCAGTCATAGGTCAATGTTTTCTATGTGATAAAATATCAGAGTTCATGAGGATCTCATGGTTATAGTACTTAGTTTTGCTTGCTTATATAACCAACAACATATTCCAATTGATGATTTCAGCTGATAACTGTACCAAGCAAAAAAGCTTGCTTCTGTTTAACCTACCATGCTAAAGGCTAAAAATGTGTTTTCTAAAGGGACTGTGACTTGATTATTGTCATTAATATAAATGAGTAGATAACAAATGTATTTCTTAACCTGAGTTCCAGGATATGAAATGCTGAAATAATATGATATATTCATGGGATCAAAAGACAAACAAAATATGTGGGTGCTGTAATTGTTCTACCCTAATTGTGGTAATTGACTAGGGTTTCACTAAATAAATATGTTACTTAACTGTGTTGTGGCAGAAATTCGGTCGGCAGGAAGAGATAGACTAAATGTACTCAGAGGATTAGAAAATGACTGTTTAATGTGCACTGGTGCTGTCCCAGTGGAGTCACCTCCAAAGACTGAGCCTAGAGCCCAGGTTCCAACCGCCTCCTATACATGATAAGCTTCAGTGCATTTGGGGGCTTTTTAGTTCTGCTGTAGTTTAGGCAGTAGGCAGATGTAAGGGGATTACAAAAGGCAGGGGAAGGGTCTCTGCACTGCCTAAGGAGGTTGTCTGCAGAAGGCTTGCCTTCTCATTCTCCATGTTGATTCTCAAGTTGCTCCTAGCAGACTTAGAGAACATCTTGGATGGAGAGTTCCCTTAGTGCCATGTGAAGAAGAGGGGTGACAATCTCTCTGACTGTTTAAGGAGTCTACTTAATCCTATAAGGCTACTGAGGATACAGAGTCCAGTGCTGGGATCAGTCCAGCAGGTGATGACCATTGATTCTACTGGCAGAGTCCTCAAGCGTTTGCCGTAGACTGATCAGCAGGTTTCACTGTCCTCTTAAGGGTGACCTGCAGAGGATTGTTCTGGCTGGTGGTCACTCTCCAGGCAGGTTAATTCTCATGTGGCAGGTGAGCTGCCTTCACCCATGAGTGGTGGATCCAGGTATTTAGACCTGCAACCTTGAGAGCCATGGGAGTGGTTAGTATAACTAAATCAGACTCCTTCCAGATTGGTTTGAGGGGTTCCCTTTTCCAGTCTTTTATCCAGACTTCTCCCCTTTTTGGTGGGGGTATACAGTTGTTCCCAGGGAGATGGGTGTTGTATTGGTTACCCACTTATGTATCTCAAGAATGGTTTTTCCTGGTCCTTGGATTTCCAAATTTCCCAGTTCTTTTATATCCCCTTTGAATTTGATCAGTGGGGGAGGTCTCCTGTATAAGATTTCAAGTGGGAGAATCCTATCTTTGCCCGAGCGATACAATGTACTCACAGAAGAGCTAGGGCCAGTATATCAGTCCAGGACAGGTTGGTTTCTTGACATAAATTTTCCATGTTCTGATTAAGGGTCTGATTCATACCTTATACTTTCCCTGAGCTCTGGGGCCAGTAGGCCGTGTGCAAATTCCATTGGATTCCTAGAGTTTTAGCTACTTGCTGTACTATTTCTGCTATGAAGACTGGGTCATTGTCTGATCCTATAGTCAGTGGCATTCCATATCTTGGGATGGTGTCTCAGTAGAGCTTTGGTTACTTCTCTTACTTTTTCCATACATGTGGGGTAAGCTTCAACTCAGCCGGAGAAAGTACAGATGAACACCAGGAGATATTTATTTCATCTACTGGGTCTTATTTCCGAGAAGTCTGCCTCTAGATCTTCAAAAGGTGCTTGACCACAGTGCTGGATCCCGGTGCTGGGTCCAACCTGGGGCCTTTCTTCTCCTGGTTCTAGAACCACTAGCTGAGTCACCACCAAGCTGACAGAGTTGCAGATGCTCGGATGCTTGAAGGCCTTGGTTGTGGCTGCCATGACTGTGAGCAGGTAGCACTTCAGCCCTGCACCATGAAATGCTGCCATCTTGGAATCTGCCACCACCAGGGTCTCCACGAATCTACTCAGGGAAGCAAAGTGCTTGGCTCTTTGGGGGCTGGGTCTGGGGTTCCCAGGAGAAGTCTTGGCACTGCAAATGGGGCACTGGCCACTGATGGGCCTCTTCTGGCATAAGATGTGAGCCCCAGGCCCCCCTGCAGAGTTAGCAATGCCTCCCTCCAGGGGCTGGATGTGGAGTTCGGTCCCATGATGCTGCGGTACCCCTAACAGGGCTCCCTCATCTCAGTGCAGAGATGCCACCAACTCTGGAACTCCCTTGATGGTGCCAGTGAGGTAGGTGCCCAACTCTGTCCGACCCAGCAGCTCAGGAGCCTGGCCCAGGTACTGCACTGTCAGCCCTTGACCCACACACCCAGGTCTTGCTCCAGCTCTAACAGCAGTGTCTCCCCAAAGGCAGGCAAACTGTACCACAACCTGGCAGGGATGCCTAAATCAGGCAGGACACTACTGGTGAGTTTCTTAGGAAACACCATTTTCTCCTCCTGGGGGAGGGGTCTGGCCAGCCAGGCTGAGGGCAGGAGGGAGGCCAGCAATAACAGAAGCAGCCACACTAGCCCAGAGAAGGTCACAGTGGGGAGCAGTAGACGGGGTTGTGTTCCCCACAGCCAGCTGCCCATCCAGGCCCTCCTGGGATGTGAGTCCAGCTGGGACATGGCAGGGAGCTGAAGCTGGGAGGGACTGAGGCCATCTGCCACCACGTCCTTCACACCCTGGCTTTGTGGAAAACTCCATTCTGCAGCCTGGGGCTTAGACTAGCACCAGGGTCAGAGGCAGAGTTTCAGAGGGGCTGGGGACCTTCAGATGAGATGGAGAAAGCTTGCCCCTTGGCTTGGGAGAGGTGCCTAGTGGCCCAGCTCCTGCAAACCCTTCTCTCCTGCGTATTTTTCTCTCCCTGCCTCTGTCTTCCGCAGCTTCTCTGGCCTCTCTCTCTCTGCACCAAATTCTGGCTTCCCCTCTGTGACTTTGTCTGTCTCTCTCCTGCCCTTTCCTGTGTCTCTGTGTCTGCGGGTCTCCCTGAAGTTTCCTCATCAGGTAAGGCCTCTTGTGCCCAGGCTTCTTTGTCTAGATGTCCACCTGGTGCTTGAGTCTGAAGCCACTTTCTGGTTTCTGTAACAATCCGCCGACATTCTTCTGTGTTGAATAGGGTGAGTAAGAGTTGTTTACAGTTGACCCAGGTCGGGTGATGAGTCTGGAACACTGATCCTCCCTTTGTAGGGTCCCATCAAAGCCCATTCTCTGTGGACTCCTTGTCTCCTGCACTGGTAATTGCATTGCCAGTAGGGGCTTTGGTCCCTGGATCACTGACCTGAGACATCTTCCCACTGGCTCTGGTGACCCTGGTTCCAGTGACCCTGGCTCCGGCAGCGCATTGGCTGGTTGTGGGGGTGAAACAGTTGGAGGTGGGCTGTCGGGCAGGTGAGATTCCCCATCCTTAGGTAGTGGGGCATATAGTGGTGGCAGTGGAGGGGCCTCTTTCAAATCCCCTTGTAATACAGGAGGCCACTTAATTCGCCATGAAGTCTTCCTTTCACCTTGTGTCATGAGGACCTTACACTGTCCTTGACTTGTAACATAGAATCAGACCCAAGAAGGCATGATTTGGGCTATTTCCTACCACTGGTCTATGTAAGGAAATTGGTCCGATGGCCGGAGTCTCTGGTCACGACCCTATACACGGCCTGGACTGTGGGGACATCAAGGGTGCCTTCAGAGGGTCATCCCACACCAAAGGTGGGCCATTCTAATTCACAGAGGGTGCATAATTTTCCAGGGGTCAATTAGATCTCATAATCTCCTGAGAACCTCTTTTTAAAATTCCTTATCATACATTCCAGAACAGTGGATTTAGAGGAACTTCCCCCCATAATGATATCTAAGATGGTTAAGCAAACCTCCCAGTGAACAGTGCCATGAGACAAACAGGAGGAAACTCTCATTTTGTCTGCCTGGCCACTCCCTTCGAGGGGAATTAAGTACCTCTTGGCATTGGCAGGACAGTATAAACCCCTGACTCAGGTTGGGTTCACTGGTGGAGACAAATGTCCCCAAACACCTGATATTTCCCTTAGCCATATGAGGTCACCACTGATCCACAGGTTGAGACTCACACAGGCTCCGTAACAGGCATTGTGGAGCACGATCACTCACACACACAATCACACAGAATTTAAACTTTCCACCCAGGAATTCCTTATATTGTGCAGCATCTGTGCCACCTGGGAGGTGATCAAGCTCCCCTTCCGCCTTAGAGGCTGGCCTAAAGTTGGTCCTGGGTCCCCGGGAACACTTACCTATCCCATGTCCTGTTAGGCTTTTCTATCCTCCCCAGAGTCCGTTTGAATGCAGTGGTGGCCGACTACAGTCGGGCCCAGCGAGGGTGAGCATCCAGTGAAATCATCAGTGGCATGCCCTCCTTTCAGTTGCAGGGGCCCAAAATTAGTGGGTCCTTCCCACTGGCTTCTGACAACCGTACCTCAAGAGGCCAGAGTGGCTGTCGGCTTCCCAGCCAATGCACCAAATGTTGTGGCAGAAATTCGGTTGGCAGGAAGAGACAGACTGCACGCACTCGGAGGATTAGAAAATGATTGTTTAATGCACACCTCCAAAGGCTGAGCCCCAAGCCAAGATTCCAGCCACCTTTTATACATGATAAGCTTCAGGGTATTTGGGGGTGTCTAGTTCTGCTGTAGTTTAGGTGGTTGGCAGATGTAAGGGGATTACAAAAGCCGGAGGCGGGGTCTCTGCACTGCCTAAGGGGGTTGTCTGCAGAAGGTTTGCCTTCTCTACTGTAAAAATAATACATATATGCTTATTGTAAAAAATTGGGAAAGCAGAGAAATTTAAAGCTAATACTCTATATACCACTGTATTCCACTTTTTTCCCCTTACACATTGCATATCTGATGCATTTTCCAAAGTGCTTTATAATTTTTGTAAATGTCATTTACAGAGTTTATTATAATGGTATATCACAATAAAGAGCTAAATAAAGGGTGGTGCTTAAAAATATGTTAGACATATTTAAAATTAAATATACTATGTCAAGAAAGAATAGATGTAACCAGTGACTATTATTTGCTGTTTGTTGGACAATACTACATTTTTAAACAATTATCTTTTCTAGTGTTGTTAATTTTACTTGAATTCTCATTTATGGAAATGAATAACTGTGCCTGTGAATAAATATGTTTAAAGCATATAATGAAAGCATATCATTTATACTTCCTCAGAAACATTTTAGCTGTGCTGGAAGCTGGAGTAGATTTTTAATTTGGACTTCCCTCAATTGATAATTATAGTTTCTAGTTAAATTGATGTAAACATATAATAATTCAAATGCTCAGTCACATGACTTTTTAGCACCTTAAATTACGTCTTCCCTAATTAAGAAACTCATTAAGCTAAAGTTTCAGATAACATATATTCTCAGCACTTCACTGAACTTAGATCAGTTGCTTAGTTTTATTTAGGCAGTGTCTATTTTGAGATTTTTCCAGACCATTTTTTCAAATGTTATCAGAAAGGCTTTAACAAATTAATGAACTATCTGTCCATAAACTTGTCCAAAGTCTTTACCAATAATTAAGAAAAATATTTTACTCTGCTCTGATGTGGTTTCTTTAGAATAGAAAATAGAATCTTGAGATTGTTTTTAACAAAACCATTTCTAAAGAGAGAGAAAGAACAGGTGGCTTAAAGAGGGAAAGAATTTTAACTTATGAAAGTGACTAAATCTTTCTAAATTCATACATAGTATCCAATCCTCTAGTTGTTCAATTGTTTTTCATTTTTCATTTTTTTTTTATTGATTTTAGAGAGAGAGGAAGGGAGAGGGAGAGATAGAAACATCGATGAGAGAGAACATCGATTGGCCACCTCCTGCATACCCCCTACCAGGGATTTGGCCCACAACCTGGGCATGTGCCCTGACCGGGAATCGAACCTGCGACCTCTAGGTGCATGGGTCACCGTTCAACTACTGAGCCACACCCGCTGGGCCAGTTGTTCAATTCTTAAAATTTAAATGCTTTTGGCTATAAAAATATTACATCTAATAATTTTGAAGTATGCTTTCAGTAATGTATTTTTTAATTTAAAATGTCTTACCACTGAAAATGTCATCATGAATTATGAAACTGTTCTATATTTAATTTTATTTGGTGTCATAGGCTATGAAGAAAAAATTTAGTGAAATAAGGGTTAATAATTATTTCACTTTAACCTTAATTATGTTTCTTTCTTTCTTTTTTCTTTTTTTTATTAGCTAATCATAATTGAGTGTCCTTTAAATCAGGACACCAATGACACTTTGTCTCCAATTAACAGTGAAAACCTTCTTTGATTCTTTGACTTTTTATGAGGTGAATTTATATTTTCCAGTCTAACATACATGACAACATAATTCTCTCTACTCATTAATATTCAGCTTTGCTGCTTTAATGAGAAAAAAAACAGGATAAATGTAATGTCATCTGCTTATCTAAGGCATTAATAATTTTGCTAATGTAAAGACACCAAAAATGCTTTTGAATAATAATAGCTAACATTAATTGAACACTTGCTATATGCCAGACACTGTTCTCTGTGCCAAATATGTATTAAGTCATTTGATACTCATAATTGCCTTATGAGGTAGTAACTATTGAATAGTGAACACAAATATATGTACCTAACCTACTTTTAGGTTTAGTCTTTTATTTGTTCTATGGTTCTGTTACCATTAAAATGAAACTCTGAAAATGATGTTTAAAACAAATATTTAATGACATGGAAAAGTGTATATGATTTAACACTTAAGCTCTATATATAGAGTTATACTGGCTCTATTTTAAATAGGTGCATATTTATGTATATATAGAGAGATGAAGTTTACCAAATATTCATGGTGTTCCCTCTAGATAGTGGAATTTCAGGTGATTTTTATTTTTTTCTTTATATACTCTATATCATTTGAACCTAAGCAGTACCAACAACTTAGCCTGGCAATAAAATATTAACAAAAGTCACATGAAGAATGTGGACTTGACTGGTAGAAAAATGTGTTCTATGTTAGGTATTAATGCTCCAAAGCAGAAGGACCAAGCTAAAAGAATTGTTGTTCCAGTTTCAGATGATATTCTGGTGATCTGGGAGCTATATTTAGTTCAGAATAAAATGTGTAGGAGAGAACCCAAGCATTTTCCTTTGTTCTAATGAGCCAAATGAGCATATATGTAATCCTTACTGATCTGTTTCTACTCTCTAAAATTAGACTTAAGCATCCAGTGCTAAGGACACAAAAATAGAATCCAACAGCACTTTTCAACTTTGTCCTATGTAAATCCAATGGTGCCCATTTAATTCTGATCCATATTGAAAAGGAAGGATTTGAATGAAGTGTAAGAAATGTGAAAGGGGTTATTATATCTTTGTGAGAATGTGTATATTGTGTACACATTTTTAATTATTGATTTGAGAGAGAGAGAAAAAGAGAGAGAGAAATTGATTTGTTGTTTCCCTTATCTGCACATTCATTGGTTGATTCTTGTATGTACCCTGGTCAGAGATTGAACTCACAACCTTGGTGTATGGGGATGATTCTCTAACCAACTGAGCTACCTTTGTTCTTATGCACATATAAGCTACTCATAGAAACTCACTCATACTGGCTGCTAATGTTTAATCAAACGAATGTGCCAGTTTATTTGTTCAGTGCAGTTAGCAGAAATCAGTGTCATCGGAGTACATGATCAAGTTTCTGCAAGATGTCATAGAAACCAACATTTTAATCAATTTCCTAAAAACAAAACACAACAAAAAACACCCAGTTTTATTTTATGGCAGACTTAGAGCCTAGAAAGAGGAGCTTCTAGGTAGAGAGGAAAACCAGTTGAGAATGAAACCTTTGTCCTACCATGTAGTCTAGACCAATATTAATTAATATTAATATTTTAATTAATATTAAAATATTAATTTGAAAATATAATCATATATAAAGACAAAATATTTAAGTTGATACAGAAAGCTACCTAAGCCAGTATTTCTCAAAGTGTGATTCCCTAGATCATGTGTATCAGAATCATCTGTGGTACTTGTTAAAATGCAGAATCCTGCATCCCTCTCCCAAACTAACTGAATCAAAATCTTGGCGAGTGGGGATCATGTTATATGAATATTCAACAAGCTCCCTAAATGATGTTAAAGCATAATCACATTTGATCATTACTATTCTAGAGGTGAGACTTAGTCTCTGACAATAAGATACTGTTTATTTTCACAGTACAGAAGCATAATGGAGTATGCAGTTATACTGCAAAACTCAAATTAAGGACTCAGTTGCTTCTGAAGAACAGAGTGCTGAGGACAAACACCTTCCATTATGCCTCTCATGGTAACCTAGGCCAGCGATTTTCAACCTAATTCATCTTATGGCACACGTAAACTAATTATTAAATTTCTGAGGCACATCAAAAATATTTATTTTTTCTGATCTGACAAAAAATAGGTATAATTTTGATTCATTCACATCTGACGGCTATTGTTGTGTTGACTGTTGTCATTTTTTATTTGACAAAGTAAGGAAAAAAAGGTCAGTGCTCCTCACTAAGTAGTCATTGTGTGTTTTAAAAATTCTTATGGCACACCAGTTGAAAATTGCTGGCCTGCACTAGTGCATTTCAAACCTGGTTGACTCTCAGAATTTCTTGGGAAGATTTTAAAAACACAATTTTTCAGGGTCCCCACCACACATAGTGAATCAGACTCTCTGGAGACAGGGTCTGGGAATCTAATTTTTTAAACTTTCCAGGCAATATTAATGATCAGTCCTGTTTGGAAACCACTGGTCTAGACTACATGGTAGGACAAAGGTTTCATTCTCAACTGGTTTTCCTCTCTACCTAGAAGCTCCTCTTTCTAGGCTCTAAGTCTGCCATAAAATAAAACTGGGTGTTTTTTGTTGTGTTTTGTTTTTAGGAAATTGATTAAAATGTTGGTTTCTATGACATCTTGCAGAAACTTGATCATGTACTCCGATGACACTGATTTCTGCTAACTGCACTGAACAAATAAACTGTGGCACATTGGTTTGATTAAACATTAGCAGCCAGTATGAGTGAGTTTCTATGAGTAGCTTATATGTGCATAAGAACAAAGGTAGCTCAGTTGGTTAGAGAATCATCCCCATACACCAAGGTTGTGAGTTCAATCTCTGACCAGGGTACATACAAGAATCAACCAATGAATGCGTAGATAAGGGAAACAACAAATCAATTTCTCTCTCTCTTTTTCTCTCTCTCTCAAATCAATAATTAAAAAAAAAAAAAGACCAAAGCCCTGGCCAGTTTTGCTCAATGGTTAGAGCATCGACCCACAGACCAAAGAGTTGTGAGTTAGATTCCGGTTAAGGGTACTTACCTCAGTTTCAGTTCAGTCCCCAGCCCTGGTCAGGGTCGTGCAGGAGACAGCCAGTCCATGTGTCTCTTTCATATCAATGTTTCTCTCTCCCTCTCTCTTTTTCCCCCTCCCATTCTATCTGAAAAAGCAATGGAAAAATATCCTCAGATGAGGATTAAAAATAAATAAATAAAATAAAAAAGACCAAAGGTTTAAAAACTTACAGTTATTTTGATTAAATTTATTCTGCACCTAATTGAGAGGTGGGATTGAGGCTCACTAACCTTAATTATAATGAAGCGTTCCATAATATTTTTTATTGATAAATGAAAAGATATGAAAAATGGCAGTTCCTTCAAATTAGGGGTATACAAAAAGGATTACACAAGTAATTTTTTATAAATATACATAAACATTTAAAAATGTTATTTGACCCTCAGAGGAATTGTGTGATATAGGAATGTATAATAAATATTAGCTTTCCTATTTTTTAGATGTGCAAGTTAAGGTCTAGATATTAGGTAATTTGTGTGTAAGTTTGTCTAGAGTTAGTACAGACATAGAACCTAGCCCAGAAACCAAATCTTCTCTTAGTGTTCTTCCCTCCACTGCATGATGCTACCTCCTTTATTAAACTCATTCAAGATGGCAAAAACTGGACAGATTTTATCTTTTAGGGTAATGAAAAAGCAAAGAAAAAGTGTTTTTAATTGGAATTCTTTTCTGAATCCCACCCTCACTGGATGCTGCCTTATTAGAGCTACTTATTTTCAGAAGAGTTTGTTTAGTCCAACCCCCTTGAAGATAAATCAGTCACCTAAGCTACAAAGCAAAGTGCACAGCAGTTCCACACTGGAGCATTCATACTATGAAAAAAAGACAATAATCTTTATTGATAAATAACATTTCAGACATTATTTCATAAAAACATAAAAACAAAAAATGTTGTGTAAAAGTGTTCCAGATAATCCCATTAATGGGCAGCTAACAAAAAAAAAAAAAACCATACTATCATCACTGTATTGAGCGCATGATTATAAGGAGAAAAAAAATATCAGCAGTCATAATGGAAATTTCAAGGATAAGAGAAGATTTAAAGATGATATTAAATAAGAAATTGCAAAGTTAGGTCATATTGGCCTCATCAAGATATTATCAGCTTACTGACAAAAAAGAAAAAAAAACACAAAGAAATGGGGGCATTTTGAAAAAGAACCTGTGTTAGAACAGTGTTGTAGAAATGAAAGTAATTATTTTTACTTTGGAAGATAACCCTTTAGACTCTGCCTACTTTGTGACAGCTTTTGTTGACACCAAATACTCAAATACAGATGAACCTTTCCAGCCCAATGGGAAACCTCTTCATAGCATGTGAAACAGAATATTGGTAGAAATTAGAGAAATTCGTTCAATTCAAATCAAGGACTTATACTGGACCTTTAAAAACAATCTGCTGCTGAAGAACAAGCACTTCATCTCATTCTGTAACTGCCATTTCTTAGTTCATGATTGTACAGTAGAGGTTTCAAAATAGAGGAGCCAGATCTTAACAAAAAAGTATAAGCAGTTTGTGAACCTTATCTGCAAACATTTTCTTGATCAAAGCTGACTTTATCCAAACCAGATTTTTGTACAGTATTTATGTGTGCCTAGAGGGTAATAAGCACTATAAACCCAATGAATAAAATAAAATATATTTGGCCATATTTCCTCCTGTGCCTTAGTCTTTCCCTAGGAAATGAGCGAGGTGGTTAAGGAGGTGCATTAACGTTTTTAGGTTACTTATTTCATGAGTGCTAGAAAGGATTAGTACCTTAGTGGGCTCCCTAAACCTCTAACTTACTCCTAAAGAGAGACTTACTGAGAATATTAATCTACAAATTACATAAAAAGTTTGATTGAGTGCTTAAGGTACAAGGGAAGCATTATTCTACATGTGGAAGTGATACAGTCAGCATAACATAACTTTTAGCCTAGCTGGGGGAAAAATAGTGGGGCCATGTTTCCCAAGGGAAAAAATAGGAGCTAAACTATCTGGAATAAGTGAGTGTTCTTATTTTTTCACACAGTAAGAATTATTTAGCAGCCCAGCAAAGGTGATTCTCCATTGCTCTGTCATATTGATAGGGGGGAGGGCATATAATAAGAATAGGACCACAACTGTTTAATGATTACTCACCTTACTAACTAGAGATAAGAGGTTTCTTACAGACCTTGGGAAACTGGAGGATGTGATGCAAGAAGACAAACAGGGCTGTAAGAAGATAAGATGCCCTAGAGCCCGGAGGGTCCATTACTCACAAAAGAAAATATATTTTGAGAACAAAGGAAAGGACACACTTTGACTTGGTTGCTGTTCCTGGACCCTGACCCCTCTCTAGGAGTTTGCTTCAAGAATGCTGACCATTCTCCAGAATGAGGAATAGGCAGAGCTGTTTTAACATCATAGAAAATTAACTACCTTGTTATTGGACTTCCACGGTCCCTGCAGCCCTACCCTGTTCCCGCCCCTTGCATGAAGCTCTTTCTTACTTATCTCTATATAACCAGCTGACTAATAGGAGATGTTAGAGCAGAATTTACAGGATGATCCACTGCTCTCCCTACACTACCAGTATTATTTGAATAAATGCCCATATATGATTCAATCTTGTCTCTGCTTAATTTTGCTCAAGTAGCTACATGTGACCTCAGACCCATTGTGTCGGTTTCAATACGATTACATAAAAAAAAGATCAAATATCACAAGGATACCAAATACTGATCTGGAAATGGAAAAAGAGAAGGAAAGGGAAAAAAAGCAGTCTTTTTTTTTTTTTTACCTCTAACAAAAATAATCTTTATTATTTAGAATTTATAATAATATATCCATAGCAAAATATAATCTGTCTGATTTACCACATAAAAAGATTATGAGAAAAAAGGGGGACATCTATAATACTTCAACAATAACATTTTTTTTAAATTTAAAAAGAAAAAAGATTATGAGAACTAGGCATGCCACATCAAAGCAGTAGGGCATCTGACTAAAATCTGAAAAAATACTCTTTAGTGAAAATAATATTTTTAATTAAAAGTTGAAAAATAACTAAGGCATTGGTGCTCAATAGAAAAAAATACTTAAAAACATTGTGTTCTCTAAAGAGAATTTGAGTATGCAATGATATGCATGCATCAATATTTTTTATTTACTAGGTAAAAATATTCTATGGAACCTATTCTTCCACTGAGGCATGAAGAAATTATATAGGTAACTACTCTCAGATGAATCAATGAAAAAGTAAGCCATTTAGCATTTTACAATTCTCTTTCTTCATTCATGCCATTTCCCACATGAATATTCTCCAAACCTCAGAACCAGAATCTATAAAATTACAACCTACAGTAGCATGCACTTTCCAGGAAAGTGCTATGTGCTAATACTTTGTATATCTAGATATGCTTATCTTTGAGATTTTGGAATGTCTAAAATGCATTATGTTTATAAAATATTCTTTTTGAGATACTCACATTGAAAACATTGTTTTAGACAATACTGTACGTGCACTGCAATCTACTTTCTTCAGTTATAGGCCACACTCTTCCGATAGTGTTTTGCAGGGTTTTTACTGGCAAAGAATTTCTCACTACTTTCATATTTATGATATTGGTTTACAGGAAATTCATACACTCTTGGAAAGTTCTGGGAAAGGGTAGTACACATTTGTTTAAATCTTTTAAAATTAAATATGTGTGCATGATATAGAGGAAGTTAATCGTGTTGCATACAAAACACTGTTCCAAGTTGCAATGTGTTTCAGGGATATGGGAATGCAGCTAATGAAAACATTTATAAAGTTGAAATGTCAGGGGAACTCTCAGGATTCTAATAGATCTTTTGCAAAGCAGAGCAAATAGAAACATTGGATGCATCAATAATAAAAAATTCTAACATTATTTTACTGTGTGTCAGTAGCACAAAATAAGAGATCCTTACAAATTCCTGACAGAGATAAAAGTCAGTGACACAGAATCAAGGAGTGGGAACAGATCTGAAGAGGTTAGCATGCCTAGCCTCAGGCTCTTACAATGAATTGTATTCATCTAAGATGGAACTTTTTCATCATCATTCCTATCAGAAGCATTAACACCTCATTCATCTGGAAATCACCAATTCAGAATTTCTGATGATCAAAATAGATATGGGACTGAAGTTTGCCTTTGTAATAACTGTGAAAAAAGATTTTCTATGTAATTAAGGGTTTCACTCAGATAGGGGAGGAAATGTTCAGTTTGAGAAGCAAGCACACTTTTCAAGCTCTCCTTAAAAATCGCTTTGTTATTTCCCTTATCATAACAGCACTATGGAAAACTTGGGGGCAAATACAAAAGCAGAAAGAGAAAAATCAAATGTCCCATAATCCAATAATTTAGATATACCCACAACTAATAGTCTAAACAGCAGGGATTGGCAAACTTTTTCTGTAATGGGACAGATAGTAAATATTTTAGTCTTGGTGAGACACATAAGTTCTCTGTCATATATTTTTGGTTTTGTTTTGTTTTGCTTTGAACAACTCTTTTTAAAAAAAAAACTATATTTTTATTGATTTTTAGAGAGAGAGGAAGGGAGAGGGAGAAAAAGATAGAAACACCGATGTGAGAGAGAACCATTGATTGGCTGCCTCCTGCATTCCCCTTACTGAGAGTCGAGCCCGAAACCTGGGCATGTGCCCTGACTGGGAATCTAACCGGTGACCCCTTGGTGCATGGGTCAATGCTCAACCACTGAGACAGACCAGCTGGGCTGAACAACCCTTTTAAAATGTTAAAACCATTCACAACTCAAAGGTCATACAAAAATAGTCCCTGGATTGGACTTGGCCCATGGGCTGCAGTTTGCCAACACTTTTTTAGTGTATATCATCAACCTTCATTTTTCTTTTAAAGATTATTATTTATATATAAAATATCTTAAATAGTCAAATATAAAAGTCGTCCCTTGGTATCCACAGGGAATTGGTCCCAGGACCCCCTTGGATACCAAAATCTGCAGATGCTCAAGTCCCTGTATAATATGGCATAGTATCTGTATATATAACCTACGCTCATCCTCCTGTGTACTTTAAATCATCTCTAGATTAGTTATAATAACTAATACAATGTAAATACTATTTAAATACTTGCTATACTGTATTGCTTAGGGAATAATGACAAGAAAAAAGTCTATACATATTCATTACAGACACAACTATCATAGACCTAACTGCATAGTATACCTCAACAACAACATAACATATTTTTTTTACATTTTTGATCCATGATAGGTTGAATATATGAACGTGGAACCAGCAGATATGGAACCAGTGGATATGGAACCCACGGATATAGAGGACTGACTGTATTTACAATATTAATATTTTTATATTACCAATTTTCAGTATCAAACTTTGTCATATTTTAACTTCTCCTTCAAAAAGAACTTAATATTACAAATTCATCTAAAGTCTCACCCCCTTCCCAGCAACGAACTTCTAGAGGTTTCATTATCCTGAAAATATGAATATATTATTCTTGCACATGACTTTTAGGCTTTTACTATTTGTATATGTACCCACAGTGATAGTCTTTTGTGTGATTTTTAAACTTCGTCTGGTTGCTATAAAATAATTGTATTATATGTTCCTTGTGTTTTTCATTCTACATTATGTTTTTTGAGATGTCTCCAAGTGTTTTCTCCGTATTTAAATCCCCTTGATAATGCTTTGTGCATATGTACAGGGAGCAGCAAAAGTAAGTTTACAGTTGTAAGTACGTGAAACACAGAGTTTATTTTTATATTATTACTTATTAGTTATTGTATTATTTTCCATATGAACAACTGTAAACCTACTTTTGCCCCTCCATGTGTAAGTTGTTATAAGTCATTCTAACTTATTTTACAGAACTTGTATTTGACAATACTTTTAACACTTGGTCTGTGTTACTAAATGCATTAGCCTTACATCTTGTATATCATAGTGTAGAGCTGAGGGGACTCCAAGACCAGTTCAAATCTCTCATATTGCAAATGAGTAAACAGGCTCAATAAGAGTAACTGGCATGTGCAAGTTCACACAGCAAGTTATGTCGTATTCAGAACTAGAATGTAGTTTTCATGCTAACCCCTTCTTAAAATGGATGATGCTATTACAAACCATGTGTTCCCAGGACATACTAATCTTGCATCATAATCAGAGAACAATAACATTAACAAAGAATTTATCTGGTCCTGCTGGGATGTGTAGAATTGCTGGAGCACCTCCCTTCAACTTGCTCCAATTCGTTGAGTCTCCGAGGAATATCCCACATGAATTTGAACCTGTGCATTACTTGATTATCACATGGTGTCAATCATGTTCCTTTTAGATGCCTTCCACATCATGATCCTCTAAAGGATAATCTTCTTAGATATGTTCTGCCATTTTCTTCCTCTGATTGCTATAATTGATAGCTCTCACTTGCCATTACAAGTGTTCAAATGGATGATGTCCTCTTTGGCTTCTTCATGCCCTCTGTGAATTGCTTTGGTTTGTAGTTCAGGGTGCTGCGCACGTGTTGTATTCTAAAAGTCACCACAAGTGAAGAACATGTGTATCACATTACTTCTTTTATCTAAGCCCTACAGAGATTTAATGAAGTAGATTTGTAAGAATTCATTGCAGCTCCTTTCCTTAGGACTGAAGAACATGAGGACTGGGCAGTGGGATAATAAAACTTATAACTGAACTGAACTAAAACAGGGTCGACTTTCTTGGTGCCTAGACAACCAGATAAATTGACACTGCGTCACAGTGAAGGAAAAGAAGCATTTATTGTAAAGCACTATGCAATGAAGAATGGGCAGCTTTGCTGGAAAAATCTGAACTCCTGGTCCTCTTATTGGCAGTTGGTTTTAAAGGGTGAAATTAGGGGCAGTGATCTTTAATGTGTGATCAGCTCGTGTCTTCCAATTGGTAGGAACTGGAGTTACAAAGAGATATTTTAGGATTTTTGGTCGTCAGTCCTCTGGTGCAATCTAGTCTGGGGTTTACATGACTGTGGTTAGTGAGAGTCAGCAGTTTTCTATCTTGTGGGGGTTCAGGTTCCTGTGTAAAGAACTCAAGGTATACATCAATATGTTATCTGTGATTCCAGAGGGGGAACTAGTGTCCAAGCCTCTGATTTATGTCTGAGAAAAATGACTTAGGTGAAAGTAAGGAAAAGGGACGTGGGTCTGGTTTCTTACAAGTTAGAAATTAAGGGGGGGGGGGCTTTGCTGAGAAGGGAATCTAGCTTAGCTTTAAAGTAACAAAATCAGTCTGCCCATATGAAACTGATTGTTGTCCCTTGGACAAAGCTTATTTGCAACAATTTTCTCTTTGCTAATGATGAACCCCATACCCACTCCCAATCCAGGATGACCCTCATGAAAATAATTTCCTCCCCAATCTATTCCACCAACCTTTCAGATATGCCCAGATAGTTTACCTCCAAGGATGATCAGTCTAGTTCTCAAACAAAAAATTCCTGGTACATTATATTTAAAAATTCTATGGAACTTTTTAAATTTAGTTCAGCCTTTCCTACATCTTTCTTATTCTGGTATTAAATATTTATAAGAGTACATTTTCTTCCTCTAATCCAAGCACTACATTCTTTTTCCTCCCTCTGGCTTTATTGAAATAAAATTTACACATAACATTGTGTAAATTTAAGGTGTTCAATGTGATGATTTAATATATATGTTGCAAAACATTTGCCACAACAAGGTTAGTTAACACATCCTTCACTTCACATAATTACCATTTGTTGTGGTGGTGGTGTTGAAAACATCAAAGCTATACTCTCATAGCAACTTTCAAGTATACAATACAATATTATTAACTACAGTCACCATGCTGTACATTATACTCCCAGAATTTATTCATCTTATACCTGGAAATTTGTAAACTTTGATCAACACCTCCCAATTATTCCCACCCCGCAGTCCCTGACAATCACCATTTTAATTTCTGTGTCTATAAATTCAATGTTTTTAAATTGCATATATAAATAAGATTATACATTATTTTTCTTTCTCTGAGTTATTTTACTTAGAATAATGCACTCAAGGTCCATCCATGTTGGCACAAATGGTAATATTTCCTTCCTTTCTATGACTGAATAATATTATATATATATATATATATATATATGTAATTGGTGCACAAGTAGGTTTATAGTTGTGAGTACACAAAACACAGTTTATTCTTGTATTATTTATTGATTATTGCATTATTTTCCATATGAACAATTGCAGAACTACTTTTGCCCCACCCTGTATATATGTATGTATATTTTATTTTTTCTTTTTCTTTTTTTTTTTTTATCCTCACCCGAGGACATTTTTTCATTTTTTGTTCAGATAGAGCGGGAGGGAGAGAGAGGAAGAGAGAGAGAGAGAAACATCGACCTGAAAGTGACACATCGAGTGGCTGCCACCCGCACGACCAACAAGGGCCGGGGACAAACTGTAACTGAAGTACATGCCCTTAGTGGGAACCGAACCCAGGTCTCTCTGGACCGCAGGCCGACGCTCTAACCGCTGAGACAAACTGGCCAGGGCTATTTTTTTATTGTTGAAAGTATTACAGATGTCCACCATTTTTCCCCATTGACCCCCGCCTCTTTCCCACTCCCACCCTCCTCCTGCCTTCCTCAGCCTAATGTCTGTGTCAACTGGTTGTGCATGTATGTCTATAAGTTCTTTGGTTTATCTCTTCCCACCCCTCCCACCCCCCATCCCTCTGAGGTTTGTCAGTCTGTTCCTTACTTCCATGATTCTGGATCTCTTTTGGTCAATAGCTTATTTTGTTCATTATGTTCCACAAATAAGTGAGATCATGTGTTGCTTGTCTTTCTCTGACTGGCTTACTTAGCTCAGCATAATACTCTCCAGGTCCCTCCATGTCATCTCAAAGGGTAAGAGATCTCTCTTTTTTACGGCTGCATAGTGTTCCATTGTGTAAATGTACCACGGCTTTTTTACCCACTCATTTATTGATGGGCACTTGGGCTGTTTCCAGATCTTAGCAATTGTAAATAATGCTGCTATGAACATAAGACTGCATATATTTTTTCTGTTTGGTGTTTCAGGCTTCTTAGGATGTATTCCAAGAAGTGGGATCACTGGGTCAAATGGTAGTTCCATTTTTAATTTTTTGAGGAAGCACCATGTTGTTTTCCATAGTGGTATGTATGTATGTATATTTTATATATCATATTTTCTTTATCTACTAATCTGTTTATGGACACTTAGGATCTTTCCATGCCTTGGGTATTGTGAATAATGCTGCAATAAACATGGTAGTGTAGCTATTCCTTCAAGTTAGTGATTTCATTTTCTTCAGATATATATCCAGAAGTGAAATTGCAGATCATATGGTAGTTCTATTTTCAATTTTTTGAGGAACCTCCGTACTGTTTTCCATAGTGGCTGTACCCATTTACATTCTCACCAATAGCAACATTCTTGATTCATAGGAAATGTCATGTGAGATTTCAGTATTTATTTATTTATTTATTCATCACCCACAGACATGCTTTGAGAGAGGGAGAGAGACAGAGAGAGAGAGAAACACTGATGTGAGAAAGAAACATCAATTTGTTGCCTTTCATACGTGCCCCAACCTGGGATCAAACTTGTAACCCAGGTGTGTGCCCTGACAGGGAATCGATCCAGCAACTTTTTGGTGCACCGGATGACACTCCAACCAACTGAGCCACTCCAGTTGAGCTTAGATTTCAGTATTTAACTACTATTACTTTGAATGAAAATGTAATTGTTTCCAAAAATTTTAATTGTTTCATGTCAATTTTTCCCTTCTCTTCTTTTTTAAATACTTTTTCTTTATTGATTTTAGAAAGAGAGGAAGGGAGAGGGAGAGAGAGGTAGAAACATTGATGAGATGAGAGAGAACATCAATTGGCCACCTCCTGCATGCCCCCCACTGGGGATTGGTCCCAAAACCTGGGCATGTGCCCTGACCGGGAATCGAACTGGCAATCTATTGGTGCATGGGTCGAAGCTCAACTAGTGAGCCACACTGGCTGGGCTCCTTTCTTTTCTTAATAACTAGTCAAGGTTAATGTAGTAAGCATAATAATGGCCCCCTCAAATATATTCATGTCCTAATACTTGGAACCTGCATATATGCTACCTTATATGGCACAAGATGCATTGCAGATTTTATTCAGGGTAAGAACTTTGAAGTGCGAGATAATGTTGGATTATCTGGGTGGGCACAATATAACCATAAGTGTCCTTAGTGATGTTGCTTACTTTAAAAAGAGGAAAAGGAATCATGAGCCAAAGAATGTAGGCAGCCTCTAAAAGTTGGAAAAGGCAAGGAAATTAATTCTTACCTTGCGTGCCTAGAAAGGAATGCAATCCATTCTGATATCTTGATTTATCCCATTGAGACCTGTGTTGGACTTCTGACCCACAGAACTATAAGATAACCAATTTGTATAGTTTAAGTCATTAAACAAACTGTTACGGCATTTGTTATAGCAACAGTAGTAAAGAATCAATTCAGTTTACATTTACAGGCTGTTTATAACCTGCTTTGTTCCTAAAAGGCTAAAGTAGCATAGAAGGAAGCAAACCATAAAACAAGGTAATATAAATTAAATGTAGACAGAAAAGAGGAAAAAGGCAAATCAAAGATAGCAACATAAAATGAAACTTAATAATGAGGTTAATACAAAAATTCATACCATAAATACATATATTACAGGTGAGCTCTAGTTTTCTAGTAACCAATGCAAAGAAGGAAATTTGATCAGTTCCATAATTCATTCTATCATACTATTCATTTTATAACAATGGACGATTTGTTCAGAAATTCAATTTTACTTGAGACTTGGATCAGATGAGACATTCTCCTGAAAGAGTTTATAATATATTATGCAATGATAATGTCCCCACCCAAATCCATATAATAGACACAAGTTTAGCTATGCTAAATTATACCATTAGGTTATATTTTGATGAATACAATTTGGTTTACAATTTGCCCAAATCAGTCTGTGGAAATACAATTTGCCCAAATGAATGTAACAAGTTAGAAATCCTCACAAATTTGATACTTAAATTATTTGGAATTCTAGTTCCTAAAATCAAGAAATTTTATGGCTTACTGATCTTCAGCATCATCTAGTTTGACTACCTCTACAGAAGAGGGAATGGAAAGTCAGAGTGACATATCCAGAGTCACACCACACAGAGCTAGGAATAGAATGCAGCTGTTTCTAGATTTTTTTGGTTCCTTCCAAATCTCTCTGTAAACTTCTTGAAAATATGAAGCACAGTTTTGTTTCTTTTTAAATGAAGGCATAACTTCCTTATTTTGACATATACTTCATCATTATTCTAAAGGGTACATTTTCTTCCTCTAATCCAAGCACTGAATTCTTAATGCATACGCAACTCTCAAATATTACCTGTGGCTCTTTCAAAACTGACAGAGGTAACTGGGGTTTGAGTTCTGTTCTTATAGTAAACCTAGGTTCCTTTCATAGCTAGATTCCTTTCTTCTTCGTGGAACAGAATTTCTTTCTCCTTGTATACTTTTAAAAGTTAGAAAATTCAGTGTAGTACAGGTAGAAGAAACTATTAATGGGGGTGGGGAGGAAAGATGGGTCAACACTAAAGAAATGTTAGCTAGTTAATTCATTGAAAAAAAATGCCTTTTAGATCAGAGGAATCACAGTGTGGCTTCATTTAGTCGTGTGTTCTGTCTCAAATTTTCCTGATAAAATAATGACAATAACAGATTGGCTTCAACCAGAATTCAGAAAGACCTTTTGGTCTTCTCTTATGCATTATCTTCCATCTAGATACATAGATCATTTTAAAAACAACAAGAGCTTGAAAAATGTTAGAAAGAAATGAGTGACAGAGCAACAACAAATTTAAAATGTTGCTATTCATTTATATTACTGGATGTCAGCCTTTGTTTTGATTATGGTATTTGGTGGATGAAAATTCATTGTTTTTTGAATATTTAAATTCTGGTTGTACATGGTCTATTTCAATACTGTATACCATTGAGATCTATTAATGGTGGAAGTTGGTAAATGAATGTAAGGAATAATTATCTTACAAAATATGGAGCTACATTTTCATACATGAGTTTGTATTCTCTCTAACTGAAATATTATGTCCCATTGTTTAACATTCTAGAATCAGAAATATTGTGTCAGCCATGCAGATGGAGAAAGCACTAAACTTTACAATAAAATTTTAAAAGAAAAAGTAGTTATCAAAGAGCCATAAGGATGAATGTATACAGAAGGGGCAGAACATGCCAGATCAGAATGGACAGATTGCTAAAAATAAAACTAAGCAATATCAATAAGACAATATTCTTTCCCAATAGTTTTTCAAGCCATATTTGAACTTATAGACTCTGACATGTGTTATATATACTTAGTCAAATTTCCAAGCATATGTCAGATGCCAAAGAATGTAGAAACTAGAATCCTGTTTAGGGTGAGGTGACTGCCACAAAACAGGTCAAATAAACCTTTGAAAGAGTAGGACACCTGGCAAAGTTTACAGATACACCAGGCACAGTGTCTTTTGGGCAAGAAAAGAGGAGGGTGGAATGTAGATTCTCTCTGGCCACCTTCCCAGCATCCAAACAATTAGCCTTCTGGGAACATTCTGCCTTGTTTCTTACCAGGTAACCAAGACCCCTAATGGATACCTGAAACCTTAAATAGTACTGAACCCTATATATACTATGTTTTCTCCTGGATCGCAGGCCAACGCTCTAACCTCTGAGCCAAACAGGCCAGGGCTAGAATATTGTTTTTATTATGGATATTCTCATTTAAGATTGTGGAAATATCTGGCCTATTTCAAGACAAAAGCCTAGAGATGAAAGTGACAATTTATTTGCTCTTGCCTCTTTCCTAGAATAATACATTATTTCATAGTGATACAATCTTAGACCATGTATATTATGGTCTATTTCTTCCCATTTGGGTTTTATTCCTTGCTGGCACTGTGCCTAGTACAAATGGTAAACAAAGCAATATCATTTTTCTTTCTAACTAATGAGAAGATAGCAATTTATTTTTAGGAGCACAGAAAATAGAATGTATACATTTATTTAAGTTGTGAATAATATAAACTGAAGATGAAAGAAATTTTAGTTAAATATATTAATTATTCAATATGTAGTTTCTGTGTTCATAAAATAAATTCATGCCTGAGAAGGGAAAACAGATATGGTAAAATACTATGATAATATTTAATTTTAATATTATATTACTAAATATTCTTACTGGTGGACTTTCTATTTCTTAGTCTGGACTGGTTAGTCTGCCTAATGTAAGCTAGAGTACAGAATTGCCAATTTGTTCCTTTTACAAGCTGTTTGGTAATTATAGAGAAAATCTCTTATCCTTTGTCACAGACTATATCCCCCTTATCAGTCACTGAGTAAATGCACATACTTAGGGGATTGTAGAGGGCTCAAAACAGAGTACTCCATTGTCTAGGAGAGAAACAATACTTCTAATAAATGTGCTACAGATGCCATCTTCACATACAAAAGACGGTATGTATTTTCTTTGAATCATGGTCATGACGTTGAGATTGCCAGAACCCTTATCATTTTTATACTTTCCACCAACCCCTTTTTTTACATAGAGTATGTATTCGTTTAGCCCTGAATTCTCAATTCCTGATATTGCAGAAAGTGTTAATCTTTTCTCTAAGGGTCAGAATGGGTTCTAGTAAATCATAAAAACTGATGTTCTGGGAAGAATTGCTATAATTGCTATTCTAAAAGAGTTCTTTGTGCCTTTGTATCTATGGAGGGAAGAAAAATATTCACTTTACTAATTGTCTTTCCTTCTCCTTAGAGTGCCAATTTAATTTAGTAGGACTATTTTAAAACTATTATTTAGAAAATGATTTCTGTCATTCTTTATAATATCTAATTCTTCTGAAGATCATTATGCAGGTTCTCAGTGCCGCTTTCTATCTCTGTGACACACAAACAACATTTTCTCTTCTCCATTTTCACATCCTTAATACCTATGCTCTCCACCACAAAAATGTATCTACTTTTGCTTTAATCTCTATCCCTTTATCTGTTGCTACCTTTAGGTCTATCATGAAATCACTTTAAATCCAATAAATAAGAACTTGTTTTAAAAGTGCTGCCTGGCCAGTGTGGCTCAGTGGTTGAGCGTCGACCCATGCACCAAGAGGTTGCCAGTTCGATTCCGAGTCAGGGCACATGCCTGGGTTGTGGGCCAAGTCCCCAGTGCGGGGCATGCAGGAGGCAGCCAATCAATGTTTTCTCTTCGATGTTTCTATCTCTCTTTCCCTCTCCCTTCCTCTCTCTCTCTCTAAAATATATAAAGAAAAAAAGTGCTCTGTTCTCAGAGTTAGAAGAATGCTATTACTAAGAGACTGGCTATCAGAACCCACCTAACATGGCCTTGAGTCACCTCAGTCCTGGTAAACCAGAAGAGCCAGAGGTAAGAGTCCCCAACTCAGCACTTCAGATGAACTCATCATGGAATAAATTACCACTTTGGCTCCTCTCCAACTGCTCGGATTCAAGAAGAAGTCTGCTCAGGCTGCTATAACAAAATACCACAGACTGGGTGGCTTAAACAACAGAAATATATTTTCTCACAGTCTGGAGGCTGAAAGTCCAATGATCAAGGTGCCAGAGGGTTGATTCTTGCTGAAAGTTGTCTTCTTGGCTTGTAGATAGCCTGCTTCTCATTATGTCCTCACATGGCCTTTTCTCTGTATGGGGGAGAGAGAGAGAGAGAGAGAGAGAGAGAGAGAGAGAGAGAGAGATCTTTAGTGTTTAATTCCTCTGCTTAAAAAGCCACTAGTCCTCTAGTACACTGCTGGTGGGAATGCAGACTGGTGCAGCCACTGTGGAAAACACTATGGTGTTACCTCAAAAAGTTAAAAATTGAACTGCCACTTGACCCAGTGATCCCACTTCTAGGAATATACCCTAAGAAACCTGAAGCACCAACCAGAAAGAATATATGTACCCCTGTGCTCATAGCAGCACTATTTACAATAGCTAAGATCTGGAAACAGCCCAAGTGTCCATCAGTAAACGAATGGATAAAAAAGCTGTGGTACATATACACAATGGAGTACTATGCAGCTGTAAGAAAGAAAGATCTCTTGTCCTTTGAGATGACATGGAGGGACCTGGAGAGTATTATCCTAAGTGAAACAAGCCAAGCAGAGAACGACAAATATCATACAATTTCACTTATTTGTGGAATATAATGAACATAACAGTCTGAGGAACAGGGTAGACCCAGAGATGTGGAAGTAGGGTACAGACTGACAACCCTCAGAATAGGGGATGGGGGGGTGGGAAGAGATAAACCACAGAACTTATATGCATGTATGCATAACTGATGAACATGGACAACAATGCTGGGGATGGGGCTGGGGGGATGGGGAGGAGGGTGTCAATGGGGGGAAAAGGAGAAACATCTGTAACAAAAACAAATTAATTTAAAAAAAGCCACTAGTCCTATCAAATTAGGGCCTCACCCTTATGTCTTCATTTAAACAATTACCTCCTTAAAGTCTTATTTCCAAATACAGTCACAATGAGGGTTAGTGTTTCAACATATGAACTTGGGAGACAAAATTCAGTACACCCTGGCTGGGTAGCTCAGTTGGTTAAAGCATTATCCTCATATTTCAAGGTTCCAGGTTTGATCCTTGGTCAGGGCACATACAAGAAACAACCAATGAATGCATGAATTAGTGAAGCAATAAATCTCTCTCTCTCTCTCTCTCTCTCTCTCTCTCTCTCTCCCTCCCTCTCTCTCTCTGCCAAATCAATAAAAATTTTTTTTTTTAATTTAGTGCATAATAATACTATTCTATTATATCTTTGAGTCTCTATTCTGAGGATACAGGTCTCAGCCCTCCCCCTCTGTACCGTATAACTTACCTTGGCATGACTCTTTAGTGACCTTAATTATACTTGATGCTGACTCTCTCAGCCTGCCGGGGGTCGTCGCAACACAATGAACTACAAGAAGACACTGCTTGGAGTGAAGGGGAGCATTGCAAGGGAGCAAATGCTCCAGATCTCTGGATGCAGCCCAATTTATTTGCAAAGTGGTTCTCTAGGTTACATGGTGTGTTAGGTAATAAGTCCTTGAGATCACATCTCTGCTGACCATACAGCCAAGCCCAGCATATTTCCTGTCTCTCGCTGTTTTCAGCAGAGATACATTATAACAAATTCATCCATGCCTGGGCATATGGCTTTCAGGGTGGCTTTCCAAAAACCCATATTCATGCATACCTTATCTACTTACACATATACTATACATTCAGACAGGGTGGCGTTCCAACTCTTTCATGCATACCTTTATCTATCCACACACATACTTTTATTCTTGGCTGGCCAGGCCGAGAGAATGCATACCTCGAGGTTATGTTTTGTTCATCCACCAAACTCCCAACCCTACATCTCCCTCTTTTTTGTTTTCTTGAAATTGAGGAATCGCCATGGCTGCGGTGGTCAGGAGCATCATCACTCACTTTTTGGTCTTCTGCATAGAGGACACCATTTGCCAGAGTCCTCGGAGTACTATGAGGCCATCACAAACAAGAAAACAATCAACAGCAGTAAAAATCTAGATTTTAAGATTGAAATCCTCAAATCAATGCTTTGGATTGAGCCTTTGTACATTATCATGCTCTCCTAGCCATAATACAGCTGCCTCTAAGGCATCTAATCGAGTTAGAATTCCTTGATCAATTTCTATCTGGGAAGTCATATCTTTAGTAACATTGGTCATTACTTCAGCCACTGTATGTGCCATTTGAACTGATTCTATCAAGGCCATGACTGAAACAGCTGCAGTACCAGCCATGACTATAGTTGAAATTATGAATGAAATGCTTTAGTTAATAAGTGGGTGTTACGATTAATGTCCAAGGTCAGCTTCACCATCTGAGGAATAGAGTTGAAGGGCAGGTCTCATGGTAAGGTCCTATCCACCTAGCCACCAGTCAATTGGGACCTGTAGGAGACAAAACACAAGCATATCCTTGCCCTCATGTCAATAACTCTATAGGACCTTGCCATTCAGGCCCTTGCTGTGGATCTCTGTACCGGACTAAAGGCTTGGGCCCTGTGGCAGAAGCTTCTTGTTGAAAATGTTGCTCCACTGCTGTAGTGCCAAAGCGATCTTGATTTTAAAAATTAAGTGTATAGATTGCCAGAGAAGGTTGATTTACAGGGGGTTTACCCATATTCTCCCCTTTTTGTTTTGTAATTAATAATTTTAAAGTAGCATGAGCATGTTCAACAATAGCTTTCCCTGCAGGGTTATAGGGGATGCCAGTTTTATATCTGATGTTCCACTGTTGAAGAAATAATTTAATGCTTTGAGATGTATAGGCTGGCCCATTATCTGTTTTGTAAGTTTCTGGAAGTGAATAGTTCTTGTCCCTAATATTCACCCTAAGTATTGTCAGTGTTTTAATTGCTGTACCTTGTCTGGAGCAATTTGTAATCCTGTCTCTTTCAAAGTCTCCTGAAGCATTACATAGGTCTGATTCAATTCTTTTGGGGTAGAGGCAGCTAACAAAATATCATTCATATAACGGTATAGATAAATGTCAGGAAAGAGTTTTCTTACTGGATCAATAGTATGATGGACATAGTATTGACAAATTGTTGGACTATTCATCATTCCTTGGGGTAGTATCTTCCATTGAAACTGTTGCATTGGTTCACTATTGTTAATGAGGGGAACAGAAAAAACAAATTCCTCTCGATCTGTAAGGACTAAAGTGATAGTGAAAAAACAATCCTTCAGATCTATAACAATTATAGGCCATTTTTCAGGAATCATTGTAGGATTGGGAAGCCCAGGTTGTAGTGCTCCCATGGGTTTTATAACAGCATTGACTGCCCTCAAATCATGTAGTAATCTCCAGTTGTTGTGGCAGAAATTCAGTCAGCGGGAAGAGACAGACTGCATGCACTCAGAGGATAAGAAAAGGACTGTTTAATGTGCACCGGTGCTGGCCCAGTGGAGTCACCTCCAAAGGATGAGTCCTGAGCCCAGGTTCCAGTCGCCTTTTATACATGATGAGCCTCCAGGCATTTGGGGCTTTCTAGTTCCACTGTAGTTTAGGTGGTTGGTGGATGTAAGGGAATTACAAAAGCCAGGAGTGGGGTCTCTGCACTGCCTAAGTGGCTACACCTGACTTGCCTTCTCATTGCCCCCTCTTGATTCTCAAGCTGCTCCTAGCAGACATAGAGAACATCTTGGACAGGGAGTTCCCTTAGTACCACATGAGGAAGAGGGGCGACGATCTCTCTGACTGCTTCCTGCTGGATAGGGGTGTTGAAGGGGAGGATGCAGCAGCTAGAGTTCTTCACCATCCAGAGGAAAGTAGTGGTAGTTGGGGGTCCTTATTTGAAGCATCATTCAGAGCTTTATTGTTTCTAAGCGAGAGGAAATGAAATGGGTTAGCATGTTGAGAACACAAGGGCCAAACAGGAGCGCTATAAAAAACATTAAGAGAGGACCAACTAATGGAAGTATCCAAGTTGCCCAGTTCCATGTTACTCCAGGAACTCCAAGATTCCGATAATTCCTGTCTTTTGTAATTCGTTCCTTTAACTGCTGGGCTATGTCTCTAACTATTCCTGATCGATTAACAGAAAAGCAACATTCCTCATTTAAGAAGAGGCATATTCCTCCCTTTCCAGGGATCTATAGGTCTAACCCTCTTCTATTTTGTAATACTACTAAGGAGTCTACTTGATCCTGTAAGGCTCCTAAGGATACAGGGTCCAGTGCTGGGATCAGTCCAGCAGGTGATGACCATTGATTCTACTGGCAGAGTCCTCAGGTGCTTGCCATAGACCAATCAACAGGTTTTGCTGTCCTCTTAAGGGTGACCTGCAGAGGATTGTTCTGCCTGGTGGTCGCCCTCCAGGCAGGTTGATTGTCATGTGGCAGGTGAGCTGCCTTCACCCCTGAGTGGTGGATCCAAGTATTCAGACCTGCAACCTTGAGAGATGTGGGAGTGGTTAGTATAACTAAATAGGGCCCTTTCCAGGTTGGTCTGAGGGGTTCTCTTTTCCAGTCTTTTATCCAGTCCCCTGGTCTGTGGGGGTGTACAGTTATTCCCAGGGAAATGAGTATTCTATCTGTTACCCACTTATGTACCTCAAGAATGGTTTCTTGACATAGTTTTACCATGGTTTGCTTAAGGGTCTGATTCATGTGTTCTACTTTCCCTGAGCTCTGGGGCCAGTAGGCCGTGTGCAAATTCTATTAGATGCCTAGAGTTTTAGCTACGTGCTGTACTATTTCTTCTATGAAGACTGGGTCAATGTCTGATCCTATAGTCAATGGCATTCCATATCTCGGGAGGATGTCTCACAGTAGAGCTTTGGTTACTTCTCTTGCCTTTTCCGTATTTGTGGGGTAAGCTTCAACCCAGCCCGAGAAAGTACAGATGAACACCAGGAGATATTTATTTCCTCCACTGGGTCCTATTTCTAAAAAATTTACCTCTAGATCTTCAAAGGGTGCTTGGCCATAGGGCTGGATCCCAGCAAGCTCGGCGGGGCCTTGCCTGCCAATGTTTTGAGCACAGAGAAGACAGCATTGAAAGACTGAGGGACAGAGGGATGGAAGTCGAGCAATCAGGTAGTACCAGCTTAATAAGGCTTCTAGGGTGTTTTTTCCCAGATGGGTGAGTTCATGTTGTTGGAGGACTAACCAAAGGGCTAATAGTTCTCACACATAGATTCTGTGGTCTGGGAGTATTCACCATCCTTCCTTTGTTATATTTCCCCCTCCTGCTGTGCCTATTCTTCTTCCTGGGTCATGTATTTTGGGGTTGCATGTATTTCTGGAGCCAACATAATTTTTGATGGGGCTGTCTGTTCTCTTGCAGCTTCTTTAGCTGCAGTATCTGCCCTACGGTTTCCTTCTAAAACTGAGTCTCCTCCCTTTTGTTGTCCCTTCCAGTGGATGACTGCTACCTCTCTTGGTTCCCAGACCACCTCCAACAACTTTAGGATTTCACCTTGGTTTGTTTATTCCTTTCACCCCTGCAGTAAGGAACCCTCTTTCCTTGTATATAGCTTCATGTATATGTAGGGTGCAAAGGCATAGCGCTTATCAGTATATATTTTGGACCACTTATCCTTGCTGATTTCTAATGCCCTTACCAGGGCCCATAGTTCTGCTTCATAGTCTTTGCCAGGGAAAGTCACAGGCAGGTGCAGGGAAGCCTCTGGCTTGTCTAAGAGACAGTGCCCATAACCATTGTTCAGGAAGTCCATGATGAAGCGGGCACTGCAGGGGAACCAGGGCTCCTTGGGGTCCACGTGAGCCATCACAGGAGCCATGACATGATGACAGGTGCTTCCAAGCCCGTTCAGACCAACACATGGAGCACAGCTCTGAGCTGGGTCACACAGAGGGCCCACATCAGCTATGCCCATGGTGTCAGAGGTAGAGACCTCACACAGGTCCTGACAGGTAAATAGCAAAGTGATCTAGGTCCAAGTCCTCAGGGGTATTGAGTCCTTGCTGCCAGGCACAGAAGCTGTGCAGGATCTGGGAGGCATTGGGTCTCACCTGGGGCCCTTCCTCTCCTGGCCCTTGAACCACTAGCCGAGTCACCACCAAGCTGACAGGGTTGCGGATGCTCAGATGCTTGAAGGCCTTGCCTGAGGCTGCCATGACTATGAGCAGGTAGTACTTCAGCCTTGTTCCATGAAATGCTGCCATCCTGTCATCTGCCACCATCAGGGTCTCCAAGAATCGACTGTACTCAAGAAAGCAAAGCCCTTGGCTCTTCAGGGGCTGGGCCTGGGGTTCCCAGGAGGAGTCTTGGCACTTCACATGGGGCCCTGGCCACTGGTGGGACTCTTCCAGCTTAGGATGTGATCCCCAGGCCCCCCTGCAGAGTTAAGTGTGCCTCCTTCCAGGGGCTGAATATGGAGTTTGGTCCCCTGATACTGCAGCACCCCTAACATGGCTCCCTTGTAGGTGCCCAGCTCTGTCCCACCCAGCAGCTCAGGCGCCTGGCTCAGGTACTGCACTGTCAGCACCTCGATCCACATGCCCGAGTCTTGCTCCAGCTCTAACAGCAGTGTCTCCCCAAAGGCAGGCAAATGGTACTACAGCTTAGCAGGGATGTCCAAACCAGGCAAGACACTGCCGTGGAATTTCTTGGGAAACATGATCTCCTCCTCCCGGGAGAGAGGGCCGTCCACTCTGCCACAACCTGGTCAGTTTGCTGTGAACGGTAAGCTACAGGTCTCTGCCAAGGCCCAAATTCCTGGGTTAGGACTCCCAGGGACATCCAGGGGTCCTAAGGCTGGCGCTTTCTCGATCGGGGCCCCAGACAAGGGGCACCTGTTCTTCTCCTTTCAGGGCCCATATAAGGGTTTTGCCAGTTCTAAAAATCGGGGTATCCATATTCAACAGAACCCTGTTGCTCCCAGGAATTCTCTAATCTGTCCACTGGAAGTGGGAACCAAAAGAGCGCAGACTGCCTGTTTCCTTTCAGCCCCTAGCATTCGTTTGCCTTGGGTGATCTTGAAACCTAAGTCTGACCGGTAGTGGCTGGGTGGAGCAGAAGTTCATGGTTTTCCTCCCTGGTGGTTGGGGCACTCATTTTTCCACCCCCCACATGTCCGCCACTGGGGATTGGGCCCACAACTTGGACATGTGCCCTGACAGGAAATAGAACTTCTTGGTGCATGGGTCAACGCTGAACCACTGAGCCACACCAGCAAGGCTGAGGGCAGGAGGGAGGCCAGCAGTAACAGGAGCAGCCACACCAGCCCAGGGAAGGTCACAGTGGGGAGCAGTAGACGAGGTTGGGTTCCCCACAGCCAGCTGCCCATCCAGGCCCTGCTGGGATGTGGGTCCGGCTGAGACATGGCAGGGAGCTGAAGCTGGGAGAGACTGAGGCCACCTGGGCACCACATCCTTCACACTCTGGCTTTGTGGAAAGCTCCATTCTGCAGTCTGGGGCTTGGACTAGCACCAGGATTAGAGGCAGAGTTTCAGAGGGACTGGGGACCTTCAGACGAGATGGTGAAAACTTGCCCCTTAGTTTGGGAGAGGTGCCTAGTACTTTGGCTTCTGCATGCCCTTCTCTCCTGTGTCTTTGTCTCTCCCTGTCTCTGTCTCCTGCAGTTCCTCTGGCCTCTCTGTCTGCCCCAAACTCTGGCTTTGCCTCTGTTCCTTCGTCTGCCTCTCTCCTGCCCTCTCCCGTGTCTCTGTGCCTTCGGGTCTCCCTGAGGGTTCCTCATCAGGTAAGGCCTCTCGTGCCCAGGCTTCTATGTCTAGATGTCCAGTTGGCACCTGGGTGTGGAGCCACTTTCTTGCTTCTGTGACAATCCGCTACAGCTGACCCAAGTGGGGCGATGAGTCTGGAAGACTGCTCCTCCCTCTTGTAGGATCCCATCAAGGCCCATTCTCTGTGGACTCCTTGTCTCCTGCACTGGTAATTGCACTGCTGCTGGGTGTTTTGGTCCTTGGGTCGCTGACCTGAGACTTCTTACTACTGGCTCTGGTGACACTGGCTCCAGTGACCCTGGCTCCGGCAGCGCAGTGGCTGGTTGTGGGGTGAGACAGGTGAAGGTGGGCTATCAGGCAGATGAGATTCCCCATC
Source organism: Tadarida brasiliensis (assembly GCA_030848825.1). Lineage (NCBI taxonomy): Eukaryota > Metazoa > Chordata > Mammalia > Chiroptera > Molossidae > Tadarida > Tadarida brasiliensis. The sequence continues at coordinate 52,026,783 of CM061280.1, read as the reverse complement.
CTTAGATAGCAGGGCATATGGCAGTGGCAGTGGAGGGGCCTCTTCTGAATCCCCTTATAATATAGGAGGCCGCTTAATTTGCCGTGAAGTCTTCCTTTCACCTTGTGCCACGAGGACCTTACACTGTCCCTGACTTGTAACATAGAATCGGACCCAAGGAGGCCTGATTTGGGCTATTTCCAACCACTGGTCTATATAGGGAAATTGGTCCAGATGGCCGGGTCTCCGGTGACTACCCTATACATGGCCTAGACCATGGAGACATCAAGGGTATCTTCAGAGAGTTATTCCACACCAAAGATGGGCCATTCTAATCCACAGAAGGTGCATAATTTTCCAGGGGTCAATTTGACTCCATAATCTCCTGAGAATCACTTTATAAAATTCTTTATCATACATTCCAGAACTGTGGGTTTAGAGGAACTTCGCCCATAATGATATCTAAGATGGTTAAGCAAACCTGCCAGTGAACAGTATCGCAAGACAAACAGGAGGAAACTCTCATTTCGTCTGCCTGGCCGCTCCCTTCGAGGGGACTTAGGCGCCTCTTGGCATTGGCAGGACAGTATAAGCCCCTGACTCAAATCAGGTTCTCTGGTGAAGACAAATGTCCCCGCAAACCTGATACTGCCCTTAGCTGTATGAGGTCACCACAGATGTGAAGGTTGGGACTCACACAGGCTCCGTAACAGGCGTTGTGGAGCACGGTCACTCACACACACAATCACACAGAATTTAAACTTTCCACCCAGGAATTCCCTTTCCTGTGCAGCATCTGTGCCACCTAGGAGGTGATCAAGCTCCCCTTCCACCTTAGAGGAGGGCCTGAACTTGGTCCTGGGTCCCCAGGGACACTTACCGATCCCATGTCCTGGCAGGCTTTTCTATCCTCCCCGGAGTCCGGAGTCCGTTCAAGCACAGCGGGGCCTCTGCACTGCCTAAGGGGCTGCCCCTGGCTTGCCTTCTCACATTTATCACCTTTTTTAGGAATAACAAAAATGAAAGTGTTCCAGGGACTGACTGAAGTTTCTATATGACATGTTTCTAATTTCTTTTTTATTAATTTGTTTGTTTGTAATAATTTTTCCCCTTTTAAGGGCCACTGATCAACTCATACCAGCTCTGTCATTTTCCAGGCCAATAAAAGGAGGAGAATTTTATCAGTGACCCCTAGCCAAAGGCTAAGTTTGAATAATCATTCCCCATTGAGAGAGAAGTTCCCTTCCCTACAAATTTAGGGGAGACTCCATGACATAACATTGAATCCATCCTTTTTGTCCATCTGGTCCTGTACAGGAAGGGGACCGAGCACCTTGTTGAGGAGCCTGAGTTCCTCCCACTCCTGTTACTAGCAGGGGTACTGGGGCTTTAGGCCATTTCTTAGGCCATTCCCTAGCTGTTATAATAGAAATGTCTGCCCCTGTATCCACAAATCCTGGAAATAGTGGCCCTTGTATATTAATGGGGAGCAAGGGCTTTTTGATGTTAACCGCAGCCGTCCAGAAAACATCACACTGACCAGTGCTCCCAAACCCTGCATTCCCTCTTACTGTGGAGGTGGCTCCGGGGACCCAGTATGGTAACAAAAGGAGTTGAGCTTCAGATTCTCAGAGTTAATACATGAAAGCCCACTGCCTTAAGCATTATTTTAATTTCTCCTTCAAAATCTAAGTCAATTACCCCTAGCATCACTTATATTCCTTTCGCTGTTAAACTAGACCTTCCAATCACTAAACCCATTTTTCCCTCTGGCAAGGGTCCATAAACTCCAGTAGGAAATAGATAAGTAACATCAGACTCCTTAAGGGTTAATTCTGTGGTAGTGATAATGTCCAGGCCTGCACTCCCTGCTGTGGATGCTCAGAGGTCTCCAATCCTCTTCTTGATTGACTGAGAAAAGCCTGAGGTTGAGGGACCCAGTGCGCTATTGGGGGCACCAGGCATTGCACTCCTCCTCCCATTTCCCAACAATGAATTTCCAATTTTGTCAAATTTAGGCTTACACTGATTGCCCAATGCAGCCCTTTGCCACAGTGAGGACAAAGCTTAGTAGAAGTGCCACAGGTTTTGACCTTCCTTTTTCTACATTCCTTCTGAAAATATCCTGGCTTGCCACAATTGAAACATAATTTGGACAATTGTTGCCCTTTTTTGAATCCTCCAATTTAAAACGTTCTGAGAACAGCAGCTAATGCTCTGGACCAATGTGTTTCTGTCCCTACATTCTGACATGTTTTTATATATTCACCTATCTTTGAGGTTTTTCCCTTCAAAGGAGCAAGTACAGCTTGACAATCTGCATTAGCATTCTTGTAGTCTAATTGTAATAACAATGTATTTGCTGCTTTTGTATTATCAACCTGTCTACTTACTGTTGCTTGCATCCGATTAATGAATGACAGATAAGATTCCTGTGCTTCTTGTCTAACTGCAGCAAAAGAGCCTGTCCTTTCTCCAGACTTTGGAACCCTTGGCCAAGCTTTAGTAGCTAAATCTGAGGCCCGATGAAACAATCTAGCATTTTACCTTACCTGTACTTGGAGATCTAAATAGTTTCCTTGCCCTAGTAACATGTCTTGTCCAATAGGAATCCCTGCTCCAAGATTTTCTATTGCCTGTTGCATGGCTCCTTCCCAATATTCTAACTTCCACATGGCAAATTGGGGCAGTGTCAGTACTGTTTTTATAAGTGCTGCCCAATCCCAGGGAGTCATCTGATAACTTCTAGCTACTCCCTCTAATATTCCTATAGTAAAGGAATTTTGTAAACCATTTTCCATTATGCTTCACCTGAATTCTTTAAAAACTTGATAGGGCAAAGATCCATGCACAGGTTGTTGACCTGGCTGTATTATAGCTGGGAAAATTCCAAAATCTCCAGCTTTCCTGGTTTCTCTAAGACAACACTCCATAGCTGGGCTTGGAGAGGCTGAGGAATCCTACACAAAAGGTGGAGGAGGAGGAGAATTTTTCTCCTTAGATCACCATGGGGGTGCAGCTGATTCCGGAGTCTCCTCCAAAGGGGAGATTGGAGTCAGTCGCTGCGCTGCTAGGACTGATTTCCTTAGTTAGCAGCTGCAATGCTGTACATACCAGTCACCATAAAAGAAGGGTCGAGGCAGAAATATTACACCTCAAATCCTTGCGTACTCTAAAAGTTTCCCCTACTTTGAACCACACGTCAGAATCAAACGTGCCCTCCTTAGGGAAACATGGGCAGTGGTTTTGCACGTCCCTCAGAAGCTGCAAGAGCTTCTGCTCCGATTTCAGCAGCTTGTGCATAGAGTCACTGATCTTTAGAAAACCCCGACCCCATGCTGTCTTACTGGAAAACCCCTAGGTATACAGGCAGCTGTCCCAAGCTGGCACTGATGACTCGACATAACTCGAGTGTACTTTTACTTTTGATCCGGATCACTAATTTCCTTTCTAATTCCCTTTACATACCATTGCATTGCTGGTCACGTTGAATCATGTCGCTGCGTATTCGAGTTATGTTGGGGTCACCACTTGCCAACTCTCTCGCCTGCTGGGGACATCACAATGCAATGAACTCCAAGCAGGCACTGCTTGGAGTGAGGAGGAGCATTGCAAGGGAGCAAATGCTCCAGATCTCTGGATGCAGCCCAATTTATCTGCAAAATGGTTCTTTAGGTTCCATGGTGTTTTAGGTAATTAAGTCCTTGAGATTGCATCTCTGCTGACCATACAGCCAAACCCAGCATATTTCCTGTCTCTCGCTGTTTTCAGCAGAGATACATCATAACAAATACATTCATGCCTGGGCATATCGCCCATTATCGCTTTCAGGGAACATAGCTTTCCAAAACCTATGTTCATGCATACCTTATCTATTCACACATATACTATACATTCAGTCAGGGTGGCATTCCAACCCTTTCATACATACCTGTATCTATTCACATGCATACTTTGATCCTTGTCTGGCCAGGCTGCGAGAATGCATATACCAAACCCCCAACCCTACACTTGACTTTTCACCCTGTGTCTCTATATTCCTGGTTCTTGGTTCCTTTGCCTCCATGTTTCAGGTACCACTTCTGTAAATCTCACTGGTATTTAGACTCTTCACTAAGTTGTCTCCTCAACTCTATACTCAGAAGAGAGCCTTTTCTAAGAAATCAAAGAATGACTTTCATTTGATGGTAACATTCTAGTTGAATTTCCTTACCCACTACTTACCTTCTATACACCCACCCACTCCTACATAGACACAGATCTACTCCTCCCTGAGCTGGCAACAGTCAGTTGCTGTAACACTAAACTCCAGTCAGCAGGCCCTGATCTGTCCTGCCTCACTTCCTTGAATTCCACCTAAACATCGAACAAATCACGTACCTTATGGTTTTGTTTGTTTGTTTCTAATAATAACTAAAGTACCACTGCCATTCAGTGGTGACCCATAAAGATGACAAGATCAGGTTTTATAAATTTTATTTATTTTTATTTAAGTATAGTTGGTATACAAGCATATATTGGTTATATTAATTTCAGGTGTACAATATAGTGATTCGACATTATTATAGCTTACAATATGATCACCCCACTAATGTTAGTAATCATTTGTCACTGTATACACTTAATCATAAGTTCAGGATTTCTGAAGGTAAAAAAAAGTTATTTTTAACATTGAAATTGAACATGAAGAGCTGAAGTCAATCACTGATAACACTATCATGAGATTTAAATTGATTAATTTTTTCATGTCTTCTTTAAATTTTAATATATAATTGTTCCCCCATCAATTATATTTTCTTTAAATTAAGCCATACACACCAGATGACACATCTCCATGCTCTAAATGCTTATATAAGAAAATAAGTGTCTTCGTGGTTTACTGATATAATTTCTTCCATAACAGTTTTTGCACTCTTTTCACTACCAAGTTTTATGAAAAGTCCAGGTAAATGGCTTAGATTTTTGAGGAACAGAATTAGGGTAGGTAAAGAAGAGAAAGTATTTCTAGTGAGAAAAAGAATCATCTGAAGAACTTTGTACACCAGTGAATCCCAAAGAGAGAATTAAAATTTATGTCTCTTCTAAAAAGGGACTCATATAGCCATAGGCAAAATTCTACTGACCTATCTGAACACATCTAGCTGATGAGAGACTGTTGTTCAAGATTCTTTTCTACTCCCAAATGTGCTTAACTTAGATTTCTATATCCTTTGTGCTTTCAGTGGAAATGCTCCAGGAAGAATTGCAGTGATTTAAAAATAGATACTTGCCACACTTTTTTCCCCATATTTTGGTGGCAACCAACTGCAGACTATTTGAGGAATTTGAATTCCAAAATATCCTGAACCTTCAATGAAAACAAGCAAACAAAAATTGATGAGTTCTCTGTTCATTGCTAATGTACAGCACTTGAAAACCAGAATTTCATATGAGTCTGTGACAAAATCCTGAAAAAACATCAGAGCTTGATGGTTCAGTGTCTAAATGAGTGTCTAATACTGAAGGACGAATAACATTTTTCTTTAGAATTACTGTTTCTTTATAGCACATTATTTTATAAATTGAAAAGATTTTTTAGAAATAACATATGTTACAAGAAGATTGCTGTGCTGAACCCTTCTTGTATGAATTTTTTTTTCTTTTTAACATTTCCACGTTGATTTTTAAACTGATAAGAACAGATACTACACTTGATCTTAGCCAAAAGGCCGAGAAGCGATTCCACGTTGATTTTTAAAGTCACATATGCTCTGCCTGGCCAGTGTGGCTCAGTGGCTTGAGCATCATCCCATGGACTGAGAGGTCCTGGTTCAATTCTCTGTCAGGGCACTTGCCTGCGTTGCACGCTCGATCGCCAGTAGGGAGTATGCAGGAGGCAGCCAATCAATGTTTCTCTCTTACATCAATGTTTCTATTTCTTTCTCCCTTCCTCTCTCTCTAAAAAATCAATAAAAATATATTTTAAAGTCACATATACTCATTTTGTAAATTTTGTAAAAATATATAAAGAGAAAAACAGCCTTTTCATAAACCTACCATCTTGAGATAATCACTGTTAACAATTCAGCAAATATCTTTCCAAATAGTTCTATAAATTTTATATAGTTGAAATATATTATATCATTTTTATATCAGTTTAACTTAAGATTACACCATAAGTATCTTATTATGTTATTTTAAAGTTTTAAAAGATATAGTAATATTCTATCCTAAAGACACTTCATAAATTTATAAATATTTTCCTAATGTTGAGAATTTAAGTTGTTCTTCATTTTCCATTATTAACAGCATCTTGATACTTAAATTTCTGTAAAAATTTCTAATATTTCCTGGTTTTTAGATGTGGAACTATTTAATGAATAATTTATATATATATATATATATATATATATTTTTTTTTTTTTAACAAGAAAATATAATGCTGAGGTTTCTAACTTCTTTGGGTTTGCAGATATCTCTGAGAACCTGATAGAAGTGTTGCCTTCTTCCAGAAAATGCTAATAATTATATTACTTCTTTCATATAACCATAATATAATTTTTAAAAGTATGTCTGTCTCACTGATGAAAATATTCAAATGTAAAAAATAAGACAAAAAGTTAATTTTAATTTTGCTTAAAAGTATTTATTTTGAATAAGAGTTTACTATTTAGATGATAATGCATGCAATTTGTCATCAAATGACTTTTGATAGCCACAAGTGATAAAAACTTTGACTAACAAAATTATGTAGAATAACAATTTGAATCAAGCAGTTTTGCCCAATGAGAGCAAATTTGTGTCAGTGAGCCTCAGAATTCTCCAAGATTCTTCCAACTGAAATCATGTCCTGACGTGTCCTTTGTTCTCAAGCAAATAAAGCCATCTTTTGTCAGAATTTCCACTGTTGATACTGTCCATTTTACTAAAGGAGTGTTTATAAATCAATTCTTCACTTTAAACATCACCTGAACAAGATCTTCAAAGTAATTTGGTAATGGCTGTAGGTATGCACGAAATTCTTCCCATAGAGAATGACCAAGCTTTGGCAATTGGGCTCTATCTAGCAGAAAGAGTTTGTCCAAGTTTATAAAGTTGGTACAAGTTGTCTGTTGCCAACTCTAGAATATAAAGTTTGGCAAAAACAAAAACAACAATAGCACCAAAACTTATAAATTCTTTCCATGGTAACCATACTAGTGATTGCAGGACCTTGAATGAAAAGATTTATCTTATCCCCATGGTAAAAAAAATCATCAAATAAGCCAAACCATCATTCTGTAAGTTATAAATGAATAATTTTAACTTCATGTATTTCAATCAAGCACTTTAGTACTTGTTTTTTTTTTTTTAATCCAGCAAAATCCTGTATAGACAAAAAATTCAAATTCTGTTCTCGTTTCTTCACAAAGCCTCTTTTGAAAAGGTAATTCAAGGCTCAAGCTTTCAGGAAGTTGACAAATTCTACAATACCATACGTCTAGCAAAAAAAGGACAGAGAGGGATAAGTTTTCTCGTGCCAATATACAAGGGTACCACAAAGATGCCAATTTAGCTTTGCTGTGACAGTGTATATAGAAATTGGGCTTGCCGCAGAGCGAATGTTTGTGTCTCTCCAAAATCCATATGTTGAAATGTAATATCTAGTGTGATGGTATTTGGAAGTGGAATCATTGAGAGGCAATTATGTCATGAGAACAGAATCCTCATGAATGGAATTAGTGCTCTTATAAATAACTCTCTGAAAACGTTCTTGCCCTTTCTGCCATGTGAGGGCGCACAAGACAGTGAACCTCATCAGAAGCAGAATCTGCCGGTGCCTTGATCTTGGACTTCCCAGTCTCTAGAACTGTGACAAATAAATGTCTGTTGTTTATAAGCCACCCACCCAGTCCATGGTACTAAGGAATACCAGATGTATGGTCAACCACTGAAGATACTTCAAATGTGTAAAAGACTGCTGTAGTCCCCTTTATCTGTGGTTTCACTTTCTGTGGTTTCAGTTACCCACAGCCAACTCAGCCTTAAAACATTAAATGAAAAATATTAGAAATAAAAAATTTGTAAGTTTTATTTTTTTCCTTTTTATTATATTTCTTGAGGTGACACTGGTTGAAAAAATTATACAGGTTTCAGGTTTACAATTCTACAACACATCATCTGTACACTGTATTGTGTGTTCACCACCCCAAGTCAAGTCTCCATCTATCGCTCAAAAATTCATGTTTTAAATTTCAAGGTGTACTGAGTAGTATGTTGAAACCTCATGCAATCTTGCTTCTTCCCTCCTGGGATGTGAATCCAAATTTTATTACAGTGTACTTCTTATAAGTATTCTTTTTTATTGTTAGTTATTGTTGTTAGTCTCTTACTATGCCTAATTTATAAATTAAACTTTATCATAGGTATGTATGTTTAGGAAAACACATAGTATATATAGGGTTGGGTACTATCTGGTTTCAGGCATCCACTAGGGGTCTTGAATGTATCCCCCACAGATAAGGGGGACTACTGTATCAAGATTTTTTTTCCCTATTGAACTTTTGCTTGGCGAGTAACTTCCATTTTAAGACATCAACAACATTTGAGTTTTTTAAAACATTTTTTTCCTTTACTGATTCTAAAGAGAGAGGAAATGAGAGGGAGAAAGAGATAGAAACATCCATGAGAGAGAACATTGATTGGCTGCCTCCTGCATGCCCGCACTGGGGATCAGGCCCATAACCTGGGCATGTGTCCTGACAAGAAATCGAACCGGCAACCTCTTGGAGCATGGGTTGACGCTCAACCACTAAGCCACACCAGCCAGACAACATTTGAGTTTTTAAAAGGGGCTCACAAAACAAGAATTCTTTTATGACATTAGCATGCATAGAACATAAATATTACATGTAATCTACACGGAGACATATGAGTGGTACTATCCAATTCCAGTTCTTGCTGGAGGCAAATATTTTAGCTGCCTATTTCTTCATGTCCCACTTCAAAATATTAGAAAAAATAATAATCAATTATGGAGTCAATGAATTTGACAAAACATTGCCTGTATTTTCTTTGTTTTCTCTAAGTCACAATCCAGTTCAGCCTTTTCCAGAGCACCAAATACCTCAAAGTATATGTGACTTCTTTTGGCTGACAATGTGACAAGCAATCTTATAGAAAAATACTAGAAACTCTTTTGTGTTGAGGCAAATTTAAGTCTTGGTTATTTCCTTATCTTTTCAAATTGATCACTTTTTTAAAAACCTACATTGTTGGCTTCAAGTTTCAATTGACAAAATCTTTGACATGTAGGAAGCATTATGGTTTTGTGTCACATCATATTCAGTAATGAAAGTAAAACCAAAATATATTTTAAGTATTTTAATATATTATTATTATTATTATTTTGCATTTTCCAACATAGGTTTGGGCACATACAAACAACGGCATGTCCTTTTTTATAAATTAAGTTTTCTTTCATTTGAACCAACATAAAATTATATGAAAATTCAAAGCATTGTAATATTATCTGATAGTGGCATTTCATTCCAGCCCATGGTTAATTACATAATTTAGATAAAATATTTCAACACAATTTTTTTTCTTTATTGATTTTTAGAGAGAAAGGAAGAGGAAGAGAGAGATAGAAACATTGATGAGAGAGAACATCGATTGGCCCCCTCCTGCATGCTCCCCACTGGGGATTGGGTCTACAACCTGGGCATGTGCCCTGACAGGGAATCTAACTGATGACCTTTTGGAGTATGGGTTGGTGCTCAACCACTGAGCCACACCAGCTGGGCTCAACACAATTTTCAAAATGAAGGGAAAGCCCTGGCCAGTTTGGCTCAGTGGTTAGAGTGTTGGCCCGCAGACCAGAGAGTCCAGGTTCGGTTCCCGCTAAGGGCACGTACCTCGGTTGCAGTTTGTCCCCAGCCCCAGTTGGGGTCGTGTGGGTGGCAGCCGCTCGATATGTCTCTCATGTCTCTTGCACATGGATTTTTCTCTCTCTCTTCCTCCCTCTCTCCCTCTCGCTCTATCTGAAGATAAATTCAAAAATGTCCTCGGGTGAGGATTTAAAAAAAAAAACAAACAAAAAAAACAAAATGAAGGGAAAAATGTACACACATACACACACATAAGTACACACTTCTATAGACACAACTATAGATACACATATATTTCATACCTCATCACACTGAATAAGATTATTTGAGTACAATTTTTTCACACAATTTCTAAAGTATGGGAAAAACAGTGAAGTTATATAGATATAGATATTTTACACATGTTTGTATATGCATATGTGTGTATATGCATGTATGCACACACACTTACACTTTTACCCTGTTAACAGTTAGCAATAACTGCTATACAGCTTAATAGCTTCTATGAGCATGACTATATGACTGAGATGATTGAATATGGGTGTTCACCATTAGAGCCTAGACTCATTACCTAAATCAGAGTTATATTCAGTACACTCTATAAATTTAGAGGATGAGTAATCCTTTCTATAAAAGTTCCATCAAAAATAAAGTACTTTTAGCTCTGGCAAGTGTGGCTCAATTGGTTGGGCATCATTCCATGCACCGAAAGTTGCTGGTTTGATTCACGATCAGAACACATGCCAAGGTTTTGGGTTCAATCCCCGGTAGAAGTGCGTGCAGCAGACAGCCAATCGATGTTTCTCTCTCTAAGAAAAAATTACTCTTAAAAATTTACAGATGAACTCCTTCAGTTTTCAATGGTGTGAACTGTGTCACATTAGAAGTGTCATACATAGTTTTTGTATTCTATCATATCCAACAGTGAAAGGAAATCATTGTGTACTGAGACATTGTTGTGCTTTTTTACTTTGGAAGTTTTCTAACTTAAGCTAGGTTTATTGTACACAAAAGCAATCATCCACAGTTATAATAGCTGGGCAGATTTTCTTTTGTTCCTAACAAGGAAAATAATTCTAGATGACATAATGTGACAATAATTAGCATCATATACTAATGGTGCTTGTTTAGCAGGCTATGCCACCTATATTAATCAGAATAGGATAGGCTGATGTTGCAGTAACAAATAACCATATCTTAATAGTCTATCACAAAAAAATATTTCTCATTCCCACAAAATCCAATGTGGCCCTGGCCAGGGAGCTCAGTTGGTTGGAGCATTGTCCTGGTATGCCAAGGTTTCAGGTTCAATCCCCCATCAGGGCACATACAAGAATCAACCAGTGGGTACACAGATAAGTGGAACAATGGATCAATGTTTCTCTCTCTCTCTCTCTCTCTCTCTCTTCCCTCCCCTTTCCCTCTCTTCCTTTAAGAATCAGTTTTAAAAATCCAGTGTGGGGATCGGGGCAACTCCCCAGGTCAGTTTTCTCCAGAATATGATGATTCCAACAGTAATTAGACTAGACTCCTACAATAATTTGACTCAACCATTTTAACAGAGGGTTCCACAATTCTCAATGAAAAGAAGAGAGCTGAGATCATGTACTATGTTATAAGTGTTTCAGCCCAGTAGTAATGCATACCATATCTGCTTCAACCACAAAGAGGCACATGACTCCACTACTTGAGGAAGCTGGGAAGTATAGTCTTGCAATTTCACAGAGTAGAACAGGACTGGATATTGGTGACTAGTAATAATGTCTACTTCATCATTGCAGACTCTCTTAAAGTGAAGTAATACCTTAATAATATTCTTCAAAGAAGTAGGAAGGAAACCAAAGACACCACAGGGATCTTTTGGATCCTAGGTAAAGATTCTTGATTTACTTTCTAAAAGGTATAATCCAATTTTCACATAACTGATTCCAGTAAGAAGCAAAATTGTTTAATGGATTTAACATGAATTTTGTGTTCAATTATCAACACCACTGTCACCATTTACTAACTTTGTGAGAGTGTGTTCTTAAACTAATGACTTAATATCTTTAATTGTTGATTTTCTCATCCTTAGAAGAAGGATGATAATGCCTAGTGTCCATGATAGTTTTGAAGAGTTAATAAAATAATGTAGAAAATGAACTAGCACTGTCTTTGGCATACCAGATTCTTAATAAATACTAGTTTTTTTTCTTTTTCTCCTCTGTCCTCTTCCTTCTTCACTTCACCTTTTTATTTTGTGGGTACAAATTTGAACTCTGAAAATACAGTTTGCATCTTAGCTGTCACTAGCATGTAATCTTGGGAAAATTACTTAACTCTTTCTGAGTTTCAATGTTCTCATTTGTAAAATAAAGGCCAATATAGTACACACCTCTTAGGATTTTTAGGATGATTAAATTATATAATGTGCATAAAATATTTAACAGATTCCTCAATACATGTTAGCAATTATTATTGTTACCATCATTATTAACAATGCAGTTTCACATAAGAAATTTGGCCTGCTAAAGCCGAGTTTTTCAGAATGCATTAATAACTAGTTAATCAAGATATAGTCTATGGACCAGCAGAATCAGCATAATTTAGGAACTTGTTAAAAAGGCAGACTCTCAGACTCTGTTCCAAACTTATAGAATCAAAATCTATAGTTTGAAAAGATTCCCAGATGATTCCTGTACACACTGAAGATTGAGAAGCACTGCCTTAATATATAGGGAGGTTGAGTATTTTTATGTGATGTACATATCATCAAAGTGGTGACAAAGAAGACACCCAAGAAGATAACTCGATGTTTTGAAAAAGACATCAGATTGGGAGTCAATAAATCAATGTTTAAATTCTAAGTCTTCTACTAACAAGCTGATTAACCATAATCAAATCATTTAACTCATTTTAGCCCTTTTCCTCTTTTACAAAATGAAAGAGTTAAGCTCTACCTATGGTTCTTAACCAGGAAGACACATCAGAATTAATAGAGGGAGCTATTACAAAATCTCTGACAAACCTGCGACACATGAAGATTCTGATTCCTTAGGTCTGTCATGGCATCAAAACTAGGGCCAGCTGCCTTTGGAGAAGATCTCCAAAGGTGGGAGGAGTAACCACCTGGAGGGGTTGAGGCAGGAAAATTAGAATAGGGAACAAAGGCCTCAAGTTCTACCCCTCCCCTTTTCTGTCCTGGCTGGAACATCTCAGACATGACTTTTACTGACCACCTGTTTTCTGGCTTCCCCTCCCCAATTTCCTGTAGTTGAGACAAAACCAGTCTCAACCAGTTTCTGCAGTGATATTGACCTAAAACTGATGAACAGGGCCATTATAATATCTTTATAATAAATTTGTATTGCAATTTCAGGAACCCCCCCCCCCAATAGCCATGACAATTCTGGGAGGACGAAAAGAGAAATTGCTGCCTTGGCCAGGTAGCTCAGTTGGTTAGAGCATTGTTTTGATATGCTAAGGTTACAAGGTTCAATCCCTAGCAGGGCACATATAAGAATCAGTCAATGAATGAATAAATAAGTGGAATAACAAATCAATGTCTCTCTGTCTGTCTGTCTGTCTCTCTCTCTCTGTCTCTCCCCCTTCCACACTCTCTCTCAAAAAAAAGAAAGAAATTCCTATCTTGATAGGAAGGACAAAGATGAGCAGTGGTAGTTACCCCACCAACATCAGAAGCTAAGGATCACCCTCTCCCACCCCTGCCTACATTTAATAAAAACTTTCCAAGCCTTGGCTAGTTTTGCTCAATGGTTAGAGCATCAGACCACAGACCAAGGGGTCATGGGTTTGATTCCCAGTCAAGGGCACGTACCTGGGATGCAGGTTTGATCCTTGGCCCCAGTCAGAGTCATGCCCAGCAATCAATTGATGTGTCTCTCTCACTTTGATGTCTCTCTCTCTCTCTCTCTCTCTCTCTTTCTCTCTCTCTCTCTCTCTCTTTCTCTCTCTCTCTCCCTCCCTCCCTTCCTTCCACTCTATCTAAAAAAAATAAATAAATAAATGGAAAAATAGTCTCGGGTGAAGATTAACAACAAAAAAAAAAACCTTTCCATCCAGACCCCATCAGGGTGTCTCATTCTCCAATGTCACTTACTGTCACTTCTTGAGTGCGCGCTTTCACTTTAATAAATCTACTGTGCTTTGTGAAATTTTTCTGTCTCGCTCTCAAATGCTTTCTTGTGCAGTGACAAGAACCTGGACCCCAATATCAGTATTGGATAGAGTTCTCCTTTGGCCTCCCTGGGTGCTGTCCAGCATCAAGGGGACACCTGTAAGATTGCCTCAGAATAGAGCAGAGTATGGGAACCTGGAAGCAAACATGCAAAAGGCAACAGACATTAAAAGTGCTCTGCTGTGCCCAGCTGGTGTGGCTCAGTGGTTGAGCATCGTCCCATGCACCGAGAGGATGCTAGTTCGATTCCCGCTTAGGGCACATGCCCGGGTTGCAGGCTTGATCCCCAGTAGGGGGTATGCAGAAGGCAGCCGATCAATGTTTCTCTCTCTCTCTCTCTCTCTCTCTCTCTCTCAAATCAATAAAAACCTATGTTTAAATGAATAAATAAATAAAAATGCTCATGTACAAGGACAAAATCCCCTCAAAAGGGCAGGTTGAAGAGCTATGATGATCAGTGTTCTTGTGGGAATAAAAGAAGTTTTGTCGGGAAAGTGCTTAGCCTAGAGCCTGGCACAGAATAGACTCTTCAATAATGTCCCCCTCTTTCTTATTTTCCTTCTTAAAGAAGCTCCCAATTCATTTCAGAGGGATCTAACTGATTTCCAAATGGCACATCCCATTTCTAGGTGCAACAAACTGAATATTCTTCTAGGTGCAACAAACTGGATATTCTTAAATAAAAATTATGGCCTTGGCCGTTTTGGCTCAGGGGTTAGAGCATCAGCTCTCGGACCAGCGAGTCCCGGGTTCGATTCCCGCTAAGGGCACGTACCTCGATTGCAGTTTGTCCTCAGCTTCGGTTGGGGTTGTGTGAGTGGCAGCCAGTCGACATGTCTCTCTCACGTCGATGTTTCTCTCTCTCTTTCTCCCTTTTTCCTTCCCACTCTATCTGCAGATAAATGCAAAAATGTCCTCGGGTGAGGATAAAAAAAAAAAAAGTACGTAGTAAGTAATTTTGACAATTAAAACAACAATAAACACAATGTCTCACTATTTTAAGCAATGGAGTTTTGATGTTGTAATACCAATGAAAATGTGGAGACTCCTTTATCAAAAAGTATTAAGAATTTTAAGACAGTGATAGCAGATCATTACAACAAGTGTGGGTCACTTCTGTGTACTGGGCCCTGTGTCAATGCATAGGTCACATGCTCTGCAAGATTAAAAGAACCCTGGACTTGAAGTCTGCAGGCCTGTAAAAAATATGCTAGATTGGCAATTTATTCACTGGTTGATGTGAATCCAATCACCTTACTTCTCTGGGCCTTAATTTCCACACCTGTAAAAGTAGCTTTGATATTCTATGATTCTGTGGCATACCTTGGAGTTTCCTAGAAAATCTGTTACCGAACTTTTCATTCCATTGAATACATTTTTAAATGGCATTGGGCCCATGAAACAAATTCATTCAGGATTTTATTTCCCACTCTGACCTATCTTTTATATAATTTATGCTACTCAATATAGAAGCAAGGCAGTATAACGATAATATAACTAATACAAATTAAAAAAGTATTTTTCCAATATCTGAGTTCAAAGTGTTCATATATTCAGGTAATGGTAATAGGGGTTATTGGACGTCACTGTGCAAGAAGTTGCAGGTCCCAGAACTTTATTAGAAGAATTGAACAGATGTACAGAAACACAGTAAACACCAAAGTCCGATGATAACATATTTGGACTCATCTCAATTATCTGAAACATTTAGTCTTATTAATAGCTCTGTTCCCATTATATCCAGTTCACTATAGACTAAAAGCGTGACTGCTTCAAGAATACAAAACTATGTGAATGTTCATCCTCCTTCTCATTATCAAAGATCTTCACTCCATAGACTAATGAAAGGGGAGAATTTGGAAAAGTACCAGTGAGACACAAGCTTAGCATGTGTGACCAAGATTAACTCAAAATTGCTAGAAAGGAGACAGGAAAGAAATAAATTAATCCATATCCCCTGCAAGGAATAAAAAAAATGAGCAAAATGTTTGATTAAAATAAAAAAGTCTTCAAGTCAAAAAGACTATTTGAACAAAGCAGCACTTGAACAAGATGAAACGTAATACCCCAGGCAGAATAGAAATGGTATCCACTGGAAAGCTGATGTTCCCCAAAGAAGGAAACTCCCCTGAAATTCAGAACAAAGATAAAGGCATAAAGAATCAAAATACACATTAAGAATATTAAATTCTACTAAGTGACAAAAGTGCCTGATTCATAATAAACAAGCACAGTAAGGAAGCTCTCTACCAAGTATAGTGTTCTGCTTGAAAACGCAGGCATTGAGCACATTCAAACAGGCACACATGATCATGCAGAGACCAGTACTTTATTATACTATCTTTGGTGTTCATGGTATTGTTGTGGCAGAAATTCGGTTGGCGGGAAAAGACAGAGAGCACACACACGGAGGATTAAAAAATGACTGTTTAATGCACACTGGTGCTGGCCCAGCGGAGTCACCTCCAAAGGCTGAGCCCCAAGCCCGGGTTTCAGCCACTTTTTATACATGATAGCTTCAGGGTATTTGGGGGCTTTCTAGTTCTGCTGTAGTTTAGGCAGTTGGCAGATGTAAGGGGATTACAAAAGGTAGGGGCGGGGTCTCTGCATCGCCTAAGGGGATTGTCTGCAGAAGGCTTGCCTTCTCAGTATGGGACATTGTAAATTAAATGGTCTCACAATGGGATTGCTATGGACTGATATGTGCCCCTCCCAATTAATATATTGAAGCCCTAATCCCCATTGTGACCGCATTTGGAGGTTATTAGGTTTAGATGAGATTGTGAGAGTGGAGCCCCATAATGGGATTAAAATATCAGACCTCTCTCTCTCTCTCTCTCTCTCTCTCTCTCTCTCTCTCTCTCTCTCTCTCTCTCTCCCCAAAATCTGTAAGGAAATAAATGTTTGTGGTTTAACCCACCCAGTTGATGGTATTTGTTATAGCAGCTTGAGTTAATGAAGATAGAGGTTCTTTTCTTACTCTCAGAAATAACATCCACCCTCCATCCTCTGAAATCAGGAGACATCAAGATAGAGGTAACTTAAGCTGCTTTGTGTGGTTTTAAAAAATGTTTTGCTGAATAACATTATTTTTTATGTTTGCTTCAATTATTCAAATATTTATTGAGCACCTAGTATTGTTACCAGTGAAAGTAATGAGTTCTTTTGCGGTGTAGTGAGAAATGAATTTCAAAGGCACATGCTTGGAGAAGTTTAAACGTGATGGCAAGATTTTATTGTGATTTAAGGCAATTAATACACCCTCGGGGACGTGGAGGGTGGGCATGCACTAAAGCACTGCCATGAGGCTTTTGTTAATGTTCCATATATCTTCTTGGTTAGGTAAAGAACAAAGTACCATTCAAATTATCCAACCCAAATTTCTAACTTTTCCTAGGCCTGGATCGGGCCCTCCTCCCAGCAAATTCTGTTGGGGTTTCACACCCTCTATCCAATCCAATTACCTTTCCGATTTTTCCCAGGCTAAGCCCGGCCCCTCTGTTTGGTCACCCTGATTCTCACTGTGCATGTCCAAAAGTTCCATTACATTACCTAGTTTCTGTTGGACATGTGCCCAGCAGAGGAATTTCTTGCCTCCCTCTGGTGAGGGCCTTTAGCACCCCTGGGGAGATTTTCCCGTCCATTCCCAGGAATAAATTTCCTTGGTAGCAGTTTCCTGGAGTGTGTGAATGAGTCTGTTTACCAGTACACTAGATGGAATGCTATCCTACTACTTGCTTCAGCTTCCCAGTTTATTAAGATTATTTAGTTTCCTTTTGCTTTCTTCCTTATATTAATAACTAGCTATCTTCCTTATATCAATAACTAGCTACCTATGCTGACAACATCTGCCCTGCTCTGTGCTAGGCATAGAGGATATAAAGATAGATAAGGCATGGTTCCTATCTTAAAATATAAAATCCAGTAGAGACTATAGAAAACAAGGTAATATGAATACATGGTACAGATAGAAAGGTAGAGGTATAACACCAGTGACAGAAGTGTGAATCTTGGCCTTTAATTGTGTCAGAAAGCATCTCCTTATACTGTTAACAATTTCCAAACCTCTTGGCCTCTTGTCTATATACTCTTTTTTTTCTGGCATAATATTATCTTTACTGGGTAAAGATATGCCTATGTGGACAGGATCGGATATAAACAAAACAAAACAAAACAAACCCCTCCAAAACAATGGGTACTTCAGATGGAGAAACTAAAACAATCTTATCACCACTGCCAAATGGCCTTCAATGGACAAGGTTGACTTCAAGTAACACTGCCAGGCTAGAGAGGTTTTCTTTGGTTCCTTCTTGCTCTTCTTTTCAGAACCCACCATTCCAGATTCTCAGTGCCAACCTGTGCCTCTCAGGACCCAGAACCTCTCCCTGAGAGCAGTCTTTAATTCCTCACCCTGCTCTGTTTTCAAAGGGCCAGCTTGTTGGAGACTATTGTAATAACAATGGTTTACTAAGCATCAAGTTCCATGCATACATTTGCATACAATATCTCATTTCATTTACATAATCCTGGGAAAATATTTTTTTCTTCATTTTACAGATAAGGTAACTGACCCTCAGTGAAGCTAATTCCGTTTATATTCCATAGCTCCTACGTGGAAGAACAGGATTCCAACCCAGATCTAAATTCAAAGTCCTAAACCTAAGTGATGCTGAGCCTATAAACAAATTCTTGTCATTGTGTTAAGAGTAAAGGAAATTGGTATCTTTCCCCCAGGGTGTCTGGATTTCAAAAGACAACATCAGAGAATGCAAACCATTCATCGAAAAGGAATGTTTCTCTAACGGTGGGATTGCAGGCACTAAAGTGAACCAGGTAGGCACTATGGGGTTTTTCACTGTACTTCTAAAATCACACTGGCTGGGGAGGCAATTTCTCTACCTATGTAGAGACTGATGTCCAGTTCTTTAACCTGTCACATCTTTTCACCACAATAATCCACAGCTACTGGAATAATGTGATTATTTAGTTCTTTCTCTCTCTCCCTTCCTTCCTTCCAGTTCTTTCTCTTTTTCTTCCTTCCTTCCTTCCTTCCTTCCTTCCTTCCTTCCTTCCTTCCTTCCTTCCTTCCTTCCTTCCTTCCTTCCTTCCTTCCTTCCTCTCTACCTCCTTCCCTCCTTTCTTCCCTTCCTTTCTGTTTCATTCATTTACATAGTCCTATTCAAGAAAGCCATACATTGTGCTAGGCACTGCAAATGCAATGGTAAATGATTAGACATGATGAATTTTGAAATCTAAGATATTACTTGGAACATATAGCAATGGCTATTTCTGTATATGTATGTGTATGTTTGTATGTGTGTGTGTGTGTGTGTGTGTGTGTATGTATGTATATATATATATATATCAATATCATAGGCAAGGGTATTCTTATAGCCTGGATTTAAGTCACACTGGAAATATACTTAGCTTTCATGTGAAGATGAAGAAATTAATGACAAAAACCTACAAGGAAGTATGGTGAATTTGAAAGAATCGTTCTGTAATGAATTACTTTTTCAGTGAGCAACTTTGGAGAATGTTCACATCAATGTGGTTTATTGAGCTCTGAATTTGGAAAGGGAAACTGACTATATTATGTTAGAAAAATAACACCCAAGGATATGTTTGTATTGATTTTAGAGAGCAAGGAAGGGAGAGGGAGAAAGAGAGAGGAAAATATCAATGTGAAAGAGAAACATTGATTGGTTGCTTCCTGTATACACCCCGACTGGGGATCAAACCTGCAACCTGGGTATGTGCCCTGACCACTTCTTGATGAACTCTAGCATACACCTCTCTTTATTTTTTTATTTTTTATTTAAAAAAATTTTTTTCTTTATTGATTTTAGAGAGAGAGGAAGGGAGAGAGAGAGAGAGATAGAAACATCGATGAGAGAGAACATAGATTGGCTGCCTCCTGCATGCCCCCCACTGGGGATTTGGCCCACAACCTGGGCATGTGCCCTGACCAGGAATTGAACCAGCAACCTCTTGGTGCATAGGTCGATGCTCAACCACTGAGTCACACCGGCCGGGCACACCTCTCTTTATTTAAAGTTGAGCAAAGGGACAGGTATTTTCCAAGTCATTCAGAATTTAAAGAGATCAATTTTACTGAAAACCATTGAAATGCAAAGATATTAAACGTTAAAGCAAGGATATTGTAGAATGCAAAGCTCACAGTAACAGATCGTTACAGACACATTTGACATATCACTTTCAGTAGATGCCTTTTCAGGAGACTACTTAGCTCTGCCCATTTAACAATCCATTCTTTGGTTTTTGCTTTTGAAAGTGCATTGACATTTGCCCTTCTTATTTCTTTTCTTTTCTTCTTCTTCTTCTTCTTTTTTTTTTTTTTTTTGTTAATCCTTACCCAAGGATATTTTTTTCATGTATTTTTATAGAGAGTGGAAGGGAGAGAGAGAGAGAGAAACATTGATATGAGAGACACACATTGATTGGTTGCCTCTCGCACAACCCCAACTGAGGCCAGGAATCGAACCTACAACCCAGGTATGTGCCCTTGACTGGGAATTGAACCAGAAACCCTTTGGTCTGTGGGCCAGCACTCTAACTGCTGAGGCAAATCAGCCATGGCTGTCCTTTTTTTCTATAAGTAGTGTCATAAAGCTTAATTTAAAGTACAAGCTTCAGCAGCTCAAAAAATGTGTACCTCTCTATTCCTCTTGTGATGAAAAGAAATATATTTTTTTCAAGCATGGAAAAGGGTAATGAAGTACAGTGTGAGTGTTTGTAATTATGAGTGGTTTCTGCGGTCAATCAACTTAAGTCTTTTTTAAAAAGTGTTTTTGGCAATATGTTGCAGGTACAATTGATGTCTATATAAAGCATATTTTTGAGTTTCTGTTTATTTTAGATAAAAGTTGATCATTGGTTAATTAGTATGAACAAAACACAAGTGCTGCTTACTCATTAACCATAATTCATAGTAATTTCAAACATAATGACATTTTTGCTTTATTTAAATATTATAAATGGATAATTATTTTATCAATGTTCATCATCTTTCATACCATTAATTTTTATTGTTCAGTACATATGGAAACTCTAGGCATTAAACAAATTTAAAATAAAGTTCAACACCCTTTGTATTAGTTTTCTATGGCTGCTATAACAAATTACTACAAAATTGGTAACTTAAAACAACAAATATTTGTTCTCTTACATTTAGGGAAGCTGGAATTGTGAGAACAGTTTCACCAGGTCTAAATTAAGGTGTTGGCAGATCCATGCTCCATCCACAGGTTCTAGGGGAAAACCCATAACTAGCTTCTTCCAGCTTCTGGTGGCTGCCTATATTCCTTGCCTTGTGACTACATCACTCCAATCTCTCCTTCCATGGTCACACTGCCTTCTCCTCTTTTGTGTATCAAATTTTCCTCTGCCTCCTCTAGTAATAATACGTTTGATTACATTTAGGGTTTACCCAAATAATCCAGGATTGTCTTCTCACTTCAAGATTCTTAATCACATCTACAAAGTCCTTTGCTGCCATAAAGATAACATTCACAGATTCCAGGGGTTAAAGACATGGATATCTTTTAGGGGCCGCTATTCAGCCTTCCACTTCCTCCTAAAATACATACAGGGCCATATTATGACTTCCGTGGACTATAGACACTTTTGCCCTGTGGTCCTTTCCTTCAAAAAGAAATTTAAAATTATATTTTGACTGCAGTGAAATAAACATGAAAAGTTATGTGTTCATTGATATTAGTAATATATATGCAATATTATTATATTGATTTTTTCTTCTGATGTTAAAATAAATTAAAATGAAAACATTTTGTGGACCCCTAAAAATGTATGGGCCCTAGTTATTATGTCTAATGGAAAAGTCAGCCCTGTATATAGAAAATACATAATATCTCTGGATCTCAGCAGCTGATGAAATTTTAAAAGTACACAAGCTCAGAAATGAATTCTAGTACATACACAGGTTTCTTAATTGCAATTGGGTTTTCAAAATTCACAGGATTTCTGCTCCAGTTTAGATAAATTCTGAAGTTCTATCGTTATTTTTATCATGTAATCTTTAAAAAGGGAAAAACAAAATATTTTTAAGAGGTCTATTTCTTCTATACTTCAATGATAAAAAAATAATGGGCAAGATCTTTTAAAATGTGATTAAACTGGTTTTCTTCTATGTCATCTCACTGCAGATTCTGCTTGTAACAATGCAGAGCCCATTGTGTATGTTTTGATTTAATTTTTAAAGATTGAGTATAAGAGAGAAAAAACACTAATAACATTGAACTAAATCACAGAGCTTCAATGTGACCTAGTTGGATGTCAGTCAATTTATGCCTTGTCCAAATTAGGTTCCTCAACAATAATGTTGTTCTACTGTCAAATGGTTCATAATTGTTAACACAGTTCATTTGTGGTCTGTAGAATTGCATTTCCTTTGGCAGTACAAAGAGAGTGAGAAATCATACAAATTTGTATTTTTAGTGTGTTATAAAAAGATTATGTTAATCAAAGAAATCACAGTTTGTGTATTTAATAACAAATCAAAGTTTGTTTTTTCTTTTTCAGTAGGAAAATGCTATTATTAGGTACTGCTTTTCAACTATGAAATCAATAACCATACATTTTCTAACATGTAAACTTTGTTTCACAAACTCAGTTCATTAGTTTTAATAAACTCTTCTGATATATGTGATAGAACACATGATATTTTATATTATATTTTATTGCCTCCAGGACAGTTTTAGCTACACCTAAATTAAATGTGCTATTGCTGCATCTATTCATTGCTTTCTTTGGGAGAACAGAATGAGTAATTACATATGAAAAAGATAGATTAATATATTTTTTTTAATTTATTTATTTATTTTTTAAATCCTCATCCGAGGACATTTTTCCTTTGTTCAGATAGAGTGGGAGGGAGAGAGAGGAAGAGAGAGAGAGAGAGAGAGAGAGAGAGAGAGAGAGAGAGAGAGAGAGAGAGAGAGAGAAACATTGATGCTAAAAGGACACATGGAGTGGCTGCCTCTCGCACGACCAACCAGGGCTGGGGACAAATTGCAACCGAGGTACGTGCCCTTAGCGGGAACCGAACCTGGGTCTCTCTGGACTGCAGGCCGATGCTCTAACCGCTGAGCCAAACTGGCCAGGGCATTATATTTTAAAATATATTTATCAAAGGCTATTCCTATGTTTATTTGCAAATTGAATTAAATATTGTATGCTATTTCATAGTATACAACATTTTCAGTCTCACAGCTATGGAATCACAGTAATCATGATTGTTAAAATTGAGGCACAGAACAGTTAAATAATTAGTCCAAGATCACAGAGCTAGTAAGTAAGACATTGAGATTTAAACCTAAGCCAGGTCAGTCTGGCTATAGAACCTACCCAGTTAACCACCATATTATACTGTCTCGACATAGACTATCTTTCATGTTTGTACAATATTTTAATACTCTATGTTTTTGTGGGAAATGTCAACGACCATAAAAATATTTATGGCTGCAAATTAGAGACTGAATTCAATTAATAGGGCACATGCATGCAATGAGTCAAATGTAGAATACACACATAACGTTAACTCGAGTTTGCATTGTATAGTGTATGTCCAGTTTAGTGAACTTAAAAATGAAACTACAAATGCCCAAGTTTTGATATCCTTGTGGATAAAGCAGTTAGTTTTACTTTGTTACAAAGTAAGCAAGTTGGCCAGTAACCCCAGTCAGTTTCATAAATATATGGAAGACACAAAGAGGATTTGGGCAGAGAAAATGAATAACTAAGAACAAATCTGTTATTTCCACTTAAAAAGAAATCAAAGACTATGTCCCATCGAGGAGGGGACAGTAGTGCCACATTATACTCAAAGAACAACTTTAAAGCACAAAGGAGGTATAGGTTTTAGCTGAAAGCTGTGTGCTATGCATTGCTGTTTTAAAGATGGAAGTATCTTTATCACTACATGATGTCAGAAGAAGTAAAATAATAACAACCATAATAGTAATAATAATACATGTATGAATGTTTGCAAAATGCCAAAATACCCTGTGATTCACCCCCTCACACTGCCGAAATACACAAATCATTTTGAATCTAGGAGTTGGAAGAATTTGTAAGAGTTCCTGAACACAGCTTATGAGCAACACAGAATTCTCCTCTATACTATGCCTGGTGGGTAGATTTCCAGTCTCTGCTTAAACCAGCCAGTGATGAGCAGCATGAAAAGTAGGCCATTCCAATATTGTACAGTAATGATTTTTAGATATTTGTTGCCTTACCAGATGTCTGTACTTCCATTTATTAGGCCTCATTGGTTTCTTAAAAAGAAATTTTTTTTTCCTTTATTGATTTTAGAGAGAGAGGAAGGGAGAGGGAGAGATCGAAACCTTGGTGAGACAGAACATTAGTTGCCCACCTCCTGCATGCCTCCTCTGGGAATGGGGTCCACAACCTGGGCATATGCCTTGACCAGAAATTGAACTGGTGACCTCTTGGTGCATGGGTTGATGCTCAACCACTGAGCCACACGGGCCGGGCTGGCTTTTTTTTTTTAAAGATTTTTTCAGCCCGACTGGTGTGGCTCAGTGGTTGAGCGTCGACCCATGCACCAAGAGGTCGCCGGTTCGATTCCCGGTCAGGGCACATGCCCAGGTTGTGGGCCCGATCCCCAGTGGGGGGCATGCAGGAGGCGGCCAGTCGATGTTCTCTCTCATCAATGTTTCTATCTCTCTTTCCCTCTCCCTTCCTCTCTCTCTAAAATCAATACAAAAAAATTTTTAAAAAATATTTTTTCAACTTTTGTTTCAAGATAATTTTAAATTTACAGAAACATTAAAAAACAATACAGAGAGTTCTGGTATAGCCTTTACTGAGCTTCACTTAATATGAACATCTTATATAACCATGGTATAATGAATGATCAAACTAAGAAATCAATAATGGTACACTACTATTAATTAAACTATAGGCTTTGTTTGAATTTCACCAGTTTTCCCACTAATGTCTTTTTTCTGTGCCAGGATCCAATCCAGAACCTCACATTGCATTGAACTGTTCAGCGAAGGTTTTTTTTTTTTTAATTCTTTTTTTAAATTAAGCTTTCTTGTTCAAAGTATTACAGCTATCCTCCCTTTTCCCTCATTGACCCCTTCCTTCCTGCTCCCACCCCCCTGCCTTTACCACACTATTGTCTGTGTCCATGGGTTATGCATATATGCATATAAATTCTTTGGTTTATCTCTTCCTGCTTCCCCCTGCCCCCTTCCTTCTGAGGTTTGTCAGTCTGCTCCTTACTTCCATGTCTTTGGATCTATTTTGTTTGTCAGTTTATTTTGTTCATTAGATTCCACATATAAGTGAGATCATGTGATACTTCTCTTTCTCTGACTGGCTTATTTCACTTAGCATAACACTCTCCAGGTCCCTCTATGTCGTCTTTTTTACAGCTGCACAGTGTTCCATTGTGTAAATATATCACAGCTTTTTTATCCACTCATCTACTGATGGACACAGGCTGTTTCCAGATCTTAGCTATTGTAAATAGTGCTGCTATGAACATAGGGGTGTATATATTCTTTCTGAGTTGTGATTCAGGATTCTTAGGATATATTCCTAGCAGTGGGATCACTGGGTCAAATGGAGTTCCATTTTTAATTTTTTTGAGGAAATTCCATATTGTTTTCCATACAGGCTACACCAGTCTGCATTCCCACCAGCAGTGTACTGGGGTGCCCTTTTCTCCACACCCTCACCAGCAGTTGTTCTTTGTTGATTTGTTAATGTCAGCCATCTGGCAGGTGTGAGGTGATACCTCATTGGCTTTTTGAAAAGGACAGAATTAGACTTCATTCTCCACATGACAGTATTTTAAGGTAGCAATAATGTTCTTTCTCTTCCTTTGGCTGATCACCACAGATTCTACTAACCATTCGTCGTATTGCATACTTTCTTAGAAAGAACGTGCAAATCTTAATTTATTACCTAAGTTGTTATGGGTCAAAGATCACAAGATAAACCTTGTAAGTTATATAAGTGAGAAAGATGTCACCTGTTTCATATCTGCAGCTTTTCCTCAATTCGGAAGTTATTATATATTCTATTTCTGAAGCAAATCTCATGAGGAAAACATCTTCCTTTTATATTTCACTATGCTTGTTTTAAGAAATTTGAAAAGAGAATGCCTTTGCTAAAATTGTTGCTTGATTTAGAGGCATTCAAATTTGTTGTATCTGATCATGCATCCATGCAGTTAAAATGTTTTCCACCTCATGTATCAGCTCAGCATGCTTTGTTGTGACTGTTGATTATGTTGGCCTTGTGTCTACCCTATCAGTTTTATTCACATACTGACATCGGCACAATCCTTAGGGTGAAATAAAGGTGAGGTTTTGTTTTCATTGTGTTTTTCTTAGTCAAGGAAAGGTGAGGAGAAAGCTTGAACGTCAAGTGTCCAAAAGTTAAGGATAGTCCACATTTTATCCCCTTCCATCTTTCTCATATACATATTAACACTGAAACAACCTGAGACCAACATTCTATTCAGAAACCTGGGGTCATTTAATCCTAACTTGTCTCCAGTCTTCCCATCGCATATGCTTTCTCAAACTCTCAAGCCTCTATTGCCTTGAACTTCCTCCTTTCTTCCATTCTTCCAAGAAGGATAGGGTTCCCCTCTCCATTTTCCAATGTCTTCTTCCTTTATAATGCTTTTCACTATGCCAATATATTTCATAATAAACTATCTACCTCTTCTTTTTTTCATAAAGCAAAATCTTTGTTCTCTTCCAAGGACAAGGAGGCTTCCTATAAGAAGTTCCCTGGAAGGAAAGCTACTCCTCAGCATGCTTTGTGTGAGCGTGTTCCTGGGAATAAGTATTAGGTAGCTCTCTTTCACTGCTTGCAAAACTTTACTTCTAGCATCCTCCTGTTAAAATATCTTGTCCTGAAAGATGGCTTTACCATTATCTAACCTACTTTATTGCTATAATATACAGATTTTCTGAACAGTTATTGACTCTTTAGTTTTTAGAAGCCCAATCAGCTTATACATGCTTTTTCTGGGATATAGGACAGTTATATCTAGAACCTAGGTTGAAACAAACAAAAATTTATAAGACTGATGTCAGAGTTTATTGCCATCTGCTACTGCCTCTCCTGATATCTAGAGTATATTCACCCATTGTCTTAATTTTTTCTTCCTGATTCCTTTTGGTAAACTATCCTAGACTATTATCAGGCTTTTGCCCTACCACTGTAAGTAAATGGTTCTCTTCATGGTCCTTAATGTCTCCTAGTTGACAAATCCAGTGGCTACATTGATTTGACATACCAGTAAAAGACTATAAGCCAATCTTAAATGACTATTTACTTTGGCTCCCATGACACTAATTTTTTCTAAGTTCTCCTATCTCTTGTACCTACATGATCATCCCTTACATGTTAATATTCCTGCAAATTCTCTTCTAGGGTCTCTTCTGTTTTTACTTTATACCCTCTCTTTTGGAAACAGAATGCCTTTCTTCTCATCTCACTTCATTCACCATCATAACCATTACCCCGATTCTGGACCTGTCTAATTCTGTCTGGTTTGTTAAGGTTTGGCCCAGGAATTCTACCCTCTGAGGAGTCTTTCTTGACTCATTCCCTCCTACCTCTTAGAAATTACCACAGTTCTTTACTTTTAGAATATATATTCATTAGATCTTGCCTTTATTTTGTCTTAAAATTTTAAATGTTACTTTCCTCGAGGTCCATGGTATATTAACTGTCTACAGTCTGTTTCTTTGTACAGGATTAAAAGGGGTCATTTTCTCTGAATGTTTCTATTGCTATCATTTCCTCAATTAGTTCTGCACTGTCAGCAAATAAAAAATCCAAAGCAATGTTTCCCATTGGTGGTTTTTCTTTCTTTTCATTGTGAGGAATTAAATTGTTAGCAACATTAAGACAAGAATGTATAAGTGTTCTAACCTTTAGCAGAAATGAGTTTAAAAAAATGTATATAGGTTAAGTTCTTAACCCTATGATACCTGGCCTATGTAAAAATTGGGATATTTTAAAACAGATAACTACCACACTCTCTGTCTATTTTTTTTGTTGTGTGGTGTTTTTTGTTCAGATAGAGTGGGAGGGAGAGAGAGGAAGAGAGAGAGAGAGAAACATCGACGTGAAAGGGACACATCGAGTGGCTGCCACCTGCACGACCAACCAGGGCCGGGGACAAACTGCAACCGAGGTACATGAGGTACATGCCCTTAGCGGGAACCGAACCCGGGTCTCTCTGGACCGCAGGCCAACGCTCTAACCACTGAGCCAAACTGGCCAGGGCTCTCTGTCTATTTAAATAGTGTAGTATACTTTAAAATTCATATAAATTTTCTCTTCTCCATTAACCTTATAAAATATTGTCACCACATTTCTATACTAAGATTCTTGAATTTTCATATGGGTGCCCATTTTAATAAAGTGTCATTCTACAATCTTTATTTTTTATTTCCTTCATTATATTCTAATTATGAATCACATTTATAGTAGGCAGCATTCTAAGATGCCCCCAAAGTTTCCCTCCTTCTGTTATACAGACCTTGTATAAACTACTCCTCTTAAATATGATCAAACATACAAATATAATGAAATATCACTCCTGTGATTAGGTTATTAATCAGTTGAACTTGAGTTAATCAAAAGATAGTAGACCTGGCATAATCAAGTGAAGTATTTAAAAGAAAGTGAAGTGTTAAAGAGACACTTCCACTGACCTAGAAAAAGGCAAATATCTATGTGGTAAACTGCCTACAGAGATCACATGACGAGAAAATGTGGGCAGCCTTGAGGAGCTAAGAGGCTCCAAATCAAAAGACATTAAGAAAATGGGGACTTTCAGACAAAGGAAGACAAATACCATACTATTTCACTTACATGTGGAATTTTTTTTTTTAATTTTTTTTTTTTATCCTCACCCGAGGACATTTTTCCATTTTTTGTTCAGATAGAGTGGGAGGGAGAGAAAGGAAGAGAGAGAGAGAGAGAGAGAGAAACATCGACCTGAAAGGGACACATCGAGTGGCTGCCTCCCGCACGACCCAACCAGGGCCAGGGACAAACTGCAACCGAGGTACGTGCCCTTAGCGGGAACCGAACCCGGGTCTCTCTGGACCGCAGGCCAACACTCTAACCACTGAGCCAAACCGGCCAGGGCTACATGTGGAATTTAAAGAGCAAAATAAATGACCAAACAAAATAGAAACAGACTTATAGATACAGAGATCAGACTGATGATTGCCAGAGGGGAAGGGAGTTGAGAGGGCTGGGTGAAAAGGTGCAGGGATTAAGAAGTACTAATTGGTAGTCAAAAAATAGTCACGGGGATGTAAAGTACAGCATAGGGAATACAGTCAATAACATTTTAATAACTATGTGCTGTGCCAGGTAAGTACATAAAATATCAAGGGGATCACTTTGTAAAATATATAATTATCTAACCACTGTGCAGTATACCTGAAACGAATACAAAATAATACTGAATGCAAACTGTAAATGAAAAAAAAGAGATATGAGGATTAGAAATGTAAAAAAGAAAGAAAGAGAGAAAATGAGGACTTCGGTTACACAAATGAAAAAACTTAATTCTTCTAACAGCCAGTGAGCTTTTATTTCAAACCCTAGGAAATTCACTTTCTCCACTGTTCTGAGCCTATGACCACTACAGTTTAACAGTGTTCCTAAAATTTCCCTGATGATGAGAATCACCTGGAGGTTTGATAAAATGGAAACAAACCAAATTCCCAGGACCTACCTCACACTAACTGAATGATAACTTTTAGGAGGAGGGGCTTGATTATCTGTTTTATCAATAATTCCTTCTAGTGAATCTTATCAAAAAATACTGGGGAAATGTTGGTTTATAAAATGGTCCAGAAAAACAACTTATTTTATTGACATCAGCTATCCTTTTTTTTAAAATTTGTTTTTGTTACAAATGTTTCTCTTTTTTCCCCCATTGACACCCTCCTCCCCATCTCCCCCGCCCTATCCCCAGAATTGTTATCCATGTCCATCAGTTATGCGTACATGCATATAAGTTCTATGGTTTATCTCTTCCCACCCCCCCACGCCCTATTTGGAGGGTTGTCAGTCTGTACCCTACTTCCACGTCTCTGGGTCTACCCTGTTCCTCAGACTGTTATGTTCATTATATTCCACAAATAAGTGAGATCATGTGATATTTGTCTTTCTCTGCTTGGCTTGTTTCACTTAAGATAATAGTTTCCAGGTCCTCCCATGTCGTCGCAAAGGATAACAGAGCTTTCTTTCTTACAGCTGCATAGTACTCCATTGTGTATATGTACCACAGCTTTTTTATCCATTCGTCTACTGATGGACACTTGGGCTGTTTCCAGATAGTAGCTATTGTAAATAGCACTGCTATGAACATGGGGGTACATATATTCTTTCTGGTTGGTGTTTCAGGTTTCTTAGGGTATATTCCTAGAAGTGGGATCACTGGGTCAAATGGAAGTTCAATTTTTAACTTTTTGAGGTAACATCATAGTGTTTTCCACAGTGGCTGCACCAGTCTGCATTCCCACTAGCAGTGTACTAGAGTCCCCTTTTCTCCACACCCTCGTCAACACTTGTTGTTTGATGATTTGTTGATGGTGGCCATTCTGACAGGTGTGAGGTGATACCTCATAGTTGTTTTAATTTGCATCTCTCTGATTTTGTCATGTGTCTCTTGGCCATTTGTCTGTCCTGTTTGGAGAGGTGTCTATTTAGGACCTCTGCCCATTTTTTTAATTGGATTCTTTGTCTTCTTTTTGTTGACTTGTATGAGCACTCTATATATTTTGCAAATTAACCCCTTATCTGATGCATCATTGGCGATTATGGTCACCCATATAGTGGGATCCCTTTCCATTTTGATGGTTGTTTCTTTTGCTGTGCAGAAGCTTTTGAGTTTGATGTAGTCCCATGTGTTCATTTTTTCCTTTGATTCTCTTGCCTTAGGTGTTGTATCAGTGAAAATTCTGCTGTGTATGTTGTCTGAAATTTTGTTGCCTACATTTTTTCCTAGAATTTTTATGGATTCACAAGTCACATTTAAGTCTTTTATCCATTTTGAATTTATTCTCGTGTATGGTGTAAGTTGGTGGTCTAGCTTCATTTTTTTGCAAGTAGCTGTCCAATTCTCCCAACACCATTTAGTGAAGAGACTGTCTTGACTCCACTGTATGCTCTTGCCACTTTTGTCAAATATTAATTGAGCATATTGTCTTGGGTCAATTTCTGGGTTCTCTATTCTGTTCCATTGATCTATCTGACTGTTCTTGTGCCAGTACCAGGCTGTTTTGATTACAGTGGCTTTGTAGTATAACCTGAAATCTGGTAATGTGATCCGTCCTACTTTGTTCTTCTTTTTCAAGATTGCTGTAGCTATTCGGGGTCTTTTTTGGCTCCATATAAACTTTTGGAGTGTTTGTTCTAGTTCTGTGAAATATGCCATTGGTTTTTTGATGGGGATGGCTTTGAATCTATAGATTGCTTTGGGTAGCAAGGACATTTTAATGATGTTAATTCTTCCAATCCATGAACAAGGTTTGTGTTTCCACTTTTTTATATCTTCCTCTGTTTCTTTTTTCAATGACCTGTAGTTTTCTGTGAAGAGGTCCTTTACTTCTTTGGTTAAGTTTATCTCTAAGTATCTTAATTTTTTTGCTGCAATGATAAATGGGATTGTTTTTTTAGTTTCCCTTTCTGTGAGTTCATCATTGGTGTATAAGTATGCCATCAATTTCTTGACATTAATTTTGTATCCTGCTACTTTGCCAAATTCATTTATTAAATCTAGTAGATTTTTGATGGAGTCTTTAGGGTTTTTTATGTACAATATCAGGTCATCTATGAATAATGACAGTTTCACTTCCTCCTTTCCAATTTGGATCCCCTTTATTTTTTCTTCATGTCTAATTGCTGTGGCTAAGACTTCCAGTAATATGTTAAATAAGAGTGGCGAAAGTGGGCATCCCTGTCTTGTTCTCGTTCTTAAGGGGAATGCTTTTAGTTTTTGCCCATTGAGAATGATGTTGGCTGTAGGTTTTTCATACATGGCCTTTATTACGTTGAAATATGGTCCCTCTATTCCCACATTGCTGAAAGTTTTTATCAGAAATGGGTGCTGGATTTTGTCCAATGCTTTTTCAGCATCTATTGATATCTTCATATGGTTTTTATCTTTCATTTTACTTATGTGGTGTATCACATTTATTAATTTGCCAATATTGTACCATCCTTGCATGCCTGGGATGAAACCCACTTGGTCATGAGGAATAATTTTTTTGATGTATTGCTGGATTCGATTTGCTAGTATATTTTTCAGGATTTTGGCATCTATGTTTATCAGGGATATTGACCTGTAGTTTTCTTTCCTTGTAGTGTCTTTATTCGGTTTTGGAATTAGGATTATGCTGGCCTCATAAAATAAGTTTGGAAGTGTTCCACCTTCTTGGATTGTTTGGAATAGTTTGAGGAGAATAGGTATTAGATCTTCTTTGAATGTTCGGTAAAACTCCCCCATGAAGCCTTCTGGGCCTGGGCTTTTGTTAGCTGGGAGTCTCTTAATCACATCTTCAATTTCCTTTGTTGTTATTGGTCTGTTCAAGTTTTGTATCTCTTCCCCGTTCAGTTTTGGGAGGCTGTGTGTTTCTAGAAATTTGTCCATTTCTCCTAGGTTGTCCAATTTGTTGGTGTATAATTGTTCATAGTATGTTTTGATAGTCCTTTGAATTTCTGTGATGTCAGTTGTTACTTCTCTTCTTTCATTTCTGATTTTGTTTATTTGGTTCCTCTCTTTTTGTTTCTTGGTGAGTCTGGCTAAAGGTCCATCGATCTTGTTTATCTTTTCAAAGAACCAGCTTTTTGTTTCATTGATCTTTTGAATTGTTTTTTTTTAGTCTCTATGTCATTTATTTCTGCTCTGCCCTTTACTATTTTCTTCCTCCTAGTAGCTCTGGGTTTTTCTTTTTGTTTACTTTCTAGTTCTTTAAGTTGTAGGGTTAGAAATTCAATTAGGGATTTTTCTTGTTTCTTGAGGTAGGCCTGTAGTGCTATGAACTTCCCTCTCAGGACTGCATTCGCTGTGTACCATAGATTTTGTTTTGTTGTGTGTTCGTTTTCATTGATTTCCAGGAAGTTTTTAATTTCTTCCTTGATCTCTTTGGTAACCCATTCATTGTTTAATAGCATGCTATTTAGCCTCCAAGTGTTTGAATGTTTTTGTGTGTTTTTACTCTAATTGAGTTCTAGTTTCATGCCACTGTGATCTGAGAAGATGCTTGATATGATTTCAATCTTGAATTTGTAGAGACTTGCTTTGTGTCCTAACATGTGGTCTATCTTTGAGAATGACCCATATGCACTTGAGAAGAATGTATATTCTGCAGCTTCTGGGTGAAATGTTCGGTAAATATCAATGAAGTCCAACTGATCTAGTTTGTCTTGTAAGGACTCTATGTCCTTGTTAATTTTTTGTGTAGAAGATCTATCCAGTGGTATCAGTGGCATGTTAAAGTCACCCACTATGATCATGTTGCTATTGATCTCTCCCTTGAAGTCCTCCAGAAGTTTTTTAATATATTTGGGTGCTCCCATATTTGCTGCATATATGTTTACCAGGGTTATATCCTCTTGTTATATTGATCATTTTAATATTATGTAGTGTCCTTCTCTGTCTCTCATTATGGCCCTTGTTTTGATGTCTATCTTGTCAAATATGAGTATTGTTACACCAGCTTTTTTTTCATTTCCATTAGATTGGAAAATTTTTTTCCATCCCTTCACTTTCATCCTGTGTGAGTCTT
This sequence comes from Tadarida brasiliensis, assembly GCA_030848825.1. NCBI lineage: Eukaryota > Metazoa > Chordata > Mammalia > Chiroptera > Molossidae > Tadarida > Tadarida brasiliensis. Next base: position 51,992,926 of record CM061280.1, on the reverse strand, counting down.
TTGTTTAGAGGTGGGTCTCTTGTAGACAGTATATATATGGGTAGTGTTTTCTCATCCAATCAGCTACCCTATGTCTTCTGATTGGAGCATTTAAGCCATTTACATTTAAGGAAATTATTGATAGATAGTTGTTAGTTGCCATTTTAATTTTATGCCTGTGTTCCTCTCTCTCTCTCTCTCTGTTTCTTCTTCTTCTTACAACAGTCCCTTCAGCATTTCTTGCAGTGCTGGTTTGGTGGTTGTAAATTCCTTTAGCTTTTTTTTTTATCTGTGAATCTCTTTATTTCTCCTTCAATTTTGAATGATAGCCTTGCTGGATAGAGTAGTCTTGGATTCAGACCTTTGCCTTGCATTACTTTGTACACTTCATGCCACTCCCTTCTGGCCTGCATTGTTTCTTTTGAGAAATCAGCTAACAGTCTAATGGGAGCTCCCTTGTAGGTAACTTTCTGTGTCTCATTTCCTTTAAGATTCTTTCTTTGTCTTTAATGTTTGCCATTTTTATTATGATGTGTCTAGCTATGGGTCTTCTGGGGTTCATCTTGCTTGGGATTCTCTGTTTCCTGGACTTGTGTGACTTTTTTCTTCACCAGTTTAGGGAAGTTTTCTGTCATTATTTCTTGAAACAAGTTCTCTATTCCTTTCTCTGATTCTTCTCCTTCCGGTATCCCTATAATGCGAATGTTGTTACGTTTTGTATTGTCCCACAGCTCCCTTAAACTCTCCTTCTGCTTTTTAATTTTTCCCCCCATTTTCTACTCTATTTGGGTAATTTTCTCTACCTTATGTTCTAAGTCGCTGATTTGATCTTCAGCTTCTTCTAATCTATTATTGAACCCTTCTAAGGTGTTTTTCATAACAGCTATGTCATTCTTTATGTCCTCTTTATTTTTATACATAGCTTCTACTCTTTATGTGTAGCTTCTACCTCTTTTTTTAAGCTGAAGTAGTTCCCAGTGAGCTCTTCATAATTCTTATTAAGTTGCTTGTAGTTCTTACCAAATTGTTTGAGAACCCTCATAATCATTGCCTTGATATCTTTATCTGACAAGTTGCTGCCTTCCATTTCCTGTAGTTCCTTTTCTGGTGATTCCTCTTTTTCTTTCCTTTGGGTGCTGTTTCTTTGTCTCCCCATTTTAGCCATCTGGTAGCTCTAGACCCAGTGAGGGATGTTTGGATGTGTAGGCAGTTCACTGTATATCAAATAAGGCTACTGGGCCTCCCAGACAGTTTTGTTGCATGTCACCTCTTGCCCTCTGTGGATCCTGGAGGACTGACTACTGGGGGCTGGTATTGGTGTGTCCTGGTAGGTTCTGTTGCTGGATCACGTGAGCCCCTCTGGATCTGTGTTCCCAGCTGGTCACTGGTGCCACCTGTAGCTGTATAGCTCAGGCACTGTTGGAGCTGTGCTCCCTGCCTGTACTGTGGGCCACTGGGTCGTGCAGGCCTCTCTGGTGCCCCAGCACCCTGCAGGTCCCATGGGAGGTTGGATCACACCAGTCCCTCTGGAGCCCTGGTTTCCCACAGCTCTTGTGGGCCACTGGGTCCCACAGGTCTCTGTGGAGCCCCAGGTCCAGACGCTGGCGGCTGGGGCATGCTGCTGCCCTATGGGGCTCAGCTCCTGCTCAGCCTTTGCTATAGTTTTGGGGAATGGGTCTCAGCTGCTGGTCTGTGCTCCTATTGCCTGGGGATGGATGTCTGCTCCCCAGCCTCTGTTGCTGGGAGTATATCTCGACTCTGATCAGGTTGCTCCTGTGGGGGATGGTGCTGGGCTTCTGGCCGTTTGTGGCTTCCGCAATGGCACCTTGACAGCTCCACTACTGTGCACTGGTCTGTGTTGATACAGGGTGTTCACTTGTCTTATGGTGTCAGGTGCACTGGTGGGCTCAGGTTGCTGGGCCCTAGCTGCTTCTACTGCTTCCTCCCAGGGAAGACCCAGGATCCACTATATCCTTTTAATGCTTTCTAAATCATGACACTCGTCTGGAAAAAAAAAATGAAAATGCCACTTGTTTTCCAAATTCTTCCATTTCCTACTGCAAATTGAAAAATTTGGGGGGATTTGTTAGTGTTTAGTTCTAGTAATAAAACATACTCTCCAGTGTGTCTCTACATTTAGATGGCTTCCTGTTCATCCCATCAGTGAGGAAGATATTCATACTCTAGGGTTATGGGGATGGCTGAACACACATCCAACTTTGGACAGATGAGACTAACAGCAGTTTATTAATCACATACACTCATAATCTGGGGTAAGAGGATACCACATGCTATGCAGTGCCACACGGAGTGGGGCTGGGAGTTGTACTTGGGAACTGAGTGAAGAACCAGGAGCTGTAAGAAGAACGCTTTCTAGTATCAGAAGGGTGGGGTGACCTCTAGTTCCTCTGTGAAAATGGGATGAAATAATTCTGTTGGCTACTACTCAGAGACAAGCAGGAACTGTGCCAGGTCTTCTTGATAAGGAGGGTTGTCAGATGAGAGGATCTTATTTGTGAGAGCAGAATGGAGAGGAAAACTTGTGATTAGGCTATTTGAGGTTCTCCCAGTTTTATCTTGAAATTTTGGGCCATAATTTTAGGCCTCACACCACACACTACTTCTGATGAACAGTGGCTGGTAAGATCCTCAGCACATCTTGAACATATGTATACTGAAGGATAGCTTATGCCCCACTTAACCATGCTGAATGAGTGAATCTTTAATGTATATTTATGTGTAACCATTTTTTAATTGATTTTTTAGAAAGAGAGGAAGGGACAGGGAGAGAGAGAAACATTGATACAAGAGGGAAACATTGATTGGCTGCCTTCTGCAACCCCCCTACCAGGGATGGAGCCCACAACCTGGGTATGTGTCCTGACTGGGAATTGAACCAGCAACCTTTGGTACTCAGGATGATGCCCAACCAACTGAGCCACAACGGCCAGGGCACATGTAACCATTTTTTAAAATCCTCACCCGAGGATATTTTTCAACTTATCTTCAGAGTGGGAGGGAGGGAGGGGGAGAGAGAGAGAGAGAGAGAGAAAGAGAAACATTGATGTGAGAGAAACACATTGATTGGTTGCCTCCCACATGACCCTGACCAGGGCCGGGGACCAAATTGCAACCGAGGTATGTGCCCTTCACCAGAATTGAACCGGTGACTCTTTGGTCCATGGGCTGACACTCTAACTGTTGAGCCAAACAGGCCAGGGCCCATTTTTTATTTGTAATATTTATAACAATAAATCATCAGGTTTCTGAATACCCAGCTGAATGCATATCATGCATTTATTTTTTGTTAAAATATCAAAATTTAGAAATTACTAATGTAAGAGTGATATTAAACTATATTAACATAAAGTTAGTTTAAATCTGCTTACAAAGTAATTCTTTCAATTGTGCTTAAATATCATATGGAATGAAAACACTAAGAAAAAACCATAATGCTTAATAAGAAGAAAGTAGACAATCTTTTCTATATGAAAAAATTATATATATATATATTTTTTTCTTTTTTTAAAATTTCTGTATTACTGGGAAAACTTTTTCAAATCCAACATATAGGCCCTCTTGTTTTCTTCCCTTTCTCTCTCACCATATAACACTGCCCTCTAGGGATGGATGTTTCCTTGGTAAAGAATCTTTGCTGCAGCCTTCAGTGTAGCCAAGAGTGTGACTGGAGGCAGGCAAGTTGATACCACTGTCCAACTGTTTAGTATTTTTCTCTCCTTCGTTTTCCTTCCCTTCCTCTTCCTTCTTCTTTTTTCTTTCCCCTCTTTGTACCTTCCTACTTTTGCAAATTAATTGAAACTTATAAAAAAGGATTTTTTAACTCCACATTATGAAAGAGGGCAATAACATAAATGAGTTTTTCAGTCAAAGTTCTCATGGTCTAGAGTTACAAGAGGCTTAAATGTCATAAGTCTTACAGCTGTACACCTTCTCTGGGGTGGATGTAATTCTAAAACATAATTCAGGGTGATCTAGTAAGTGTTCTAATCAAAATAAACAAAGTGAGGTTTTAAAAAGGGTTAAAGTGTTGCTTCTGTTAAGTCTTTCTGGAATGTCCAGGGATTTTCTTCCTAAAAAGCTTACTTCATAAGCATAATCTTTAAATATTATGTTTTTAAAGTATATCTACACATAGGTTATAAAGAAGAAAAGAAAGGGATATCTATCTGAGAGCAGGGGAAACCACTATTGTTTTGTCCATGTATTCCTGTGTCACAGTAACTTTGCCAAATGGCAGTGGTGATTATATTTGCAATAAAAGCAACTAAATGAAAAAACCCTAATGTAGTGAGCTGAACTTGCAAACCTGAAGTTATGCAATTATCACAAATATCATGTATCTCAATGTAATAGTTGCAAATATGAAACATGATCTAGTTTAAATCATAATTAATCAGCAATGGGCAATAGTTCAGAAATGTAATCTTTCCATTTTAAAGATGTTAAAATTCATTACTATATTAGCTTCATGTTTCATGTTTTTAAAACTTTTTGGACACTGGGTTTAGGCTCAGAAGAATTTCAAAAATCAAAATTGACAGTACATATTTAACTGTCATAACCACTTAGAAATTATGCTTAGCTGCTATATTCTCATCCAATAACTCCACAATCTGGGAACTTCTGTGCATATTGAGATTCTTATGGAAGTTATAGCATTAATGAAATTGAGTTTTAAATTTCCTTAGGCTCAACCTAGACATTAAGAATATAAATGTAAATTAACAGAGAAGAACTAGCAGCCATGAATACTAACACCCAAATCTCATTCATTTTCATTTAAATTTTACAGAGGCATCAGAGAAAAAATTTCTCCTCCTTTCCTCCAAAGAAATATTAATAATTTTGGCAGTCTTCCTGTGAAGGAACAATGTTGAACATCTTTACATTATTTAGGAAACAGGCATATTGAAAATTAAGTTGATAGATGATGTTTGCTTTGCTTGTGGAACAATTTTAGAGACTATACATAAATAGGCTATTCCTGAGTTTAAGGAGATTCTAAGGTTTAAAAGTATGAGTTGAAAATACTTACAGTATACAATACTATCAAGTACAACAAATGGAAACATAAAGTAAATGGTTAAAACAAGTTTGCATAATAATATAACTAGTTGCTTCCCCTACCCCCATCTTTTTAGAAGATTCTGCCATTACCAGAGGGTTGTCTGTAACTGTGAGCAGTTCAGTGTTTGGTTTACTTGACATTTGGTAAAGGAAGGTGTCTCTTACAGGTGGAAGGACAGTTCCAAGTAGTTTGGGGCTTCTGGGCAGAGAAGTGAATATCAAGGTCAATCTCAGCTGAGAGCAAAAGTGAAAGTTATCCAGTGAATAACTTCACTTCAAGGTTGTTTATTTGAAATATGTATTTATTCAATTAGGTAAGGCTGAGTAAGACAATGAGAGCAAGAAACTTAACTTGTGTGACCTACCTCTTGGGCCTTCATTCAAGATAAGGATTTGATCCTCTTCATCTGCTTCATGGGGTCTCCTCACCTAATTTCTCTATGAATTTCTCATATGCACTCTCTTCTAAGATGGAAGGTTATTCCTTGGTGTTACAGATAATTTTCCTGTGGAAAATGCATTCCTAAATATTAATTGTCATAATATAATAACCCAAATTCACAATCAACTTTCCACAGTATTCTGATACACAGGTGGAGTTATTATAAACACATTGTGGGTACTAGAAAGATCTTTTTGAAAGTTCCTATAGGTTAAAAATGTGACAAATATATATTTTTATCCATATAAAATTTAAAAAAAAAAAAAAAGAAGAGTGAGAGAGGAAGGGAGATGCCTTACTGGAGAGATGTTCAAACATTATAAAACAATGCTAATATAGTATGATATTAGTTCAGGAAAGTGAGTCAAATCAGTGGAACAGAATTGAGAATTTTTAAAAAAAGATGTATGAAGGTAGGTTAATTTGATTTATAATAAACTTCAGATTACTGAGAAAAGGATGGACCTGCAATAAAAAGTTTTGAGACAAGTGGCCAATCAAATAATGAGAACAAAAGAGGCTGTATCCTTAACAGAAGCCATTAATCAAAATAAACTTTAGATTTGTGATTTTTGTTAAAAAAAATTGAAAATAATAGAAGAAAAGAATGGATATTTTTAAAAAAGTGTAAATGGGCCCTGGCTGGTGTGGCACAGTTGATCGAGCATTGTCTGATGCACCGAGTGGTCACTGGCTTGATTCCTGGACAGGGCACATACCTGGGTTTCAGATTTGATCCCTGGTCAGAGAATGTACAGAAGGTAACTGATCAATGGTTCTCTCCCTCTCCATCTCCCTTTCTCTCTCTCTAAAATCAATAAAACATTTTTTTTAAAAGCCCAGCTGGTGTGGCTCAGTGGATTGAGCATCGTCCCATGGACTGAGAGGTCCGAGTTTGATTAACAGTCAGGGCACATGCCCAGGTTGCAGGCTCGATCCCTAGTAGAGGGCGTGCAGGAGGCAGACGATCGATGTTTCTCACATCAATGTTTCTATCTCTCTCTCCCTTCCTCTCTCTCTATTAAAAAAAAAAACAACAAAAAAAACCCCATAAATAACAAGCTTCCAGCTCTTTAAATTAAAAAAACAACAACAAAAAACAAATTCTGTGTGGTAAAGTCATCCTAAGCAAAATACAAAACCCAGACTCCATGAAAGAAAAAAAACTGATAGATTTGGCAACATGAAGTGAACTGAGACAAGACAGCAACAATATATATAACAGAAGAATAATGGCTAGAATATATCAGAATTCCAACAAACCCATGAGAAAAAGGAAAACAATCCATTAGAAAAATGAGCAATTGACGTAGGTACTTCACAAAAGAAATTTAAAAGGTGATAACCATATGAAAAAAGTTCTACCTTACTAGTAATCTAGCAAAAATATATTAAAACATTAATGAGATATTTTTGTCCATCGAATTTAAATTGTTTCATGATGTACACTGTTGTTGAGTATAGGGGGAAATTCACACTTATATACACTTACCTTTTTGAAGGGATATTTGGCAGTATACAACTCAGTGTTTAATCCACCAAATCAACTCTAGGATTCTATTCTGAAGAAATTCTCATAGAAGTGCACAAAAATTTGTAATGAAAAAAAATAATTCAAGAGTGTTTATTGCAGCATTATTTGTAAAAGGAAATAATTGGAATCTACTTGGGTGTTCATGAATAGAAAACAGTTAAATAAATTATAGTATCTCCACAAAATGGAATGCTATGCAGCTGTTTAAAAATGAGGTAGATCTATAGGTACTGATATAGCACCTTGCTACATTTGTTTTTCCTTAAAATTTTTTTTCTTTATTGATTTTAGAGAGAGGAAGGGAGAGGGAGAGAGAGATGGAAACATTGATGAAAGAGAATATTGATTGGCCACCTCCTGCATGCCCCCCCACTGAGGATCAGGCCCACAACCTGGGCATGTGCCCTGACCGGGAATTGAACCGGTGACCTCTTGGTGCATGGGTCGACGCTCAACCACTGAGCCACACCAGCTGGGCAGTACCTTGCTATATTTTTAAATAGAAAAAGCAAGTTTCAGAATCCTGAATATAATGTGATCCAATTTCAGTAAGAAATATGTGTATGAACATATTTGTATACATGAATGTGTAGAAGTAGGGCTAAAGAAATGCACCAAATTGTTGACAGAGTAAAAGTAGGGGCAAGACTAAAAGTAGCTATAACAACTGGTTAAAATCACGGGCTCTGGGGTCACAGAACTTAGTGGCTCTGCTACTTACTAGCTATGTGACTTTGGCAAGTTTCTTAACCTCTCTGTGCCTCAGTTTCTTTATCTACATAATGGTGATGATAGTATTGCTTACCTCAAAGACTTGCTGTGAGGGTTGAATGAGGCAATGTGCATAAAGCACTTGCAATGAAGCCTGGAACATAGTATAAGTTTGCTGTTATTATATTCTTTAAATATTTTGCAATAAGAATGCATTCATGGATTTCCTATGTAACAAAAGAGGAAACTAAAATGAGAATGTGACAATGCTTCTAAGTAAAAAACAAGAAAAAAGAAAATGTTTGTATCACCTACACTGGCATTTTAACTATACCACAATCCAGTAGAACATTGAATTTATAATTGTATCTTAAACTGTGCCTTTGGAACAAAGAAAATCATAGCCACAATATTTTGCAGTTCCAGTCTATTTCTCTGGTCCAGTGATTTTCTGTGAATAACAAAGCACAACAGAAGTAACACTGTGTGTGTTCTTGAGCCTAGGCCTTTCCAGGCATTGTAGCTTCTACCTTGATCATTGTGGAGTGCTGTTCTGACACCAGCATCTAAGGCAGCTGGTGTCACCTATTAGAGAATGAGAAACCATGTGGAGAAGAACGGACTACTAAGATATCCAGACAACACTCAGCACCTATTGCCAAATATGTGATTGAGGCTACTTTGTACCTTCCAAAACAGCCAATTCTCCAGCTGAATGCAACTGCACAAATGTGTCAAGGAAAAACCAGCAGAGCAAACATGTAGTTAACCCACAGAATCATGAGATAATAAATTGGTATTGATTTAAGCCACTAAGTTTTATGGTCATTGGTTATGCAGCAATAGTTAACTGATACAAAAGATATGAGATCTTTTGGAGAGAGACCACATGGAGAGACAGGCCCAGACATCTCAGTTGTTCCAGCCACTCTAGCAGAGATATCAGACATGTAAGGTCATGTGGTCTGAACCCAGGCCCGGGTTACCTGCCTACTAAATGTAGCAACTTGAGTGAGCCCAGACAAGACCAGCAGAAAAAATTCCCATCTTACCCACAATAATATGAGAAATAATAAAATGTTGCTTTAAGTTATGAAGTTTTTTTTAAATATGTTTTTTATTGATTTTGGGGGAGGGAGAGATAGAAACATCAATGTGAGAGAGAAACATCGATTGGCTGCCTCCTGCACGCCTCCTACTGAGGATCGAGCCCACAACCCAGGCATTTGCCCTTACTGGAAATTGAACTCCGACCTCTCAGTCCATGGGATGATGCTCAGTTCACTGAGCCACACCAGCAGGCCTAATCTATGAAGTTTTGAGTATGCAGGTATAGATTATTGACACCATATCCAAGAAGCCTAATTTACTAAATACATAGAATCTCTTTTAAATAGATTGTTGCTCAGGACAGTTTGGTTCAGTGGTTAGAGTGTCAGCCCATGGACTGAAGGGTTGCGGGTTCTATTCCCAGTCAAGGGCATGCACTTGAGTTGCAGGTGATCCCCAGCACCAGCTGGAGTTATGGGGAGGCAACCAATAGATGTGTCTCTTTCACATCCATATTTCTCTCTCTCTCTCTCTCTCCTTCCCTCCTTTCCACTCTATCTAAAAATCAATGGAAGCCTGGCCGGTGTGGCTCAGTGTGGCTCAGTAGACTGAGCGTCGTTCCCATGGACTGAGAGGTTCTGGTTGGATTCCTGGTCAGGGCACATGCCTGGGTTGAGGGCTCAATTCCCAGTAGTGGGCATGCAGGAGGCAGCCCATCAGTGTTTCTTTCTCACATTGATGTTTCTATCTTTCTCTCACTTCTCTCTCTAAGAAATTAATGAAAACAGATTTTTTAAAAGTCAAATGAAAAATATCCTGAGGTGAGAATTAACAAAATAAATAAATAAATACAATCTTACCTCTAGGCATGGACTAAGAATGGTGTTAAATCAAGGCAGAAGATTTTAAAGAAATTTTCCTATATGAGGTAGGAAACAATAATTTAAATTAAGTTTAATGGAATAGAAAATATTTCTCTGAATTCTTCCTATTTTAATCCTTTGTTTTAAAAATAAAGTTGTTAAATGCAAAACTTGTCCCCAGTTGTCTCTCTAGGGCGTATTATGTATAACCAAGATATACAAAAGGACATGTCCTTTCCCTCAAAGAAATAAAAGTACAATAGAAGAAATAAGCATCTAAATAAATAACTATAATACAGAGGACTTGGATAAGGGCCAAGAGAGGAAAAGTACTTTAGCAGTTCAGAGGAAAGACACCATTTCAAGATGGAAGTTCAGGGAGGAGGGCTTCTTGAAAAAGGTAGTAATGGATATGAGTCTGATAAGTATGGGAAGACTGCTAGAAATGGAGAAGGAAGGGCATCCCAGACAGATGCAGAAGTGATCTAAACTAAAGAAATTTTAGGTTTTATTCATAATAGTATTTGAACAAAAGGATAGATACCTCATTGTTACCATGTCTACTTGATAGCCTGTGGGACAACTTATACTTCATACAATTTCAAGAGAGACAGAAAGAGCTGCAGTAGCCTGTAGCATCTAGAACTTCAACCATAGCATCAGGTATCCTAGAAAATGGGTGAACCTACTTTGTGGTGGTAGGTGACTCCTGACTATGCCCATTCTGTGATTGGGATTCCTTGGGTGATAAAACAAAGTGCTCCTGAAGGAGTCTGCATCATTAAAATGATTATTACTGAAAAAAATGTGTTAAAAGCAAACCATGATATGGACAGAATTATACCTTTAAAATGAAAGGCAGAAGAGGTGTAGGACTTATAAAGAAGATTAGTTCTGTTTTTCCTGTATTTAAAATATATTGTAAAATATGTTTTTATTGATTTTTTTAGAGAAAGAGCTAGAAACATCCATGTGAGAGAGACACATAACTGGCTGCCTCCTGCACACCCCCTAGTGGGGATGGAGCCCAAAACTGGGCACGTTCCCTGACTGGGAATGAACTGGGACCTCTCAGTCCATGGGACAGACATTCAGTCCACTGAGCCACACCAGCTGGACAGATTTTAATTTTTAACTAATAGCTTTCTGATTATGAATTAATACACACTTATGGAAAATAAAATATAGAAAAATATTTTTAAAAACTAAAATCACTAAAAATCCCCTGAACAGCCTGGCCGGTATGGCTCAGGGGTTGAGCATGGACCGATGCACAAAGAGGTCCTGGTTTGAGTCCCAGTCAGGGCACATGCCCAGGTTGTGGACCCAATCCCCAGTGGGGGGCATGGAGGAGGCAGCCAATCGATGTTCTCTCTCATGGATGTTTCTATCTATCTCCCTTTGCCTTCCTCTCTCTCTAAAATCAATAAAGAAAAAAATTTTTCAAAAAAAAAATCCCCTGAATCACTATTAATGTTGTGAATTATTTTTCCTACTCTTTTCTCCATGCATCTATTTGAAAATATTTTAGTTTTAGTCAATTCATATAAATGTGTGATGATATGCTTTTGTAATCTCCCATTTTTCCTATTTAAAAGTATATTGGAGTTGGAGTAACAAGATGGCGGCACTGGATTGGCCCCAGTAACAAGATGGCGGCATTGGATTGGCCCAGTAACAAGATGGCGGCATTGGATTGGCCCCAGTAACAAGATGGCGGCATTGGATTGGCCCAGTAACAAGATGGCGGCATTGGATTGGCCCCAGTAACAAGATGGCGGCATTGGATTGGCCCAGTAACAAGATGGCGGCATTGGATTGGCCCAGTAACAAGATGGCGGCATTGGATTGGCCCAGTAATAAGATGGCGGTATCGGCCTAGTGACTGGGTCCCTCCAGGCGGAAGCCGGAAGCTGGAAGCCGGAAGCTGGAAGCGAGTGGCAGCGGTATCGCGCTGTGACGCACCGAGCTTCTCACGGTGAGCATTTTCGAGCCTGCTTCGAAAGCGAAAGCGAAAGCGAGGCAGCCGGAAGCCCAGAAACAAGTGGCCCAGCCTGGTAATCGAGAGAACTTCTCACAAACTTCGGCCTGGCAAAAAGAAACCTGACTGAGCGGCGTGGATCAGGTACCTCTCGGTAGATTGTGGGTCCTATAACGCCAAGAGCTAAAGCCTTCTGTTTCCGGCCGCCCTCTTCTGCAGCCTCAGAGGCCTCGGTCCTCTCAGAGGTGTTGGGGCTTAGCCCTAGCCTCCGTCTTTGCAACTCAGGATGGCTAGCAGCAGCGGCACCAGGGCTGAATTCATTGTTGGAGGGAAATATAAACTGGTACGGAAGATCGGGTCTGGCTCCTTCGGGGTTGTTTATCTGGCGGTCAACATCACCAACGGCGAGGGAGTGGCAGTGAAGGTAGAATCTCAGAAGGCCAGGCATCCGCAGTTGATGTACGAGAACAGACTCTATAAGATTCTTCAGGGTGGGGTTGGCATCCCCCGAATACGGTGGTATGGTCAGGAAAAAGACTATAATGTACTAGTCATGGATCTTCTTGGACCCAGCCTCGAAGACCTCTTCAATTTCTGTTCAAGAAGCTTCACAATTAAAACTGTGCTTATGTTAGCTGACCAGATGATCAGTAGAATTGAATATGTGCATACAAAGAACTTTATACACAGAGACATTAAACCAGATAACTTCGTAATGGGTGTTGGGCGTCACTGTAATAAGTTATTCCTGGTTGATTTTGGTTTGGCCAAAAAGTACAGAGACAACAGGACAAGGCAACACATACCATACAGAGAAAATAAAAATCTCACCGGCACTGTCCGATATGCTAGCATCAATGCACATCTTGGTATTGAACAGAGTCGCCGAGATGACTTGGAATCGTTAGGATATGTTTTGATGTATTTTAATAGAACCAGCCTGCCATGGCAAGGATTAACAGCTGCAACAAAGAAACAAAAATATGAAAAGATTTGTGAGAAGAAGATGTCCACTGCTGTCGAAGTTTTATGTAAGGAGTTTCCTCCAGAATTTGCTATGTACTTAAATTATTGTCGTGGGCTGCGCTTTGAGGAAACCCCGGATTACGCGTATCTGAGGCAGCTATTCCGCACTCTCTTCAAGACCCTGAACCACCAATATGACTACACATTTGATTGGACATTATTAAAGCAGAAAGCAGCACAGCAGGCAGCTTCTTCCAGTGGGCAGGGTCAGCAGGCCCAAACCCACACAGGTTTCTAAGCATGAATCAAGGAGCAGAAGAAGTAGTGCAGAGATCGGAGCAGCATTTGTTTCTCCCCAAATGTAGAAAATTTAGTTAATATGTACACTAGCCAGTGGTTGTGGACAACCATTTACTTGGTCTAAGGAACTTAATTTCAGTATAAACTGGCTCTGAGCAGCATTGGTGATGCTGTGAGTTGTAGCGGTTATAATTGTGAATATGAACTGAGGTAATGAAACATGGTGTCCACTTTTCTATTGCATTTTTTCAAGTGGAAAAGTTAACTAAATGGTTGACATACAAAAATTGGTGGAGAAATTGTACATATGCTAATTTTAGTCAAAGTCTTACTTTGAACTATACTGCTTTGAGATCTCATTTCAGAAGCGCAGCATGAACAGTCTTCAGCTACAGTTGTAAATGCTCACAATTGTGCATTCTTAGGGCTTATCCATCCCTGGGATTTGCAAGTTGTTCACTTAAATCATTCTTAAAGTGGTTGGCTTCTTGTTTGCAAGCAAGCTGATATGGTGGCAACCAAAGATTTCAGTGTTTGAGTATATGAAAGACTCGGCCTGCTTACCTGTGCTAGAAATAACATCGAAAGTGAAAACTTAAGAAAAATGTAGTGACTACTAGATTATCCTTGTGACTATGCATTAACTCTATAATGTTCTTTGTATTTTAAAAAAAGAACATTTGTCACAGAAATTTAGTTAACATCTTAAAACTGAACATGTATATATGTTGCTTAGATAAATGCAATAACTAAACATCTATATGATTTGGGATTTTGTTATTTTGAAATGGGAGCTTTTTTTTAACAGGTTCATTAAAAATAAAAAAAAACTGAAAAAATAAAAATATATTGGGGATCAGTTCAGTTTTAAACAAGTTGAGTTTGAGGTAATTTTGAAATATTAAGGAGGAAATGTTCAGACAGCTGTTAGAGATGGAGCCCAGGAGGAACGTTGGGACAGGAGATAGTCTCAAAGATATAAACTAAAAGTAATGATTTAAACCTGCAAATGGGATGAGATCACACTTTTTCAAAGTATGGGTTACTGGGTTAAGAAAGCAATCGATTTAGTTGGAACAGAATAGAATAATTTCAAAATTCATCACAGTAGTTGTAAGTAATCATTCTGGATTGCAATGTAAAAATCAATTTCTTATTGTGAATCTAAGGACTTAGCTTTTTGGAACAGTAAAAGACACTGATAGGAGGGAAACCACAACCAGTTTTAAGAAAAGAAGATCAATTGTTGGCATTGGTCTCTGGACCCCTTTACACTGTTAATAATTTTGAAGACCTCAAAGTGCTATTGTCTTTGTGGGTTATCTCTATTGATGTTTATTTATCAGAAGTTAAAACTGGCAGAAATTAAATATTTATGTATTGGTGCACTGAAAATAACATTAACAAAGTTATTACATGTTAACATAAGATTTTCATGAAAAACTGATGTATTTTCCCAAACAAAAAATTGAGAAGAGTTGTAGTGTTATCTTTTATGCTTGGCTTAATAAAACAGTTAAATTCTCATATCTGCTTTTGTATTTAATTAATTGAATTGTCCTCAGGGCAAAATCCAAAATCCTTATCAAGGCCCCTAAATAGTTACATGATTTGGCTCCTTTCTGCCTCTCTTGCCACATCTTATATTACCACCACCACTACCCCAAATACATAACTTATGCTCACTACACTCCAGATACAATTGACATTGCCAAGCTATTTCTCATGTAAATACCATAACTTTTCTGCATGCCTGGAATGCTAACTACTCATTGTCCTGGCCTCAGATTGGTAGCCACTGCCTCAGGGAAGCTACTCTAACCACTCCAACCCCAATCCAAATGGACTCACCCCTGTTGTTTTCTTGCCAATACTGTTCTTTTCCTTCAGATCGCTCATCAGTTTAAAACTATATATCTCATTGTGGGATTGGTTATGTTGGTCTCCTGCCCATGGATTGTAATCTCCACAAAGGCAGAAACAGGTATGTTTTGTTTATCATTCTCTTCCCAGTACTTAGCACTGAGTAGACACTTAGTGGGTTTTCTATAAATCTTTGCATCATGGAAGTATGAATGAGAGAATGAAGATACACAAGAAGCCTGTTTCCTGAGTCTGAGAAGAAATTATTCATGTTTATTGTGTTGCATGGAAAATGATAACTCCTAGTCCCTGATTTTCATGTGAAACATTTAAAATCGTTATAATAGACTATCCTAATAACTGTTAGCATCTAATAGCAATTGTTAATGTATGTGGCTTTAAAAGTCTGTGTGTGGCCATTATTAAGCATGTGTTTTAGAAGCTCTAAATGCTTTAGTTATTTCAGTACAAATTAATAGTTACCTAAAAACCATGATAATAATTCACTTAGAAGGTTATGATGATGAAGTCACAAAGCTAGAAATCCAAATGCATTTAAATGCCAACAGAACAGCCCTAATTGTTCTATACTCTTTTCAAATCCCTTTTCTGGAGTATAATTTCATCTCTCAAACAGAAATCATGGTACATTTTGAAATAAATATTTCCTCTTTTCAACTGTGATAGTTAAAAAGGGCCAAAAAAGCCTGGTCAGTGTGGCTCAGGGTTGAGGGTCGACCCATGCACCAAGAGGTCACCGGTTTGATTCCTAGTCAGGGCACATGCGCAGGTTGTGGACCAAATCCTCAGTGGAGGGCATGCAGGAGGCGGCCAATTGATGTTCTCTCTCATCGATGTTTCTATCTCTCTCCCTCTCCCTTCCTCTTTCTAAAATCAATAAAGAAGAAAAAAAAATGTTTAAGTGCCAAAAACTAATATTCTTAAAAATATTTTCAATAAAAAGGCAAACTATCATAAAGCCAGCTTTCAGATCAGCAAGGGAAGGCACTATACTATCTTTGAGGGTACAAATTATTGTTATTGCCATATTTTTAGGTGTATGCTTATCAAATATAAGTGAATTTCATATAAATTAAAGACCAAGGTGCCATTTTTTTAACTTTATAATTTTAAATTTAGGCAGTTATTTGGACTCATATAGCAATAACATAAATGAATTGCCACTGCACCCTATTGAGAAGCCTTGGTTTCTGAGGTTATGAGTAATCTGTATTAGAGATGTTTTATTTTAAGGGTAAGGTGCAGCAGCATTGATGGGGCCTTTCCAGTGAGGAATATTCTGTCCGAATGTATACTTCCATGAGCAGGTCTTGCTATGTGGAATACAAAGTGACTTGCTAAAGCCCCAAATTAAAAAAAAAAAAAAAAAGTATTTTGCTTCTCCTTGGAACAATAGCCAGAAAAGCATCCATAGGTTCCATTTGGATACTAAATATGAGTAGGTAGAGAGTTTAATTGGCTTGTCACTTGTTCTCCTGAGCCTTACTTACTTGGGTGTGTGAAAAATAATGTGTTTCACTCTATTCTGAAGAGACGATGCAGAATCCTGGCCACCAAATGTTCACATCCAGGCTCAAGTGACCTTCCTCCAATGTGGTTGCTTTCCCCAGAGGGGGCCACAACCTGTGAGAAATGGACACTCCCTCAAAACAAGCTGGTGACTACAATTTTTACAGCTCTGTTTATGGAAACTGTTAGGGTAGAAAATCATTAAGCTACCTTTCCTGCTTCCAATCATTGTTTCTGGTAGCTGATCTCTGGATAACATTGTTATTAGTTGCAATAGGAAATAATGGTTCACCACAACAAGTACATTTTGAAAGTGTGCCTTTGAAAACATCTTCCCATTAGACAAGCAACCAAACAAAATTCCTTCATTTCAGATGGTTCACATCGATTTTCTTTATGTGATTGTTATTGACTTTAGTCTTCTAATATTATTGTACTTACACTCTTACTTATGAGAGTACTTAGAAACAAGACTGAAATAAATGATATTTTCCATTAAGCATTCTTTGCAGAGAAGGCAACCTATGGATTATATAAATATGTTTAAAAATACAAGGCCAGAACATCTAAATATTGTTTTCTAGAACTCTGTTGTTCTAGGTACATGGTAGCAGCCATTCAATATATGCTTGTTTGATTATTGAAATGTTCACAAATCTTTGAACATCTCTTAGCTTTTTAAAGTTTCAATTTCTTTATGTATTCTCAGTGCTGGCACAGTTCCTGGAACACAGTAGGTATTTCAAGATCATTTTCTGGATTGATGTTTTTGTAATTTTATTAATTCCGGGGATAAACATATAAAGGTGTATGAATTCATGTGTGTGGTCTTTGTTAATGAAAAGGCATATCTCTTTAAAAATTCCTAGCAAATTATTTGAATAATCTAGGCAACTGGGCAACTGTCCTAGACAGATTGCATGCTCCATCATAATTGGTTATATTTTCCTTTACATTGGTCATTCTGAACTGGCAATTTAGTGTGCCTTCTTCCTGATATCCACCTTTGAAATAGAAATCTTGGTCCCATGAACAAAATGACTTGTGATTCTTCAATTTCCTGTTCCTTAAATATGTCTAGGGAATCTCTAAAGTTGAATAAATGCTTTAGGAAACCCATCTATAGTATCAGGCTGTGGACCCCCAAAAGCTATAAATCAGTTCTTCAGAAAAGGAGAAAAGTGACAGCACTTTGTAGGTTGGAATTAAAGAGGGAAACAATGTTTTTGAAAGAACTAAAAGGAGACAGGTGCAGACCAAATGAATTAAGGTCTCCAGGGAACTGTGGAAGAGGCGTGAGGAAAATGAGTGGGGAGAATGTGAGAGAAAATATAAAGAGGAGGCAGTAGAGGAGAGTTTAAAAAAAAAAAAAGATTAAATCAACTACTGAATTGCCAGTAGAAAAACAAGCTGAGTTTCCTTTCATGAAATCCCTAGACATCAACTGTCCCTTCCTCTCTGTGTCTTCAAAAAGACAAAGAGATAGCGACTGTGAGAGTGAGATGATCATGGTTTTAAATCCTATATTTCATTCCCATGGCTGTTATGGTTTGACCATGTCCCATGCTGCCTGAATTCCCATTTCATTAATGAGGAGCTGTTTCCTTAACCGTTGGTTACATAATTTCCTTAGACATCAGAGTGTTTTCCAGTCACTGGAGAAGTGACTGGCCAGATGTTTCTTTTTCCTCCTTTCAGGTGGGAATTGGAAGAGGTATGCTGAAAGTCTTTTCCCCTCCACAGTTCAGGGTTCCGGTAGTTCTCAAAGAGGAATCTTTTATTTAGGATTAAAAGATATACACAAGGTTTTGTTTTGTTTTGGATAAGGGTAGTGGGGTTTTAGGAAGGTTAATTTACATATTGGTGGCAAGACACAGGTTTTATAGCCATCCCCTTCCTCCTTGCTTTTTCAACAGCCCAAAAGAGAGATGGTTCTGGAAGCAGTTGCTATCCCACTACTGAGTCGCGTTGTCATATTTTCTTTGTTGCAGTGGGTTGGGTGGTGGGTGGTGGGTGGTGGGGTGATGGTGAGCGGCAGGGATCCGAATGATTGCTGCCTGAAGCTAAAGGCGGTGTTGGAAAGGGGATGGTGGAAATAAATGTGTTAGATTCCCTGATTCTTCCCCTGAGTGTGCTCAGCTCGGTTTATTTCCTCCCCTCGGTGGTGTGCTGGGCTTACAATATTCCCTCTTTGTAAATACCTGTACCAAAACCCAGAAAGATGGGAACACAGGGTTCCGAGATCTCCCCCTGGCGTCACCCTATACTACCTCTCTTTCGGAAACCAAATCTGGTCCCCCAGCTCTGGAGCCCAGAGACCATTCAGCCCTGAAGCTGCTCTCGCGCAGCTGCTACCACCCAGGGTGGAGAACAGCTGGAAGCTTTGGTGAACGCCCACCGCGCCCGGAGCAACTCTTCCCGGTAATTAGCGCGAGCCAAGGCTCCAAATGTGCCTAATTGCAACCCTTAGCGGGCTCTCAGCTCAGCAATAGCCTCTAGCTTTCCTTTCCCTGCTCTTGCGAAGAAAAATGACAAACGTGCGTGCACACACACACATGCACACGCGCCCTGCTTTCTTCACTCAAGAAAATGATCAGTAAACGTCTTTCTCTCAAAGAAGGTGCGACTCTTCGCGCTCTCTTTTCTTTACCTAGAGGTCAGCTGTCCCCGCGAACGCACGCGGGGCTCTTTGTTGGTCTGCGCGCCCCCTACCTGCGTACAGCCCGGGTGGAGTTGGGCGGGGGTGGGGGGTCGGGGGGGGGGAGCGGTCTGGGAGTACGCAAGACACAGGTTTCTCCAGTTGGTGCAGCAGCTCCCCTGGCTCGGCACTTGGTATCTCCCAAGGTCTGGCTCTCGATGGGAAGCCGGGAAGGAGAAGGAGAACGGGGGCGTCGCCGCCGCCCTTGCTGGAACCGGAGCCAAACTCCAATCGGGCGTCAATGCCTCACGCTTCAGACTCACATCTGGCTCAGGCATGCAGATGTTGGCGGTTGCAGAGTTCCTCCACGCCTGGCGCCCTAAGTCCTGGGCATGCCCAATAGTATTCCTAAGGCTTCCGAAGCGAGTTTAGTGGCATGCAGATTCCGCTTTTCCGCTTTTTCGAGGAAGCTTTAGAGGGTGGAAAGGGAGGGATCTAGGGCTTGGGGCAGCAAGCTGGGTTCGCCCCGGTACGTGCCCTCTTGCGCAGCTGGGTGAGGGGCGGAGCCGGTTGGGGAGCCCAGGAAACTGGGCGGCCAGGCAGGGCAGGAGCTGGCGCACTGGGCCACCCTCCAGACCAACATTATAAATGCTGACTTGACGCGCCGCCAGGAGGCTGCGTGTGGCCGGCCTTGGCGCGCTGTGGTCGCACTGTCAGCGGGAGACAGTCGGTGGTGCTCTCACGCAAACCTGCACGAGAGCATTCTGGTCACTTATGCACCCGAGTCACGGGCTTGGAGGTTCTGGAAGGCAAGGAGAGTGGAAAAAGGGGGAACCCCAACAATTCCTCTCTCTCTCCCTCGCTTTTTTTCTTTTTGACAAAGTTATACTGGCAAGAGACTTGGCATTCTTTCTAAGTCAGTCCTGAGGTTTTACACATCAAACAGTGATCGCACTCCTTTGTGTGTGATGTGTGTGCACGCGCGTTGTGTATGTCATTGACTATGGAACACTGTCCCAGGCTGATATTGGGGATGACAAACACTCCTCCGACCCCCCCATCCCACCTAACCCTTGGGGGAAAAAATAATAAAAGCTGGTCACGAGAGTCCCTTGGTCAGGTACTCATTGCGGTACTAAATCTAAATTTTGTTGATCCATATTCTTTCCCCTTTTCCTAAACCCAGCTTTCTCCTTCCCCCTCTCCACGTTCTAACACCCTGATTTTTCTCATTTCGACTTCCCTTCTCCAGCCCGCTACCTGCTCCCTCAGCTCTCCTCCTCTTCTTTCTCCCTCCCCCTACCTCAGCTGCGGCTAAAACCTGGAGTCTTGGGGAAAAAGGAAAAGGAAAAAAAAAAAAAAAAAAACCACCTCGGCTGTGGAGCTGTCAAACCGGGCATGCTCAGTAGACAGGGCAGGTTTTTTGGTCTCGAGTAGCGGAGAAACATTTTTTGCACCACCGCGACCAGCCTTAGAGCGCGGCGGCGGCGGCCACAGCAACATCAACGCAGCCATCAGCGGTGCAGTCGCCCCGCACCCCGGAGCGCTGCAGACTCCGGCTTTGCCCTGAGTTCACCTCCGACTGCCCCGGGGGCTGAGCTCACCCCTTCTGCTCTCTCACACACGCACACCCTCTCTTTCACGGACACACACGCGTATACACATTCTCACACACACGTACGACCCCGGGGGCAAGCATCCTCTTGGCAGCGGGCGTCCACTGACGTGGTGGTAGCCGGTTCGGTCCCTGCCCTCGGCGTCTGCTGGCTGAGAGCACCGCTGCTCCAGGCCGGAGGAGAGCGGTACCGGGGCCGAGCGGCAGCTCGAACAGTAATGTGGATTTACAGTCGTTTCTCGCAGGAACCAGCTGAGAAGCCTGAAGTCCCAGGAGTGGGCAGCGTCCGGCGGGGCTGAGCACCTGACAAGGGGGCAGGGGACCGCACCTGGGGACATCGAAACTTGTGCCTGGACTAGGTAGGTGCGTTTATCTCTCTAACCGCCCCCCTCCCCCTCCCAACCCAAGGACTCCAGACGAACTTCTCCCTTAGGCTGCCGGTGGCGGATGGCGGCTTCCGGCTGTGAGCGGCGAGCTGTGTCCGCTCTGGGAGTCCGGCCCGAGGCGGCCGAACCTCTGTTCCTTCTTCCTTCGGTCTCCGCTGGGCTCTGGGCTCGGGACCACCCTGGGGAGATGGGAGGTCGGCCTCGTTTGCAGTTCAAGCAGGCCCTGGGGGCGCTGCCCTTTCGAGGGCTCGCTGGGCTTCTCAGGCGACACTTTTGCCAACCAACTCCTCAGGTTCTGGAAGGGGTGGGGTGTCCTCGCCTGGGCTATCGCGCAGAGCCCCGGCGCTCTAACAAGTGGACCCAGACGCGGGGGAGAGGGCCCTTGGTCCCAGTAGAGACTAGAGGGCGCCTCTCCTCGGGCATTCCTCCCACCTGGAGCGTTCGCCCCCGGGCTAGGCCACTTGGGTCCTGCTCCTGCCATCTCTCAGAAGATGCCTAGGGGCTAGGACACACTCTACTACCTGTTTGCTTCAGAATTTCTCTTCGAATCTCACTCGGGGAGCCCAGATTCCGGGGGGTGGGGATGTCAGGACCTCCTAACCTGCGCCTTCCGGGGCCCCACCGGATGCGTCCTCCTTATACCCCAATCTTTGTCAGAAGAGGCAGTCATTACGCAGCAGTCGGTGCCCTGGGAGCCGCGGGTGTTGGCTTTAACCAGGCGCTCAGCTGCGCGGGTTTGTGCATTTTCACATTTCATCCTGAAACGTGGTCCCGGGAATCTAGCAGCAGCCAGCACATCTGCTGAGCGTCTAAGTACCCTCTCGGCATGCCTGGGAAAATGTAACCTCACTTTCTTCCTTGCCACAACCGGCGGATTGCCAATTCAGTTTTAGGATGCTTTTTCCTAGAGGTGGAAAAGGGGAGATCGTTTGGCGCGACTTGGTGAGTGGATGTGTTTGCAGTCAGGAGTGTATTTAAACGTTTCAGCGAACCCGGTACAGCCAGTTGTTTACAATTGCGGAGACAGAAGATCTCACTCCACTAGTATATGCCGGCTGGACATCTATTTCGCCACCGGGAGAGTAGGGGCGGGGACAGGGGCTGGTTTGCAGCTCAGCTCCAGCTTGCCTTGGGCCGCTTAGGGTTTCACTGATCTGCATCAGTGCTACTGGCGATATGCTAATATGTGGAGAAAAACTCTACATCTCCAATTTGAAGCAATAGCTCAGGAGACGCCCTGAACTTTCCCTGTTTTTTTTGTCCCCTTGGGATGTTAATCCGGAGGTGTATTTGAGGTGACCCCAAGAAATATAAAAATAAGTTTCTGGTGCCATAGAAGGGAAATTAATAGCCATTCGGTTTTAGAAACCAAAAGGAAATGAAACACCCCACTGGACTCTAATAGGTGCTGTTAGATTAGCATTTAATTAATCGCGTTTGTGATAAGTAAGGGTCATAGACAGCTTCCTTGAATTTTAGATGGTTGTTCTATGATTAAAATTAACAAAAACCAGGTACACTATACTGTGAGAATCAATCGATACTCTTAACCTGTTTGGGAAAGACATTGCAAACCTCTGCTCTATTATTATTTTTCTGCTGAAATATCCTGGTTCATCTTCTTAGTCCAAAGA
The DNA here is from genome assembly GCA_030848825.1 of Tadarida brasiliensis. Classification (NCBI taxonomy): domain Eukaryota; kingdom Metazoa; phylum Chordata; class Mammalia; order Chiroptera; family Molossidae; genus Tadarida; species Tadarida brasiliensis. The sequence goes on along the minus strand of CM061280.1, from coordinate 51,970,346 downwards.
CTTTCGATTTGGAGCATAGGTTACTCCAGTGCAACCAAGAAAGAGGACAGTCTAAGAAGGAAATATATTTTTATTAAAAGGAGATCCACAGCTTTACATTCTGCTCCATGATTACCCAGCATTGGCTTGCTTGCTCACCCCTACCCCTTGCTCTTCATATCTACAATGTGGGGGAAAATGAATTTTCATAAGGCATAGTATGACCCTTAAAATAAATAGCTGGAAAAGCAAAATCCCAGTTTCACTATTTTTGTCTAAGTTCATAAGACTTTGTTTTGACTAGTTTACTATTGCAAAGTTTTTTGTTTTTTTTTGAGGGGTAGTTAAGAGTTTTCAAATATGTTAAAGTAATGTTGGAACCTTTTAATGATAACTAAAGAAAGTCACAAGATGCATTTGAAAAGGGGTTCATGCAATTTCTAAAATGAATCTATGCTCTAAATATTATTTAAAAGTTTTCAGATTGTCCCCTGGAATTTTTTTTTTTAAAACAGGTGTTTCTGGAAAATAATTCTAAGAAGAAATGTTAGCATTTGCACAATAAAACGTACAGAAATCTTGTCCCTAGAACAATACCAGGCACATAGTAGAAAACGGACAGTTTTTGAATACATGAATTATTTATGATTAGTTCTAGGTCCCAATTATAAATTAAGAAGCAAAAGCGCTCATGTCATTTGACAAACCATACAATGGGCTGAAGGGAACAATGCTTTGTAGGCTCGTGCTGTAAGGGTGATTAAGTGATATTCCAAATATTCAAACATGTAAGTGTGTTAAAAAGTAAAATCAGATTATATGTAACTACCATCTCATTCAAAAGCCTAATTGGAAGTCTGAATACCCTAAAGGCCTCAATATTTCCATATCATATGTGTAAATAACGCTGACATGATCATAGTTTCCCTCACAGTTATTGAACCTTTCTGAAGCCTTTAACGCAAAGATTCATGCTGGAGCAGAATAGTCAAATGTTCAAGTTTATTTTGTACAATATTACTTTAAATTGTCAAACTGAAAAATATTCTTTTGATATATTGCCTCTGAAAACAGAAGGCTTAGTGTAGAACTTTATTTTCCTTGACAGCTTTAAAAACTTGAAGTGGCAAGAAAGGTCAATATTAATTAATATAAACATTTTTTTATTCCATTCCATGTTAGAGATAGCAATTAGAATCCATGTAATTTTTGCCTGAAGCTTACTTTTTCTGAAAGTCCATAATTTTTAGCTTTAAGTATATTTATCAAGTGCTTTGTATAGATTATGGTTAATAAATTCCCTGATTTTTCCCAAAGAAGTGATTTCTTTATTTGTTTATTTACTTACTGACCTGAGGTCAAAAGAAGACCAGTAGTTTGAATACTTGACTCAGTGATTAATTTTTTAAAATGAAAACAAATTTTCTTAGTAGTCACATATTTGTTCTCTCTCTCTCTCTTTCTCATATACATACAAACACATGCACACACTTAGAAGCAATCTCATGAGAATGCCATGAGTCAGATATAAAACATATATGATAATTTTATGAAAATTATGTATATCTTTAAATTCTTGTCAATTTACCCTCAAAAGTAATACTCTGTGCATACTTAACAAGAAAGAAGTTTCCCATCATTTATCATTTGGAAAAAAGGTTTGAATTGGATTACTAGCACAACTACAGGCACATTAAATGGTGAAGAATATTGTAAGGGATAGTTTTTACCAATTCTGATTGATAGTATATATCCATAACGGGAAATGTAGATGCTGATTAGAATAAAATTAAATCAAATTTCAGAACTATTCACATATATAATAATTGCTTTAAATCATCTGCAGATTCTGAGTATTGAATCAGAATCTCTCTTAAATAGAGATTAAATCACTACTTTAAATGGAGGTTATTATTGTTTTTCCGTCCTCTAAAAGGTAAAACATTCTGAAATCTGGATTAATGTGTTAATACTACTCCTTTCTGTTTTCCAATGACGTTTTTGGAATTGAGAAAGTAAATATCAATTAGAACCAGCTAGCTTGAGCAAGTGAATGCTATAAAAGATTTCACTCAGTTTTTAATTATTCCTAAAAACCTTGATGGTCCAACCATAGGTGTCTCTTCAGTATGTAGTACCCTGTTCTGGCAATTTATATAATGTATAGAGTTTTTGTAGCTTGCTAGATGTACTATGGTACAATTTAGCCAGACCAACGAAATTGCTTACATTTGGAACCCATGAAAAATAGGGCTGAGGAAATTGGACTATGATGGCATAAACTGAAAATTATCAGATAATAATATTTATATTAATTGCACTGCTACAATCAGAGCAAACTGGTTTTATTTGGAGATAGCAATTATTTTCACAGTTGATATTGGGTCCCTAATATTTTGAAAATAATAATTTAGAGTCTGGAAGTATTATCTTGGATGATTTGCAACTTAAAAAAATTTGAATTTTACTTCCTGTCCAAGCCTCCACAATAGCATATGGTGAAATATGCATGTATGCCAACTAACCATCACCTCTTGGATGATGTTTGCAATGTGATGTAATGATTCTGAATTATTGGGTTCTCCATTCCCACCATACTCTAACTGTATGAGCAGAGAAATTAATTGGGAAATGGACACAGGAAAATGTGTTAAATGATCTCTTTTTCTATCAGTGGATCACTCCCTGTGAAGCCCATACTCAGAGACTTCATATCTTTGTTTATGGTAGGTATATGCCAAGATTAATATATTTTTCTGGGTACTTATGACAAGTCTTTATGGCTATATCTAGGTGACACCCAAATATGTGAGTGAAGAGTTTCGTCAACTATCCAGCTGTTTGGGTTGATACAAACAAACATCTGATTGGTTGAGATCCTTTTTTTTAAGTCTGTGGATGTTTTGGAGTCATTTAATAGGCTGACGAATTTTAATACCTCTGTCAACAAACAAAGAAAAAATAAATTGAAACAGTTAAAACACATGCAGAGTACCTTAAACACTTGGGTTACCATAAAATACCTAATGAACTAAATGCCATCCTGAATCTACAGCCCTGTATGGATGTTGCTTACATCTCTCAGCAATTATGAAAACAAAAACACACTGGCCTGTTCAACAAGCAAGGAAATTAAAAATTTTAAATTCAATTCTGCCTTCCCCCACCAACCCCAGTACTGATTTATCAGTTTAAAGAAATCAACTTGAAGAGTTTGATATGCTGGCTTCTTACAATTTTCTGCACCTCATTTTCTACCGATTCTTCTACTGCCATGGAAACTAGATGGGACAGACAGCTGGGAGTCACTAATTCAGGATGGGAACCTGCTTGTTAATTTAATTTCATGCCAGCCTGTTGGTCCCTGAAAGTAACTGTGAAAGGCTGGGGAATTGAATTTTCGAGCAACAAATGATTAAGCAGAACAAAAATCAGTACCATCTTTGTCATTTTCCTCAGAATCTTACTGCAACCCTCTTTGTCCCTACTCAAGCATTTCTTTAAAAATAATCACAGAAATAGAGGTTTGCTTTGTGCACTCCTATTGGTATTTATATATGCTACAGAACATTTTTGTTCTATGAGGATATTCACAGCTGTAAAATAGTTTCATAATAGCTATTTCATTGAAAAAATATGTTCTTTCAAATTATGATTCTGTAGACTTTGAAGAAGCCTAGATAGCAATCACAATGAAGTATAAATTATGTTTGAATTTTCTGGTAGGGTGGTTATTTTTCCTTTTCAAATATAAAAACAATTTTAGTAAACTATATATGCCCCACTTTTTTATTGCAGAGACCAAATGGATTTGAATACATTTCTTTAAAATCTGTAAGACACTCATTTTACCTGTCACCATAAAGCATACTGATTGTTTTAATTTTGACTAAAGTTGTCAGTTGATAAGTAGTCGACAATGAGGAAATCGCATTTTAATGTTTCTCATATTCTGTTCTAACATCTTTTTATTTTTATATCTTACCTGGGTGTGTGTGTGCCCTGACCAGGAATTGAACCTGCCACTTTTTGGTGTAGAGGACAACACTCCAACCAACTGAGCCATATCTGTTCTAACATTTTTGTGGCTGATTAAAACTTACAAAATGGAATTTTGGAATCACAAACTCTAATATGAGCTCAATTACAGTCCATGTTAAACCCTTTGCAATATTATCAGCTATGCGTACTGGGAAACAAATATTTTTTTTCTGTAAATTTATAGTTCTGAACAAATTTCTATATTATGGCTAAGAAAGAGTGATTCCCCAAAAAGATTTTAGTCATGAAGAGATAATGGAGATCTAAATCTATAGCTACACTATGTCACCAGGTATTTTTCTGTTTGAAAGTCACTAGAATTTCACAATATAGATATCCCAGATGGAATTATTAAAGATAGAATGAAGTAGCAATTTAAAAGTTTAGGAAAATTATATTTTCATGTTTACACTTTAAGGAATTTTGGGTACTGGATTACATATTTTTTGTTAATTGGTCTATTTTTGTTACTTGAGCTATATCTGTGTGATACCAGAATATCTAAGTAAAATATGAAAAATTCAGCCCTGGCCGGTTTGGCTCAGTGGTTGGAGCGTCGGCCTGCAGACCAGAGAGTCCCAGGTTCAGTTCCTGCTAGGGGCACGTACCAAAAAAAAGAAAAAAAGAAAAATTCAGTCAATGATTATTGTTGAACATGTCGACTTTCTAGTATCTATCTGTATCTTATCTTCTGTGTCATGTCGATTTCCTCTACCATTTCAGCACACGCTTGGCATTTGTATGTACAATGAAAAAACAAATACCTGATTGGCGAATTTTGATTGTTCATTTATATGATGTTCTGGATTTATAGTCTCAGTTTCCCTTTTGAAATGACCATATATTTACTTTTCGATTGTTTTCTTATTTAGATGAGAGGTATTGTAAATATTCAGGATACTTATGCAGATGTGTGTATATGTGTGTGTAACTTTCAGTAGAATGCCTATATGGTTATGTCAAAGGAAATATATTTTCATTTTAATGTTTAGAATCACAGTTTAGTGTTTTTAGCTGCATGGGTAACGGAAGGTTTTTAAAGCAGCCAAAAAAGAAGTACATTGCTGTCAGTTTGCATACTTTAGGGAAAATTTGATCACTATTTAAGGTCAAGGAGAAAATTTCCCAGTTATATGGTTTTGCATAATTGGTTGATTTAAAGTGTTTATATTACTTTAATGCCTCTATCTGGTTTAAACACCTGTCAAAGTGAAGGTGCCAGATTAGATGGACAATTGGTTTATTAGATATTGCAATCCCGGTGTCCCAGCTGTATATAGACATTTTAAGAAAACTCTTCAGTTGTTCAGAGAAATTAGGAAAATATGCTGCAGATGGCCTATCTCAATAATCCAGTTTTTTTCAGGTACATTTAAAATTAAATGTCCTAAGAGATGATTAGGTCAGGAAAGTTATTGATAATGAACTCATCTTATGCTACACATCCTTTTGCACCTATGATGACGCCTTATTAAAGGTGTCTCAATCTTGCTAATTACCACCTGCATTTAAATATAGAGGTGTATAAATACATTACAACCACATAGTGACTGGAAGCCTTCCAGACCTGAAATGTTCCTAGTTAACTCAGTTCCTATCAACAAAATGTTTCTGATCAACATTTTAAATTTATGCTTTGTGTATTTCCCCCTTTTAATTAATGCTTTTGTTTTTTTTAAACTGCTCTACTTAATTGCAAGCATTTGAGTGATATTGATGTGTGATCTCCTGCTCTATTAACTAGCCCAAGAATATATTTGTGTTCATGTGTGTGGAGATGGAACTATTTTCTAAAGGAATATTTATTGAAAAGTATATGTATATTTTTGACGTGGATTTCCAAGCATCATTTATGGACACATACAAGTAACATCACCTGTTTGCTTACTCTATGCCTGAAAAGAATATATTTTTGTGAGTTTGATTCATTATATGTTTAGTGCTTTAAGCAATGTAGGGAAGCATTGACAGAATTGCTATGCAAGTCAAATAAGAAACTTCTTTTGGAAAGATAGTATTAATTTCACTAATGAGATCTAGTGACCTCTAGGGGAGAAGGCTACGAAGTTGATTGGCTAATAGATACCTATTGCTTAGCCTTAAGAAGAGTCTTGTACCTTGAAATACTAATAAAATCACTCTCATTTCTTCCTTCCTCACTCCCATCCTTCCTCCCTCCCTTCCTTCCTTTTTCTTTCTTTCAACTATTTCCAAGAGTTGAGGTAGTATATAGGTTTATGGGGAAGGAAGCTCTGGGCCATTCACTGAAGTATTTAGATTGATTACATTTTTTATTCTTTTTCTTTTTAAAAAAATTATTGATTGATTTTAGAGAAGAAGGGAAAGAGAGAGAAACACGGATTTGTTGTTTCACTTATTTGTGCATCCATTAATTGATTCTTCAAACCCACAACCTGGTATTTTGGGATGGTCTTCTAACCAACTGAGCTACCCGGCCAGGACTTTGTAAATCTGACCGATTCTTTATGTATATCCTAGATAATTATGAGTATAATGTGAAATATTATTATTTATATTGTTTTTAGCTCATAAATATTTTCAGTTATCTTAGGTAGGAGCTAAAATAATACACCTATTTCCTGGATTGATACTTTTTTAGTACACATTTACTCTGTGCACATATCCATACATTGTTAGTGCATTTGTGATTTATCTTTCATGTTTAGTCTAATAAAATGTCAGCACTTAGGTTTGATACCATTTATTTTTGGTTGTGAATCCGTGAAGTGTTAACACAAAGATGCTACATTTTTTTCATTGTTTAGTTCTTTTCCAATATTTGAGATATTACCTTGATGAAACATTGGACAACTTGTGAAAATGAGGTAATTTGATTGTAAACAATTATAATTCAGTTCAAGGGAAATATATTTAAGGGTAATTTAACATGGAATAGAGAAAATTTTAACAATATATTTCTGTAAAAATGGAGTAAAACATATAAGAAAATTTGTAAAACAGCAATAGGTGTAGTGAGAGAATTGTCTCAGACATTTAGCAAAATCCTTGGGGCTGCTTTGTTGTTGAAAAGGCAGAAGAAGAATAAACATTTACACAGACCACTGGGGCATTGGGTCTTGAAGTCTCAAGTGTTTTCCACAAAGACTCCAGGTCTCACAGACTGGCACCCCAAAAGACTTTTGTATTGCATGGTTTTGGTTATGCATCATAAAACAATCTTCACTAAGAAAAAAAAGTTGTCTGTTCATCCAATCATTCATTCATTCACCCAGACTTTTTAAGTCTGTTTACCCAGTGATAGAACACACACACACACACACACACACACACACACACACACACACACATCATTTAGTGGAGGAGGCAGACATATAAACATATTCTTATCATGTAACAGATGCTCTAGAAGAGGAATAATTAGAATCCTCTGGAAGCTCAAAGGTAGGTATGGTTTTATAAAGGATATGTCATTTGAATTGGCTTTCAGAGTACAGGTAGGAATTTTTTAGTTAGAAAATATGGAGAACCGCATTCCACATGGCAGAAGGGTTATGAAAGGACATAAGGCTAAATTAGCAGTGGAGAATACCAACCCAGGATAATAGAGTGCCATTTTATTTCCTATCAAGGTTTGGGGAACAGAGCTCAGGGAGAATGTCTTATTTTATTTACTTCTATGTGCCTGACACACAGAAAGTGCTTAGAAACATATTTGTTAAATGAATGAATGTGTTAGGGTTTTCCTGCATGGAGAGTTATACTGGGAAATGATGGTTTTTCTAATGCTGATCCAAAATCATGCAATGTACTACTTTGTATCAGTCTACTGAAAATTAGATGAGAGGCTTTAAAGTGGGGAGGGGGGCTGGGTCACCAAATTTGGGTTTTAGAAAGATGACATCTATATGAAGAGTGGATTGAAGTGGAGTAAGTGTAGTAGCAGTTAGACATTGAGAGGCCGTGTTGCAACTGTAAGCAATTATGAGGGTATGAACCAAAGACAGTGACAGTAAAGATGGAAAGGAAGGGAAATATTTGAAAGCCACTCATAAGTTAGCATCAGTGGGGCTTGGAGATTGATTACATTTAGAGGGTCAGGAAGAGGGAGGAGTGACTGAGGCTTTCGGTTTAGGAAATTAGGTAGTGTTATTAAGAAATATAAGGAACATGGAAGAAAAAAATCCATTTTGGTGGGGATAATGAGGTCAGGTTTAGATATATTTAATGTGAGATACCATCAAAATATCCAAATGGAGAGGATTTGTGACAGATGGAAATCACAGATCTGCGGGTCAGGTCTGGAAGTAGAGATCTGTGTGTCATTAGTCAATGTTGTAGTTGAAATCATAGCAATAGGAAGGTGAGTTCACCTGGGGTGTATATAGAGAGTAAGAGAAGCAAAGACGAGATCTTGAGAAACATTGAATTTAAGAGGTTGGTGAAATGAGAGGAGCCTTCAAAAGAGAGCAAGTCAGAATAAGGTCAGAAAGGTAGGGGAAAACCAGAAAATAATGAAATGGAAGCTAAGGGAGGAAATGACTTTATAAATGCCCCATAGAGGAAATAAAAATGCCCCCCAAAAGTGGAAAAACTTAATCTTCAATAATCAAAATAAATGCAACTGAGAAACAGTAAATACAAGGATTTTTTTGTTTTGTTTTGTAAGATCATGCTCAGTGCAATTGCTTAAGTCTCAAACCTTAGACACTTTCTGGGTTCCTCTTTTATCACCCAATCAATTAACAAATGTTGTTGACTCTACCTTCAAATCATGTCCTCTATCTGAATCATTTTCTCCTCATTCGACCATAAGACGAAGCCACCATCACCTCTCACCTAGATTACCAAAAGCCTCCTATTGATGCCTCTATGTACATTTTTGCCTCCATATAGTTTTCTACACAGCAACCAGGGTGATCCTTTAAAATATAAATAACAAACAAACAAACAAAGCAATCCCATTTACCATTGCAACAACAACAACAAAATGAAGATATCTAGGAACAAACTTAGCCAAAAAGTAAAAAACCTGTTCTCAGAAAACTATAGGACATTAAAAAAAGAAATAGAGGAAGATATTAAGAAGTAGAAGCATATGCCATATTCATGGATTGGAAGAATTAACAACATTAAAGTGTCCATATTACCCAAAGTAATCTATAGATTCAATGTAATCCCTGTTAAAATACCAATGACATATTTCACAGATCTAGAAAAATTCTTCAAAAGTTTATATAGAACCCCAAAAGACCCTGAATAGCCACAGCAATCTTGAAAAGAAGAAGAAAGTTGGAGGGATCACAATCCAGATATCAGGTTATACTACAAAGCCATTATAATAAAAAGAGCCTGGTACTGGCACAAGAACAGGCATATAGATCAATGGAACAGAACAGAGAACCCAGAAATCAACCCAAGACATTATGCTCAACTAATATTTGACAAAGGTGGCAAGAGCATACAGTGGAGTCAAGACAGTCTCTTCAATAAATGGTGTTGGGAAAATGGGACAGCTACATGAAAAAAAAATGAAGCTAGACCACCAACTTACATCATACACAAGAAAAACTCAAAATAAATATAATACCTAAATTTAACTTGTGAACCACAAAAATCCTAGAAGAAATTGTAGGCAGCAAAATCTCAAACATCACATGTAGCAGAATTTTCAGCAGTACATTGCCTAGGGCAAGAGAAACAAAGGAAAAAAATTAATACATGGGACTACATCAAACTAAAAACTTCTTCACAACAAAAGAAACAAGCATCAAAATCAAAAGGTAACTCACTATATGGGAACACATAATTGCCAATGATACATCAGATAAGGGGTTAATTTCCAAAATATGTAGAGTATTCATACAACTCAATAAAAGGAAGACAAAGAACCCAATTACAAAATGGGCAGAAGACCTGAATAGACACCTCTTCAAACAGGACATACAAATAATGGCCAAGAGACATATGAAAAAATGCCCAATGTCACTAATCATCAGAGACATGTAAATTTAAATGACTATGAGATATCATCTCACACCTGCCAGAATGGCTGCCATCAATAAATCATCAAACATGTACTGGCAAGGATGTGGAGAAAAGAATACTCTAGTACACTGCTGGTGGGAATGTAGACTGGTGCAGCCACTATGGAAAACAATATGGAATTTCCTCAAAAAATTAAAGATGGAACTGACATCTGACCCAGTGATCCCACTTCTAGGAATATGTCCTAAGAATCTCGAAACACCAATCAGAAAGAATGTATGTACCCCTATGTTCATAGCAGCACTATTTTCAATAACTAAGATCTGGAAACAGCCCAAGTGTCCATCAACAGATGAGTGGATAAAAAAGCTGTGGTACATATACACAATGGAATACTATGCAGCTGTGAGGAAGAAAGATATCTTGCCCTTTGAGATGACCTGGAGGGACCTGGAGAGTATTATGCTAAGTGTGATAAGTCAATCAGAGAAAGAGAAATACCACATGATCTCACTTATTTGTGGAATCTAATGAACAAAATAAACTGATGAACAAAATAGACCCAGAGACATGGAAGTAGGGAACAGACTGACAAACCTCAGAGGGAGAGGAGGTGGGAGGGCGGGAAGAGATAAACCAAAGAACTTATATGCATATATGCATAACCAGTGGACACAGACAACAATACCGTGGAAGTGTAGGGGAGATGGGAGCGGGGAGGAGGGTGTCAATGTGGGAAAAAGGAGAAACATCTGTAATAAAAATTAATTAATTAATTAATTAAAAATAAAAAGCACACCCAATAAATAAAATGTAAATAAGTCCTTGTGATTTTCCTATTTTCTGCCCTCCAATGACTGGCTTCTTATCACACTTAAAATAAAATTTAAAAAATTTTACCATGGCCTACACACCCTATATGATTTGATCAGTGACTATTTATTGGGCCTCATGTCTTACCATTCTCTGCAGCAAACCTTGCTCATAACATTCTAGCCACACTGCCTTTCATTTTGTTTTTTAAACATGCCATGTATTTTTGTCTCTCAGGGCCTTTGCACTTGCTATTTTGTCAGAAATGAATTTTCTACAAGATTTCTATAGGCTTACTTTTCATTTCATTCAGATCTTTGATCAAATACTCTTTCATCAAAGCGGCCTTCCCTGGGTATCCTGTCTAAGGAGTCCTATCATGATTCTTCATTTTCTGTGCCTTTATCTACTTTTATTTTTCCTCACATTATTCATCACTGCCTGCTATCACACTGTATTTTTGTTTATTTACAATTTATCAAATCTATTAGCATATTAGCTCCATGAGAGCATATACTTTGTGTGTGTTTTGTTTATTACTGCATCCATATCACCTAGCACAGTGCCTGGCACGTATGTAGTAGGTGTTTAATAAGTGTTGGTTGAATAAATGAATGAACAATAAGGACATGATGAAGTGTTGGTATGGATTTGGAAGTTTGCAGCAAAAGCCTTAAAAATGTTCATACCATTTGACCCAGTAATTTTATTTCTGGAAATTTGTCCTAAAGAAATAATGTGAAACGCAGAAATAGCTTTATTGGCAAAGATTTTCACCAAGCTTTATTTGTAATGGAGGAAAAATGAAGGAACATAAATGTTCAACAAGAGAATTGCTAAGTGATTTATGGTACATCTAGATAATGCAATATTTTATGGCCATTAAAATGATGTTTACAAACATTGTACGATAAAAGGAAAACGTTTATGATGTTATACTATCAAGTGATGAAGCAGAATACAAAATTATATACTCCCTATATGTAAGAAAGAAGAAAAGACTGGAGAAAGATGCACAAAAGTTCTATACTGATTATCTCAGGAGTGGGGTGGGTAACAGGTGATTTTTTTTTTCCTTTATACATTTTGTATTTTCCAGATATTCAATAATAAGTCTGTATTACTTTCACTACAGGAAAAAAATACATTTACAAAACAAAGAGGAAATGAAAAAACACACAAAAATAAATTGCCACCTTAGAAGTGAGGTTTATGTGATAATAATAATGAGGATAATAAGGAGGATAATTAGTAGGATTGTCCTTGAAAGATAGTGCTGGAAGGAGAGGAATTTACCAGTTGTAACTAGGACCAACTGGTTCTATGGCTAAAGAGGTCTACAGACAGGGAAAATAATTGAGATCTGCTGATCCAATCTACCCTTTTTTCAATTAAATTTTTTTAATGTTGATATTATTGCAGGAGTCCCCCCTCCCCTGCCCACTTCCACCCTCCCCTGCCTTCCCCTTCCATACCCTTTACCAAATTATTGTCCCTGTCCATGGGGTATGCATATATATTATTTAGCTATTTCCTTCACCTTCTTTATCCAGTCACCCCCCAAACCCCCTCCCTTTGAGTCTTTTCCATGTATTCATGCTTCTGGTTCCATTTTGTTTCTCAGTTTATTTTGTTCATTAGATTCCACATATTAGTGAGGTCATATGGTACTTGTCTTTCTCTAACTGGCTTATTTCATTTAGCATAATACTCTCCAGGTCTACATGCTGTCACAAATGGTAAGACTTCCTCCTTTCTTACAGCCTCGTAGCATTCCATTGTGTAAATATACCACAGCTTTTCTATCCACTCATCTACTGATGGGCACTTGGGCTGTTTCCAGATCTTAGCAATTATAAATAGTGCTGCTATGAACATAGGGGTACATATATTCTTTCTGATTGTTGTTTTGAGATTCTTAGGATATATTCCTAGCAGTGGGATCACTGGGTCAAACAGCAGTTCCATTTTTAATTTTTTTAGGAAACTCCATACTGTTTTCCATAGTGGCTGCACCAGTCTGCATTCCCACCAGCAGTGCACAATGGTTCCCTTTTCTTCACATCCTCGACAGCACTCATTGTTTTTGTTTAATTGATAGTAGCCATTCTGGCAGGTGTGAGGTGATACCTCATTGTAGTTTTTATTTGCATCTCTCTGAATCCAATCTACTCTCTACTCACTGGAGAACCTAGGAGGACTGAGTTTATCCTGTCAGGATATGAACAGCATAATCAAGGGAGATTAGGTAAGTTAAGTCTTCTTCACGTTGCTGTGGAAAGCACTACCAATTTGCTTCATGTTAACGAGAAGTGATTACTCACTATATCCCTTTATGTCATGTAGTAAAAACAATTACGTGAAGTTAGACTAGCGATTACGTGGCTATTCAGCTACAGTCACCTTTAATGGAAAAGAAGAAAAATAACATTGGTAAGTTTGGGCAGGTCTCATCATTAGAAATGTCCATATTGCCAGTAAAAAAGCTGCAGCCAATAATGTGAACCTAGAAGTTCTTTAGGCCCTGAGGAAGAAAGTGACAATGCAGAGTGTTGCAACATTAATTGTCTGATAGCAATGATCATTGTAATGGGGAAACTGTCTCTATTATTAACACAATTACTTTCTACAAGGTCTTTGAGTAAATGTCCCATTAGAAAAATAGCATTAGAGGTTTCAAAGCATGTGTAGTAATATACTCATTAGTAAAACAAAGTATGACCTATATGCAGCCCAAAGTCCCTTGAAAATAATAGTGTTAATATAGGTGTTATTGTTATAATTAAGAGTAATTATTGAAAATGCATAAAACATCCCATTTTCTAAACAAATAGAATTATACTTTTAAAATCCATCTGAGAAAGATATTTATCCATATACACACATATGCATATTCACATATATGTATGTATTTTTTAACAGGACTTTTAGACTCTTCTTCTCCTTACCTCCAATTTATGCATTTCATCTCCATAGCCAAGCTCAGATGATAGTTTCATTTTAGGAAGCTAAGAACTAAAGGGTGTAGACTATTATTCTCTATGTAGGACCAAACAAGAGGCAGTAGCACTAATGAAAGTCTGGGTTAGATGATCTCTTTCTTAATGAACTGTTCAGATTTGGATTTAGGACTCTGCTTGCAGGCTCCAGCCTATCTCCAAAACCAATAGTCACTTCTGTGAGATGCATTTCTAACATTTGTGGCTTCTGCTGTTTTTGCCTCTAGTATGTATTATTTGGTTACGTTTGATGATGGTTCTGTCAGACATTCTAAGTTTTTTTCTTAAAGGGTAGCTAGCCCACATGCAGTATTAAACAGTCAACAGTTTCTCTTTTGGAAATGAATTCTTGAGTTGAATAGAGGTAAAAGGTGAGGGAAGTGGTACATGTTTGGAACTGGTAAGTGATGGCAAGTAACCTGGGGGAATCTTATATAGACCAATGTGTGAATTGGCCTTCTCTAATCATAAATGGAGGTACACTCTTAATGGCTTTAGTGTGAAGGCAGTTGAGAAATGAACAGAGAAGAGTTATGTTATTTTAAAGTCCTCTTGCTTCCCAGTCCTCTGTGTATCTCACCAAGGCAAAATGCTGCATATAGGGCAGTTTATTTTTTAAAGCATTTTTTTACTAGCCTCCTTGCAGAATCAGACTGATGGGTATGAAGCCAATTTTCAGACTTACTCTGGTATATGTGGCAGAAGAGCCAGAAGTATTTTTTGTAGTCTCAACTTAAGTACTTTCTGAAATATTTTCCCTTGAAAGATTCTAACTTAGCACTATTATAGAACCACATGAACGAACACTTGAGCAGAACTATAGCTTTTGTGAGAAACATTAACAGTGATGAAAATGCATATTGGCAATTAGATTGCAATTAATCAAGAGCACCACTTCAATCTAATATGAATGATTTATATATAGCAGATTGGATATGGAGGTCATTAGTAATAATATAATACTCTATTATCATTACAGGTCACCTTGGTGATTTTTGTCAAAGGTGACAATGATGTTATTGACCTAATTTTAAAAAATCGTATTTAGATATTACCATGTCTCTTGATTACTGTGGAGAAATTTTAAATTGTTGACTTTACTACTGAGATTTTGCCTCAAATGTAAAAAATAAGTTTTGGGATTACTTGATTGATAAATTGGGGCCATAAGGTTAATTAAGTGCCAATCATAAAATATTGGAATATTAATTTTTGTTTTCCTTCCCCCCCCACTTTAATTTACCATACTGCCTTTTCTAAAATGGGTTTTTGAAGAATTTGAAACATATAGCTTTTTAAATATATGGGTAATATATATTCATTATAGAAAAATTAGAAAATACAAATACACAGAAAGAAGAAAATTAAATACATATATATCTTTTTATAAGCAAGACTCATACTATAATTACTTTGTCATTTATCAATATATTGTTAACATATTTCTATGTCAATAATATGTCTATATATACATACCACATACAGATATATATGTGTATGTATATATACATATATATTTAAAACTATATATATATGGCAGTATACAAATCAGAGAAGTGTATGTCTCAAGTTGAGTAATTAGTGGGGATCATTATAGAGCACAGTTCCTGTCCTATTACCCAGTACCAAGGGTGGCATATGGAGACATATAGTCATTTTTATAACTATTAAATAAAGGAAGTCATGTTGGACATTAGAAAAATGACTGACCCAAAAATAAGGGGACATGGATTCTAGTCCTGGCTCTACTTAACCATGTATGTCTTTGTGTAAGCCATGTAACCTCTCTGGGCCCGAGTCTCCTAATCTTAGAATAGGATTGTTTTGAGGATTAAATGAAATGTATATATGAAAACTTTCTGTAAACTGTAACGGACAGTCTTAATATAAGGAATTACAATTACTATAAATTGTTTACATTGGTGAAACGTCCTGAAATTGTGGGCTTTTCATCTCAAAATGAGTAGGATACTGAGCGAAAATAAACTGGGAGAGTCTTTGTGTATGAGAATTCCACAGTCTTGTACATATGCTCATTTATAATTAAGAAATTCTCTAGCAGCATAGTTAATATAATTGTTTGCAGTTTCAAGCAGGCATTTTAAGAAACTGACCATTTTATTCCTTGTGAATTATCAAATGAAGTCTTACATTAACAACTCCCATGTCCACTTCCACCCCCACCCCACATGTGTCTCTTCCTTTCCCTCATATAAGGACTATTTTGGACTTGCTTGTACATATGTTAGAAGGATAATTTGGCCTAATTTGTTTACAGGAATTACAAGGGTGACCTTTATTCAGCTGTCTCCTTTTTGATTCCCATAACTTCTGGATCTATCAAGGTATGTGCATTCTACAACGAAATTTACTTTAGGGAATTGAACACATAGCTATACAATGTAAAAAGAATGGAATGCTCCAGTGGTATATTTTGTTATGTTTATTGAGTGCCATGTAAATGAAATTGCATTGTTTTAAACTTTAAAAAACCTATTTGGCCATTGTATAGATAAGCTTGTGTCTGTACTCCATAATTGTTAGTCCTTGCAAAACCAATTATGGAGGCTGTGCTATATATTTGAATTATTCTATGACCTTTTCCACATACAGCTACTCCTTGACTAGTAGGATTATCTGCAGGGTACAAGGGAACAGCAGAAGCCAATGAGGATGTTTGTAAAACCATTTAGTAGTTCTCATTGACTGCAAAATAAATGCGCATTTCTCCTTATCAATGGCAAAAACATTTCCATTCAGATAATTTTATCGACAAAACTAATATTTGCCTCCTAAAATGAATGTTTTATTTTTTAGGAAAGGCTGAGTAAAGTATCTGTATTGCCATGGTATTTCATGCATTTATCGATCTATATGCTCAGTAAGAACTCCTTTGGTAAATATGCCAGTGTAGACAGAATTAACGTGAAATATTGAGAAAATGATTGCTTTTATATCCAGCCCTCTTTTAGATGAAATATGTGAGAAAATGTGGCAAAATGTGGGGAGATGTTGAGATTAAAGTTAACCCTTGAACAACGCATGGGTTGTTACGGCCGCCGACCCCCTGCATACAGTAAAAAATCCGCATATAAATCTTGATACACCAAACTTACAATATTTAGGACTTAAGTCAGAGCCCTGTGGTAGTGACTCTGAGAAGGCTAGTTTTATTAGTTACACTATTTTTTTAAAGTTACCTTATTGTTGAATATATTACAGATGTTCCCCAATTTTGTCTCCATTGATCCCCTGCTCCCCATTCCCACCCCTCTCCTGCCTTCCCCACACTATTGTCTGTGTCATTGGTTATGCATATATGCATATAAGTTCTTTGGTTTATCTCTTCCCACTCCCTTCCTGCCTTCCCTTTGAGGTTCATCAGTCTAACAACCAATTTGTACTTCTTAATTCCTTCACCTTTTCCACCCATCCTCCTAATCCCATTCCCATCTGGTAACCAACAAAAAGTTCTCTGTATCTATGAATCTGTTTCTGTTCTGCTTGTTCATTTGGTTTGTAGATTCCATTGTTGATAGGTATGTATTTATTGCCATTTTATTGTTCATATTTTTGATCTTCTTCAAGAAGACCCTTCAACATTTCATATGATACTGGTTTGGTGGCAACAAACTCCTTTAGCTTTTTCTTGACTGGGAAACTCTGTGTACGTCCATCGATTCTAAATGATAGTTTTGCCAGATAGAACAATCTTGGTTGTAGGTCCTTGCTTTTCATCACGTTGAATATTTCTTGCCACTCCCTTCTGGCCTGCAGTTTCTTTTGAGAAATTGACTGACAGTCTTATGGGAGCTCCCATATAGGTAACTAACTGCTTTTCTCTTAGTGCTTTTAAGATTCTCTCTTTGTCTTTACCTTTTGCATTTTGATGATGATGTGTCTTGGTGTGGGCCTCTTTGGGTTTGTCTTGATTCTCTGTACTACCTGTACTTGTATGTCTGTTTCCTTCACCAAGTTAAGGAGGTTTAGTGTCATTATTTTTTCAAATAGGTTTTCAATTTCTTGCTCTCTCTCTTTTCCTTCTGGCACCCCCATGATAGGAATGTTGGTACACTTGAAGTTGTCTCAGAGGCTCCTTACACTATTCTCACTTTTTTGGATTCTTTTTTCTTTTTGCTGTTCTGCTTGAGTGTTTTTTGCTTCCTTATATTCCAAATCTATGGATTGCTTCTTGGTTTCACCTACTCTACTATTGATTCCCTTTAAATTATACTTTATTTCAGTTTGTGCATCCTTCATTTATGACTGGTCCTTTTTTATGTTGCTGATGTTGTCACTAAGTTTCTTGAAGTTCTCATTAATTTCCTTGAAGTTCTTACTTCCTTGAAGTTCTCACTAAGTTCATTGAGCATCCTTATAACCAATGTTTTGAACTCTGCATCTGATTGATTGCTTATCTCCATTTCCTTTAGTTCTTTTCCTGGAGTTTTGTTCTGTTCTTTCATTTGGGACATGTTTCTTTGTCTCCTCATTTTGGCTGCTTCCCTGTGTTTGTTTCTATGTATTAGGTAGAGTTGCTATGTCTCCTAGGCTTTGTAGGGTGGCCTGTTGTAGTAGGTGTCCTGTAGGGTCCAGTGGCACAGACTCCCTGATCACCCCAGCTGGGCCCTTGAGGTGCACACCTCATGTGGACTATACACCCTTCTGTTGTACTTGAGTCTAGATTGTTATTGGCAAGTCAATGGGAGGGATTTACTCAGGCTGATCAGCTGCAAGGACTGGCTGTGCCTACTGACCACTGACCTCTGACTACCTTAGAGAATCAGCTGTGCAGGGACCCACCACCCAGAGCAAGATTGACTTCAGCAAGGCTCTGGTACTCATTGAGTCCACTCCTTTAGTGTGTCGCTTGTGGAGGTGGTTGGGGGGTGGTGCTTCGATGTGGTCTGAAGCTGTCCACTGGGTGTGCTGGCTCTGGGGCAAGGTCAACCACTGCCTGTGTAGCATAAGCTACAAAGCAACCTGCAGATGGCTGGTTCTTGTGCTGGGCTTGGAGGTGCCCAGGCAATGCCAAGCTGTGAACCAAGGCTGGCTGCTTCTAGTGCCAGGCCTGAGGCTACTTATTAAGAGGTGTGGGGCTTGCTGAGGCCAGATGCTGCTTGTTTGAGAGAATTTAGGAAAATATGAAGCAGGAGCCAAGACAGGCCAATCCTATGGTAAAGCCACTGGAAACAGCTTGGGTGGGCCTGAAACTTGGGTGGGGCAGGGCTTCGGGGAATCTCCAGGGTGGGCCAAACAGTGTGAGCCAGGTTGGTGGAGTCCCACATATGGTTCCTGGCAGCCTGCCCTGTGGAGGAAGGGCTCACCAAAGGAACAAAGGTCTCCACTGGCACGTCTGTCTGGGAGAAAGCTGCCTCTGCACCTCTCGCCCTGATGTCAAACAACTCAGCTCTTCCCTGTATGTCTCTGCTGCCTTTCAGGCTGCATCCTCCACACTGAAGCCTGGAAGGAGTGAGTCCGAGTAAGTCCCTGAGCAGCCCTTTAAGAGGAACTGCCTGGGATTCCAGAAGCCTCAGCCTCCCTCAGCCTCAACTCCTGCTGGTTTTTACAGGCAGAAGTTGTGGGGACTTCTCTTCCTGATCCTGGAATCATAAGCTTGGGGGCCTGTTGTGGGATGGGGACCCCTCACTCCCCAGGGAGGACCTTCACAGCCAAGGTATTTCTCCTGATTTTTATCCACCACAGGTAGGTGTGGACCAGCCCGTCCCTGCCTCCAGCTCTCCTGCCAGTCTCCATGTGGCTTCTTTATTTTTGTAGTTGTGGGACTTCCACTTAGCTTGATTTCAGGCAATTCTAAATGATCGTTATTCTGTAGTTTAGTTTTTTTGATGTGGTTGTGGGAGGAGGCGAGTACTGCATTTACCTACAGGGCATTTTGACTGGAAGTTCCTAGTTATACTACTTCTTTTTCCTTCAAGTTTACGGTTCATTGATCATGAGCCAAAACTAACTGAGGTTGATTATGGAAAACTTGTCTCATTTTAACAGTCTGTATTACCTCTGGGACACTGCTGGCCGAAGCTGTATGGTCCACAAGGCAAAAATTATGATAATTGGAATAATTTTTTCCTATTGTCTTATTTCCATTGCTGAATTTTTACAACTTGAACTTTGGATGGGTGTTTTGTACTGTGTAACGAAATTTATTAAGAGTATACATAAATAACTGACATTTCAGTAAACTATAAATTGACCTTAAAAAACTCCATATATAGCCCTGGCCAGTTTGGCTCAGCAGTTAGAGCATCAGTCCTCTGACCAATGGGTCTCGGCTTCGATTCCGGTCAAGGGCAGGTACCTTGGTTGTGGCTCATCAAGGTCCCTGGTCATGTCGTGCGGGAGGCAACCAGTTGATGTGTCCCTCTCACATCAATGTTTCTCTCTCTCTCTCTCCCTCCCACTCTATCTGAAGATAAATAGAAAAATATCTTCAGATGAGGATTAAATAAAAAACAACTCCACATATAAATTTTGACTCCCCTCAAACTTAACGACAGTCTGCCTTTGCATCCGAGAATTCAGCTGACCCCAAGGGAAAACTGTGTTGTCTCTCAGGGGCTGGGACTCTACGGTTAGGAAACTGCTGTTCCAAATGCGAAAACAGTTTTCCCATCTGCAGTTGTTTGAATCTGTGGATATGAAACCGAAACTGGGGATACCGACCAGTGACTGAATTTATTGAAAAAATCTGCTGTTAAGTGGAACCAGGCAGCTAAAATCCTCGTTGTTTAAGTCAACGGTGATTGAAATCTTAAGTCACCTGAAGGACTTCCCTCATTGGTCTTCATTCTAATTAAAAATATTGGTTAATGTGAAGTTCTTAGTAAGTATGGAATAGAAAGCATTGATATCCCCTCTCTCTTATGTTTGTTGATGCCTGTGTCTGGCAGTGCTACACATGATTATTCAAATAAGAATTCTAATCTCAATTTACAAAAAAGTCAAAAGGATGATCTGAATTTTTTATAATGCTTTGGAATCACTTGATGCTTTCTCTAAGTATGTAAAACAATAAAATTACATAAAAAAATGAAATCCTGCCCTGGACGGTTTGGCTCAGCGGTTGGAGCGTCGGCCTGCGGTCCAGAGAGACCCGGGTTCGGTTCCCGCTAAGGGCACGTACCTTGGTTGCAGTTTGTCCCCGGCCCTGGTTGGTCGTGTGGGTGGCAGCCACTCGATGTGTCCCTTTCACATCGATGTTTCTCTCTCTCTCTCTCTCCCTCCCACTCTATCTGAACAAAAAATGGAAAAATGTCCTCAGGTGAGGATAAAAAAAAACCAAATGAAATCCTTAAAGTCTTGGAATTTGCATTGTCCTTCAAAATTGCAGTACAAGTTCAAATACATTAACTTTTTTTAAAAAAAAAATTGGGTTCCAGTTGAGATTAGTCCATAATGGGAATTTAAAATGGATTTGTCAGTTTTAACTGCCATTTTTCTAGAGATACTGCCTTCGAGGGAATACCATTGCCAAGAAATTCAGATCACTATAGGAAAAAAAATGTAACATCAGAAAACAAAATGACAGATTAAAAAAAAACTTAGGAAGTTGAGATTTATGCATATTGTATCATTTGTGAAAATAATTTTCTTAATTTGCAAATTGTGCGTCTGCCAGTTATGTAATATTAACTTGAAAGGTATTTTTTTTTTCATAAAGAAGGTGAAATGTGTGAAAAATTATTGTCTTCTTAACATGATGTGAATGAATAGATCAGAGTGGAGGATAAATGCCTAAGAGGCCAAAAGAATGTACACTTAAGAGTATACTTGGCTCCAAATACTTAAAAGGTTCAGAGAGCAGGTAATTTTCCTCCCTTAAAGAGACAACATGGTATAGTAGAAAAGCCCTCACCTGTTAATCAGTAAACCTGAGCTCTACTCCCAGTCTTTTTTTCTTTATTGATTTGAGAGAGAGAGAGAGAAACATCAATGAGAGAGAACATCGATTGGCTGCCTCCTGCATGCCCCTCACTGGGGATTGGGCCCACAACCTGGGCATGTGCCCTGACCAGGAATCGAACCAGCAACCTCTTGGTGCATGGGTCGACGTTCAACCACTGAGCCACACCAGCCGGGCCCTACTCCCAATCTTAACATGAGTGAAATGGTCCTCCTCAGGTAACTTCTCTACACTGAGCCTTGGTTTACTTATTCTATAATACAAAATTTGGGATGGATAGGTTCAACATTTTTCCTGCCCAAACACTGTTTAATTTTTAGAAAATTGAGGGTTAAGTTGTAATTTACACAACAGTTGTTAAAAAGATTGCTGCTTGTTTATTTGGTAATAAGACATGTATTTATTTTTTATCTTAAAACAATTGTGTATCCTAACACCACTACTACCAGCCCCCATTCCCCATGCACAGCAGTATTGGCATTATATTAAATAGATTCAAATAGAAGTTTAGTTAGTGGTTTCATTTTCCTCCTTGATAAAAATACTTAACTTTGGGATACGGCTATGCTGCTCCTCTGTCAGTCTCTTGAAGTTCAGCAAAACTGTATATTTTTTCCCTCTTGCAAGGTGGTCATTCAAGGTCAAGCATCTCTCTGTAACTTGGAACCAGCCAAGTGCATAACCCGATGACTTCAGACTCCAATGCTTCCAATCTGGCACCCTTCCTGAGCATTGAGTTCATACTAAAGCGTTTAAAATATATTCTCCTTCATCTACATATCACAGCAATAATAACCTGGGCTCAAGACAGTGCCTGGGAGCAAATAACCACTTGGAGTTAATGATCTGAGGGGCAGCTGAAGGACCATTGACTCTTCCTAGCCAGTCCTTCATCCCTATAAAATGCCTATCCCTGAGATGTCAAGACTTCAATAATTTTTCAGTCTCACATCAGATTAAGTAGTGGCCATAAATAATAGCATTTACTACATAATAATGAGATGTGGTAATGCAATAAAATATCAATAGTTCTAGTACTGTATAAAGATGGCTATTCTAATCAAACCAAAAAAAAAAAAAAAAGGAGTGGTAAATGAAATTCATGAATCATAATATTTTAGCAGTGACTTGCCCTTTATTGATTTGAAATGAATATAAGTAAGAATTCATATGGTTTAGGGGAACAGTTCCCTTTCTTTTGCTCCTTGTTCCACTGACAAATGATCTATTTTAGAAATGATGAAAAATGCCTCTGACATCTATTCAAAATGGTTTTTTAAAATAGTATATGTTCAGCTTCTCCCTGCCTTTTTAACACTTGATTCAGTTTCAAGATATGTACAGCTCTGAACTAACAAATACAACTCTGCAGATGCTCTTTTCCAGAAGGAGCATTATTTATTTATTATTGTGACAAATTAAGAAGTCTCTACAGTGTGCCAGGCATGGTACTAGGTGCTAGAGAAACAAAAATCAATAAGGGGTATGGTCTCTAATCCCAAGCTCATGGTATAAGGGAGAGGACTGATCTATATACAGAGAAATAAAATAATCAAGTGTTGTGGGTTTGGAATGCATAGGAATTTATTTGTTCATGGCATTCATATTACTTTTCTAAATAAAAACATTCATATATGGGAACTTCCTTTGTAGGGCAAAGAGATATAATCTCAAATATCTCCCACTCAAAAAATATACAAGAATGCTCCCCTCATGGTAGGCAGAATGCTCCCCTCCAAAGATGTCCATGTCCTAATCCCTGGAATCTGTGAATATGTTGCATCACGTAGCAAAGGAAAATTAAGATTGCAGATGTAATTGAAGTTGCTGCTCAGCTGACTTTACAACTTAGAGATTATCCTGGTTAACTGGGTGAACTCAATATAATCACAAGGGTCCTAAAAAAAGGAAGAGGGAGGGAGGAAAGAGAGTACCAGAGAGATGGCAGCATGAGAGCTTGGCCCAACATTGCTGGCTTTGAAGCCAGTGGTCACAAGCTAAGGAATGGGGGAAGCCTCTGGAATCTGGAAAGGGTAAGGAAAAGGATTATCCCCTAGAGCATCCAGAAAGAAATGTAGCCCTGCTGACACCTTGATTTTAGCCCTTCAAGCCCTATTTCAAACTTTAGGCATCCAGAACTGTAAGATAAATCTGTGTTGTTTTATGTCACCAAGTCTGTGGTAGTTTATTACAGTAGCAGTAAGGAATTAGTACATTGCGGTTTACCCAGCTGAGAAACCTTTGGGAGAAGTCTCTGTCAGCAGTCATAATCGCTAAAAGTCATGGTTCATGCAGATCTTGGTGCACAGGGATATTTGTCTAGTGACCATTTTTCCTGGATATCCACATCAGGTCTCTGCATTAGAAGTACGGCCTTAAAATACCTGACAGTTCTCTGTTGCTCCCACCTCAGGGAGCAGTCTCAGGGAGAATGTAGTCTCTTTCCTTTCCCTTCTATTGACCACTTGTACCCCTTCCTCCCATTACCTTGCCCCCCGCCCCATCCCTCTGCCTTGATGTCTAAGATACAAGATTTATGGATGGGTGAAAAGTGGAAAGTTATCTTTCTTTCATGAGGTACCTACAGCAGCGGGAAAGATACAGGCACTACTATCTCAATAAATTATGCTGGCATGGGTTTTATGACAAACATAAAGTTGGGAATTGAGTACAATATGAAACAGGAGTCTCAGGCCTTCTGCTCAGTATTAGTCTTCAGATTTGTTTTGTTTGCAATGCAGGACGCTTCTTTTCCTCTCTTCCTTCCCCTCCCCTCCCTTTCCTTTTATATATATATATATTTTTTTATTTTAAAAATGTTTTTATTGATTTTAGAGAGAGAGGAAGGAAGAGGGAGAGAGAGAAACATCAACACCGATTGGCTGCCTCCTGCATATCCCACATCCTGGGCATGTGCCCTGACCAGGAATTGAACCAGCAACCTATTGGTCCATGGGTCGATGCTCAACCACTGAGCCACACTGGCTGGGCTCCCCTTCCTTTTTTAAATGCTTATAGCTTGAGTGTACCTTTTTCAGTTCCATAGTATCTGCTACCACTACTGTCTTATTCCTTACTCACCTGACTTGTGTGTTATGAACCCTGTCCTGTGCTGTAGATATTAAGTGCATATGCTTTGATGTTTATGTAGGTGAGATGATACAGTTCTGCCATATATTGGCTGTTCAACTTGGGCAAGTAGATTAAATATAATCTTTTAAAACTTCAGTTTCCTTATCTCTAAAATGGGGATAATTATTATACCTCATACCTCATAGATTTGTGAGGTTTAAAATGGCATACACATGACATATAAAGCACTTTGAACAATGCCTGGCATATAGCATAGTACATGCTCAATAAATATTAACCATCACTCCCACCACTATTATTGCCATTGTGAGGGCACAAAGTGTGTGTGGGTAATTCATTCCATCTAGTAGAGGGATGACAAGCAGGCATTTGAAAAAGATTCATGGAGAAGGTATGCTAGAGCCATTCTCTAAGTATGGACTGGTTGAGGGTAGGGAATAGCAACTTGATATTATCTGATGAACAAATAAATGGTAGGGATGGGTAGATGTTCCAAGCAAATGAAGCAGTGGCACAGAAACATCAAATGGACTCTTACAGAAACCTTAATCATTGTCTTAAGCTAAAGCGTGATGTGGAAAGTAGACGTGAAAAGGGATGAAGCTGGAGAGGTGGGCTGTGGACAGATGAAGAGGGACTTTTTTGTCCTAAGGAGCATCTCCTTTTTTTTTTTTTGCAGGCCAATGGTTTTCTAATGCTACTTGGGAAATTTGAAGTTTGGTGCACTACTCACTGAGCCTGTGTCTTGCCTGAGGGCAACCCTTGAAACATATTCACCTAAGAACATAGTTTTAAAAAAATTTATCTTTATTGTTGAAAGTATTAGAGATGTCCCCTCTTTTCCCCCCATTGACTCCCTCCACCCAGCTCCAGCCCCCGCATCCAGGCCTTCACCATATTATTTTCTGTGTTCATGGGCTATGTATACAAATTCACCTCAGAACATAGTTTAAAAGCTACTTCTGTAGGTGTGGAGGAACTAGGGAAGGATTTTAATTACATTTGTGATGTACCAGTGTGCCACAAGAATTTTTAAAACATGCAATACTTGACTATTTAGTCAGGGTCAGTGAACTCTTTTTCCTTAGATTGTTAAATAAAAAAAATGACAACAGCCAACACAACAGTAGCTGAATGCCCTGTCTTGAATCACAAATATATGGGTCATATAATAGAGTTGCATCTTTTATTAAAATATGTTTTTATTGATTTTTTTAGAGAGAGAAAAAGGGAGAGAGAGAGAGAGATAGAAATGTCAATGAGAAAGAAACATCGATTAGCTGCCTCCTGCACACTCCCTACTGGGGATAAGCTCACAACCCAGGCAAGTGCCCTGACCAGGAATCGAACCTGGACCTCTCAGTCCATGGGCTGATGCTCAATCCACTGAACCATACCAGCTGGATGCATCTTTTTTTTTTTTAATCCTCACCCAAGGATATTTTTTCATTTATCTTCAGATAGAGCAGGAGGGAGAGACGGAGGAAGAGAGAGAGAGAAACATCGATGTGAGAGAGACACATCAATTGCTTGCTTCCCACACAACCCCAACCCGGACTGGGTACGAACCGCAACCGAGGTACTTGCCCTTGGCTGGAATCAAATCCAAGGCTATTTGGTCTGTGGGCCGATGCTCTAATCTCTGAGCCAAACTGGCCAGGGCATCTTTTTTTCTTTTTTTAACTTTATTGTTGAGAGTGTTACACATGCACTCCCCCTTTTTCCCCCATTGCCCCCTTCCACCTGTTTCCCGCTCCACCCCAGGCCTTCACTACCCTATTGTCTGTGTCCATGGGCAATGCATATATGCATATAAGTTCTTTGGTTAATCTCTTCCTGTACCCCCTCCACCCTTCCCGCTGAGATCCATCAGTCTGTTCCATGTTTCCATGCCTCTGGTTCTATTTTTTTTTTTCTGGTTCTATTTTTATTCATCACTTTATTGTGTTCATTAGATTTCACATATAAGTGAGATCATGTGATATTTGTCTTTCTCTGACTGGCTTATTTCACATAGCATAAATTGGTCGTGTCGCATAATAAGGTTGTGTCTGATTGGTTAATTCTTGGTACCAGAAATCCTTTTTTTTTATCCTCACACAAGGACATTTTTGCATTTATCTTCAGATAGAGCAGGAGGGAGAGAGGGAGGAAGAGAGAGAGAGAAACATCGATGCGAGAGAGACATATAGACTCGTTGCCACACACATGACCCCAACCGGGGCTGGGGACAAACTGCAACTGAGGTACATGCCCTCAGTGGGAACCGAACCCGGGACTCTCTGGTCCGTGGGCTGATGCTCTAACCGCTGAGCCAAACCAGCCAGGGCAGAAATCCTACAAGTATAGCCACCTGATCTTTTAAAAAGTCACTTTGGAGTAGAAAGTGTAGGTAATTACTGTTATTTTGTTTGTAAATCAATAAAAATTATACCTATATTTTTGCTGATTGGCAAAAATTATATTTTTTGGTGTGCCACAGAATTTCAGTAATTGGTTTATGTGTGCCATGAGTTGAAAAAGGTTGAAAATTGCTGGTCTAGAGGATTCACCTTGGTGATAGTATGGAGAAAAGATTGGAGTGGGGCAAGACTGAAGGTCAGGAAACCAATTAGGAGAGGATTGCTATAGGTCAGATGAGAAATGATGAGAACCAGGCAGTAATTAACAATGAGGAATAACCATAAAGGCATAGATTTGAAAGATAGTTATCAAACTTGAGTGTGTATCAGAATCCCTTGGAGGACTTGTTAAATTGTAAATTGCTAGACCTTACCCCTGAGTTACTGTTTCAGTTGGTCTGGGGTGGGGCCCAATAATTTGCATTACAAACAAGTTTCCAGGCATATATATGCCATTGGTCCAGGGACTATACTTTGAGATATGCTAACTATCTAGAACTGACAGGCATGTGACACATTAAATGTGGGGAGTAAGGGAAAAGATTTCTGGTTTGGGAGATTGGTTAGATAATAGTACCATTCAGTGTTACTGAGATCAAGTTTAAGCTGGGTTAAAAAGTCTTTCTCCTGACACTAGCAAGGGAAGTTCAGCTAAAAAATCTTCAAGCATGGCCCTGGCCGGTTTGGCTCAGTGGTTAGAGTATCATCCTGTGGACCAAAGAGTCACAGGTTCGATTCCAGTCAAGGGTATGTACCTCAGTTGCGGTTTGGTCCCCAACCTGGTTGGGGTCATGCAGGAGACAACTAGTCAATGTCTCCCTCTCTCTCTCTCTCTCCCCCCTCCCTCTCTCGTGCTCCTCTCTCTGTCTCTCCTTGGGTGAGCATTTAAAAAAATTTTTTCCTTTTTTTCTTTATCCTCACCTGAGGACATTTTTGCATTTATCTTCAGATAGAGTGGGAGGGAGAGATGGAAGAAGAGAGAGAGAGAAACATCGATGTGCTAGAGACACATCGAGTGGTTGCTACCCACACGACCCCAACTGGGGCCGGGGACAAACTGCAACAGAGGTATGTGCCCTTAGCAGGAACTGAACCCAGGACTCTCTGGTCCGCAGGCCAACGCTCTAACCGCTGAGCCAAACCGGCCAGGGCTAAAAAAAATCTTTAAGCATGACTTGTAATCAGATCGTGGGCTCTCTTCTGGATATCTTGACACTGTACTCTTGTACTAGTTTCTTCCATCCCTACCCCATCTCCCAGCCCCACCCCATTCATCTACCTTGTTGCCATTCACTTTCAGGAAGTGAAAGTACAGGTGGAGTGGGATATAGGATAATGAGTTTCATTTTATACCTGTTGAGTTTGAGGAGCCAATGGAACATCTAAATGAGGTAATCTTATTTTAAAAAGCCTTAGGCTTTGTTTTTTATTTATTTTTAATTTTACAAAAGTTTATCACCTTATTTCAGTTTGGTCATCTTCTCTTTATGTAAAATTGGAATAGTCAGGATACAGGTCCAGATGTAGTTGGATTGAGCTTTCAACTGGTGACTTCCTATATATTTGCACTCAATCCTATAAGTATTTCTGAGTATTAAATTTGCTCTTAGCTGACAATAATCCTTTTTATAGTACAGATCAGTGAATCCATAACATGTTCATTTTTAAATTCCCCTTGAATACTCCTGTGACCTATCTTTCTTTACATTACCGCTTCACCAAAGAGAAAAATAAAAATATGGCAGAATATCCATGCTGTGAAGTAGGGGAGAGTAAGAGATTATCATGTAGGTTGCCCTTTTATCTTCTTTTCTTTTTTTCTGTGTGTGGCCTGTGTCATTAATGATCAGATTTTTCCCCAATGCTACAAGCTCTCTCTCTCTCTAGTAGGCAAAAATCTTACAACAGGATAAAGTACCTAAATGCAATGCTAAGATGAGGAATAAAACAGAGACTATTAGACTTTAGAGTAGCAATAGAAGTGGATACTAAGCAAGAAGAATTAAACTGATATACTCGATTTTGTTGCAAGGGGTACTTGTACAGGTAAGTTGATCTTTCTGGCATACGGTATATCCTTACAGTGATAGATAGATATAGAAAGAGAGAAAGAGAAAGAGATAGATATTCTCAATTTACTCACTTGTCAGTTTATAACCCCATAATACTCTATAATTATCTTAGTGTGGGGGCAGAAATATGGTAAGATGGTCAATTTTAGCCATTCATTGCTGTAAAGTTCCTTGAAAAGACATTGAACTGTGCCATCATTCTCCTTTGGAGTCCACTAATCTTAGTGACTGATTACATACTTGTATTTTGTGGATAGAATAGCCACTCATACATTTCCATCTGCAAGGTGCATGATGAACCTTAACTTGTAGATTCCATTCATTTTCTTGTAGCATTTAGCTCTAATCTGTTAAGGAAAATGGAAGCATTTTTCTACTCTAGAAACACATACACACATGCACACAGAATCAAACAATCACAATACTGAAAACAAAGCCTTGGACTTCAGCTAAATATTTATAGACAAGCCATAATCTGAAATGCATCCGTGTTTGCCAATAAGAAGTCCAATATTGGATGTTTAAGAAGTGGGATCAGAATTAATAGAAATGGCTCTTGAGGTTCCTAGGAAATCTTTCTGAGCAGAAGCTCTTCCTAGAAATGTTATTTCAGCCCAATGATATTGCTAAGCCGATAGCTGAATGCAACGTTTCTTTTGGGTGAGGCAAAGTCCAGTTCTCCATCTCACCTTAATACATTTGAAATTACTATTTCTTCAGCCTAATACACTTCCAAAGCATATTGAGAATCGCTATATATTCTTTTCTTTCTTTTTTTTTTTAAAGGCAACGTAAAAAAAAAGTGACAAAGATTCTGGGATAAGTACAAAGGGGCAATGTAATCTGAAGTAGTCAGGGTCTCTACTATAGGATAGATGTTGAATTGGTGACCTTCAAATATTGTCCTACTTTCACTAGATGTCTGACAAATGTCAGATGAAACTATTCAACTTATGTGATTTTAAATGGCTGTTTTCTGGAAACGTATCACCTACTTATTTTGCCTCAGACTCATCTGTACTACTGCCTTCAAACTTCACTTTTAAAAGCTACACTTTAAGTGACATTGACTATCACTCTGTGTAATAGATAACTGATTTTGTTCTCTTATTTGCAAAATTCTCACCTGGTTAAATGGATATAATTCATAGTGTATGATGTAAACCTTCAATGAAAAATTAATATAAGCAATACAAGTTGTCAGTACCCTTCTTAATTTTATTTAATTTTATATACTGCTTTGTTCAAAAGCACTCTGATTGATGCTTGAATATTTTGTGTACTGTGTATGAACACAAAATGAAAGATGCTCTTATGTGCACGCCCTCATCCAAGCTTCCATCTATATACTGTATGATGTAAGTGCTATCTATGAGTACTAATTTTCATCAAGCTTATGGTTTAAATAATAAGAGACCACATGAAGTTACTGTTCATTTTATTGTTGACAATAGTTTGAGGAGGTGGAGTAAGGAGCTCAAAGAAGAATGTTTGGTAATTCTAAGAAAGGCTGATTTTTGGTTAAGTACATTTTTGTAAGTCATTTTGTCATTTGGTAAAGGATTATTCTTTCAGACAGATGAAATATTCATTAGAAAGAGAAGTGAGGAAATCACAGTACTATTAAAGAATAGCAAGGGAGGAGGAGGCCTGTCAAGAATATTCTGACCCCAGGAGAAAGAAATCAGAATTGCCATAGAGAGGGACCACCGATAAATGGAAACTTTAGAAAGGGTTATTTCCATAAAGTCTGAGAAAATTTTGGCCTCCATTAAGATTTTTGTCCCTGAGAAGTCTAAACTATAAGTATAGTATCTGCTTTATCTGCAGAATAAAAAAAGATCTTCGCTTAATCATTATCTTGGGAGCTGAACATCCTGCTACATTTGAATAAAAATGCCTATTTCATTACTGATGGGAACACAGAGTTCGGTGTACCAAATGATTTACAGTGGAGCTTACTGACAGGGCTACCTTAAAAATGAACAAGCTATTCAAAGAATACTAGTTGTTGCCCTGGCCGGTTTGGCTCAGCCGTTAGAGCGTCGGCCTTCAGACCAAAGGGTCCTGGGTTCAATTTCTGGTCAGGGGCATGTACCTGGGTTGCATGTTTGATCCTGGCCCTGGTCGGTGCCATGCAGAAAGCAACCAATTGATGTGTGTCTCTCACATTGATGTCTCTCTCTCTCTCTCCCTTCCACTCTATCTAAAAACAAACAAACAAATAAAAAAAAGAATACTAGTTGTAAATGTGTTTAATATCAAATGAAGTATATCATGCCCACAAATTCTAAGAAATCTACCAAATGAGTGCTGTGTATTAAAAAAGTAGTTCTATTATACCTTTAGGTAAGATGGAAAGTGGTGACATAGAAAATACAATTCTGATGCATTAACAATACTATCAGAATTTTTTTTTTCTCTAGTGAAGTCTCTTAAAATGTTGGGATACATAGAGCTATGAAATACTGAGCTGCAGAGGACCTTGAGAAATAATTTGCTTTAGGCTTTTGCTTCAAGCATGTGAGTTTCTGCACAGAGGGTAAGGGAGTCATGTTGTACAGTAAGTCCTCACTTAATGTCATCAATAGTTTCTTGGAAACTGTGACTTTGAGCAAAATGACATAAAAAAACCAGTTTTACTGTAGGCTAATTGATATAAACAAGAGTTAAGTTCCTATGGCATATTTCTGGTTACAAAATCAACCAAACTTCTAAATAAAGACACAAAATATTTCTAATATTAAACATTGAAATGAATGTGAGCTATACATACATTTAAGAAGGATTAAGAAAAACAAGCTCTGGCCTGTGTGGCTAAGTCGGTTGGAGCTTTGTCCCGTATACCAAAAAGTGGCAGGTTTGATTCCCAGTCAGGGTACATACTCAGGTTGTGGGTTCTTGATCCTCAGTTGATACAGGAGGCAACCAATCGATCTCTCTCTCTCTCTCCCCTCCCTCCCTCCCCTCCTCCCTCCCTCCCCCCTCCCTTCCTCTCTCTAAGATCAATTTTAAAAAACAGAAAGAAAAACAAGATAACTCTTTTCCGACTTATTCCAAGCAGCTCAGAGTGCAAGGCGGGACCCACCCTGGACAGGATGCCCTCCTATCACAAGGTACACTCACACACACCCACACTCACTGGGATTGGGACATTGTTCACCTCACATGCACATCTTTGGGATGTGGGAGGAAACCAGAGTCCCTGGAGAAAACCCACACAGACATAGGGAGAACATGCAAATTCCACACAGACAGCCATCCCAGCCAGGAGTCATTTTTGTTTTTCCTCATCAACATTATAAGGAAATAATGTCATTTGAGGACCTGCTATGCAGAATTCTTTTTAAAAAAATATGTTTGTATTGATTTCAGAGAGAGAGGAAGGGAGAGGGAGGGAGGGAGAGAGAGAGAGAGAGAGAGAGAGAGAGAGAGAGAGAGAGAGAGACATTGATGTGAGAGGGAAACACCGATCAGCTGCCTCTTGCATGCCCCCCACTGGAGAGTGATCCTGCAACCCAGGCATGTGCCTTGACCAGGAATTGAACAGACAACCTTTTGTTGCACAGAAAGATGCTCAACCAACTGAACCACACTGACTAGGGCCCAGAATTCTTTATTTAGCAAACATATGCAGCATTTATGTGCCAGGTACTGTTCTAAGCATTTTACAGATATTAACTGGGCACATTTGTCATGGCACTGTTTTCCCCTCCTACTCTTTCTTTCTCTTTCCCCTTATTTTTCCTCTATGTAGGGTTAGGCAAAAGTAAGTTTAAACTTGTTTGTATGGGGAAAAAAAAAACAAAACATGCAGGTTATGATTATTATTATTTTTATTGTTGACACTATTACAGAGGTTTTGATTATTATAATAGATTTATTAACTCAAAAGAATGTCACAATGGCACAGTAAACTTACTTTTGCCTGCCCCAGTACACCTTTTCTGTTACCTTTTTCCACTACTCTCTTCTTAGTTTTGCCATTGGCCTTCCTTAGCATTGTTATGGGCTTGTTGATGACCTTCAGTGTAATGAGGTTACTGAATTCTAGTGTAAGCCCTTTTTTTCCCCTCATTGATTTAAAAATTGTCATGGAGTTTAAGTCATAATTTTTGTAGACATCAAAATTGATTATTATTTTGCCTTCATCTCTGTCACTTGTCATTTTATCATGGAAGGAAATAAAATTGGCCTAGATTATTTGATATCCACATAGCATTGGTAGTTACTTCCAGTGTCTTAAGATCATTTCTTTAATGATAATACTTTTGAATAAGTCTAGAATTAGAAAGGGGACTGCATATTCCTTGAATGGTAATTTCCCATTTTAAATTTCCAGTTTGCCAAACCAAATGAGAATCTACTCCTTTTTTCTCATTCTTGACATTTGGCAAAAGAGAGTGAATATGTGTTCTTCATTTTATATTTTCTCATTCTTGAGTTTGTGTTTTTATTTTATAAACTTAGTAAGTCTTTATAAGTGACTTCTCACCTTGTTCTTTCACTTTTCTGTCAGATTGAAGATAATCTTATGTGCCTGACATACTTGTGTTTTAAATAATAGTAGACAATTCAGTATTTAACTTACTTTTAAAAAATTATGTAGACATTTTTGTTTATTGACAAGTGCAAGTGTATGATATAGCAAGTTATGAACAATTACTTTATAAAAGTCAACAACCCTTCTTTTTATTTTACACTTGTTATCTCAGTTAATCCCCACAATAACCTTCTGATACCTGTATTATTATATTACCATGTCCAGTTTTAAAGTTTAGAAGACGGAGGCCAAGAGAGATTAAGTAATTTGGCTAAGGTTAATAGTAAGTGGTATGGATAGTATTCAAACAGGGTTTCAGCTATTTGTTTTTTTCCTATATCTCCATTTGTTACTAAATCCATTAACAAGATAATTCTCATTTTAAAACTCTGACTTATTTTTCTTGTTTGGGTGCCCAAATTTAGAAATTTCTAAGTTAAGGCATCTGAATCTTGGACTGGACTATTGGATATGGCAGATTAATTTCAGACACCTGCACAGAGAGTGCTTTTAATGTGACCCCTCTAAAGTATGATTCTAGTAGGTGTATTCTGAAATATAGTCTTAAAATGTTTTCAGTAACCAAAATAGATGATAGGTAGGTAGGTAGGTAGATAGATAGATGATAGATAGATAGATAGATAGATAGATAGATAGATAGATAGATAGATAGATAGACAGATAGACAGATTGATAGATAGATGTAAGTGATTCAGAGGAACTTATTTTGTGGTATTCCCTAATCCTTTGACTAACCCATATCACCATTCTGAGAAGAATCTCTTTGTCTTCCCTTTGTCTGCTGTCAGTATTGTTCATTTCCCATGAAGCCTCCTTGAGTAAAGAAAATAGAGATTTCTTACTGGATTATTTTCTGTTTCCTATACTCAAAGTGTGGATATACTCAAGATTCATTATTTATTTTTCTTCCTTTACCTTTTCTTCCTTGTGGATTTCATCTACCTTTATGACTCTAACTGCTATTTCTTACGAAAATGATTTTTAAAAACCTGTTTCTTACACTATGGTCTCATATCTCCAATTTCCTGTCACATGTGTACACTTGAATATTCTGCTGATATCTGAAACTCATCGTGTTTCTAAGGTGAGCACATCATCTTTCCAAGGTTGGATCCTCTGTCTACCTTCTCAGTTTCTGTCAGTGATACTATCATTTTTCCAGCTACCCAGGCTTGAAAACTTGTTTTCTTTGCACTCTTCTTGTGCTTTGCTTTCCATATATAATGTCATTGTGTCCCATCAGTGCTTCATAATGTCTTTCACTGTCCTCCTTTCTTTTTTGTACCACTGCCATGAGCTTTACCTCTAGCTTAGACAGTTGAACATTTTGCTCATTAATCCCCTATTAAGCTTAGTATACTGCCTTGCCCATATCATGGACTCTGCGTATTTTGGTTTTGTGAATGATTAAGATGCAGGTTACCTTCAGCCTCCCGCAATAATGAAAAAGTCACTTTTGGCACTAGATTTTTTGGAGTCCATCTTTTTCTCAAAGTGTTCATATCTCTTTTGTAGCCAGGTATATACATATAAATATATAGGGTTTCAATTATAT
Source organism: Tadarida brasiliensis (assembly GCA_030848825.1). Taxonomy (NCBI): domain Eukaryota; kingdom Metazoa; phylum Chordata; class Mammalia; order Chiroptera; family Molossidae; genus Tadarida; species Tadarida brasiliensis. Next base: position 51,934,937 of record CM061280.1, on the reverse strand, counting down.
ATATATATCTTGTGAGCTACTAGGGAAAAGGAGACTTAAATTGATCCTGAATTAATGAGTTCTAATGCTTTAGAAGTATAATTAGTACACTTTATCCATTAAGGATGAGATAATAAGCTCCATGAAGATGGAAACTATATTTAGACTTTATTCATTGCCAGATCCAAAGCACCTAGCTCTGTTCCTAGCATCTAGTACAGCAGTTCTCAATCTGTGGGTCGCGATCCCTTTGGGGGTCAAACGACTCTTTCACAGGGGTCGCCTAAGACCATCGGAAAACACATATTTCTGATGGTCTTAGGAACCAAGACACCGCTCCTCTATTCGTCTTCTGGCGGGTCCACCCACATGCAGATACACCCACATACAACATGAGGAACTGTATTAAAGGGTTGTGGCATTAGGAAGGTTGAGAACCACTGATCTAGTAGGTATTGACAAATATGTGTTGGATGAAATAATAATAAATGGCAATGGTAGTGGTAACTATGCTGTCCCAAAACAGGAGAACAAAAGTCTCCTGATAACTTGCCTCATTCACTCTAACATATTAGACTGAGGGCATTATACTCAACATATGGGGATTTTTCCACTTAGTTATATATTTAAGGCAATAATTGAACCTTTAAGTAAAATTTAAGTCCATGATATATTATGCTTCTCATGGGGTATCATGCCATGATTCTACTTGGGCACCACAAATTATATTGATAGGGTGAAATGTGTTTTCATGTCTGTTTGTAAAATGTGGAATATTATTGAATTACTTTAAGTGTCCTGTTTGAGATGAGTTTAGATTGGTTTCTTTGGGTGTGACACATTTCAGTCTGTCATCCTGTCCTTAGAGATGTTGAAAATTAAACGGGGACACAAATCATTTAATTTATAAGCTTGCTTACAGCTATGTGGTTTATCAAGCCAGATGTTGGTAGCCTCTGTTTCTTGCAGCTCAGATGTTGCCAGAACATAAATTAAACTTGCTTCTGCATGTCAGGGATTAGCATGTAAAAGAGGAAGAAACTTTCTTTCAAATGGTCAATCTTAGTGTAGTCTGCTGGGCAGTGACATTTTTATTTTAAATCATTGGCTCATATTGAAAAAGAGAAAATAGATTAGATTATAATTCATTCATAAAACAAGTCAATTATATTTCTTGGGAAATCCTGTTCCCTGTCTATTTGATGACATAATTCACATCTTTATATTATAATAAAAATGTTACTCTAGCTTCACATCTCCCCCTCCCCAGAAATTGTTTTCTGTTGTTTCAATGCAATAGATTTACTCAAGTTTTTATGGTTGTTCTGTCAACATTTTCAGTTTCTCCTTTAAAATTGGTGTAGACAATGTTTTAAAGGGTGTTTTTCCAGTGAGAAAGTATGCATCTGAGTTCACCCCCCCACACACACATAGAAAACAAACAGCCTCCCTCTGATTAATTTAATCGAGGTTGTAGGAAACAACTTGAAGTGATACAAACAACGAAGAATCTCTCCCAGCACTGTACACATCCACAGTGGGATCTTGGGTAAGTCAGTTGCTTAATCTGGGTTTATTTCTTTTCATATAAAAGGAGGAGTTTAGGCTGAATCATCTGTTTCCTTGCATGCTCTAGAATTCTTTGAGATGTTTTAAAGTCATAGGCAGCCTTTATTTCAACAATCTTTGCATTATTGAATTCTGTCCATCATTTAAGGCCCATGAAATATTCCAAGCTGCATGACTAATTTTGCATGTTTGTATAGTCATATTTTGTTATCTAATTCTTTGTTTATTTGATCGCTTCTTTCTTTATGTTTTTTACTGGTTTTAGAGAGAGAAGAAGGGAGAAGGAAAGAGAGAAACATCAATGAGAGGGAAACATCCATTGGCTGCCTCCTGCACGACCCCTACTGGGGATAGAGCCCACAACCCCGGCATGTGACCCGATCAGAAATTGAACCAGCAACCTCTCAGTGCATGGGATGACACTCAGCCAACTGAGTCACACTGGTCAGGGCTCTAATTCTTTTTTATGCATTAAAATTACCTCCCCAACTATATTGCAAGACTCTTGAATACAGGAAGTCCATCTTATACCGTTCCTATTTCCTTCATTAAATCTGTTACATTATAAAGTACATAAAATTTTTTATTTGGATAAGATGCAAATCACCTATCACCTAGATTGAACTTTGAATATAAACAAGTTTTTCATTGCAGGCTGATTCATTTGGTAGCTGAAAAGGGTATAGTGGCCTCTTCTGAAATTATTTTTCTAGAGCCCTTAAATTGAAGTTGTAGTTCAATCATAAAGGATTTTTTCTGAGTTTTTAGATCTGAGGATTCCATTTGTGAGAAACAAATCCCTATTTGGCAGGAAAGAGCTATTTGGGGCATTTTTCTTTTCTGGACTTTTAATATCAACTTGATAATCCAATGCAGCCAACATATATATTGAGTGCACACTATGTGGCATGTACTGTGATGGGTTGGAGGAAGATTGGTATGTGTAGAGATTGATAGGACATAATTTTTGCCCTTAAGAGGTTCACAGTGTAGAAGTTGGGGTATAGCAACATAAAACAAACAAACAAAAACACCTACAGCAGTGGTTCTCAACCTTCCTAATGCTGTGACCCTTTAATACAGTTCCTCATGTTGTGGTGACCCCCAACCATAAAATTATTTTCGTTGCTACTTCATAACTGTAATTTTGCTACTGTTATGTCTTAGGCGACCCCTGTGAAAGGGGTCACGACCCACAGGTTGAGAACCACTGACCTACAGTATAATGTAGTAAGAACAGTAAAAGATATATATCAAATGATTTGAAATCAGACAAGGGAGCTTCTAACTGTGTCTCATGTTTTGTATCTGGGAATATACTACAGAAAGGTGAGGTTTATTTGGGCTTTAGAAAATGACTAGGAACGTGTCTGTTAGAAAAGGTAGGGAAATGAATCTAAACTGGATATATTAAAATAACTAAAAGCATAAAGGTGTGGGAGCTAAAATAATAATACTTTATGTCTTACCTTCTAAATTCTTCTAGCTGGGCTAATCAAATTAATAGACACAGATTAACAGGAGAAAACAAAAATTTTAATACATGTGCATGGGGAATTCACACAAGTATGAAAATTGCAAAGACAGTGAGGCAACATTGGGCATACATGACATTTTTGGTCAAAGTAGAAAGGGAGGGGCTGGGTATTAGATTTCAGAAGTGAGAATGGGTGATTTACAGGTAGTTGAGGAAGAGGGGAACACACAAAGCAGGGCAATCCTTGCTAGGCAACTCAGAAACAATGGGACACAGGGACATATCTACCTAACAGACTCCTGCTCAAAACCTTCCTATTTACCATACTTAATTCAAATTAGGCTAATGCAGCATCCTTTGATTCCCCTACCTAAGCAGGTTTTTCCATTTGAACCTCTAGGGCAGGAAAGCCTGGAGGGTCAAATGCTCTTTCTGAGTCTCTTGTTTCTTAGTGAACATCTTAAAATCAATATCCCAAAAATACAATTTCAGGGTGCAAAATTTTGGTTTTCTTCAAAGGCATACAAACTGTGGTATGACTGAGGGACCATTTGGTATGGCTACATTATAGGATATTTAGGGAAACTATTTCAGAAGAAAGGACTGGAGTAGCAGGCCAGCTTCCTAGCTTATCACAGATCTCCCAAGTTCACGTAATTCCCTAGAGCAGTGGTTCTCAACCTGTGGGTCACAACCCCTTTGGAAGTCGAATGACCCTTTCACAGGGATCGCCTAAGACCATTGGAAAACACATATTTCCGATGGCGATTCATAACAGTAGCAAAATTACAGTAGCAACGAAAATAATTTTATGGTTGGAGGTCACCACAACATGAGGAACTGTATTAAAGGGTCGCGGCATTAGGAAGGTTGAGAACCACTGCCCTAGAGGATATATATCCTTGAGCGTTTTCTAAAAGTAACAAAGGCCATAGGGTGGAGGAGATGGGTATACAAGAGAAACTTGCAGAAATGTATTTCTTTCTGCCATAAAATTTTCAGAATCAACTTCAACTGCCCTATATATCCAAGACAGTAATTTTGGGGGACCTTTTCACTTGTATATGTATTAAGAATAATGAGATTGTCTTAATTCATTTTAGGACTAATTAAAATAGAAAAAAAAATCCCTAAGTATGCATCTGAAATGGAAATCTCATAACTCGTAGCAGTAGGCAACAACACAGACAGCTGACACTTCATTGCATTCAGGCTTGAATACAGGACATTTCTTTATTGGGTTTGGAAGGTGGACCTCACTTTCTTGTGTATGTTTTCACATCTTAAAGGTGGCTGTCTCCTACTCCCTCAGGCAACAAGGGGATTTACTGGTACCCTTCTCCTTTGTGTCTACTCCCTGAGAAACATAAAATATACTTTCAGAAAAGGAGCTGACAAATTTAATTATTTGGAACCCTGAGACACTTAAGGCTCTGTGGGATGGTCTCCCAGTGCTGTTTGCATTGTAACCAGGGGATAAAGGACTTGCTTAACTTAAATAAATAGACATTAAAATTTCCTGATAGCTAGTACCTCAACATGAATGAGAAGTCATTGATAACACTTCATGTCCTTTTATCTTGTCCAATAATATTAAGCTACTTGAAGTTTGATATTTCTTGCAACTGAAATGAGAATATATAGCTAGATTTTTATTCAAGAACAGAATGAAGGATTTGATTATCTTTGCTGTTTCCCACACTTACTGTTTTCCCTTCTAGTAAAGAATAAATAATATTGTAGCTAGAGAGAAAGAGAGTGAGAACCAAACGCAACAGAAAAGACTGAAAAATGAAGTTATTTTTTTAGGCCTTGCGTTTTTTTCCTATGGGATCTTAATTTTGGCTTCTATAAGTTGCTGAGTGTAAGAAACTGATTTTTGATTGGCAAGAAGAGTGTTAAGATTTTGTGGTAGGAAACTTAGCTACTTAAAGAACTGTATTTTACATAAGCATATTAGCATGGGCCCAGGGTATTTAGCTTTGAGATAAAACTAAATCTATTAGAAAGTATCTGAGGACCAGATGTAAAATAGATATCTCAGTTACTTTAAAAGCACATAGCCTGACTGAGAAGCAAATTAAGACAGAGGAAAATATTTTTGATTTAGACCAGCCATGTGTGGCCACCATAGCAATTTTGTTAGTTCATTGTAACTGGATTTCTGAATTATCATTTTTTCATCCTACATTATTGTCATCTTTAAAAGGAATGTGGTCATTTTTCAGCTTCATGCATTGATAAGTAGGTACACAACTCCCAGTGTTTTTCATGTGCACTTAATTGTTGCCACTCTGCTGAAAAATATGTGACACAATAGAATTCAGTATATTGTGTTTTGCTTCCCCAGTTGAAAACAATCAGCAGGGGGTACAATGAAATACCTAGTTCTCACAAGTAGAAATAGTTTATTTTAGCCTGCAGGTATGTCTGTGTGGTGTTATCTGCTGGGCACTAGGCACTGAGCGAAGAGGAAAAAAGAATGTGTCTTCTTCCCTCAAAGTGTTTATCCTCTAGGATAAAAAAATATGATCTGTACGCATGCCCGGTATGGTATTGGTTTTTTATGGCTGGTAACAAATGATCACAAATTGAGTGGCTTTAAAACACCACCAGTTTATTACCTCACAATTTCTGTAAGTCAGAAGTCTGTGCATGCCTTAAAGGATTTCTCTGCTCAGAGTCTCACAAGGCTACTGTAGTTAAGATGTTGGCTGGGTTCGTTCTCATCTGGAGGTTAGACTGGGGAAAATCCACTTCTAATTCTCTTACGTTGTCAGCAGAATTAATTTCTTTGCAACTGTAGAATTCATAGAAGCTTGGTTCTTCAAAGCCAGCCATGGAGAGAGTCTCTACTGCTTCAAATCTCTAACTTCACAGATGGCCTATACCCTCTTTTAAAGGGCTCTCTGACTAGGTTAGGCCCACTCAGGATAACTTCTCTTTTGATCAAGCTAAAGTCAACTCCTTAGGACTTCTAATTACACCTGAAAAATATCTCTGCCTTGTCTATATCCTATTGATTACAAGCAAGGGATAGATTCTGTCCACACTCAAGGGGAGTGGATTACATAAGGTCATGACTTATTGGGTGTCACGCTAGGATGTGTTTGTCACATGCAACAAACACTAAATACAAGCAATGATAATACAAGTGCTTTGGTACGGACAACACATCTAAGTGGAAAGTATGCACAGGGACTGAGGGAACACAGAACAAGAGTCATCTCTGTATGGGGTTAGCTAGTTTATTCAGCAAAAATTTACTGTGCACTTACTGTGTACCAGGCCCTGTGTTAAGTTCTGAGGCTGATAAAAACGCTGAATGACAAGAGCCATATGACAAGGTTACTCTTGAAGACATCCAGAAGTCTGCAGAACCCCATTAGATGTATTTGTCCGAAAAGAAATACTAAAGAAATAGATGATAGTAAATATGTTTTCTTATAGCCATGAGTTCCTTATATCTTGCTGTGGAGGTACAATAGTGACACAGATAGACAGACAGACACATACACGCACATCAATAAAGCAAAGTGACTTTAACTGAATATAACAATCCTCAAATAGTATGTCCCCTGACACAAATTTGTGATGGCTTTATTCTGGCTTCTTTATTTACTTTGTGAGGAAAGTGGACAATTGTAATGATCAAGGACAGGGTTTGGTGATCTCAATATTGAGTTTATTCAGGTAATGCATATGGTGAGCAAAGAAGCTTCTCAGATTAATTAGTGCATTTAACATATTACACAGTTTGTTTAATTTATTTTCTATTTATTACCTTATTGGATCTGGTCAACAGCCCTATTACATACACAGAGCAAAGCTCTACTCCCACTTTACAGAGGAATTCCGTGTCCAGTATTAGATGAACAGGATAGAGGAATATAAGGGCTAAATCCCAGGTCTATTCACTCCAAATCCAAAGTTTTCTATATAGAACGTACGACTTAACAGTAAGGAAGTAGGATGGAGAAAAAAGTAATAGAGAAAACAAAAAATCCAGATTCTCCAGTTCTACCTTGTAATATAAGATTTTCCCTTCTTATTCTGTGTTTGGGCCCCCTTTTACTTTGTTTATTTTTAAGCCCCAAATCATGGAGGCTGGAATTAGTACTTATATTCAAGAGTTTATGAAAAGAAAAGTCTTTGTCCCTAAAAAGTGCCCTCGGGCTCACCTAGAGGTACCACTTCCTATAAATAGGTTCTCCATGCCCATAAATTTCTTAATCTCTCTACTGAGATTGCAAAGAAGTTTACCATTTTCACAATCATTGTAATGATGTGAACATCTGCCCATTGGGAATAAGACTGAAATCACCACCAAATCATTTCATCTAGGCTATTGCATAACTGACAGTTACGATAATAAATTTTAGGACACTACTGTCTGGTTGTTCAAATCCACTTTGGGATGTTTTCAGTTCATCCAATTTAACCCCAGATTTTATGTTCTATTATTCAAGCTACATTAGGACAAATATTTAGTCAGTTTTTCATTATGTATCCTTACTGCCTGCATCCAGGCTTTACATAATATACCTTCTTGGTCACCTAAAGCTGCTGCATACTGTCAGTGGGAGAGTGTGTTGGGCACTAAATCCTGAGAAGAGAGGCATTTGCTTCATATAAGTACTTCCTAAATTCACTGTGAAGGCCTGCTCAGGCTTCTATTGCAGCATTTGTTTGTTTTCTGCAGGTGAAACTTAAAGATTAAACAATAGGGTTATATCTGGCTGAAGCTAAAAGCCTTAAACCAAACTAGTTAATGGGGATTTGATTATGGGGAAAGGAATTTACGATTCTGTAAGTCCTTCAGATACTACCTAATGTGTAGTTTTATCTGCCTTCGATTATTTGTATCTCATTTCATAGACACAATAAAGATATGCAGACCCTCACATCCAATCGTTTTTGGTAACTCATTTCTTAAAATATTTCTTTATGAGATTAAATTTAGAATTTTTTAGTATCGCAATCTTTTAATGTTATATCATAAACATAACGAGCCTTTCATTTTACACTATAAGTACATTAGACTAGTAATTTGGGTCCTTGAATTTTACTTGCTGACTTTATTACTAACTGACTGTGTGACACTGAGAAAGTCATGTTTAACCTCTTTAGGCCTTGGTTTTTAGTTTATTTCCCAATGCTATAGTGATGAAAAAAATCAGGATTGTATAAAAAAATACTTTAAAGAAAATGAAGTGCAGTGGACAGAATACTTAATAATAATAGCAAATGTTGGGCCCTGGCTGGTTTGACTAAGTGGTTATAGTGTTGGCCTGCAGACCAAAGGGTCACAGGTTTGATTCCAGCCAAGGGTGTGTACCTCGGTTGCAGTTCATCTCCAGCCCTAGTCAGGGTCCTGCAGGAGGCAGCCAGTCAATGTGTCTCTCACATCGATGTTTCTCTCTCTCTCTCTCTCTCTCTCTCTCTCTCTCTCTCTCTCTCTCTCTCTCCATCCCTCTGACTCTGTCTGAAGATAAGTGAAAAAATATCCTCTGGTGAGGATTAAAAAAGAAAAGCAAATGTTAGTTTGGTTGGGGTTGCCATTTAAATTCATTATATGGTAAAGCTTTTGTAAATTATGTTCACTCCCTATAGTGAATATGGATTTTTTTTTAAAAAATATTTTTTCTTTATTGATTTTAGAGAGAGAGGAAAGAAGAGGGAGAGATAGAGAGAAACATCGATGAGAGAGAACATCAATTGGCCGCCTCCTGCATGCCTCACACTGGGGATTGGGCCCACAACTTGGGTATATGCCCTGACCAGGAAGCGAACCAGAGACCTCTTGGTGCATGGGTCCAAGCTCAACCAGTGAGCTCCACCATCCTGGAGTGAATATGGACATTTTTTTAAAATTAATTAATTAATTTTTGTTACTGATATTTCTCCTTTTTCTCCCTTAGACACCACCCTCCCTATCCACACAACAGGATTGTTGTCCATGTCCATTGGTTATGCATGTATGCATATAAGTTCTTTGGCTTACCTCATTCCTCCCTCCTGCCTCTCTCCTCTGAAGATTGTCTGTCTGAACCATACTCCTTTCTAAATCTCTGTGTCTATTTTGTTCATCAGCTTATTTTGTTCATTATAGTCCACAAATAAGTGAGAGCATGTGGTACTTGTCATTCTCTGAATGGCTTATTTCACTTAGGATAATACTCTCCAGGTCCCTCCATGTCATCTCAAAGGAAAAGAGATCTTTCTAACAGCTGCATAGTGTTCCATTGTGTATACGTACCACAGATTTTTTATCCACTCATCTATTGATGGACACTTGGGCTGTTTCCAGATCTTAGCAATTGTATATAATGCTCCTATGAATATAAGGGTACATATACAGTCTTCCCTCACCACTTCATGCTTCAACTTTCACGGCTTCACTCTATCGCGGTTTCTTCGAATATTATACTATATTTGAAACACCGCTATAGAGTGAAGCCACGAAAGTCGAAGGGCGAACTGACGAGGGACTACTGTATATAAATAAAGAATCCTACTTCACGGAAATTAATTTATCATGGTAGAGTCTGGAACTGATAAACTGTGATAAAAGAAGGCCGACTGTATTCTTTGTGATTGGTGTTTCAGGCTTATTCTTTTTTTTTAAATTATTTTTATTAATTTGTTTATGTTACAGATGATCCTCCTTTTTCCCCTTTGACACCCTCCACCCCATGCCCCCTGCCCCATCCCCAGCTTTGTTGTCTATGTCCATTGGTCATGCATATATGCATATAAGTTCTGTGGTTTATCTCCCCCCCTACACCCTCTCCTCTGAGGCTTGTCAGTCTGTACCCCACCTCTATATCTCTGGGTCAGTTTTGTTCATCAGTTTGTTTAGTTCATTATATTCCACAAATAAGTGAGATCATGTGATATTTGTCTTTCTCTTCTTGGCTTACTTCGCTTAGCATAATACTCTCCATATCATCTCAAAGGATAAGAGATCTTTCTTTCTTACAGCTGCATAGTATTCCATTGTGTACATGTACCACAGCTTTTTTATCCACTCATCTACTGATGGACACTTGGGTTGTTTCCAGATCTTAGCTATTGTAAACAGTGCTGCTATGAACATAGGGGTATATATATTCTTTCTGATTGGTGTTTCAGGCTTCTTAGGGTATATTCCAAGAAGTGGAATCACTGGGTCAAATGGCAGTTCAATTTTTAACTTTCTGAGGTAACACCATAGTATTTTCCACAGTGGCTGCACCAGTCTGCATTCCCACCAGCAGTGTACTAGAGTCCCCTTTTCTCCACACCCTCGCCAACACTTGTTGTTTGATGATTTGTTGGTGATGGCCACTCTGACAGGTGTGAGGTGATACCTCATAGTCGTTTTAATTTGCATCTCTCTGATGATTAGTGACGTCGAGCATTTTTTTCACATGTCTCTTGGCCATTTGTATGACCTGTTTGGAGAGGTGTCTCTTTAGGTCCTCTGCCCATTTTTTATTGGTTTCTTTGTCTTCCTTTTGTTGAGTTGTATGTGCACTCTATATATTTTGGAAATTAACCCCTTATCTGATGCATCATTGGCGATTATGGTCTCCCATATAGTAGGATCCCTTTCCATTTTGATGGTTGTTTCTTTTGCTGTGCAGAAGCTTTTGAGTTTGATGTAGTCCCACGTGTTCATTTTTTCCTTTGTTTCTCTTGCTTTAAGTGTTGTATCAGTGAAAATTCTGCTGCGTATGATGTTTGAAATTTTGTTGCCTGCATTTTCTTCTAGAATTTTTATGGATTCACGAGTTACATTTAAATCTTTTATTCATTTTGAGTTTATTTTCGTGTATGGTGTAAGTTGGTGGTCTAGTTTCATTTTTTTGCAAGTAGCTGTCCAATTTTCCCAACACCATTTATTGAAGAGACTGTCTTGACTCCACTGTATGCTCTTGCCACCTTTGTCAAATATTAATTGAACATACTGTCTTGGGTCAATTTCTGGGTTCTCTATTCTGTTCCACTGATCTATCTGCCTGTTCTTGTGCCAGTAACAGGCTGTTTTGATTACAGTGGCTTTGTAGTATAACCTGATATCTGGTAATGTGATCTCTCCTATTTTGTTCTTTTTCAAGAATGCTGTGGCTATTCGGGGTCTTTTTTGATTCCATATAAACTATTGGAGTGTTTGTTCTAGTTCTGTGAAATATGTCATTGGTATTTTGATGGGGATTGCATTGAATCTATAGATTGTTTTGGGTAGTATGGACATTTTAATGATGTTAATTCTTCCAATCCATGAGCAAGTATATGCTTCCACTTTTTTATATCTTCCTCTATTTCTGTTTTCAATGACCTGTAGTTTTCTGTGAAGAGGCCCTTTACTTTTTTGGTTAAGTTTATTCCTAGGAATCTTAATTTTTTGCTGCAATGGTAAATAGTATTGTTTTTTTAGTTTCTGTTTCTGTTAGTTCATCATTGGTATATAAGAATGCCGTTGATTTCTTGAGGTTAATTTTGTATCCTGCTACTTTGACAAATTCATTTATTAACTCTGGTAGATTTTTGATGGAGTCTTTAGGGTTTTCTATGTACAATATCATGTCATCTGAAAGTAATGACAGTTTCACTTCCTCCTTTCCAATTTGGATCCCTTTTATTTTTTCTTCATGTCTAATTGCTGTGGCTAGGACTTCTAGTACTATGTTAAATAAGAGTGGTGAAAGTGGGCATCCCTGTCTTGTTCCTGTTCTTAAGGGGAATGCTTTTAGTTTTTGCCCATTAAGAATGATGTTGGCTGTAGGTTTTTCATATATAGCCTTTATTATGTTCCGATATGGACCCTCTATTCCCACATTGCTGAACGTTTTTATCAGAAATGGGTGCTGAATTTTGTCGAATGCTTTTTCAGCATTTATTGATATGATCATATGGTTTTTATCTTTCATTTTGTTTATGTGATGTATCACATTTATTGATTTGCGAATATTGTACCATCTTTGCATGCCTGGGATTAAACCCACTTGGTCATTATGAATAATTTTTTTGATGTATTGCTGGATCCGATTTGCTAGTATTTTGTTCAGGATTTTGGCATCTGTGTTCATCAGGGATATTGGCCTGCAGTTTTCTTTCTTTGTAGTGTCTTTATCCGGATTTGGAATTAGGATTATACTGGCTTCATAAAATGACTTTGGAAGGGTTCTGTCTTCTTGGACTGTTTGGAATAGTTTGAGGAGAATGGGTATTAGATCTTCTTTGAATGTTCGGTAAAACTCACCCATGAAGCCATCTGGGCCTGGGCTTTTGTTTGCTAGGAGTTTCTTAATTACATCTTCAATTTCCTTTGTTGTTATTGGTCTGTTCAATTTTCTATCTCTTCCTGGTTCAGTTTTGGGAGACTGTGTATTTCTAGAAATTTGTCCATTTCTCCTAGGTTGTCCAATTTTTTGACGTATAATTGTTCATAGTATATTTCAATGTTCCGTTTAATTTCTGTGGTGTCAGTTGTTACTTCTCTTTCATTTCTGATTTTGTTTATTTGGTTCCTCTCTTTTTGTATCTTGGTGATCTGGCTAAAGGTCCATTGATCTTGCTTATCTTTTCAAAGAACCAGCTTCTTGTTTCATTGATCTTTTGAATTTTTTTCTTTTAGTCTCTATGTTGTTTATTTCTGCTCTGACCTTTACTATTTCCTTCCTCCTACTAGCTCTGGGTTTTTCTTTTTGTTTACTTTCTAGTTCTTGAAGTCGTAGGGTTAGAAATTCAATTAGGGATTTTTCTTGTTTCTTGAGGTAGGCCTGTAGTGCTATGAACTTCCCTTTAAGGACTGCTTTCATTGTGTACCATAGATTTTGTTTTGTTGTGTGTTCATTTTCATTGGTTTCCAGGAAGTTTTTAATTTCTTCCTTGATCTCTTTGGTAACCCATTCATTGTTTAATAGCATGCTATTTAGCCTCCAAGTGTTTGAATGTTTTTGTGTGTTTTTACTGTAATTGAGTTCTAGTTTCATGCCACTGTGATCTGAGAAGATGCTTGATATGATTTAATTTTTTCTTGAATTTGTAGAGACTTGCTTTGTGTCCTAACATGTGGTCTATCTTTGAGAATGACCCATATGCACTTGAGAAGAATGTATATTCTGCAGCTTTGGGGTGAAATGTTCTGTAAGTATCAGTGAAGTCCAACTGATCTAGTTTGTCTTGTAAGAACTCTATGTCCTTGTTAATTTTTTTGTCTAGAAGATCTATCCAGTGGTGTCAGTAGCGTGTTAAAGTCACCCACTATGGTCATGTTGCTATTGATCTCTCCCTTGAAGTCCTCCAGAAGTTTTTAAATATATTTTGGTGCTCCCGTGTTTGGTGCGTATATGTTTACCAGGCTTATATCCTCTTGTTGGATTGATCTTTTTAATATTATGTAGTGACCTTCTCTTTCTCTTATTATGGCCCTTGTTCTGAAGTCTATCTTGTCAGATATGAGTATTGCTACATCAGCTTTTTTTTCATTTCCATTTGCTTGGAAAATTTTTTTCCATCCCTTCACTTTCATCCTGTGTAAGTCTTTTGTTGTGAGGTGGGTCTCTTGTAGACAGCATATATATGGATCGTGCTTTCTTATCCAATCAGCTACTCTATGTCTTTTGATTGGAGCACTTAAGCCATTTACATTTAAGGTAATTATTGATAATAGTTATTAGTTGCCATTTTAATTTTATGCCTGTGTTTCTCTCTCTCTCTCTCTGTTTCTTCTTCTTACAACAGTCCCTTCAGCATTTCTTGCAGTGCTGGTTTGGTTGTGGTAAATTCCTTTAGCTTTTCTTTTTATCCGTGAAGCTCTTTATTTCTCCTTCAATTTTGAATGATAGCCTTGCTAGATAGAGTAGTCTTAGATTCATACCCTTGCCTTGCATTACTTTGTACACTTCATGCCACTCCTTTCTGGCCTGCATCGTTTCTATTGAGAAATCAGCTGACAGTCTAATGGGAGCTCCCTTGTAGCTAACTTTCTGTCTCTCTCTTGCTTCCTTTAAGATTCTTTCTGCCCTGGCTGGTTTGGCTCAGCAGTTAGTGCATCGGCCCGCCACCCAGAGAGTCCCGGGTTCGCTTCTTGCTAAAGGCATGTGCCTATGTTGCAGTTTGTCCCTGGCCCTGGTTGGGGTTGTGTGGGTGGCAGCCAGTTAATGTGTCTCTCTCACATCGATGTTTCTCTCTCTTTCTTTCTCCCTCTCTCCTTCCTGCTCTATCTGAAGATAAATGCAGAAAAATGTCCTTAGGTGAGGATAAAGAATAAAAAAAGGTTCTTTCTTTGTCTTAATGTTTGCTATTTGTATTATGATGTGTCTAACTGTGGGTGTTCTGGGGTTCATCTTGCTTGGAACTCTGTGTTTCCTGGACTTGTGTGACTTTTTCTTTCCCCAGGTTAGGGAAGTTTTCTGTCATTATTTCTTCAAACAGGTTCTCTATTCCTTTATCTGATTCTTCTCCTTTTGGTACCCCTATAATGTGAATGTTGTTACATTTTGTATTGTCTCACAGCTCCCTTAAACTCTCCTCCTGCTTTTTAAACTTTTTTTCCATTTGCTGCTCTATTTGTGTGTTTTTATCTACCTTGTCTTCTAAGTCACTTATTTGGTCTTCAGCTTCTTCTAATCTACTATTGAACCCTTCTAAGGTATTTTTCAAAACAACTGTGTCATTCCTTATTTCCTCTTGATTTTTATGCATAGCTTCTACCCCTTTATGCATAGCTTCTCTCCCTTTTTTTAAGCTAAAGTAGTTCCCAGTGAGCTCTTTATAATTCTTATTAAGTTGCTTGTAGTTCTCACCAAATTGTTTGAGCACCCTTAAAATCATTGCTTTGAATTCTTTATCTGACAAGTTGCTGTCTTCCATTTCCTGTAGTTCCTTTTCTGGTGATTCCTCTTTTTCTTTCCTTTGGGTGTTGTTTCTTTGTCTCCCCATTTTAGCCATCTGATAGCTCTAGACCCAGTAAGGGATGTTTGGATGTGGAGGCAGCTCACTATATATCAGTTAAGGCTACTGTGCCTCCCAGACTGTTCTGTTGCATGCTGCCTCTTTCCTACTGTGGATCCTGGAGGATTGACTACTGGGGGCTGTTATTGGTTTGTCCTGATACATGCTGCTCCTGCATCGTTTGGGTCCCTCTGAAGCTGTGTTTCCCATTGGTTGCTGGTGCCACCTGTATCTGTATAGCTCAGGCCCTGTTGGAGCTGCACTCCCTGACTGCACCATGGGCAACTAGTTCGCAGGGGCCCCTCTTGAGCCCCAGCTCCCCACCAGTTCCATGGGCAGCTGTGTCGCACAGGCCCCACTGAAGTCCTGGCTCCCAGCCAATCTTGTGGGCAGCTGGGTTGTACAGGCCCCATTGGAGCCCCCGCTTCTCACTGATCCAGTGGAGAGCTAGATTGCACAGTCCCTTCTGGAGACCAGGCTCCATGCCTATCTTCTGGGCAGCTGGGTCAAACAGCTCTCTCTGGTGCCCCAGCTCCCTGCAGGTCCAGTGGGGAGCTGGATAGCACAGGCCCCTCTCGAACCCCAGCAGCCCACCACACTGGTGGGTCGCTGAGTAGCACAGGTCCTACTGGAGCCCAGGCTCCCCACTACTCTTGTGGGCCACTGTGTCTCACAGGTCCCTCTGGAACCCCAGCTCCCCACCACTCTTGTGGGCCACTGGGTCACACAGGCCCCTATGGAGCCCTGGCTCCCCACAGCTCTTGTGGGCAGCTGTGTTGCACAGGCCCCTGTGGAGCCCCAGGTGCAGCCGCTGGCAGCTGGGGAGTGCTGCTGCCCAGTGGGGCTCAGCTCCTGCTCAGCCTTTGCTGTAGTTTTTGGGGATGGGTCTCAGCTGCTGATCTGTGCTTCTGTTGCCTGAGGATGGATGTCTGCTCCCCAGCCTCTGTTGCTGGGGGTATATCTTGACTCTGATCAGGCTGCTACTCTGGGAGATGGTGCTGGGCTCCTGGCCCTTTGCAGATTCTGCAGCAGGCACCTTCACAATTCTGCTACTGTGCATTGGTCTGTTTTGACACAGGGGGTCCACTGGTCCAATGGTGCCAGGTGCACTGGTGAGCTCAGGTTGCTAGGCCCTAGCTTCTCCTCCTGCCTCCTCTCAGGGAAGACCGGGATCTTCCAAAATGGTGAGACCTCCCAGCAGTGCAGGGAGAAATGCCCTGAAGAGCCGCTTACCATGGTAGCTGGCTGCTCGCCGTCCACAGCATAGGAACCTTCTGCTTTACGTCTCTGCCCTGCACTAGTTTGGTCATCCACCTTCATGTCCACTCACACTCTCTCACACACTAACTAACTCTCTCACCCACTCACCCTCCCTCTGGTCCTGCCCGCCGCCATCTTCCTGTATTTTCTGTTTCAGGTTTCTTAAGATATATTCCTAGAATTGCAATCAGTGGGTAAAATGGCAGTTCAATTTTTAATTTTTTTGAGGGAACACCATACTGTTTTCCATAGTGGCTGCACCAGTCTGCATTCCCACCAGCAGTGTACTAGTGCACCCTTTTCTCCACACCCTCGGTAGAACTTGTTGTTTGATGATTTGTTGAGGGTGGCCATTCTGGCAGGTGTGAGGTGATACCTCATAGTTGTTTTAATTTGCATCTCTCTGATGATTAGTGATATTGAGCATTTCTTCATATGTCTCTTGGCCATTTGTATGTCCTGTTTGGAGAGCTGTCTATTTAGGTCCTCTGCCCATTTTTTAATTGGGTTCTTTGTCTTCCTTTTGTTGAGTTGTATGAATACTTTATGTTTTGCAAATTAACCCACTATCTGATGTGTCATTGGAAATTATGCTCTCCCTTATAGTGGGTTCCCATTCCATTTTAATGGTTGTTTCTTTTGCTGTGCAGAAGCTTTTTAGTTTGATGTAGTCCCATGTATTAATTTTTTTCCTTTGAGTCCCTTGCCTTAGGCATTGCATCAGTGAAAATTCTGCTGCATGTGATGTCTGAAATTTTGTTGCCTACATTTTCTTCTAGGATTTTTATGGATTCATGATTCACATTTAAGTCTTTTATCCATTTTGAGTTTGTTCTTGTGTATGGTGTAAGGTGTTGGTCTAGTTTCTTTTTTTTTTTTCATGTAGCTGTCCAATTTTACCAACACCATTTATCAAAGAGTCTGCCTTTACTCCATTGTATGCTCTTGCCACCTTTGTCAAATATTAATTGAGCATAATATCTTGGGTCAATTTCTGAGTTCCCTGTTTTATTTCATTGATTTTTATGCTTGTTCCTATGCCAATACCAGGCTGCTTTGATTACAATGGCTTTGTAGTATAACCTGATATTTGGTATTGTGATCCCTCCTAATTTGTTCTTCTTTTTCAAGGTTGCTGTGGCTATTCGGGGTCTTTTTTGGTTCCATATATAAACTTTTGAAATATTTGCTCTAATTCTGTGAAATAAGTCATTGATATTTTAATGGGGATTGCATTGAATCTATAGATTGCTTTGTGTAGTACGAACATGATAATGATGTTAATTCTTCCAGTCCATGAACAACGTATATGCTTCCACTTTTTAATATCTTCCTGTATTTCTTTTTTCAATGTCTTGTAGTTTTCTGTGAAGAGGTCTGTTACTTCTTTGGTTAAGTTTATTCCTAGGTATCTTAATGTGTTTGCCACAATGGTAAATGGAATTCTTTTTTGTTTTAGTTTTTCTTTCTGTGAATTCATTATTGGTGTATAAGAATGCCATTATTTTCTTGATGTTAATTTTGTATTCTGCTACTTTGCCAAATTCATTTATTAAATCTAGTAGATTTTTGATGGAGTCTTTAGGGTTTTCTGTGTACAATATCATGTCATCTGCAAATAATGACAGTTTCACTTTCTCCTTTCCAATTTGGATCCCTTTTATTTTTTCTTCATGTCTAATTGCTATGGCTAAGACTTCCAATACTATGTCAAATAAGAGTGGTAGAAGTGGGCATCCCCGTCTTGTTCCTGTTCTTAAGGGAAATGCTTTTAGTTTATGCCCATTGATGGTTTTTCATAAATGGCCTTAATTATGTCAAGATAAGATCCCTTTATTCCCACTTTGCTGAGCGTTTTTATCAGAAATGGGTGCTGGTTTTTGTCGAATGCTTTTTCAGCGTCTATTGATATGATCATATAGTTTTTATTTTTCATATTGTTTAGGTGGTGTATCACATTTATTGATTTGCAAATATTGTACCATCCTTGCATCCCTGGGATGAATCCCACTTGATCATAGTGAATAATTTTTTTAATGTATTGCTAGACCCGATTTGCTAATATTTTCTTGAGGATTTTGGCATCTATGTTCATCAGGGATATTGGCCTGTAGTTTTCTTTCTTTGTAGTGTCTTTATCTGATTTGGAATTAGAATTATGCTGGCCTCATAAAATGAGTTTTGAAGTCTTCTTTCTCCTTGCATTTTTTGAAATAGTTTGAGGAGAATAGGTGTTAGTTCTTCTTTGAATGTTTGATAAAACTCCCCCATGAAGCCGTCCGGGCCTGGGCTTTTGATTGTTCAGAGAGTCTTGATTACATCTTCAATGTCCTTTAGTTGTTATTGGTCTGTTCAAGTTTTCTGTCTCTTCCCGGTTCAGTTTTTGGAGACTATGTGTTCCTAGAAATTTGTCCAGTTTGCTTAGATTGTCGAATTTGTTGCTGTATAATTGTCATAGTATTTGTTAACGATCCTTTGTATTTCTGTGGTGTCAGTTGTTACCTCTCCTCTTTCATTTCTGATTTTGTTTATTTGGGTCCTCTCTCTTTTTTTCTTGGGAGTCTAGCTAAGGGTCCATCAATCTTGTTTATCGTTTCAAAGAAGCAGCTCTTTGTTTCATTGATCTTTTGAGGTTTTTTTTTTGGTCTCTATGTCATTTGTTTCTGTTCTGATCTTTACTATTTCTTTCCTTCTACTTTCTCTGGGGTTTTCTTTTTGTTTGCTTTCTAGTTCTTTAAGTTGTGAGGTTAGTCAATTAGAAATGTTTCTTTTTTCTTGAGTTTGGCCTTTAATGTTTTGAACTTCCCTCTCAGGACTGCTTTTGTTGTGTCTCATAAATTTTGTGTTGTTGTGTGTTCCTTTTCCTTGGTTTCCAGGAAGTTTTTAATTTCTTCGTTGATCTCCTTGGTAATCCATTCATTGTTTAATAACATGCTATTTAGCCTCCATGTGTTTGAATGTTTGAGTGTTTTTGTTGTAATTGATTTCTAGTTTCATGCCAATGTGATCTGAGAAGATGCTTGATATGATTTCAGTCTTCTTCAATTTGTGGAGATTTACTTTGTGTCCTTACATATGGTTTATTTTTGAGAATGTCCCATGTGCACTTGAGAAGAATGTATATTCTGCAGCTTTGGGGTGAAATATTGTGTAAATATCAGTTAGTCCAGCTGGTCTAGTTGGTCATTTAAGGACTGTGTGTCCCTTTTAATTTTTTGTCTAGAAAATCGATCCAGTGATTTCAGTAGGGTATTAAAGTCACCCACTATGATTGTATTGTTATTGATCTTTCCTTTGACTTCCTTCAGAAGTTTTCTAACAGATTTCGGTGCTCCGGTGTTTGGTGCATATATGTTTACCAGGGTTATATCCTCTTGATGGATTGTTCCTTTTAATATTATGTAGTGACCTTCTTTGTGTCTTTTTATGTCTCTTGTTTTGATGTCTATCTTATCAGATATGAGTATTTCTACACCACCTTTTTTTTCTTTTCCATTTGCCTGGAATATTTTTTTCCATCCCTTCACTTTCATCCTGTGTATTTTGTTGTGAGGTGGGTCTTTTGTAGACAGCATATATATGAGTCATGTTTTCTTATGCAATCATCTACCCTATGTCTTTTGATTGGGGCATTTAAGCCATTTACATTTAAGGTTATTATTTATATATACTTATTAGTTACCATTTTTATTTTATGACTATGTTCCTCTCTCTCTCTCTCTACTTCTTCTTCTCCTTACAGCAGTCTCTCTCTCTCTCTCTACTTCTTCTTCTCCTTACAGCAGTCCCTTTAGCATTTCTTTCAGTGCTGTTTTGGTGGTGGTAAATTCCTTTAGCTTTTTTTTTTTTTTTTTTTTGTCTGTGAAGGTCTTTATTTCTCCTTCAATTTTGAATGATAGCCTTGCTGGATTGAGTAGTCTTGGATTCAGACTCTTGCCTTTCATTACTTTGTACACTTCATGCCACTCCCTTCTGGCCTGCAGTCTTTCTATTGAGAAATCAGCTGACAGCCTAATGGGAGCTCCCTTGTAGGTAATTTTCTGTCTCTGTCTTGCTTCCTTTAAGATTCTTTCTGACTCTTTACTGTTTGACATTTTAATTATTATATGTCTATCTGTGGGCCTTTTTGGGTTCATCTTGCTTGGGACTCTCTGTGTTTCCTGGACTTGTGTGGCTTTTTCCTTCACCAAATTGGGTAAGTTTTCTGTCATTATTTCTTCAAACATGTTCTCTATTCTTTTCTCTGATTCTTCTCCTTTGGGTACTCCTATGATGTGAATGTTGTTATGCTCTGTGTTATCCCAAAGCTCCCTTAAACTCTTCTCCTGTTTTTTAAATTTTTTCCCCCATTTGCTGCTCTATTTGGGTATTTTTTTCTACCCTGTCTTCTAACTCACTGATTTGGTCTTTGGCTTCTTCTAATCTACTATTGAATCTTTTTAAGGTATTTTTCATATCAGCTATGTCATTGTTTATTTCCTCTTGATTTTCGTTTGTAGCTTCTACCTCTTTTTTTTAAGCTGATGTAGTTCCTGTGGAGCTCTCTATAGTTCTTATTAACTTGCTTGTAGTTCTTACTGTATTGTTTGAGCACCCTTAAAATCGTTGCTTTGAATTCTTTATCTAACAAATTGATTTTGTCCATTTCATGAAGTTCTTTTTCTGGTGATTCCTCCTGTTCTTTCCTTTGGCTGTTATTTCTTTGTCTCCCCATTTTAGCTGTCTGGTAGCTCTAGACCCAGTGAGGGATGTTAGGATGTGTAGGTAGGTCAGTGTTTATCAAATAAGGCTGCTGTGCCCCCCAGACTGTTCTGGTGTGTGTCGCCTCTTGCCTGCTGTGGGTCCTGGAGGATTGACTACTAGGGGCTGGTATTGGTCTGTCCTGGTGGCTGCTGCTGCTGGATCACATGGGCCCCTCTGAAACTGTGTTCCCTGCTGCTTGCTGGTGCCACCTGCAGCTTTATAGCTCAGGCCCTGCTGGAGCTGCACTCCCTGCCAGCAATGTGGGCAGCTGCATCACTGTAACCCTGGCTCCCTACCTGTCCTACAGGCCGCTGGATAGCACAGGCCCTGCTGGAGCCCAGGGACAGCTGGATCGCAGAGACCCCTCTGGAGCCCCAGCTCCCCTCCAATTTCGTGGGCAGCTGGATCGCACAGGGGCCTCTTCAGGCCCAGCTCCCTGATGATCTTGTGGGCAGCTGGATTGCACTGGCCTCTCTGGAGCCCTGACTCCCAGCAGATCCTGCAGGCAGCTGGATCACACAGGCCCTGCTTGAGTTGCGGCTCCTGCTGCTGGTAGCTAGTGAGCACTGCTGCCTGGTGGGGATCCGTTCCTGCTCAGCCTTTGTTAAAGCTTTTGGGGATGGGTCTCAGCTGCTGATCTGTGCTGCTGTTGCCTGGGGTTGGTGTCTGTTCCCAAGCCTCTGTTGCTGGGGGTGTGTCTTGGCTCTGCTCAGGCTGCTACTGTGGAAGATGGTGGTGGGCTCCCAGCCGTTTGCGGCTTCCGCAGCAGGCACCTTGACAGCACCGTTACTATGCACTGGTCTGTGTTGATACAGCAGTGTCCACTTGTCTGATGGTACCAGGTGCATTGGTGGCCTCAGGTTGCTGGGCCCTAGCCTCTCCTGCTGCCTCCTCCCAGGGAAGACCCGAGATCTTCCAAAATGGTAGGGCCTCCCAGCCAAGCAGAGAGAAATGCCCTAAAGAGCCACTTACCAAGGTAGCTGATTGCTTCCTGTCCACAGCAGAGGAACCTTCTGCTCTGAGTTTCTGCTCTGCTCGAGGTTGCTCGTCCGCATTCACATCTACTCACACTCTCTCTCACACTCGCTCCCCTGTGTCAATAGTCTTTTAAGAGTTGCATAGACATTGGCAGGCAGTGCTAAGATATGTTAGAATTACTAGGTGTTAGGAAATGGACAAGTTATCTCCCACAGCAAAATAAAACCTTGAGCAGGGTACCCATATGGTATACTTATTTTATTTTTTAATTACTGTTGACATATAATATTATATTAGTTTCAGGTGTACAACATAGTGATCACACATTATATAACTAATGAAGTGATGACCCTGATAAATCTTGTACCATATGCTATACTTATTAAATTATTTTAAGTAGTTTAAAATTCACTAACTTAAAAATTACAGAATGGAGAATGGAATAGAAGAAAAAAGTGACCAAAGGGCACTTTATTTTATATATTATGTTTAAAATTGTCCATATTGAAGAATATGCTATTTTTAAGAAATAAGCTTTTCTGAAGAGGAGTTTGTTTGTCGAAACCATAATCCAAAGCGTTAGTGCCAGGCTAAATATTAAACAGAGGTCATGAATATTTTTTAAACACTTATTTTCTCAGGTCTGATTGTCGTTTAAAACTTATTTTTCCTGAAGGAACAACAACCATTCTATCCTTAATGCTATTCTGGGACATCATTATTTTTGCTTCTCATAGTGAACCTAAATATAATAGTTATATCAGTCTTCTTGAACATTAGTTATCAATGCTTTCTATGTAGCTGTTATAATGGCATAGTTGATGCCAAGTAAATTAGTTGTGACTGCCTGTGGCAAGCATTACTCATTGGCTAATGGCACCTGCCCAAGGGTAAGTTAGGCATTATGAGGCAAGAAAGTCCCTTTGAGAAAGGAAGCACTTTCTCTGTGGCAGTTCTTGCCCAACAACCACATATTGCCAACTACTGATTTCTTTCCAGCTTCCAATTTATAACTACAGTTGGCCTTCGTTTATCGCATTAATCAGTTCCAGACTCTACCGCGATAAATGAATTTCCACAAAGTAGGATTCTTTATTCATATACAGTCGTCCCTCACCACTTCACGCTTCAACTTTTGCAGCTTCACTCTATTGCGGTTTTTTCAAATATAGTGTAGTATTCGAAAAAACCGTGATAGAGTGAAGCTGTGAAAGTCGAAGTGCGAAGTGGCAAGGGACGACTGTATATCATTAATACAGTATCCAGAGAGACTAGAGGTAAGAATACCATTTATAAGGCTGTCAAGATAGCCTAGGAAAGAGTAGATCGTGGTCTGAATTAAAGTAGTGTCATTGGCCCTGGCCAGTTGTCTCAGTGGTTAGAGCATCGGCCTGAGGACCAAAGGATCACAGGTTTGATTCTGGTCAAGGGCACATATCTGGGTTGCAGGTTCAATCCCCAGCCCGGTTTGGGGTCATGCTGGAGGCAACCAATTGATGTGTCTCTGTCACATCAATGTTTCTCTCTCTCTTCCTCCTTCCTTTCCACTGTCTCTAAAAAATCAATGGAAAAATATCCTCGGGTGAGGATTAACAAAAAATAAAAATAATAAAGTAGTGCCATTGGGCATAGTAAGAGATGAACATATGGTAGAGAAATATGACAGTTGAGTTTTTAAATTTTGGTATCTCTGGGAAGGTGGATGTTAAGAGTGAGAGGGAAGGTCAGAATGATTCCAAAGTTCCAGTCTTGTGCAACTGGGGGTGTGGGTATTGGTGAATGAAGTGGGACATTCAGGAGGTGGAGTAGGTTTATGATAGGGAAGAATGTTCCATTTTGGACATGTTGTCTTTGAGGTGTCCAAGGGGGTGATAGTCCACTGACTGTTGATATTGTGACATTGGGACTTAGGTAAGAGCTTGGGGTTGGAGATGTAGATATGGGAGTTCTCAGTATCTCCAGAATTTAGTTAATTGAAGCTTTGATAATGGATACAATTGCCAGTGGAGGTAATATGGAGATCAAACAAAACAAAACAAAATCAAATGAACTGATGATAATACCTGAGGTGCTGGTAGAGGAAGAATAGCCAACATAAGAGTTAGTGAAGGGACAGTGAGAGAGTTAGAATGAGAACCATGATAATGTTTGTGTTTTGCAGTCTATAGTAAAAGACAGAATCAAGAGGTGTGAGGGTGGTCAGCCCTATCAAATGTTGCAGAAAAGTTGAAGAAACTAGAGATTGAATAAAGGGACTTGAATTTGGTACATTGGTGACATTTTTTTAATCCTCACCCAAGGATATTTTTCCATTTATCTTCAGATAGAGTAGGAAGGAGGGAGAGATGGAGAGAGAGAGAGAGAAACATCAATATGAAAGAGACACATCAACTGGTTGCCTCCTGCACCAAAGTATGTGCCCTTGACCAGAATCGAACCCACAACTCATTGGTCTGTGAGTCGATGCTCTACCGCTGAGCCAAATTGGCCAGGGCCATTGGTGACATTTTTTTAAAGGAGCAATTTCAGTTGAATGTGACGAGCAGATATCAGATTACCATGAGTTACCGAGGAAGTAGAAGTAGGAAATATATGGTATGTCACATAGCATCAGTGATAGGAACTATAGTGGTAAAGTAAAAATAAAAATATGGAAATTGCCTTAAGTTTATGGATTTAATTGTGACAGTGCTCAAATGCTTCATTAGGTGGTATCCTCAGTCCATATGCCTATCCCCAATGAATCCAATATAGCACTGTGAAATTCTGTGAACAGCCATTATAATTTTCACAGCCAAAATACAGAGCAAGACAGATGAAGTTAAAGAAGCTATTCCCTTACTGAGTTCTTTTCTGAGTTCCTCTGGATCTCACAGTATCTGGCACATAGTAGGCACTCACCAACTGTTAATGGAATTGAACTGAATCCCTTGAGAATCTTTATCTTAACACACCGATTGCCTTAGGAATAAACAACCAAATAAAAGCTTTTCCGCTGGTCAGGATCCATTCAGGCTACCATGTCTTTTGGGAAAGGAGAAAATGACATTTTAATTCTTCCATGCCAGTGTTTGGTACTGGGCTTGTGGTGAAATATGCTCTTGATTTCTTATTCTGTTTTTCAGAGAAATTTTCATTACTAGGTACTTCATGTATATTAATGAATGATCTTAAGATAAACATCCTGAAACTCTATTACCTAAATACACACACACACACACATACACACACACACGAGTCTTAAAGTCTGTTGTGAAGTGAAGGATTTTCTGTCTGGAACTGAATATGATGTAAAATTTTGTTTCATTAAACATTTGCTGTGATTTCGCAGATGAAGCATTGCTAACATTATTTCATCTGATTGGTTTATTATCCAGACTTAGGCATCTGCATCAAATCTACTTAACCTGGTTATTCTGATTAGAACTAGTTGTTAACTTACAGATTCTAAACTTTTATAGTGCATAAACTTAATACCACAAGTATTTTTGCATGTTTTTCTATCATATTAAGATTGTTTATATTAGGTTATATACAAGGAAGAACTTTCTGGGAGACCTGTTAAATACTGAAGAGTAATAGAGAAAGAGAAACTAAGGGAATTACGTGTTAATTTTCTAAAAGTATATTGATGATTTAAATAATTATCTCTCTGATAATGGGGCACAGGGTTTTGTGGTCATATAGGGTTAAAGGCTTTGGTAAATCTTACTTTTAAAGGATTATTTAGTCACCTGAAGTCATTTTGGTAAAGATGGACTATGAATAAATAAACTTTATTTTGGATGTTCTTGAGTATAAATGGATAAAAACACAAAACTCAAGAGTGACTTCAACAATTAAGAGATTTATTATCTCACATAACAAGAACTCTTAAGATAGGTTGGTCACTTCTGTGGCTTCAAGATATCATTTTATTTCCTGCTCTTCCATCCACAGTATGTAGGGTAGTTTGTTCCTCATAACATAAATATGGCTTCAACAGTTCCAGGCATCACATTCTCATACAACAATGCAGAAAGGGACAGAAAAGAGAATTATTTGTTTCTTGTAACCCTTTAAGTGCTAAGAAATCTTTCTCACTCTTTTACCCCAAAAGCCTTTCCCTCATACCTCATTGGTTAAAATTGGGCCACATGAATCTTCTTTAGACAAAGAGAATTGTATTACTATAATCTATTTACATTGATCAATACTGACACTCTGTGGTTAGTCTGGGTCTGGGTCTGGGCCTGGGCTTGCAGTTTCAGCTGAGACTACAGCTAGGGCTGTGGATAGACTTTTTTTTTAGCACCTTTATAGAGATAAACTCATATACAATAAAATTCACACATTTAGTATATATAGTTCAATGGCTTTTGGTATCTTCACAGAGTTGTGCAGCCATTAACAAAGTTCATTTTAGAACATTTTCATCACCCCTCAAGGAAATCCCAAACCCTTTAAATAGTCACTCTCTATTTTCTCTTCTCCCCAGCTCCTAGCAACCACTAATTTACTTTCTGCCTCTGGATTTGTCTGTTCTGGACATTTCATATGTCTGGAATCATAAATTATGTTTTCAAAGTTCATCTATGTTGTAGCATGTATCAGCACACCATTCCTTTTTATGGCTTTATAATATTCCATTTAATGGGTATACCACATTTGTTTATTGATTAATAGGTTGATGGACATTTGGGTTGTTTCTACCTTTTGGCTATTGTGAAAATGCTGTTATAAACATTCATGTACAAGTATTTGTGAAAACATATTAATGTTTTCTCCTAGTTATATATCTAGTAGTGGAATTGCTGGGTCATATGAGAACTCATTGTTGAACTTTCTGAGGAATTGCCAAACCCTTTTCCACAATGTTTGAACAATTTTTCACAATTTCTTCAAATTATCTACAATACTTGTAATTATCTGTCTTTTTCATTATAATTATCCTCATGGGTGTGAAGTAGCATCTCACTGTGGTTTTGTAGTCTTTCTTGAAGCATATGGACAAGTGGGAGAGCAATGATACCTGAAAAAATCTGAGATCATGTTTATAAGAAAGTAGAAGGAATTGGCTGTTATAGGCCAGCAACAGATTCTGATCACAAATAAATAAAACATAAATTCTATTTAAACTAATTTGATAACCTTACTTATTTTACTTCAACATACATTTGATATTCTTTGAATTCTCAGAATTTCTCAGTAACTGACTCAAGGAAAATCAGTGGTGATGGAAAAAAAAATAAAATAAAGAAAAATTCAGTGTAATAAGCAAATATATCTGGGTATAATTCTCTAACTAAAATATGTCATGAAAAATACAACTCTCAAATTCATTTGGGCTGATGTATTAATTATAATTACTCCAGTAGATGATATTCATGATACAATAGTTGATCAGTGTTAAAACATCAATTTTCGGAAGACCATAATTGGTGCCAGGCCTATTTATCCCAGTACTGGGAGTTAAGTTTGGTAAAGAATGGCAAAGAGTAAAATTTTTATAATAAATATGATCATGGGCATGAGACTTTTTCAGGAGATGAGTGTGTGAGTTTTGTAAATCCAGGCCAAATCTAAATTCATTCTGAGAATTTCAAGGGGGCTAGTGTGAGAACTTAAGGGGCTTAAAACCAGGAGAATCTACAGCTTCTTTCTTGTGATTAGCAACCCTATTCCCATAGCTCTTTGTGTGGATGTCCCTGATCATTTGTGGGTCATTGTACCCAATTTCTTTTTTGACTGAACTCAGTTTCCTACTGGTTAGTTGTAACCTTTTTTGGGTCTCAAAATCACCTCTTCACGTGTTCATGGACTGCTTCTGCCTTTATTCTCCTACAATGCTTAGATATCTGTAAACTGACTGTAAGCCTCCTTATTTAAATAAGCACATGTATTTGTGATCAGATACTGTTATTGCCTATTCAACAACCATGTTATGTTGTCTTCCTTTGTTATTATCATAATATCTGATTTTGTTCTGCTATCCTAGAATCCTGGAGTCACAATCATATTCAATATTTAATAAGTGAAATGGAACTTAGAATCTGTCATTAATCCTAGTTTCCTAAATGTGAGAACTGTATTCAAGCCTATATCCTCTAGTTGGGCCTGGCACCTCAAACACTGACCTCTATTAGTACTCGTGTTCACAAATATAGTGGTTCCTTGACACCAGACTGAGCATCATTGTGGGTAATTTTGCTTGTTAATACCATTTGAGCCCTTCTTCTCTCTTGGGAACCTATTATTCTAGAGCCTCTGAGAGTGGAACCCAAAAGTATTTTACACACTCCCAAGAGTGATTAAAATGTGTATCTAGTGCTAAGAGCTGCTGGACAGTCCAACTTCCATCAAAATTGCTTTGAGAAGTATGGATGTTAATGCCATAAAGGGCTATGCTTGAGTACAACCCTAAATTTTTGTGGTTGATATCATGTAGACATCTATGACCATCCATGTTCCAAAATGCTCCTTGATACATCCAGAAATGCCATCTGGACTGGAGAGGACCATAATTGATTCAATTTGGTGTGTTCCATTATTTCAAAAAATATATTTATTATCTATGTCTGGGTGTAGGTAAGAACACATCCAAAAAATATTCCTTCCCATCCATAAATTTGATGTCTTTATTTTTGGTTTAGGGATGTGTGCCATAGATAGTTCAATTTCTTCACATTGGCGTGATATGTACTGTATACATTTGGTTTAAAAGATAGGTTTTAGGAATACTGAAGCATTTTGAATATTCTTCTCTTTTACCTTTTATTAGCTAGTGAGTTTGTTCAAATGATGACAGTTTTCCCCTGATTTATAAGATTATTGCTCAGGCCCAGCCAGTGTGGCTCAGTACATTGAGCATTGTTCCATGGACTGAGAGGTCTGGGTTCAATTCCCAGTTGGGCCACGTGCCCACGTTGTGGGCTTAATCCTCAGTGAGGGCATGTAGGAGGCAGCTGATCGATGTATCTCTCTCATATTGATGTTTCTATCTCTCCCTCTCTAAAAAAATCAATAAAAACATATTTAAAAAAATTATTGCTCAGATATATATTCAAGTGACGTTTTCCAGGGAACATATTTAGGCATTTCCAGGTTTTGTTCTGTGAATTGTACCCTAATTAAACTCTGAATAACATATGATTTTATTTTTATACCTCGGTTTTGGACTCCTTTCACTTTAGAAATATATTCCAAACATGACCATCCATGTTGAATTCATAATGCAAAGTTATTTGGAAATCACGGCATGTTAGTTTGTTCACTCCAAATAGACTTGTTGGGAGGTCAGCCATTCTTGGAAATTGCTCCCAGAGAAACCAATCACCATCAAGTTTTATTATATGTGCATGATGTAAAGTGCTCCAAAAATGTATAACAGCAACAAAAATATAGTATCAGTTGATGGATGCAAAATCATATGCAATATATAAATGTTTATCTGCATGAAGCCTTGTGCTGAGTACTTGGACAGTAACCTGGTGCTGACATTTATATTTTCAAGCTGTATGGCATATTTGGGTGATTGCTACAACAAGCTAGTTAAACAGAAGCATAAAATTGCCACAGAGCATCTAATATGATACAAACAGCCTATGTACTACATGCATGACTATGGAAACATTTTCTAAGTGATTTAGTAAAAATTTAGGTAAGCCAGAACAACAATTCTCAACTCTGCCTGCATATTAGGATCACCTAGGACGATTTTTTAAGAGGAGGAAAAATGGCAATGGAGTGAATGGAAGCTACACAGACCGTCTCCCAGGACCAAAATGTAATTACAACTAAAATAAAGACAAATTATCAGGAAAAAACAACAAAAAGCAGCTGGAGAGAAACTGTCTAAACAGGGACAGAAAGAGGACACCAAATTGAGTCTGGTAGTAACTGCAGAGGCATGTGAGGGAGGGCTGGGAGCACATGGACAGCAGCAGAGGGCTGTATTAGTTGTGAGCGCTTCCCACTGAGATAGCGGAGGTTTTAAAAAGAACCAAATTACTTACAGTCACTCATCTTGGGCTCCAGCAGAGGGACAGTGGACTGGACTGGAACTGTGTGGAGACGGTTTGGAGCTCCTGGATCAGGAAAGGAGCTGGAGGGGAGGACACTGGGAGTTCTGTGATGAATCACTCCCTCACAAGATAGCAGCCATATTACTCAAAAAACCCCTTCCCAGAGCCCCTGGGAGAAGCAAAGGCGCCTCCTTTAAGAATTCAACACAACCAGGCCAGGTCAGAGAAATGCAAATTGAGGCTCATTAACAGCTAGAGTCTGAGAGCAAGCAAGTGCCTCACCCACTGGAATTTCTCTTACACCTAAGGGATTTTTCATTCAGGTTGGGGCTACAAATCCAGGCTCATCAAGTAACTGAGACTAATAGCCTCCAGGCAAAAAATAAGAGGATAACTGAACTTCCCTTGGCTTGCAAATCTACACAGGAAAATAAGACTTGATGTGGGTCCTCCCATACTTATCCATATCCAGCAGAGGTATCCACAACCAAGGTAACACCAATACCCACAGGGAAAATTTGGCAGGCTCCATAACCCACTAGGAAAGCCAAAATGGTGAAACAAAGAAACATATACCAAATGAAAGAACAAGAGAATTCTACCAGAGAAGAAATAAATGAAACGGAATTAAGCAAGATATCAGAGATAAAGTTCAGAGTAATAATCATGATGAAGCCCAACAGCATGAGTAAAGAGCTCAATGGCATGAGTAAAGATACAGAAACATTTAAAACCAACCAATTGGAAATGAAGAATGACATAGCGGAAATAAAGAACACATTGAAAGGAATAACCAGTAGAGCAGAGGAAGCCAAGGACCAGATCAGTGAATTAGAAGACAGGGTAGCAAAAATCATCCAATCAGAGAACCAGAAAAAAAAAAACAACAAAACAATAAAAAACAAAAAACAATTCAAAAACAGTAACAAAGCTTAAGAGAACTGTGGGACAACATGAAACATAACAACATCTGCATCATAGGAGT
Source organism: Tadarida brasiliensis (assembly GCA_030848825.1). Lineage (NCBI taxonomy): Eukaryota > Metazoa > Chordata > Mammalia > Chiroptera > Molossidae > Tadarida > Tadarida brasiliensis. Next base: position 51,904,000 of record CM061280.1, on the reverse strand, counting down.
TCCAGAAAAGAAGAAAATGAGCAAGGGTTAGAGAATATATTTGAAGATATAGTGGCAGAAAACTTCCTTAGCTTGGCAAAGGAAAGAGGCTTACAAGTTCAAGAAGCACAGAGAGCCGCAAGTAAAAAAAAAAAAAAATAATAAAATAAATAAAATAAAAAAATAATAAAAAAAAAACCCAAAGAGGGCCACACCAAGACACATAATAATTAAAATCCCAAAAATTAAAGACAAAGAAAGAATCCTAAAGGCAGCAAGAGATAAGCAACAGATTACCTACAAAGGAACCCCCATAAAGCCATCAGCTGACTTCTCAACAAAAACACTACAGGCCAGAAGGGAATGGCATGAAATAATGAAGGTAATGAGAAACAAGTATCTGAATCCAAGACTGCTCAATCCAGCAAGGCTATTATTCAATATAGAAGGTGAAATAAAGAGTTTCCCAGACAACAACAAAAAAAGGTTAAGGGAATGTATTATCACCAAACCTGCACTTCAAGAAGTGTTAAAAGGATTGCTGTAATAAGCAGAACAAATAACAAGAGAAACATAACCATAATACATAAAAATGAGCAAAAAAATAAGAAGTACATATCAATAATAACCTTAAACTTAAATGGATTAAACGCTTAGATCAAAAGACACAGTAGCTGAATGGATAAGAAAGCATGACTCATATAAATGTTGTTTACAAGAGACCCACCTTACAACAAAAGATTCACATAGGTTTAAAGTGAAGGGATGGAAAAAAAATCTACCAAGCAAACGGAAAGGAAAAAACAGTTGGGGTAGCAATACTTGTATCAGATAAAATAGACTTCAAAATGAACACCATACCTAGAGACAAAGTAGACCACTACATAATATTGAAAGGATCTATCCAACAGGAGGATATAACCTTGGTAAACATATACGCACCCAACATAGGAGCACCCAAATACAGTAAAGAACTTCTGGAGGACTTGAAAGAAGAAATAGACAGCAATACAATCATATCAGGGGACTTAAACACTCTGCTGACATCACTGGATAAATCCTCTAGACCAGTGGTTCTCAATCTTCCTAATGCCGCAACCCTTTAATACAGTTCCTCATGTTGTATGTGGGCATATCTGCATGTGGGCGGGACCACCTGGAGACCGATAGAGGAGTGGTGTCTCAGTTGCTAAGACCATTGGAAATATGTGTTTTCCGATGGTCTTAGGTGACCCCTGTGAAAGGGTCATTTGACCCCCAAAGGGGTCGTGACCCACCGGTTGAAAACTGCTGCTCTAGACAAAAAATTAACAAGGAACCAGAGACTCTAAATGTTGCACTAGATTAAATGGATTTAATAGATATCTACATAGAATTACACCCCAAAAATGCAGAATTCACATTCTTCTTCAAGTGCACATGGGACATTCTCAAAGATAGACCATATGCTAGGACGCAAACTACGTCTCTACAAGTTCAAGAAGACTGAAATCATATCAAGCATCTTCTCAGATCACAATGGCATGAAAGTAGAAATAAATTATAACAAAAACACACAAAAACATTCAAACACATGGAGGGTAAAAAGCATGTTATTAAACAATAAATGGATTACCAAGGAGATCAAGGAAGACATTAAAAATTTCCTGGAAACCAAGGAAAAGGAGCACACAACAAATCAAAATCTATGGCATGCAGTGGAAGCAGTCTTGAGAGGGAAGTTCATAGCACTACAGGCCTACCTCAAGAAACAAAAAAATTCTAATTGACTTTCTTACCCTACAACTTCAAGAACTAAAATGTATAGAAAAAGGAAAAGCCAGAGCAAGTAGAAGGAAAGAAATAGTAAAGGTCAGAGCAGAAATAAACGACATAGAAACTATAAAAACAAATAAAAATATCAATGAAACTAAGAGCTGGTCCTTTGACAAGATAAACAAGATTGATGGACCTTAGCCAGACTCACCAAGAAACAAAAAGAGAGGACCCAAATAAACAAAATCAGAAATGGAAGAGGAGAAGTAACAACTGACACCACAGGAACACAAAGGATCATTAAAAAATACTATGAACTATTATATGCCAACAAATTGGACAATCTAGGTGAAATGGAACCACTATATGCCAACAAATTGGACAATCTAGGCGAAATGGGCAAATTTCTAGAAACACAGTGTCCCAAAACTGAACCGGGAAGAGATAGAAAACTTGAACAGACCAATAACAACTAAGGAAGTTGAAGATGTAATCAAGAAACTCCCAGAAAAAAAAAAAAAATCCCTGGCAAAGACGGCTTCATGGGGGAATTTTACTGAACATTCAAAGAAGGTCTAATACCCATCCTCCTCAAACTATTCCAAAAAGTCCAAGGAGACAGAAGACTTCCAGACTCAATTTATGAGGCCAGCATAACTCTAATTGCAAAACCAGATAAAGATACTACAAAGAAAGAAAACTGCAGGCCAATATCCCTGATGAACACAGAGGCCAAAATCCTTAAGAAAATATTAGGAATTCGGACCCAGCAATACATTAAAAAAATTATTCACCATGATCAAGTGAGATTCATCCCATGGATACAAGGTTGGTACGATATTCACAAATCAATAAATGCGATACACCACATAAACAAAATGAAAGATAAAAACCATGTGATCATATCAATAGATACTGAAAAAGCATTCAACAAAATCCAGCACCCATTTCTGATAAAAACGCTCAGCAATGTGGTAATAGAGGGATCATATCTTGACATAATAAAGCCCATATATGAAAAACCTACAGCCAACATCATACTCAATGGGCAAAAACTATAAGCATATCCCTTACGAACAGGAACAACACAGGGATGCCCACTTTCACCACTCTTATTTAACATAGTACTGGAAGTCTTAGCCACAACAATTAGACATGAAGAAAAAATAAAAGGGATCCTAATTGGAAAGGAGGAAGTGAAACTGTCATTATTTGTAGATTACATGATATTGTACATAGAAAACCCTAAAGACTCCATCCTCAATATATTTGAGCTAATAATGGAATTTGGCAAAGTAACAGAATACAAAATTAACATCAAGAAATTGACGGCAAACCCCCCACCGCAGGGGAACCCAGGTGGAGCGGGGGAGCCAGGAGACGCCCCCACCGCGGGGGAGCCCAGGCGGAGCGGGGGTGCCAGGCGACCCCCCCCCACCGCGGGGGATCCCAGGTGGAGCGAGGGAGCCAGGAGACGCCCCCACCGCGGGGGAGCCCAGGCGGAGCGGGGGTGCCAGGCGAACCCCCCACCACGGGGGAACCCAGGTGGAGCGGGGGAGCCAGGAGACGCCCCCACCGCGGGGGAGCCCAGGCGGAGCGGGGGTGCCGGGCGTCCCCCCCACCGCGGGGGAACCCAGGTGGAGCGGGGCAGCCAGGAGACGCCCCCACCGCGGGGGAGCCCAGGCGGAGCGGGGGTGCCGGGCGAACCCCCCACCGCGGGGGAACCCAGGTGGAGCGGGGGAGCCAGGAGACGCCCCCACTGCGGGGCAGCCCAGGCAGAGCGGGGGTGCCGGGCGACCCCCCCCCCCCACCGCGGGGAACCCAGGCGGAACGGGGGTGCCGGGAGACGCCCCCACCGTGGGGGAACCCAGGTGGAGCGGGGGAGCCCGGGGACCCCCCCACCAACGGAGGAAGCAGGCAACACACAGGAGAACTGAGCAAACTGAACAACGAAATTGACCCAGAGACATGGAGGGTGGAGTACGGGATGACGGGCCTCAGAGGAGGGGGGGAGGCGGGGGGAAAGAGATAAATCACAGAGCCTATGTGCATGGGTGCATAACCAATGGACATGGACAACAGGGATGGGGAGGAGGAGAGGGGTAGGGGGAGGAGGGTGTCAATGGGGGGAAAAAAAGGAAAAACATCTGTAAAAAAAAACAAATTAATAATAAAATAAATTATTAAAAAAAAAAATACCCCCAAAAAAATAAATAAAGAAAGAAATTGACGGCATTTTTATACACCAATAATGAACTACCAGAAAAAGAAACTGAAAAATAATCCCATTTACCATTGCTGCAAAGAAACTAAGATCCCTAGGAACAAACTTAACTAAAGAAGTAAAGGGCCTGTTCTCAGAAAATTATAGGACATTGAAAAAAGCAATAGAGGAAGATATTAACACATGGAAGCATATACCCTGTTCATGGATTGGAATTAACATCATTAAAATATCCGAACTACTCAAAGCAATCTGTAGATTCAATGCAATCCTCACTGAAACACCAACAACATATTTCACAGAACTAGAACAAGTACTCCAAAAGTTTACATGGAAACAAAAAAGACCCCAAATAGCTACAGCAATCTTGAAAGAGAAGAACAAAGTAGGAGGGCTCACAATACCTGATATTAGGTTATAGTACAAAGCCATTTTAATCAAAACACCCTGGTACTGGCACTAGAACAGTCGTATAGATCAATGGAACAGAACAGAGAACCCAGAAATTGACCCAAGACAATATGCTCAATTAACATTTGACAAAGGTGGCAAGATCATGTAGTGGAGTAAAGACAGCCTCTTTAATAAATGGTGTTGGGAAAATTGGACAGCTACATGCAAAAAAATGAAGCTAGACCACCAACGTACACCATACACAAGAATAAACTCAAAATGGATAAAAGACTTAAATGTGACTTGTGAATCCATAAAAATCCTAGAAGAAAATGTAGGCAACAAAATTTCAGACATCACATGCAGCAGAATTTTCACTGATACAATGCCTAAGGTAAGAGAAACAAAGGAAAAAATGAATACACAGGAGTACATCAAACTCAAAAGCTTCTGCACAGCAAAAGAAACAAGCATCAAAATGGAAAGGGAACCCAATATATGGGAGAGCATAATTGCCAATGATACATCAGTTAAGCAGCTAATCTCCAAAATATATAAAGTACTTATACAACTCAAGATAAGAAGACAAAGAATCCAATTAAAAAATGGGCAGAGGATCTAAACAGACACTCTCCAAACAGGATGTGCAAATGGCCAAGAGTCATATGATAAAATGCTCAACATCACTAATCATCAGAGAGGTGAAAATTAAAATGCCTTTGAGGTGTCACCTCACACCTGCCAGAATGGCTGCTGTCAACAGATCATCAAACAGCATGTGCTGGTGGTGGTGTGGAGAAAAGGGGACTCTAGTACACTGCTGGTGGGAATGCAGACTGGTGAAGCTACTATGGAAAACAATACGATGTTTCCTCAAAAAATTAAAAATTGATCTGCCGTTTGACCCAGTGATCCCACTTCTAGGAATATACCCTAAGAATCCTGAAACACCAATCAGAAAGAATATATGTACCCCTGTGTTCATAGGAGCACTATTTACAATTGCTAAGATCTGGAAACAGCCATAAGTGTCCATCAATAGATAAGTAGATAAGAAAACTGTGGTACCTATACACAATGGAATACTATGCAGCTGTAAGAAAGAGCTCTTATCCTTTGGGACGACATGGAGGGACCTGTTGAAATCATGCTAAGCGAAATAAGCCAATCAGTGAAAGACCAATATCACATGATCTCTTATTTGTGGAATATAATGATCAAAATAGACCCAGGGACATAAAAGTAGGGTACAGACTGACAAACCTCAGAAGAAGGGGATGGAGGGAGCGAGGGGGGAAGGGATAAAACAAAGAACTTATGTGCATGTATGCATAACCAATGGACATAGACAACAATGGTGGGTGGGGAGCAGGATCGGGAGGAGGGTGTCAATGGGGAAAAGAGAAACATCTGTAACAAAAATAAGTAAATAAAATTTCAAAAAAATAATGACACCCAGTCTTTACTCTCACAGATTCTTATTTACTTTGTCTGGAGTGAGGCACAGGCATCAGTAGTTTTTTAAGTCCCTCAGGTGATATAAACATGCAACCAAATTTGAGAATAACTGGACTTGATTATATGCCTTGCGAAGATAGGCCAGTGTTGGACACATAGCAGTTCCATCAGTATTTGTTTCATGCAGATTTACCAGTAATAGAATTGCTAGAAAGCTGAACATTTAGATTCAGTTTTTCAGGCAATCAAATGGCAACATTTGCTAAATGTTTTGTGTATAGGCATACCTTGTTTTATTGCACTTTGCTTTATTGTCTCTCACAGGTGTTGTGTTTTTAACAAATTGAAGGCATGACCCTCTATCAGCAAAATGATTAGGTTCCCTTTATTTTAATACTTGCCTTATCCAGTGGTCTGGAACCAAACCCACAAGATCTCTTAGGTATGCCTGTAATCAGAGAGCTGTGGATGGTTACAGTGAATATACTCTCACAAAAGTACTCATTAGGGGGTTTCTTAACCAATGGTCTGTTATGCCTGTGTCTTGCCTAAGATACACAGGTGTCAGAAACAAAAATACATAGGCCCTGACCTCAAGGTGTTTTTAATCTACAGATTCTACTTATTTCCCATGTTTCCCTTATTGTGTGGTCTCCTTCCTGCTCTTAAGTTCCTTAAGAAATGTGGACAAATACTACATCAGGTGGGTCAGATTTTTCCTTACATAAAAATATGAAGCGGAGATAGGCGAAAATAAGTTGAGTAAACAAGACACCTCTGGAATTTTCAAGATGGTTTCCAAGTCTGTTAGTGCAGTAATGTCTCAGGGTTATACTCTAGCTGTAAATTCCTGCTTTGAGACTAAACTTACTCTTAATTGCATCTCAGAACTATTTGAAACAGAAAAATTTCAAACTAGTTTCCTTCACTTACTCTTTGTCACAGTTCCATGACTCCAGAGTCCTTTCCCAAACCTCAGGTTTATGACTCCAATTTAAATATGTAAATTTAAGAAACATAATGCCAATGCTCTTTTTTGTTAGTGTAGATTGGCTCCAAATGCTGGCAAAGCTGGGACTTGATAACTACTTTGACCTCTAGTAAATCTAGTTGGGTAGGGAATCAGGTAACATTTAACTAATTGATTGTATTTTCTTTGTATTAATTCCATGTTTGCAATTGAGTTGAGTTATGTATGAAGCAGTAAAAACATTCTGCTGTCCTTTGAAAATGATGTTATGTTTATCACACAGTATCTTAAGCATACTAATGTTTAAGGAGATGACGGGAGGATTAAAATTCAGCTTTAAACATATATACATAGCCCATGAATACAGATAACAGTGTGGTGAAAGCCTGGGGTGGGGCGGGGACTGGGTGGAGATGGGCAAAGGGTAGGGAAATGGTGGACATCTGTAATACTGTAAACAATAAAAAAAATTCAAGCATTAAGAAATGCAGCTTTTGTTTATGGAAGAAATATCTCTCAGCAATAGTTGATACAACATACGTGTACTGAAAGTGACAATCAGTTGATCTATTAAGTGTGGAGACAGATTTCTTGTGTAAAAGATTTCTGTGTCAAGATCCCTCATGGTGGCAGAATAGAGGGGACCTCCGACTGCTTGCTCCCAACACTCAATGGACTTGTGGCTGAACTGCAGGGCAACCAGCATGAAAAGCCAGTTGAAGTGAAGCCGATCTCAAATATTGTGAACAGGGAACACAGAGAAAGACAGAGAGATGGTGAGCCAATGCTCACAGGTGCACAGTTGGGGAGCCAGATAAATATTGTGGTTGTGGAGCCCCTGCCCCGCTGTGAGTGCTAGTCTAAGCCCCGCACAGGGATCCCCAATTTAGAAAAACAGAGAGGGTAAGCTTTAATGCATGTAGCCCCAGGCGATGGGAAGCAGTGGAGAGTTGGTCCACCCTGGAAGCTCCAGTGGAGGCATCCAGGCAAAGAGTGTTCTCTTTGTTGCAGCACCAGAGGTGACCCTGCTCTGATTTGGGATTGGGGGAGGGGCCGAGCAGCAAAGCTCCATATGCAGAGCTCTGCAAGGGAGGGAGCTGAGTGGTACACCCAGCGGTGACTCTGATTCTCCACCGCCTGGTAGAACCCTGGGCAGAGAGGTGGACAGAAGCTGGTGTGTGCAACTAGGGGTGAAAAAAAAAGAAAGAAAGAGATTGGACCTTCCTACTCCACCTCCACCTCAAGTACACTGAAGATGCCCTGCCCCCAATCTGTGAATCTGCTGGTCTGCCCCATTATTCTATGATTCCAGCCCAAGTAAAACAGGGTAGGGCTGGAAGTCTACACCCCTATGGCTTGGTTGGCTAGTGCAGGGGACAAGGATACTCAGCCAGTTGAATCCTGGACACAAGACCTGCCCAGGGGTGGCCTGTGGTGCATAGGGGTTGGTTTTTGTATTTGTTTTTTTTGTTTTGTTTTGTTTTGTGTTTTTTTTTTTGTTTGTTTGTTTGTTTGTTTTTTTATCCCCTTCTACTCTGAGAGGTGGCAGGGGAGTGTCAAGGAGCAAGAAGGAGCTGAAGTGTTGCAGTGGTGTATGTTTCCTCAGAATGTTTCTGTCGTGGAGAAGAGGGGCTTGCACTGGGCCCTTCAGTGGTATTACAGGGAAGCAGATCCTAGCTTCCCAGTGAGTGCAGCCAGACAGCTCAGCTCTGGGAAAAAGAAGAAGTACTCCCCCCACTCCTACAGACTACCCCCAACAGAGTCTGCTTAAACCACCCTAGCCAGGTCCAGGATACCCCCATAGAGCAAAGATCTGTGGGGGAAGGGAAAGCATTTCAGAGTAGGGTCATTCAATGGGTGAGTTCCTAGGCAGACCCAGTCTCTGGGCTTTAGAAGACCTACACACTGGATTGCTTGGGACTCTGCACTGCAAAGTGTCATACTGTTGGCAGAAAGCCAGGCAGTGATAGTGACTGACATTGATTGCACCAGAAAACCTACCTCAAGGTCTGTGATCAGTACACCAAAGGACTAGTCTTGAACAACATCTGAGCAAAATCCTGAGAAAGCCACAAATGGCACATCCAAAGGGTGAACGTAGTAGGTATCTAAATTTGTGGAGTTGAACAACACTTGTTTTTCTTCTTTTGCTTTTTTTTTTTTCGTTTTTTTTTTGTTGTTTCTTGAATATTATTTTGTATATAATCTTTTTATTTTTTTAGATTTCACTTTGCTTTTGCTTCCTTTTTTCACTCATATCCCTTACTTAACTCTTTCCTTCACTCCATTTTTTCTTTCTCTTTGCTTTTTAAAAATTTTCTTTTCTGTTTTTCCTTTCCTACTCCATATATTATTTTATTCAGTATTATCACCTTTTTAATTATTATTACCATATATATATTTCTTTTCTTCTATCCTTATTTTTTTTTGCTTCTTTTCTCCAACCTCTTTTCTTTCACATTCACTTTATTCAATTCTTTTTTTCTGTTCTAATTTCCTAGGAAGCTTGTATTATAGTATTCCTTTTTATTTCCCTTTCTCTTTCCTCTCTTCTCTTATGCTTTCTGGATGAGGGGTTGTTTTTGTTCTTGTTATTAGTTTATATTATGTGTATATGTGTTGTTTTCAGTTTAGTCCTGTTTTGTCTTGTCTTATTTTGTCAGCACCTGAAAAAGAGCTGTCACGACATGGTAGCCAACCCAAGGACCAAGCCCACCCACAAAAGAGACATCAACAATCAGGAGACAATTACAATAGGAGGGCTCACATAATCCACACAAGGGATATTACTAGAGTACCCAGCTCAGAAGATTAAGGACACTACACCACTTGGTCCCACAAGACACCCACTACAGAAGGCCAGCCCACAAAGACTGGGAGATATAAGAGATCTCCCAAATAAATAGATTCAAGGCAGCCAAAATGGGGAGATAAAGAAGCAAGCCCCAAATGAAAAAACAAGAGAATTCTCCAGAAGAAGAGCTAAATGAAATGGAGGTAAGCAATTTATCAGATAGAATTCAGAATAATGATTTTAAGGATGTTCAGCAGCATAAAAACAGATATAGAAACTATGAAAAACAAGCAGTCAGAAATGAGGAATGACATAGCAGAAATAAAGAATACTGGAAGAATAAACAGCATATTAGAGGATTCTGAGGATCAAATCAGTGAATTAGAAAACAGAGAACCAAAAATAAAAAACAATTAAAACTCAGGAGGACAGTTTAAGGGAGCTGTGAGATAACATGAACTGTAACAACATCCATATGATAGCAGCATCAGATGGAGAATAAAGCGAGCAAGAGATAGAGAACCTGTTTGAAGAAATAATGACAGAAAACTTCCCAAACCTGATGAAGGAAAAAGTCACACAAATTAAGGAAGCACAGAGAGTCCCAAGCAAGAGGAACTCAAATAGGCCCATGCCAAGACACATCATAATTAAAATGCCAAAAATTAAAGACAGAGAATCTTAAAGGAAGCAAGAGAAAAGCAATCTGTTACCTACAAAGAAGGTTCAATAAGGCTGTCAACTGATTTCTCAACAGAAACACTATAGGCCAGAAGGGAATGGCATGAAGTATTCAAGGTAATGAACAGCAAGGATCTGAAACCAAGACTACTCTATCCAGCAAGTCTATCATTGAAAACAGAAGGTGAAATAAAGAGCTTCTCAGACAAAAAAAAAGGACTAAAGTAATTTACTACCACCAAACCAGCATTGCAAGAAATGTTAAAGGGACTGCTGTAATAATAAGAAATATATATAGAGAAACATGGGCATAAAGAATAAAAATGGCATCAAGTAAGCACCTATCAATAATGACCTTAAATGTAAATGGATTAAATAATCCAATCAAAAGACATAGAGTAGGTGAATGGATAAGAAACCATGACCTCTATATATGCTCTCTACAAGAGACCCAGCTCAGAACAAAAGACTCACACAGGATGAAAGTGAAAAGATGGAAAAAATGTTTCCATGCAAACAGAAATGTAAACAAGAGCTGGGGTACCAATACTGATATCTGAAAAAATGGACTTCAAAACAAAAGCCATAATAAGGGACAAATAAGTTCACTACATAATACGAAAAGGATCAATCCAACAAGAGGCTATAACCCTGGTAAACAGATGTGTACCGATATAGGAGCACCAAAATATATTAAAAATCTTCTGGAGGACTTTAAGGGAGAGATTAACAGCAATACAGTCATAGTAGGGGACTTTAACACCCCACTGACATCACTGGATAGATCTTCTAGACAAAAAATTAACAAGGAAACAGAGACTCTGAATGATGCAGTACATCAAATGGACTTAATAGATATTTAGAGAGAATTACACCCCAAAATTGCAGAATTTACATTCTTCTCAAGTGCACATGGGACAATCTTAAAGATAGACCACATGTTAGGATGCAAACCAAGTCTCTACAAGTTCAAGAAGATTGCAATTTTATCAAGCATCTTCTCAGATCACAATGGCATGAAACTAGAAATCAACTACAATAAAAAACCCCCAAAACATTCAAACACATGGAGGCTAAATAACATGTTATTAAACAATGAATAGATTACCAATGAGATCAAGGAAGAAATAAATAAGTTCCTGGGAACTAATGAAAGTAAACATACAACAACCCAAAATCTGTGGAACACAGCGAAAGCAGTCCTGAGAGGGAAGTTCATAGCATTACGGGCCTACCTCAAGAAACAAGAAAACATTTCTAATAAACTATCTAAGCCTACAACTTAAGGAATTAGAAAGAGAACAACAAGAAAACCCAGAGTAAGTACAAGGAAGGACATAATAAAGATCAGAGCAGAAATAAATGACATAGAGACTAAATAAGTAATACAAAAGATTAATTAAACCAAGAGCTGATTCTTTGAAAAGATAAACAAGATTGATGAACCCTTAGCCAGAGTCACCAAGAAACAAAGAGAGAAGACCCAAATTAATAAAATCAGAAACAAAAGAGAAGTAATATCTGACACCACAGAAATACAAAAGATTGTAAGAAAATACTATGAACAAATATATACCAACAAATTGGATAACCTAGAGGGAATGGACAAATTCCTACAAACATACCGTTTTCCAAAACTCAAGCAGGAAGATTCAGAAAACCTGAACAGACCAATAATAACTTAATGAAATTGAAACAGTAATCAGGAAACTCCCATCAAACAAAAGCCCTGGTATGGACAGGTTCACAGGGGAGTTTTACCAAACATTCAAAGAATAACTAATACCTATCCTCCTCAAACCATTCCAAAAAATTCAGGAGGAAGGAAGACTTATCAAGCTCTTTTAATGAGCCAGCATTATCCTAATTGAAAATTAGATAAAGACACTACAAATAAAGAGAATTACATCCCTGATGAACACAGATGCTAAAATCCTCAACAAAATATTAGCAAATTGGATCCAATAATATATTAAAAATATCATACACCATGACCAAGTGGGATTTATTCCAGGGATGGAAGGCTGGAACAGCATTACAAATCAATAAATGTGGTATGCCACATAAAAATTTGAAAGATAAAAACCACATGATCATATCAATAGACACAGAAAAAGCATTTGACAAAATCCAACACCCATTTTTGATAAAAACTCTCAGCAAAGTGGGAATACAGGGATCATACCTCAACATAATAAAGGCCATATATTGCAAACCTACAGCCAACATCATAATTGAATGGCAAAAACTAAAAGCATTTCCCCTAAGAACAGGAACAAAACAGGTATGGCCCATTTCACCACTCTTATTCAACATGGTACTGAAAGTTCTAACCCCATTGATCAGACAAGAAGAAAAAATTAAAGGCATCCAAATTGGAAAGGAGGAAGTAAAAATGTCATTATTTGCAGATGACATGATATGGTACATAGGAAACCCTAAAAACTCCATCAAAAATCTACTAGATTTAATAAATGAATTCGGCAAAGTAGCAGGACACAAAATTAACACCCAGAAATCAATAGCATTTTTATACACCAATAATGAGCTATCAGAAAGAAACTAAAAAAGAAAAAAAATCCAATTTATCATTGCAGCAACAACAAAAAAATGATACTTGGGAATAAACTTAACCAAGGAGTTAAAAGACTTGTACTTGGAAAACTACAGGACTTTAAAAAAAGAGAGGAAGATATAACATGTGGAATAATATACTGTGTTCATGGATTGGAAGAATTAACATCATTAAAAGGTCCATACTACCCAAAAATATTTATAAATTCAATGCAGTACCTATTGAAATACTAAGAGCTTACTTCACAGATTGAGAACAAATACTCTAAAAATTTATATGGAACCAAAAAAGACCCTGAATAGCCTCAGCAATCTTGAGAAAGAAGAACACAGTAGGAGGGATCACAATACCGGATATCAGGTTATACTACAAAGCCATTGCCATCAAAACAGCCTGGTACTGGCATAAGAACAGGCATATACATCAATGGAAGAGAACAGAGAACCCAGAAATTTACTCAAGATATTGTTCAATTAATATTTGACAAAGGTGGCAAGAGCATGCAATGGAGGTAAGACAGTCTCTTCAATAAATGGTGTTGGGAAAATTGGACAGGTACAGACAAAAAAGTGGAACTAGACCACCAATTTACACCATACACAAAAATAAACTCAAAATAGCTAAAAGACTTAAATGTAAAAATCCAGACATCTCACGTAACAGAATTTCCATTAATACATCACCTAGGGCAAGAGAAACAAAGGAAAAAATAAATGAATGGGACTAAATCAAACTAAAAATCTGCACAGCAAAGGACAACTGCATCAAAATGAAGAGGGAACACACTGTATGGGAGAACATATTTGCCAATAATATATCTGATAAGAGGTTAATTTCCAAAATACAAAAAGTACTCCTACCACTCAAGAAAAGGAAGACAAACAATCAGATAAAAAAGTGGGCAGAGTTCCTGAATAGATACTTCTCCAATGAGGCCAAGAGACACATGAAAAAATGCTCAGTCACTAATGATAAGAGCAATGCAAATTAAAATAACACTGGGGGTCCGGCTGGTGTGCCTCAGTGGTTGAGCGTCGACCCATGCACCAAGAGGTCGCTGGTTCGATTCCTGGTCAGGACATATGCCCAGGTTGTGGGCCAGATCCCCAGTGGGGGCATGCAGGAGGTGGCCAATTGATGTTCTCTCTCATCAATGTTTCTCTCTCTCTCTCTCCCTTTCACTTCCTCTCTCTCTAAAATCAATAAAAAGGAAAATAAATAAATAATTGAAAAATAAGTGACACTGAGGTAGCACCTCACACCTGCCAGAATGGCTACCATCAATAAATCAACAAAAAAACAAGTGCTGGCAAGGGTGTGGAGAAAAGGGAACCCTAGTACACTGCTGGTGGGAATGCAGACTGGTGCAGTCACTATGGAAGACAGTATGGAATTTCCTCCAAAATTTAAAAATTGAACTTCCATTTGACCCAGTGATCCCACTTCTAGGAATATATTCTAAGAATCCTGAAACACCAATCAGAAAGTATGTATGCTCCCCTATGTTCACAGCGGCGTGATTCACAATAGCTGAGATCTGGAAATAGCCCAAATGCCCATAAGTCGATGAGTGAAAAAAAGATGTGGTACATTTACACAATGGAATGCTATGCAGCTGTAAAAAAAGAAGGATCTCTTACCCTTTGAGACAGCATGGAGGGAACTGGAGAGTATTATGCTAAACGAAATAAGCCTGTCAGAGATAGACAAGTGTAACACGATCTCACTTACATGTGGAATCTAATAAACAAAATAAACTGATGAATATAATAGAACCAGATGCATGGAAACATGGAACAGACTAACAAATCTCAGAGGGAAGGGGGGATGGGGTGGGAAGAGATTAACCAAATAATTTATGTGCATATATGCATTGCCCATGGACACAGAGAATAGGGTGGTGAAGGCGTGGTGTGGGCTGGGAACCTGGAGGAGGAGGGCAATGGGGGAAAATGTGGGAAATCTGTAATACCCTCAAAAATAAAGATAAAAAAAATGTTGAAAGATGCAACTGCCAAACATATACATAAATTAATAGGAATGCTGCACTAATAATTTCCAGTAGACGTCATCATTTAGTTTCCTTATGATAACCATTGTCTAATCTGAGTGCTACTTCACTCTTGTTAACATGCTTGTTAAAATAATCCATTTACAGTCGTCCCTTGTTTATTGCGGTTAATCCATTCCAGACTCTAGCAGTTGCACCTGGCGTTGAAGGATTCCTGGGGTGCTCGAATACATACGCCTACAGTCCATACGTACAGTAATTTTAATTTTAATTGTAATACAGGGGTGTATAATTGACTCAGACAACCGAGCACACGCTGTATCATTTTCACTGTCTCGATCAACTTTTTAATGAATATATTTGAAAAAAACCACGATAGAGTGAAGCTGCGAAAGTCAAAGCGCAAAGTGGCGAGGGACAACTGTATTCCCAAAGCCAAATTATTCAAATCAATGTTGTTAACCTTGTTATTGAGTGACACTTAACATTACAGATTATATCAGGTCCTATAAGATTATATATTATATTGGTAGAAAAAAGAATTTGAACTCTTTTTGCCAGTGACAATTTTCTCTTAGTTTAGGAATTCTTATTTCTTACCGAGGCCAGCTGGAAATGAGTAAAGTATTACAGAGCCTTCCTTAGCTGTTGGCCTGGAGTATACACATTCTCCAAAATATAAATCTTTGGCCAATGCTCTAACTGCTAAGCCAAAATGGCCAGGGCGAGTTTTACAGTTTAACACGTTATAGTAAAATTTCCTTGATTTAGTTCTTTCTTGGGGGAAACAAAAGAGTTTCCCTTAAGCTTTTCTTAGGCTCCTGCAGATTCCTTTCTCTAAGCTGTCACTGAATTACTAAAATATTTCTTCCAGTGAGGAAACAGAAGTTGGCGGGACTATAGCTTTATGACTGCTTTTTCATTTGAGACTCTCCTTGCTCGGGAAGGAGTTGTTTCTTTAGGATTTTAAGAAGCACCTCCATTCCTTGCATTATCACTGACTTAATTGTTCTCTATCCCTTCTCTCTGCTCCCTTTTCTCAAGCATCTGTTTAGCTAGTGTGATTTGTATTAGGCTTGTCATATTGTCCTCTTCAATAGCATCTACCAGTCTCTTGACTATGTAACACCTTCAGTAAACAAGGGTAAGTTTGTTATGTAGATTTAGGTCACTTTCTTCTCCATTGATGAGAGTTTCTAGAGATTGATTTATCCTCTTCTTCCTGGTAAGGAGAGGGAGACCCCTTACAAATGGAGATATTTCTATAAGTGTAGATGTCTCTTACAAAAAGGTAACTTACCAGTTTTCAGAGCTTTTCCTATGTCTACTGTTTCTTAAGAAATAATCACCCTAAAATAATCTTTATATCAAATTGGAATACTTTGGGGTGGCATATTCTGCTCCCCTACATTGGTCAAGTCATTAATTACTTTCTTAAACCTACACACATTCACACACACATTCCTCTGCACATTCACACTACTTCTTAGTCTTCACTGCCTTTCATGGAGTATATTGCTCTACTAGATTGTTAATTGGTGGAAATGAGCTTCTTGGGGTTACCACTGGAATAAGCATTTCCAGAGGCCTGCATGGGAGGATGAGATATGGTAGAAAGCTTTATTTCCATGGAATTACGTTTCTGGATTTCCAAAGTCCTGTTTCTCTTAGTCCAGTCATAGAAGAAGTGTAGTTGGGGTTTCAGTAGAGCTAAAATCAGAGCCAGTGTCCAGAGTTTCCTTTCTATGTTGGAGCTGCATCCAGTTCAACATCAGGCAAGCTGCAGTCCATTATTCCATTGTGTGTAGGGTCCACATGGTGGTGGGCCACACAGAACAGTGCAGGGGAGGGTACCCCAAACAAAAAGAGTCCCAAGGGTCCCAAAAGCACAAGAGAGCAAATTCCTTTGTTTAGGAGATTAACTATCCCAAATATTCCCATGTTTTCAGTGGCCACACACATTCTGGCCAATGACCTCTGTTCCCAGGTGTGATTAAGAGGAAGCACTTCCTCTAGTCACTCCAACTGTACTGGGCATGTCTCTATCTTCAGTTTGCTGGACTCCTGGGGAGTATAAAGTTGTAACTTCCTGATGAAGCTTCCCAAATGACATGCCTATAATGTCTGGCTGCCTCCTTTGCTCCTTTCCTGTTATAAATAACTAGCTAATTACAACAGTATCAAGATGACTATACCAAGTAGCCTTATTTTTAATTATTTTTTTTATTTTTTGTTAATCCTTACCCCAGGTTTTTTTCCATTGATTTTTAGATAGAGTGGGAGGGAGCGAGAGAAAGAGAGAGAGAAAGAAACATCAATGTGAGAGAGACACATCAAATGGTTGCCTCCCACACAACCTCGACCAGGGCCAGGGATAGAACCTGCAACCCAGGTACGTGCCCTTGACCAGGAATTGAACCTGAGATGCTTCCATCCACAGGTTGATGTCCTAACTGTGGAGCCAAACTGGCCAGTGCCCAAGTAGCTTTATTATAATGCTTTCTAGGAAAACCCATAAATTAAAAGCGAAACTAACAGGCCAAAATATATTTTAATATGTTTCTACAGTAATTGGACATGGGATCCAAGATTACATTCTTTTTTGTTTTATTTTTGTTTTTGTTAATTCTCACTTGAGGATTTTTTCCCATTGAATTTTAGATAGAGTAGAAGGGAGGAAGGGAAGGAGGTGGGGGGGGCATTGATGTGAGAGAGACACATAGATTGGTTGCTTCCCACATGCTGTCTGATTAGGCCAGGGATTGAACCTGCAACTCAGGTGTGTTCCCTTGACCGGGAATTGAACCCGAGGCCCCTTGGTCCTCGGGCCGATGCTCTAACCGCTGAGCCAAACCAGCCAGGGCTCAAGATTATATTCTTTTCTTTTTTCTTTTTAAACTTATCTTTATTGTTGAATGAATTACAGATGTCCCTCCTTTGTCCCCCCTTGACCCACTCCTCCCCACTTCTGCCCCCTCCTGCCTTCCCCACATTATTGTTTGTGACTACTGGTTATGCATATAAGTTCTTTGGTTTCTCCCTTCCCGCCCTACCTCCCACCTTCCCTTTGAGGTTCCTCAGTCTAACAACCAATTTGTATTCCTTAATCCCTTCATCTTTTTCACCCATCCCCCCAATCCCCCTCCAATCTGGCAAGCAACAAAAAGTTCTCTGTATCTATGAGTCTGTTTCTGTTCTGCTTCCTCATTTTGTTTGTAGATTCAACTGTTGATAGATATGCATTTATTGCCATTTTATTGTTCATATTTTTGATCTTCTTCTTCAAGAATACACTTCAACATTTCATATAATACTGGTTTGGTGGTGATGAACTCCTTTAGCTTTGTCTTGTCTGGAAACTCTTTATATGGCCATCGATTCTAAATGATAACTTTGCAGGATAGAGTAATCTTGGTTGTAGGTCCTTGCTTTTCATCACTTTAAATACTTCTTGCCACTCCCCTCTGGCCTGCAAAATTTCCTTTGAGAAAGTGACTGACAGTCTTATGGGAGCTCCCTTGTAGGTAACAGTGCTTTTCTCTTGCTGCTTTTAAGATTCTGTCTTTGTCTTTAACCTTTGGCATTTTGATGATGATGTGTCTTGGTGTGGATCTCTTTAAGTT
This sequence comes from Tadarida brasiliensis, assembly GCA_030848825.1. Taxonomy (NCBI): domain Eukaryota; kingdom Metazoa; phylum Chordata; class Mammalia; order Chiroptera; family Molossidae; genus Tadarida; species Tadarida brasiliensis. The sequence goes on along the minus strand of CM061280.1, from coordinate 51,885,537 downwards.
CATCTTGTTTGGGACTCTCTGTGCTTCCTGGACTTGTATGTCTTTTTCCTTTACCAAGTTAGTGAAGTTTAGTGTCATTATTTTTTTAAATAGGTTTTCAATTTCTTGTTCTCTCTCTTCTCCTTCTGGCACTCCCATGATGCAAATGTTGGTATGCTTCAAGTTGTCCCAGAGGCTCTTTATACTATCCTCATTTTTTGGGGATTCTTTTTTCTTTTTGCTGTTCTAATTGGATGTTTTTTCCTTCCTTATATTCCAAATCGATGGTTTGCTTCTTGGCTTCACCTAATCTACTATTGATTCCCTGTAAATTATTCTTTATTTCAGTTAGTGCATCCTTCATTTCTGACTGGTCTTTTTTTATGCTCTTGAGGTCCTCACTAAGTTCCTTGATGTTCTCACAAAATTCCTTGAAATTCTCACTAAGTTCTTTGAGCATCCTTATAAGCCATGTTTTGAACTCTGCCTCTGTTAGATTGCTTATCTCCATTTCATTTAGTTCTTTTCCTGGAGTTTTGCTCTGTTCTTTCATTTGGGACATGTTTCTTTGTCTCCTCATTTTGACTGCTTCCCTGTGTTTATTTCTGTGTATTAGGTAGAGTTGCTATGTCTCCTAGGCTTCCTAGGGTGGCCTGTTGTAGTAGGTGTCCTGTAGGATCCAGTGGCACAGCCTCTCTGGTCACCCAGCTGGGTTCTGAAGGTGCACCCCTCATGTGGACTTTACACCCTTCTGTTGTAATTGAGTCTTGATTGCTGTTGTCACATCAATGGGAGGGTTTTACTCAGGCTGATAAGCTGCAAAGACTGGCTGTGCCTACTTACCACTGACCTCTAACTACCTTGGATGATCAGTTGTTCAGGGGCCCATCACACAGAGCAAGACTTACTTCAGCAGAGCTCTGGTACCCACTGAGCCCATTCATTGAGTGTGTCACTTGTGGAGGTGGTTGGGTGGTGGTGCTTCGATGTGGTCTGAAGCTGTCCATTGGGTGTGCTAGCTCTGGGGCAAGGTCAGCCACTTCCTGTGTTCCGCCCGGGGCCACCAGGCATAACCTACAAAGCAATCAGCTAGTGGCTGCTTCTTGTGCTGGGCTTGGAGGTGCCCAGGCAAAGCCAAGCTGTGAACCAAGGCTGACTGCTTCTAGTGCCAGGCCTGGGGCCACTTACTAGAGATACGGGGCTTGCTATAGCCAAACGCTGCTTTTGAGAGAATTTAAGAAAATCTGAAGCAGGAGCCAAAACAGGTCAATACTATGGTAAAGCCACTGGAAACAGCTTGGGTTGGCCCAAATTTTGGGCGGGGCAGGGCCTCAGAGAATCATGAGGGTGGTGCAAACAGTATGAGTCAGGTTGCTGGAGTGCCAGATATGGTGCCTGTCTGCTGGTCTTGTGCGAGAAGGGCTCACCAAAGGAACAAGTGCCTCCACCAGCACGTCTCTCTGGGAGACAGCTGCCTCTCCAGCTCTCACCCCGATGCCAAACAACTCAGTTCTTCCACATATGTCTCTGGTGCCTTTCAAGCTGCCTTCCCTCCGTGCTGGAGCTCAGAGGGAGTGAGTTCGAGTGAGTCCATGCACGGGCCCTTTAAAAGGAACTGCCTGGGACTCCAGAAGCCTCAGTTCACACCAGTTTTTACAGCCAGAAATTATGTGGCCTTTTCTTCCTGGTGCTAGAACCCTGAGCTGGGCATCTGGTGTGGGACAGGGACCTCTTGCTCCTCAGGGAGGATCTTCACAGCCTACGTATCCCTTTTGATTTTTATCTGCCATACGTGGGTGTGGGACCAGCCCGTCCACGCCTGCGCCCCTCCTACTAGTTGTGATGTGGCTTCTTCTTTAATTTTGTAATTGTGCGAATTCCATTCAGCTCGATTTCAGGTGGTTATTTCAGTTGTTCTGTAGTTTAGTTGTAATTTTGATGTGCTTGTGGGAGGAGGCGAGCACCATGTTTACCTACACCGTCATCTTGACCGGAAGTCAAGATTACATTTTTATGACAAATTTCAGTCTATGTTAACTAAGGTTGTTGTGAGATCTCAGTATATTTATTCTCTTAGGCCAGGGTTTTCCACAAAGGCACTATTGACATTTGGGGTTGGGTAATCCGTTGTTTTGAGGGAGTTGTCCTGTGTGTTGTAGGATGTTTAACTATACATATAATTAAAAAACCCAATTCAACTTAGTACATTTGAAAATCTAATTGGCTTTATTAAGGGATTCATGAATCAGGCAGCATCCCATCTAGCAACTATAAGGGTGCTTGGTGGGGTTGTACAAAAGGAATGTTTTTGTAGGAAGAAGTATGAGACAATGAAGCGATTAATAAAATAAATGAAAAAAATTATTTTTGGACCAAGACATCTGGGGTGGGGGCGGGGGTGGCAAGGGTTTTTTATTATACAGATTATCTCTTTCTATGGGTGAGGGAGAGGGCCAACTAGACAGACTACCTTACTGAAGCTTCACCAGAAAATTCCAAACTGATTGATTAATATTACATTTCTAAGAGAGGTTGAAATTGCAGTTAGATCAGATATTAAATCTGGTATCATGGGCTTTTAGCACATGTCCCACCATTTTGAGCCTGTGGTTTTTCTCTTTATGTATTTATATATCTACTATGAACCTAGTTTGTTCATACAATACTATAGCTCTCTATGGTGATAACTCCTTTCTTGAATAGACCTTCTATCATAATTTTTTTAGACTGTTAAAGGGAAGGTCAAAGATTCTTCCTGAACCTTCTGGACCTTAAAAATATAATAATCACCGAAAGCCCATAGTTTACAGTAGGGTTTACTCTTGGTGTTGTGGATTCCATGGGTTTGGACAAATGTATAAGGACCTCTATCCACTATTGTAATATCATACAGTGTAATTTCACTTCCCTAAACATCCTCTATGCTCTGCCTATTACCCCCTCTGATCTTTTTACTGTCTCCATAGTTTTACCTTTTCCATAATGTCATATATTTGAAATCATATAATATGTAACATAAGGTTGGCTTCTTTCACTTAGTACTATGCATTTAAGTTTCCTCCACGTCTTTTTATGGCTTGATTTTTTTTTTTTTTTTAGTACTGAATAGTATTTCATTGTCTGGATGTATCAAAATTTATCTGTCCATTTACCTGACAATTATGAGTAAAGCTGTAAAAACATCCAAAAAAATAACCAGCTTAGAATAATTAATATCCAAAAGAGGCATTTTTGGGGTGGCAAACTCTGCTCCCCTTCAGCAGCATCCCTGACTACTGCCTGTTATGAGCTAGTAGCATCCCCCCCCCCCCCGCACCAATGAAAAATGTCTCCGGACACTGTCAAATGTCCCCAGGTCGGGGTGGTTGGGGATAAAATCAACCTCAGTTGAGAACTACTAGGTTAGAATATCTGGGACTTGGTCTTTTATTAAAAAGTTGTCATCACCTTTCGATGTAAACTGTATATACAATTTTCAGTTATTGCCAGTTATACTATTTGTTTGTACCACCCTTATGACCCTCAGTGTACTTCCTGTATTTGAAGAGTTAAAAATAACCTTGTCTATTTTCTTTGATTGTGAAATGATTATCCAAGTAATTTTTAATATCCTTACTCAAGCCCCATTTTCATGCATTTCCTCTTACAAAGCAATACTCTATAATATACCACAAACAGTTCATCTGTGTTGTTTTCTTCATTGGTCTCTGATCTGTGTGTTATGCTGACTTGCCATTATTTTTAAAGCAGTGACACTAGACTATTTGGGATAAATGCATTCATTGCTTTGTAACTTTGCTGTAAAGATTAAAGATATTTTTATTTTAATATTTTGGGGGATTTATTTTCTACTAAGGATTTTTAGCCAACATTGCTTTTTAAGGAATCATGTTCTGATGATTTATTTGTTAAGTTTATCCTTCCAACGTAACTGCTGCTATAAGCTTGAAATGCATCATACATTTCCAAGACCTGTCAGCCCACTAAAATTTTGATCCCCCTCCACTCATATTCACAGGAATTTTATACAGACAGATTTCCTATATAAAGATAACTTTGATTTTTGTATAAACCTCACTGTGTCATTTAAGTAATAAATAATGGTGCATGAACTGGTTTGACTTTGCTGAGACCTACTAAAAGCCTTTTAATAGAAAACAATAGGGAATGTCAAATATTAAATCATGATCTCACAGAAGCAATTTTTCTTAGAAAGACTTTCATCACAGAAATTTTATCCTTGCTCAGATTTTTCCAGAAATTACTTCTGGTTAAAATCTATTGTGATGCTTTCTGCAGCTTGTTTACCCCTGATTTTATGAATAAAAAGCATACTTTTGATATGTTGTTAGCTTTTATCTTATTTAACTTTTATCTATAGATAGATTTAGAGACAAAATGAGATTATGACTTTATTTTAGGTTAGATATTCACTAGGAGATGTGGTATAATAGCCACATGCATGTTTAACTGTATATGACTGGTTGCTTTGAATCAAATAAGCTAGAATTCCCCCCAAATGAGCCACATATTTTTACTCTATCTTCTTACCAGTCTGTGCCCTCAAACCCAGACCAGCTGTCTCATAACAGAGACCATGTGAAAGGAATGTAGATTTGGCAGAGTTCAGTCACCACTACAGAAAAATATCTAGGATAATATAAACTACTAGGTCTATTTATTTTACTCTTTTTCAACTACAATATGCTCTCTGTGAGTTTTGACTCTGTCTTAATTTTTACAACTCATATAGATCTATTTAGAGCAGTTGAGAAGGGGAAATAAAAATGAAAACCAAACAATACTCAGATTACACATTCTGATTTTATGTAAACACAGTGTGGGTATGTGGAATGTGAAAAAGTCCTTTTCACAGCTGACCACAATTTTGGACTTTTCCTTATCTCCCTCAATCCGTCCCTCTCTTCCTCCCTGTCTCTCCCACTTCCTGTCTTCCTTTCTTCCATTTCTTGATAGAAATGTTTAACTGGTGATAGTCCTCATTACACATGCTACAAATGTGTTCATTGCTGAAATAATAATTTAAGTAGACTGAAAAATAAGACTGTTGACTGTATTGGACCCTAAAGGAAATGAGTCCTAAGACACCTAAAAGATGTAAGTTGTGGTTAGGTTGTAGTTTATATTCCTTCATTACAGATTTCCATTCTAATCTAGTGCTTCATATATGGAAGGTTCTTAATTTATTTTTCTTTAATCTGGGTATCCTTACTTTAAAAGTAAAAAAAAAGGATCCTGTATTCTTCTACATTTAGTTTCTTCAGTGATCAAGATTACTTCCTCTTCCCCGGTGGGGACAGAAAATGCTTTTGTAGCATTACAGTGCAATATCTTAAATAGGCTCAACTCACACTTAAAGTGTATTAGAATTTATCCTTTGTTGTATGGAAGTTATTTTCCTTAATAATAAAATATGTTAGTTAAATCATTTGCTACTACAAATTCATTGAGAACTAAATATTTACCATATATCCCGTCTGCAAAGCACTGGGGATGCCAAAGGATGAGATGGCGTTTCTGCCCTCAGGAGCTAACAATCTAGTGGAAGAGAAGAAGATACAAATAACTATGGTCTGGTGAAACAAGAGCTATAATATAGAACTGTACAATGTACCATGGCGAGTAGAGGAAGATAACCTTGTTAAGGGAGACACAGAGTAGGCTATAGAGGGAGAACACATTTGATCTGGTCTTGAAAGGTGGATAAGAGTTTACCAGTTAAAGGAGTAACAGTGTATGTTGGTGGTGGGGGTAGGATCCTTTCCAAACTGCTGGAAGAGCATGAGCTAAGGCAGGAAAGCACATGAGTTATTTGATGTGTGTGTCATATGTTCCAGTGAGGCTGGAGCATAAGTTTTAGTTGGACAATTTAATGTGTGTAACACTAGAATGACAGAACCTTGAGTGCCAATTAATGAATTTGGACTTTATCTTGTAGGCAAAGAGAACCACTAAACTGTTTTAAGCAGTATTCTGGCATGATCTGGTTTCCATTTTATAGACCAAATTTTAGTAGCAGTATTGAAGATGAATTCAAGGGAGAGGATATGGGACATAAAGGAACCAGTTAGGAGTTAACTACAACTGTCCAGATGAGAGATGTTGAGTGTCTGAATTAGGACATGCAGTATAAAAAAAAAAAGAAATATTTTGTATGCATGATAGACAGAACTTATTGTACATGGAGCATAAGGAGCAATAAAGAAGAAAGACCCCAAGGCTTCAGCTACCACCTAAGGGAATAGGACTTAGAGAATAGTATATGATTGGAGGTTTCATTGAGGTTGAGGAAGAAGAGGAGCAGGTTTAATTTGGAAAAGTGATGTTGGATGTGTTTGTTATATTTGTAGAACATTAGGCTTTTACAACTGTGGAACTAGAGTTCAAGAGATAATTCATATCTAGAGATATTGATTTGAGAATCATCAGCATATATGGGATAGTTAAAACCATGACCTGAGTGAAATCGCTCAGTGACAGCATATCATATGAGAAGAGAACAGGGAAGAGGACACATCTCAGGGGAAAGACAGGTTTTCAGAAGCTGGTAAAGAAGGAGAAGCAGACAATGAGACCAAGAAGTTGGGCTACAGATGTGGTAGTTAGACTAGAGGAGAACCAGGATATAGTGCTGTTGAGAACTGAAAGAGGAGAAGGAGAAGAAACAGAAGGAATGAGAAGAGAGAAGCTAAGAGAGGGAGAACAATTGACAGAGATTGATCAAAGAGATTGAGAAAGAGATTGAATGTTAGAGAGAACCAGAGAATGAGCAAGAGAGACCAAGAGAGATTGAAAAGGAGCACGAGATAGAGATTTATAGAGTGAGTTAGAGATACAATTTTGAGAGGGAATATACAGTTGATCCTTGAACAACATGGGTTTGAACTGTGTGGGTCCATTTATACAGGGATTATTTTCTTTTTTTATTTTATTTATTTATTTTCATTTTTTGTTCAGATAGAGTGGGAGGGAGAGAGAGGAAGAGAGAGAGAGAAACATCGACGTGAAAGGGACACATCGAGTGGCTGCCACCCGCACGACCAACCAGGACCGGGGACAAACTGCAACCGAAGTATAAGCCCTTAGCGGGAACCAAACCCGGGTCTCCCTGGACCGCAGGCCGACACTCTAACCGCTGAGCCAAACCGGCCAGGGCACAGGGATTATTTTCAATAAATACTTATAGTACTAAATGTATTTTTCTTCCTCATGGTTTTCTTAATATTTTCTCTAACTTATGTTACATATATAAAAACTAATTGTTTATGTTATAGGTAAGGCTTCTGGTCAACAGTAGGCTATTAGTAAAGTTTTCGAGGTGTAAAATTACATGCAGATTTTCGACTGCTTGTTTTCTATACTCCTAACCCCTGTGTTGTTCAAAGCTCAACTGTAATTGATCCAGCAGATCTTCAGAAGATGCAGAACAGGGGAGATGGAAGTTAAAAGCACAGATGAGGGAAGTTTCTTGGAAAATTAAGAGGACATTTCTTCCTCTATGTAGAAAAGAAAGGAGTAAGACTGGATTCAAATACATTTTCAAGGTATAGGTAAGGGAAGTCAAGTGTTCAGACCTGATGACTTTTGATTTTTCTTAAGAATAAGAGAAAAAGTCATCCATGACCAAGACAGTGAGTTGGCCCTAGTGAAATAGGGCTGAATAAAAGCATTAATGCTAAAATTTTAAGGACCAACTGTTGTAAAAAAAAAAAAAAAAAGTCATAGATCTGCAATGGAACCAACCAGCAAGAAAATATGGATTTTCTCTTCCTCTCAGAAGCCTGTGAGCAGGAAGAGAAAAAAACAAAAATGAAGGAAGGATGTATTATGTTGTGAATTGGCAGGTCAGATGTGGTAACAGGTCAGGGGCATAAGATAACGGACCAGTGATCAGTGATGAGGGTCAGGTAGCCATGTAAGTGTAGTCAGGAAGAGGCTGATAGACCAGGGACTTAGAGAATAGTATGTGATTGGAGGTTTCATTGAGGTTGAGGAATAGATTTAATGGGAGTGAACAAGTATATTTTAAAGTCTAATTATAAGGTTAGAGTCTTGCACATTTAAACAGAGAATCAGTTATGGCTCAACTAATTTTTATAACTTAAAAAGTAATGTTGAATAAAACATGAGAAGAATCTTTAAACTCCCGTGAAGCATGTGCCTGTGATTACAGTTGTGAAAGCTTATATAGAAGATCAGAAACATTGAAGCTGGAAATGAAATGCGTGCTCTCGCTCTCTCTGAGTTTGTGTGTGTGTGTGTATACACACACACAAATACATTTTCATACATATGAATATTTCTTTCAGCCTATTTAAAACAAGATAAGCTTGAAATAAATTTGATGAGTCTGTATTTAAGGGGAAAGGGAAACACTGGATGTAGAGGAACTAATGGAAATTATTAGGGGCTATGGTCAGATTATTGGTAGTGGGACTTAGAATTCAGAGTGAGTTTAATATGTTGAATAAATGGTTAGAAATCAACCAAATTCAATTAGGGCATGTTATGGGCACCTGGGAAACAAACAAACAAAAAAAAAGGGTGAGGATGGCCTGGCTTGCTAATCATAAACCCTTTGACTTTTTTTTTTATTCCTCACTAAATATGTGTTACATTAACTTAAGATGTGAGTTGGTTTTCCTTGCTAATAGGAAAAAACTGCCAGTTGACTCTACCCTTCACTCTATCGACTCTTAACTCTCTTTGTTTCATCCCCTATTCAGTTGGTTTCTAATTATGTTTGGTTCTATCTCAGAAATATCTTCTTGAATAGACCTTTATACCTCTATGTCGACATATTGACCTTATGTTTGCATAAAATTTACATATGTTACCTGGTAAATTTTGCTCATTTTTGCCCACTTAAATGTAATACACTAAACAACAACAAAAAACCCAAAACAAAAATACTAAAGGTAAATTAGACTGTATATAAAAATTCTCTTTGAAAAGGGACAGAGCTCTAGTTAATTTTGCTCTCATAGTATCCTGAATCAATATGGTTTCCATGATTAAGAAAGTAGAAAGCTAGTTATAAAAATTTAACTTTGTCCTATGCCTGTGAACCCAACCTTGATCAAACCAAACTTGTATTCTCAGCTCCAAGAGAGCATTTGTTCTCACTGTCTTTTCTGCTTAATTTCCCTCGGTTGAAGTGAAATGGATGAAGAATTTTAATTTGTCTTTTTTGCATTCAAATATAAAAAGTCATTGAGTGTTAGTTGAAAATTTATGAAGTGACAGTCTTGTTAATAAAGATAAATGAGTTGGCTTATTTTATTAATATTAATGTTGCACATAATGTAGGTTTGCTAAGTAAATATAAGGTTACATTTTGCAAATTTTGCAAACTAAGAATCTATGGCAATTGCAGAGTGTAAGGCCAAATTAAAATTTTCAGGTGCATTTTAATGGTTGGTAAATTTTAAAAATTGGAGAATTATTTGTTTTTATTTGAAATATTTTGAGGAGACCTGGTTACAGCTTTAATGATTTCCAGCATTTGTAGTGATGTCTCAGTCATCATACTTACAATAATGAGGATTAATGCAAAACATACAGTTACCTGGTAACTGAGAAGCAGAATCCTCCATGCTCTACAAGTCATTCCTGTCACTATGAACTCCACAGTGGAGACACATGTCTGACTACAATGAAATGCTTATAGTCTCAAATGAGAAGTAGGGCCCACATTTTCTTTGGGAGATAGGGATTACATTACTAGTTAGGGGGAAATGAAAAATGGAAAAGAAGAAGGCCTTGGACATATTTTCATTTCACTCATTCATTCAATCGTTAAATATTTATGAGTACCTATTACGTGCTAGGTCTATGACAAATAAGACAAAGTCCTTGCCCTCATGGATATTTATCACTTTACTTCTCAGTGGTGGTCATTTGCTCCTTTGGTGTTGTTAATTGTTTGGGGAATTTGGCTGGGTCTTTGTGGTCAAAGTCCTAACTTACTAAAGATGATTAAGATGTTGAGATGGAGAGAAGGGAGGAAAGTTGTAGCTGAACAAAATTGATGTGAAGCATCTAGTTGTTCTGTCCTTACCTCTTTCCCTTTGACTGCTTGTGTAACTTTCACAGTGGATTAGCAAATGTGATTTGTTTTATAGGCAACACATGATTCCATTTCAAGTTTTCATGATCATTTTGGAAAGTGACAGGAATTAGAAGCCCAGTATTGACAGCACATGAGCTAGGGGTGACATTTATTCCAGACCATTTTTTTCTCTTTTTATTTTTATGGTGTAAGTTGTGATTACAAGTGTAACTGTATTATTCAGTGTTTAAATTTTATGTTGTAAAAGGGAATATTAATGTATAAGAGAGGAACACAATGTAAAAATTGAGTCACATCTTTGGATTTATTGTAACATTAGTTTTCTTACTTTATACTCATTAATGACTCAGGAGCACTGTCAATGCTAATGAATTTGACCAAAAGTTATCATCAGAATGATGCTCAGAACTTGTGTACATTTGGGTTTAGTAGTACACCATTCTGTACTTTAATAGGGACCATGGTCTTAAGGAATTTAGTTACTTCTTGCTTTCTTAAATAAAAGTATTTGCATTATGACTCAAAATCACTCTGTCAATGATACATTAGAAATATGTATGAAAAATAAAAATCTATAAATCATCCAGATGTTTTAAAAACATTCAGGTGTGTAATTTCATGGTCTAGGACAATTAACCTCTAGATTGACTATTTTTCCCAATATCTGAAATTGATATTGTAGATAATGTAAAGGGATCAGAAATTAATGCTATGTTAGTCTCTTTTCCGATAAGACTTGTGGCTTTTTTCTGAAATTTTTTTTCTTTTTTAAAAATAATTTTATTGATTTTTTTGAGAGAGAGAAAGGAATGGGGGAGAGAGAGAGAGAAACATCAATGTGAGAGTGAAACATCAATTTGCTGCCTCCTGCATGACCTCTACCAGGGATAGTGCCTGCAAACTGGGCATGTGCCCTGACCGGAAAGGAACTGGCAACCTTTGGTGCATGGGTAGACACCCAACCAATTTAACTGCACTGCCCAGGGTTCTAATATATCCCATTGCAGTATTAGAAAAATTCTTGTTTCACAATCTAGGCTATGTGCCTTTGTTTTGTGTAGAGAATAGTTAATTTCTTTTTGACAGAATTTCTAACTTCTAATACCTCTATGTTAGTATTTAGGTATTTTGTATTTTGATGCTAGGAACTTTAAAGGAAAGTTACAAATGGTTGCAATTCTTTTACCGAGCAGCTAACATCTGTTTCCATGGCAGAAGACATATAAGTTATTGTCAGTCTCGACAATACAGAAATAAAATCAGCTTTGCTCAAGCAAGTTTTCATTTAGGTTAATAATATTAGAGTAAAATCCCAGCTGAGTCTATATCAGGAAATCTTTTATGCTCTGATATCATTACACATTCAAGAAAAACAACCTTTCCTTTAAATAAAATGAGAGGGAATTGGTTTAAAACTGAGTTTTAAAAAATATATATTGGAAAACTGTATATAGTGGAGATATATACTCTTGCTCTGTTGGAAAACTATTTATCTCTGACTCTGAGACTAATCATATTATTAATAGTCATATACACTCTGGACAACTTGAAAAACAGTTTTTTCAGTTCCATAAAGTCCATCTGAGATAGCTTCTCTTACCTGAAAAACCCTGTTTGATTCTGTCTCTTTATGAGATTATTATGTTTTTACATATTTTTTGCTTTTGCATGTGTATGCATATCATTATGATACTTTATTGTTTATAGTCTTATATCTCATTTCTTCACCTTGATGTGGACCCTATCAAATATTACTGATCATTAACAGATATTTTCTTGGTGAACTAGTTTAGGGGCCTACATCTTATTTCCAAAGGGCTCTTGCATACTACTGGTCTGGTGACTCCAAACCTCCAATGCTATTTTCTTTGGATAAGTTGGCTCATGGCTGTGCATGAGTACATACATCTATATTTAAGATATACTTAAGATCAATCATATTTCCAGATGGCAATTCCGATACATATTAGAATGACTGAAACCTTATGTTTATAGCTGTACTAGGATGAAGTGATTACAAGTGTAGAAGAGTCAGATTCAAGTACAATTGCAGTCTAGGCACAACTGTCTATGACAAGGGCAAGTGGCCACGTTGTACAGCAGTAGGGTTTTATAGTGTTTTTTCTTAAAGATGTACAACCATCTTTATAAGTGAAATCCTATGTGAAACCTCAATATCTAAAATAATTAAGAAAATGGAGTTGCCCAGATTAGAGAGAGAGCTTCGTCACCTCATACTATGACTCTTAAATAACCTCTCTGATGTCTTATAGCTCTGAGAAATGAGATTGAAATCCACTGGGGTAATATAAAAAGTTTTTTTAAAAAAAATAATTGATCATTGCCTTTGTAATTTTCCCCCCAATTTTTTTTACATTTCACAATTGGAGTGTCAGCTCTTTAGGAAAGGCATATCAGTTCACTTAAAAATGATAGCCCTACTGTGCAAACTGGAATCAGGAAGAATTAAAAACCAGTCCATCTTAATAAAAGATTAAGTAAACATAAAAAATCATGTAATCTGAAAGGTAAATTTCACACCCCACCCCATATCTACTACACTGACAGAATAGGCGATAATATATTTTGAACATCTACTACCTGCCAGGCACCCTGTCGTGTGTACTGTATTCTCTAATTTAAATCTCACAACAACCTTGGGCGATAGAGATTATTTATTTATTTATTTATTTTACAAATAATGAAAATTTGACTTGGAGAGATAAAGAAACTTCCCTAAAGCCACACACACACAGCTATGAGGTGGATAATCTGGATTCTGAACACTAATCTAGTTGGTTTTAATGCCCATACCCTTTCCATACCAGTGTTATGCTACTGTCCCAAGAATATAAGAGGTAGGCAAGGGTATCATGAAAGGTAAAGATGAGAGTTCTGAAAAATTTGCATAGAGATGCCTTTGATCACAAATGCCATCCTTTTAATTTTCTGCTATGTTTGTGTTTCTTTCATTTGCAATATATTTAGTATTTTCTTCTTTCTTCACTCCCTTTTTCTCCCATGACTCTCTAACTTCTTTCCCCTTTCCCTTCTCTCTCTCCTGCCACCTGCAGGGGACAAAAACATGTATATATTTTTCTATTCTTCTAAGTTCTGCTGGCTATAATAATAAAATTGACACAAGACTGATTAACAAGAGAAAATGACTAAATTTATTATGTACATACAGGGTTCCATAAGAACATGAGACCCAAGGACACACTGGGCAGTTGAGGCTTATATGCCATTCTGGGCTAAGGAGAGGAAGGCAGGGGTCTAGGCTTTAAGGGGAAAGCAGACAATTTACAAGTGGATGAGAAAGAACAAAGATGTGGTAAACAAATTGTTATTGGACCATCCAGAAACAAGGGGGAGTCTAACAGACATTGCAGGTTTTGCCATATCTGCCACACTTAAATCATTTTATGCTAAGGTTACAGCTCTCTTTCTTTTTTTTTTTTATTAATTTACTTTTGTTACAGATGTTTCTCCTTTTCCCCCCATTGACACCCTCCTCCCCCTCCCTCCCTGTCCCGTCCCCAGTTTTGTTGTCCATGTCCATTGGTTATGAGTACATGAGTACAAGTTCTGTGGTTCATCGCTCCCCTCCCCCACTCCCTCTTCTGGCAATTGTCAGTCTGTACCCTACTTCCACGTCTCTGGGACTACCCTGTTCCTCAGACTGTTATGTTCATTATATTCTAGAAATAAGTGAGATCATATGATATTTGTCTTTCTCTGCTTGGCTTGTTTCACTTAGGATAATAGTTTCCAGGTCCTCCTATGTCGTCTCAAAGGATAAGAGATCTTTCTTTCTTACAGCTGCATAGTACTCCATTGTGTATATGTACCATAGCTTTTTTATCCATTCATCTACTGATGGACACTTGGGCTGTTTCCAGATCTTAGCTATTGTAAATAGCACTGCTATGAACATGGGGGTACATATAGGCTTCTTAGGGTATATTCCTAGGAGTGGGATCACTGGGTCAAATGGTAATTCAATTTTTAATATTTTGAGGTAACACCATAGTGTTTTCCATAGTGGCTGCACCAGTCTGCATTCCCACCAGCAGTGTACTAGAGTCCCCATTTCTCCACACCCTCGCCAACACTTGTTGTTTGATGCTTTGTTGATGGCGGCTATTCTGACAGGTGTGAGGTGATACCTCATTGTTGTTTTAATTTGCATCTCTCTGATGATTAGTGATGTTGAGCATTTCTTCATATGTCTCTTGGCCATTTGTATGTCCTGTTTGGAGAGGTGTCTATTTAGTTCCTCTGCCCATTTTTTAATTGGGTTCTTTGTCTTTACAGCTCTTTTTCTTTAAGCAGATGTTTACATCTGAATTTCTTTCAGCAGGTAAAGGGGGACGACCAAGCTTCTTTTTGAGTTTTTTTTTGTTTGTTTGTTTCTTTAAACCAGCTTAAAATAATCAATATCCCAAAAAGCGTATTTTGGGGTGACAAACGCTGTTTCTCACATCTTCACAGTTGCATAGTCTTAAGGGTTCTCCTTTCTTTTAGTCATGGTTTCTTTTGGTTACAAAAAATGGAAACTCTTAAGATCCTAAAGTGGTAAAGTTATTGGAAGAATATAGAGATGTTTCAGAGTGCAATGGCAAGATATGACTACTATATTGGAAAGTTCAGTGGCTCTTTCCACCTCTCTGTGAGTGCATAGTTTTTCTTATGCCTGCTCTTTCTCATGGCTTCTCTCTATACATCTGCTTCTTCTTCACTCACACATCTGCTCCCCTTAATTGCCTTCCTCTTCTGAGTCATCTTCAGCATTGCTTAATATGGATGTCTAGGCCCTAACTCTGCAGCAGCTTTCAGATTCAGAACCTGGATCATTCCTTCATATCTGTAGGTTTTTAAAATTTAATTTAATTTAATTTAATTTGATTTAATTTAATTTAATTTAATTTAATTTTATCCTCACCCGAGGACATTTTTTGCATTTATCTTCAGATAGAGCAGGAGGGAGAGAGGGGGGAAGAGTGAGAGAGAAACATCAATGTGAGAGAGACACATTGACTGGTTGCCACCCACACGACCGCAACCAGGGCTGGGGACAAACTGTAACCGAGGTATGTGCCCCTAAGCAGGAACTGAATCCAAGACTCTCTGGTCCGCGGGCCGATGCTCCAACCGCTGAGCCAAACAGGCCAGGGCCATATGTGTAGGTTTAAACTCCTGATGGCATATGATTAGCTCAACCCAGCTCATGCCAAGGCGCTCCTCCTTGCATTACATGTTCAACTCTGGTCCAGTAAGCTGTATTGGTGTGGCAGGTCACGGGTTCAAATATGGTCTCTTCATAGAGGCTATAGTTAGGGCCTAAACCCCAAGACATGTCAAGTATATTTTCCTTTATATTATTAGACTTTGCTTCCAGACATACTCTCCTCCCTTATACTCTACTTACTCTAGATTCAGAGGGAAGGAGGGACCCCTGTCACTAGCAGGACTTTCTCCTATAAAGGAGGTCAAATTGTTGTACTTAGGATTTATGGTGGGAGACATGTTAGTTCAATCAGACCTGGGCATCTCAGAGTATAGCAGGAGGCTCAGAAACCTTTATAGGAAAATAAATGGAAAAAAATGTTCTTGAGTATTTGCTATTACATGGAGTCAATCCTTATACAACAACTTTTCAAATGAGCATGAACATGAATAGCCTTTACTGTGTGGCACAGTTGCTTTAGACATGGGTGAGAAACATGAAAATAATTCACTTTGCCTGAAGTTGACTTACTTGTGCAAATAGTAGGGAATATATTTCCATAAATTAAGATGCTTCATTTCTAATGGATTCATTCATACTTGAGAGAGAGTACCCATGATGCTATAGCTATTTAAGGCCTGGTAATATTATGAAATCACCTCAAAGAATATCCTCAAACTAGTGCAGCCCTCTTATAGAGTGTGTGTGTGTGTGTGTGTGTGTGTGTGTGTGTGTGTGTGTGTGTGTGTGTTGAGAATGGATAATTGCAGTGTGAGGTTGTGTAATGTTTGTGATATAGGCTAATGAGGTTATAGCAGACTTCGGCTCTAGGAGTTATGATTAGAGAAGATGTTAAGAGTTGTGATATAATAAGGACTAGATTAAGAGAAGTCTAGGATGCATGAATCTAGTCTTGATGTATCGTGCTGTGAATTTGCAACTATTTAATTTTCTAAAAAGGTTTCCTTGGTACTCTTTAGCCATCTTTCATTCTGAACATTAACTAAGAAAGTAAAGATGATGGTCATAGTCAACAAGTCTTCAAACCTGGCAGCCAATAACTCTCAGGTTTTTGAGGTTTTCCTAGAAATGCTTTGCTTCTTGATACCACCTCTTGCTTTCCCCACAGTGTCAGTAGGCTTCATGGTAGCATAGGGAGAGCTAGCCACTCTGTGGTTGCTTAGGCTTTTCTACCTCAGGCTCTTCATCTCTTCATATATGATGATTCCTCTAAAGTTCATGGATGATGACTTCTCAATTCAGGGAGGCCCGCTCCAGCCAGCCTAACTAAAACAGACTTCCTCATACCCTCATCATCTCACTTTATACTATTTTTCCCTACATTTTACATATCATAGTCTGCAGTTATTTTATGCTTTATTGAACATCTTCCCCATCAGACTGTAAGCTCTGAGAGGGCAAGGACTATATATATATATATATATATATATATATATATATATATATATATATATATATGTCAGTTACTGTTGTTATTCCTGGTGCATCATACAGAACCGAGCACATAAAAGGTGTTCAATACGTATTTGATGGATGGAAAAATGAAGAAAGCTGAAGCACACTATCATCCATGATTACAGAGGCGCTATAGAAAGTGAAGCCATTGATTCACTTTAGAAAACAGATAAATCTATTGGCATACTGGCTGTGTCTCTTGTGTTCACTTGGGTAGTATTAGTGTTATCCATGGAGAAAGGAATGAGGGATTTGGGCAAATCATACTACATGGAAAGTCCCCACACCTATCTTTTAAAAATAATATTTATCAAAATTTAATACATGTATTATAAGTGTGCAGGATGATTTTTCATACACTGAACATAGCCCTGTAATCAACATGCAGATCAAGAAACAACAGTGTTAGTACCCTGGAAGCTCCCCTCATGCTTGCTTCCAGTCATTATCCCTTCAAGGTTAAGTGCTATCTTGTCCTCTAACAGCATACATTAGTTTTGCCCGTTTTTACTTTATATAAATGGAGTAATAGTTTGTAGTCTTTCAAGATTATGTTTGTGAGATTCATCCATCAGCCGTATTGATGCATGTCCACACTTAATGTTTTCAAACAGTGAAAACGAATTCTAAGACACAGTGAGAGGCCAAGGTAATGGGAGAAGGAGGCTAAAGGGAGCCATCTTTTATTATATTCATTTGGCCTTCTTTGCTTCCTCTGGCCTTGCTTCCCAAATCTTAAACATGTAGTTTACAAATATCTGCCCTTGGGAAAAATACTTACTGATCCACTGAAAATCCATCCCTGCTACTGCAAAAAAACCACAAAAAATATTTGAGCCCATGCTCTCTGCCTGAAGTGTGTTAGTAGTACCATATATATATATCAGAGGCAGCATTTAATTAAGGCATATGTCCTCAAGTTTACGGACATTGTTCTTTCCATTTTAATACATGACTTTATGAGAAACCTATGGGTGGAGGAGCCATAGAAAAACTGTTTTAAGTTTCTGGACTTTACACAGAGACAGATAAAAATAGGATACTATAGGTGATTTAAAATTGGCAAGAAAAGACCTTTATTCATTCAGTATGAAGAAATCTCCTTGAGTTATTAATCATGAATTCTATGTTTTTGTGACCTTTCCTTAGAAAAACTCTTTTAAAAAAGAAATGTGGCATCAAAAAATCTATGGAAGGTGTCGAGTAACTCTTTTGGAGCCCTGTGTAATGAGGAAGCATCCCCTGACAGAGGTTGCCAAGAACACACACATTACTAAAGAAGGCTGGGGAATTGAGGCCATCTGTTCAGCCTGGTTCTCAAGCAAGTATGCCTGGAGCCTGGGGGCTGGATGACATGATCTGAGAAAGAAAAGACCTTTCGTTTTTCATTTGATGATTATCAAGGTTCTTCAAGCCTAAAAATATGCCTGAAAACTTAAGGAATGAATATGGTATTCCTTTGGCTCATTCAGTGTGTGTATGCTTCTTTCTCACAAGCATTTTCAGACTTTATGCTGGAGACCACTTGGAGGCAAAAGACACCATTTATTTTACTGCTTCCACTCTTATTATTGCACATTAAAAAAAGAAAGTATTGTGCTGTTGCTTGGATAAAGAGCTATTATTTACTGGGCCTCATTTTAAATGTTTTTATTGCTGCTTAAAGTGGCCAAAATGACACTTTTAAAACCCACAATTTTGTATGACCTGCCTATTGAACCAAGCCAGGCACCACTTAAAAGGTCTTTGTAGGCTACTATGGCTCCATACACAATAATAATCAATACCACTTAGACAACTTTTTGAGTGCATATTAGGTGCCAGGAACTGGTAAACACTTTACATATATTATCTCATTTAATTCTCTGAATGATCTGGCAAGGCGCAGGTATCATTATTACTTTATTTATAAATGAAGAAAGTATGTCTTGGCCAAAGATAACTAGCCCTCACTCATATAACTTTTTATTCAAGCACTGGATTATGAATTCAGGTCTGTCTGACTCCAAGGCCCATATTTATTTTCTATATTATACTTTCCTAACACTTTCAGAATCCTGGCCTATTTAAATTTTTTTTTCCTTTATTGATTTTAGAGAGAGAGGAAGGGAGAGGGAAAGAGAGATAGAAGCATCAATGAGAGAGAATATCAACTGGCCGCCTCCTGCATGCCCCTCACTGGAGATCGGGCCACAACCTGGGCATGTGTCCTGACCGAGGATCGAACTGGTGACCTC
This sequence comes from Tadarida brasiliensis, assembly GCA_030848825.1. NCBI lineage: Eukaryota > Metazoa > Chordata > Mammalia > Chiroptera > Molossidae > Tadarida > Tadarida brasiliensis. Next base: position 51,866,522 of record CM061280.1, on the reverse strand, counting down.
CTGCTGCATGAGTCTTCACTCAACCAGTGAGCCATACCAGCCAGACAGAATCCTGGCTTATATTAATAAGACTCTGAAACAAACATAAGTTCTAATTTGGATATATATTTCTAGGCCCAACTGATTGTTTCCTAGTCATTTTTGACATATTGCTAAGTTTGGATTTTAGAATTAGTCCTATGTTTGAACCCTGCCTTTTCCACTTGTCACCTCTGTGATGTGTGGCAAGTTACTTAATCTGTCGGAACTTCAGGTTCCTCTTCTATGATGTAGATAAAATAATAGAACCAACCTCATAGAATTGTTTTAAGGATTAAAGGAGATTATGCAAATGAAAGCATATATCAAAATAGTAAAATATGTGGTAAGTGTTCAAGAAATATTAATAACCATGATCCTAGGAACGGGTTTTGAACTCACTGAATCTTGGCAATCCCTCTTCCCCTGCCCAATATTTAACTTGATTGCCTCCCTTGGAAGCCTTTCCTGTTTCATCGGGCCAGAAAATGTTTCCTACCATCCAGAGTTTAGGTTCACCAATTGAATGGAGGCTGTCATTACTAAAGGATCTTGTTTCTCAAACTTGGATTTATTTTTTAGCAGCCTGCCTTCTCATTCCTAAGATACAAAGAATAACCACAAATATATAAACTAGCCCCAATCAAATTAAATCTCATGGGTCCTATTATCTCAAACTTTAAAATGTTGTAATACCAGAATTCATGCTTATTTATCCAGCCCTGTGATTCTCATATATTCCAAACCAAAGTTTGGGACACATGGTCTGATAAATAATTTATCTTTAGATTTATAATCCAATTTATAAGATAAGATTTATGGAGACATAAAAATTAAATTGCATTTAGTTTTATATTTTTATGAAAAACTTTTATGGGGAAGAATATAGGAATTCCATAAAGTTAAACTCTCCCACAGATCAGGTACATAAGTTACTACACATCCTTCTTTTGCCTATCAGTAATCTCTTGAATATTCTTGAAAAGTACCAAGGTAAAGGTTATCAATATCTATTGTAATGTTAATAACTCGATTCTACAATTTTTTTTGATTTCTGTTGTATAGCTTTACTCTTATTAATGCAATTTTAAGCCTATAGAAACACATGCATTATCTAATTTTCGGTGTCAGTAAAAGTGATGCATATTCAGAGTGTGGGGGGAGATAATTAGCCCCAGGGTTTGATAGACATCATTTAGTAGTCATCCAGTTAATCTAAAAGCCTGCATATAACCAATTACCATTGTAATGAGAACTTTAATTTTTAAACTTCCTATTCAATTTCTTTCAATCATTGTTGCAAAACATTTGAGAGCCAACATTGCAGAGAAGTCTGTGTTAGAAATGGTCACAACCTAGGGAGCTAAAAACACAGATCACAAATGCAGAATTATCTTTTTACTTTGAGCATTATATAATTTAGGCTTTGAAAAACATTGTACTAAGGAGGAAACCAAGCAACTTTATAATGATAAAAAGTACTTTGCACCTGGCTGGTGTGGCTCAGTGGATTGAGCATTGTCCATGGACTGAGAGGTCCCAGTTCGATTCCTGGTCAGGGCACATGCCCTGGTTGAGGACTTGATCCCTAATGAGGGGTATACAGGAGGCAGCCAATCAATGTTTCTCTCTCACATTGATGTTTCTATCTTTCTCTCCTTTCCTCTCTCTCTAAGAAATCAATAAAAACACATTAAAAAAAAAGTACTTTGCAACCATGTTCATAAAATACCCACCCAAGGCCTTTTTTCTTCTGATTTTTCAGAAAAAATTCCACTATCTGAAGTGAATATAGATAAAGAACATTGAAGGCAGTGGGTTAACAAGATTCCTGTTTGGATTCTGTAGGTCTCTGTGTGACTTTTGCTGTAAAGGGCCTTTCCCGCTTCTCTTCTTCCATGCACTTCCCTCTTCTACCTGTTCTTAAAGAGATTGCCCTGTTAGTTGAGGGTGATTCATTTCTACTAGTAGTGAAAAGGCATTTTTATCTACCACTCTGAGGTAGTATTAATCTCCTAGGTCTTCATAAATTTCATTGTGAAGGGACTTAATTTGTTTCCATTATCAGAACTTTTGAGCACATTCAGTTATCATAATCAAAAAGCACTTAACTGCATGTGTGCTATGCCAAGAAAATTACAGAGACACATTTTCTGCCTCTGAGTGTTCAAGGTTAAGAGTAAGTGCCAGGTTTTGTGGATCACTGTACAGAAGGACGCGATGATGCATGATCTTCCTGGTTGGTGTGGCTCTGTGGTTAGAGCATCGGCCTGTGCACCGAAGGGTCACAGGTTTGACCTGGTTGTAGGTTTGATCCCTGCCCCAATTGGGGAGTGTGCAGGAGGTAACCAATAGATATGTCTCTCTCACATCAATGTTTTTATCTCTCTCCTTTCTCTCCCTCTCCCCCCCTTCTCTTCCACCCTCTCTAAGAATCATATCCTCGGGTGAAGATTAACAGGAAAAAAAAGATGCATGATCTTGAATTTGGCATGCAAACTTAGGGTCAGGGGGTCAGGCAAAGACAGAGGACTTGTGTCACAGTTGAGAGTTTCAGGGGAGCTGGGAAGAGATATGAGAAGTCCAGCCATGATAAGGACACAAAAAGGAGCCTGGCTAATTTTTGTAGATAGAACTGTGTCCAGAGGATCAAGTATAGCAAGAAGATACAGGCAGGAGTGGAGTTCAACATACAAGCAAGTTGGTCAGGATTCATGTCAGGCAAGAAGAAACAGGCAATAGAGTTTTGACCCAGATTCAAAACAGATAGGCATGTCCACTTGATAACACAGCCATGGATGGAATCTATATTCCTTCCCTTGCCCTGATTTTAAACAACATTTCTGATGTATTTGGATTAGGAATACTGGTTTGTGCTACTTCCTCAGGTGAGGCAAGCTGTTACAGATGCTGGATATTGCAATACAGATTGGGGTCCTGGAGTGGGCTCTTGTATTTTTACCTTTGAGACCACATTAATGTGAATAAACATTCATTTGAAGGTCAGATGATATCTGATGTCTCAGTGTTGCGGTGTATCTAGACCTTTTCTTAGGATTCCCTTTTTCTTGGCAGTGAAATACATAATGTAGGCTGACTCCCATCAAAGCAGCTTTTAACATTTAGAACTGAGAAACCAATTGTCATTTGAATAGATTTTTTTTCCATCTCTTAGTCCTTAAGGGTGATAGATATCATAGAAAGAAATTTTAGATTGTGGTGGTATATTCCAGGTGATATGTATCAACTTGGTACCTGTTTTTACTTCTTTTTCAATTTTTATTTATTTTTAATTTTTATTGAGGAAAGCTCGTCATCCTTTTATCTGCAGAACTTCATCTTGGACTTCTAGTCATCATTTAGTTTGATAAATGTTGGCTACTACATTGATTGCAACTGGGACAATGATACTATTTCTCCTTAGTGTAAACTGTGATCTGATAAGGTAACACTTTATTCCTTTTTGGAATAAAGGCAAACATAAGCCCATGGCTGAATGAGAGGGAAGAAGGCATGGACTTTAAGGGATGCTTAACAAGCTACTAATTACTCTTGATGGCATTATGCCAGTGTTTATGTATTAAGGATGATCTCTTAAAAATATTTATTGATTCTAGAGAGAGGGAGGGGTGAGAGAGAGAGAGAGAGAGAGAGAGAGAGAGAAAGAGATAGAGATAGAGAGAGAGAGAGAGAGAGAGAGAGAGAGAGAGAGAGAGAAACATTGATATGTTGTTCCACTTATTTATGCATTTATTGCTTGCTTCTTGTATGTGCCCTGACTGGGGATTGAACCCACAACCTTGGCATATTGGGACAATGCTTTAACCAGCTGAGCTACCCAGCCAGGGCAAGGATGATCTTGATGTTGGAGCACTGAGCCAAAGAGTATAACTGGGAACCCTGGGGGTGGGGATGAGGTGGTTGAGGAGATTGTTCTAAAGAACTCTGGGGCAATCAGTTAAAACAATTAGGGCTTCACTTGAGTTTGACAAAATAAGTTCTCAGTGATACCTGAAGAATTAAATAGTCTCTTGGGTTCCTAAGAAAGGAAGAGGGTGAAATGGGAGAGAAAGGCGCCCAACACTTGTGCATTTGGTCTTCATAATAACATTGAAGAGGTATGTATTATTATTCTTGTTTTACAGTTGAGTAAACGGAGGCTCAAATAGATTAAGTAACTTGTTTAAGCATGTGGTTAAGAATGAGGGCTCTGGAGGAAGAGGGAGCTGGGTCTGAATACTAGCTTCCTCTAATTTCTAGCAGTATGACCTTGGGATAGATACTTAAGCTTTCTGTGCCTTGGCTTACCATCTATAAAATAGACATAAAATGGTACCGATAATCAAAGGAGTTTTGTGGATATTTAATGATATAATGTGTATAGATCACTTAACACTCTTCCATATCTTAGTAAGTGCTCAATGAGGATATCTTTGTAGTCATCATCATTATTATTACTACCACTACCACCCAAATGTGTCAGACACCAAAGCTCTTACTGTTTCCACAATATTGTAGGGACTCCAAGTGGTGGTAAGAAGAGCCAAGGAAAGTCAGTGTGCACAAGTAGAACATAAAAAGGTAAATGAAAGAAAAAAAGGAAGGGCAAAATTTTAAAAGGAAGGATTAAATGAACTTTATATTAAGAGGTATGATCACTAGAAGGCCACTGGCTAGCAATTGTCTCAAGTGCCACATTCAGTTTGTCCTACCCTAGAACAACCTTTTCTTTCTGTATCTCTAAGAGATCTAGCTTATAGAGAAAAAAATCCATGTGACTGTGGGGGCGGAAAAATAATTCTCCTACCTTTCTAAGTTCTTCTGGTTGGACTAGTAAATTAACATGATACAGATTAACAGGAGAAAATAACCAAATTTATTATGCATGTATAGGATTCCATAAGAACATGAGACCTGAGGATACGTTGGGCCGTTGAGGCTTATATGCCATTCTCGACTAAGGAGAAGGAGGCAGGGGTCTGGGACTTCAAAGGGAAAGTAGGCAATTCATAGTTAGATGAGAAAGAACAAACACATAGTAAACAAATTCTTTCCTAGCCACCCAGAAACAATGAGAAAGAGAGGGGAATCTAACAAACAGACTTTGCTTGGATCCTCCCTGTCTGCCACAGTTAGTTCATATGTGCTAAAGTGAATATGCGAATGTTCCCTTCCTGAAGCACGTTTTTTCTATCTGAATTTCTTTAGGCAAGTAAAGGAAGAGAATCAAAGGATCTTTCTGAGTCTTTTGTTTCTTGAAAATAACCAGCTGAAAATAATTAATATTCCCAAAAGGTATATTTTGGGGTGATGAACTCTGCTCCCCCCCTCATGATCAATTAATGAGATTGATCGACAGATCTTCATTAAACTGTTTGTGAAAGCCACTGTGTAAAATTCATATACTTGGTCTGGCCTCTAACTCAAAGGAGATTAAAAACTAGTTCTAAGGCCATTCACCTGCAATGAAAAATTACAGTCAACCCAACATGTTTATGTGTCTTACTGACCAAATCGAATCAGTTCCATGACATGTGGGATAGAAGGAATGATCATAAATTAATTAAATCTGTTGACCTTCCAACGTCATGGATTTTCTATGTGCCAAAAAGTACTCAAATTGTTGAAAAGCTGTGTGAAAGTATTATGTTGGGTCACTTTAACTCAGTTTAAATGATTTGCATGAACTTTGATGTCACTTCTTATGGATATTCAACACAACAGCACCCAGCAAAGTACCCAGCTAGGTGAAGTACCCTGGAAGAGGAATGACTCTAACATGTCTAGATGTACAGGAAATCTAACTTTTTGGTATCCAGATGGAGCTAAATTAGCCTCATAAATTCATCTTCCCTGTGATTGTTGGTTTGACCTTCATTCTAATATACAAATGAGAATAAATAGGATCCTTTTTACTTGTTCCTCTAGTAATTGATCACCATTTGTACTAATTCATTCTCAGTCTCTACCTTATTCTCTAAGGGGGACCAGCCAGATGCCTTCCATCTGAGAAATCCCTGGTTCCAAGCTTGAGTTACTTTCATGAGTATTAAAGTTCAATGTACAAAACTATTGAACAATAGCCGATGAAGATTTAACCCTTTTTGGCTAGGTGAGACTTTGAAGTTCTGGGTAGAAATTTCCCACATTCTAAGATTTGGACTTTTGATGTGGTAGGCAGCTGATACCTTAACTAAAGCAGAGTTCTTTTTATTCACTAGGTGGCAGGAACTCCTTAATATAAATGTGAGGGTTATCTATAAATGCATGTTTAGACCAATGCATCAGTAAAGCTGTCATCTTAGAGAAAGGAGAGTACATGAAAATGTGAGCCCATGAAATATTAAAACAGCCTATGAGGAAAGAAATCCTTTGTGTTAAGCACAGCAGTCTAGGATTTAATAATAGTGAAACAAGATTATTGTTCCTTTACATAATGCCATTTTGAAGACATTCCAGTAGTAAGTTAACCAAAATGGACTGAACTAATAACATAATTATTCCTATGTGTTTTATTGTTTAGAAGTTTCCTTCCTGCCGATCTCTGCTAAAATGTTATTTTATTATGGGGCTTTAACTCCTCTAGCACTCCCTAACCCCCTGATGTTGCTTTGTTTTTCTCCACAGCAACCATTGTATTCTGACATACTTTATATTTTACTTGCTTATTTATTTATTGTGTGTCTGATCTACCTACTTTAGAATGAGAGCTCCATTAGGACAAGGACTTTATTTTATTGCATTTTCAGTACTCAGAACAATGACTGGTGCATAATGGGTCCTCAACATATGTCTGTCTAATGGAGGGATGAATGACTATAAACAAATGAATGTAAATTCACCCTGACTTAAAAGTTGAATTTAAAATAATTTTAAAAAATACGTTTCATTAAGTATGATCAAAGCAAACATTCTATAGTATACATGTTTTAATTTTATTTTTTATCTTTATTAAAATATAAAATACTATCATCTATTCTAAGGGCACTAGTCTTCAGGTTAACACTTGATGGTACCTAAGGTAATTCATTTTTAAGTAAGTATGCCAAATTTGTTAGCGTTTTCATATCATTAGTCAAGATGATGAAAATTGTCATTGATAACACTACAATTTATGAGTATTTGCTCTTTGATTTTAGTTTTTATTTCTGTTTTGAGCAGTTGTGTGATATTTTAGGAAAAAAGAGGGATTAAAATTGTGAAAAAGAGGGATAAAACAAATATATATATTTGTTTTGTGGTTAAGTCATGACAGCACTAGTTAATTTTATCAGGCTAAGTTTTCATACTTTCTCATTTTTTATTGTTGACACTATTACTGATGTCCCCCACCCCTTTGCCCAACTCCACCCAGTCCCCGCCCTCTCCTCCCCTGATCTTCACCACACTGTTGTTTCTGTCCATGGACTATGCATATATGTTCTTTGGCTAATCCCTTCACCCTCTTTTATCCGGTACCCCCAACCCCTCCTCCTCTGAGATCTGTCAGTCTGTTCCATGTATCCATGTCTCTGGATCTATTTTCTTTGTCAGTTTATTTTATTCATTAGATTCCACATATTAGTAAGATCGTATGGTATTTGTCTTTCTCAAGAGAATCAGACTGTTTATTTAAAAGCTTGGGTTGATAAGACAGTAAGAAAAAGTTCTCTTAGCTTTGTTACTTACCAGCTAGATGACTTTGGCAAAGCAGTGAATGTCTTTATGTATAAATTTGGAATTATAATTTTTGCCTTATCTATTCATAGGGTTATTGAGATATATGAGAAATTATCTATGAAATGTAAAGTCCTATTCAACTATAAGTAGTTATGTGATGCTAGTAAATAATTTCATTTCTCAAATGATTTTGCCTTTAGAGTTAGTAGTATTTGTTGTTTTTTTAATGTACAATATTCTCATGTGATTCTTTCTTTAGAGTGAACTACAGTTGAGTTGAGGAGTATGTTAGTTAGTATTAGAAGAAATGCAGGGACAAAGAAGGTGTTTGTAGACCAGGCATCCTTTGCTAAGAAAGTGGTCATCAGTGTCAGCTTCTTCAGAGAGGGATAAAGAAAGCTAAAAAGCCATTGGACTTGTCTTTTGGGAGGTCATTGGTTTTATTACTCTGGCACTGGAAACTAAATTTCAGAAGGTCAAATAAAATGTGGAAATAGACACGTGAATTTAAAGCACTTTGTTATGTGGTTTGATGATGTAAGAAATCTGGTACTTGCTGATGAGCTTGGGACAACCTTGACACTGGATGATTAAGATAGGAGAAGGGGAATTCTGTGTCAGCATGCAGGATGGTATGGGGGAGAGGTCAAGTCACTTTTATCTAAAATACATTGTGTGGCCTTGGCTGGTTTGGCTCAGCGGTTAGAGCATTGACCTGTGGACCAGAGAGTCCCAGGTTCAGTTCCCGCTAAGGGCACGTACCTCAGTTGCAGTTTGTTCCTTCCCCAGTTGGGGTCGTGTGGGTGGCAACCACTCGATGTGTCTCTCTCACATTGATGTTTCTCTGTCTCTCTTCCTCTCTCCCTCCTGCCCTATCTGGAGATGAATGCAAAAATGTCCTTGGGTGAGGATAAAAATAAAATAAAATAAATAAATAAATAAATAAATAAATAAATAAATAAATAAATAAATAAAATACATTGTGTGGTCCTGGCTAGTGTGACTCAGTTGGTTGGGCATTGTTCCGTGCACCAAAAGGTTACTGGCTGGATCCCCAGTAGGGGGTGTGCAGGAGGCAGCCAATCAGTGTTTTGCTGTCACATTGATATTTCTCTCTCTCCTTCTTCCTTCCTTTCTCTATAAAATCATTTAAAAATCTTTTCTTTTTTTTTTAATATGAGAGAGGAAGGGAGAGACAGAAACATCGATGTGAGAGAGAAACATGGATCGGCTGCCTCCTGCACACCCCCCACTGCAGATTGAGCCAGAAACCTGGGCATGTGCCCCTACCAGGAATCGAACAGGGACCTCTCAGTCCATGGGATGACGCTCAATCCACTAAACCACACTAGCCAGGCTCATTAAAACATCTTAAAAAATTAATATATAAAATATATCATGTGTGTCTGTGAACACGTGGAAGGCAGGGTGGCGAAAGATTATATATGCCTAGAGGGGAGCCCAAGTCAGAGACCTAACAAACTGGATCCTCAGTCAAAACAAAAGGCAATAGGTTATTAACCAAGAAGCTAATAAATCTGAGGAAAAATATTGGTTTGTAGCTGGTAGTGCCATATAATTTAAAAATCTATAACAGTATGTATGATAAGCATGTGAGCCTCGTGTGTTTTGCCTGCGTATGAGCACTTTGTAGTTGTTGAACCGGGGTAGCTAGTCAGCAAGGATGAAGACAAGGTTCAGTTTTAGTCAGTCTTGATCATGGAAAATTTTTTCTAATGACAAGGGCTAGTGTACATGATAGCAACAACTTTGAAAAGTATCTCAAGTTTCCTGTTGAATATTCAGCATAGATGGACCTTACTTAAATTTATCTTCAGTAGTACAGAATCTCTCAAATACTTTTCTAATACCCCAATGTAAAATTTCGGGTATGCTCAGGCTGCCACGACAAAACCCCATAGACTGGGTGACTTAAACAAGAGAAGTTTATTTTCTCACAGTTCTGGATGCTAGATGTCCCATGTCAAGGTTTGGGCCAATTCAATTTCTGGTAAAAACTGTCTTCCTGGCTTGCAGATGGTTGCCTTCTCACTGTGTCCTCACTTGACTTCTTTGTACCTGTGGAAGGAGGGCTAGCTTTCTGGTGTCTCTTCTTTTTTAAAATGTGTTTTTATTGATTTTTTAGAGAGAGAGGAAAGGAGAGAGAGATGGAAACATCTATGTGAAAGAGAAACATTGATTGCCTGCCTCTTGCATGCCCCCTACTGGGGATCGAGCCTGCAACCCAGGCATGTGCTCTGGCGGGGAATTGAACCAGGACCTCTCAGTCCATGGGACGATGATCAATCCACTGAGCACACTGGCCGGGCTCTGGTGTCTCTTCTTATAAGGACACCAGTTCCATCTGATCAGAGACTCACTCTCATGACCTCATTACCGTAATTACTTCCTTAGAGGCCCCATCTCCAAATACAGCCAAACTGGGGGTTACAATTTCAACAGAAGAATTTGGGGGGGACACAAACATTCAATCCATAAGAAACCTCAACGGCATCACCATGATAAGGTTTATAATAACTAACTCTTATTGAGTACTCTTTTGGGGGTACTGGGTACTGTAAGAGGTACTTTAAGTGAATTATCTTATTGTATTAGTCAACTATTTGGTGTGTCCAGGAAGAGGAGAACAAGGAAATACAGGTATTGGTGGGCTTTAGCAGTCTTTAGCACACTCATTTAATCTTCATAGTAACCCAGTGAGGTAGCTTCCATTCTGGTCCCTATTTTACCACAACAATTATTTATTTGGCATTCACATTACAATCCCAGGAGGGTCAGTGAGAGGAGCTCTTTTCCATGTAATTATTTAAGACCCATCTTGTGGCTTTGGTTTCCTCTAAGACCCAGGACTCTTCCCATTTAGTTAGTAGATGTTTAAAGAGAGTGAGAATTGCAGAAGGGAGGTTTTTATGGGCCTTGCATAAAAGTGGCACATTGCTACTTTTCATTAGCAAGAACTTAATCACATAGCTATACCTAATAGCTGACAAGTGCAGGCTACCTGTGTGTCCAGGAAGAGGAGAACAGGAAAATACAGGTATTGGTGGGCTTTAGCAGTCTCTAGCACACTCATTTAATCTTCAAGGTAACCCAGTGAGGTAGCTTCCATTCTGGTCCCTATTTTACCAATGAAGAAAGGGTAAGCACTTAGCTCAAAGTAACAAAACTAGTGCTTAGGATGTGAACTCATTCTGGCTTCAGAGGTTTGTTTTTAATCACTATGCTCTTTTCTAAGCTAGGGATGAGAATGTTGTAAATATTTGAAGCACCCCTCAAAGATGTTTTAGCAAAACATTATATTTGGCTAAGTAAAAGATCAAACACTTTGTTTGGTTTTAATTTGTTTTGTTGCTAAGGAAGGAAAGAATAAGAAAGGAAAGAAGGGAAGAAAGGAAGGAAGGAGGGAGGGAGAACCAATAACTTTTTGTGCAGGTGTTAGGTGTTGGATTTCTTTGTTATATTCAATATTATGTGTACTTGTTAATACTAGCTTGGCCACCATTAGGGTCTTTTCCCTCATTGGCATAAATTATAGTGTTACTTGAATGTGTTTATGGTATGATTGTGATATCAAAGTATATGGAGTCTTTTGTCGGTCTCCACATAGGTACCTCTTTACAAAGGAAATTGTACTGTCCAGGGTGATCATGTAAATTCCTCTCAGAATTTGAATCTGTCCATATTGAGCACAAGTTGGAAGGTCAAGGACTAGGATGCTGCTTCCCATTGTGCTAGGGGGTTCCTGAAGTGATCCGGGACAGGAGGGATAGGAGCTCCCCCATCCCTTTCATTTAAGTAAATACAGTGCTGAACATAAATTACAATAGATTACCCCCTGTTTTGGGGGTCTGGGCTTCCTTTTCATTGTACCACATTAAAAGGGGACATTGGTTGGTTTGCAATATTCAACAAACATCAATTTTTTTCCATTCTTTTAGTTGCGAGTTCGTTTTTTGATAGATAATACAATACTATCCTAATTCTAGCTAAATTGCCCTAACAAAGTACAGAATATGAAATTCTAAGCTTCTAAAAGTTATTTTCCTACAATTCAGATGGTATGTTTCTTAAAATGCCAACATATCCCAAAGACAATTTAATTCAGCCTTCTTAAAGCACAAGAAGGAAGTATTTCGCTAGCAAAGCTGTTCTCTTAACAATATTGAGTGAAATTTCTCCAATACTGTAATAGACCTGGTAGCTTTTGAAGGTGGAGGGAGAGAAACTGTTTAGACAGAATGTGAAAGAGCTTAAATGTTTCCTTTCTATGTTAAGGAGAATAACACTCTGGGATGGTTTCATCTTAAAATAAATTTGTGTTCTGTGGTTGTTGTTAAGGGGATAGGGAAGTGTATTGGACTGACATGTTTGTTATTAGAAACCAAGTCAAGACTGTTGCCTGTGCATATATATGTGGTCAAATGAGAGTTCATAGACAATGATATTATGTCATTAGGCTTTCATCTGGTGCTGTTGATAGTAACAATAATATGGATCAGGCCTGTCTTACCAATTCTGAAACACTCTATAATCTGAGAAAACATTGAAATCAGACTTGCAGAACTGAATTAGAGATGTGTGGGTATTAAAATACTCCATCCAACTCATTTCCACATGTACCATCTGTTGTTTCCAGATGTACTATTTCCTAGAGGTGGTATTCATGGGCATGGTATTGTAACAACAAAAAATTGGCATTCCTAGTTCTGGGACTTAGTTCCCAGAAATACAAGTTTCATTGTCTGAACTTCAGGGAATTAGACTCTTCTGTGGCTAAGGATATGTCGTTACAACCATGGTAATGGAAATAGACCAATTCAGAGTTTATAAGGCATCAGGGAGCCTTCAAGTTGGGAATGGTACAAAGTTTCTCTTATGTGTCTGTAACTCAAGGTAAGTTGAGCAACACTATTAATGCTCCCCCCTTGGTAATTAGATATGCCTAGCTCATTGTAGATAAGCTGTTAGAGGTAGTGCTTCTGTGTTAAGTTTGATAAGGGAACTTATAAAACGCTCCAAAGGCTCTAGATGCTTAAAGCCTCATATATAGTCGAGCACCTTAATCCGGTGCTGTCTGTAAAGCAATTGGCTGTCACCTCCCTCAAGACCAATGCTTGCCTCATTAATACCACTGGAACAAATTATCACTTCATAGCCTAGAAATCTTCTGTAGCAGTTGTGGTGATTGATGTAACAAGGCTAAAAAATAATGATGAAATGCATGTTCCAGAAGACAGATTCAAATGGCAGGAGCTTCAAAGGCAATTAAATGTGACACAGAAGGAGTCTTCCTGGAATAAAGTATTTTCAAATAAATGGTTAGATAAGTGTGATAATCCCCTAGACTCACATTACACATAAATTAGCTTGCTGTGAATAATTATTTCTGAAGGCTTAGTGTACGTTGAAGTAAAAGTTTAGATATAGCCAATATATATATTTGATTTAAGATGAAGCAAAAAGGCAATGCTTTGAAACTGGCATATATGCTCACGATAAGGTTTATTTATTTGTAGCCAAAGTATTTGAATGGCATCTTTTGATATGCTTTAAAGTTTCTTGTTGGTTGGGAAGTAAAGAGTCATGAATACAGATGTCAAGTTTAACTGCCTTCTTCCAAACTGAGTCAAATGATTCTTATGATGTATTGATTCTATACCACTAAATTACTAAGTATGCTGTGGGGGGAACCTGCCTACTTAAGAGAGTACAGCTGTACATTAGATAGGCACATCAAGATTACTATGGAGGGGAAATTTAAGACATGTGGAAGTAACTGGAACAGCTGGGCATTGTGAAAGCACTCTGGCATCTAAAGCCTTGGAAAGGTAAACCTCAAACTGTCATTTTAGATCTGTAGATAATACTTCCTTGTTTTCTTGAAATTTGAACACTGAACAGGTTAAAAGAAGTACTGGGTCTGATGTTGCAAGACATGGGTTATTTTTATAGGGATTTTTTATTAGAAAGTTAATTCTAGGACTGGATTTCCAAAGAGAGTTTTAAGAATGAGTTATAATTTTGAAACATAGTGTTGTTTGAGGTAAGTGTAAAATGATTTGAGCTGTATTTGATATTTGTTTAAAGTTATTTTTTACTAATTTATTAGCCAAACCTGATGAGGTTATCTGTTAATTTCTTGGCAGGATCAAAGGCACACATTTATTTAAGGTTGCGTATATGTCCATCTCACTCCGAATTATCTATATATGAGTCAATGCAATTCAACAATCATATGATCACTATACTTTAATAATCAGTTTGACATTTATTTGTAACAATATATTGACTAGTCTTTTCAGTGATAGGATCCAAAGACTCAGAAATTTGTTTCTACTTGTAGAGGCCATCATTAACACTGCTATTTACTCTGCGGGGGTTGGAATGTTCTTATGAAATAAAAATTAAAGACTATTTTGTCCTAGCTCTTTAAAATAAGTAACACTTTTGTGCCAGGACACTGGTTAATATGTAGACCACCGACAGAAATATTTACCAACCAAGAGACACTAAGAAGCTGTTTCCTCTTTAAGATGTTTATAATTCACTAGATTAGACAAAAAGACACACACATCAATTAAGTAACTTATTTTTTAAGTGGGCTTTTAAAAATTCCCTTAATCTCTTAAAAACTTTGAGTTTGAACTTGAGAAATTCTGCCTTTACTTACCTGACTTGTTAACTGGTTAGAAATACTGAAATTACATACTGACATATCATGGATGGCAGAAAACACATATGACGAATGCGACAGCTGCTTGAAATAGAAAAAGCAATAAAATGACTGTACTTTTATGACACATTTATGGACTGGTAATAAAGCTCCTTCCTTAATCTCATTCTCCCATCACAGCACCCAAATGATTTGTGTAATTATTATTTTATCTATCTTTTTAAACAATGGAAAAGCAAGAAGTTGGACCTAATAAGCCAGCATTCATTTTATTGTTATGATCTTTCAACTACTTACATGCTCATAGTCATTTTTAAAAGAAAGCCCTGAGTTTTTAAGTCTTATCAAAAGGCATGTCACTAAAATCTCATATTTTGTGACAACTGACAAATAGTAATTGGAGTGTATTTTTTATACTGTGATTTAACACAAAATTGAGAATTGGTTGCTTATATGGGGGTAGTTATGTTAAAACACACAGATAAGCCTTTTAATCTGAACACTTGGCACCACCCAATTCCCAATTAATTATGTAATATTTTAAGAAAGGAAATATACTTCCATGTACTGAGTGCCCGCTTTGGGTCAAATACTGTCATGTATGTAAACTTATTTAACAGTAACTTCACAACAACATTGTGCCATAATAATAATAATAATTTTTTTATGGAGTAAGAAACCCAACCTCAGAAACGTTAAGTAGCTTCTCCAATGTCATACTAACTATTAATACTTAGTGGCAGAACCAGTATTCAAATGTACATCTGCCTGGTTCTAACTACTACATTACACAACTTTTAAATAAATGTGGAGAATATATTTGATAATAATGGCTAAATAGAAATACATTGGAATAAATCTGTATAATACTGATCATCAAGGTAAAAATATGCTTTAATTTGTTAAGTTGCTTTATCCAAGACACTGGGGTAAATTAAATGCTTGAGTGACATCAGAATTTACAGAATTGTGTTTATTATATTAGTGCTTTTTTTGTGAATTATAGTAATGATTGATGTCTAAGAACAGTTTACATATTTAATGGATAAAATGAGGTTAAGTAAAGTTATTTGCATGTACACATTCATAAAATTATGGTTTTTAAAGCCAGAATTTTTGTTTTCTATGACCTTGTATATAAAATAAGCCAAGTACCACAACTCAAAAATGATATTACTTCAGATTTAAACTATCTGTTGCTTGGTGTGAGGACTTAAAGATATTCTGGTGCAAATTGCTCTTTAAAAAGAGGGCTTAAGGGATCCCACTATATGGGAGACCATAATCGCCAATGATGCATCAGATAAGGGGTTAATTTCCAAAGTATATAGAGTGCTCATACAACTCAACAAAAAGAAGACAAAGAACCCAATTAAAAAGTGGGCAGAGGACCTAAATAGACACCTCTCCAAACAGGACATACAAATAGCCAAGCGACATATGACAAAATGCTCAATGTCACTAATCATCAGAGAGATGCAAATTAAAGCATATATGAGGTATCACCTCACACCTGTCGGAATGGCCGCCATCAACAAATCATCAAACAACAAGTGTTGGCGAGGGTGTGGAGAAAAGAGGACTCTAGTACACTGCTGGTAGGAATGCAGACTAGTGTAGACACTGTGGAAAACACTATGGTGTTACCTCAAAAAGTTAAAAATTGAACTGCCATTTGACCTAGTGATCCCACTTCTAGGAATATACCCTAAGAAACCTGAAACACCAACCAGAAAGAATATATGTACCCCTATGTTCATAGCAGCACTATTTACAATAGCTAAGATCTAGAAACAGCCCAAGTGTCCATCAGTAGACGAATGGATAAAAAAGCAGTGGTACGTATACACAATGGAGTACTGTGCAGCTCTAAGAAAGAAAGATCTCTTATCCTTTGAGATGACATGGAGGGACCTGAAGAGTATTATCCTAAGCGAAACAAGCCAAGCAGAGAAAGACAAATATCACATGATCTCACTTATTTGTGGAATATAATGAACATAACAGTCTGAGGAACAGGGTAGACCCAGAGACGTGGATGTTGGGTACAGACTGACAACCCTCAGAAGAGGGGGTGGGGGGGAGGGAAAGAGATAAACCACAGAACTTATATGCATGTACGCATAACTGATGGACATGGACAACAATGCTGGGGATGGGGCAGGGGGGTGGAGAGGAGGGTATCAGTGGGGGAAGAAGGAGAAACATCTGTAACAAAAACAAATTAAAAAAAAAAAGGGCTTAAATTAAGTATGTTCAGCCCTGGCTGGTTTGGCTCAGTGGTTGGAGCATCGCCCTGTGGACCAGAGTCCCGAGTTCAGTTCCCGCTAGGGGCACGTACCAAAAAAAAAAACAAACAAACAAACAAAAAAAAAAAACAAAATTAAGTATGTTCAGTTGTATAATATACATTTAGCTTTAGGTTATGATATAATCAATTATTTCACTGTGATTTAATATTGAAATATTTCTGCTGGATCAAAAGGCCAATTAATATGGAAAGCAATTGCATAATTCTACATGTGTAGAAATCTTGCAATATAATTGCATTCCTGTTATGTTTTCTACTAATAATTTATGAATATTTAAGGCTTTTTATTTTTTCCACTTTCAATCCAAATGACACTTTTTTGCAGAATTACAGAAAAAATAAGTTAAGCCTAGAAATGATTGTATTATTTATTAAAAATAATAACTATTCCAGAAAGTGTAGCAAAATAAGTTCCTATTTCTTCACCAGTGAGTCAGTGCTAAGCACCTGTGATAGTACTTTCAGTCCATGTGACTTTGTAGTTCTGTAACCTCTTTGAGCCCATAGCTTTCTTATCTATGAAATAGGATAATTACTTCTCCTGGTGTGCTATGATGATTACATAACACAGTGTATGAAAAGAATAATGAAAAGCACCTGGCATTGAGTACCTATCAAATTATTATTGAATAGCTTAATATTTGTGCATCTAATTCAGCATTTAAAAAATATGATTTAAGAACATCTTATAATCTGATGCAGAAATTGATTTTAAAAATAAGTAGAATCTTGATTATCATGCAACTGTTTATCAGATTCCATTGATAGCTTCCCCAGTATTGATCAAAATGATATAGACCTCTCGAGAGCATGCCTCCTTTGCTACATCTTACCCTCTTGTGTTTCACTAGTTTCTTCTCAAAGCAGAGTATTTTGATATGGCTGTTTGACATGACTATTTTGATGGAGACTTATTGACATAACCACATCTAAAGAATTCTATCAAATATAAAATCACTGTTTTTTTGCTTCCAAGGATTGTATATCATACCAACATTTCTGAACCTAGTTCTATCTCTACTACCCAGACTGCATGGTTCTTTATCTTCCTACTTTAGTTATATTTGAATTGTTTGGTTTTCTTTTTCATTAAAAGGTATTTATTTAATAGTTATGAAAAGCACAACTATTTAAAAATACATACAGTTGAGTTAACCTCCAAGTGAGGGGTAATTTTGTCTTCTAAAACCATCATTATGAAAGAGTATTTTCTCGTAGATTACGTACATCACTGTGGAAATCAATAGAGGGATTATTCTCCTACCTCATCTCAGTGCCTTACAAGGTTAGCAAAATCAAGAAACCTACCCAAAACAAGCAGCCACTTAAAAAATATCTTCTACTGGAAAACAATGAATTTCATGATTGCAGTGCTAAATCTGTATTTCACTAGAGATCAAATAAGTATGACCATTGTAGCTTTAACAGATCAGATCATTTGAAATGGTGACCATTTAGCAAACAAAATGAATTATGTCTGATATTCTTTTGTGAAAAAAGCATGTGTGATGAGCATGTGTGACTCCTAGTTTGATATCATATGGATGCCAGATGGTGCCTAATCCCTACCTCATCCTTTACCCCATTTCTGAGCTTCTTGTCATCCCATACTCTTCCGGCGTATAAATCAGGGATGGGATGAAGCTTGAAGATAGGATGAGGATGATTGCTTCACATACTGCTTGATTTAAAATAATCAGAATATTTAATCATTTTGTTGTCTACACCTTGTCACATTATCAAAATATTAGATATCCTCTTCCTTTTATTTCTATATTATTTTTTCTTCTCTCTACCAAAATATCAAATGGTAGGTAGTTGTGGTACAGGTCAGGATTTTGTATTTGTATGTGTATGTTGGTGGGTGCGGATGGCATAGAGAATGATGTATGCAATTGGTATAAAAAATTGGGCATCATTTTCTTTTCTTTTGTCTTTTTTTTTTCCATTTTGGTTCCCTGCTTTTATATCATAAAACAAGTAAAAATTCTATAATACAGGGACTGTAAGATATTGCTAAATAATGAAGAATATTAAAAATGTACTTTCAAACTAAAAATTAATGCCTGTTTAAAGATAATGTTTTGGAAAATGCTGTGGAAAGACTAGAACATCTGTAAAAGATACAATCTACTCATGCTATTATGGGAAAGATGTGATTGATTTGGAGAGGTATTTGTTAAAAACAACAACAACAAAAACCAGGCCCTATTTTTGCAAGCAACCTGCCTGACTATAGTTATATAGCAATAGAAAAAGATTTAAGTAAGTAAATTTTTAATGGAAAACATCAATGTGGAACAAGCTAGTGATATACTTTATAAGGCCATGTTGGTCATGGCTTATCCCATTCAACAGGCCAATGTTAATATATAATTACAACCTTGCCATGGCCGCTGTGGCTCAGTTGAATGGGCATCATGCAGTACACCTAAAGGTTGCTGGTTCAACTCCCAGTCAGGACACATGCCCAGGTTTCTGGTTTGATCCCCAGTAGGGGATGTGCAGGAGGCAGCCGATCCAATGTTTCAGTCTCAATGTTTCTCTCTTCCTCTCCTTTCCTCTTTCTCTAAAACTCAATAAAAATCATTTAAAGAAAAATAAGATATAATTACACAGTTGTAGAACATCAATAAGCAATGTGTTTTTATAATGTAATGGATGCAGACATTTTATTTTTTATTTTTTTATTTTTTGCATGTATCTTCAGATAGAGCGGGAGGGAGAGAGGGAGAAAGAGGGAGAGAAACATGGATGTGAGAGAGATACATCGAGTGGTTGCCACCCACACGACCCCAATTGGGGCCAGGGACAAACTGCAACCAAGGTATGTGCCCTTAGCGGGAACCAAACCTGGGCCCGCGGGCCAACGCTCTAACCGCTGAGCCAAACCGGCTAGGGTGGGTGCAGACATTTTAATTCGTGTCTTTAGATGGCTTTTAGTCTAGAGGGAACCACATAAAATGATAACATACAACTGATTGTAAATAACAGTTTTTAAAATATTGCTTAGCCTGGTGGAGTGGCTCAGTTGGTTGAATATCGTCCTGTGCACCAAAACGTTACCAGTTTGATTCTGGGTTAGAACACATACCTGGATTGCAGGTTTGATCTCTGGTCAGGGCTCGTACGGAAGGCAACTGGTTGATGTTTCTCTCTCTCTCTCTGTCCCTTCTCTCTCTTCCCTTTCCTCTCTTTAAGCATGTCCTTGGATGAGGATTAAAATTAAAAGGTACAAATACACAATGGAGTACTATGCAGCTGTAAGAAAGAAAGATCTCTTATCCTTTGAGACGACATGGAGGGACCTGGAGAGTATTATCCTAAGCGAAACAAGCCAAGCAGAGAAAGACAAATATCACATAATCTCACTTATTTGTGGAATATAATAAACATAACAGTCTGAGGAACAGGGTAGACCCAGAGATGTGGAAGTAGGGTACAGACTGACAACCCTCAGAAGATGGGGTAGAGGGGGTGAGGGAAGAGATAAACCACAGAACTTATACGCATGTATACATAACTGATAGACATGGACAACAAAGTTGGGGACGGGGTGGGGGGATGGGGAGGAGGCTGTCAATGGGGAAAAAAGGAGAAACATCTGTAACAAAAATAAATTAATAAAAAAATAAATAAAATAAAATATTACTTAGATATTTAAATAGTGCATAGGACTGATATAGTCTGGGTTAATCCAGAAAAGTTCTCTGAACCAAGTGAACCTTAAAATGAAATTTTTAGGTAAGGATTTTATTACTCATTCTCATTTTCGAATCAAGGAATCCTGTGGTTTATATTATTCTCTAAACCTAGAGAAGAAGAGTGCTGTTGTAAGAAAAAAGTTTGTGAATAAAGACTGATGTAGGCTTTGGTTAGGTTTAGTACATGCTGATTTTATGGTAGCAATATGTCATCAACTGGTACTATAAAGATATTGCACACTATTCACACAGTTAGAAGATAGCAACCATTCATTGCCATTTTGATCATCTTTTTTTTTTTTCTAGGATATTTGTAGCTTATAAGATAGGATAACCTGATTAAATTTAGTCCCTTGAATCACAAGAAATTCTAGATTATTTCCTTTTTAATACTGGGAGAACTTAAGTGATCTGTTGACTTGAAGTAGAGAGATTTAGTAATTAGGCACAGCAGTAAGAAGATATTTGTCTAGGGATGCCATTAATGAACAAACTTGGAAAGTATTCTGCATTTCTTACCTTAAAGTCAAAACACTACTAACAAGTACATTGGACATTTAGATGAGAAAAACTTGTCTTGGGTCAGATGCTGTTTCTGTTCTGCTTTGGATAGTGTAGAAGAAAATGTGGCTAGAAGGTGTTAGATCCATTACCATGAAATTTTTAAAAAACAGTAAATGATAGGAATTGTTGATTGTGAGATCCCAAGTAAGTACATATTTTTAGAAAACCCCAATATTTCTAAACCAGTATTATGATATTGTTTACAAAATTCTTTTTCACTTAAACTTTCCTGGTGTTCCTTCTCATTTACTCCTAAATTTAAATTGGTAATTTTGAGCAACAAATATTTAGGGAATTAGAAAACATTTTTTTTTTGTTTCTTTCTAAATCAACTTTATTTAGGTATAATTACCATAAAATATATATCCATAGAATTACTTACCACAACTAAAGACTTAGGATGTTCTTAACATCACACCTTAAAACAGATTCTCTTTTTCCCCTTCCCAGTCTCAGAGAATCATTGATCTGCTTTCTGTCACTATAGGTTAAAGTAGTCTTTACTAGAATTTCATATTAGTGGAATCATATAGTATTTACTCTTTTGTGTATGACTTCTTTCACTTAGAATAATGGGTTTTCTTTTGTTGTTTTTTTCTATCTTTATTGAGGTATAATTGACAAAAATTATATATATTTAAGGTGTAGAACATGTTTTGATATATGTATATATTGTGAAATAATCCCCAGTCATGCTATTTAACCTATTTAACCATCACCTCACATAATTACCATTTTCTACTTTTTTTAAATTTTGTGGTGAGAACACTTAAGATCTACCCTCTAAGCAAATTTCAAGTATACAATGCAGTATTGTTAACTATATTGACATTGCTACACATTAGATCTCCAGAATGTACTCATCTTGCATAACTGAAACTTTGTGCCTTCTTCTCCCAACCCTTGACAACAACCATTCTACTCTCTGTTTCTGTGAGTTCAACTATTTTAGATTCTACTTACAAGTGAGATTATGTCTTATTTGTCTTTCTTTGTCTGGCTTATTTCACTTCACTAAAGGTCTTCCAGGTTCATTCATATTGTTGTAAATGGCAGGATTTTCTTTTAAGGCAGAAATATATATATGCCATTTTCCTTATCCATTCATCCATTACCAAACATTCCATAGCTTGGAAGGGCATGAATAATGGTGCAGTGAACTTGGGACTATAGATATCTCTTTGAGATCCTGATTTTTTTCCTTTGGATATATACCCAGAAGTGGAATTGCTGAATCATTAGGTAGTTCTACTTTTAATACTGTGAGGAACTGGGGGGCAGGATTGGGAGGAGGGTGTCAATGGGGGGAAAAAGAAGAAACATCTGTAACAAAAATAAATTCATAAAAATTACAACAACAAAAAAATATTTTGAGAACCCTCCATACCTTTTTCCATACTGATTATACCAATTTACACTCCCAACAGTGTACAAGAGTTCTGTTTTCTGCACATCCTCTCCAATACTTGTTATCTCTTAACAGGTGTGAAGTGATATCTCATTGTGGTTTTGATTTGCATTTCCCTGATGATTAGAGATATTGAATACCTTTTGGCTATTTATATGTCTTTTTTGGAGAAATGTTTATATTCAGATCCTTATCCCACTTTTTAGTTGGATAACTTTTATTTTTCTATTGAGTTGTATGGGTTGCTTATGCATTTAGGATATTAACACCTTATCAGATAGATGTTTGCAAAAAAATTTACCATTCCATAGTTTGATTTTACATTTTGTTGAATTTCTGTTTTCAAGTTCCTCCAGGGTTCATAAGTAAGTCGAGAATGTCCAATTTGAACTTTGACATCAATCAGACCTGTGTTTGAATCCCAGATCTTCCATTTACTACTACCTTTTTACTTTTGCCAGCTTACTTAACCACTCTAAATCATTGCTTTCTCAATCGAGATTTAATGAGAGTACTTTATGCGTATGATTATTACTAGACTTGAATGAGATAATATATGTAAAATGCTTTTACAGCAGTGACTGCCACATAAAAAAGTTCCCACAAATGTTAGTCCCTTTCTTCTTCTTTTCTACTCCCCTAAGAATTAGCTTTATTCTTCAGTAGACTTGTAAAATCCTGCCCTTCCCTAGTCCAAACTATCCTATATACTACAGCCATAGAAATCTCCTAAAAATAGCTTTCTGATCACGCTTTGCCCTGCCAAACAGTCTCCAATGTTACCCTATTATCTTCTGGGTAAAATTCAAACTTCTAAGCCCCAAATTCAAGCTCTTCCATAAACTGACCCCAGCTATTCCCTCCCTACCACTCTACATGAACATTTTACTCAGGCTCAATTAGTAGATACCAGTGTTTCTCCAAAAGGTTGGAGAGCTTGTTGCTTAAGGATTGGGAGGCTGTTATGGGGAGGCTGGTGGTGTGATGGTGAAGGTGCTGGTACAATTTGAGACAGAGTAGGGCATGGTCCAAGAGAAAAAAATTATCTTTCTCTTTATTATCGCTCCCCTCATACAAATACCCTTCCATGTAATATGCCCAGATTCTCTTAGCCAGGAATTTTTTAAAAGACCAATTACCAAGCACCAACTCCATGTAAGATATTAACCTACGAATAAGGACTATAATGACCTTCTCCTTAATGAGTTCATCACAAATAGGAGAAGATAGACGTGAAAAAAAATAAATTAAAAATTATAATGTGATGTGATGCTGCCCTCCTAATGTTGTATTGGAACAGCGAGCTGGACAGAGGATGCCACAGCCAGAGGTTCAAATTAAGGAGTCTTTATTGCAAAGGCTGGGGACTGTGAGGGGGCTCGTGCTCTCCAAATCTGGCAGCCCCGAGTGAGCTCAGGGGTAAGCTGGTAAAGGCAAAAGTTGCATCCTTCTTGGACCCTGAAGGAGGAACTATCTTGCACAAGTGATTATTACAGAAGCCGAGATAAGTATGGTTAAGCTATCTGGGGCGGACATCTGGAGTTATTTCCCGGAACTGGTATGCTATCTGGGGCAGACATCTGGAGTTGTTATTTCCCGGAACTTGTATGAGAGGCCTAATTGAAACTCCTTGTAGTTTCCATTTTCATGAACAGTAGAACAAACAGCCTTTTATTAGACAGGCAAGGACAAAAATGGAGGACAGAGACAAGATGGAGTCACTTAGGTCAGGTCCGGTAGCTCACTAAGTGTATGTGCATGTGTGCGGGAATATGTGTGTATGTGTGTATTCTGTAGAAATAGAGAGAAGTGTGACAAATTTATATAGGCAATTATTCTCTAAGAAGATAACATTTCAGTGTGAATTAGATATGTGAAATTTCAAGATGAACAAGAACACGGAATAAAGACAAGGGAGAATATTTGAGAAAGAGGGAATAGAAGATGCAAAGGGATAGAGGTGAAAGGGTTTGTGTTTAGGGAATCACACAATGTCTAATGAGGCTTCAGCATAGGAATGGAGTGGGGATAGAGTAGAAAATACTGAGAAATGTGGCTCTGAATGTATATTGAAACCAGTTTGTGGATTATATTATGACATTTATAATTTATTGAACACTTACTATGTGCTAAGCACTGTGTAAAATGCTGTATACGCATTGCCTTTTTCAAAGATTTCTATCAACCATATGAAGACTAAAGAATATTATCTCCATGTAATTGATCAAGGTAACTAACTGGAAATGACGGAACCAAGACTCAAATCTAGGTCTATATGACTTCAAAGTCCATGAACAAGTGTGAATCGAGGTAGTGACTGTAGCAAGGTGGCTGTAGAACAGAGGGAATAGACTCTGAGGAATTCTCTGAGCTAGAAAAATAGTGTTAATGTGGCTTCATAACTGATTTGGTGTTGAGGGATAAAGTAGACTGAGGTATGGAGGGAGGACTCTAAGTTTTCTAGCTCAGGAGATATGTTTTTGGGGATATAGTATATCCATTAGCAGAGATGGGGAATTTAGAAGGGAAAAGAATGGTGTGTGTGTGTGGGGGGGTGGGTATTAATTATTTTGGATTTGGATGTTTCATAAACTTCAAGATCTTCCAGTGGACGGAAGGTAGTCACTATACAGTTGTTAATTACAGGTTGAGAGGTCTGGACTGCACATATAGATCTGAAGCCATCAACATATTGGCAATAATAGGAGGTTTAATCATAGATAAAATTACTCAGGGAGAATGTGTATAAAAGAGAGGAGCACAAAACATGGAATGCTCCTTCCTTTGAAAAAAATTGTTTTGACATTTTCCTTGCTAATAGAATAAGCTTCTTAGTGTTATATAGAGTTTTTGTTCTTTCCTCTTTTTTTTTTTTAACTTTTCTGAATACCTATGGGATTATCAGCTACTTGATGACAGATAACCACTCTGATTTTCTACAAGCTAACCAACATTTAGCAGAGGGCCTTAGGCATAGTGTGAATTCGTTATATTGGATTGGGATGGTGTTAGGGATGGAACTCTGAGAAACCATTAATGAGGGGCTTTGGGCTGTCAGCTAGGACCCAGGGTCACTGTATATCTGGAACAATGGAGGTGAGCAGAAGGTATGTACTGCTCCAGTCTTACCAAATGTTGGGCTATTTCCCTCATTTAAAGGTGGAAATACAGTCATGTTCCAAAGTATACATTTTGCATTTTATTAAGTAAATATTCTGAGGCTTGGAGGTTGATAGAATTTAGAAGTCTTTCAATTTGAGCTTTCACCTTCTGAAGAAAACTCCTGATTGTACTAAATAACAACTGAGTTTTTTCTTTGTATTAAAATTTAGGAATAACATTTTAACTATTCATCACAATGCAACTTTTTACATGAACTATTCACTGATTGTTCTAGGATTTGAGAAGATACAGGGCACCAAATAAAAGCCAAGTATTGTTATTTCACTGTTGCTAAAAGACAAAATCGATACTTGATTACTCTGAATTAGTATATTCAGCCATGCAAATCTGTAACCTCAGATTAACTAATTGTAGGACTGTGACCCAACTACATTAGTAACATTTAGAAATGGAGAATTAACTGATGCAGAGCCCATTTGTAAAGCATGGAGTTGCACTGATAGCCAAGCTACTTTTCTGATTATCATTCTGTCTAAAGTAGCTGCAGAATTATGGCAAGCAGAATTTTAACTCATTGGCATTTCTGTGACCCTTCCTTCTTCCTCTCTCTACTACCTGTTATATAACATAGCTCATAAATGAAATCTTCCTATCCCTAGTGGTATTTTGCATCATAATAAAGGTTGTTTCCTCTGTTAATATTCCAAATAGTTTTACAAATTGCCATTTCGTATATCCCTAAATATTCATTAAAGCATTCAAAATTTAATAATTTTGTATTGAGTAATTGCTCTGTGTCAGGTAGAATAGTAGTATACTAGACATCGGAACTGTTGTGATGAGCAAAACTGTCAAGGATCCTTTTTGTGTACTCGGTAATAGGAGAGACAGATAATATACAAACAAAGACATGCATAAACTTGATAATTTCAGATAGTGATTAGAGCTATGTGGATATTGAACAGGATAATGAGACAGAGTGATTAGGTATCAATGGTAGTAAGTGCTGGGAAACATTGTCATCAGAGAAGTCTTCCCTGAGGAGGTAACATTTGACCTGAAACCTGAGTGATGGGAAAGACTCGGCCAGACAAAGATATGGGATAAAAGGATCCCTGACAGGCCCTGGCCAGTATGGCTCAGCAGTTAGAGCTTCTGCCCATGGACCAATGAGTTGTGGGTTTGATTCCAGTCAAGGGCATGTACCTCAGTTGCGGTTCCTCCTCGGACCTGATGGGGGTTGTGTGGGAGGCAACCAGTCGGTGTGTCTCTCTCACATCGATGTTCTCTCTCCCTCCCAGTCTATCTGAACAAAAATGGAAAAGTATCCTCGCGTGAGGATTAAAAAAAAAAAGGATCCCAGACAGAAGGAACATCAGGTGCAAAGACTCCAAGCTGGGCATGAATTGGCAGGTCTAAAGACTGTAAAGATCAGTATGGATGGAATGCAGTGACAGGGAGGAGGTGAGTACATGAAATGTGGTCAGAGCAGCAGGCAGAATCTAGATCACTCAGGGCCTCATGGGCCATGACATGCAGATTCGATTTCATTCCAAGGACAGTGGGAAGTCCCCATTGGGTTTACTAATCCGGCTTCTGAAATTTGCCATAGTTTCACCACTTCCTGCTTCTTTCCAGAGTGAATGGTGCCCGGTTTTCACTGTCCCAGAGAACCAATTAGGTATCCAGTGATTTAAAACCATCCATTCTCTACTGTCACTGCCCTCCCCAATTTCACCTTTCCCTGTGTGGCTCTGAGTGGGAATTCCTCATTGTTCTCAACATAGGGACACACCCAGAATCTGGGGATCTGTTCAGAACTGGAGTCCACCTGGAATGAAAAGCAATCGTCCTAGAGTAGACAAGTGCACTTTCTTGCAACAGCACCCCTAGAAAAACTGCATGAAGGTGCAGCTGCTATGGTGGGAGTGTTCCTAAACGCCAAACAGGGAAATATCCTCATGAAAGCATCCATCTTAGAGGGAATTAATGGGAGATGCCTGGCAGTATCATTAATTTCACCATGTGTCTCATGAGGAGATGTCAGAATGATGGAAGCTGTTGATGTCTGATAAGGAATTTTGAAAAAGGTAAGCTAGAGATCTGGGATTTCTCCATGTGTCCAAAGGACCGAGACTCTGTGTGGTGGCTTTGAGTCCTTACAAAGACAGTCTCTGTAGTTCAGTGTGGACAATGTTTTGTATTATGCCAGAGTAGGGGTAATATTACCTACAGAACTTTCTAGTTCTCCGTTCTCAGATTCTATGTGCATCAAACTGCCTTCTTATTGTGAAAAATAATCTCTTCTATTTGTACTTTACTCACAAGTATTGTCAAATTGCAATCTAATTCAGTCATCAAACCAATTCTACCAGGTAGGTTTTACTCTATGTCAAAGATTATGTATG
The DNA here is from genome assembly GCA_030848825.1 of Tadarida brasiliensis. Taxonomy (NCBI): domain Eukaryota; kingdom Metazoa; phylum Chordata; class Mammalia; order Chiroptera; family Molossidae; genus Tadarida; species Tadarida brasiliensis. Next base: position 51,838,633 of record CM061280.1, on the reverse strand, counting down.
AAACGAAGGTGCATAGAAAATGCCCCCAGGAAAATATCAGTCTTTACATAAAATGTAGGGAAATAAATGAATGTGGTGAATATCTTGGAAATAGAGCAACAGGATTTTCTTATGGACAGATGTGGAAAATGAATAGTACATCTTCTTTGTTATTGCTACATTCAGACAAATTGAATTACTTAAGGTTAGTCTATAGTTGTTGCTAGAAAGCAACAGTTAATTTTTCCAAGGAATTGTTGTGTTTGAATTTCTGACAATTAAAGTAAAAACTTAGGATAATACTCTCAAGGTCCCTCCATGTCATCTCAAAGGATGAGAGATCTTTCTTTCTTACAGCTACATAGTACTCCATTGTGTATATGTACCACAGCTTTTTTATCCATTCATCCACTGATGGGCACTTGGGCTGTTTCCAGATCTTAGCTATTGTAAACAGTGCTGCTATGAACATGGGAGTACATGTATTCTTTCTGATTGGTGTTTCAGGTTTCTTAGGGTATATTCCTAGAAGTGGGATCACTGGGTCAAATGGCAATTCAATTTTTAATTTTTTGAGGTAACACCATAGTGTTTTCCACAGTGGCTGCACCACTCTGCATTCCCACCAGCAGTATACTAGAGTCCCCTTTTCTCCACACCCTCGCCAACACTTGTTGTTTGATGATTTGTTGATGGTGGCCATTCTGACAGATGTGAGGTGTTTTAATTTGCATCTCTCTGATGATTAGTGATGTTGAGCATTTCTTCATATGTCTCTTAGCCATTTGTATGTCCTGTTTAGAGAGGTGTCTATTTAGTTCCTCTGCCCATTTTTTAATTGGATTCTTTGTCTTCCTTTTGTTGAGTTGTATGAGCACTCTATATATTTTGGAGATTAACCCCTTATCTGATGTATCATTGGCAATTATGCTCTCCCATATAGTGGGTTCCCTTTCCGTTTTGATGGTTGTTTCTTTTGCTGTGCAGAAGCTTTTGAGTTTGATGTAGTCCCATGTGAGAGTATTATCCTAAGCGAAACAAACCAAGCAGAGAAAGACAAATATCACATGATCTCACTCATTTGTGGAATATAATAAACATAACAGTCTGAGGAACAGAGTAGACCCAGAGATGTGAAAGTAGGATACACACTGACAACCCTCAGTGTGGGGTGGGAGGGGGAGGGAAGAGATAAACCACAGAACTTATACGCATGTATGCATAACTGATGGACATGGACAACAAAGCTGGGGAAGGGGTGGAGGGATGGTGAGGAGGGTGTCAATGGGGAAAAAAGGAGAAACATCTGTAACAAAAATAAATTAATTAAAAAATAATATTAAAAAAATAAATAAAATAAAGTAAAAACTTTTTGAAAGGCTTTTTCTTTTCTTTTTTTTCTTTCTAGTTATATCATCCTTGGGATAGTTCTAGATTAAGACATCCAATTGTGAATATTCTGTTTGTTGATTTTAAGTACTCTGTTTAATAATGTAAAATGTTTTTTTAATGTGAGGAAATTGGATGTTTGCTTTAGTGGGTCAGGAGATGTGGCTGAGGATGGAGGGAGTTGGATCTTTGAAATGGGAGACAACACTCTTACTAATGAAGAGGAAACACCAGTGATACAATGACAGATGGGGTCCAAGGAAGTCTGTAATTTTGTGAAGGGCATTTGACAATGTGTTAAATGGAAGGATGGAGTTAGAGGTACATCTTGGTTTCCCTAGGCTTTTGTAATCAGTGATGTGTTACATGTAAATCACTTCCTTTTCACAGAGTTGTTGGTATTGAGGAAAAGTTTAGAAGTAACTGGGAAAGGGAAATTGAACTCAGATTTATAGACCCCCTACAACGTGCCAGGAATTGTGGAAGGATTTTTCTTAATGTTATCTCATCCACTTTCCACAAAAACATGGGAAGTATTAAGCCTTTCAACAGATAAAAGTATGCCACTGACCCTTAGAGAGGTTAAATAACTTGCTGAGGGTACAACGCTATTAAGTGGCAGATTTAAGATTCAAACCCAGGTGACTCCACAGTGTAACTTCTCTTTACACTACAGTCCTTGTGGTGACATGAATGAACTGCCTTGATTAAAATTGCTGATGTATTTATTTTTAAATCCTCACCCGAGGATATTTTTCCATTTATCTTCAGATAGAGTGGGAGGGAGGAAGAGAGAGAGAGAGAGAGAGAGAGAGAGGAACATAGATGTGAGAGAGACACATTGATTGGTTGCCTCCCTCACAACCCTGACCAGGGCTGGACACCAAACCACAACCGAAGTATGTGCCCTTGACTGGAATAGAACCCATGACTCTTTGATCCGTGGGCCAATGCTCTAACCACTGAGCAAAACTGGCCAGGGCTATTTGTATTTTTAAATGTGCATCATAACCAAACTTCTGACTGTAGTTAAGTCTTAATTTTACATTAAGCAAGCAAGACTGACCTTCTTCATTCTGGAAATCAGATGCATGAGTTATGAAAAGATGTTTTATGGAACCACTTTATATGACACTTCATTTTTCTATCAGGTTTAGGAGAACAATCCCCTTAATATCACAGTTTTTCAGCTATTTTATTAATTTCTTCTTGGAATAGTCAAAATCTTTAAAGGGTTATATAGAAAACAGGGCCCCCCAAATGTGAAAAACCACACTGGGCCAAAGAGAATTTCAAACACTAGCCAGCATGGGAAGGAAGGCCCTTGATTATGTACTGAGGTACCATTAAGACCTGCAGTGTCACCTTGGCCGGTTTGGCTCAGCAGTTATAGCGTCGGTCCATGGACCAAAGAGTCCTGGGTTTGATTCCGGCCAAGGTAACGCACCTCAGTTGTGGTTAGTCCTCGGCCCTGGTTGGAGTTGTGTGGGAGGCAACCAATCAATATGTCTCTCTCACATCAATGTTTCTTTCTCTCTCTCCCTTCCTCCTTCCCTCTTTCCCACTCTATCTGAAAATAAATGGAAAAACATCCTCAAGTGAGGATTAAAAAAAGAAGAAAAGAAAAAAAAAAAAAAAGTCCTGCAGTGTTAGCTCCCAATGAGAACAAAATAGGACTATAGTGTTCACAGCCTTTATGATGAATTTATAATATTGAAACCAAATTAATTTAGGGGGCTATTTTACAATGCCTGTGTCAAAAAGAAAACTACTAGAGCTGGGAGAATCTAAGAAAAGGCAGTAAGAACTGAAAAGAGAAACTATTTCATTGGATTAAAAAAAAATTAAGAGACCCTGGCTGGTGTGGCTCGGTTGGTTGGGCGTCATCCCATGTACCAAAAGGTTGGCAGTTCAATACCTGATCAGGGCAAATGCCCTGGTTGCGGGCTTTATACTCAGTTGGGTGGGGGTGGGGGTGCAGCAGATAGCCAATCTATGTATCGCTCTCACATCAATGTTTCTCTCTCTCCCTCTTCCTTCCTCTTTCTCTAAAAATCAATTTTAAAGAATATTTTAAAAAATTAAGAGTATACAAATTTAACACACACATACCTTTTGTATCGTAGTTGTAATTGTTTTTAATTACAAAGGAAGATATATTGGCAATGTCAAGTTGGCTATCTCAACAAGAATACTTTATTGAAAAGAGAAATATGAGATTAAAAATCATTTTGGATTAAAATTATTTTTATCACGGGCATTTGTTAGTTTATGCTTCAGCAGAATTTTCCTCACTATTTTGGTTTAAGCTTCCATCTCCAGGACTTAATCTTGAAAGATCACCTCTCACCCTTATCTCTTGGTGACTAGGTACTGAGATGGGACATTATGGACTTGATCTGACAACTTAATAAGAGGTAATAAGACCTGAAATAGAGGCAGTACCCTCTCAACTGAGAAGATCTAGATAGGAACAGAATCTTTTCAAGGGTATGTCTAACTAAATTCCCTTTAAGACTTCCCTTTAAAGCATTAAATGTCTTTTCCTGTTTTAAACTAGAATGTGATCAGTTGGAATATTGGCAAGGAACAGGTCATTAGCGAAAACTCCAATGAAGACAATTGGCTTGGGGTTTGATTTTCCTGTTTTTGCGGTTAGCTAAGCACCAGATGGTGCCCTAGCGAGTTCTGTATAAATAATACAATCATAGGGTTGAGTGATTCTCTACCAGTCAGAGACTCAAGCAGAAAATAGCACTTGTCTTTCCATACAAGCCCATGTAGATTCTCTTATTGCTGAAATGTTCTTATGCAGCTCTAATCCTTAAATTGTTGTTATGGTTGGCATTTTATTTTCCATTTCTTTATTGGGCAAGCAAGCAGTCAAATCCTCACTGTGATCCAGAGGGAAGGGCTGCTGGTTTGTGAATCTCTAGCTGATACATCCATCCACTGCAGAGAGGAAGAGAGGCAAAGAAGCAAACATCTCTACAGTCCCTCTATTGTTCCTGAAAGGGAGGGAAGCGCAGGCCCAACACTCACTTGACAGTTGGTGCACATTAGGGGGTGATGGAACTGAGCTTTACTTGCAGAAGCCCTGTGGCAGCCCCTTACAAGCTTTCAATGTCCAGCTCCAGTGCCAACTCAAGTCCATGATGCTCAATGATTTTTCCTCTTTCTTGGGGTTCATATGACAATTATAGTTTGTACCTCAAGATCTACCTCTTCATTATGTAATGTTTGGTATTATACTTTTCTTGCGTCTCTCCCCACAGGATTCTAAGTGGATTTTATTTTCTTACAACCTGAATTACTTAACACAAAATCAGACATTTAATAACTGTTGTTGACAATAACACACATGTGGGTCACAACTCCCACACATTGGAGCAGTTTTATTGGTCACTAACCTCATTTAATGAACAGCGTTCATCCCTGGTGACTCAAAGGATTTTAATTCCTTAACGGTGATAAAGAAATAAAATGAAAAGCCTCCCTTGCTCTTTCCTTTCTCTTTACTTTACTATAGATTTGACCCATATAGTAGCAAACCACGGAAAAGGTGATATAGCATATTGGGGGAAAATAGGCAGAATCACTAATAACCTTCAATAACTATGCAATGTGTCCAGCCTTCACATAGCCCTGCAATAAAATTGACCTGCTCAAGTGTCTTTCTAATCAAGCTTGGAGCACCATTTACAAGTGATTGTTACTTTCTGTGTATTCAGTTTTTGGGGTGATCTCAAAAAGTTCACCAGGCTATTCAGATCAGGCTATTTAAATCAGTAATTTCTTAATTACATGTAGATAACTCATTTCACATATTTTCCTAAATATTTTATGGTCTGCAACAGGGTTCTTCAAGTATGTCTTGTGGAATATTAGTATTCCATGACACGTGAATAGATGCTTCTTGAAAAAAAGGGGCTGTTTGGTCGTTTGGTTGTTTGAAGAAAGGTTACATACTCTATTTGCCTCTTGGGGCATCACATAGCATATTAAAGACTCTAAGGATTCCTGCAGCAAAAAAATCTGTTTCCTTTGTTTAACTTGGCATTTAGTAAACATAGTTGACCTTAGGACGAGAGATAATATTTAATGAGTATTTTGTGCCAGGTATACATTAGCTGATCAAATTTGCACAGTAAGTCTCTAAATTAGGTATCATTATGTATACTTAAAGATGGGCAACTTAGGTTCCGCTTTATTAAAGGATTTGCTCCAGGTCATACAAAGATGGAATCTTTTTTTAAAAATATTTTTTCTTTAGTTTTTTTTTTTTTTTGAGAGAGAGGAACGGAGAGGGAGAAAGAGATAGAAACATGGATGAGTGAGAACATTGATTGGCCACCTCCTACATGCCCCTCACTGGGGATTGGGCCCATAACCTGGGCATTTGCCCTGATCAGGAATCGAACCAGTGACCTCTTGGTGCATGGGTCAATGCTCAACCACTGAGCCACACAGGCCAGGCCAAATGGAGTCTTGTATAGGGAGTTATCATGTTGACTCTGCCACCAATTAGCTATATAGTATCATTTTGGACAAATACGTCAATCTTGGCCTAATTTCCTTAAAAGTAATAATGTAGAATGAAAAAGAAAGGAGTTGAATTTATATTACCACATTTTGGTAAAAATAAAGTGTTACGTAAGCAGCATTTGTATTTTACAAAAATAGGAGGAGAGAGAAGAAGGAAACAAACGACTAGTCTCAGGAAACATGTTTACTCATAAAGTATAATTCTAAGTGCTAGACTTTTAACAGCAAAAACAAAGTAAAATAAAAATAGTTGTAGCTGCCCTGAATGCTCACCAGAACATGTACATTTTCATTTGTAAGTACTATGTATTTTTGGTATAGTCAGATCCTCGGATTCATGGATTAATCAAATTAGGTAGTACAGCATTAAGGCACCCAGTGGTACTGTTGAAAAATGTTAAGACTTGAAATTTATTATGACTAGATACTGGAGCTTTGATCCTTAATGGCAACTTTTCTTGCTTCTATAGCGTTAAGCCAGAAGCTGAGCGTCTTTCGATTTATTTTTGTATCATTCATTAAGTAGGCATTACATAAACCATTTGTGGCTCTGCCTCACTCCACCAAGTCCATCATATGGTATCTGATTCTTTGGACTCCATTATCTCAACTTGATATAGATTCCCCTAATTTTTGAGAGTCTTTATAAGATTGTTCTACCTATAAATTCTATAAATAAATGCATAACACAATATATAACAAGTAGTTCCAGTTTTCTCTAAATTTATTCTACATACCGACCCGAGCGTGGTGATGGGTTTATGACAAAAGGGAAGAGGATTGCTAATTAGATGTCTACCTTGCCAAATTGGAAAATGATTTCCTTGTTACCTAAGTTGAACTGAATCCCGTTTTCAATCTCGAAGTAATTACCAAGGCAGTGCACAACTGAACGGAGGCAGACTACATTTTGTATTCTGCATCCCTGAACTATCATTAGCTGATATCATAAATATTGATATATAGTATAATTCTCCACCAAGTTTATTAAAAGAATAATTTAGAAGTCCATAGTGGTTTTATCATCCAGAGTTCTACCATTCTCAGTAATGTGATGAGTGTTTTTGTGGTTTTCTTAGATTTTGTATTTGAGTTGTTTATGACTCTGACATTATTTTATGCCAGAATTCATTAACCTTTAAAAAGTTTCTGGTATGGTTAGGCACTATTGTCACTTCTGGTTTCTAGATGCACAGAATACATCCTAAAAAAGAGCAAATGTAAATGATAGCATTCAGGTTCACTGGAAGCTGCTTTATTTGGCCACTTGTTTCAGAGGTGTATTGCGGGGAGTTCTGGAGAAAGCAGAATTGCTTTTCATGTGATGACATTCCAGTTCCTTTGTTAGAGGTTCAAATTACAAGTTTTATTCTCTGATAACTCATTTTTGAAAGGTGTGCATTCATATCTTTACCATAAAGAATAGAAGAGAAATAATGCCACTATTTAAAGAAAGGTTTCAGTATATAAAAAAGGGTAATTACTCTGGAATTTGTGCATAGCCTAAATGAGCTTATACTCTGACAAAAGCATTTCTCTAAAGGCAACTCCAAGGGTAGATTAATGCTACTGTCTAGGTTCTGCCCAATAGAGCTTACGGTATTGAATGGGATGGACAATAAAAAACAAACAGACAGAAGTAAAAACAAAAACTTCTTCCACTCCTTTGTAAATCCTTTGCTTTTTATGCAGCTCAAAAGATAAAGCAAGTATCAGAAGTACTATTTAACACTTATTAAATACTGACCTTTTTGCTGCTAAGAAGTGACTTAGGAAGGACTGAGGCTGAAGTTAAGCTATTTTAATATTGATTCTAGACTGAAATAAGTGTTTATGTCCTTGAAATAATTTTCTGGTGGTTGTTGATTTATTATTTTCTTTATATATTAACTAGGAATAAATAATCCTCAGGTGTCCTTTAAGATCTGGATGGGGTAATAAGCCATTTGTAAACCAAAATAGTACATTATTTCATCTGGATAAATTAATTTATAGTCTTACATTGAAATGTAATTAAAATATAGTTGCAATTAGTTTTTAGTTCTTAATCAGCAAATGCTGTTACTCTGTACATAAATTGGATGGGAAATTACATCAGCTTATTTTCCTGGGCAAAAGATAGTGTCTGATTGCAGTCTCTGATACACAAAGCTGCAGAGCAAACGCTTGGATTCAGTTTGCTAAGCAAAAGTTGCAAATGCCCTGTTTTAAAGATAAAGAGATAAAGATACTCCTCTTTGCTTTGATATTTTGTTTATTTTCACGTCTCTTATGTTCTCTTTATTCTTGACAATACCTGACTTATGAACTTGAAAAGAAATAAGGCTATTTTTTGTTCCAGTTTTAGCCAATGTTCACTTATTTTGTTCTTCCTACATAAATGCCAAATACAATTGCAAACAATCCATCACCTTGTCTGCCACTACTACTTAAAAGTAAATTTGAAAACACAGAGTAGCTGAATGGATAAGAAAGCATGACTCACATATATGTTGTTTATAAGAGACCCACCTGACAACAAAAGACTCACATAGGTTGAAAGTGAAGGGATAGAAAAATTTTTTCCAAACAAATGGAAAGGAAAAAAAAAAAGCAGGAGTAGCAATGCTCATATCCAATAAAATAGACTTCAAAATGAAGGCCGTAACTAGAAACAAATAAAACCAATACATAATATTGAAAGGATCTATCCAACAAGGGGATATAACCTTGGTAAATATATATGCACCCAACATAAGAGCACCAAAATACATTAAAAAAATTCTCGAGGACTTCAAAGGAGAAATTGACAGCAATATAATCATAGCAGGGGACTTCAGCACCCCGCTGACATCACTGGACAGATCCTCTAGACAAAAATTTAACAAGGAAACAGAGACTCTAAATGATTCACTAGATCAAATGGATTTAATAGACATCTACAGAGAATTACACCACAAAACTGCAGAATTTACATTCTTCTCAAGTGCACATGGGACATTCTCAAACATAGGCCACATGGTAGGACAAAAACTAAGTCTCTACAAGTTCAAGAAGATTGAAATCATATCAAGCATCTTCTCAAATAACAATGACACAAAACTAGAAGTCAATTACAATGAAAACATTCAAACACATGGAGGCAAAATAGCATGTTACTAAACAATGAAGGGGTTAACAAGGAGATCAAGGAACAAATTAAAAAATTCCTGGCAACCAACAAAAATAAATATACAACAAACAAAATCTAAGGGACAGAGCAAAAGCAGTCATGAGAGGGAAGTTCATAGCATTACAAGCCTACCTCAAGAAAGAAGAAAAATTTCTAATTGATTTTCTAACCCTACAACCTAAAGAACTAGAAAGTAAGCAAAAAGAAAAAGCCACAGCAAGTAGATGGAAAGAAATAGTAAATGTCAGACCAGAAATAAATGACATAGAAACTAAAAAAAACAATTCAAAAGATCCATGAAACAAAGAGCTGGTTCTTTGAAAAGATAAACAAGATTGATGGACCCTTAGCCAGACTCACCAAGAAACAAAAAGAGAGGACTCAAATAAACAAAATCAGAAACAAAAGAGAAGTAACAACTGACATTGCAGAAATACAAAGGATCAATAAAAAAAAAATACTATGAACAGTTATACGCCAACAAATTGGACAATCTAGGTGAAATGTACAAATCTCTAGAATCACACAGTCTCCCAAACTGAACTGGGACGAGATAGAAAACTTGAACATACTGATGACAACTAAGGAAATTGAGTTGTAATCAAGATTCTTGAGATTCCAAAATGGCGGCAGAGTGAATGGAAGCTACACAGACCATCTCCCAGGACCAAACTGGAATTACAACTAAAATAAAGACAAATCATCAACAAAAAGCAACAGAAAAGCAGCTTGCGAGTACCATATAACCAGGGACACTGAATCAGTCCTGGTAGGATTGCAGAGGTGCAAGAAGGGGGCTGGGAGCCCATGGACAGCAGCGGTCTTAGCTGTGAGCAGTGCCCTCAGGGTTAACTTCCCAAGCCTGCTCCACAGGGCAGAGGGCTGGGGACACGGCGCTAGAATAGCCACAGCCACTCACCTTGGGCTGTGGCAGAAGGAGGGCGGACTGGACCGGAACTGTGTGGGGACACTCGGGACTTGGAGGGCACTCAGAGCTTTTGCTGAGTTGTGGCCATGCAGGAGGGTGGCCACCTTACTCCTTCCCAGGGCTCTGGGGAAAAGCAGCAGCCCCTCCCTCACATATTCAACCACACGCAGATGGGCCATTGAAATGCAAATTGAAGCTCATTAACAACCAGCATCTGCCCCACCCTGGGGAAACCCTCTTATGCTGAACACCTGAGGGAGTTTATCATTCAACTGAGAACCCAAGGCTTTTCAAGTAACCCAGACTAATAGCCTTTAGGCAAAAAGCTAGAGGATAACTGAACCTTTCCTGAGCTTGCAAATCTACTCAGGAAAGTAAAACGTAGGTCCTCCCACGTTCATCCAAACACAGTAGAGGGAGCCACAAACAGCAGAACACCAACATCCACAGGGAAAATTTGGCAGGCTCCAAAACCCACTGAGACAGCTAAAATGGTGAAACAAAGAAACAAATCCCAAATGAAAGAACAAGAGACCTCTACTGAAGATGAGCTAAACAAAATGCAAATAAGCAAGTTAACAGAGCTAGAATTCAGAGCCATGATCTTGAGGAAGCTCAACAGCATGAGTAAGGACATCAACACCATGAGTAAAGAAATAGAAACATTGAAAATCAACCAATTGGAAATGAAGAAGCACCAAGAAGAAATGACGAATGACATAGCAGAAATAAAGAACACATTGAAAGGACTAAACAGCACAGTAGAGGAAGCTGAGAACCAGATCAGTGAATTAGAAGACAGGGTGGAAAAAATCAACCAATCAGAAAACCAAAAGGAAAAAAACAATGAAAAAACAAGAAGACAGCTTAAGAGAACAGTGGGACAACTGGAAACGTAACAATATTCACATCTTATAGACTATCTAACCTCACAACATAGAGAATTAGAAAGCAAACAAAATGAACCCCAGAACAAGTAGAAGGAAGGAAATAGTAAAGATCAGAGCAAAAATAAATGACATGGAGACCAAAAAAACAATTCAAAGGATCAATGAAACAAAGAGCTGTTTTTTTTAAAAGATAAACAAGATTGATGGAGCCTTAGCTAGACTCACCAAGAAACTAAGAGAGAGAACCCAAATACACAAGATCAGAAATGAAAGAGGAGAAATTACAACTGACACTACAGAAATAAAAAGGATCGTTAACAGATACTATGAACAATTATATGGCAACAAATTCGACAATCTAAGCAAAATGGACAAATTTCTAGAAACACATAGTCGCCCAAAACTGGACTGGGAAGAGATAGAAAACTTGAACAGACCAATAACAACTAAGGAAATTAAGGATGTAATCAAGACTCTCCCAGCAAACAAAAGTCCAAGCCCAGATGGCTTCATGGGAGAGTTTTATGGAACATTCAAAGAAGAACTAACACCCATTCTCCTCAAACTATTTCAAAAAATTCAAGAAGAAGGAAGACTTCCAAACTCACTTTATGAGGCCAGCATGATTCTAATTCCAAAATCAGAAAAAAACACTACAAAGAAAGAAAACTACAGGCCAATATCCCTGATGAATATAGATGCCAAAAATCCTTTACAAAATACTAGCAAATCGTATCCAGCAATACATCAAAAAAATTATTCACCATGACCAAGTGGGATTCATCCCAGGGATGCAAGGCTGGTTCAATATTTGCAAATCAATAAATGTGATGCACCACATAAACAAAATGAAAGATAAAAACCACATGATCATATCAATAAACGCTGAAAAAGCATTCGGCAAAATCCAACACCAATTTCTGATAAAAACACTCAGCAATTTGGGAATAGAGGGATCATATCTCAACATTATAAAGGCCATATATGAAAGACCTACAGCCAACATCATACTCAATGGGCAAAAACTAAAATCATTTCCCTTAAGAATAGGAACAAGACAGGGATGCCACTTTTGCCACTCTTATTTAACATAGTACTGGAAGTCTTAGCCACAGCAATCAGACATGAAGAAAAATTAAAAGGGATCCAAATTGGAAAGAAGGAAGTGAAACTGTCATTATTCACAGATGACATGATATTATACATAGAAAACCCTAAAGACTCCATCAAAAATCTACTAGACTTAATAAATGAATTTGGCGAAGTAGCAGGATACAAACTTAACGTCAAGAAATTGAGAGCATTCTTATACACCAATGATGAACTCACAGAAAAGGAAACTAAAAACACAATCCCATTTACCATCACTGCAAAAAAATTAAGATACCTAGGAATAAACTTAACCAAAGAAGTAAAGGACCTTTTTGCAGAAAACTACAGGACATTGAAAAAAGAAATAGAGGAAGGTGTAAAAAAGTGGAAGCACATACCTTCTTCATGGATTGGAAGAATTAACATAATTAAAATGTCCATATTACCCAAAGAAATCCATAGATTCAATGCAATCCCCATCAAAATACCAATGACATATTTCACAGGACTAGAACAAATATTTCAAAAGTTCATATGGAACCAAAAAAAAAAAAAAAGAAAAAACCGCGAATAACAACAGCAATCTTGAAAAAGAAGGACAAAGTAGGTGGGATCACAATACCGGATATCAGGTTATACTACAAAGCTACTGTAATCAAAATAACCTTCTACTGGCACAAGAACAGGCATATAGACAAGTGGAACAGAACAGAGAATCTGGAAATTGACCCAAGACATTATGCTCAATTAATATTTGACAAAGTTGGTAAGAGCATACAATGGAGTAAAGATAGACTCTTTAATAAATGGTGTTGGGAAAATTGGACAGCTACATGCAAAAAAATGAAACTAGACCATCAACTTACACCATACACAAGAATAAACTCAAAATGGATAAAAGACTTAAATATGACTCGTGAATCCATAAAAATCCTAGAAGAAAATGTAGGCAACAAAATTTCAGACATCATGCGCAGCAGAATCTTCACTGATACATCATCTAAAGCAACAGAAACAATGGAAAAAATGATCACATGAGACTACATTAAACTAAAAAGCTTCTGCACAGCAGAAGGAACAACCATCAAATTGGAAAGGGAACCTCGTGTATGGGAGAGCATATTGCCAATGATACATCAGATAAGGGGTTAATCTCCACAATATATAGAGTGCTCATACAACTCAACAGAAAGAAGACAAAGAATCCAATTAAAAAATGGGCGGAGGAACTAAATAGACACCTATCCAAACAGGACATACAAATGGCTAAGAGACATATGAAGAAATGCTTAACATCAAATGGCTAAGAGACATATGAAGAAATGCTCAACATCACTAATCATCAGAGAGATGCAAATTAAAACAACAATGAGGTATTACCTCACACCTGTCAGAATGGCCGCCATCAACTAATCATCAAACCACAAGTGTTGACGAGGGTGTGGAGAAAAGGGGACTCTAGTATACTGCTGGTGGGAATGCAGACTGGTGCAGCCACTATGGAAAACACTATGGTGTTACCTCAAATTTAAAAATTGAATTGCCATTTGTCCCAGTGATCCCACTTCTAGGAATATACTCTAAGAAGTCTGAAACACCAATCAGAAAGAATATATGTACCCCCATGTTCATAGCAGCACTGTTTACAATAGCTAAGATGTGGAAACAGCCCAAGTATCCATCAGTAGATGAATGGACAAAAAACCTGTGGTACATATACACAATGGAGTACTATGCAGCTGTAAGAAAGAAAGATCTCTTATCCTTTTAGACGACATGGAAGGACCTGGAGAGTATTATCCTAAGCGAAACAAGCCAAACAGAGAAAGACAAATATCACATGATCTCACTTATTTGTGGAATATAATGAACATAACAGTCTGAGGGACAGGGTAGACCGAGAGATGTTGAAGTAGGTACAGACTGACAAGCCTCAGAAGAGGGGGTGGGGGGGGGAGGGAAGAGATAAACCACAGAACTTATATGCATGTACACATAACTGATGGACAGAGACAACAAAGCTGGGCACGGGGTGGGGGTGATGGGGAGGAGGGTGTCAATGGGAAAATGGGAGAAACATCTGTAACAAAAATAAATTAATAAGAAATAAAAAAAATTTATAAAATTAAAAAAAAAAAGACTCTCCCAACAAACAAAAGCCCAGGTCTGGATGGCTTCACAGGGCAGTTTTACTGAATATTCAAAGAAAAACTAACACCCATTCTCCTCAAATAATGCAAAAAAAAAAAAAAAAAAAAAAAAAAAAAAAAAAAAAAAAAAACAAGAAGAAAGACTTCCAAACTCGTTTTATGAGGTCAGCATAATTCAAATTGCAAAATCAGTTAAGGACACCATAAGGAAAGAAAACTACAGGCCAATATCCCTGATGAACATAGATGCCAAAATCCTTAACGAAATATTAGCAAATCAGATCCAGCAATACATTAAAAAAATTCATTAAAAACACTCAAATACATTGAAACACATAAAGGCTATATAGCATGTTATTAAAAAATGAATGGGTTACCAAGGAGATCAAGGAAGAAATTAAAAACTTTCTGGAAACCAAAGAAAATGAACACACAACACCTCAAAATCTATGGCACACAGTGAAAGCAGTTCTGAGAGGGAAGTTCAGAGCACTACAGGCCTACCTCAAGAAACAAGAAACATTTCTAATTGACTTTCTAACCCACAACGTCAAGAAATAGAAATTATCCAAAAGGAAATCCCAGAACATGTAGATGGAAAGAAATAGTAAAGGTCAGAACAGAAATAAACGACATAGAGACTAAAAAAACAATTCAAAAATCAATGAAACAAATAACTGGTTGTTTGAAAAGATAAACAAGATTGATGGACCCTTAGCCAGACTCACCAAGAAACAAAGAGAGAGGACTCAAATAAACAAAATCAGACGTGAAAGAGGAAAAGTAACTACTGATGCCACGGAAATACAAATGATCATGAAAGAATACAATGAGCAATTATACACCAACAAACAGGGCAATCTAAACTCAATGGACAAATTTCTAGAATCACAAAACTGAACCGGGAAGAGATAGAAAACTTGAACTTACCAATGACAACTAAGGAAATTGAAGATGTAATCACGAAACTCCCAGCAAACAAAAGCCTGGGCCCGGACATCTTCACGGGGGAGTTTTTCCAAACATTCAAAGAACTAACACCCATTCTCCTCAAACTATGTCAAAAAATTCAAGAAGAAGGAAGACTTCCAAACTCATTTTATGAGAAATTTCATAATTCTAATTCTAAAATCAGATAAAAACACTACAAAGAAAGAAAACTACAGGTCAATATCCCTGATGAATATAGATGCCAAAATCCTTAATAAAATATTAGCAAATTGGATCCAGCAGTAAATTTAAAAAAATTATTCACCATGACTAAATGGGATTCATCCCAAGAATGCAAGTCTGGTACAGTATTCGCAAAATAAATGTGATATACCACATAAACAAAATGAAAGATAAAAACCTTATGATCATATCAATAGATGATGGAAAAGCATTCGACAAAATCCAGCATCCATATGTGATAAAAACACTCAGCAATGTGGGAATAGAGGGATCATATCTGGACATAACTAAAGCCGTATATGAAAAACCTACAGCCAACATCATACTCAATGAGCAATAACTAAAACCATATCTCTTAAGAACAGGAACAAGACAGGGATGTTCACTTTCACCACTCTTATTTAACGTAGTACTGGAAATCCTAGCCACAGAAATTAGACAGGAAGGAAAAATAAATGGAATCCAAATTGGAAAGGAAGAAGTGAAACTGTCAATATTTGCAGATGACATGATACTGTACATAGAAAATCCTAAAGACTCCATCAAAAATCTACTAGATTTAATAAATGAATTTGGAAAGGTAGCAGGATACAAAATTAACATCTAGAAATCGATGGCATTCTTATACACCAATAATGAACACACAGAAAGAGAAACTAAAAAAACAATCCCATTTACCATTACAGCAAAAAAACTAAAATATCTAGGAATAAACTTAACCAAAGAAGTAAAGGATCTGTTTGCAGAAAACTACAGGATATAGAAAAAAGAAATAGAGAAAGGTTTAAAAGAGTGCAAACATGTACCTTGTTCATGGATTGTAAGAATTAACATAATTAAAATGTCCATACTACCCAAAACAATCTATAGATTCCATGCATTCCCCATTAAAATACAAGTGTCTGGCTGGTGTGGCTCAGTTGTTGAGCTTCGACCCATGCCCCAAGGGTTTGCTGGTTCTATTCCCAGTCAGGACACATGCCCAGGTTGTGGGCCCAATCCCCAGTGAGGGGCATACAGGAGGTGGCCAATTGATGTTCTCACGCATCGATGTTTCTATCTCTCTCTCCCTCTCACTTCTTCTCTCTGTAAAAATCAATAAAGGGAAAAAAAAATACCATCGACGTATTTCACAAAGTAGAACAAATACTCCAAAAGTTTATATGGCACCAAAATGGAGCCCAAATAGCCACAGCAATCTTGAAAAAGAAGAACAAAGTTCTTGGGATCACAATATCGGTTATCAGTTTATACTACAATGCCACTGTAATCAAAACAGCCTGGTATTGGCACAAGAACAGGCATATATATCCATGGAACAGAACAGAGAACCCAGAAAATGACCCAAGACATTATGCTCAATTAATATTTTACAGAGGTGTCAAGAGCATAAAATGGAGGATAGACAGCCTCTATAATACATGGTGTTGGGAAAATTGGACAGCTACATGCAAAAAATGAAACTAGATCACCACCTTACACCATACACAAGAATAAACTCAAAATGGATAAAAGATTTAAATGTGACTCATGAATCTATAAAAGTCCTAGAAGAAAATGTAGGCAACAAAATTTCAGACATCACACGTAGCAGAATTTTCACTGATATGGCACCTATGGCAAGAGAAACAAAGGAAAAAATGAATACATGGGACTACATCAAACTAAAAAGTTTCTGCACAGCAAAAGAAACAAGCATCAAAATGGAAAGGGAACCCAGTATATGGGAGAGCATAATTCCCAATGATACATCAGATAACTGGTTAATTTCTAAAATATATAGAGTACTCATACAACTCATGAAAAGGAAGACAAAGAATACAATTAAAAAATGGCCCCAGGACCTAAATAGACACCTCTCCAAACAGGACATAGAAATGGCCAAGAGACATATGAAAAAATGCTCAACATCTCTAATCATCAGAGAGATGCAAATTAAAATGACTATGAAGTATCACCTCACACATGCCAGAATGGATGCCATCAAGAAATAGACACCTAGATAGACACCTCTCCAAACAGGACATAGAAATGGCCAAGAGACATATGAAAAAATGCTCAACATCTCTAATCATCAGAGAGATGCAAATTAAAATGACTATGAGGTATCACCTCACACATGCCAGAATGGATGCCATCAAGAAATCATCAAACAACAAATGCTGGATAGGAATAGGAAAAAAAAGGGGACTCTAGTACACTGCTGTTGGGAATGCAGACTGGTGCAGCCTCTATGGAAATCAATGTGGTGTTTTCTCAAAAAGTTAAAAATGGAACTGCCATTTGACCCTGTGATCCCACTTCTAGGAATATGTCCTAAGAAGCCTGAAACACCAATCAGAAAATATATATGTACCCCTACGTTCACAGCAGCACTATTTACAATTTTGTGTACATATACACAATGGAATACTATGCAGCTGTAAGAAAGAAAGATCTCTTATTCTTTGAGATGACATGGAGGGATCTGGAGAGTATTATGCTAAGCGAAATAAGCCAATCAGGTAAAGACAGATATCACATGATCTCACTTATTTGCGGAATATAATTAACAAAATAAGCGGATGAACAAAATAAACCCAGAGACATGGAAGTAGGGTTTAGCCTGACAAACCTCAGAGGAGGTAGGTGTGTGTGGGGAGGGGGGCGGCGAGGGAAGAGATAAACCAAAGAACTTATATGCATATATGCATCACCAATAGACATAGACAACAATGCTGTGAGGGGTGGCGGAATCCGGAGGAGGGTGTGAATGGGGGGGGGGAAGAGAAACATCTGTAACAAAAATGAATTAATTAATGAAGAGGAAAAAATTAATATGAGTTTTAGTATAATGAATCCAAATTTGTGACAATATTTATCAGTATGTGTGGTGCATTTTCACTACTTTAATACTTTGTAACTAATTTTGTAAGAAAAATATAGTTGCCAAATGACTGACATTTTTGGAAATTTAAATTGTTTGGTAACCTTTTAAGAAAACACTGACAGTCTTTTCTGTATCTGTCTGTGCAGTCATGTGATTCCTATTGCTGTTTTTTTTTCTTGGTAAGGCATATTACCTCAAGATGAAAACAAATTCTCTACTATGTTTGTGTCACAGACCTCAATTTTAACACATTTAGTAAATCAAATTGAATGAATTTAAAAATCGGTGGGGCTTTTGGGTTGTGAGAAGGTTGATTAGAATTTTTGCTAACAGCTCTTTGCACCTTAGGATTTTAAAAATGCTTAATGTTGCTTCACAACACTGCTTGATATTCGTAGAAATGGAATTTTGTATTATTTTTGTGCACACACTTGCACACACACACACATATACCAGTTGAAATTTAAATAAAAAGGTTGGATCTAGTAAACTCGTAGACACAACATAGTTAATGAATCTGTTTGTGTAATTCAAAGTATACCTTCCTGAGTGCTAAGGGGATAGGCCAGCAAAATTCTCTGGAGTGGAAACTAGTTTACATTATCCTGGAAAGGGTAAAAAAAGAGCAGAAAATACCATTACCTAAACTTATTTTCAGGCATCAGGACACAACTACCACTCAGTAGCAGAAATTCGGTCTTCAGTAGGTAGGTCCAGATGGGTAGCTATTTGTCTAACATGAGAGTAGGGAGGTGGTAGTTGGCGAATGCGGAGGTTGGACAGCCCTGGAGTACAGAGCTGCACTGTTCTCTGGCGATGGAGCACACAAAACAGGGTGCCACTCTTTGACTAACTTCTCTGTGTTTTACTGGGCTCTTGTTTTCACACTGCCATTTCTAAAATCTTTTCACCAAAAATTTAATCATCTTTCTGCCAAAATTTTACATGAAAATAGTTGAAAAGGCAGCCCTTGTGCTTCCTGAAGGGAACTGTTTTACCCATCACTATGCTATTGTGGTAGTTCTCCAGAGAAGTTTCCCTCACTAGAAACTCTGCTCCTAGTGTTGTAGGAAATTAAGGCTATTTATTAAGTCTAGTTAATCAAGTATCATGGACTCCCAGGATAGGAGAGAACTTTATGATCATTTAGGCCAACATTCATCTGATGTTTGGATTTCTTCTGTTTTTAAAATGTGTCTCCCTTATAAGGAACTCATTCATTGCCTCCTGAGATAGCCTTTCTTCAGTGGTTCCTCTGGGGTGTTCTCTTTAACAATGGTCCCAAAGAGGTAATTTACAAAAAGAACTGTTCCATGGTCAAATAAGTTTGAGAAGCAATAGCTACCATTTAGGCTCTGAATATATGGAAAATAGACTTGTTTAAATTATTCTGGAATTTCCCTCAACTGATTGGACCTCTTTCTCCCACATAACATGTTTTAATATTTAATATTTTATTCCACAGAAAATGCCTGAGCATATGTTTTTTTTTCTTTCAGAAAATACATATTTGTTAAAGCAATGTAAAATTGAATTGACTTTTTGGACTCATATCAAGCTGACCTTTGTCTCCTTGATTCTCACTCTCTAATACAACTTTCTGTTTAGCCACATCTACTTCATGTTTTGCTGTGCTTGACTTTTTGGACTCAAGTATTGGTCTTATTTTTCACATTGATGTTGTTGGATCCAGCCCACCTCTCCAGCTTGCCTGTTTGGGTTACAGCCATGTCATCCTGTACATTCATCAGCAGTCTGAGATCTGTGTGATTCACTGATGTTATGGGCATGCCATCTCCATCTTAATTCCATTGGTAGATTAGGAATGATGAACAGGACCATTGTCATGGTCCAGAGCAGGCTGCCTCAAGGTATTGCACAATGACACATTGATTGATTTGTCCTAAAATCACATGAGAAATAACAAGAGCACAAAGAGCTCCCTGACTCTCCTGTCCCCCCAAAGCAGGAAATAAATCTCCATGATAGGTGCCTTCTCCACTCTCGAAGAACTGAGAGACAACCTTATCACAAGAGTTATGAAATCCAGAGTTGAAAAAGCATGTATAAAACATACCTTGTAATACCCAAGCCCAGACTTTGTTTAGCTTCCTCACTAACAAATAGCTGAACCTGCTTGCATTCCTTTCTAATGAGCAATCACTTTCTTTGTCCTGTTAATTTCTCACAAATTTACTGTTTCTTTGTCTAAAAAGTATAAAGTGCCTAGTCCAATCACTTTACTGAGCCTCATTTTATAATCTGAGCATCATATTGTGATTATCCCACGTGCATGCATTAAATTGTTTTTTTTCCTCCTCTTAATTTAGTCTTGTGCCAATTATTATTGTTTTGTAACTAGTCCAGCCAGAAGAACTAAAGAAGGATCGAATGGAGGAATTCTCTCCTGCTCCCCAGCAGCACCATTCCATAAACCATCAATCACTCTTTGGTTTCAGTTGCTCATCTCCCTAATTAGCAACAAATATTTCAGAAGACAGTTTCCAATAGCCCTTGCCTCTAGTTTTTGTGTTTTGAAAATGTCTTCCTTCAAAAGACAAATCATCTTACACTATATTTAGCTCCCAAGTTTTTTTCAAAAGCAAAACTGGTAATAATTTGGTTTCTAAATATAGTGATTCATCAGCCTTTCACAAAACTGATGCCATCTCTTTTGAAGAAGTAATGTTGGTCAAAATCCTGCTTTATATTTTGCAGAAAATATTTTTGGGATGTTTTGTAACACGTGTGGTATCTTTTTGTGCCTAAAAAATTTTTATTTGTGTGGTTTTGGTATATTTGTGCTGCAATTTTCTCTCTGAAGGAATAGTCTCTTGAAATTGTATATACTAATTAGTGTAGTTTGTAAAATAATAGGTACTTTGGAACACATGGGAAGTGAGGCTTTCAAATGCAACATTTAAATATAATTGCTGTTTAAACATTTCACTTAAAATATATGTATTAATTTTTTTATAACTGCAGGTTTGGGGTGGTCTATTGTTAATTAATCTGCACAAAGTGAAAAAAAATCCAATGTATTTCACAAACTTGCCTTCAACATCCAATTTTTAACATAGTTTATTTATATTTATGCAAGTATATTTGCAAAGGTTTAGCCTCAACTATTTATTTCCACTAAATCGAATCCTGGAGAAGAATTTTTGCTTTGTTTGCAAGTCACTAGGATAGTATTATTGAGATTTTCAATTTACCTTTCAATATCAGAGCATTGTTAAATTTTCATTGTTGAGGTAAACTTAGAAAGGAGTGTGTCAGCCTGGCTGGTGTGGCTCAGTGGCTTGAGCATCATCCCATGGACTGAGAGGTGCCAGTTTGATTCCTGGTCAGGGCACATGCCCATGTTTTGGGCTTGATCCCTGGTGGGGGCATGCAGGAGGCAGCTAATCGACGTTTCCCTCCCATATCGATGTTTCTATCTCTCCTTTCCTCTCTTTCTAAAAAAAAAAATCAATAAAAACATATTTAAAAAAATAGAAAGGAGGGTGTCAGAACCCATATAGAGCTTAAGTTCTGAGACTGAAAAGACAGGATTTCATAGTTGATACCATGCCATTTTCTAGCTGAGATACCTCGAATGAGTTGTTTAATGTGTCTAAACCTCAGTTCTTCATTTGCAAAATGGAGATGAGGATGATGATGAATACCTACATCATAGGATTGCTTTAAAGATTACACAAGGAGTATTCAAATAAAGCACTTAGCACATTGCCTTACAGTGAGAATTGGATGAGTGATTATCCATCTCTTAAGTGTTATCAATAAAAATAAATAAAAAAAAAAACAACACAAACCCTTAAAATGTCCAGAAAAAGCTGGGATGTTATAAGCCAAACTTTTGTTTGTACAGGGCTCTGACAACCAACATGGTTATATTTCTCAAAAGTCTTCAATTTTCATGATGACTATGGATTACATTATCTGACGTAGAGTGCTACAACATGGCAACTTATTTGGAATTCAGACCATTCCAGACAATCCATTTAATGCAACCACTAATAGTATCTCAAACATAGCTCAATCATAGCACTTACCACAGTGTACTCAAATGTATAGTCTAAGTAGGAAAATAGGGTCTACTGCCCTTGCATAGCTCAGACATGGTCCAAATTGTGAGAAAAATAAAACAACAGTCCCTTTCCATTGGGCATCTGACTTTTCTGAATTTGTCAAAGTAGAAATGGGATTCTTTATGATGACTTGAGTTTAGGACATGGTTCTGGATATTTTATTTCCCTATCAAAGCCACCTAATTTGATTCAAATTTTGACTGGTTATTTTTCATTTCTTAGGAACAACCTAAGTTACAAAAGTATAGCAGGTTGTACTGTGGCTCAGAATATAAAATATCTGTGGATGGAGTATACTCCTATTTAATATGAAAAGGACAGTGAGATTCAATAATCACCAGTCCTGTAAGGACCCAGGTGAGGACACTAACCAGCAGCCCAAGTGTTCTGGAGTGACAGTGCCAGAGAACAAATCCAATAGATGGTATCAGGCACTCAGCAAGGCCTCAGGGATGCTTGTGCAATTAATTTTCTATACAAGGATGCCCAACTGAGGAGACATGAGTTTGGGCTGAAACATAGTCTGCACTTCACTTACTGTGGGTCCTTTGTAGTTGTTCTGCCTGGAGCTAGCACCTTGTGGTAATTCCTCCAAGCAGAGGGTGTGTCTTGTTTTATTTTGCACAAAGGTGCTTGAAAGAGAGTACAGACCTCATAATCAGTCTGCACTCAGTTTTTGGTTCTATTCCCTTCTGACTCTACCTTGAAAGGACAAAACCGTTCAACAGAGAACTTGTCCTCTCCTAGGTGCTGAGAAGACATAAGCTGGTCCCTCTCAGAACAATTATCTTGGTTCCTGTGATATTGTGATTTATAAGAAAAAATATATATTTGATCATTCAGGGTTCCTAGCTTAGGGCTTTCAAAACCTTTGGAATTTCCTAAGCATTAAGAGTGGTGAAGGTGCCTTTATAATGTTAATGAAGTAGCTTTTGGAAAACACCTAAGGATGGGGAGCTAGTTGCCAGTCCAGCCAACCACAAGATTAGAGGGTTGGAGCTTTCAGTCCCCCCCAACCCCCTGCCTCCAACAGTTGAATCAATCTCCAATGACCGATGATTTAATCAGTCATGACTATGTAATGAAACCTCCATAACCCCCCAAAAAGACAGGATTCAAAGAGCTTCTAGGTTGGTGAACATATGGAAGTGCTGGGAGAGTGGTGAGCCTGGAGAGCGCATGGAAGCTCCACGCTCTTTCCCCATATCTTGCCCTACGTATCTCTTCCATCTGGCTGTTCCTGAGTTATATATTTTGTATAATAAACCAGTGATCTAATAAGTAAAATGTTTCTCTGAGTTCTATGAACCACTGTAGAAAATTAATTGAACCCAAGGAAGAAGTCATGAGAATGTCTTATTTATAGCCAGTCAACTAGAAGTACAGATAACAACTTAGACATGTGACTGGTTTCTAAAGTCCAAGGAGTGGGTAGGTGTAACCTGAAGTCCGTAGCCAGTTGGTCAGAAGCACAGGTAATAACCTGGGCTCATTATTGGTACCTGAAGAGGGGAGGGTAGTCTTGTGGTACTGATACTGTTGTAAATAACCTGGTTATTAATTAAAAGGAAAGGAGCAAAGGGAAAGTCAAATAAATGCATGCCAAGTAAAGTCTAGGTGAAATAAGGAAGGTACTTGCCTGTCAGTCACACCTGGGAACAGGTCATTGGCCAGAGTAGGCATGGCTATTGCAAGCACAGGAAGATTTGAGATACATAAGCTCCTAAACAAGGGAGTTCTCTTTCTTGCTTCTCTTGTGCACTGGGTTCCTGGCTGTCTTGTTGCAGGGGGTATGCTCCCCTGCATTCACCCACATAGCCCATGGCCATGTGGACCCCACACACAATGGACTGATAGACTGGAACTAGCTTGATACTATATGAGACCCAGCTCTACCATGGAACGAAAACTTTGGATGCTGGCTTTGCTTTTAGCTCTGATGAATTCCCAGATGGAAATCTTCCAGGACTGGTTTAAGGAAAATGGGACTCTGTAAACTGTGGGGTATAATTCCATGCAAATAAAGCTTTCTGAAACATCTCATCCTCCTGTGGGGGCCTCTGGAAATGCTTATGCCAGTGACACCCCAAGAACCCCACTCCCACTAACAATGGAGAAAGGCCATGTGTCCATTTCTCCAGTAACAGTACTAAGCCCTCAACCTGTGGAGCCTGATGCTATCTCTGGGGAGGAGATAGTGTCAGAATTGAGTTGAATTATAGGGCACCCAACTGGAGTCCAAGAATTGCTGGTTGGAGTGGGGGACGCCCCCCCATATTGGACACTGAGTCTCAGAGCACCAAAAGAGTTCCACAGTATTTCTAGAAATGATACAAGGATCACCTTAATGATGTAATGAAAAGAACTGAGAATTTGTACTTAGAAAGCCAAGGATTTTAATCCTAATTTCAGTGTATACTGGCTTTGTGATCTTGGTCACATTAATGAAAAAATGTGGAAAAATGTGGGATATATATAATCATTTTGGCTCTCTATGACATTTTAAATGGTTATATGCTGTGAATTTTACTAATTTCAATGAAATTGGAAACATAAGTGTCAAGAAATAAATGGTTTTGAGACAAAGAAATGAATCTGTTTGCTATTTTAAAGCAAAATTGTCATTGTGCCTACAATATTTATCCTAGGTAAAAATCACCTCTCTTCCACGTTGTCTGACAATGATTTTTACAACTGTGTCAATTCTGGAATTCAGAGAACCATCTTGTATATAATGACTGCCTCTGGGGTTTAGAGGAAGTGACTCCGGTGCTGTAATGTGGCCCACTGGGATTTGAGCTGCAGAGGGGTCATGCCTCACACCACCACATTTTGAATACCTTGAAATTTGAGAGCAGCAAACCAGATCACAGAAACTAGTCATTGCATTCCCCACTGTGCCAGCCTTACAGGTGTATTTCAGAAATTGATCAGTGGCCTACAAGAATCATATTCTGCTAAGTTTTATTTATTTTTTTAAACTTCTCAAAGGAAGGTAGTTCTGTGGGGAAGAGCCCATTGCATATACATACACTTGTCAGCAATAATATTCCAAAATTGTTAATTTACACAGGAATGGGGAAAACTTACTGGAGGTTCTAAGTAGCTTTTATTGTTAGAATATGCAGTGTATATAAATTCTGCATTTAGTCAAGCATGAGTTGTTCTGCAGGAATCCTGAGGTGTATCCATATTAGACCATAGAATTAAGCTTTATACAAAAATTGGTTTTTCTAGCATTTACATTCCTCAGAGTCACATCTGCTGTTGGATTTTACTTTTCCTTGAGAGTATTGTCTTTCATATGACCCCTTTAATGTGTCTTAGGTTGTGTTATATTGTTGCTTCAATGTTAAATTGGTTCTACATCTTATCTTTTGGCTGCTATAAAGTCTACAAAGCTTTAATTACAAAGTAATATTGGGAAAAATAATAATCTCATAATGCATAATACACTTAATCAAATTTAATATGACCTTTCCCCTTGCTTTTCTTGATTGAATAGCTTCCTTCTGTTGAGATCCTTAGATTAAGAAGCTAGTTAAACAGAGAATGATTTTGTTTGGTAGATTGTTTGAATTGTCATATTCTAGAGAAATATGCTTTGATATGTGTCTTGATTAAATAAATTTATATACAAGGGTGAGGCATGATATCAACAGTTGGTAGGGATTACCTAGAATATTTTCTTTTCTACTTTCATGTCTGTATCTTTCTGTTTAAAAGACCACATTGACAGATACTGATCTAAATCTATTCCAAGCCAAAAATGTTTTAACTATCCATGGTCCTAATGACCACAAAATCATCTATTTCTTCCCTTAGAAATACTATTCATTGTTTAAAATATAGCTTCACATTAGATGAAAAGGAAACACTTTCTCTTTTGTATTATTTTAGTTTAGTTTATTTTTTTAATTTTTATTTTTTTTGTTAATCTCCAGCAGATGATATTTTTTCCATTGGTTTTTAGAGAGAGTAAAAGGGAGGGAAGGAAGGAGGGAGAGAGAGAGAGAAAGAGAGATCAATGTGAGAGAGACACATTGACTGGTTGTCTCCTGCATGTACCCTGACTGAACCAGGGATCGAACCTGCAACCCAGATACATGCCCTTGACTGGGAATCAAACCCGTGACCCTTTGTTGTATGGGCTCACGCACTAACCACTGAGTCACACTGGCCAGGGCTGTGTTATTTCAGTTTAGATGTTGGGTTCCCTAGCTAATAAATTTGGATCTTATAAATCTATAATGTAAATGAATAGTAGGCTAGTCCTTGTGATCCCTAAAATGTATTCTGTCTACCTGGGGGCTGGTTTCTGGCTACCTGTCCTATACTCCCCCATGAATCAATTTTCCTGACACTCTGGTGTCATTTGCTTAACACACTCAACTTACCTGGTTTCCTGTTAGTTGACTGTACTACAATTTAAAGTTTCTAAACTTGCTGAGCTCTCATCATTTCTAAGACAGTCTTTTTATCCCTTCACAGCAAGCTTCTTCTTTCTATTCCACTCAATAGCTGTCACCAGCCATGTCTTCGTCTCTCACAGTAAATTATTAGTCCTCCTAATTTCACCAAGAAAATGAAGGTTATCAAACATGAACTCCCTCAGATTTCATCACTACCTTTAAAATATTGTCAAGCATTTTTCTCCTTCCCTCTTGTTTTTTAGTAACAAGTCTGTTTTACCAATGTTTTTCTTCTGTCCTTTTGCTTTCTACTTTTTTGGTGCAAGTCCCATAATTGAGACTGTCATCATCTATTATCTTCTAACGATCGTTGTCTCTAGTCTTGTCCCCCAAACCACCAATCCATTCTCCACAGAGATTTACCACTCTAATCATGTCACTCCCCTGTTTCCAATTGTTCATTGCCTTAAGATTAAAATCTAAAACACTTAACTGAGTGAACAAATATTGTGTGTTATAATCCCACTTTCCACCATTCCCTTTGCCTCAGTCATAGTCACTGTTTCCTGACCATACCATGTAATTTTATATCTTTATGCTTTGCCCATGTAGTGATCTCTGTTTTTTTTACCTAAAATGGCTTACCCATCTTCTGGACATGGTGAGCTCCTACTTATTCTATAAGACCTAGTTGAAATATTGCCTCCATGTGAAGCCTTTTTCAGTCCACCCCTAGGAAGCATTCATTACCTTATTTTCCATGGCCTTCTTTGCATACTTCTATTACAATATTTCTATATTCCCTTTCAATGATCGGTTTATGTGCCTTTCTGTCCTTACTAGTCTGGTGAGCATGTCTTAATTATCCTTGTCTTTTAAGCTTCTAGTGTAGTGCCTGGCATGCAGTAGATACTCCTTATTGTTGAATGAGTAAATGGAAGAATGACAAATGAGTAGCACATATTTTATTTTGGATAGTCAGGCAAAACTTGAAGCCCCAAACTCCAGACACTTGGAAAGATAAACAGCATTACAACAAAACTGGCAAAAATCAAAGAAGGAGATGACATGGATAGTGGCAAAGATAATTACTGGGTCATTAAAGGCATACACTAGCTAAAGCTTTTGTATGGTAGTGAGGGAGTATGGGAGGTAGGGATAGAAAGGAAAGTAGAAAGGCAGAATGAATGGCTGACAGTAATGGGTTTCCTCTCCATCCCATGGACTTGACACACACACACCTATAGATTTTCTCTATGGCATCTTCTAAAATCAATCCTCTTACATTAATATAGGAAGTCAGTATCTTTCATTTCTCTCCAGAATTACTTTCCAAAAGGCCATGGTCACCACTTGATTGTGATGTTCCCTGAATGGCCCTCCCTCTTCTCTTCCAAGGCAGAAATGCCAAAGGGATGATGGCTCAACTTCCTTTATTCTTCATCTACCACCATCTTCAGACTCCTCCCATTTAGCTTTATCCCATACAACATGCCAAATATTTTTATTATTCTGTTGTAAAAGGCTTTAAGTAGATCTAACTGCCCACTAAGAGGCATGAATGACATACATTTAAATTACTAGATTCTAAATCAAATGTGTTGAAAGACTGTCCCATTTATTCATTAATTCAGCAATTGATTCTGAGTACCTATTGTGTGCCTGGCCACAGAGTACTCAGAAAGATGTTCATCATGCCCTCAGGGGATGGTATATTCTCATATACTAATTGAAATGCTGCATTCCCCCTGCTTTTTAATTTTAAGTAGCTTTTTTGGAGTTTTGTTATTAGTCACATATAAGGATGAGTAGTTAGGTAGTACTAATCAGTAATTTTAGATCCAACTATCTTAAAATGGTCTGATTACAGATAATTCCAGGACAATTTTGACAAAATAGGATCTTACAAAAATAATTTATTTTCCCAGCCAATTTGGTAAAACCATAATGGAAGGATCCTTAACAATGAGGATGACTTTGAAAATTTATGAACCTTCTCTGGAGATCTTCATAAGAGATCAATACCTCACTAAAATATTAGAGACAATCATAAACTTGGATCAATTAATTTTTTGAGGTCTTTTAAACTCTGTAATCCTACGGTTAAAATCCATGCTTGATATCACAGATTCTAGAACAAATCTCTATTCAGCTCCTGATCCCTTTTTTGACATCTCATTTAAGAAAGTGAACTAAAGTAAGCAGTCTTTGGGCTATTTTGGAAAGCATTGAGTCCTCTTTACATCACTGGTGATGGGGCAAGAACTGTGTTATATTAAGGTTGTATTGTCTATAGGTATTTTTGAAGCTATGATTTGACTCAGGATTTATCATTTTCTATTCTAATGAGCTTTGTTATTACACTGATGTTTAGATAAAGTGGATTTGATATTAGGAAATGCTTGTCTGGTGTCAATTTTTCCTCTTTTCTCACTAAAACCCCCTAATTTTCCTGACCTTATTGCTGTTTTTAAAAATAAAGTTAAAACTTAATAGATATTTTTAGAACTATTTTAAGTTTAGAGAAAATTAAGCGGGCAGTACAAAGATCGGCCATATCCCTCCTGCCTAGAATTTCCCCTATTATTACTGTTTTGCATTATTATGGTACATTTGTTAAAATTAATGAACTGATATTGATTCATTATTATTAACCGAAGTCGATAGCTGATTCAGATTTCCTTAGTTTCTACCTAATGACCTTTTCTTGTTCCAGGATCCATTCCAGGTTACCACATCACACTTAGTTGTCGTGTCTCCCTAGGTTCCTCTTGGCTCTGACTGTTTCTCTGACTCTGTTTTTCATGACTTTGGAAGTTTTGAGGGATATAGGCCTGGTATTTTGTAGAATGGCCCCCTATTGGAATGTATGTTTATGTTTTCCTTATCATTAGCCTGGGGTTATGAGTTTTTGGAAGAAGACCATAGAGGTGAATAAAATGCCATTTCTTCACAAAATTTCAAAGGTACATATTATCAGCATGACTTATCTTTGTTGATGTTGGCCTTGGATCACCAAGATAGTATTTGTTAGGTTTCTCCATTGTAATGTTACTCTGCCCCCCCTTCTATACTGTACTCTTTGGAAGGAAGTCGTTATATGTACCCACACTTAATGAGTAGGAGTTAGACTCCACCTTCTTAAAGGCAGAATATCTACAAAAATTATTTAGAATATTTCACAAGAGATTCACCTCTTCTCCCCATTCATTTACTTATTCAATCATTGATTTGTATCAGCATGTACTCATGGATATTTATTTTATATTTTGCATTGTAACCTGATACTACTTTATTTTGTGGCTCAAATTGTTCCAGTGTTGGCCATGAGGATGTATTTCACTTGATTCCTATGTTCATTTAACCTACCTCCATCAGTGTAGGTTGTTGTTTTTTAAGCATTTAATTTTTGGGAAAACGGGATGCTCCTGTTTTTCATTCCATTTCATTTTGTATATTTACCTCTTTGCTTGTAATCTCAGTGATCTTCATAGAAGCTTCTAGAAGATCACAGATGATGAGAAAAAGTTGATTAATGGTTTAGAAAAATAGGGTGACCTCACGCCTTTACTAGTCTCTTATCTGTGACTTCGGATTGAAGGTAACAAGAATTCTTCTCATTTTTATATTGATTTTCCCCAAATTTTAACTGTTTTCTTCATTAGAAAACTAGACTGATGATGACTTTCATAGATTTACAAAGCCTTCAGTGGATTTTAGATTCAATGAGTCAACTCAATCTTTAGAAGGAAGTAGCTGATACATGTGAAAAGGTATCTGCACTCCCATATTCATTTCAGCATTATTTTCAATAGCTAAGATATGGAAACAACTTACGTGTTCATCAGTGGATGAATGAATAAATAAAGTGTGGTATATGTACACAATGGAATATAATTTGGCCATAAAAAAGAATGAAATCTCTCCATTTCTTACAATATGGAGGGATCTTGAGGTCATTATGCTAAGTAAAATAAATTAGATAAAGAAGACAAATATCATATAATCTCTTTTATATGTGGAATCTAAAATAACAAAACAAAACAAAAACAAAAGCCCAAGGTCATAGATACAGAGAACAGATTGGTGGTTGCAAGAGTCAGGGGGTGGGGTGGGAGTCAGAGAAATGGGTGAACTGTTGTTGTTTTTTATATATATATTTTTTTAGTTTAACAAATAATAAATAAAGGGTATGCATACTTTGTTTTTGAAAAGATGAAACTAACTTATCTGTTTGTGCCCAGATATCATAGGCATTACTTATAATCAATGACTTAGAAGGAAATGCTTTTCTATATAAAATGTTGAAAATATGATTTCTTGTTTAATGAAAAATTATATCCTAATAATTAATGGGAGACAATGGACACTGAATATGATAAATAGAATAAAACCATATCAGTTTATATACACTGCCTATGTTTATGGATATTGTCATGTAAGTGACATTAGAGGTACTCATGATACTATAATCTTCTCTTGTAAGGTCTGTCTGCATTTTCATTATAAACCTGCTTTTCAAGGGCACATAACATCTCCCCTAAAATTTCATCTTGGATTTAAATTTGCCAAACACAAGTACACACTGAAATTAAAAAAAAATTTTTTATTAGAATCATTGTTTTTATCCCAGTGCTTTGACATGTGTGATAGCTACTTTCTTTCTTCCTGTATCTTGATAAATGGTTTCTCTCTCATCTGAAAATGATGACTGTTGAATGAGAACATGGCCTTAAATTCTCTGAGTTTGATGGGTGGTACAAATTCAAGAAGGTTGAAATCATATCAAGCATCTTTTCAGATCACAATGGCATGAAACTAGAAATCAATTGCAACAAGAACATGCAAAGACATTTGAACACATGGAGGCTAAATAGCATGTTATTAAACAATGAATGGGTTATCGAGGAGATCAAGGAAGAAATTTAAAACTTCCTGGAAACCAATGAAAATGAACACACACAACACAAAATCTATGGGATGCAGCGAAAGCAGTTCTGAGAGGGAAGTTCATAGCACTCCAGGCCTACCTCAAGAAAGAAGAAAAATTTATAGTAAACTATCTAACCCAGCAACTTAACGATTTAGAAAGAAAAAAAAGAAGAAAAACCCAGAGTTAGTAGCAGGAAGGAAATAATAAAAGTTAGAGCAGAAATAAATGACACAGAGACTAAAAAAACAAAGATCAATGAAACCAAGAGCTTTTTCTTTGAGAAGATAAACAAGATTGATCAACCATTAGCCAGACTCACCAAGAAACAAAGAGAGAGAGCTCAAATTAATAAAATCAGAAATGAAAGAGGTGAAGTAACAACTGACACCACAGAAATACAAAGGATTGTAAGAAAATACTATGAATAATTATATGCCAACGTGTTCGACAACCTAGGTGAAATGGACTAATTCTTAGAATCATATACTATTCCAAAACTCAACTGGGAAGAGTCAGAAAACATAAACAGACCAATAACAATTAAGGAAATAGAAAAAGTAATCAATAAAATCCCAGCAAACAAAAGCTCTGGTCTGGACAGCTACACAGGGGAGTTTTACCGAACACTCAAAGAAGAATTATCACCTATTCTCCGGAAACTATTCCACAACATTCAAGAGGAAAGAAGACTTCCAAGCTCTTTTTTGAGGCCAGCATAATTCGAATCCCAGACCAAACGGGCTTCAAATCTAAGAAAATTATCAGGGATCAAGGAGGGCATTGCAGAGTGGTAAAGGGATCCAATCTTGGGAAACCTGGGCTCTTCAAATTGGTGGCTATTTGGTTGTGAAAAGGGTAATGGGAGCGGTGATCATAAAGGATGAGAATAAAAAAGGAACTGATTATAAAAGGTCACCAGGAAAACTTTAGGGATGATGGACACATCCACACTCTTGACTGTGATGAATAGGTTTCATGGGTGTATAGGTATGTCAAAACTTGTCAAATTGTAGACTTCAAATATGTGCAGTATGTCAATTATAACTCAGTAATGCTGTTTAAAAAAAAAAAAGACACTACAAAGAAAGAAAATCACAGGCCAATATCCCTGATGAACATAGATGCCAAAATCCTCAACAAAATCTTAACAAATGAAATCCAACAATATATTAAAAAAATTATACACCATGATCAAGTGCGATTTATCCTAATGGTGGAAGGTTGGTACAATATTCATAAATCGATATATGTGATACACCACATAAACAAAATGAAAGATAAAAATCATATAATCATATCAATAGATGCTGAAAAAGCATTTGACAAAATCCAGCATCCATTTTTGATAAAAACTCTCAGCTAAGTGGGAATAGAAGGATCATATCTTAACATAATAAAGGGCATTTATGACCAACCTACAGCCAACATCAGACTCAATGGGCAAAAACTGAACGCATTTCTCTTAAGAACAGGAACAAGACAGGGATGTCCACTTTCACCAATCTTATTTAACACAATATTGGAAGTCTTAGTCACAGCAATCAGACAAGAAGAAAAAATGAAAGGGATCCAAATCGGAAAGGAAGTGAAACTGTCATTATTCGCAGATGACATGATATTGTACATAGAAAACCCTAAAGACTCCATAAAAAAAAATGCTAGACGTAATAAATGAATTTGGCAAAGTAGCAGTATACAAAATCAACATCCAGAAATCATTGGAATTTTTATACACCAGTAATGAACACACAGAAAGAGAACCTAAAAAAACAATCCCATTTACCATTGCAAAAAAAAAAAAACTGAGATACCTAGGAATGAACTTAACCAAACAAATAAAGGACCTGTTCACAGAAAACTATAGGACATTGAAAAAAAAAAAGAGGGAGATTTTAAAAAGTGGAAGCATATGCCTTGTTCATGGATTGGAAGAATTAACATCATTAAAATGTCCACACTACCCAAAGCAATCTATAGATTCAGTTCAATCCCCATTAAAATATCAAAGACATATTTCACAGAACTAGAACAAACACTCCAAAAGTTTATATGGAACCAAAAAGACCCTGAATAGCCAGAGCAATCTTGAAATTGAAGGACAAAGTAAGAGGGATCATAATACCGGATATCAGCTTATACTACAAACCCACTGTAATCAAAACAGCCTGGTACTGGCTCAAGCACAGGCATATAGATCAACGGATCAGAACAGAGCGCCCAGAAATTGACCCAAGGCAGTATGCTCAATTAATATTTGACAAAGGTGGCAAGAACATACAATGGACTAAAGACAGCCTCTTTAATAAATGGTGTTGGGAAAATTGGACAACTACATGCAAAAAAATGAAGCTAGACCACCAACTTACAGCATACACAAGAATAAACTCAAAATGGATAAAAGACTTAAATGTAACTCTTGAATCCATAAAAATCCTAGAAGAAAATGTAGGCAAGGAAATTTCAGCTATCACAGGCAGCAGAATGTTCACTGATAAAACGCCTAAAGCAAGAGAAACAAAGGAAAAAAATAATAATAAATGGGACTACATCAGACTAAAAAGCTTCTGCATAGCAAAAGAAACTAGCATCAAAATGGAAAGGGAACCTGGCCGGTGTGGCTCAGTGGTTGAGCATTGATCAATGCACCAAGAGGTCGCCGGTTTGATTCCCAGTCAGGGTACATGCCCAGGTTGTGGGCCAAATCCCCAGGGTGGGGCATGCAGGAGGCAGCCAATTGATGTTTTCTCTCATTGATGTTTCTATCTCTCTCTCCTTCTCCCTTCTTCTCTCTCTAAAATCAATAACGAAAAAAAAATTTAAAGAAATGGAATGGGAACCCACTATATGGGAGAGCATTATTGCCAACTCTACATTAGATTAGGAGTTAATTTCCAAAATATATAGAGCACTCATACAACTCAAGAAAAGGAAGACAAAGAATCCAATTAAAAAATGGGCCCAACACCTAAATACACACCTCTCCAAAGAGGACATACAAATGGCCAAAGACATATGAAAAAATGCTCAACGTCACTAATCATCAGAGAGATGTAAATTAAAATGACTATGAGGTATCACCTCACACATGCCAGAATGGCTGCCATCAACAAATCATCAAACAATAAATGCTGGAGAGGATGTGGAGAAAAGGGAACTCTAGTACACTGCTGGTGAGAATGCAGACTGGTGCAGCCACTATGGAAAACAACATGATGTTTTCTCAAAAAGTTAAAAATTGAACTGCCATTTGACCTCGTGATCCCACTTCTAGGAATATACCCTAGGAAGCCTGAACCATCAATCAGAAAGAATATATGTACCCCTATTTTCATAGCAGCACTATTTACAGTTGCTAAGATCTGGAAACAGCCCAAATGTCCATCAATAGATGAGTGGATAAAAACGCTGTGGTGTATATATACAATGGAATACTATGCAGCTATAGGAAAGAAAGATCTCTTATCCTTTGAGATGACATGGATGGACCTGGAGAGTATTATGCTACATGAAATAAGCCAATCAGAGAAAGACAAGTGTCACATGATCTCACTTATTTGTGGAATATAATAAACAAAATAAGCTGATGAACAAAGTAGACCCAAAGACATAGAAGTAGGGTTCAGACTGACAAACTTCAGGGGAGGTTGGTGGAGGAGAGGGAAGAGATAAACCAAAGAACTTATGCATGTAAGCATAACCAGTGGACATAAGACAACAGTGCTGGGGGGCTGGGAAGTAACGGGAGGAGGGTGTCAATGGGGGAAAAAGGAGAAACATCTGTAACAAAAATAAATTAATCAAATTTTTTAAAAAAGTATCCTTGACCTGGCCGGTTTGGCTCAGCGGTTAGAGCGTTGACCCGTGGAACAGAGAGTTTCAGGTTCGGTTCCCGCTAAGGGCACATACCTTGGTTGCAGTTTGTCCCGGGCCCGTTTGGGGTCGTGTGGGTGGCAACCAGTCAATGTGTCTCTCTCACATAGACGTTTCTCTCTCTCCACCCCCCTCTCCTGCTCCATCTGAAGATAAAAGCAAAAATGTCCTCTGGTGAGGATAAATATATATATATATATATCATCAGGTAAGGATTTAAAAAAGAAAAAGAATTAAGTTCTCATGAAGGTGAGACAGACCCTCTCATAGACTTTTAGAGGACTGTAAATTAGTTTAATCTTTCTGGAATGCAAATGGTAATATGTCCAAAGATCCTTAAAAAGCTATTAAGCTTTAACCCAGAAGTCTTGTATCTAGAAGACAATCACCAGAAAATAATCAGGATGTGTACAAATACATGCAGTGTCAATCATTTAATTATTACTACGAATGATGAAAGACTGAAATGAAAAATCTAAATGCTAACAAGATGGAAACATTAGAAACATTATGGTGCAGGTATTATGATAGAATAATGTACAGGCATTTACAACCATGTTGCATAAACAGCTGTCATTTGAGTAGGTAATTCTTTTTTTTTTCCCCTGCACATTTCATCCCCGAGCCTGATCAAATTAAAAATTGGTATTTGAATCAATGAAACTTTACAGAATTTCCAAAATTCTAGACAGTTACTGTTTATTGGTTTCTGATTGGATCTTTTGGCCTCGGTCAGGATAGCTCTTGCTATTTTGTGGGTATCAGATTACACTTGTGACTTGCTTAGATCACCTAACCCTGAAAAGACCTCAGAAAGTTTGTCCCAGTAATAAACTCTGCTTATGTTCACAAGTAGGTGCAAGAAAAGATTGTCCATTCACTTTTCTCAAATTCTCTTATTTTTACTGCTGGATCATGACTCTCTCCTGGTTTTTCACCCATATTTCAATTGTTCCTTTGCTGTCTCCCTAGTATGATGATGGAGGTACCATGTAGGTCCCTCAAAAAATCTTGCCATTCAAAATGGCTGTGCTTTTGGTTAAGATACTTAACACATCATGAAACAAATTTAAAGGCTTGAGATTTGGTAGCAGACCCAAGCTCTGCTACCATTTAGTGACTTTGGGCAAATGATTTAACCTCTCTGAGCTTTAGTTGTTATGGTTTAAGAGATAAAACATACATGTAAAGCACTTAGTTCATTGCCTGGGATATAGTAGACAATTAAATGGTCTCTATTGCTATTACCATTATGTGTGAGGGGCTACAGGAGACCAATGAATTTCTAAAGAAAATACTGATGTTTTTACCAAAAGATACTTCATTCTTATTAGTAACAGCTGATGCTACCAAGACAGAATAGCAGCTGAGCTGTCAGTCTAAGTACTTAAGATATAAAGAAGGAAGTAGTTCTCAGGAAATGCTCCCTAAGCAAGTGGTACTTAAAGATCATGCTTCATCACCTCTCCATATCCAGCACCTAGCACAGTTCACAGCAGATTGTAATGCTCAGTCAAGATTTGTTAATACATGGCTGACTGGATGGCTGGCTGAAGTGTGACACATCAAAGCCCCTGATAGCCAGGGAGTAATGTGAAGGAATCTAGTGCCTATGTGTCTGGAGAAGAGAGGATATAAATTTGAGGAAAGAAAAGGGACAAGTGAGACAAAGGGTAATGGAAGATACCTCCCAACTTTTTGAGCTGCAATTCTCCTGTCCTCTCTGTTGTTTTCACACGCTACTAAAAACAGCTGGGAACACATAGGAAAAAAGGAAAACTCCTATGGTCTCACTGATGGACCTGAGAATCTCCTCCTTGACTTCCACCCTCCTAGTGAAAATTGATGAGGAGATGACAAGGCAGGGACTACTCTAGTAGTCTGTGGGGATCCAGAATCTAGGCTAACAGAGCAATAGGACCATGGCCATATTTTCTGAGCCTTAAGTAGGCACACACATGGTCTGATGAAAGATTTTTTCCCTTAATATGTGAATGAATTCATGGTGTCAGTCTTATAAGATACATACATTATATCTCCTTTAATGAATTGCCATTATTGGAAATAAAATTCTGTGAAATTAGGGCTGTTCCAAAAAGTTAGAAGCATATGGTTGCCACGGTTGTTGGCATCTTTTAAAATATAAGGATGTAAGTGGGTTTTGAAAACTTTGATAATCTCTTGGATCACACACACACATACACACACACACACACACACACACACACACACACACTTTTTTATTATAGGAGGTCCTGTCAAGAGGGGTTTAGATTGCTAGATTTTTCTAGCCATGACTAGAGTGCAAAAGCCCAGGTAGGACACACTCAACCTCAGAGGTAGTAAAGGAGTGGGGACCAATAGATGTGGAGTTAAATAGACTTGATTGATGAAGGTAAAAAATACAATCTAGACCTCAGGAATTCAGGAATAAAAATAAGGACTTGAAGGAAAGATTAAGCTTGTACTGGGATTGGAGTATGATAATTATTTATGCTTTGAAAATAAACCAAAATGTAGATGCATTTGTTCAATGGGAAACTGAATCTTTGTGGAAAGACCCTAAGAGATGTTGTGCTTTATGGAAGAGGAAAATGAACATATTCCGTTGGCTTAAAAAGAGAACAGAATGATGAGGCTTTCAAAGACAAAGGTGGTACCCACCATTCATTCAGTCAACAAATATTTTTGGTGTGTTTACCACCTACCAGATAGTGTTCTAGGCACCAGGGATACAACAATAAACAAGATCTGCCAAGTACCTGCTTTTATGGAACTTGGATTCTAATGGGAAGCCAATCAATAAATGAATAAACAAATGCACATATAATGTGTTAGGCACGGATACATGTTATAGGGAAAAATAAACCAAGACATATTATGCATCTGTAAGAAAGAAAGATCTCTTATCCTTTGAGACAACATGGAGGGACCTCGAAAGTATTATGCTAAGCGAAATAAGCCAATCAGAGAAAGACAAATACCACATGATCTCACTTATTTGTGGAATATAATGAACAAGGCGGGTGATGAATGAAATAGACCCAGAGACATAGAAAGGAGCATGGTTCACACTGATAAACCTCAGACGAGGAGGGGTGGGGGGGATGGATGAGATGAACCAAAGAACTTATATACATGTATGCATAACCAATGGACATAGACAGCAATGCTGGCGGAGTGAGGGGGCGGGATGGGGAGGAGGGTGTCTGGGGGAAAAAAGGAGAAAAATCTGTAACAAAAATAACTTAATAAAATTTGGAAAAAAAAAACAAAACAAGACAAGGGGATAAAGGATGGTGTTGTGCAGCTGGAGTATTATTTTAGCTATGAGGGTCAGGGGGCTTCTCTCTGAGGAGGTGACACTTGAACAGAGACATGAATGAAGTGCAGGAGGCAGTGTTCTAAATAGATTGATTAATAAGTGAATGTGCCCTGAGGTAGTATTAAGCTTCGATTATTAGAAGAACAGAAAGCAAACCAGTAAGGTTATCGCTTAGTGATATGAGGGTGGCAGGGGCAGTTTGTGTGGGGCCCTGAAGGCCATGGTGGGGAATTCAGTTTTACTTTAAGTTTGATAGAAAGCTTTTGGAGGCCTTTGGGCAGAAGAGTTAGGTGAGCTGATTTATGTTTTAGGAAGATTACCCTGGTTGCTAGGTAGAAAGAGATTTTAGGGAGACAATAATTGAAACACAGTCCAGTTAAGAGGTTATTGCCATAGTCTGGGTGCTGGCTGATGGTGATGTGGACAAGAGTGGGAGTGGTGGAGGTAGTGAGCAGTGACTAGATTCAGAAGATATTTTCAAGGTAAACCTGATATAGCTTGTTGATTGATTGGAGGAGAAGAGGGGAAGGCACTAAGGTTTTTTGTCTGGGTAACTGGGTAAGCAGTGATGCTATTTAGAGAGGTGGATTTATAAGAGTGGGGAAGGTTTGGGAGGGAAATCACAGACAGATTTTGAACATGTTAAATTTGAGATGCCATGGGGTAAGCAGTTGGATACAAGAGTATGAAATTCAGGGCGTGATCAGTCTTGAAGTTTTAAATGGAAGAGTGGGCACATGGCTTTTAAACTATGAGAATAGAGATAAACTAGTGAGTAAGTATGGCTAGAGAAGAGGTACATTGAATATGCATTCCATAGAAATTACTCTCACTGAGATTTATTTGTTCAGTCAACAAATATAATAGTGCCCGTTATCTGTGGTTTCTCTTTCTGTAGTTTCACTTTTTGAAGTTTTAGTTACCCATGGTCAACCATGGTTTGAAAATATTAAATGGAAAATTCAAGAAATAAGCAATTCATAAGTTTTAAATTGCATGCTGTTCTTTGTAAATGTGAGGAAACCTTGCACAATCCTGCTCCATTTCATTCAGGACATGAATCATCCCATTGTCCAATGTCTCCACACTGTATATGGTCTTTCAGTAGCTGTCTCAGTTATCAGATAGACTCATAGTATGACAGTGCTTGTGTTCAAGTAACACACACAAAAAATGGCTTTTTTTGTGAAAAGCTATTCACATAACTTTTATCACAGTATATTGTTATAATTGTTCTATTTCATTATTGTTCTTTATCTCTTACTGTGACTAATTTATAAATTAAACTTCATTGTAGGTATGTATGCATGTATGTATGTACATGAAAACACATAGTGTATACACATCTCCTGGGGCTCTTAGAACATATCTCCTGTGGATAAGGAGGGGTACAGCGCTACTGTATTTCTGAGTGCTTATGACATGTTAGACACTGTCCTAAGCTCTGGGGAGTATAGTGGAGAACTAGACAAATAAAGCTACTGACCTTATAGAGCTTGGAATGAAAAACTACATGGCTGATGAGAGGATCAGGACAAAAGTATCTCCCAGAAAGATAGATTAAAATGCTGAGCTTTACAAATACTAAACCAACCCAACCATTACTAAGTCAGTCTGATTCGGTTAAGCTAAAAGACAGAGAAAATGAGTGTTCAGGATATGTATGGGGGATAGAGAAGCCCAAGAGGATCAAAACTAGGGACACCTCTAAGAGTGAGGTTAGATATCTCTGAAGAACATACATGCAGAGCTAAATGAAACCTTGCACAGAAATTTTTGCACCTGTTGGGAAAATGTCTTTCTCACCCAGAGTAGATATAGAATGGAAGGGCATTCATGTTGTGCCAGAAAAGGCAGCCAGGAGTCATAAATAGAAAAAAAGATCAGAAAGGCAGTAAGTGGTCATGAGCTCAGGTTCCAAAGTCACACAGACATGGCTTTATGTTTGCCACTTTTACCTGTGTGACTTAGGCATTTTACTCTTTCTGAGTCCCAGTTTCCCCACCTATAAAACAGGGAAGAAAAGTACTGACCTCATATAGTAGATGTAAGGATTAAAGAGATAATGTATGGAAAATAACAAGATGTCTGATATATAATAAACAGTCAACAAATGTTAGCTTATAATAATACTGATTCTGATGATAATTAAGTGATAATTTTCTACAGTTTAGCTAGTTTGTATCTCCTTCAGGCTGATATTTCCTCCCCCAAAACTGAGGAAATAAATGGGTTTATGCAGAGAGATGCAAATTAAAACGACTATGAGGTATCACCTCACACCTGTCAGAATGGCTGCCATCAACAAATCATCAAACAAGTGCTGGCGAGGGTGTGGGGAAAAGGGGACTCTAGTACACTGCTGGTGGGAATGCACACTGGTGTAGCCACTATGGAAAACAATATGGTGTTTCCTCAAAAAATTAAAAATTGATCTACCATTTGACCCAGTGATCCCACTTCTAGGAATCTATCGTAAGAAGCCTGAAACCAATCAGAAAGGATATATGTACCCCCATGTTCATACCAGCACTATTTACAGTTGCTAAGATATGGAAACAGCCCAAGTGTCCATCAATAGATGAGTGGATAAAAAAGCTGTGGTACATATAGACAATGGAATACTATGTAGCTCTAACAAAGAAAGATCTCTTATCCTTTGAGACGACATGGAGGGGCCTGGAGAGTATTATGCTAAGTGAAATAAGCCAATCAGAGAAAGACAAATATCACATGATCTCACCTATTTGTGGAATATAAATAAGCTGATGAACAAAATAGACCCAGAGACACAGAAGTAAGATTCAGACTGACAAACTTCAGAGCAGGGGGGCAGGGGGGGACGGAAGAGATAAACCAAAGAACTTATATGCATATATGCATAACCGATGGACATAGACAACAATGCCGTGGGGAGGGGGGTGGAATCAGGAGGAGGGTGTCAATGGGGAAAAAGGAGAAACATCTGTAACAAAAATAAATTAATTAAAAAATGAAATGGGATTAATGAGGCTCACAGGTAAGCTTGTTGATGCTTGATAAATATATTTGCTTTTGTGATTTTTTTCTTAATTTCACTCTTTCATTTTTGCATTGTTTATTGGTCAATGTATTTTCATATGTTCCCTCTCAGCTGTCCCAGAGAGGAATAGAGAAATTTTCTTTAAGTGGGCATCTTGTCATCTCTAGAGCAGTGCTTCTCAAACACGAATGTGCACAGGAATCACCAGGGGATCTTGTTACAATGCCGATCTAGATGTAGTAGGTCTGATGTGGCCTGGAGAGTCTGCTTTTCTAACAAGCTTCCAGATAATGCTGATGCTGGTGCTGCTCTCCATGCACCAGCCTTTGAGTAGGGTTGAGCTAGGAAACGGAGCCAGAGCACACTGGAAAACACCCATGAAGTGCAGGAGATAGGACAGTCATTGTCCTGAGTCTCAGATAAGTGAGGCATGCTAGTCATGACTACTCCTGCTTCTCATATCAGCCTCAAGTGGTTACTTATATTACACCCAGTCAACAAAAAGAGAGGATTTAGGATTGGGGAACAGGGTTTTAAAAACAGGAATGCTGTACATGATCCCTTACAGCCTCCATGTTGTCCTGAGACAGATGTGAGTGCACAGCTGTCTACTACAAAGAGAGCTTCTGAGGAAAGTCTCCATGGAGCAATATATCTTACTTTTATTATTTTCCTCTTTAT
Organism: Tadarida brasiliensis; assembly: GCA_030848825.1. Lineage (NCBI taxonomy): Eukaryota > Metazoa > Chordata > Mammalia > Chiroptera > Molossidae > Tadarida > Tadarida brasiliensis. Next base: position 51,796,133 of record CM061280.1, on the reverse strand, counting down.
GGTGTTTTCTTTACTTAATCCCATGAAAAATCACATAATAGGATTTTATTGTTGCCTGTTTGAATAGATAGGACAGTGGAGAAATAATATAGTCAAGAAAGTGTTCTCACAGCTAAAATAAGTTTATCTGAGAAATGTTTGTAGCAGAACATAAGCAACCATTAGAAATGAAATTTGGGCAAGATGAAAAATCATTCAATATAAATTGCACATTGTTTATCAGAGATACTTGTAATATACAGAAAGATTTTCATTATGATTATTGTGATAAAAATGTGGCTTTCAAATATATTGTTCCAATATGACCAACATTTTTTTATTGCAGAAATAGTCCTTACTCAAGAAAGGTCTCTGATAAATGGAGATTGAAATAGACACTATAATAGGATGCTACTGAATATCCTCAGATATCTTGGTTTTCAGCAAGTAAACCAAAAATTGATGGTGGCAGTATTTCTGGTTGGTTGGCCTTTTCAACGTGTTCCACCCTTTAATGAATAAATATAGACTTTTATTCCATTATTTTAGAGACATTTATTATCTTTGTGTATTATTCAGTCTTTCTTGGTTGTTTATCATTCTGTTTTCTTTTTTTAATTGCTCAGCCAGTGGGGCTCAGTGGTTGAGCACTGACCCATGCACCAAGAGGTCGCCAGTTTGATTCCTGGTCAGGGCTCATGCCCAGGTTGTGGGCCAAATCCCCAGTGAGGGGCATGCAGGAGGCGGCCAATCGATGTTCTCTCTCATCGATGTTTCTATCTCTCTCCCTCTCCCTTCCCCTCTCTCTGAAGTCAATAAAAAGAAAAATAAATAAAATAATTTATTTTTTATTTTTCAATTATACTTGACATACAATATTATATTAGTTTCAGGTGTATATCCAGTGATTAGACATTTATATAACTTACTAAATGATCACCCTGATAAATCTAGTACCGTTCTGACACCATACATAGTAATTACAGTATTATTCACTATATTCCCTGTGCTGTACTTTACATCCCTATGACTATTCTGTAACTATCAATTTGTACTTCTTAATCTCTTCATAAGATAATTTAGTTTTCAATCCACAGCCCTTCAGTTATTTTTTCTGTAGCTGATTGATTGATTGATTGATATGAGAGGCAGTATAGTGAGGCATTTAAAAGTATGGGCTTTAGAGATAGAGTTGAATCCTGCAATTGCCACTTACTACCTGTTTGACTATGGAGAACTAACTGAAGCCCCTGGTGTCAGTTTCTTCATCTGTAAAATGGGAATAATGATAGTCCTCAATTGATAGAATTGTTGTGGGTAGTAAATGAGTTGACACATGTAAAACAGCTAAAATTATGACTAGCATAGTTGTGAACACTTACTAAGTGTTCAAAATATTTTGACTAATCTTATTAACGATATTACATGGTAAACCATTTAATGTCAATGCTCATGTTTTATCTCCCCAGCCAGATAACAAACACATTTTAAGTATGGGGACAGTATCTTTTATTTTCTGTTTATTTTCTTTGATGCTTTTGTTATTTCTGCATGTTTACCATCATCATTACAGATTTGGGTTGCAGATGCAAGTATCAAGAGGTGCATTATAGACATAAAACTGGAAACTGCCATGAGGAAACACTGCCGTCAATAAGCAGTAGGTAATGCAGTGGGATAAGTGGAAAGCACATATTTTCTCACTAATAATATTAATTATAATAAATCTATTTATCAAGTACCTATTTTACTATGAGACACTATGTCTTCTCTTGTTCTTCACAATAATTCTGTGAATTAGAAAACTGAAACTCATAGAGGTTAAGTAACAAATTTCAGGTCATTCAACTAGAATGCCAACTGATTACTCTCTAATTGCAAACACTTCATTGCTTCATCCCTTTTTCAAATATCTAGAATATAATTATTGATTAAAATAGCTGAATTGGGTTTACATAACAGTTCTGCTTCTCACTGACTACATGACACTTGGAACCCAGAACCCATGTTTGTGCAGAAAGACCCTCTAAGTTTATATCTAAAGTTTTTTTTTTCCTAAAAGGCTTAATTCTCTGCCATTTCCCTGCCAAGCTGCTGCTCTTGCCTCCAGAACCCCATGAGTTGATCATTTCCTCCAAATTCCCCGGTTATTGTCAACCCAAGAGTGTGCATTCTTTGTTATCAGGCTCCAGAATTTGTCCTTGTTTTCTTCATATAAGTTATTATAATACACTTCTGATTTTTTCATTCAGTGAGAATAATCCAAATATGAAAACATTGTATTTCTCCATCTGTTTCAACACTTGGGCTAGTTATCACAGTTTAATTAGTTAAGTACTACTCTGAAGCAATGGTCCAGAACAAAAAGAATGATCAATACTGGTGGTTCAACTCCAGATGTACGATAATGAGCATCTTGGACATAAATAGGATTACTTTGGTTGATTTATAGTCTTGGCATTGGCAGATTATTAAACCACGAAAAATCTTTTAGTTCTACTTTGTGTGAGGCCAATAATTTCAAAGAATTTTCCCTTTTCCCCTGATCATTTCTATTGCTTACTATTCTTATGGCGTGTGTGTTGGGTGGAGGAGTTGGTTAAAGGTAAGAGTAGAATGGTGATAGATCAGAGAATAGGAAGACCTATGAATGTACTTTCTTGTTCCCAAGAGTCATTAGTATGCTAATATATTTTGCCTTATATTGACTCAGTCACCTGAATAATATGTGTCTTTAAGTTCTTGATTACAGTTCCTTCATCATTTGCTTTTCTTCCAATTTGAGTATAATTTGCAAGCTAAGAAATGTTTTCAGTATCTTCATCCAAATAATTACATTCATATAAAAATATCTGTTAATGAAACACTACAGCTAAGGGCTTAAGTGCTGAAAAATCAACTCCCAGAGCTAGAAAATCCAGTTAAGGTTCCATGGTAACCAGATCTATTATTAACTGTATAAATGTCATCTAATAACATTTTGAAATACTTTCAGGACTAGGTATAAGGTAAGGTGCTGCTTAAAAATAAAATAGTCACTTAAATAGTTTCTCTGGTTGAAAATTATGGAAAACTTCATGTTCCTTCCAATTATTTTATTCCTTATCAAATTTTATGCTTGTTTTTCTATCAGTTAATGACTTCATTTATTTTGAAATATGACAGTATTTAATGTTCATGAGTCATATTTCTGTTTCACTTTTTTTCTAAGGAAAAAAACCAGCAGTGAAGGAAAATGCAAACACAAACTTAATGGCACAGGAAAGTTACCATAGGATGTGTCCTAAGAAGGGAATCCAGGAGAGCAGATTCTCCTTTGAATGGAAGAGTTCTAGACATGAGAAATACTTTTGAAATTTTAAAGTATGATTAGAGTGACAACATTTTCTCAAATTGAGGAAAAAAATATTTATTTGTTACACAAAGATGAAAACTTGCCTGGGTTAATAAAAATGAATGTAGGAAGGTGGTAAGTTTTTATTAAGCATGTTATTAATATCAAGGCAAAAATGATTGAATATTGAAACTACTGAACCAATGACTGAGAAATTCTAGTAAACATTGAAAAGATGATTTGGGTGAAATTGTCGCATTCACACATTTCCCATGCCACATATGGCAAAGCAGGGAGCCAAGGTCGGGCAGCAATTTTCCCAAAGGCACATAGCACAATAGTAGCAAGCTCAGCACATAGAAGAATGCCAGATTCCATTCCCCTAGAGAAAAAACAAATCTTCATGAGAGACTCCTTCATCATGATGGTATTGAAACACTGAAAAAAGCGTTTATTAAACACATGCTGTTTATTCATCACTGTTGCTTAACACACAGATCCAAGAATACCTTCCATTAATCAAAAAATATTGAGCTCTTTTCACAGCACTTTTTGGGACTGAGAAGAAGTTAAAGGATATAGTACACACTTTCTGTTCTTTATAAACTTATGGTTTAGTTGTAGAGACAAGGTATCATTTTTGAGATATAAGACATAGATAAGGAAATTGGTGAGTACTAAAGGAGATATGTAAACAGGAAATCAAATGAGCATTCTGGAGTGATCTCAGAGAACAGGGACTCTGAGGATTCTTGACAGCCTGGTGATGTAGAAATACTGTAAGCTATGGAGTCATACACATTGGCTTCAAATGCAGGGTCTATACTTATCAGGTGTGTGGCTTGGCTGAGCCTCTATTCCTTTATCTGTAAAACTAGGGATGTAATACCTAGCTTACCTGGATCCTGTGAACATCGTCAATAATGGATGCAAGGGTACAGGGCTTCTTTTCAGGGTAGTGAAAATGTTCAGAAATTGATTGGTGATAGTTGCACAACTCTCTGAATATCCTAAAATCCAATGAATTGTACACTTTAAATGAGTGAATTGTAAGGTGATATATATATATATAATCTCCAAAGAAGTTAAACAAATTTACCATGTGAAAAAATTTACCACATGATCTAACAATCCTACTCCTAGATATATACACAAGCATAATAAAAATGTATGTCCAAAAAACCATATTTGAATGTAGTTATTCCTAGCCAAAAATCCAACATAACCCAGATGTCTATAAGCTGGTGAATGGATGAGTACAATGTGGTATATCCATACAATGGGATATCACTCAGCCGTAAAAGAGAATGAAGTTCTGATACATGGCTTCAACATGGATACATCTCAAAAACATTATGCTAAGTTAAAGAAGCCAGAAGGAAAAGACCACATGTTGTATGATTGCATTCATGTGTAATTCTCTGTAAAGGCAAATCTATAGAGACACATAACAGATTAATGATTACCGAGGGCTGGGAGTGGGAACTGAGAATGACTGCAAATAAGCATAGGGGATGTTTTGGAGGTGATCTAAATATTGTAAAATTGGTTTGTGGTGATGGTTACACAACTCCTTGACTTAACTAAAAAAATCATTTAATTGTGCATTCTAAATGGGTGAATTTTATGGTATGTAAAGTATATCTCAATAAAACTGTAATGGATTCAAAATGTAAAGTAATATATGATTAATGAATGGTATCTTCTGTCATTGTTGAAGCAATTTCAGGAAGGCCTTCTGAAGAAAGGGACCTTTAATGGTAGGTGATGGGTAGGGTGTGGCTATATGATGGGGAAGGGAAGTAGGAAGGATAGGGACATAGTAATAGTAATAGTCCTAGTGTAATTAGTGTTGCTATAGAGCTGACTGGAGTAGTGAGTCTCTATTAGGGGATATTGGTAGATAAAGAGCTGTTGGAAACAGACCTGAGACTGAAAAAGGACTGGTAGTGTATGACTGACACATACCATTGATGAGTGGGTAGAAATGAAGAGATTTGGGCAGTGGAGGCCCCAGGTGATGGAGATAATTTATCATCTGGGTGGTGCTGATCCAAAATATTTAGAGGCTGAGTTAGGAAGAGCTTAGGTGATAGGATATGATATGGCATGGCGTGATGTGATGTGGTGTGACAGGTGCCTAAGAAGTAACATATATAAGAGCAGTTGTGTCTGAGCAAGTAGGCTAGAAAGGCCAGCAAGAGGAGCCAGTCCTAGAGTGATTTGTATGGGAACAGGTAAGGTAAAGATAGTGTTGTGAAGACATGTAGGTAGAACACAAACAAAAAGGGGAATCCACTGACTATCTTTTCTCTGGCTGCTCGTGGAATCACGTAAGCATTGACTAAGCTGCCTTCCAGGTTTATGAGTTATTTAAGTAAGCAGCCCTGTCAACATTATGCCCTCCAGCTTTCCAACAAATTCAGTGAGGTTGTTAGGGGAGAAATCTCTGAATGTCTTCTCGAAGTTGTCTAAAATTTTAAAGATTTCCCAACCAACTTGAAGTAAATCCTTACAGTGCTTAATCTAAGTGATGTGATAAGATCATAACCTTTTCAGAAACGCCTTTGATGTCAATCCTAATTCTGCCAAATTTTACCTGACAGGATAAGAAGGAAACATTATAAACTAGTTTGTCAAGCATCTCAGTAATCTATTGTGGCAATAATCTGTTGCAACTCAGCTCTGCAATAATGGGCCTAGTGAATGATCTTTCTTGACTTGGAAGGAGCTTAGTAAGTGTTTGTTTGATCAATGGTTAATGAAGTAAAAATGCACTAGGTAGACCCTGACGTGATAAACTGAACAGTAACCTTGACAGCCAATTTCCCTCCTTCCCATGGTCCATACTATCATTTATTCTGAAAATGATGACTGCTCCTTTTCTTACCCACATACCTACAATGATTCAGAAAAACCAGTGTTTACAATCAACAGATACAGAAATGAAAAATATTGCAGGTAACTCCTATTCTAAGTTTTAATTACCATAAAAGTGAAAAAAAAAAGTGCCCACAAAGGATTAGAGTGGTAAAAGCCCATTTTTCCTCAAATGGCCTTTCTGATGTATGAATTAAAAAACTATGCTATCGTTTCTGATAATATAAACGTAAATTATCAAGTAAATTGAAATTGCATTTTTATTTCTTCAGGTACACTTTATGATTGACCATAATGGCAAAGTAAGTATGTGATATTTTTGAGTTCATCATCCGTTCAGTTTTAGAATGCTTTTAATCTCTTCTTCATCACTATATCCCATTTTCCCAGAGATCATAGATAGATAGCACAGTTCACAAACTGAAGAAATGGGACTATTTTTGCCTTCATTGTTTTTCTTAATAATTTCATAAATTATCAGGTTTCTTTCTGTTAAAATTTCCCTCCATGTCCAACAGATTATTATTATTTTTTTTATCCTCACCCGAGGACATTTTTCCATTTTTTTGTTCAGATAGACTGGGAGGGAGAGAGAGAAAGAGAGAGAGAGAGAGAAAAACATCGACGTGAAAGGGACACATCGAGTGGCTGCCTCCCGCACAACCAACCAGGGCCGGGGACAAATTGCAACCGAGGTACGTGCCCTTAGCGGGAACCGAACCCAGGTCTCTCTGGACCGCAGGTCAATGCTCTAACCGCTGAGCCAAACTGGCCAGGGCAATGTCCAACAGATTATTGAGTGCTCAGAGGATTGACAGTACACAGCATGCTAATTTTCCTGCTCTCTGCTTTATGACTCAATGTGATGCACAGGTTCAATCTGCAATATTTGGTAGACTAGCAGCTCATGAATCCCTATTGAGGCTTGTTTGCCATGAGCAACATTTTTCTTTAATTGTCCAGGCTAGATTTTAGCTTGTCATTCCAGACTGTAGTCTTTGAAGCTTCTTTCTAGAGATAATCTCTCAACATGATGATCATAAGGCAAATGACCAAAAACATCTCTTTTTATCATTAAAAACTGTACATAACATTCTGAACATAACATAACATTAATAATGTTCAAAACTACTGAAATATAAAACCAATGTAGCATGGACGATTCCATCACACCTGGAAGGTTTACCAGTGTTGCCATACAATTTATTCCCTAGACTTCTAAAGAATTTGTAGTCACTACAGTTCCTCAAACCTTTGAATACTACTGCCCCAAACCTTGCTTCATGACAGTCCCTGTGTGGGCAATTCATTTACCAAGAATTACAGTTTCTTAAAAATGAAGTGAGAATTTATTAGTTTGATAACACAAAGCAACTCTTCATGTCTTAGTGCCCAATGGGTAGTATAAATTACTGACAAATAATAGGAGATGGCAATTCCTGCATTGCTGCCACTGATAGATAAATCTATGCCATATTATTCTGGCTTTTACTGTCTCTTAAAACATCATCAGATTGATTTTAGAGTAGCAAGGATATAAAATAAACATACGAGATACCTTTGCAGTAAAAGAGAGGAAAACCAGCCTTCTTTGTGCCAGAAAATTCTGTTGTCAAAATGGAATGACATTTCTTTTTTTTTATTATTATTGAGTTTATTGGGGTGACACTGATTAACAAAATTATATAAGTTTTAGGTAAAAAATTCTACAACACATTATCTGTACACTGTGTTGTATGTTTACCACCTCAAGTCAAGTCTTTTCCCATCACCGTTTATCCCCCTATACCCTCTTCCAACTCCTTCCACCCACCTCCCCATGGTAATCACCATACTGTTGTCCATACCCATGACATTTATGAGCAACTAATTGTTTCAGCACAAAAAAATGTATATCTATTTACTACTTTACTTAAAAAATGTAGAGCCAATTTGTTGTAGAAGAAAAATCACAGGACTAAGAGAAAGAAAAACCAATGTCTTAGTCCTGCCTCTGTCACTAACAAGCTATGTGACCTTTAACAAATCACTTAAGTTCTCTGTACCTTAGTTTCCACCTGTGTAAACTTAGATTGTTAAATTAGATGACCTTCAAGATCCCTTTTTGCTTTACTATCTTATAGTCTAATATGATGAGTGTACAATAATGCCATATGTATCATATGTATATTTATGTATCTTAATTGTATGACCTGTCAGCAGTATATGAATACAGAGCTAGCAACTTTTTGAGGATGAAAAGCGATAATGTGGCTACTGAGGCAGGCTAATATAATAACTAATATTTGTATATTATTAATTCATCCAACAGATATTTATTGAACACCTAGGTGCCAGATCAATAGTATGTATAAAGATTAAAATGAAATATTCCCTTTCCCTTCACACATAATAGTGAAGGACATGGATCTGTAATATAGAAAAGTCTTAATTAACTAGATAGTTAAGGAAGAGGTTGTTAATTGAGATTTTAAAAAAATTAACACAGGTGTCTTTTATTTCAGTCTTTGTGGTTGAAACATTTTATAAAACTGAAGTCTCTTTTACTACTTTAATAAATACAGTTTAGTGAACATAATTGTGTTTTATTTTAGTATTTGGAAGTTTGTTTTTTTTTTATCTCACATTCATCATTTTGAAAACAGTTCTTATTGTAGAGAAAAAGTAGGAAATTGTGATGATTTACGTTGGTCCAGGTCACTTCTTGGGAGATGAGTTTGTTTTTATTTCAGAAGATTCAAGATATCTGCTTGCTTAGTCACCATGTTTCTTTTTCTCATTAAAGTTGATTATAGAAGATGAAATAAAATGTTTCATTAGTTGGGCTTCAGGTTTTGCTATACATAAAATCATAATTAGGAACATGGGGATATAGTTCCTTTTTCGGGAAGTAAGTAGTATGCTCAGTTTTTGGTGTCAGGTTTAGTTAGGAACATGGGCTGACCACATATGATAGTATCCAGAAGAGATGAACTAGAAAGGTATGGGTAAAGTATGCTGTAGTTATTATTTTTTTACCCAGCTTCATTGAGACATAATTGACATAAAATATTGTGTAAGTTTAAGATATATTATGCAAAATGGATAAAGGAAGTTAAATTATTTGGGGTAAAGAAAACAGAGCAGGAGATATATCTATCTTCTATCTATTTGAAGAGCTCTCTTGTGGAAGAGTGAGTAGAATCCCACTTGCAAGGGATCTGAAAGATTGTATAGTCCAATACTTCCATAATATATTTATATAATATTTGAATACCTTCTACAGCATTGAATTTGGTGACTGAGAACATCTGGACAACTTCTGAAGCAGCTTATTCCACCTCCATGACTGCCCCATCAGGTCTTCTTTATATTGAGCTCAAACATGTCCATTTAATGGTTTGAGTTACACAGAATATACCACACCATAGCCCCTTATATATTTAAAAAACAGTTAAACATGTCCTTCTATTGGATCTAATTTTGCTCCCCTGAATCTTTATAAGTAAACTTGTTCTCCAGAATGTAGAACTGGCATTTAAGGCTCTGCCTACCTTTGGCCTTAATTCTCATTATTTACCCCATGCCATCTATACTCCAGCCTCCCTGGACCTTCCTTTGTTTCATTAACAGGCTATTTATTTTGTTTCCATCATGCCTTTGCCTTTTCTAGAACAGCCTCCTTTCTCTTTTGAGAACAGTGAACTTTTAAATAATTGTTCAAAGCTCAAGTCAAATGCCCCCTCTTTTGTCAATCTTCCTACACTCCTCTTTATAACCATCTCCTTCCCTCAGAACACTAATCCCTAATATGTTCTTATACTCATAGCCAGTGCCTCTTTTGCAGTTATGACTTATAACATTTTGATATAAATGTTTTCATTTATATATGTTATCATTATATCATTTAAAATGTTATCATTTATAACATTTTAACATGTTTAGGTTTTGTGTATTTGCGCAGCTAGAATATGAATATTTAAGGTTAAGTGCCATGTCTTGTTCATATTTCTTTTCCCTAACTTTAATGTATGTGAAAAGATTAATGTATAAATGATATATAAAGTAGTATTTCATTTCTTTCATTGGTCAAATTCACTTATCAATTTCTTGAGATGTCACCTAATTTTACCTTCTGAAATGTGATTTATTCAGTCCAGAAATTCATTTGTTAGACTCCCATCATATACCTCCCTTCTCAGCCTTTGTCTTTCCAGGTGAAGAAATTTAATACTTTTTATCTGTTCACCATTCCATTAAATTTTTTTCTGGGTCTTTTCCATAAATATAATGGAGCAGAACACTAAACAGGAATAATTAAGGGGTTTAGGGGGGAGGGAGGCATGCCAGCAACTGATAGCACCATTCATCCTAGGCCAAAGCCCTAAACATTGTCTCACTGCCATCACCACTTCTTTTCATTCTAGATTGCTTCCCCCAGGACAGCTCCTAATTCTCACTGAATCACATAGCAGTTGTGATTATTTCCAAGTCGCTGGCTTATTATTAGTTTGTTTTTCTTTGCTCAATAATGCAAATCAGAGAGTGTTTTACTTAAAATTATGTGCATTTTAGCATATGATACTAGAATATTAATTCTTACTCTTCCTTTGATCACATGTCTTCCAAAGCATTGCAGGTCAATGCTTAATCAGCTTTTCACTGGAATTTATAAAAAAGTTACAGGATATTTTAAAGTGAACTTTTATTCTCTCTCTTTTTCTCAAAAGAAAAAGGAAGGATGAGGAGGAAAAGTGTATAGGGTTGAATGGGAGCCTGAAGTTGGTTTCCTTAAGTAAAAGTTTGGTAACCAAAAGAACCTTCTGAAATAAAATATAAAACAAAAACAACTACCTCAAGAAGCCACTTCAAAGTTTACCAACATTAGGAAACCTGTGGCCTGCCACACAGTTCAGACATAACACAATTTCCCTGCCTCATCAAAAGTCTTAGAATAAGCATTCTTGAACTTAAGTTACTGAAAGCCCAGATGAGTGATACAGTAGATCAACTGGAACCCAAGAAGTAATGAGCAGAGATAAATGCTTTCTAAAATAGAGGGAGCAGTAGGAAAAGCTTTCATTAGATAAACTATATATCTCCTCCTCCCTGTTAACAAATAGCATTTCAAATTCTTTCCCCTAGAGTCTCTGGCAAAATGGCTCTTACCCAGAAGGCTCCCATGTAAACTGAAATCTATTTGAACGTCAATGTTATTTTGGGAATAAATGGTCTAAAATGCTTGGGAAGCTACTCATGTCACTGCAATTTTTATGAGATTGGATTTTTCCTCAGACCCATTGACTTAGATCCTAAGGAAAATTAACCTTTTCTTTGGGGGTGTTGAGGCAAGAATGTGCTATTACTATTTGCTGTGCATGTCTGCAAACTAATGTACTGTTACGGTGAGATTTTCTGAGCTGCCATTTCTATTTCTGAGAAAACTATATTTGAAAGTCACTGAAAATGAAGGATTTTTGTCTTGAATCCTGTACCTATAAATATTATATGTTTGGGTCTTTTACGTTTTCCTTACGTCAGATAGTTCTCCATTTAAATAAACAGTATATTTAGGTTCAAATTGAATAAAAAACTAGAAGGAGCCATTCTAACTTGAAGAAACCCTGCTTGGGGAAATTCATAGCCAGAGTTCCCAGGCTCATTCCTCTTCTGTGGTCTTATAGGGCTTATGACCTTCTCTTCCAAGCATTGAACAAATTCCTTTTTTGCTTGATGTAGGATTTGCTATGCTCAAGGCAGCTCTTTCAAGGCTTGGGTAAAATTCTACAAAATTGAACTAATGTTTTAAAGACTGGACCTAAATTTAAAACAGTCAATCAAGCACCAAACAAGAGAACACTTAAAGCAATTAGAATTGGAAATAAAACTGTTTGCATGAGTCACTAAACTTAAAAGTTCTTAGCATTCTTAACTGAATATGTAGCATGGCAATATTTCATTCACTAAGTCAAATGATGGCTTATTTTTATGCTTTGTTACTGCCTTTGAAAAAGCCATAAAATATTTTTAAAAATTAACTCATTAACAATAGAATTATAATATATTTTCAATCTGAAAATTACCTGAGACTAATCTGACTGCCTCCTTTCTCAGATGACAAAATTGAGACCTAGAGAAATGGACTATTGCAGGTCTTATATAACCTTGGTTTGCTCTCAACTCAGTGATCTTTCCAGTATTGGAAAATGTTCCCTATGCAGTCAACTCTTTGGGGATTTTAATTTGAAGAAAACAGTAATGAGTGATGTTAAAAATTGCCACTAATACTCTGCTTCCATTCATTAGCATAAGGAGCTGGACTCAGAACCAGGCTTATTGAAGGGAGAGACTCTGGGCTAGAAGCCAGAAGTAGATGGAACTAGGGAAGGTAGTCCCAGACTATCTGAGTTTCAGAGAAAAGGTGACCCAGACAAAAATTTACCCAATGAATACCCTTAATCGTGTGGCAATCCTGTGTTCCTTAGTTGCTAGCTTCCTACCCACTCTTACTCCTAGCTCTCAGCTTTCTACAAGTTTGTCTTATTTAAGGCAAAGACTTAGAAGAATCCTTATAAATAAGTCATTTATTCCTGTTGTTTGAGTCCTTTCCATAACTTTCTTGAAAAGTAGCCACTATCCACATGTAGCTATGACATAACTTCGTGTCATTCAACTATCCTAGTCACACTTTTCTCAACATCCTTTATTTGGTCCATCACCTTTAAATTTTTTTCTTAATTTAAGCATTGTTGATATACAATATTATATTGATTACATTAGTTTCAGATGTACAATATAGCGATTCAACATTTTTAAGATGAGGAGCCGATAATTGAATACACTACTCCAGGTATAGTTTGGGTACTCAAGTTAGATCAAGTGTATCTTTTCCTTTCTAGGACCTACATTTCCATTCACACAGCCTATGCTCACATCAACCACATTATCCTGCCAACTCATTGTGCTTATAGTCAACTAAAATTTCTTAGTCTCTCTACATATGCTAATTTAAAGCCAATTTCTCCCATGATGTACTTAAGTAGTAGAGATATTTTTTTAATACAAATGCAGGATTTTATATATCTGTCTATAAAATTATAACATGTCATACTTGGCTCATAGTTACATTCTGGCATGAATTTGGGGTGTCATGATTGTATCATTCAATAGGTTAGCTATTCAGACTAATTCTATGTCATGTAAAAACTATTTCCTAACCCATGGCATGGATAAAAATATTAAATAGGATGAGGGAAAAGAGATCACTAGAGACCAATTAACTAACTGAAACCTTGGTATGGTTGTTCATTCCCTTATGTGTCAACTTAACTGCACCATCATTTATCTTATATGTTGTTTAAACTTATGTAACAGTATATTATGGAAGGTATTGCAAAATGCTTTACTGAATATGAAACACTTATATCTACCCATTTCTCTGTTCTGTCAAATTAGTCAGTCTGCTCAAAAGAAAAGCAAAGTTAACCTGTCCAGGAATATTCAGAATATGCCTATGCTGAGTACTGGTACTCGTTGTTTCCTCATTCAGAACTAATTCTGTACTCTCAGAAATCTTTTATGAGGGCTAAGAAGCATAAATATTTTTAAACACTACCTCCTCATGAATCCTGGGTTTCAATTTATTCTTGCTAATGATTTTATTACTCTTTCTAGTCAAAAATTAAATCTCTTTGACAGAAAAGACAGATGGAAAATAAGAGTTATCTACTTATTGATTCCAGGATTTGTTTGACAAGCATCATCATTATACCACTGACTCTAGCAGTGTTTTTATTCACTCATTTTTAATCTTGTCCTAGATGTACATAAAAAAGCCTCCAAACCCGAATGTTTTGGCCTCCATATCTTTCACAAATTGTATTCGTTTTAGCTAGTTAGACCCTATTTTTGGTATTATGCTATTATTTTCATCTTTTCATATCACCTTCAAAAAACATATATGGCTTTTTAAAACAATTTCCACTTGTAACCATATCTTAATCTTATGGAGATTTCCCATTCATCTCCCATCACTATTACTAGGATAATGATGATGAAGATCATGAAGATGACAATGACAACCAAAGTATTATAAGAGCTAATAGCAATTAAATATTATGTGTCAGGAACTATACTGTCTTAGCCTGTTCAGGTTGCTATAGCAAAGGACCATAGATTAGGTGGGTTATACACAATAATATATTTCTCACAGTTCTGGAGGCTGGGGAGTCCAAGACCAAGGTACCTGCATATTTGGGTTCTGGTGAGAACCCGCTTTTCAATCTGTGCTCCCACGGCAGAAGGGGCAAGAGAGCTGTATGGGGTCTCTTTTATAAGGGCACCAATTTGTGCTTGAGGGCTCTATCCAAATGACCTAATCACTTCCCAAAGGCCCCACCTCCTAACATTATCATATCGGAGGTTAGGATTTCAACATACACGTTTGGGGAGGACATAAACATTTAATCCATAACATAGTCGAAGTGATTTTTCTGTGTTAACTCTTAATTTTTACACTAACCCTTTGAGATAGAGTCTATTATTATCCATTTCACATATAGGCATATGAAGGCATAGAGAGGTTAAGTACCTTGCCCCAAATGCCATGGTTAGTAAGTCTCAGAGCTAGAAGCCCTGTATTTTGATTTCATAGCCTGGGATCCAAACCTTTACTCTATTGCTCGAGAACAGAGGTCAGACACTGAAAAGTTGAATTATTGGGGGCATCATGATTCAGTCCTGCAACATCGTATAGGCAAACTTGTATGGGGTATATAAAATTAGTTTTTGTTATGCCTCATCACCACTTCCACAAATTTAATTCTTCTTACAGCTTCTTGTTGCCAACCTCTGGGTTTCCTCTACTTGTAATCTATCCATAGCTCTTCAGCTAAACTCTAAAGTTCAAGTGTATGGTTTAGGTTATAGCTACTTTTTTGTTTCCCACATCCTGTAGCCAAGCACATGTTACATATGGAGTGTATGTGAAATCCTTGTGGAATTAAATAAATGACAAACTTTGGAATTCATTGCTTAATGAATGATAATGAGCTGTGTTCTTCTAGAGGAATGTGCACACAAACTCAGGAGCGTTCTTAAATGAACTGAGTAGGGAGGGAAACACAATACCTGGCATAGAGCCATGTCCAGTGACTGTTAAATGAATAAATTAATGAGTCAGAGAAGCAGAGAGAGTTTCCCTGGATTAAGATCAATATCAATTGTCCCCATACCTTGTTTCTATAAAATATATACTCTTTTGAACCATTAACTGATGCAGTGCACTAAAGTCTTCTATTCAGATCTGAGTTATAGTAATTATACCAGCAGTTTATAATACTATTTCATTACAAATTCATTTGAAAACACAAGTGTGGTTCTGTATGCAATGGATACACACACACACACACACACACACACACACACACACACAATCTCCAAAGAGACATAACATATTATGTTTTTTTTTGTTGTTGTTTGGGTAAACAGATCAACCCCTAGTGTCTTTCATCTAGGTTAATACAGTTTTATTATCTGAATGTTGGGTAAATCTTGAGGTGCAAATTGACTCAGACCTATTTAAATTTAATAGCAGACTTTAGACAAATCCGTTCATAACAAAAAGATAAATGGAGGACATATGATGGTTTAGGTCTTTTATATATAATTATATGGATCCCACAGGGGAGTTATAATTGAATTATAAGCTGCCTCATGAGTATTCTAGCCAGTGTTTAGAGAACCACTAAGCAGAGCTGAACAATATTTTTTCACCAGCTAGAATGTGAACAAGACATCCTATAATTCAATAACTAGCCTCCAGGAACCATATAATTATATTATGAAGTAGTTTGGGGAAAATGGAACAGTGAGTGTTTTTCAAAACACATTGTATATGTTTAAATTATAATGTGATAATTTTTACTTTACCTCTCACCTTTCCTAATTACACAGGTATAGGGACACTTTTTGTGACCTTATTCCAATGTACTTTTCAAAACTTTCAGAATAAATTATCATTTTAAGATTACTCTTCTCTGTTGTAGTTCCTTAGTTTTTCCAACTATAAAATGACAGGATTTGATTTAGATGATCTGTACTTTCTAACACTAACACTAACAAACACTAACACTCACTGACTTTTATATTAGTAAGGTTCTTTGAAGAAGCAGAACCAACAGGATGGATCTATCTATTTATCTATCAATCATGTGTGGGGGATAGGGGAGAGGAGGATAGAGAGAGAGAGAGAGAGAGAGAGAGAGAGAGAGAGAGAGAGAGAGAGAGATTGATTTTAAGGAATTGGGTTAGCAAATCCAAAATCTGCCGGAGACTTTGGTAGACTGGAGACCCAGGGAAGAGTGAATGTTGCAGCTTGACTCTGAACCCAGTTTGGAAGCAGAATTCCCTTTTGCTTTGGGGCACCTCAGTCTTAAGGCCTTCAACTGATTGAATGAAGCCTACTCAATATTATGGAAGTTAATCTGCTTTACTCAGAAATTTTGCTGATTTAAGTGTTAATCACATCCAAAAAATACTTTCACAGCAACATCTAAACTGGTATTTGACTAAAAAGTAAATACAATGGCTTAGGCAAGTTTACACATAAAATTAACCATCACAAGTTTATGTAACAAGAGGATTTTGTACTACACAGGGTATGCTTCTCCAAATTGTGGATTATCTTTTAGGAACATGAATGTAAATCAGGAAGGTGAAACTTTAGATCTGAAGCTTTGGTATAATTCAATATTGTCATGAATATAATATGTGAAAGTAGATTTTTTATTTGTAACAAACTGTCTTAAGTGATATGCTTTCAGGAAAGGAAAATGACTCCTTTAAATCTCTTTCCTATTGAAAACTTCCTCAAAATTTCTATTGTATAAATAATCGAGCCCTGGCCAGTGTGGCTCAGCTTGTGGAAGCATCGTCCCCACACCGAAAGGTCATGGGTTTGATTCCCAGTCACTGCACATACCCAGGTTGCGGGTTTGATCCCCAGTCGGGGCGTGTACGGAAGGCAACTGATCGATGTTTCTCACATCGATGTTTCTCTCTCTCTCTTCCACTCTTTCTAAAAAATAAAATAAAATAAAATAAAAATTATCTTTGTAAATAACTGAAGGTACAATAACTCTCCATAGAAAATCTATTCTATGTTTCCACCATCTTAGCATATTATGGAGGTTTCCTATGAGCAACTAATAGTTGTGGTGGCTATATTAATTTTTAAAGTTTGAAATAGTTTTTATTAAAAAGCAATGCATATATATGTACATGAATGCCCCAAACAACACTATTTATTTATAATAGCTAAGAAGTAGAAACAATACAAATGTCCATCAATTCATCAGTGGATAAACAAAATGGAATATTATTAAGCCATAAAAGTGAATGAAGTTCTGTTCATGCTACAGTAATGATGAACATTAAAAACATTATACTAAGTGAAATAAGATCACAAAAGGCCACAAATGATTCCATTTATATGATGTATTATTAATAGATAAATCCATAGAGCAGAAAGTAGATTGCTGATTATCAGAGGCTGGGGGGTAGAGTGGCAAATGGAGAATGACTGCTAATAGGTATAGGGTTTCTTTTTGAAGGGGTGAAAATGTTTTAAAATTATTTTAAATGTTTGTGCAACTTTGTGAATATACCAAAAACTATTGAATTGTGTATATTAAATAGATGAATTATAAGATATCTAAAATATATCTTAATAAAGCTGTTACAAAGTAATGTACACATAAGAAAAGATTCCACCAACATTGAATAGTGTATATTGGAAAGTTAATCTCTCTCTCATTCCAAGCCCAATTTGCACTCACCCTGCAACCCATTCCCTACTAGTGATCACTGATATGTCTTATTTTTCCCCAAATACTGTTCCGTTTCTTGATTTTTCACTCAGTGATGTTTGCAAACTCTTTCTCTATCAGCATATGTATACCTTAAACATTTTGAACAGCTGTCTATTATTCCTTTATGTGGATGCATCAGAATCTATTTAAACATTTTCCTCCTGAGGAATTCTTCACTCTTTCCAGTGCTTGTAAAAATGCTGCATGGACATTCTTTCATATCTATTCACAAGGCAGTGCAAAAATATATCAGTAGGATAAATTCTTAGACATGAAATTGTCTAGTAAAAAACAATGTGCACTTTTTTATTGCTGTACTGCCCTATACAATAGTGGGACCAATTTAGACTGCCATTGACAGTACTTAACAGCCCTTCTTTCACCAAATTAACACCAGATATTTTTAAACTCATTAATCTTCGTCAATATGATGGGTAAAATTTTTTCTCATTTCACTTTTTAGCTGTTAATGAAGTTGAACGTCTTCTATTTTGTAACAAATATATTTTCCTGTGAACTTTCTATATGCTTTGTTCACTTTTCTATTGGTTATTGGTCTTTATTATTGATTTGTAAGAGCTCTCATACATTAAGGAAATTGGCCCCATGTCTCGGGATTCTTGTGTCCTGCCAAGATTGCCTACATTTTCATTTGTCATTATCTTGTGATTATGGTACTTTTTTGGATGGATACTTTTAAAAAGTGGGTGTTTTGTTGCTTCAAAATAGATTAGAATGTACAATGTAAAATATAGTCCATGCTGAAATCACACCTTTATGTAACTTCTTTTTTTTTTTTTTTGAGAGAGAGAGGAGGGGAGAGAGAGGGGGAGAGAGAGAGAGAGACAGAGAGACAGAGAGACAGAGAGACAGAGAGAGAGACAGAGAGAGAAACATTGATGAGAGAGATAAACCAATTGGTTACCTCCCGCATGCGCCCAACTGAGATCTAACCTACAACCTAGGTATGTGCCCTGAGTGGGAAATGAACATGCCACCTTTTGGTGTACAAGATGATGCTCCAACCAGCCGAGCCACCCTGCCAGGACTATGTGACTTATTTTTTTTAATGAGGCCATCAAGTCTGCTCTGAAGAAGCCCTCAGATCACCAGTGGTGTCAATACTTTCCTTCACAAATTCTTGTCCTCATGGATATTGGATACCTCTTAATTGTCATCCAGAAGTTTGCTTCTAGATAAGGGTACTTTTTGTTTTGTACTTTTTAATTGGCCACAGATTGACCAATAATAATGTGATAACACTGAACAGATTTCAGATCTTTTCCCTTTCTCAGTTTTTCCCCACTTCACTAAATATAACAGCTGCCACAAGTGTTTATATTATTTGCTAATTTAACTTTATTACTCCATTCTCTCTCTCTCTCTTTTATTAATTTATTGTTTGTTACAGATGATTCTCCTTTTTCCCCCATTGACACCCTCTTCCCAATCCCGCCCCTCTACCCAGCATTGTTGTCTATGTCCATTGGTTATGCTTATATGCATATAAGTTCTTTAGTTTATCTCTTTCCACCCCCTGCTCCCTCTTCTGAGGTTTGACAGTCTGTACCCTACTTCTATGTCTCTGGGTCTATTTTAGTCATCAGGTTATTTTGTTCATTATATTCCATAAATAACTGAGATCATGTGATATTTGTCTTTCTCTGATTGGCTTATTTCGCTTAGCATAATACTCTCCAGGTCTCTCCATGTCTTCTCAAAGGATAAGAGATCTTTCTTTCTTACAGCTGCATAGTATTTCATTGTGTATATGTACTACAGCCTTTTTATCCATTCATCTACTGATGGACACTTGGGCTGTTTCCAGATCTTAGCAATTGTAAATAGTGCTGCTATGAACATAGGGTTACATATATTCTTTTTGATTGGTGTTTCAGTCTTCTTAGGATATATTCCTAGAAGTGAGATCACTGGGTCAAATGGTAGTTCAATTTTTAATTTTTTGAGGAAACACCATACTGTTTTCCATAGTGGATGCACCAGCTTTCATTCTCATCCACAGTGTACTAGAGTCCCCCTTTCTCCACACCCTGGCCAGCACTTGTTGTTTGATGATTTGTTGATGGCAGCCATTCTGACAGGTGTGAGGTGATACCACATTGTCATTTTAATTTGCATCTCTCTGATGGTTAGTGACGTTGTGCATATTTTCATATGTCTCTTGGCCATTTATATGTCTTGTTTGGAGAGTTGTCTGTTTAGATGTTCTGCCCATTTTATAATTGGATGCTTTGTCTTCCTTTTGTTGAGTTGTATGAGCACTCTATATATTTTGGAAATTAACCGCTTATCTGATGTATTGTTGGCAACTATGCTCTCCCATATAGTGGGTTCCTTTACCATTTTGATGGTTGTTTCTTTCGCTGTGCAGAAGCTTTTTAGTTTGATGTAGTCCCATGTGTTCATTTTATCCTTTGTTTCTCTTGCCTTAGGCGTTGTATCAATGAAAATTCTGCTGCATGTGATGTCTGAAATTTTGTTGCCTACATTTCCTTATTGGATTTTTATGGATTCACGAGTCACATTTAAGTATTTTATCCATTTTGAGTTTATTCTTGTGTATGGTGTAAATTGGTTGTCTAGCTTCATTTTTTTTTTTTTTTGCGTGTAGCTGTCCAATATTTCCAACACCATTTATTAAAGAGTCTGTCTTAACTCCATTGTATGCTCTTGCCAGCTTTGTCAAATATTAAGTGATCATAATGTCGTGGGTCAATTTCTGGATTCTCTGTTCTGTTCCGTTGGTCTATATACCTGTTCTTGTGCTAGTACCAGGCTATTTTGATTACAATGGCTTTGTAGTTTAACCTGGTATTCGGTACTGTGATCTCTCCTACTTTATTCTTCTTTTTCAAGATTGCTCTGGCTATCCAGGGTCTTTTTTGGTTCTGAATCAACTTTTGGAGTATTTGTTCTAGTTCTGTGAAATATGTTGTTGGTATTTTAATGGACATTGCATTGAATCTATAGATTACTTTGGGTAGTATGGACATTTTAATGATGTTAATTCTTCCAATCCATGAACAAGATATACGCTTCCAATTTTATATATCTTCCTCAATTTCTTTTTTCAATGTCCTGTAGTTTTCTGTGAAGAGGTCCTTTACTTCTTTGGTTAAGTTTATTCCTAGGTATCTTAGATTTTTGCTGCAATGGTAAATGAGATTATTTATTTAGTTTCTTTTTCTGAGTTGATTATTGGTGTATAAGAATGCCATCGATTTCTTGATGTTCATTTTGTATCCTGCTACTTTGCCAAATTCATTTATTTGCTCTAGTAGATTTTTGATGGAGTCTTTAGGGTTTTCTATCTACAGTATCATGTCATCTGCAAATAATGACAGTTTTACTTCCTCCTTTCCAATTTGGATCCCTTTTAGTTTTTCTTCATGTCTAATTGCTGTGGCTAAGACTTCCAGTACTATGTTAAATAAGAGTGGCGAAAGTGGGCATTCCTGTGTTTTTCCTATTCTTAAGGGAAATGCTTTTAGTTTTCGCCCATTTTATATCGTGTTGGTTGTAGGTTTTTCATATATGGCCTTAAGTATGTCAAGATAAGATCCCTTTATTCCCACATTGCTGAGCAATTTTATCAGAAATGGTGCTAGATTTTGTCGAATGCTTTTTCAGCATCTATTGATATGATTATATGGTTTTTATCTTTAATTTTGTTTATGTGGTGTATCACATTTATTGATTTGCAAATATTGTACCAACCTTCCATCCCTAGGATGAATCCCAATTGGTCATGGCAAATAATTTCTTTAATGTATTGCTGGATCCTATTTCCTAATATTTTGTTAAGGATTTTGGCATCTGTGTTCATCAGGGATATTGGCCTGTAGTTTTCTTTCTTTGTAGTATCTTTATCTGATTTTGGAATTAGAGTTATGCAGACCTCATCAATGAGTTTGGAAGTCTTCCTTCTTCTTGGACTTTTTGGAATAGTTTGAGGAGGATGGGTGTTAGATCTTCTTTGAATGTTCGGTAAAACTCCCCCGTGAAGCCATTCAGGCCTGGGCTTTTGTTTGCTGGGAGTTTCTTGATTACATCTTCAATTTCCTTAGTTGTTATTGGACTGTTCAAGTTTTCTATCTCTTCCCGGTTCAGTTTTTGGAGACTATGTGATTCTAGAAATTTGTCTATTTTGCCTAGATTGTCCAATTTGTTGCTGTATAATTGTTCATAGTATTTTGTAGTAATCCGTTGTACTTCTGTGGTGTCAGTTGTTATTCCTCTTTCGTTTCTGATTTTGTTTATTTGGGTCCTCTGTTTTTGTCTCTTTGTGAGTCTGGCTAGGGTCCATCAATCTTTTTTACCTTTTCAAAGAACCAGCTCTTAGTTTCATTGATCTTTTGAATTGTTTTTCTAGTTTCTTTGTCATTTATTTCTGCTCTGATCTATACTATTTTCTTTCCTTCTACTTGCTCTGGGTTTTTCTTTTTGGTTACTTTTTAGATATTTAAGTGGTAGGGTTAGAAAGTCTATTAGAAATATTTTTTTGTTTCTTGAGGTAGGCCTGTAGTGCTATGAACTTCCCTCTCAGGACTGCTTTTGCTGTGTCCCATAGATTTTTGCTATGTATTCATTTTCATTGGTTTCCAGAAAGTTTGTAATTTCTTCCTTGATCTCATTGATAACCCATTCATTGTTTAATAACATGTTATTTAGCCTCCATGTATTTGAATGTTTTTTGTGTGTTTTTGTTGTAATTGATTTTTAGTTTCATGCTATTGTGATCTGAGAAGATGCTTAATATGATTTCAATCTTCTTGAACTTGTAGAGACTTAGTTTGTGTCCTTACATGTGGTCTATCTTTGAGAATATTCCATGTGCACTTGAGAAGAATGTGAATTCTGCAGTTTTAGGGTATAATTCTCTGTATATAGCTATTAAACCATTTGATATAGATCATCATTGAGAGTCTCTGTTTCCTTGTTAATTTTTCGTCTAGGGGATCTATGCAGTGATGTCAGCAGGGTGTTGTAGTCCCCTGCTATGATTGTATTGCTATTGATTTTTCCTTTGAAGTCCTCCAGAAGTTTTTACTGCATTTTGGTGCTCCTATGTTGGGTGTATATATGTTGACCAAGGTTCTATCCTCCTGTTGGACAGATCTTTTCAATAGTATGTAGTGGCCTTCTTTGTCTCTAGTTATGGCCTTTATTTTGAAGTCTGATTTATTGGATATGAATATTGCTACCCCAGCATTTTTTTCCTTTCTATTTGCTTGGAAGATTTTTTTTTCCCTCCCTTCACTTTCAACCTATGTGAGTCTTTTATTGTGAGGTGAGTCTCTTGTAAACAACATGTATATGAGTCATGCTTTCTTATTCATTCAGCTAATCTGTCTTTTGTTCTGAATGTTTAATCCATTTACATTTAAGTTTATTATTGATATGTACTAATTTTTTTGCCATTTTTGTTTATTATGCTTATGTTTTTCTTCCTATTTCATCTCCTTATTATAGCAGTTCTTTTAACATTTCTTGGAATGCTGGTTTGGTGCTAATTTATTTCCTTAGCCTTCTTTTTTGTTTGGGAAATTCTTTATTTCACCTTTTATCTTGAATTATAGCCTTGCTGGATAGAGTAGTCTTGGATTCAGGTCCTTGCTTTTCATTACCTTGATTACTTCATGCCATTCCCTTCTGCCTTGTAGGGTTTCTGTTGAGAAATCAGCTGATAGCCTTATAGGGGTTCCTTTGTAGGTAACCTGTTGCTTATCTCTAACTGCCTTTAGGCTTCTCTCTTTGTCTTTTATTTTTGGCTTTTTGATTATGATGTGTCTTGGTGTTGGCCTCTTTGGGTCTTCTTACTTGGAGCGCTCTGTGCTTCTTGAACTTGTATGCCTTTTTCCTTCACCAGTTTAGGGAAGTTTTCTGTCACGATTTCTTCAAATATGTTCTCTAACCCTTGTTCATTTTCTTCTTCTTTTGTAACTCCTATGATGCCGATGTTTTTATCTTTCATGTTGTCCCACATTTCTCTTAAGCTGTCTTCCTGTTATTTAATTTTTTTGTTGTTTTGTTTTTGTTTTTGTTTTTTTTTGCTCTCTGATTGGGTGATTTTTGCTACCATGTCTTCTAATTCACTGATCCAGTCCTTGGCTTCCTCTAAACTGCTGCTTATTCCTTCCAAAGTGTTCTTTATTTCTGCTATGTCATACTTCATTTCCACTTGGTTGGTTTTAAATGTTTCTATATCTTTAGTCATGCTGTTGAGCTCTTTACTCATGCTGTTGAGCTTCCTCATGATTATTACTTTGAACACTACCTCTAATATCTTGCTTAATTCCGTTTCATTTATCTCTTCTCCTGTAGAATTCTCTTGTTCTTTCATTTGGGATTTGTTCCTTTGTTACACCATTTTGGCTCTCTCAGTGGGTTTTGGAGCCTGCCAAATTTTCCCTGTGGGTGTTGGTGTTCCGCTGGTTGTGTCTCCCTCGTGTTTGGATGAGTGTGGGAGGAACCATGTTAAACACCACTGCCAAGTCTTTCTTTCCTGGGTAGATTTTCAGGCCAATCAAATGTTTACTTATCCTCTATCTTTTGCCTGGAAGCTATTAGTGTCAATTACTTGATGGGACTCAATTTTCAGCCCGCAGCTGAATGAAAAATCCCTCAGGTATAAGAGAATTTCCAGTGGGTGGGGCACTTGTTGCTGTCAGACTCTATATGTTAATAAGCCTCAATCTGCATTTCTCTGGCCTGTCCTTTTGGTGTTGAATTCCTGAGGGAGGGCCCATTGCTTCTCCCCTGGGCTCTGAGAAGGGGCTCTTTGAGTAAGATAGCTACTGTTCTATGAAGGAGTGATGCAGCACAAAACTGCTAGTGTCCTCCCTTCCAGCTCTCTCATGAACCAGGAGCCCCAGACTCTCTCCACACCATTCCAGTCCAGTCTGCCCTCCTTCTGCCAGAGTCCATGGTGAGTGGCTTTAGCTGATTTTGTGCCTTTTAAACCCCGTTTTCTCAGTGTGATTCGCTCACAGGTGAAACAACCCTCAGTAGCTGTCCATGGGCTCCCAGCCCACCCTCTCGCACCTCCACAGTTCCTACAAGGCTTGATTTGGTGTCCTCTTTCTGTCCCTGGTTATATGGGTTCTATTCAGCTGCTTTTCAGTTGCTTTTTCCTGATGATTTTCCTTTATTTTAGTTGTAATTCCAGTTTGGTTCTGGGAGACAGTCTGTGTAGCTTCTATTCACTCTGCTGCCATTTTTTCTCTCTTGTCTCATTATCAGAGAAAGTGGCCAGAATCAGGGAGGAATTCAAGATCAGAAAGGTCACAGCAAATTAAGCACAGGGAGTTCCTAGGTGTTAGATGATAAGTATCCAAAGTTGATGGGTCGTTTGCCCGATGGGTACAGAGAAGCCATATTATTTATTACTCCTCTCTCATATACTACACACACAATTTTAACATGGAGACAAAAAGGCACATAAAATGATTTCGAGGAAAATGCAATTAAAAACAAGAAAGGCCTGATGATAGTGTGTTTGCTATTAGGACTGTTTTCCTTTTCTATTCTTTTCCTCCCTACCTTCTTCTTGCCCTCATTTCTATTTTATTTTTTTTTTCATTTTTCCCTTTTTCCCTTCCTTCCTTCCTTCTCCTCCTCCTTCCCCCTTAATTAAGAAAACAATACATATTTACAGTAAAATATACAAGGTGGAGCAAAAGTAGGTTTATAGTTGTTCCTATTGAAAATAATACAGTAATTAAAAAATAATAATACAAGAAGAAACTCTCTTGTACTCACTACTTTAAACCTACTTTTGCCCCACCCTGTTTGGGTGTTTGTATATAGATAGAAACATATAGATATATCATTACAAACAAAGTATATATATTTAAACCACCACTACTCCATTTCCGAAACACCACCAACTCTCCATTCACATGCCCCAGAAAGTACAAATTTTCTTTCTTTATTTTTCTTGAAATTGTCTATGGGTATGTGGGTGGGTGGGTGGATGTG
This sequence comes from Tadarida brasiliensis, assembly GCA_030848825.1. NCBI lineage: Eukaryota > Metazoa > Chordata > Mammalia > Chiroptera > Molossidae > Tadarida > Tadarida brasiliensis. Next base: position 51,770,090 of record CM061280.1, on the reverse strand, counting down.
TGCAATGTAATATATTATCTTAAAATAGTATATGCATACAAATGAGTAAGTCTCTTAAGAATAATTATCTGAGGCTATACACTGATTTCAATGCTATCATTGCTAAAATTTTTCTTGGGGCTTCTTTGTGGCTATTGATTTTAGATGCTGGGAATTATCATTAAATGCTCTTACTGGTAGAATTTGTTTTCTTTGAAGATGGATTTTTGGGACACGCCTGTTGAATATAGGTTTTCAAAATATGAGGTATGGCCTTTGATCAAAAACTGTAGAGTAGTGAAGCTGATTTTTTAAAGCAGCTCATAAACAAACACTAAAGATAATTATCAAGGAAGAATTAAAAACATGTTTTGAGTAATGATAACATTGTATGTTTATAGCATTACAAGGTGGCAGAATCCATGAAGGAGCCCAGACTCATTTGGAAGTCTGAATTCTGCTGTGCTGGATTTTGGATGTCAGAATTATGCTTACAAAATTTGCCTTAGTTCCCCTCCTTAAGAGCCTAAGAAGCCTCAATCTAGGTTAGCAGTGAGGTTCATCGAGCATGGACTTCTGCTTCTGATAGTAACCCTATGGGGTATAATGACAATCTGAGGTGAGGAAGACCTCCCCCCACCCGGATTTCTTTGGCATCTTTAATAACCTGTTGTACAGTGATTCTTTCTTTTTTAAAATCTATTTTTTTTAAGAAAAACAAAGGAAATAATTAATACATGAGACTACATCAAACTAAAAAGCTTCTGCACAGCAAAAGAAACAACCATCAACATGGAAAGGGAACACACTATGTGGGAGTGCATAGTTGCCAACGATACATCAGATAAGGGGTTAATTTCCAAAATATATAGAGTATTCATACAACTCAACAAAAGGAAGACAAAGAACCCAATTAAGAAATGGGCAGAAGACCTAAATAGACATATCTCCAAACAGGACATACAAATGGTCAAGAGACATATGTAAAAATGCTCAATGTCACTAATCATCAGAGATATGCAAATTAAAATGACTATGTGGTATCACCTCACACCTGCCAGAATGGCTGCCATCAACAAATCATCAAACAACAAGTGCTGGCGAGGGTGTGGAGAAAAGGGGACTCTATCTCACTCCTGGTGGGAATGCAGACTGGTGCAGCCACTATGGAAATCAATATGGTGTTTCCTCAAAAAGTTAAAAATTGATCTGCCATTCGACCCAGTGATCCCACTTCTAGGAATATATCCTAAGAAGCCTGAAACACCAGTCAGAAAGAATATATGTACCCCTATGTTCATAGCAGCACTATTTACAATTGCTAAGATCTGGAAACAGCCTAAGTGTCCATCAGTAGATGAGTGGATTAAAAAGTTGTACATATACACAATGAAATACTATGCAGCTGTAAGAAAGAAAGATCTCTCATCCTTTGAGATGACCTGGAGGGACCTGGAGAGTATTATGCTAAGTAAAATAAGCCAATCAGAGAAAGACAAATACCACCTGATCTCACTTATTTGTGGAATCTAATGAACGAAAAAAGCTGATGAACAAAATAGACCCAGAACATAGAAAGGATTACGGTTCAGACTGACAAATCTCAGGGTTGGGGGGGCGAGGAGGGATGAGATAAACCAAAGAAGTTATATGCATGTATGCATAACCAATGGACATAGACAACAAATGCTTGGGGGGGGGGGCGGGATAGGGAGGAGGGTGTCTGAGGATGAAAAAGGAAAAACATCTGTAGCAAAAATAAATAAATTAATTAAAAACAAATTAATTAAAAAAAGAAAAATGAAAAAAATCTATTTTTTTAAATGTATGATTATAGTCTGTTTTGGTAACAGATATTTTGTTTCAGTTAAATTCATTTATCTCTTCAGAGAAGCAAGATATACATCTTATGACATTATTATCATTCATATTAAGATACTTAAAAAAAGAAAAAAACAACTTCTCCAAAGCTGCCACTTGATGAAATCATTATTATGTCCTAATGTTAAAGAGTTTCTTGCTTAAGGACAGCTTCCATTTTCACTGACATTCATGGCCAGTATAGAAGCTTAAAATTTAAATTAATGAAGGGCACAATAATAATTTTTAAAAAATTCTGTAACATGTGCAATTTCTAGATGCAATAGAACTAGAAAAAAACATTTCACTATTATTATAAAGAGGATTTGTGATACTATGTGTGGGGCATGAAAGAAAGTAATCATAAAGGCATTCATAAGAAGTGAGCCTTACTTTCTAAATATTATAGAGTAGGCAGGAGGAGGCCAGTGATTTAGACTTTTAGTAAGTGCCCTGACTTTTCAAATGAAGGACAGTGTTCTAAATGAACTGCATATTGCCTTCAACATTTTTTTAGATCAGTGTGATGGGGCAGCTCTATGTTAATTAACTGTTTTAAATATATAACAGTTCCCAGTCTGCAATGAAGCCTTTTTTCAGGCAGCTCCAGTTCTTTTTTTTTTTTAATTTTTTTATTGATATTAGAGAGAGAAGAAGGGAGAGGTAGAGAGAGATCGAAACATCGATGAGAGAGAACATTGATTGGCCGCCTCCTGCATGCCCCCCACTGGGGATTGGGCCCACAACCTGGGCATGTGCCCTGACCAGGAATAGAACTGACGACCTCTTGGTGCATGGGTCGACGCTCAACCACTGAGCCACACTGACCAGGTGCTCCAGTTCTTGTTAAATAAGGACTTCCATGCTCCTGTTCACTGGTCTGTTCCTTTTTGGCGTGTGACCTGTCACTGTACCTGAATGGTATTAGTGAATTTATGTTAACAAAATATCATTTCTTCACTCAAAGAGCATGTGTTGATTACCTACTTGGTGCCAGACTCTGTGGTAGTTACTAACAATAGAGAAATGAAGAGGATGATCTCTGTCCTGAGGATAGAATTTGGAGTAGGGGAGATCTGATCACCAGGGCAATAAAGTGTAAAGGTGCTGGGAAAGAAGTGTATGCGTTGGGTGGATTGACTATACTAAAAACTTTCTCAATCTCCTCTTCCACTAAAAAATAAAGAAAAGGCACCCTGGCTGGTTTGGCTCAGCGGTTATAGCGTCAGCCTGCAGACCAAAGAGTCACGAGTTCGATTCCAACCAAGGGCACGTACCTTGGTTGCAGTTCGTCCCTGGCCCTGGTCAGAGTTGTGCGGGAGGCAACCAGTCGGTGTGTCTCTCTCACATCAATGTTTCTCTTTTTCTCTTTCTTCCTCCCCCTCTCCTTCCCACTCTATCTGAAGGTAAATGGAAAAGTATCCTCGGGTGAGGATTAAAAAATTTTTTTAAATTAAAAATAAAGAAAAGGCAACTCTGAATTTGAATCCCAGCCCTACCATTTATTAGCTGCAAAACCTGGTGCAAGTTCTCCAAATTCCGCGACCCTCTGTTTTCTCTTCATACAATTGAGATAATAATAACAATTACCAAACAGAATTTGGTTGAGCTTTATAATTTACGCATATAGTATGACTAGTCTTTTTTGAGCAGTCAATAAATGACAGCTGGGATCACGAGTATTAATATATAATTTGCCTATAGGGATTGCATGATGTGTGACTGAGTTTTTTCTTTTCTTCTCAGAAATAAGATTTTTACAATTTGAAAGGTGACAGATGTTAGGAAATAAAATGACTGTATTTTCCCAAAGCCTTACACATCCTTGTAAATCACCCCAAATATGCTTTTATGGTGATGCATTTTGTATCTGTCAAGGATGGCATGCATATTATGCTGGCCTTAAACACAGTAATTTCATTTGCCACTTAACTTCTGTCTCAGACATTTTCCCTTCATATGTCCCTTGTGAAGGGTCCTGGCAAGAAAAACTGTGCACAGAAAAAGGTTACCCTCCCCTCCTCCAAATGTCTCCTTTCTATTCTCTGATATCTTCCCTGTCAAATTGAAGCCTTAAAATTGGACTCACGTTAGGACATGAAAAGACATCGTTGAATAAAGAAACAAAAACACTTCACATGACCTATGGCAGAAACTTGCATCTGCTGTTCTGCTCTCTCTGTCCTTCATGTTACCAGTTTCTTGCTTTCTCTAGTTAATGTTGAAATATTCAGTTGCTGGGAAAAAAAATCAACCAAATAAGCTGGTCATTTATAGACATATTTTTTTAACTGTTTGCACTTTCTAGAGCTTTTTGACTTTATGATATATTCATGCAGACTTAAATGTAACTTTCAAATGAGAGCTAATATTTGCTTTTGAGCAGGAGTGCCAATTTAATCACATTTTTGGTTAACTGAGTATTAAGCCCAAATTCATTTTTAGTTTATCACAAGTTAAAAACCCAATGAGTACTTTTACTTCCTTAGTAAGTTCAACGAAGCCATGGGCAGCATATTGCATATAAGTATATTAAGAGATATGTGTCTATTGTGCTAGCTATTGTGGTACATTCTGAGGAAGCTGATAAGATGTTAACCTTAGAAGAAGAGTCACAGTGTAAACAAATCTTACTATAGATACCTGGTGAGTACTATGATAGAAATATTAACAAAGAAAATAGGGTAATTAACTATCATTTATTTAAGAAGTGTTTCTTGAGCACCTACTATATGCCAGTCACTATGCAAAATACTAGGTATTTAGCAATAAAATAGATAGATCCAGTCTCTGCCTTTATAGAACTTAAAGTTGAGACAGACAAGAAATAGCTATAAAATTAAAATTATGATAAGTATGCTGAAAAATAATTACCAAATGCTATATCAAAATATAACTTGGGCCTTAAACCCAGTCTGGTAGGCAAGGAAGTCTTCTCTAAGCGACATTTTAGTTGAAAGGTGAAGGAAGGGCAAGAGTGACCAATACAAAGAAATTAGGACAACAATTTGTTGCATTAGAGCAGTAGTTCTCAACTGAGGGTAATTTTGCACCACCACAGGACATTTGGATATTCCTGGAGACATATTTGATTGTCACAACTTTGGGGGAGGTGCTACTAGCATCTAATTGGTAGAGGCCAGGGATGCTGTGGAATATCTTACAATGCACAGGACACACCCCTCCTCAACAAAGAATTGATCAGCCCCAAATGTAAATAATGCTGAGGTTGAGAAATCCTGCATTAGATTCTAGAAGAAAAGGTGAAGGTCACTTTACTGAGAAAAAGTACGTAAATAACACAAAAGGAATGAGTTCAGTTCAGCAAACTTTATTGAGTACGTATGTATTATGCACAACGTATGGGGGCAAGGACATAATTCTATCCTTATTGAGCTTAATCTAGTAATGAAAACATAGGTAAACTCCAGAAATAATGCAAGTGATATAAATAATCATACCATGCTAATGACACATTGAGAAGAATGCCTAACACATCTTGAAGCGGTCAGGAAAACCTTCCCCATAGATATGACACTTAAATAGGTTTAAAATTGTGAATGGGAATTAATCTCTTTGAAACTTCTGAGATCATTGATGGCAGAGAGTTAGAAAGGGACTATAGAAAGTTAGAAATGGACTAGGGAACCAAAATTAAGGCTTGGGAACACAAGACAAAGGTATAGCATACCATAAGCCAGCAAGCAGGTTCATCCCAGTGGGTCCTGGGAAAGAAATACAAATTGAGATTCGGGTGTGCAGCCTGACTCACTTCCTTGCCATCGCCAGCTCTGTGTAGACAATTTGGACAAGGAATTGTGGGGCACAGCATAGTCAGGCTCAGTGTGGGCATGACTCCCTGGCTCTGCACAATTCTCATTCTGTGAGCAGGGGAGTGTCTAAATGAAAGCCAAATCAGGGTCTTCTAACATGGGTTACAGGACAGGGTTGTGAGCAGCCCCGACCCAAACAATGAAGCTAAAGGTTTGAGTAGTTACAAGTCAGGGCACAGAAAACAGATAAGTTTTGGGGAATGGGTATATTCTGGATTTAAGATAGCTTCAGGATAGTAAACATGAGCAGGTACATCTTTATCTTGAGCCCCCAACCTCTGAAACACCCATCTCAACCAGAAGCTTCTTGTGTATCTCCTGAGAGTGAAGGAACCAAACCAGATAAATAGACATTTATAAGCAGTATAAGCAGATACAAAAAAGTATAAGCAGATAAATAGACATTTCTTCAAAATAATTAAATATTTTGCGTATCCAGTGTTCATCCTTCTGAAATCTCTTTTGCTATAGAGAATTACAGCTAGAAATAGTATAGGAGGTTTAATTGATTTTATTTTGACCCTTCAGCCTACCCTGTGACTAAATTCTGATATTAGTTGAATTATCATTGTAGAACTATGGAATTTTTAGAGATAAAGCAGTCCTTAAAACTCATATAGTTTAGTGGGGTTCAGATATTACCTTATATGTATTTAGTTCATTTTTTAAGAAACATTGGTTAATAACATTTTATAAGTTTCGGTTATACATTATAATTCAATATCTATATACAGTTTAGCACGCTTGCCACCCAAAGTCTAGGTCAAATGTATGGTGACAGATGGAAATTTTTACCTTTTATTTTTTAAGCAACAGAAACTTTTGTTTTTGAGACAGCATGGAATAGTGGTTAAGAACATGCATGGTGGAACCAGACTGCCTCAGTTCTACATCTTTTATTTACTAGTTGCAAGAACTTGGGCAAGTTATTTAACCTCTGTGTCTCATGATTCTCTCATCTGAAATATAGGGATCTACCCATTGAATTGCATTTTTTAATGTTTTTATTGATATTTTTTAAAAGAGAGACAGGAAGGGAGAGTGAGAGATAGATAGACACATCAATGAGAGAGAAACATTGATGGGCTGCCTCCTGTATGCCCCCAGCCAGGGGTTGAGCCCACAACCCCAGCATGTGCCCTGACCAGGAATTCAACCACTGAGCCATACCAGCCGGGCTGAATTGCATTTGTTATATTCTAACAATATGAATCTTCATGTGCATAATGAACAATGTTTATTTTCACATTATTATTATTATTATTATTATTATATCTTTAAAGGAAGTGAGAAATCTGGTTGTTTCCTTTAATTAGTTATTTTAAGATATTTGGTTGAGTGGCACGTGGTAGGACTTGAGCTTTCCCCTATAGGAGAAAAGCAAGGTTTTGGTGACTTGGGTTGGGCTCTCTCCAGTATAAAATGTCTTTGGTTAAAACTGAATGCATTATAATCATTTCTTCACTGCATCCGATGACTTTGGTAATTGAAAAGGACAGGATTCCACTTAAAATATATGTTTTCAAAATATTTTATTTGTTGATTTTAGAGAGAGAGGAAGGAAAAGAAAAACATCAATTTGTTGATCCACTTATTTATGCATTCATTGGTGCAACCATGGCATATCGAGAGGATGCTCTAACCAACTGAGCTACCCAGCCAGGGCTATATTAAAAATATTGATTATGTTGTAGACCTGAAAATAATATAATGTTTTATGTCACTTTTACTTGAATAAAATATATAAATAATCTAAATGTATCATATTTAATAAATGAAAGTATAAATACATAATAACTATATAAGTAAAATATAAGTATTTCCTTTTTGATAATTTAAAAAGATGTTTTCATTTAGTTTTATATTATATCAGTTTAATATGTTTAATATGTTAAACATTTAAAATGTTACCATTTTATCCTACAAACATGTCTTGGACATCGAGACCTTCTACAATGATATAAAATGGTGGGAAAGAAGGTATACAGGAGTTTCTATTTCCCTTCTTGATCAAAACAAACAGAAAAACTCAAAATGATATATTCATTTTACTAGAGTGTCCATAGCAGCATTATTCATAATAGTGAAGAAGTAGAAATCCACAAAATGTCCACCAAGAAATGAATGGATAAAAAAAAAAAAAGTGAACTATTCTTACAATGGAATATTATTCAGCCAAAAAAAGGGTGAAGTTCTGATACGTGATACAACATGGATGAACCTTAAAAACATGCTAATTGAAAAAGTGACACACAGAAGGCTACATATTGTATGATTCTATTTATATGAAATATACAGAATAGCCAAATTCATAGAGATAAAAAGATTAGTGGTTGCCACTTGAGGAGAGGGAGGAATGGGGATTGACTGCTAATGAATATAGCATTTTGTGGGGAAGTGTTGTGAATATTCTGGAGTTAGATAGTGATGATGGTTGCACAATTATATTGTTATACTAAAAACCATTGAATTGTGCACTTTAAAAGGTTGAATTTTATACTATGTGAATTAGATCTCAATAAACATTTAATATTAAATTTTTTTTTCCTTTATTGATTTTAGAGAGAGAAAAAGGGAGAGGGAGAGAGAGATAGAAACATCGATTAGAGAGAACATCGATTGGCCGCCTCCTGCAGGCCCCCCAACTGGGAATTAGGCCCACAACCTGAGCATGTGTCCTGACTGAGAATTGAACCAGCGATCTGTTGGTGTATGGGTCAATGCTCAACCACTGACCCTCACCACCCGGACAAACATTTAATATTTTTAAAGTAGTAAGAGAATAATAGCCAACCCTGAGCACTGATTAAATTCTAGACATTAGGCTAGGTACTTTTCCATGGATGATCATGTTTAATGTTCACAACAACTATATGTGCATAGGTACTATATTTTTCCCTCCATTTCACAGATGTGAAAATTGAAACTTAGTAATGTTATTCAAGTTACTTCGTAAATTTGCCCCAGGTCCCAGAGGCTAAAAGTCTAAGAACTGAAATTTAGAATATAAGTAGCCACCCTGTATTCTTGAACACTTCCTGACCACATTTTTTTTTTAGATCCTTGCCCTAGGATATTTTTCCAATGATTTTCTGATAGAGTGGGGGGAAGGAGGGAGGGAGAGAGAGAAATGTGAGAGGGACACGTCCACTGGTTGCCTCCTGCACGACCCCAACCAGGGCCAGATCCATCTGCAACCGAGGTACATGCCCTTGACCGGAATGGAATCTGTGACTCTTTGGTCTGCGGGCCAATGCTCTAACCACTGAGCAAAACCACCCAGGGCCTGCCTACATTTTTAATAATAGCTTTGTAAGATACAACCACTTATAATTTGCCCACTGAAATATACCACTCATTCAATGGTATTTTTAGTATATTCACAGATATAAGCAACCATCACATAGTCCATTTTAGAATATTTTCATCATCTTATTAACAACCCTCCCAAGCTACCACTAATCTGCCACTGTGGTAGTAGATTGGTACTGCCACCTGTAGCCATTTGTATCATTGTATTGTCTGTTAAAGTTGTGTTAGTTAATGTGGATACAACCATGGAATTATGAAACAATAAGATTTATTTTAAAGATGTCTTGGAACCCTCCATTGGTAGAAAAGGGAATAACTGAATATAATTTAAGTGTACTCCTTAAAGCAAAGGAGGGACATTACAGGTGTTGATTTGCTCTGTTTCTGTTTGCATTGTTTTACCCTGAGGAGCTGGATCTACTAAAAAAAATAAAGGAAATCTTGATTACAAAATATATGTTTTGCTTCTGAGAAAGAAAGCAGAAATTGTGAGGAACTTTCTTTGTTTTTGAAATTGGCATAATGCCCTCTAACTAAATGGTTTTGCTAAGTGACTTTGCTAGAAAAACTTCCCTACTGCTACTGCTTTTCCTCCTGATCCTCTTGATTTCAGTATTACTATATGTCTTTCAGTTAACAAGTAATTTGGGGGTGTGTCAAAAGGTAACTAGTGAACCCTGAGTTACAATTAACCTAAAAATTAAAAGGTGGAGTTTAAAATCCTCATTAAGTATAACAAAAACATAAAAGGGAGTTTCTGAGTTACAGTTGGATTTAGAAAGTCACCTTTGAATTAATGACACTGACCGTACTTGACTATGTACCATGTTAGGTATTTGAGAGATGTTACCTGACAATTAGTGATTTAGGCAAAATGAGTAGGAAAAAAATTATTTCTAGGAACCTTTTTCTGTGCTCCCACTCATAGTACACATACTAATGTCCTTCAGTTTTAATTACCTATAATTACTGAAATATGCTTATGAGTATTATATTATTTGAATTAAGAATTTTTGTTTTCTCATTTAACCTGACCAGTTATTTGGCAACATCATATTTCCCTGAGAAAATTTCTTAATGATTTATTTTTAAAAGTAGAATAATAAAAACAACTGGGTTCTCTAAAAATGATTTATTGTGAACTCTAACAGCCTAGTAGTAAATTCTAACTAATATGTATTACTCATAATGGAGGCCTATAGCTTGTTAACTGAGCTGAAAGTGGGAAACAATATTGTTATTGTTCTTATTATGTAAATATTAAGCACCCATTTTGTGCTCGATAAACTCAGAGCATGGTGGATGCTTAAAATATTTAATAATTCAGATGTCAATGTTTATTTTTAAATAATTCTAAAAATTGATTCTAAAAGCAACACAGTTCTTACAGTAAAATAGCATTTAGAATCTCATTTTATGGAAGTCAGTTTGTGTTCCCTAGAATCAGAAACATGCAAATATCATCATTTTTTACTGAACAGGAAACATTGGAGATGGTTAAAAATTATTCCTGCTTTTTTTGGAATATTCACAACTAAATTGCTCCCACAGATATACATGCCCTCTCTTGAATGATGTGTGGGTGTAATAAGTATCACTTACACATTTATATGTATTTCTCTTACCCCATCCCCAAATCACACACATATGCGAGCATGTGTGTGCACACACACACAGGTACACGTACATACACACATTTGAATACTTCAATGATCAAATATGCTACGGGTTCCATTGTCTTAACCTTCTCAGTTGCCTGGCTTTTAGGGAAGTTCACTTGTGGGGCATGGAAGCATTCAAAGTTGAAATGAAAATGACTCCACTAACCTACAGTCAGCAGGGCATGCTCCTTGATTTTAGAAAAGCAGATGGCCTTGCCAGATCCTTTGTAACCTGTGGGCACACATTTCTGCAGCAGCTGATTGTGTTAGGCTTTCTTCTGTATCCATGGAACAGAGAAAAGATAACTGGTCCATTAGAAGATCGAACTGTCACCTTGGTCTCATTAGTGCTGGGCTTTAACCAACAGATATGGGATTACATAAAAGAGAACAGGTAGCAAAGGGCAACTAGGAATTTTATAACTGTATGACAGAGATATAGTGTAGATATCTAGGACATTTTCTTCTTCATTAGGAATGCCTCTGAAGGCTCACACTTCAGTTCTTCGGAGAGCCATTTAATACATCTCATGTGTAAGGTTACTTACTGGATTCAGACTGATGTCAAAAAAAGATTTTTAGTTGACGTGAGTACATGAGCAACCTTGACTGTTTTAAATACATGCATACAGATTTAAATAATACCTTCTAAAAGGGTAGTGTTTTTGTATTTATTTCCTTCATCCTTCAATACATATGTAAAAAATGAACAGATTTGAATACTTACTAGAACTCCTTTCACTGTAGTTTATATCACCAGAAATGTATTGGTAATATTTAGAATTTGTTTTTTTTTTTCCTGTTTTTAGTACTATTCTTCCAATATTTTATTTCCAAACTACCTCCAAATCAGGAATGCAAATGTAGGAAATGAGTGTTCTGCTTCTTCAAGAGAAAAATATGTGTCTTCAAGAGAAAAAATATTTCTAGTGTTTGTAAATTTTAAAATGGCAGACAGTACATACAGAGGCGGTCTTTTAATTGAAATTAAATAGAAATTAATTGGTGAAACTGTTTTTGGCTTAAGCTGAATGAGTCACTGATATGCTTTAAACTCTTGATAAATAAAGAATTTGGTGGTAGAAAATAATCTGGAGCTGACTGGTGACGGTAATTCACCATCTTGACTGTTGGAAAGTGACTACTTTCTGCTTGCACTGTAGTCACAATGATCATCAGAATTGCTGTTGAAAAGGGTTATATGCCTAACTGGCATAATGATTAAGGAATATGACTTTTCTGAATCATTAATTCATAATTTTATAATTTCCCCGATGTTTAATACTGATCAGCTGTAGCCACAAGTAGGAAAGCATTCAGGAGTAAAGGAAACAAAATAAACAAACACACAAACATGGTTCCAACTTTTCCCAGGTATATGTGCATAGGAATGGAATATATCTTAACCTAGAATCTACTTTACTTTAAAATCAGGAACAATGCTAGAGAGCACTCCATAGCTTTGGTATATTTCAGAAATAAATCAAAGAACTATCCCTTAAGAAAGGAGTCACTAATAAAATCACTAGTGTTATATTCTCTTTTAACAAATTTGAAATTATTCATGTTACAAGATTTGGTGGTATGTTAGCTCTCCATTCCTCCATTTAATGTAGAAGAAGGTTGAGTTTTAGCTTGGCTCAGGAGTGAGGGATATTTCTATCTCTCTCTCCCTTCCTCTCTCTCTAAAAAATCAAAAACATGTTTAAAAAGTAAAAAATAAAAATAATCTTAAACTGTGTCTAATTCTGTGATGAAGAGAAATTAATGAACAACCTCAGCTTTCAAGTATTATTTTTCTCTAAGAGCACTGAAGCCATACTTAAAGCTTTGAAGAGAAAGTGCCCATTAATTGAAGTATGGGATATATCCAGATATGAGAAGTTTTATTATTTTGTACAATGAATAATATAATCTTTACAAGTCACTAAAGCACACATTCAACTTTACCTGCTATATTTACATAAGGTTTGCCAGCATTTACCCATGTGGTTATATCCTCTTCAATTTTTTTTCTTTCTTTTTTATCCTCATTATTTATCCATGCCTCCTCCTGCTGTTCTTGATGTTGCTAAGCTAAAGGAATATATAATCCCCTGAGTTGGCACCACTGAGTGATACCATTTGAGGGATGCTACAATATCTACTTGATAAAAAGTGCATTCTACTCTGTCCTGCACTGGTACCCAAAATTCCTACCATTTTGGTTATGGTTTATGGCCAAGGCACTAGCCTTAAAAAAGAAACAAACCAACAAACCATAATGGTACTGCATATGTCCAAAACAGGTAAACACATTTATTATTTAGAGGCAGAGATAAGATAAAATATTCCATTTCTTTTTTTTTTTTTTAATCCTCACCTGAGGACATCTTTGCCTTTATCCTCAGATAGAGCAGGAGGGAGAGAGTGAGGAAGAGAGAGAGAAACATCGATGTGAGAGATGTGAGAGAGACACATCCAGTGGCTGCTACCCACACAACCCCAACCAGGGCCGGGGACAAACTGCAACCGAGGTATGTGCCCTTAGCAGGAACCAAACCCGGGCCTCTCTGGTCCGCGGGCCAGCACTCTAACCGCTGAGCCAAACTGGCCAGGGCTAAATGTTCCATTTCTTTAGAATTTGTGTAACCAAGCAGGTTCGAGTTAGAAAAGATCTTTGAGGTCATCTCCAGTTTTTAATTAAAGTTGCATTCCATTGTTTCTTTTTTGTTGCTTTTAGAATCCTTTCATTAAATTAGATTTGATATGGAAGTTCAATGAGTAAAATAGATGAATGGGAGAACATTGGGGCTCACCTTCTCTACTCCTTATCAGTTTTGTGGAAGCTTAGTGGTTCCATGGAGTTTAAAATGAAGCCACAGTGCTCTCCTTCTCAGCAGCACATCCACCACTACCCCCTTTCTCTTCCCCTACGTGAGGGGCCCCATGAGGCTTGCAACCAGGGCAGCAATGGGCAGTGGCAATTCATCCCAGGAAAACCCCCTGGCCTCATTTTCTCTGACTTCTTAGTGAGCTAAGGCAGAACAGCCTAGGCACATTTCCCCAGCCCTTCCTTGTTTCACTGTCCTGAGCTTTAATAAATGTCCTGTAAAATTCAAAAGAAATAAAATGGAGTCACAGTTCCACAGCTATTTTGTGGAGAAAGTGTTACTAGAAGCCCATTCTGATTCCTAATCCAGGGTTCTTTCCATTTATGGAACTTCTCCTATTGATTAGTTTATTCTTTAACTCACTGGAATTTCTTCTACTCTAAATATTCTTATCAACATGCTACATAATAATTCTGCAGTAGTATTAAATAGTGAAATGACAACCACAGGGAAAATAATGCCAAGGGAAAGGAAGAAGGATGATTCTGAAACATAAACTTTCCTTTCAGAGTTTCTAAGGGAATCTTTAAAAGACAGCTGACTATGAAGATTGCATAAAAGTGTTGTATTATTGGTAAATTTTATTGTTTAAACAACTTCCCAATTGACATTAAAGCAATAGCCAAGTAAAGTGGCCTTTAATAGAAAGGGAAATGAATTGTGGATCAGATTTTCCCAATTCCAGAAGATTACTTTGAAAACAAATAGCAATATCTAGGAAAAATCAGTTTACAGAGGTCATGAGCTTAAATTTTATTGCAAAGATCCAAATGGTGAATAGTATCAATTTTTTCCCCTTCAGCTCAGATTTTTAATATCAGAGGAAAGGATGTTATATATGGCAAAATAGATGTAATCAGTGAATCCAAATAGAACTGTTATTGTTCAGTGAAATATTGGATCCAAATGGACTCTTATTATCTGAATATACTAATTAGGAGGACAGTTGATGCTATAACATATATATAGTGATGTTTTAAAATACTGTAACTGATAAGAATGGTCTATATTAAGTATTTGAATGGGTTTTTGCAATGGATGGACTTTTTCAATTTCCCAACTTGTGGTAAATGCAGTCTGTGTTGGAAAGGTGCTGACCATGAGGCAGATAAATATCATATTGTGACATTTTATGGTCCTAATTTTCATAGACTTCTAATTATTTGATTTTTGTTGTCCTAAGTTTCTACAACTTTTTCTTTCAAAACACTTCTGGAAGACATATAGGAAGGTGAAGATGCAGATTTTGTTGGGGCCTGAGGTTCATATAATCTGGGACCCCTGTTTAAAAAAGGGATACAAGATCACAAATGCAAAGTTCAGTTTGGTAGTGAGTATTTAGGAAGGGATTATGCAAGTGGGGTGCCCTGAGGCTTAATCTTCAAGGTAAATCCAGTTCTGCATGCAGAACACACTACTAAATAATTTAGCAGTTGATCAGTGAAGGAGAGGGAATATTTTCAAAAGCCATAACTCTTTGATATTAGAAGTGTTTTTGATATGACATGTATAAATTCAAATGACAAGATTATGATCATTCGGTCTAAGAAAGACAGAATTATAATGCACAGTTAGATGAGATCTAAATAAGATCAATGAAATTTTGATAGTGTTGTGCCAATCTGGTAGTCTTAATGCAATGCATCTTGAAGAATTTAGTTACAATTATTTTATTTCCTTTTTTATTTTTTCACTATTTTTTATTAATATATTTTTGTTTCAGATGTTTCTTCTTTTTCCCCCACTGACACCCTCCTCCCAATCTGGCCCACCTCACCATTGTTGTCTATGTGCATGGTTATGCATACATGCATATACGTTCTGTGGATTATCTCTTCCCTCCCCCTGTCTCCCTCTTCGAAGGTCAGTCAGTCTGCACCCTACTTCTATGTCTCTGAGTCTATTATGTTCATCAGCTTGTTTAGTTCATTATATTCCACAAATAAGTGCGATCATGTGATATTTGTCTTTCTCTGATTGGCTTGTTTCACTTAGGATAATACTCTCCAGCTCCCTTGATGTCATCTCAAAGAGACCTTTCTTTCTTACACTGCATAGTATTCCACAGTGTATATGTACCACAGCTTTATTATCCACTCATCTATTGATGGACACCTGGGCTGTTTCCACATCCTAGTGATTGCAAATAGTGCTGCTATGAACATAAGGGTACATATATTCTTTCTGATTAGTATTTCAGGATTCTTAGGATATATTCCCAGAAGTGGGATCACTGGGTCAAATGGCAGTTCAATTTTTAAATTTTTGAGGTAACACAATATTGTTTTCCATAATGGCTGCACCAGTCTGCATTCCCACCAGCAGTGTACTAGAGTCCCCTTTTCTCCACACCCTCACCAGCACTTGTTTGATGATTTGTTGATGGCAGCCATTCTGGCAGGTGTGAGGTGATACCTGATAGTCATTTTAATTTGCATCTCTCTGATGATTGGTGACATTGAGCTTTTTTTCATATGTCTCTTGGACATTTGTATGTCCTTTTTGGAGAGGTGTCTAGGTTATTGGCCCATTTTTTAATTGGATTCTTTGTCTTCTTTTAGTTGACTTGTATGAATACTCTATATATTTTGGAAATTAACCCCTTATCTGATGTATTGTTGGCAATTATGCTCTCCCATAGAGTGGGTTCCCTTTCCATTTTGATGGTTGTTTCTTTTGCTGTACAGAAGCTGAGTTTGATGTAGTCCCATGTGTTCATTTTTTCTTGTTTCTCTTGCCTTAGATGATATATCAGTGAAAATTCTGCTGCGTATGATGTCTGAAATTTTTTTGCCTACATTTTCTTCTAGGATTTTTATGGATTCATGAGTCACATTTAAATCTTTCATCCATTTTGAGTTTATTCTTGGGTATGGTGTAAGTTGGAGGTCTAGCTTCATTTTTTTGCATGTAGCTGTCCAATTTTCCCAATATCATTTCTTGAAGAGATTATCTTTACTCCAGTGTATGCTCTTGCCAAATTTGTCAAGTGTTAATTGAGCATAATGACATGGGTCAATTTCTGGGTTCTCTGTTCTGTTCCATTGATCTATATGCCTGTTCTTGTGCCAGTACCAGGCTGTTTTGATTACAATGGCTTTGTAGTATAACCTGATATCCGGTATTGTGACTCCTCCCACTTTGTTCTTCTTTTTCAAGATTCCTGTGGCTATTAAGGGTATTTTTAGTTCCATATAAACTTTTAGAGTATTTGTTCTAGTTCTGTGAAATATGTCATTGGTATTTTGATGGGGATTGCATTGAATGTATAGATTGCTTTGGATAGTATGAACATTTTAATGATGTTAATTCTTCCAATCCATGAACAAGGAATGTGCTTACACTTTTTAATACCTTTCTCTATTTTTTTTTCAATGACCTGTAGTTTTCTGAAAATTGATCCTTTACTTCTTTGGTTACATTTATTTCTAGATATTTAATTTTTTTGCTGCAATGGTGAATGGGATTTTTTTTTAGTTCCTCTTCCTGAGTTCATTGTTGATGTATAAGAATGCCATTGATTTCTTGATGTTAATTTTTGTATCCTGCTACTTTGCCAAATTCATTTATTAAATCTAAGAGATTTTTGATGGAGACTTTAGGGTTTGCTATGTATACTATCATGTCATCTGCAAATAATGACAGTTTCACTTCCTCCTTTCCAATTCTGATCCCTTTTATTCTTTCTTCATGTCTGACTGCTGTGGCTAAGACTTCCAGTACTATGTTAAATAAGAGTGGCAAAAGTGGGCATCCCTGTCTTGTTCTTGTTCTTAAAGGAAATGCTTTTATTTTTTGCCCATTGAGTACAATCGTCCCTTGCCACTTCATGCTTGGACTTTTGTGGCTTCACTCTATCATCGTGGTTTTTTCAAATACCATACATACTATATTTGAAAAAATTACGATAGAGTGAAGCCACGAAAATCAAACATGAAGTGGCAAGGGACGACTGTATATAAAGAATCCTACTTTGCGGAAATTCATTTATCGTGGTAGAGTCTGGAACTGATTAACCGCAATAAACGAGGGCCGACTGTATGATGTTGGCTGTAGGTTTTCGTATATGACATTTATTATGTCAAGTAATGAGCCCTCTATTCCCACATTGCTGAGTATTTTTACCAAAACTGGGTGCTGGATTTTGTGGAATGCTTTTTCAGCGTCTATTGATATGATCATATGGTTTTTATCTTTCATTTTGTTTATGTGGTGTATCACATTTATTGATTTGAAAATATTATACCATCCTTGCATCCCTGTGATGAATCACACTTGGTCATGATGAATAATTTTTTTGATGTATTTCTAGATCCTATTTGCTAATATTTTGTTGAGGATTTTGGCATCTATGTTCATCAGGGATATTAGCCTGTAGTTTTCTTTCTTTGTAGTGTCTTTATCTGGTTTTGGAATTAGAATTATGCTGACCTCATAAAATGAGTTTGGAAGTCTTCCATCTTTTTGGATTTTTTGGAATAGTTTGAGGACAATTGGTGTTAGATGTTCTTTGAATGTTCGGTAAAACTCTGCCTTGAAGCCCTCTGAGCATGGGCTTTTGTTTGCTGGGAGAGTCTTGATTACATCTTCAATTTCCTTAGTTCTTATCGGTCTGTTCAAGTTTCTGTCTCTTCCAGGTTCAGTTTTGGAAGACTGTGTTTCTAGAAATTTGTCCATTTCGCCTAGATTGCCCAATTTGTTGGCATATAATTGTTCGTAGTATGTTTTAATGAACCTTGGCATTTCTGTAGTGTCAGTTGTTATTTCTCCTCATTCATTTCTGATGTTATTTATTTATGTCCTCTCTTTTTGTTTCTTGGTGAATCTGGCTAAGGGTTCATCAATCTTGTTTATCTATTTAAAGAACCAGCTCTTTGTTTCATTGATCTTTTGAATTGTTTTCTCAGTCTCTGTGTCATTTATTTCTGCTCTGATCTTTACTATTTCTTTCTTTCTACTTGCTCAGGGTTTTTCTTTTCGTTTGCTTTCTAGTTCTTTACGTTGTGAGGTTAGATAGTCATTTAAAAAGTTTTCTTTTTTCTTGAGGTAGGCTTGTAGTGCTGTGAACTTCCATCTTAGATCTGCTTTAGCTGCATCCCATCGATGTCGTGTGGTTATGTGTTCATTTTCATTGGTTTTTAATTTCTTCCTTGATTCCCTAGTAATCCATTTATTGTTTTATAACATTCTGTTTTGCCTCCATGTGTTTGAATGTTTTGGGGTGTTTTTGTTATAATTGATTTTTAGTTTCATGACATTGTGATCTGAGAAGATGCTTGATATGATTTCAATCTTCTTGAACTTGTAGTGTCTTAGGTTGTGTCCTAACATGTGGTCTATCTTTGAGAATGTCCCATGTGCACTTGAGAAGAATGTATATTCTGCAGCTTTGGGGTGAAATATTCTGAGAATATCAATTAGGTCCACCTGATCTAGTTTGGAATTTAAGGACTCTGTGTCCCTGTTAATTTTTTGTCTCAAAGATCTTTCCAGTGGTGTCAGTGGGGTATTAAAGTACCCCACTATGGTTATATTGCTATTGATCTCTCCCTTGAAGTCCTCCAGAATTTCTGATATATTTTTGTGCTCCTGTATTTGGTTTACCAGGGTTATATCCTCTTGTTAGACCAATCCTTATAATATTATGTAGTGACCTTCTTTGTCTCTTATTATGGCACTCATTTTGAAGTCTATCTTATCAGATATTAGTGTTGATACACCAACTTCTTTTTTTCATTTCCATTTGCCTGGAAAAATTTTTTCCAACCCTTCACTTTCATTCTGTGTGAGTCTTTTGTTGTGAGGTGGGTCTCTTGCAGACAGCATATATATGGGTGATGTGTTCTTATACAATCAGCTACCCTATATCATTTGATTGGAGCACTTAAGCCATTTATATTTAAGGTTATTATTGACAGATACTTATAAGTTGCCATTTTTATTTTATGCCTGTGTTCCTCTCCCTCTCTCTCTGTTTCTTCTTCTTAGAGCAGTCCCTTTAGCATTTCTTGCAGTGCTGGTTTGGTGGTGGTAAATTCCTTTAGTTTTTTTTGTTTGTTTGTTTGTTTTTTGTCTGTGAAGCTCTTTATGTCACCTTCAATTTTGAATGATAGCCTTGCTGGATAGAGTAGTCTTGGATTCAGACCCTTGCCTTTCATTACTTTGTGTGTTTCATACCACTCCGTTCTGGCCTGTAGTGTTTCTATTGAGAAATCAGCTGACAGTCTAATGGGAGCTCCCTTGTGGTAACTTTCTGTCTCTCTCTTGCTTCTTT
Organism: Tadarida brasiliensis; assembly: GCA_030848825.1. NCBI lineage: Eukaryota > Metazoa > Chordata > Mammalia > Chiroptera > Molossidae > Tadarida > Tadarida brasiliensis. The sequence continues at coordinate 51,750,298 of CM061280.1, read as the reverse complement.
AAGATTCTTTCTTTGTCTTTAATGTTTACCATGTTAATTATGATGTGTGTAGCTGTAGGTCTTTTGGGTTCATTTTACTTGGGACTCTCTGTGTTTCATGGACTTGTGTGACATTTTCCTTCTCCAAATTAGAGATGTTTTCTGTCATTATTTCTTCAAACAGGTTCTCTACTCCTTTCTCTGATTTTTCTTCTTCTCGTACTCCTATGATGCAAATGTTGATATGTTTTGTAAATGTTGTTACGTTTTGTGTTGTCCAAAATCTCCCTTAAACTCTCCTCCTGCTTTAAATTTTTTTTCTCCCATTTGCTGCTTTATTTGGGCATTTTTTTCTACCTGTCTTCTATGTCACTGATTCGGTCTTCAGCTTCTTCTAATTGACTACTCAGACCTTCTAAGTTATTTTTCATATCAGCTATGTCATTCTTTACTTCCTCTTCATTTTTATTCATAGCTTCTACCTCTTTTTTAGCTGATGTAATACCCACTGAGCTCTTTACAATTCTCATTAAGTTGCTTGCAGTTCTCACTAAATTTTTTGAGCACCCTTAAAATCTTTGCTTTGAATTCTTTATCTGACAAATTACTTTCTTCCATTTCATGCAGTTCCTTTTCTGGTGATTCCTCCTTTTCTTTCATGTGTGTGTTGTTTCTTTGTCTCACAGTTTTGGCAGTCTGGTAGTTTTAGGCCCAATGAGGGATGTTGGGATGTGTAGGCAGGTCAGTGTTTATCAAATAAGGCTGGTGTGCCTTCCAGACTATTTTGATGTGTGGTGCCTCTTGTTTGCTGTGGGTCCTGGAGGATTGACAACTGGCAGCTGGTATTGGTCTGTTGTGGTATGTGCTGCTGGAGTTCGAGTGTCCAGCTGGTGTGCTGCTGCGGTGTGTGGGTCAAGCTCGTGCACTGCTGGGATGCACTGCTGCCTGGTGTGGTTCAACTCCTGATCAGTCACTGCTGATGCTGCAAGAGCGAGTGTCAGCCCCTGGTCTGTGCTGCTACTGCTGCTGCTGTTGCCAGGGGTGCTCTCAGCTCCCAATTCTCTGCTGCTCTTGGGGGCTGAGGATGCTCAACTCCTGGGACTTTGCTGCTGCTGGGGGAAGGGATCTACTCCAAATTCGCTGCTGCAGTTGTCAGGAGCATGTCTCGGCTGCCCAAACATTGCTGCTTCTTGGACTGGGGCACCTCTCCTAATCAGCCTTTGCTGATGCTGCTGGGGATGGGTCTGAGCTGCCAATCTGCATTGCTGCTGCCTAGGGATGGATGTCCGCTCCAGAGCCTCTGTTGTTGGGGGCGTGTCTTCGCTCCTGAGCCACAGCTGCTGTTAGGGGTGGGGCTCCACTCCTTCCCAGTCACTGCTGCTGTGGGGGAAAGTACTGGACTCTCAAGCTGGTTCTATTGTTTCTGGAGGTAGTGCTCGTATCTGGTCAGGCTGCTGTTGTTAGGGATCGTGCTCTGCTTCTGGCTAGTTGCGGCTACTGCATCAGGCACCTTGTTACTGTGCGCTGGTCCGTTTTGACACAGAGGGATCCACTGGTCCCATGGTCCAAGGTGTACCAGTGGACACAGGTTGCTCATCCCTGGCTACTTCCTGCTGCCTCCTCCTGGAGAACAGCATAGAGCTTCCAAAATGATGGGACCTTCTGGCCATGCAGGGAGAAGCTCCCCGCCAAGCTACTTACTGTGGTGGCTGGCTGCTCCCCGTCCACAGCATAGGAACCCTCTATCCCACGTTTCTGCACTGCTCGAGGTTGCTCATCCACACTCATGTCCAGTTATACTCTTTCACACACTCACTCATACTCTCACACACTCACCCTCACTCCAGCCCTGCCTACCACCATGCAACCAGTTATAATTATTTTATTTTTATTTTTTTCCTTTATTGATTTTACAGAGAGAGGAAATGAGAGGGAGAGAGAGATAGAAACATCAGTGAGAGACAACATAGATTGGCCGCCTCCTACATGCCCCCCACTGCGGATCAGGCCCACAACCTGGGCATGTATCCTGACCGGAAATTGAACTGGCGACCTCTTTGTCCATGGGACAATGCTCAGCCACTGAGCCACATCAGCCGGACCAGTTATAATTATTTTAAATCACTGGTAGGCCCTGACTAGTTTGGCTCAGCGGTTAGAGCATCGGCTGGCAGACTGAAGGGTCACAAGTTCAATTCCCAGTCAAGGGCATGAACCTGGATTGCAGGTTCAACCCCCAGCACAGGTCGGGGTCATGCAGCATGCAACCCATCGATGTGTTTCTCTCACATCAATGTTTCTCTCTCTCTCCCCCTCCATCCCTTCCACTGTATCTAAAAAAAAAAAATCAATAGAAAAAAATAAATAAATCATTGGTAGTATATTTTATACCAATGAAATGTTTATTACCAAGAAATATATCTAATCTGATCAAAGTTAGTAAGAAAAGGCTCTATATTTTTATAAATGTCCTTTTACACAGATGATCTTGTGTAACATGTAAAACGAACTCGAGGATTTAAGTAAGGATTCATTTTTAAATTTGCGATATAAACCGCAGTTTAATCTGGAATCACTATACTTTTAGGCATCTAAAGCTATTGTCTGGGTTGTTCACTAAATAACAGCATCTAGTTATCTTCAGCCTCAATAGGAACCTTTGTGTGCATTTTTTGTCTATCAGTTTCCGGTTCAACTATGTCTGTTGTATTTTATAATTTATTGGAAGCTTAATTTAAGGTCTATCTATATTATTACTTGAAGGAAAATTAGAATATATACTGAAGATCACTAATGGTGGATGAACACAATTGACTCATGGTTTAGGAACCAGCCGTGTAGATTAGGAAAACATTTCGCAAGGTGTTTCCCTATCTGAACTGCACTGGTACCTGAAATTTTGCTTTTGGTTATGTTTAGGGGTCAAAATACTGGCCTTTTGAATACACAAATCATCAGAAAAATTAAACCTGCTAGAATTAACAAAAACTCATCTGATATCTATTCATACCAAATATAAAACTGATAAAAGCTTGACTATAAACCCAGTTAAAGGTGTATAGTCAAGAACAAGATAATGAGTGTAACTGGGAAGTATTCATAGGTGTACAACTTGAATTTAGGAAGATAGGTATGATAAATTGGCTCATAGGTAAAGAAAATTATAATATAAGTCTCAGTTTGAATAGTAGAGTATTTGCCCAGCTGACGTGGCTCAGTGGACTGAGTGCTGCCCAGCTGATGTGGCTCAGTGGACTAAGTGTTGTCCCATGGACTGAGTTCCCAGTTTGATTCCCAGTCAGGGCACATGCCTAGGTTGTGGGCTCGATCCCCAGTAGGGGGCGTGCAGGAGGCAGCTGATCAATGTTTCTCTCTCACATTGATGTTTCTCTTTCTCCCTTCCTCTCTCTCTAAAAAATCAATACAAACATATTTTAAAAAAAGAAACAAGAAAGATGAAGGCACTGTTGAAATGGCAAGCATTCACTCAAGGGCTGCAGCCATCTCTCCTCCGTGGGGAGGGATTTATTCTGGCGCCCTCAGTCTTAGGGCAGCAGAAGTGCTTGCATTATGTAGTAAAGATTATGTAGTATTATGTAGTAAAAATTAGAAGTCTTGCCCAGCCGGTGTGGCTCAGTGGTTGAGCGTCGAGTCATGTACCAGGAGGTCGCCAGTTCAATTCCTGGTCAGGGCACATGCCCAGGCTGTGAGTCCAATCCCCAATGGGGGGCATGCAGGAGGTGGCCAATCAATGTTCTCTCTCATCCATGGTTCTATCTCTCTCTCCCTCTCTCTCTAAAAATCAATAAAGAAAAAAAAGATGCAGTGGTTGGGCTTTCAACAAATGCATCCTTAAAATGAATATAACAAAAGCACTACCAAGCATATATTACATTTAAAGATAAACCAAGTTGAAATAAGTAAATTTTAATTAAGTGCCAACTGCTGCATAATGTCGCTAAGACTTAAAGAATACATTTGCATTTATTTAGTGAAGATTAAAGGTATCTCTGTTTGTGAAATTTCAATTAATAAGCACCCGCAGTTTTTGTTAGAGTGAGCATGCATTCTAATTGATTCTGTGGAATTTTAATAATGATTCAATTGTCCTTGTAACCCGATTACTAGCCCCCAGACTCTGAAGTAGCCTGGAAGATAATACATAAAATAGTTCCTGTAATCTTTATAATAAACTTTATCCAATGAGAGTGACATGCTATTGTTTCTAACCATAATGGGAGCACAGCACACCTTCTCCATTCACAAGGGATAGGCCCTGAAACCTTCCTGACTCCCCATATCCTCAAATATCACTGTAGCATATAATTTCCCTCATAAAATGCAGTAAAGTATAACTGAAAAATTTAACAGACCCTTTCAAATCATTAATGATTCTATAAATACAAGACTAAAGTCATTTACAAAGCCATTTTCTGGCTAAGAACTAACACTTTCTTTTCACTGCCAGTGTTAGCACTAGCAGTTGATTTTCTTTTCAGGGCCATTTTTCACAAAGACAAAAGTTAACTTTTATCACTTTGATGGAGTTGCTCTATACAGCCCAATACATATAGAAGGGCAGTTTTGGATGCTGGGCAGTTGGCCAGCTCACTCACTTGCTATATCAACTTTACTGTACCAGCCTCTCAACACCAAAGATCCAGATTCATGGGTCAGCAACTTTATAAGTTACTATAGGTCATGGACCCATGGAGTCACTTCATGAGTAGTTGAAATTGCAAATGTTAAATCCATAAATTCCAAGGATCTACTATATTTACCAGCTTAATGAGCTTGGAGGTTGCATTTCACTGGTTGTTATAGCAAAGCATCAAAATTGTTGAGTCTCAATGGACTCTTGGTGCTATTATCAACTCTACAAAGAAATCTAAAAAATGTTTTACATTATAGGTGTTGAAGACCAACACTGACCTTTATGCTTCTATTCATGCTCACTTCATAATACTCCAAATGTAGTATACTATTTCTAGTAAATTTTATTTATTTTACTAGGAAGAATTTAGAGAGCATTTTATTTATCTGAAAATTAGATGCTAAATAGCAGTATGCACTGTTGACCCTTGAACAACATGGGTTTGAACCGCTTTTGCATGAATTTTTTTCAGTAACTGTAAATGTATTTTGTAAATGCATTTTTTTCCTTTTGATTTTCTTAACATTTTCTTTTTTCTAGCTTACTTTACTGTAAAAATACAGTATATAATACATATAACATACAACATATGTGTTGATAAACTTTTTGTATTGACCAGTAAGGCTTCTGGTCAACAGTAGGCTATTAGTAGTTTAGGTTTTGAGGAATCAAAAGTTATATGATTTTTGACTGGGGCGGGAGTTGTTGCCCCCAACCCCAGTGTCATCTGTATAAACACAAACTACCTGCTGTATCCAAGCATTGTGCTTAGCTCTATAGGGAATAAAAATGTTGACATAGATGCTTTCACCATATGTCAGACATTGAGTAATTCCTTTACATGTATTATCTCATTACTAGTAATGATGAGCTTATGAGGAATTCTCCTCGCCCTTATGGAGTCTGTAATCTATTTGAAATGATAAGTCATTAATATTACATTTGCTTGGTTCCTTAGGATGGCCTGAGAGGCATATGGGATTTTACCGAAAAATATACTAGGAGTCCAGCATTCTGTTTTCCCAATCAACTGTATTTTCTTTTTTTCATAAACTGACTTAGACTTTCTGTTAATTTAAGTAGGTATCTCTGAAGTTAACCTCTGTATATCTAGTTTTTAAGGTTTTAGCAAGAATATTAATAGGAAGATATTATAGTAGAAACCTTAATCTTCACTGGACCAATCTGCCTTAGTGTTTTTTATTCCTGAGCTTCCCATTGTATGTAACAGGATATTTATTTTCTATTAAAGTAGATTCTACAGCTCTGTTGGACTTGTGTTAATTTGGGAGTCTACTATAATCCTACTACTGATCTTAGATCAAAGTTTTCATTGCTTTCCGTGGGAGTTGCAGGCATGAGACAGTCCCAAGCTTGTTCCTTTAAAGCAAGCTCAACTTACTGAGTGAGAATTTATTGATCATTGCAGATTGTAACCAACTTTTGCAAATGCCAATTTTTGTTCTCCCGCCTCCTCTGGTGTGTTGTTAACTAAGATCAGTGTAACAGAAAATCCTGAGAAACCAAACAGATTGTAGAAGTCTAGCATCTTGGATGGTATGTAGATTTGTCACTTTTCCTGGAGGACATTTCTTATCTGTAAAACAATAAAAGCAGATAAATAAAATCTCCCGAGTAATATATTGTCTAGGGAGTCAAGAGCACTGGCTTTTAGTCTAGGCTTTGACACAGACTATGTGGCTTCTAGGAAATTACTTTATCTCTGGGGACCATGGTTTCTACAGCTATAAAATGGGATGATTATGTCTATCTCATAGTGCTATTTATTGTAAGGGCAAATGCAAAAAAAAAAAGTTGCTTTCAGAGGAAAGGCACAATATACATCAAAATAGTGTTCTTAGATATGCACATATGTATTTTTTCATTGTTGACATGTGTAATGAAAACTATTTGTCATTTTATTTAACTGTTGCAACCCAACAAGAGGTACAGATGAGTGAAATTTGGTTATAAACAAAGAAAGAATATTGAGTAAATTTTTCTTCTGCAATGTATGCACTTTATGATTGTTAGAGTCAGGAAAAGGATATGAAAAAAGAAAGCAAATCTGCAGTTATTCAACACCAATCTGTATAAGGTAAAATGTTCTGTAATAAACCCATGGTTCAAGAGGAGGAATTGCAGCTCCAGTGCTTTACCAACATTGTCTTGTTCCCTGTCTCCTACTATTTATGGTCAGAGGCTGCTTTTTCTACTCCCCAAACTTCATAGCCGGCCCTCAGGAGGTTTAGCAGGCTCTGTTGTCACAGTTTTGTCTTCTTCATTGATTTCAAACTGCAGTGAGAATGACATGATTATCTGTAGAAATATCACTCCCCTGGAGAGCATAATATCATTGAATTTTAGGGTTTTTAAAATATGTTTCAAGTTAGTAAGTTTTTACCTAGTACCTACCATGCATTCTGACTAGGTACCACAAGGGACTGAGAGAAAATAACCAACACAGTACTGACACCAAATAGTTTACATGTTGAGATATAACACTTCTACGCATGGCACCCATGCCATAGTCCCTTTGAACCAATAAGCTCATTGAGTCCACAAGTCATGTCTGATTCTTCTTAGGGTCTTTTCATGCTCATCATTTGAGAGGGATAATTCTTCAGATAATGGAACTGCTCCTCAGCATTGCATGATAATTATTATTCCTGACTCCTCTGTACTAAATGCCAGTAATATCTCACAGTCACTCTAACAACCAAAACCACCTGCACACATTTTCAAATTTAGGGTGACTGCTCCCCCCAACTGAGAGTCACTGGTTTATAGTCTCACACATGTTACCTTGCACACAATAGGAGCTCTGTTAATATTCTGTGAAGGAATGGATTCTTGAAACAACAATTGGAGAATAATTCAGGAGAGCATAAAATCACATTCAATAATCTTTAGAACAGAATAATAGTACAGTAGGGCTCTGGGAAGAGAGACCATGTTATGTTCAGCTGAATGATTTATTATCTTGGGCTGTGCCTTAAAGGATAAGTAGGCTTTCAAAACTGAATGGGAGAGCAGCAACTCCTATAAGTGAGAATCACAAAATGAAATAAGAACAATTTTTGAAAGTACCACACTGTCTGGGTTGGAGGATTGTTTTGGGGAATAGTATAATGAATGTTTGGATTATGTAGGAGTGGACCAGCTGAAAAATCTGGACCTGACCCTGTAATCAGCAGTTTGCTCCCAAAAGCTTTTGTACAATGTTATAATGAGACTGAAGTCATTTTATGGAGATTAATTTGGTTATTTAATATAAGTGGATTTAAGAAGACACATACTAGAGTCCAGCTGGTGTGGCTCAGTGGTTGAGCATTGATCCATGCACCAAGAGGTTGCTGGTTCAATTCCCAGTCAGGACACATGCTTAGGTTGTGGGCCTGATCCTCAGTGGGGGGCATGCAGGAGGCAGCCAATCGTTGTTCTCTCTCATCGATGTTTTTATCTCTCACTTCCTCTCTCTCTAAAATCAATAAAGGAAAAAAATAAAAAAAAGAAGGCACATACTAGAGACAGGTGATCAGTTAGGAAGTTATTGCCATAATCTAGTTGGACAACATGTCATCCCCTCTTTTTTTTTGTTTGTTTTCCCATCTACATTTTCTTTTATTGTTTCTTCATCTCTTTTAGGTAGTGAAATATTATTTTGACACCAAAACCCATTAATGTTTTCTTTCACTTCTCTTTATCCTTCTTGCACCAAAGGAACATAACCTATTACTTTTATGACTTTAAAAAATCAGCTTAGTTTTGTCTTATAGCCCCTATTTCACAATTTTAGAGCCTTAAACTTAAAGTACTGGAAGATTAAAATAAGAATAAACTCAGTGATCATTCTGCTCTGCTCCTAGGAGAAATGGAAGAATAAGAGGAAACATTAAACCCTAAATCTAAAGGTTCTTAAATACGAATGGATGAAGTTAACAGAGATTAAGCCTTCCAGCTTCGGAAAAGAAAAACTTGATGATGATTTGGATTATATCAACTTGTGTTTCTGGTTGCAGATTCTTTTATTCAATTGTTAGTTGGTAAGTTGGAAGGAGGTTAGAAAAAGGAATGATATATGTCCTTATTTCTCACATCAATTGTTATTTATTTAAGATAACCAGAAAAGGGGCACTATAGTTAATATAGTAATGTAACATGCCAACAATTCATTAATTAATATACTAATATAAGATTCCTTGCCTGGTTATTTAAACTTTTAAAAGAATATATTTCCAAAAATATTTTTACTTAAGCAGACATTTATATATAAGCAATCAATATACTAATTTCAAACTATTTTTATTTCCTCATTAAATACCCCAAGGGACCACCACTAGTAACACTTAGCAGTTATTGGGAATCATTGTTTGCAAACTAATTAAACTATTGCATTAATTAAAATATTTTAAAATTTAGACCTTTAAAAAAATCAGGATTTTCTCACATCACTAAGATTTTACTCTCTGTGTAATATATGTGTTAACATGTAACATTAAGCAGAAAAACTGTTAGACTGTTTAGGTGGAGATAAATGAACTTTTGGCATCTGTTATACATGGTTCCAAAGAGCATTCTGGGGGGAAAAAAGGATAAGATTGGACATTTTCATGAGCAATTTGTTAAGAAAGTATAGAATATAAAATCCTAGATGATATAGGCACTCATTCTTGTGGCTCAAAACTAGAGAAAAATACAGCTTTTTACCTTGATAATTAAATTTCCTTTGACATCTTTTTGAACTAAAATGATTTGGTAAGTCAACAAAAGACCAGTTAGAGTAAATACATTTAAGGAACAAAAGAAACAATATAGTTACGAATGAGAAATGTATTTTTTCCCATAAGTAGGAGTCTATTTTAGCTTTGTGGGTTCCTAAATGCCAATCTGCTTTGAATATTTCAGGATTTAAGTTTAATAATGAGCCGATTGTGATTCTGTGATTTTAAGAGGATAAAAAGGCCTCATATTGACTGTGAACGCTTTCAAACATTATTTGATTAAGCAAATTATATGCCCCTAAAATATATATTAAATGTCTTGAAGTATATTTTAGTTAAAAAGTAGCAGATACACTATACATAGTCACTTATCAACTTCAATCACTTATACAATACAAATGACACAGATTGAATCCTCAAGTAAATATTTTCTTAATTGAGGTAACATTGGTTAATAAAATTATTTAAATTTCAGGAGTACAATATTATAATTCTATATCTGTTTACACTATATAGCATGTTCACCACAGTAGTTTCCATTGTTACCATACACTTGACCTCTACCCATTTTGCCCTCCCCACCCCAAGGCCCCTTCCCCTCTGGCAACCACCAATCTGTTGTCTGTATCTATGAGTTTGTTTTCTTTTGTTTGTTTGTTTTTTTGCTCTAATACTCCACATATGAGTGAAATCATACTTTGTTTTTCCTTTTATATCTGGCTTATTTCACTTAGCATGATACTCTCAAGCTTTATCTATGTTGTCAGAAATGGCAAGATTTCATCTTTTCTATGGCTGAGCAGTATTCCATTGTGTGCGTGTGCGTGTGTGTGTGTGTGTGTGTGTGTGTGTATGTGTGTGTGTATCTCACATTACCTTTATCCATTCATCTGTTGATGAACACTTAGGTTATTTCCATATCTTGGCTATTGTAAATAATACTGCAGTGATTATATTGGTGTATATATCTTTCTGAATAAGTGTTTTTTATATTCTTTGAATAAATACCCAGAATACAAATTGCTGGATCATATGGTAGTTCTATTTTTAATTTATTCAGGAATCTTCATACTTTTTCCCTAATGGTTATACCTATTTACAATCCCACCAGCAGTGTATGAGAGTTCCCTTTTCTCTACATCCTCTTCAACGCTTATTATTTCTTGCTTTTTGATGATAGCTATTCTAACAGGTATGACGTGGTAGCTGATACTGGTTTTGTAAATCTCTTTTAGTTGTGCAAGTAAGTTTGCCTAGACTATGATCTTCAATCCTATTCCAAATATTAACCATGACCAAAGTCCCCCTGCTTGGTCCTAAATTCTGATCCGTGCCTCACCCTTGCAAACTGAGTTATACTTTGTGTCAACTGCAAGAACCCTTTTGCCTAGGCCATGGGCAGTCTACAGGGATATGCAACACCATTTGTTCCTGTTAGCCTTCTAAAAGAGGTCTGTGGTGAACTTTGGCCTGTGTTCCCTCCAGGAAGAATCCCTGGTTCTTATTATTGCACTGGCTGTATGAGTTCTAAACATTAAAAGGAGCAAAATAGTGTAAATATATATATATATATATATATATCTTTGAGGTTTACTAAGTTATCTTAAGCATAGGATAAAGAGTATAGACTTTGTAATCAAATCAACCTAAATTCCAGTCCCAGGTTTGACAAACATAAGCTTTGCCTTGTGACTTCAGGCAAGTTGCTACACTACTCTGAGTCTAGGTTTCCCCTCTACCAAATGGTCAAAAGTGTGCCTACTACTTGCATGGATGTTTTGACTTTAAAATGCTGCAAGGTGTGAGAAGAGATGGGGTATCTCCTTCTGGATATTGGAAAGAGTTGATATAATATATACTTGTTCCAAGAAAGAGTGAGCAATGTCTATTGATGTGATTTAGCCTAAGGATAAATAAGAATATCTAGCTTATAAATAAATTTAAGGAAGATTAGATAGGACGTAGATCAAGATTAAAGTAAGACTTCAAGGGACTGGAGCCAGCAAGCTCTCCCAAAGAAGGATAAAAACAACAACAACTACCTATTAGTGTCAGGCAGCCTGAAACCTGCCTGGAGCAAAGTGCCATCATGACTCAATGTACATCAATGCAGGATCAGCAGTGCCCAAGGTATCCACAGAGTAGAAACTCAGAATATTTCATGGCTAGCATGTATAAAATAGAGGGCTATACCAGGAAAACAAGAGTGATGTCCTCTGTCTAATGCTGATAGGCTACAAAGTTCTTCCACATCCATTAAGTCAATTAATTTTCACCACAACCATATGATATGAGTATGACATGACAGCTATTATTATCTCAAAACAAACAAACAAACAAGCACAAAACAACTTCTTTTTAAGAGACTAGAAAGAAGTTGAAGAGAAGCAGGAAAGAAATGAGATAAAAGATCAAGTCAGGCCCATCCCTAATATTTGTCAGGCCTCATGGTATGAGTACATATACTATTTGGAGGTTGGCTTATCATATGACTAAACATTTTGAAGCTATATTTTAAACTGACACACTTTTATTTATATTCATTTATTTTTTATGACCTAATAAATATTTTATTTTATGTATTTTTTCCCTTTTTTTTATTGTTGAATGTATTATGGATGTTCCCCCTTTTCATCCCATTGACCTCCTCTTCCCCGCTCCCACCCCCCTCCTGCTTTCCTCAAACTATTGTCTGTGTCCATTGGTTGTGCATATATGCATATAAGTTCTTTGGTTTACCTCTTTTCATCCCTCAACACCCCATCCCTCTGAGGTTTGTCAGTCTGTTCCCTACTTCCATGATTCTGGATCTATTTTGATTGGCAGCTTATTTTGTTCATGATAAACCATAAATAAGTGAGATCATAGTGACCTAGAGGGCCAGGTTCAAATTTAGAATACTTGGACACCTCTAAGTGTCCTCATATATACATAGCTGACATCCCAACCAATGTATAAACTCCATTCACATCTGCAAACAGCTACCTCTTGACCTAGTTGAACCCAGGGATGTGTACATAGAAATAAAGTCTACCATTATGTGTAAGGACTTGGAGTAGAAACCCTTATAAATCTTGGAAATGGGTTCCAGATATTGGGTGGGGAATTCCAGAGTCTTGAGCACCTGGAGCATGGTCCCTCTTACCCTCCCCTTTTATTCCCCCTCCCTATCTTCCTCTTCCCATATTTATTGTCTTCTATATGTGAAGTTTTAGGTGATTATTGTGTAAAATATTTGACTTTTAAAGCCAAATGTCATTAAAAGGTATCTCTGCATTAGCAGCAATTAATAAGAAAATTTTAAAATATGCTCAGCTCATGATTTTTAGGTTTCTTTGGTTTCTCTTCTGTCACAATTTTTGTTTGGGGGGAGGAGTGGCATTAAGATGCATTAATATATATATTTAAATCAGCTTCTCTGGTCATTTAAATCATTTGATATTGTATGGAATTTATTATATTTGGAGTTAATATTTGGAAATCTTCAACGGCATGTAAAGTCAGCATACAGATGCTAAATGCCAACTTTTACTAGTACTTGAGTACAAAACTGTTCATTCTGGATGAGTTTATACTGTTTTTAATGCCACGCTGGTTCCTAAACTGGAGAGAAAATTTCAGGAACATTGGATGAAAGAGTTTTTATTTTACTCGAAATATTCTTTATTAATGATGAAATATGTTAAATGTACAGGGATTTCACATAGCAAATACTCACATACTCATCACTCTTGTACCCAATTCAAATCTATGTTACTATATTTTCTGTAGATTTATTTTCAGGAATGAAAACATTATACACAAAATTGAAACTTCTCATTTCCCTTCCTCTCAAATATTAAGTCTCAGATATAGCCAGCATACTGAATTTGATATTTATCATTCCCATTTATACTTCATTATTTTCACAGCATTCAAATAGGTTTTCCTTAAATACATATTCTTCTTCAGTGTTCTTTTGTCTCTTAACATTGTTTCTGTGATTTAACTACACTGGTATGTGAGGCTCTGTGTCAGTCCCTTAATTTATATAAGGTGTCTATTAGATAAATATACTGATCCTCCCCTGTTAATGGACATTTAGACTGTTCTCCAAATTAAATTTTGTAAACAGTGCTGCAGTAAACATTCTCATGAGTATTTTGGTGTGTGTTTGTGTGAGGGAGTATTTCAGTGTATTCTCCTAGAAATTGAGTTTCTGAGTCAAAGAGGATGAATATCCTCAACATTGCTAAGTACTGCCAAATTGCTCTCCAAAGTGCATGATAAGGGCTTCCCACCATCAGTGCATGAAATTCCTAATTCTCTATATTTGTTATTGTTAAATTCTTGCCAGTCTGCATGCATGTTATGAGTCCTCACTGACATAATTTATATGCTATGGATTGCTTATGAGAAAGCTTGTTCATATGTCTGTTGTCCATTCAGATTTCCTTGTCTCAGAATTGCCTGTTGGTATCACTTAATCATTTTTCTACTTTTTCTTTAGTTGTAGTTTTTTTTTTTTTCAATTTTTATTAATTTGTTTTTGTTACAGATGTTTCTCCTTTTCCCCCCATTGACACCCCCATCCCCAGCCCTGTTGTCCATGTCCATTGGTCATGTATACATGCATATAAGTTCTGTGGTTTATCTCTCCCCCCCCAACCCCCCTTCCTCTGAGGCTTATCAGTCTGTACCCCACCTCTATGTCTCTGGATACCAGGCTTTGTAGTTATGATCTTTGCAATTGTCATTTCCAAGTTTATGACTTGTTTTCAGTTTGCTTCTTGTGTCTTTGATTGGAGTTGCATCAAATTTATAGATTAATTATACTACAATTCACATCTTTATGATTATAGAGTCTTCTAATCCCTGAACATATTTTATCTCTCCATTCATTATAATTTTTTATGCCCTTCAATAAATTTTGTAGCTTTCTCCATAAATGTTTTACATAGCTTTTGACAGATTTATTCTTAGGTTCTTTTTGGCTTTTGTTAATACTATAAATTGAATCTTACTTTTTTTCTATTGAATTATCTAATTGGTTATTTATTTTATTTTTTCCTTTATTGATTTTAGAGAGAGAAAAAGGGAGAGGGAGAGAGAGATAGACACATCGATGAGAGAGAATATTGACTGCCTGGCTCCTACATGCCCCACAATGGGGATCGGGCCCACAACCTGGGCATGTGTCCTGACCCGGAATCGAACCGACAACCTCTTGGTGTATGGGTCTATGCTCAACCACTGAGGCACACCAGCCGGACTGGTTATTAATTGTATAGGGTTTTACTATTGATTTAGTATATTGATTTTGTTTCTGGCAACCTTGCTAAACTTTCTTGTTCTGATAGTTTGTACTTACTCTTGGATTTTTCTATGTAGATAGTTATATCTTTGGAAATAAGAACAGTTTTGACTCATCCTTTCCATTTTTATACCAGATTTATTTTCTTTGTTTTACTACATTGTCTAGGACGTCCATTAAAATGTTAAATAGAAGTGGTGAGAGTAGGTGTTTTTGTTCTGACTTTAATGGCAACACTTCTAAAATTACACCATTGATTATTATGTTTACTGCAGATTTTTAATAGATACCCTTTAAGAAGTCAAGAGACTACTGCTATGTTCCTGATTTGCTATATATAAAAAGGTTTTTAAACATAAACTTAATTTTTGTTTACTGCTATTTCTCTATTCACATAACATATGTTTTTGCTTCTTAAGTTTGTTAATTTGATTAATTATGTTAATTTTTCTAATGTTAAACCAGCCTTTCATTTCTTGGATAAACTCAACTTTGCCATGCTTTATTATTGTTTTACACATTCCTGGATTTGGTTCAATATTTTTTTAAGGATTTTTTGCATGAGTAAGATTGGTCTGCAACTCTCCTTTCTCAAATTGCCCTTCTCAGGTTTTTGGTGTCATGGTTATGCAAGCCTCAGTGAATGAGTTGAATAGTTTTCCCTCTTTTTAAAATTTCTGAAACAGTTTACATAGACAGAGGTTATCTACTCCTTGAAAGTCTGATAAATTTTGCATTTGAAAATGTGTGAACCTGTTGTATCTTAAAGTCAGAGACTTTTGTTTACACATTACATTTGTTTAATGGTTGTTATTTATTTTTAATTTTTTATTTCTTTTTTACTCAGAATGTTTATTTGCATAAAGGTTTTTATAGTTATTTTTTTTTGTTTTTGTAGTTTTTATTTTATCTGTAGTTTCTCTTTTCAGTCTTATTTTTTTCCTTTTCTCTTTTTTTGTCAGTTATGCCAAAGATTGTTTATTTTATAATTTAAAAAAAAAGTTTTTACTTTTATAATTTTTTCTCTGCCTTTTTCCCTACTGCAGTAATTTCTCTGCTTATTTTTATTTTCCCTCCATTTTACTTTTTAAGTTAGTCTGAGGTTATTTTTCTAACTTCTTGAAATAAATATTTAACTCACTTATTTTTACACCTTTCTTCTTAGTTAATTAAAGCATTTAATGCTGTTTTCCTCATTATATATCTTCAGGTGTACCCCACAAATGTCAATATGCATATGTACTTTTGTTCTCTAAGTTCTAAATATATTTTTTAAATTTCCTATTGTGATTTCATTTTTAACTCAACAGGTATTTAGCAGTGCTTTTTTTTTTTTTTAATCATTGTTGTTTTTTCTTTATTGATTTTAGAGAGAGAGGAAGGGAGAGAGAGACAGAAACATCGATGAGAGAGAACATTGATTGGCCACCTCCTGCATGCCCCCCACTGGGGATTGGGCCCACAACCTGGGCATGTACTCTGACCTGAAATCGAACTGGCAACCTCTTGGTGCATGGGTTGATACTCAACCACTGAGCCACACCAGCCAGGCAGCAGTGCTTTTAACGTTGTCATATACCTGGGGTTTAGGATTGTTATTTAAGCATTTATTTTTTTAGTGCTTATATTCAGTGGGTCCCTAGCTCATTGATGGCGTGGGAGCCTGTGCCTTCCTGTTCTTTTTTCTCCCTAGGTCAGAAGTTTCTTATAAATCTGTAACCCCGTTCAGGAGTTCTGTCTTCAGGGCCTTTGGCTATTCACCTTGCCTGCCTCTGAGCACTTTTATTGTAGACAAACCTCTGGAATTTAAATCTTGGGTAGCACTGCATACTTATAGACTCAGAACCCTGCATATCATTGGCTTCACACACTGCTTTGCAGTTTCTCTTCTGTTCCTAGTTGAAGATGTTAATCTTGTCTTTGAATTTAGCTTTTTATATTTTGCTTTTCTCTTTTTATAAACTGTCTCTCATTTCTATGTATTTAGAGGGATGAGATATTTTGATGTTCAGTATCTTTCATAATCTTAAAAGCATTTACTCCTGTAAAATTGAAGAACTCATGTAACATCCTCACTTTTCAGCCCCTAAACAGTATGTGTACTTATGTCCTCAATTAACCTTTTATTTTAATTAAACACCCTTCTTCATGAAATTTTGAAAATTCCTCTTTGCTTTGTAATCATGTAGCACTCACTCAAGTAACACTAAATCATGATGTCAAACAGAATTGATGAGAAATTGGCAGGACACTGTATTCTCATGGCTTATGGGGAGATTTAGTGAAAGCTAACCATTCCACTACAAAAAAACCCAAAAAAACTAAAAATGTAAACATCCTTCCTGCATTTGGTAAAGCATATTAGTAATAATTAGATGAGAATAATACAGGTCATTAACTGCATTATTCTAAGCATATTGTAGTGGATAATAAGAGTATAAGTCTTAGCTTAAGGGCGAGGCATTGAAGAATGCACCCAGGACTGAGTATTGGCTACATGCTTTAAACCAAACCATCCAGGAGCATTATTTATATCACTGACTCATACACTGAATATATTGTTTAGCTTCTTCTGTCCTTAAACATGAGGCATAAGCTACTCAGTAAAATTGTATGCATGTCATCGTCTATCATTATCCAGAGCTACCTTTCTGGAGCATTAGTATTTTCTCCAGAGTCTTAACCTGTCTGATTGATGAGGAGTTAAGACTATGGTCAGTCTTCTAAATATAATGTCAGTATGTCCATGCCTAAAACTTAACCAAATGCTGGATTACACAGCTTGATACTTGTGGCTTTCAGAACTGCCATGGCCCAAAGCTTAGTGGACTACTTTGTTCCTTCGAATCCTTTAATGCATATTATTTCTACACATTCACTATGCAGAATATGTGATTTGTATTAAATCTGCATTAAGGATAATAGCCGAACATGAGAAAGATAAATGAAAAAGAGTTATGAAATTAAATTGTATTTCTTGAGGCGCCACATCTGGTCACAAAGGTGGCAAGAAGAAGCCTCTAAAGCAGCCCAAGAAGCAGGCCAAGGAGATAGACGAGGTGAGGGCAGCACGGAGGTGTGGGCGGGCATAGAGTGGCTGGGAAACCTACCTGGATTGAACCCACTCTGCTTCTCCCTAGGAAGTAAGGCATTCAAACAGAAGCAAAAAGAGAAGCAGAAGGAACTTGAGGAGCTAAAATCTAAATCTGTGGGGAAGTGCCCCTCTGGCCACAGGTGGAATTAGGAAATCAGACAAAAAGTGAGCTGTTCCTTGTACCTGGGGCAATGGTGATCCTTAATTCCATTCCTGTTTTAACATCTGGATTCCCTGTCATAACATCTCTTTACACCTATAGCTAGAATAAAGTGTTGTCTTGGAGCCTGTTGTACAACTTAAGAGTAAACGTTTGTTAAAAAACAAACAAACAAACAAAAAAAACCAATCATAATAATCATGCAGTGGTTTCTCTCTTCAGTTCTTCTCACTCTGTCATTTCAACCTTAGCTGTGAGGTCGGAGTAAATTCAGCCCAGAATCACGTCAAAGTGTGTTCTTCATTCTTTGTTCTTCATTCTTTGTTCTATCCGGAATTCTGTACCTCCTGGAAGTAAACCAACTCCTTTGAGATGGCAAATAATTGTATTTCTTGGGGGTCCATAGACAATATACGCACATTTAACGTAGACCTAAGTTTCTCAAATATATAATCAATTATACGTTAACTCATACCGCAGAGGGATAAGTGGTCTGTTTTAGCAGGAACTGCCTTGGCCCAAAGCTTAGTGGACTACTTTGTTCCTTCGAATCCTTTAATGCATATTAATGCTCTAAATTAACTAGCCCCCTTGAGGTTTGGGGTGCTAAATTTAACATTTTAAAAGTAATTTTGTAATTGTAGAAATGCCCTTTAAAGGTCCATTATGTATCATATTTGAGACTGGGCTATTACTGAAGTTTCTAAAACCAAGAACCAAACAACTAGTTAGAGTGATAATTTTGCTGCTTGACTTTCATATCATAATGCCACTTGATTCTTTGAGAAGTTAACTTAAAACTAGATTATACATTTTCTATATTTTGACCTGGAAGTTTCCATGTTGTTTTCAGCCTACTTTTACTGAACCCACTTCTACTTGTTTTTTATTGGTGGTGGTTTTCTGTTTTATTTTGTGTTGTTTTTGCATCCCCCTTTGCATAGAGACACCAGATCAGGTCAGTATGAATAACACTGAAATGTGTAAGGATCAGGTTTTATTTCTCCTATAGTTTTAGTTTCTTTGAAAAATCACTATGCCTTTTTTAGCCACTGAGTATGAAGTTACTAAATGCTAATGCAAGGCTTTTCTCCTTGTGGAGAAAATTATTTGACCTGGAGGCATGAGGCACATACTGATATTTGAATTTTGGGAGGACTTGTCAACACAAGGATTTAGCAACATTCATTTCTAGCCTAATAAGCACTCAAGAAATAATTTGCTGAATGAATGAAAGGCCATACACTTTTCTGAACTTCTTACAACTTCCTTAACTTTTTAGTGCTGTATTTGTCATCATCAGAAGAAAGAGAAATAATGACTTTTGCCATGTACAGTGTCATGGGACAGCTTAGATCAGAGTTAGAAAAGGTCGACCCTCAGCCAAATGCGGCCTGCCTCCTGTTTATGTATGGTTCGTGAGCTAAGAATTATTTTTTATTAATTTAATTTAAATTTATTGTTGAAAGTATTACAGATGTCCCCCTTTTTCACCATTGATCCCCTCCTTCCCACTTCCACCACCTTCCTGCCTTCCCCAGCCTAGTCTCCCTGTTTATTGGTTGTGCATATATGCATACAACTTTTTTGTTTTATCCCTTCCCACCCCTCCAACACACCAACCCCTTGAGGTTTGTCAGTCTGTTCCCTACTTCCATGATTCTGGATCTCTTTTAGTTGACAGCTAATTTTGTTCATTATGATCCACAAATCAGTGAGATCATGTTGTACTTGTCTTTCTCTGACTGGCTTATTTCCTTAGCATACTTAACATATTTAGCATACTCTCCAGGATCCTCCATGTCTTCTCAAAGGGTAAGAGATCTTTCTTTCTTATAGCTGCATAGTATTCCATTGTGTAAATGTACTGCAGCTTTTTATCCACTCATCTGCTGATGGGCATTTGGGCTATTTCCAGATCTTAGCTATTGTAAATAGTGCGGCTATGAACACAGGGGTGCATACATTCTTCCTGATTTGTGTTTCAGGCTTCTTAGGATATATTCCAAGAAGTGGGATCACTGGGTCAAATAACAATTACATTTTTAATTTTTTGAGGAAACACCATTTTGTTTTTCATGGTGGGTGCACCAGTCTGCATTCCGACCAGTAGTGTGCTAGGGTACACTTTTCTCCACATCTTTGCCAGCATTTGATGTTTGAGGATTTGTTGATGGACACCATTCTGGCAGGTGTGAAGTGATACCTCATAGACGTTTTAATTTGCATCTCTCTGATGATTAGAGATGTTGAGCATTTTTTTTCATATGTCTCTTGGGCATTTATATGTCCTCTTTGAAGAAGTGTCTATTCAGGCGCTCTGCCCATTTTTTAATTGTATTGTTTGTCTTTATTTCGTTGAGTTGTATTAGTACTCTATATATTTTGGATATTAACCCCTTATCCGATGTATTGTTTGAAAATATGTTCTCCCAGAGAATGAGTTCCCTTTTAATTATTTTTCTATTTTTATCTTTTTTTCTTAATTAATTTATTTTTGTTACAGAAGATTCTCCTTTTTCCACCCTAGACAAACTCCTCCTGATCCCGCCCCACCACCCCCAGCATTATTGTCTATGTCCATTGGTTACGTATTCATGCATATAAGTTCTGTGGTTATCTCGTCCCTCCCCTGCCCCGCCCACTTCCTCTGAGGTTTGTCAGTCTGAACCATACTCCTTTCTATGTCTCTGGGTCTATTTTGTTCATCAGCTTATTTTGTTCATTATATTCCACAAATAGGTGAAATCATGTGATATTTGTCTTTCTCTGATTAGCTTATTTCGCTTACCATAATATATTCCAGGTCCCTCCATGTTGTCTCAAAGGATAAGAGATCTTTCTTTCTTATAGCTGCATAGTATTCCATTGTGTATATGTACCACAGCATTTTTATCCACTCATCTATTGATGGACACTTGGGCTGTTTCCAGATCTTAGCAACTGTAAATAGTGCTGCAATGAACATAGGGGTACATATATTCTTTCTGATTGGTGTTTTAGGCTTCTTAGGATATATTCCTAGAAGTGGGATCACTGGTTCAAATGGCAGTTCAATTTTAAATTTTTTGAGGAAACACTATATTGTTATCCATAGTGGCTGCACCAGTCTGTATTCCCACCAGCAGTGTACTAGACTTCCCTTTTCTCCACACTCTTGCCAGCTCTTGTTGTTTGATGATTTGTTGATGACAGCCATTCTGGCAGGTGTGAGGTGATACCTCACAGTCATTTTAATTTTCATCTCTCGGATGATTAGTGACATTAAGCACTTTTACATATGTCTCTTGGCCATTTGTATGTCCTGTTTGGAGAGGTATCTATTCAGATCCTCTGCCCATTTTCCAATTGGATTCTTTGTCTTCCTTTTGTTGAGTTGTATGACTACTCTATATATTTTGGAAATTAACCCCTAATCTGATGTATTGTTGGCAATTATGCTCTCTCATAAAGTGGGTTTCCATTATGATGCTCATTTCTTTTGCTGTGCAGAAGCTTTTAAGTTTGATGTAGTTCATGTATTAATAGTTTCCTTTGTTTCTCTTGCCTTAGGCGTTTTATCAGTGAAAATTCTGCTGCGTGTAATGTCTGAATTTTTGTTGCCTACATTTTCTTCCAGGATTTTTATGGATTCACGAATCACATTTCAGTCTTTTATCCATTTTGAGTTTATTCTTGTGTATGGTGTAAGTTGGTGATCTAGCTTCATTATTTTTTTGCATGTAGCTGTCCAATTTTCCCAACACCATTTATTAAAGAGGCTGTCTTTACTCCATTGTATGCATGTGCCACCTTTGTCAAGTATTAATTGAGCATAATGTCTTGGGTCAATTTCTTGGTTCTCTGAGCTATTCCATCGATCTATATGCCTGCTCTTCTGCCAGTACAAGGCTGTTTTGATTACAATAACTTTGTAGTATAACCTAATATCTGATATTGTGATCCCTCCTACTTTGTTCTTCTTTTTCAAGATTGCTGTGGCTATCTGGGGTCTTTTTTGGTTGCATATAAACTTTGGAGTGTTTGTTCTAGTTCTGTGAAATATGTCATTGGTATTTTAATGGGAATTGCATTGAATCTATAGATTGCTTTGAATAGTACGGACATTTTAATTATGTTAATTCTTCCAACCCATGAGCAAGGTATATATATATATGCTTCCACTTTTTTATATCTTCCTCTATCTCTTTTTTCCATGTCTTGTAGTTTTCTGTGAATAGGTCCTTTACTTCTTTGGTTAAGTTTATTCCTATGTGTCTTGATTTTTTGCCATAATTGTAAATCTGATTGTTATTTTAGTTTCTCTTTCTGGGAGTTCAGTATTGGTGTATAAGAATGCCGTCGATTTCTTGATGTTAATTTTGTATCCTGCTACTTTGCCAAATTCGTTTATTAAATCCAGTAGATGTTCGATGGAGCGTTTAGAGTTTTCTATGTATAATATCCTGTCATCTGCAAATATTGACAGTTTCACTTCCCCCTTTCCAATTTGCATCCTTTTTATTTTTTCTTCATGTCTAATTGCTGTGGCTAAGACTTCCAGTACTATATTAAATAAGAGGGGGGCCCTGGCCATTTTGGCTCAGTGGTTAGAGCATTGGCCCATGGACCAGAGAGTCCTGTGTTCGGTTTCCGCTAAGGGCACTTACCTCGGTTGCAGTTTGTCCCCGGCCCCGGTTGGGGTCGTGTGGGTGGCAACCACTTGATGTTTCTCTCTCACATCGATGTTTCTCTCTCTCTCTCTTCCCCCCTCTCTCCCTCCCGCTCTATCTGAAGATAAATGCAAACATGTCCTCGGGTGAGGATAAAATAAATAAATAAGAGTGGGGAAAGTGGGCATCCCTGTCTTGTTACTGTTCTTAAGGAAAATACTTTTAGTTTTTGCCAATTGAGTATGATTTTGGTTGTAGGTTTTTCATATGTGGCCTTTATTATGTCGAAATATGATCCCTCTATTCCCACATTACTGAGTGTTTTTATCAGACATGGGTGCTAGATTTTGTGTAATGATTTTTCAGCATCTATTGATATGATCAAATGATTTTTACCTTTCATTTTTTTATGTGTTGTATAACATTTTTTGATTTGCGAATATTGTACCAGCCTTGCATCCTTGGGATGAATCCCAATTGATCATGGTGAATAATTTTTTTAATGTATTGCTGGATCCTATTTGCTAATGTTTTGTTAAGGATTTTGGCATCTATGTTCATTAGGGATATTGGCTTGTAGTTGTTTTGTTGTTTTTTTTTTCTTTGCAGTGTCTTTATCTGGTTTTGAAATTAGAATTATGATGGCCTCATAAAATGATTTTGGAAGTATTTCTTCTCCTTGAAATTTTTGGAATAGTTTGAGGAGAATGGGTGTTAGTTATTCTTTGATTGTTTGGTAAAACTCCCCCATTAAGCCATTCAGGCCTGGACTTTTGTTTGCTGGGAGATTCTTGATAACATCTTCAATTACCTTAGTTGTTGTTGGTCTGTTCAGTTTTCCATCTCTTCCCAGTTCAATTCTTTTTTTTTTTTTTTATCCTCACCTGAGGACATTTTTTCATTTTTTGTTCAGACAGAGTAGGAGGGAGAGAGAGAGAAACATCGACGTGAAAGGGCCACATCGAGTGGCTGCCACCCGCACGACCAACCAGGGCCAGGGACAAACTGCAACTGAGGTACATGCCCTTAGCGGGAACCGAACCCGGGTCTCTCCAGATCGCAGGCCGACGCTCTAACCGCTGAGCCAAACCGGCCAGGGCTTCCCAGTTCAATTCTGGGAGACTATGTGTTTCTAGAAATTTTTCCATTTTGCCTAGATTGTCCTATTTGTTGGCGTATAATTGTTCATAGTATGTTTTAATGATCCTTTGTATTTCTGTGGTGTCAGTTGTTACTTCTCCTTTTTTTCTCTGATTTTGTTTATTTGGATCCTCTCTTTTTGTTTCTTGGTGAGTCTGGTTAAGGGTCCATCAATCTTGTTTATCTATTCAAAGAACCAAGTCTTTGTTTTATTGATCTTTTGAATTGTTTTTTCGGTCTCTGTGTCATTTATTTCTTCCCTTCTACTTGCTCTGAGTTTTTCTTTTTGTTTGCTTTCTAGTTCTTTAAGTTGTGAGGTTAGAAAGTCAATTAGAAAGTTTTCTTGTTTCTTGAGGTAGGCCTGTAGTGCTATGCACTTTCCTCTTAAGACTGCTTTAGCTGCATCACATAGATGCTGTGTTGTTATGTGTTCATTTTCAATGGTTTCCAGGAAGGTTTAATTTTTTCTTTGATCTCCTTTGTAATCCATTCATTGTTTAATAACATGCTATTTAACTTCCATGTGTTTGAAATATTTTGTATGATTTGATTGTAATTGAGTTCTAGTTTCATGCCATTGTGCTCTGAGAAGACACTTGATATGATTTCAATTTCTTGAACTTGTAGAGACTTAGTTTGTGTCCTACCATGTGGTCTTTCTTTGCAAGTGTACCATTTGCACTTGAGAAGAATGTGAATTGTGCAGTTTTGGGGTGTAATTCTCTGTTAATAATTATTAAATCTATTGGATGTAGTGCATCATTTAGACTCTCTGTTTCCTTGTTAATTTTTTGTCTAGAGGATCTTTCCAGTGATGTCAGTTGGGTTTTGAAATCCCCTGCTATGTTTATATTGCTGTTGATTTCTCCTATGAAATCCTCCAGAAGTTTTTAAATATATTTTGGTTCTCCTGTATTGGGTGCATATTTGTTTACCAAGGTTATATCTTCCTGTTGGATAGACCCTTTCAATATAATATAGTGGTCATTTTGTCTCTAGTTATGCCCTTCCTTTTGAAGTCTATTTTATCAGATATGAGTATTGCTGCCCCAGCTTTTTTTCCTTTCTGTTTGCTTGGAAGAATTTTTTCCATCCCTTCACTTTCAACCTATGAGAGTCTTTTGTTTTAAGGTGGATCTCTTGTAAACAACAAAAATATGAGTAATGCTTTCTTATCCAATCAGCTTCTCTGTGTCTTTTGTTTGGAGCATTTAATCCATTTACATTTAAGGTATTATTGATATGTACTTATTTAATGCCTTTTTTTTGTTTATTGTTGTTATATTTTTCTTCCTTTTTCTTCTACTAATTATAGCAGTCCTTTTAACACTTCTTGTTGTGCTTGTTTGGTGCTACTATATTCCCTTAGCCTTTCTTGTCTGGGAACATCTTTATTTCACCTTCTATTTTGAATGATAACCTTACTGGATCAAGTAGTCTTGAATTGAGATACTTGTTGTCATTGCCTTGATTGCTTCATGCCATTCCCTTCTGGCCTGTAGTGTTTCTGTTGAGAAGTCAGCTGGTAGCCTTATGGGGGCTCCTTTGTAGGTAACCTGTTGCTTATCTCTTGCTGCCTTTAGGCTTCTCTCTTTGTCTTTAATTTTTTGCATTTTAATTATGAAGTGTCTTGGTGTGGGCCTCTTTGGGTTCTTCTTACTTGTGGTTTTTCTGTGCTTCTTGAACTTGTATGCCTTTTTCCTTCACCAAAGTAGAGACGTTTTCTGTGATTATTTCTTCCAATATAGTCTCTAACTCTTGCTCATTTTCTTTTTCATCTGCCAGAAGATGCAGATATTGTTATATTTCATATTGTCTCACAGTTCTCTTAAACTGTCCTGTTTTTAATTGTTTTTTTTTGTTGTTGTTGTTTTGCTTTGTTTCGGTTCTCTGAATGGGTGATTTTTTTTCTACCCTGTCTTCTTATTCACTGACACAATCCTTGGCTTCTTCTAATCTGCTGGCTGTTCCTTCCATTGTCTTCTTTATTTCTGCTATGTCATTCTTCATTTCTGCTTGGTTGTTTTACATTTCCAATTTGTTGATTTTCCATGTTTTTATATCTTTACTCCTGCTGTTGAGTTCTTTTCTCATGCTGTTCAGCTTCCTCATGAAGTCATTACTCTGAACTCTACCAGTGATAAATTGCCTAATTCCATTTCATTTATCCCTTCTTCTGTAAAATTCTCTTGTTTTTTCATTTGAGATTTTTTCCCTCTTTTCACCATTGTGGCGGTCTCAGTGGGTTTTGGATCCTGCCAAATTTTCCCTGTGGTTGTTGGTGTTATGCTGATTGTGTCTCCCTCTATTGGGTTAGGATGAGTGTGGGAGGACCCATGTTAAACACCAATGTCTAGTCTCACTTTCCTGGGTAGATTCTCATGCCAAGCAAGGGTTCAATTATCGGAGAGCTTTTGCCTGCAGGGTATTGATCTCAGTTACTTAATGAGCCTCAGGTTGTAGCCCTCATCTGAATGAAAAATCCTTCAGATGGACAGGGTAAGAGGATTTTCAGTGGGTGGGGCAATTCCTTTCCCCTGGGTTAAAGTTGCTTTGATAAGAATGTGGTTTACCCTGTGAAGGTTATTGGCTTAGTGCAGGAGTCCCGGCCTCTGCCTTCACATCTCAGTCACCAGAGCCCCAGTGTGGTGTTAAATTCTGAAGGGAGGGGCAGTTGCTTCTCCCCCAGAGTAAAACCACTCTGATGGGCCTACTTGACAGAGATAACTACTGAAGCCATGGGGTGGGTGCTGAGCATAAGAACTCAGTTCTCAACCTTCACAGCTCAGTCCTTATAGCCAGGATCCCAAACACTGAGTGCAGGGTCCAAATATCAAATCTTTTGGAATTATTTTTTCTTCTTGCTTGTTGGTAGTCTCTAGCTGTTAGTGAGCCTCAGTTTGTATTTCTCCAGCCCAGTGGCGTTAAATTCTTGAGGGAGGGGCTGTTGTTTCTCATTGAGGCTCTGGGAAGAGGCTCTTTGAGTAATATGGCTACTGTCCTATGAGGGAGTAATTCAGTATAAAACTCCTGATAGCCTCCTTCCCAGCTCTCTCCCTAGCACCATGAACCCCCAACCCTCTTCACTCAGTTCAAGTCCAGTCTGCCCTCACTCTACTTGAGCTCAAGATGAGTGGCTGTAACTGTAATTTAGTGTACTGGCCCTTTAGGGAAGCCCTGGTGTTCCCAGCACCTCTCTCTGCCAGACAAAACCTCTGCTCTGGTATTTTTCTCAGCCAGGTTTTATGTGGGTGCCTTTCCCTGTTCTGCCACTCTGTGTTGTGGAGCTGGCTTGGGGTTTTAACCCCGACTTCTGAGAGGGAACTGCTCACCACTAAGACAGCCCTGAGCTACTCCCTGTGTGCACACAGCCAGCCCTCTTGTGCCTCTGCAGCCCCTACCAGGCTCAATTTGGGGTCCTCTTTACATCCCTTGATATAAGGGTTCTCTCCAGCTCTTCTTCAGTTGATTTTTCCTGATGATTTGTCTTTATTTTATTTGTAATTCCAGTTTGGTCCTAAGAGATGGTCTGTGTAGCTTCCATTCACTCCACTACCATTTTAAATCTCTCCTAAGAATTATTTTTACATTTCTGAATGGTTGAAACAAAAAAGCAAAAGAAAGGTAGTATTTTGTTACATGTGAAAATTGTATGAAATTCCAATTTCTGTGCCCATAAACTAAGCTTTATTGAAACACAGCCATGTCCAATTACTTATGTCTTGTTTTTTGCCATCTAAGGGAAGACCTGTGTAGTTATGACATATTCTATATGATCTACAAAGTCTAAAATTTTACTATGTGGCAAAATTTGCCAAACCCTTACTTAGAGAATTGATGAAATTGTTTTCATAAAGAAACCTGCCTAGGGGAAATGGTGCTATATAAGCACAAAAGCGTTGTGAATTTCATTTCTAAATTTGTTGCTATTATTTTTTAGCTATTTGCTTGCAGGCCTTATAATGGTAACAGGTACTAATGCACAAGGATAGAACAGTAACTCCGATCATAATTGTCCACCTTCATAGAAAACTGCAGGTATAGCTGTAGCCAGATGTTGAAAGAATGGGAAGTAAAATGAAAATATAAAAGTCTTTGCTGGAGAAAAAGTATAAATGATATAGGAGTTGTACCTAAAACCTGGTAAGAAGCCCAGGCAAAACAATTATTTGTCTTTAATTTAAGTGTATAATCACCAGGGATGGAATTTTAATAAACAGTCTCACAAATACTCAAGAAATTTTACAAGACCATAAAACAGATTAGTAAGGCAAAAATTTTAATTACCTTAAGATTTACATAACATCAACCACTTTAAGTCAAAGTTACATTTTATTTTATTAACACTGAATCATATAGAAAAGTTTGGCACTTTATGTATAATCATAGTATAAAGCCTTGTTGAGATGTTTATATTCCTATGGGGTAATTGTGTAGAGTGTTTATTCGGAGCAGAAGGAGAAAAAAAATATTTCAAATTTTGAATAATCTAAGGAAAATTGAGCAAATTTTAGAAATATATCTATTTCTAGGGCTAAAAGCTTACAACACAGCTATCTTAAAACAGCACAAATGGAAGTGAAGTTTAACTAATAGAGTTCATTTAACTAATATAGACAATAAAACCAGATATTTCACTCTCTGAATGGGATTACATTTTGGCAGTTATCTCGTTAATTTGATTCATGAGGTTTTATAAATTGGATTATTCAGAGTCCAAACTGAAGTGGTGATTTATATGCAGCCCAGTGGCTCTGCTGGTGTGGCTCAGTGGATTGAGCATTGTCCCATGGACTGAGAGGTCCCTGTCCAATTCCCGGTCAGGGCACATGCCCTGGTTGTGGGCTCAATCCCCAGTAGGGGGCATGCAGGAGGCAGTCAACCGATATTTCTCTCTCACATCAATCAATGTTTCCATCTCTCCCTTCCTTTCTCTCTCAAAAAAAATCAATAAAAACATATTTTTTAAAAATGAAGCCCAATGCACTCTGGAGAAATAATCAATTCTTTAGAATTCATCTGAAGAATTAAGTTGTATCCTAATTGCTCACCTGGAAAATTAACTTGAATTTTGAAGCAGTTAACTAGGAAAAAAAAAACACAAAGAAACCTGGGCATTGCATTTAGAAAAAGAAACCCTCTGGGGAACAAGTTTGGAAAAATGCAAACCTACTAAATGACAGGCCAGAAGCCTACTTTCTTGATCCAAAATAAATAAATAAATAAATAAATAAATAAATAAATAAATAAATAAATAAAATTGCTTCATGGAGTTAGCAAATCCATTCTCCTGTTTATTTAGTAAATATTTATGAAATTCTTCTATATGCCAAGTACTTGTATAACTACTGGGAATATAGAAGCAAACATGTAGACAGGACCAGTAAATTCTCTGCCTTCTTCAAGCTCACATTCTTGTATGGGGAGATAGATGATAATCACATTAAAAAATAAATTCAACCTGGCCAGTGTAGCTCAGTGGATTGAGCATTGTCCTATGGACTGAGAGGTCCCAGTTTGATTCCCAGGCAGGGCACATGCCTGGGTTGTGGGCTCGATCCCCAGTGGGGAGCATGCAAGAGGCAGCAGATCGATATATCTCTCTCACATCGATGTTTCTATCTCTCTCTCTCTTCTTCTCTCTCTAAAAAATCAACAAAAAATAAAGGACAAAATAATTTCAGGTAATGACATGTTCCGTGTAATAAAATAAAATAAATCTATAGAGACTGAAATAAAAGGCACTACTTTAGCTAATGTGGTCAAGGAGGGCCTCCCTGAGGAGGTAGGTTTTCAGCTGAAACCTGAATAGAGAAGGAGTTGATGATGGGCAGATGTTAGAGACGATATACCCAAATATGTGAAATTAGCCTTAGTATGGAGGCAGATTTTATTCCAGAGATTATTTGGTTTTGCTCAACATCAAAACCCATCCGTGCTTTCCAATCAATACTCAGAAATGTCCCTATGAGGGACATTTATGACATAGATTTATTACTATCATTATTGTTGTTATAATTAACTTCTAGAACACTTAGAAGTTGAAGTGTTTTCACCCATATTCTATTTGAACCTCATGTGGTGTCGGTACTACTATATCCTCATTTTATGAAAACAAAGACTTGGGGTTCAGGGAGATCAAGTAGATTGCCCATAGCCACTCAGAGAACAGTTGAGTAATTGTGGAGATAGGGCCTTGAAGCCAGACTTTTTGTTCCAGATTTCCAAATTGCTTATTTTATTACACCATTCCACCTTAAGCTATACCTGTAATTATAAGTGTCTGAATACTAATTAGTATCCACAGCAGACACCATATTTCTGTCTGATTAAGTAAGATTTCTTAATATGTGCTGCTTTAAGAATAGTAATCAGAATAAGGTTTTCCATCTGAAATTTCATGACAGTTTTGGATCAAAAGAGAGAATATGATTGATTTTATATACCATCACAAATGATTACCCAGGTGTGTAAATATGAACATTGTTACTGGTTTGTTTTTTAAATAATTGTTCTTTGAACATACAATTAACCGTAGTGTAAAGTTGAAATTTGGTAAAGGGTTGTTTGATTTATCTTTTTGTTTTGGTTTTGTTTTTGAGTTGCCCTGGCACTAGTGCTAAACTGCCTACTTGCAATGGCCTGGGTTTTTGGAGCACTCATTGACTTTGTGTCCACAGTAAAGTGGTGCACATCGTCTTATGTGCAAAACACAATTGGCTATGAGTGACAGGATTTTCATTTTCGATTCACAGATGTAAAGTGTTTTCAATATAACACAAGCCTCTGCCTAAGAAAGTCAGCAATTTATGAAAGGCACACAGCTCTGCTAACCTTTCATTTGTCAAAGGTTGATGGGAAACAGCTATATTGCTTATTCAATCTGTTAATTGTATGTTTTCATCCAAACTGAACTGACAATATGAGATCTGTTCACTCTTATTAATCTGTAGGGATATGTTTGTCAGTAAGTCCTTTAAGCTGTTTTACATATGACCTATAACTCAAGTAATTCTTACTCAAAGAATATTCAAAAAGTTATCTACACTGTAAAATTACTTTTGTGACACACCCTAAAGAACAGGTTACAAACTTAAAGACTCCAGTGTCATCATCTCTAAGATTTGTAATTTAGTTCATTTTACATGGGTTAATATTAACTTTGAGGAAGGAGTTATGAAATTTACCACTGAAAACAGTATGCTTTTAAATTTTAAATTACTCAAATTTTATAACGAATTTGGGAAAGTTTTGATAAGCAACATGGTGAATTTTAGAAAATTTTTTCTCCAAATAAGACCTGAAAAGTCATTTCAAAATCCAAATGGTAGAATATTCAAATATAGATGCATAGTGTCCCCTGATCACCTTGATAGGAGCATCTCAACTCCTTAGCTCTGGTTCTAGTGTATAAAAGGTGCTCAGTAAACAATTGATGAGTAAATTACTGGTCTAACTTATTAATTTTACTCTTTTGGATTCTGACACCCAAAGAAGTACAATGACTTTTACATGATCACATAAAAAGTGTATGGCAGAAAAGGAAAGAGAACTCTGGCTCCTTGAATCCCAGTCAACTCACTGCCATTTCTTATACAGTACCATGTTTCTTCTAATTTATTTACCTTGCTTCCTTAATCCTACTTTCCAATGATTTGGGTTGAGTAGATAAATGGCTGTTTAGGCTATGTCCCAATATAAGGCTGAACTATCAAAAGGAAGAAACTATAGATACTATATCAAAGCATATATATCAAGCTTTAAAGGTGTGGGGGAGAA
Organism: Tadarida brasiliensis; assembly: GCA_030848825.1. Classification (NCBI taxonomy): domain Eukaryota; kingdom Metazoa; phylum Chordata; class Mammalia; order Chiroptera; family Molossidae; genus Tadarida; species Tadarida brasiliensis. The sequence continues at coordinate 51,718,823 of CM061280.1, read as the reverse complement.
AAATATTATTTCTTCCTTTCTAAATTCTTCTGGCTGGATTAATAAAATTAACATGAGACAGATTAACAGACAAAAATGACCAAATGGGGTTTCATAAGAACATGAGACCAAATGACATATTAGGCAGTTGATATTTATATACCATTTTTGACTAAGGAGTGGGAAACAGGGGTCTGGAACTTTAAAGAAAACATAGGCAATTCACAGATAGATGAGAAAGAAGAAAAGTTTGGTAATCAAATTCTTGCAGGTCCAACCAGAAACAATGGGGAGTCTAACAGACTTTGCAGGTTCTGTCCTGTCTGCCATACTTAGTTTAGATTACGCTAAGGTGATAGCTCCCTTCAGCTTTTTCTATCTGATTTCCTTTAGGCAGGTAAGGGCTGGGGAGGGGCGTAGGTCAAAGGTTCTTTCTGAGTCTTTTGTTTCTTAAAAATAACCACCTTAAAATGATTGTGTATCAAACTTTTGGGGTGGGAAACTCTGCTTGCCCTCAATGGTTAATAATGTTTTCTCCATAAGGGACAAGTTTTTGTTTGCTGTTCCTACCAGAGTTTGAATTTCAGCAGTGACAGCTAACATAGCTTTTTATTTTATTTTATTTCGTTTTATTTTTTCATTTTAGAGAGAGGAAGGGAGAGAGAGAAAGAGGGAAACATCTATGTGAGAGAGAAACGTGGACCTGATCCATTGCCTCATGCACACACCCCGGCTGTTATAGGGGATGATACTTTTGGTATAGGGGATGATACTTCAACCAACTGAGCCATACCGGCCAGGGTGCTAACAAAACTTTTTCTCATTAAGGAGCTATTGGGCAACATTGGGAACAAGAACATTTTCTGAATAAATGATAAAGTTGAAATGCTTGCTGTGATATATTACATTTATGCTTCTATGATATATTGCATAATCCTTTGGGAAGTGTTATCTTATTGATGCACTAGAAGGAAGGTTTCACTAAGCGTTGCCAGAAAAACACAAGATGCCCAGTTAAATTTTGACCTCAGATAGAAAATTAATATGTTTTGTTTAGTATAGGTATGTCCCAAATGAGAATTATTTGCTAAATCTGGCAATCCTAGATTATCTGTCATAAAAACCACTCAAGGATATCTTGATTTGCTTTTTGACAGCCTGCTCTTCATTGCTTTGTTTCAATAGTTGTGGTGATTGTTTTGCTCGCCATCCCTTTACTGTGTACTAGTGAATCATCTATGTATTACCTGTGGACCAGTTGCTAATGCTGACAGTTTGCATGACCTGCTAACAGATTCTTCAGGTATAACAGAAAGCTTTCCCCAGAGCATTTTGGGAGCTGCAGCTAAACATTCAAAGCTCTTTTTTAACCTATTCAAGCACATATTTCCTTTTAAGAAACATAAAAACTTATGTCCTGGAACTCCACTGAGAGTGTTATTTTCTATAGATTCTTTTATGAATATATTTTATCTTTTCAATTTTATAAATATAAAATATATTATGATACTAAGTGTGCTTTTTCAAGTTATACTCTATCTATCCTTGCTTTAGAAATTTTTAAATCTACCCCTAGAGAACAAGGTCCCCAATTGAGAATCAGTGGTCTGTGAGATGCCAAAACCAATCAGTGAAAAGTCAAGTATTGAATTAAGCTACCCATTCAAATTTTTCTTTTTCTTTTTTTAAAAACAATACAGAGGTCTTTTATTTTTTTACACTTATCATGCCATGAATTCATAGGGAATGGGTTCCAGCAGCTCAGGCTCCTTTCCATCGGTTCTTATAAAGTATGCTTCCCTAGAGGGAACAGGCTGATGCTTCAGTTGAACCCAGGTACCTTTCTCCTTTGCTTCCTTCTTTTTCTGATCATTTTCCTTCACACGTTTCAGGAAACTATTTTGGCCCTTAGAGCGCTTAATATGCTCAATATGTATATTAATTATCTTGGCAAGAATCTTGCCCGTAACTTGTTTGTTCACAATGGTGCCTAGCACATGCTGGGTGACACTGCAGACTCTTCCAGTTTTGCCATGGGAACGTTTATGGGGCATTCCTGTTAGAACAGAGACCATTCCTTTGATGTCTGTGGTCACCTTTCTTGTAGATTTGCATGTATGTGGCCAAAGGAACAACTCCATGTTTTCTAAAATGCCTAGAGAACATATAGCGGGTGCCTCTCCTCTTTCCCCTCGTGTTAGTCATTTTGGCGAACTACTGGAAGATGGCAGTTCCAGCGGCAGAGCTAAATTTTTTATTTTATTTATTTATTGCTAAACCAGTGTTTCTCAATGAGAAACTTCACAAAGGTTAAATAATAGTTACATAATTATTTTAGTATGTGTTAGCAAACAAGGTTTTCCATTCTGTTGTAGATATAGAAAGTTTGGGGTTGGAAACCACTCGTCCATATAGAAGCAAAGAAATAGTTTGCCTCTGTGGGAGCCAAAAAAGTAATTTTCCTCCCACCTTCTAAGTTCTTCTAGTTGGGCTAAAAATCAAATTAATGTAAGACAGGTTACTAGGGGATAATATCCAAGATTTATTATGGATGTACTTTCATGGGTGCCATAAAATATCAGATCAGAATCACATTAGGCAATTTAGGTTTATATGCCTTTCTGGACAAAGGAGAAAAGGGGCGAAGAGGTCTGGGATTTCAGAGGGAAAGTAGGCAATTCACAGGTTGATAAGAAAGAGCAAACGTGGTAATCAAAGTCTTGCAGGGCTACGCAGAAAAAAGTGGGACACAGAGGGAAGTCTAACAAACAGACTTTGCTTAGATCCTCCCTGTCTGCCACACTTAATTTGTACAGTGAAACCTCGATATAATGGGATAATTTGGGCAAGGAGATATCCGTTAAAGCCAAAATTCCATTGTGTAATAAAGTATGTTTTCCGAATTTGTATGTTAAAAAATTGTCAACTTAGTTAGTTTATCTGTTTTTACTTATTTAGACATGGTTGTGTAATTAAAATTAAGTATGTATGAAAAGTTCAATTTCACAGAAAAGTGTTCATTATGTATCACGGTAATTTTTAATTTATACTGAATAGGTGTAGTAATTGCGTGCATTCACCAGTCACCGCAAGTAAACAAATTCACACGGCTGGGGTGTGGCTTAGCACATGTGGGAACATTGGCTGGCACGTGTTTAAACTACTGCAGAAAGTCACACCATGCGATAATAGAAGCAATTACCATGCACCATGCTAATCATTCACCAAACATTGTTTAAGAGCAATGACTCTTGGATTTAAATATGTAGACTATAGTTGTAGATATGTAATATTTATGTATGTCGGTGAAATTACTACAGTTTTTTCCCAACATATGGCCTATTTGCTAAAATTTGTTAAAATAATAGTGAATTAATAACAAAAACATAACCTGTTAATTTAATTATAAGCAAATCTTGGTTAAAAGCATTTTAAAATTAACAGGGTATTAATTTTCACATATGACATATGAACTGGAAATTTTGTCTGTTAAATCCAAAGTCCTTTAAATGGAGGTCCGCAAAATCAAGGGTTTACTGTATTTGCTAAGGTGAATATGCTAAGGTTCTCTTCCTGAAGGTTTTTCTATCTGAATTCCTTTAGGCAGGAAGTAGGGAAGGTCAAAGGTTTTTCCAGAGTCTTTTGTTTCTTAATAGCCAGCTTAAAATCAATATCCCTGAAGGCACATTTTCAGGTAGCAAAATTTGCCTCCCCCCACACCTTTTAAAAAATTCTATTACCTGTCAGGCCCTTGTGGCTCAGTGCTTGAGCATCGACCCTGCACCAAGAGGTTTCCTGTTCGATTCCTGGTCAGGGCACATGCCCAGGTTGTGGGCCCGATCCCCAGTGGGGGGCGTGCAGAAGGCGGCCAGTTGATGTTCTCTTTCATCAATGTTTCCATCTCTCTTTCCGTCTCCCTTCCTCTCTCTCTAAAATCAATAAAGAAAAAAAAATTCTATTACCTATCACTTTTCCCCCTAAATTGACCAGCTGTTTGGGTCAGCTGTAGGTAAGTGAAGACTGCTGCCTTTAAGGATGGCAGGCTACATACAAATCTGAAATGCCTTTTATTGTTAACAACTGTAATATTATAATATCTTATTTATTCTCATTTATCTTTTCAACACAGGGATGCAATTGTATTATTCCCATTTTGCAGATAAAGGAGGTAAAACTCAGACTGGTTAAATTATTGAGAATCAGATTATAATCTTTATTATAAACCAAAGCTTGTTTTTATTTCTATTGAATTAATTTTAAAATTACATTATTGCACAGTTCTGTGTCTTAAGTGTCTATTGATAAATAAACAATTAGATTTAAAGGACATTTTCATGAGAATATTAATATCTAGGCAATTATAGCCCCAGGAAAGAAGCTTAGAGATATGTATTAACTCTTCTTATAGATATTTGTTTTATCTTCATCCAAATGATAGGTTTAGCATCATGCAAAGAAATACGTAATAGCCAGGTTTTTGTTTTTGTTTTTGTCTTTATCTTTGTTTTTTTTTTTAATCCTCACCCAAGGACATTTTTGCATTTACCTTCAGACAGAGCTGGAGGGAGAGAGGGAGGAAGAGAGAGAAAAACATCGATGTGAGAGAGACACATCGACTGGTTGCCACCCACACAACCCCAACCGGAGCCGGGGACAAACCGCAACCGAGGTACGTGCCCTTAGCGGGAACCAAACCCAAGTCTCTCTGGTCTGTGGGCCGACGCTCTAACTGCTGAGCCAAACAGGCCAGGGTCAGGTTTTTGTTTTTATTTTAAAGCTCACTCGAGGATATTTTTTCATTTATCTTCAGATAGAGTCGGAGGGAGAGAGAGAGAGAGAGGAAAAAAAACATTGATGTGAGAGAGACACCTCGGCTGGTTTCCTCCTGTATGACCCTGCCAAGGGCCGAGGACTGAACCGCAACCAAGGTACACACCCTTGACCGAAATCGAACTCTTGACTGTTTGGTCCACAGGCTGATGCTCTAACTGCTGAGCCAAACCGGCCAGGGCAATAGCCATGTTTTTTATGGTATCATCCGCTTGTGGATTAAGTTTACTAAGCTGATGTAGCAGCCCAGAGTTCACACATTTAATCTGGTTAGGCTGCTGCCTGCTGATTAACTAGGATTTATTGATTTCTTTTCAAGTTGGAGAGCAGTGTGACTCAGAAATCTTTACCCCTGATTTAATCAACCTAAAATAAATACCAAACTTAAACTGATTGCTTAGTTCATCACATAATATTGATAGAGTAGTCAGTTAGATAAGCATGAACAGAGCAGGAACCATAGGTTGGGTAGGGAATATCATCAGGGCAGGAAGTCCTAGGTGTCTAGCAATGGGCAAAACTAGAGAAAACAATTATTGTACACTATGACCTCACCCCCAGGGTGACCTTTCCTCCCCTAGCATGTCATCATCATGCGGTCTAGACCCCCTGGCTTTTCATATCTATAGTCTTGCGGTTTAGACCAATTAGAGGAAGAACAAGGTGGCCTGAGAATAGCCTCATATGACTCCCATACAAGCCCTTGGACGGCCACTTCCTTAAGTATTAAGCTCTCAGACAATGAGGTTCTGATCAGCATCAAATCATCTTAGGGACAAGGCCTCAGGTCTGTTGACCACAGAGATAGAGTTTTGGTCAAACTAGAGATAACGTCTAGGCCTCAGTTGTGTTTCAGCTCCAGGCCTAGAGAAGCAGCAAAACCAGACAGAGTGATGCCATGGTTGACAGCAGGTCCAGCTGCAATGACTAATGACCCCCTGCCCTAGCACTGACCAATCAATAGAGATCTTGACCCTGAAAGGACACACCTGGAAAGTTGATCAATATTCTAGTGAGATCCTCCCCTGAGACCTCCCCTAAAATTCCTGCCTTTAGAAAACAGATAAAACTCCTTAAAACAAGGATGGGGCAGTTCGTTCTCTCTCTCTCTCTCTCTTTCTCTCTCTCTCTCCCCCTCCCCCCTCTTTTCTCGGGCCTGTTATCTTTGCTTTCTTTCTCCTAAGCTCTAAGGACCCTTCTTTTGCCTCTGTAGCTTATTTCCTGAGTCCACACAGCCCAGTTAAGTCACTTCCTCTACTTCTGTGACTTTCTAAATAAACTTCTTGTGTTAGAGTTCTTGGCTCTGAATTCTTCCTTAGCCAAACTCAAGAACCAAGGTTGCTGAACTGAGGTCTAACACTGCTGTTAACAATATCACTCAAGCGTGGACCATCATTTATCATTGTGGCATATCCTGGCCTCCTAAATAAAGGAAAACACAAATACCTAGTGAAATATTTTGTGGAAAGGTATGAAAATACCATTTTACTAATTAATTAGACATCCAATATCACTTCTTCATTTCAAGAAAAGGCAGAAATGAATATTTAGGATTTGTAGTGGTTGCTGTAATATGAATTAAGTATTTTAAGGTTATTGCAGATTACTAAAGTATTAAGCACTGATTACTATTAAAATTAGATACTAAGATATTTATCAGGCTCACTTTAAAATGCATAGTCAGTCTTGAAACAAAATTTCTACAACAAAAAAATTTAGATAAAATGTCTAAAATGCTAACCTAAAGCAATAATTTCATAGTAACTCTTCGTTTATGATTGCCCACCCCTATTTGCCTAGACACCTTGAGTTTTGAGACAATCAGTTTCATCTTTTCTGTTTACCGTAATAGAACATCTAAAAAGGTTGACAGCTGTTTTGGAGGGCAAGATGGAACAGGAAGACTAACTAACTTCATAAAGGACTTTCAAAAGCTTCTTCGTCAGCTAACACTAGAACAGAATTATAGATATTAAACATTTTTGGGTTCTGTCTTCCTGATGACTAAACCATTCATATAAAAGGTAAAATGTTGCCTGTTAAGCAGGTAGTCAATCTACACAATGCCTAAATTTGAAAATATCTGGTTGATTATTTTATTTTGTAAATCATATGATTGATAACCTTGTTAACCTAATCATACTATATATATTTATATAATGCTGAAACTCCATGTTAATCAATCAGCTAGACACCAAATGACCTCAATTAATACCCATGAATTGTTTTGACCTCATGCATACTCATCTTTGGTCTTGTGCCACATCATTGTTTTCATGTTTCCTTCCTTTGGCTTTCATTTAAATTGACTTTAGGGATAATAAAGTATAATTCATGTTAAATATAGTTTTTACTTGATTTAGAGTGTGTTTTTGCAAATATAATTATTATACTATTCTGTGAAAATTTAAATCACTTCCAGTAGACTATAATGAGATTATCAAGATATATATCTTAAAGAATACTTTAATTAAATTATTATAACCTAAAAAATGGCTGTGGATATGATAATGTGATTAAATTATTATAATTATATGATGCTTTATTTTTTAACTTATCTTTATTGTTGAAGGTATTACAGATGTCTCTTCCTTTTTCCCCCATTGACCTCATCCTCCCCATTCCTGCCCCCCTCTTGCCTTTCCCACACTATTGTCTGTGTCCTTTGGTTATGCAAATATGCAAAGAAGTTCTCGGTTCATCTCATCCCGCCCTCCCTCCCCCCTTCCATTTGAGGTTCATCAGTCTAACAACTAATTTGTACTTCTTAATTCTTTCACCTTTTTCCTCCATCCCCCAACCCCCTCCCACCTGGCAACCAACAGAAAGTTATCTGTATCTATGAGTCTGTTTCTGTTCTGCTTGTTCATTTTGTTTGTAGATTCAATTATTGATAGATATGTATTTATTGACATTTTATTGTTCATATTTTTGTTCTGCTTCAAGAAGACCCTTCAACATTTCATACAATACTGGTTTGGTGGTGATGAACTCCTTTAGCTTTGTCTTGTCTGGGAAACTCTTGATATGTCCATTGATTCTAAATGATAGTTTTGCAGAATAGAGTAATCTCAGTTATAGGTTCTTGCTTTTCATCACTTTGAATATTTCTTGCCACTCCCTTCTGGCCTGCAAGTTTCTTTTGAGAAATCAGCTGACCGTCTTATGGGAGCTCCCTTGTAGGTAACTAACTAACTGCTTTTCTCTTGCTACTTTTAAGATTCTCTCATTCTCTTTAACCTTTTGCATTTTGATTATGATGTGTCTTGGTGTGGGCCTCTTTGGGTTCATCTTGTTTGGGACTCTGCGCTTCCTGGACTTGTATGTCTGTTTCCTTTACCAAGTTAGAGAAGTTTTCTGTCATTATTTTTTCAAATAGGTTTTCAATTTCTTGCTATCTCTCTTCTCCTTCTGGCACTCCCATGATGCAAATGTTGGTATGCTTAAAGTTGTCCCAGAGGCTCCTTACACTAGCCACTATCCTTGTTTTTTTTGGATTCTTTGTTCTGATTGGGTGTTTTTTGCTTCGTTATATTCCAATTTGATGGTTTGCTTCCTGGCTTTACCTACTCTACTATTGATTCCCTATAAATTATTCTTTATTTCAGTTAGTGCATCCTTCATTTCTGACTGGTCCTTTTTTCTGCTCTTGAGTTCCTCACTAAGTTCCTTGACATTCTCACTAATTTCCTTGAAATTTTCACTAAGTTCCCTGAGAATCCTTATAACCAGTGTTTTGAACTCTGCATTTGTTAGATTGCTTACCTCTGTTTCATTTAGTTCTTTTCCTGGAGTTTTGTTCTATTCTTTCATTTGGGACATGTTTCTTTGTCTCCTCATTTTGGCTGCCTCCCTGTGTTTGTTTCTATGTATTAGGCAGAGTTGCTTTGTGTCCTAGGCTTCCTTGTGTGGCCTATTATAGTAGGTATCCTGTAGGGTCCAGTGGCACAGCCTTCCTGATCACTCCAGCTAGGCCCTCGAGGTGCACACTTCGTGTGGACTGTCTACCCTTCTGTTGTAATTGAGTCTTCATTGCTGTTGGCACATCAATGGGAGGGATTTACTCAGGCTGATCAGTTTCAAGAACTGGCTGTGCCCACTGACCACTGATCTCTGATTACCTTGGAGGATCAGCTGTGCAGGGCTCACCACACAGAGCAAGACTTACTTCAGCAGGGCTCTGGTACCCACTGAATGAACTCCTTGGGTGTGTCACTTGTGGAGATGGTTGGGTGGTGGTGCTTCGACGTGATGTGAAGCTGTCCACTGGGTGTGCTTGCTCTGGGGCAAGGTCAGCCTCTGCCTGTGTTCTACCTGGGACTATCAGGCATAAGCTACAAAGCGATCTGCACATGGCTGCTTCTTGTGCTGGTCTTGGAGGTGCCCAGGCAAAGCCAAGCTGTGAACCAAGGCTGGCTGTTTCTAATGCCAGGCCTGGGGCCAGTTAGCTAAGTGTATGGGGTTTGCTGAGGCCAGGTGTTGTTTGTTTGAGAGAATTTAGGAAAATCTGATGCAAGAGCTAAGATTGGCCAATCCTATGGTAAAGCCATTGGGAACAGCTTGGATGGGACTGAAAGTTGGATGGGGCAGGGCCTCAGGGAATCACCAGGGCAGGGCAAACAGTGTGAGCCAGGTTGCTGGAGTCCCAGATATGGCACCCACCTGCTGGCCCCATAGGGGAAGAGTTCACCAAAGGAACAACGGCCTCCATCAGCTCGTCTTTCTAGAAGAAAGCTGCCTCTCCAGCTCTCATCCCAATGCCAAACAACTCAGTTCTTCCTCGTATGTCTCTGGTGCCTTTCAAGCTCCCTCCCCCATGATAGAGCCTGGAGGGAGCAAGTCCGAGTAAGTCCGTGCGCGAGACCTTTAAGAAGAACTGCCTGGGACTCCAGAAGCTTCAGCCTCCTTCTGCCTCAGTTCCCACTGGATCTTATAGCCAGAAGTCATGGGGACTTCTCTTCCTGGCACTGTGACCTGAGCTTGAGGCCTGGTGCTGGATGGGGACTCCTTGCTCCTCAGGGAGGACCTTAACAGCTAAGGTGTCCCTCCTGATTTTTATTCGCCACACGTAGGTGTGGACCAGACCAGCCAGTCTGCACCTCCGCCCCTCCTACCAGTCTCCATGTGGCTTCTTCTTTATTTTTGTAGTTGTAGGACTTCCATTCAGCTCGCTTTCAGGCTGTTCTGAATGATGGTTATTCTGTAGTTTAGTTGTAATTTTGATGTGGTTGTGGGAGGTGACGAGTACTGTGTTTACCTATGTGGCATCTTGACCGGAAGTTCTGTATTATATCTATGATGCTTTATTTTACAGGACCATTATAAATATATTTAATTTAAAAACCTACTTTAAAAAGTTAAACTTTTAAGGATTCAATTCACTACTACATGAGTAGTCTCATTTTAATATTTGAAAGTGGACAGGAATCTGTTCTTATTTTCTCTCACTGGAATACTGTATCATTTTTCCTTAAAAGTTTTCTTGAAACTGTAATATAAAGCAAACCCTGGCTTCTCTTAGTGATACATTTATCAAAGTATATCTGGAGATTGTTCTTAAACAACAAAACACACACTGAGACCAACAATAACAACAATCAAAAGTTTATAATGTAATACAATAGAGAAATATTATGTACTTATCACCGTGGAGATTCCCAATGTATATTAGTTTTTTAGAGGCTTTAAACAATTCTCCAATAAACAAACCTGTCTATTTAACCCAGGGTTTCCCAAAGTTATCCTACCATAGAACATTTTGTGGTCAAGTTTAACACCTGAAGAGTATTATGTAGATCACACTTGGACTAATGTGAGCCTAAGCTAATATCTTTCAGGGATTTGAAAGTAAAATTACAGTATAAAAACTTATGTTTTTTTTATGTATATAATTTAATTTAGGAGAGAAATACCACATCTGGGATTTACTTTAAAATACTCTGGATAAAAAAATAAATTAAGCAAATTTAGCAAAATATAAATAATTATTTAGTAGAGGTGATATGTATGTGGGTGTTTATTATACTATTTTATTTTTATGTTTGAAAATTTTCAGACAGATTTTTAAATTTTTAAAAAAATTGTAGGCTCTTTTTATGTAAAGCTGCAATTACTAATTCAGATATGTTTGCATGATTTTACAGAACAGTGTATAAGATTGCAAAGAAGGATGGGTTTTGTCATCATGTCCTCTTTGTAACCAAGGGCAGACATTTGTTGTACTGTCAAGTCTGGTTCATGTGATCACATTAGAATTTTCCTGTGTGAAAACAACTGACTGAAATGAGCTGAGATTTGAACTTAAAACTTCAGCTTCATTATAACCATGCTCCAGCACAGTAATTCTCAAAGTGTAGATTTTGAACAAGCTACATTGACTTCACCATGGTAACTTGCTCGAAATGCAAATCCACAGGTCCTCTCCCAGACTGAATCAGAAACACTGGGGATAGAGTGTAGAAATCTGTGTCATAACAATCCCCCGCCCCATGATTTTGATGCATGTTCAGCTTTGAAAGTTACTGCTTTCATTTATTGTGTTGATCTACACGTAGACTTGAAATATGAAATTTCATCATTAGCACTGTGCAAATTCTCTCTTAGCTTTATAATAAGAAAAAGTTAACAGGGATCGTTTCATTGGTTGACTTAACATGCTGCTTCTCCCTCTTTAGAGCACTGTTTACACATGTTGAGAAGATCGAGTTAGGAGATGAAAATGTATCTGCTGTTTTAATGATGCCACAGTGGTCCAATCCTGCTTACAGGATGCAACAAGAATCTTTCATTGTGCAAGTATATTTAGACACATATTTGAGTGGTCATTGATGGCTCATTATGTTGGTTTTTGTGATAAGGATATTCTCTAGCAGGGTCTGCTTATCTGTGGATAGTGGATGGCAACTGATCTTCATGCCTGCAGTATATATAAAAGCACACAAGTTACTGGATCACAGAGTTTGGGTTCAGTTGCTATTTAACTAGGAACTGGTCACTGAAGTGTTAACAATCCTCTCAGTTTTGGTAATAAGCAAAATGAACCCAGTCATCAGACTAAGTCTTCCAAAAGTTATAAAGCTGCCCAAACTCTCCCCCTTGAGGCTTTAGGGTAGAGGTGGCTAATATGTTATATCTTGAAAATAAAATCCTAAATCAAGCTTCTTCAGAGGAATTCATAAAGCTTTGCATTCCACTATTAACTTGTTTAATTAGAGGAGAATTATATTTTTTAGAGGGAGACATTGACCAGGAAATTGAAATTTGGAAACTTTTCTCTAATTTTATATTTGGCCTTATATATGTATTCTAAATGCAAAGCACCATAGTCCTGTATGCTTACTTTTTTTTTTTTTTAATAAGGAATGCCATTTTGTTGATCATATTTCACTTTTAATGCTAGCACTTGGCAAAGGTTCTTCCCTGATGTTCATGGAAACATAGGATCACAGGTAGTTTTCTCAAACCCTCTCCCTGTTTCTCCTGCCCCATCAAAAAATAGCAGAGCCTTTAGCTTCATAAAGACCACGGCCATTTCTAATCATGACAGCTGTAGTGTGAGTTTTACTGGCACTGTCCTGCTGGCAAATTCAGGGCATGTTCTTACTTTGTACATTGAATCAGTATTGCAATATGCTTTACCATTTACAATGTTTCCTTTCCTGCCTACTTTTTAAAAAATTTCTCCAGCTTTTATTTATTTATTTTTGTTACAGATGTTTCTCCTTTTTCCCCATTGACACCCTCCTCCCCCTCCCACCCTGCCCCGTCCCCAGCTTTGTTGTCTATGTCCATTGGTTATGCTTACATGCGTATAAGTTCTGTGGTTTATCTCTACCCCCCACCTCCTCTTCTGGGGCTTGTCAGTCTGTACCTACTTCCACGTCTCTGGGACTACCCTGTTCCTTAGGCTGTTATGTTCATTATATTCCACAAATAAGTGAAATCATATGATATTTGCCTTTCTCTGCTTGGCTTGTTTCGCTTAGGATACTACTTTCCAGGTCCTTCCATGTCATCTCACAGGATAAGAGATCTTTCTTTCTTACAGCTACATAGTACTCCATTGTGTATATGTACCACAACTTTTTTATCCATTCGTCTACTGATGGACAATTGGGCTGTTTCCAGATCTTAGCTATTGTAAACAGTGCTGCTATGAACATGGGGGTACATATATTCTTTCTGATTGGTGTTTCAGGCTTCTTAGGGTATATTCCTAAAAGTGGGATCACTGGGTCAAAGGGCAATTCAATTTTTAAAACTTTTGAGGTAATACCATAGTGTTTTCCATAGTGGCTGCACCAGTCTGCATTCCCACCAGCAGTGTACTAGAATCCCCCTTTTTCCACACCCTCGCCAACACTTGTTGTTTGATACTTTGTTGATGGCGGCCATTCTGACAGGTGTGAAGTGATACCTCATAGTTGTTTTAATTTGCATCTCTCTGATGATTAGTGATGTTGAGCATTTCTTCATATGTCTCTTGGCCATTTGTATGTCCTGTTTGGAGAGGTGTCTATTTAGCTACTCTGTCCATTTTTTAATTGGGTTCTTTGTCTTTCTTTTGTTGAGTTGTATGAGCACTCTATATATTTTGGAAATTAACCCCTTATCTGATGTACCATTGGCAATTATGCTCTCCCATACAGTAGGTTGCCTTTCCATTTTGATGGTTGTTTCTTTTGCTGTGCAGAAGCTTTTTAGTTTGATGTAGTCCCATGTGTTCATTTTTTCCTTTGTTTCTGTTGCCTTAGGTGGTGTATCAGTGAAAATTCTGCTGCATATGATGTCTGAAATTTTGTTGTCTACATTTTTTTCTAGGATTTTTATGAATTCACGAGTCACATTTAAGTATTTTATTCATTTTGTGTTTATTCTTGTGTATGGTGTAAGTTGATGGTCCAGATTCATTTTTTGCATGTAGCTGTTCAATTTTCCCAACAACATTTATTAAAAAGGCTGTCTTTACTCCATTTTATGCTCTTGCCACCTTTGTCGAATATTAATTGAGCATAATGTTTTGGGTCAATTTCTGGGTTCTCTGTTCTATTCCATTGATCTATGTGCCTGTTCTTGTGCCAGTACCAGGCTGTTTTGATTACAGTAGCTTTGTAGTATAAGCTGATATCCGGTATTGTGATCCCTCCTACTTTGTCCTTCTTTTTCAAGATTGCTGTGGCTATTCAAGGTCTTTTTTGGTTCCATATGAAATTCTGAAGTATTTGTTCTAGTTCTGTGAAATATATCGTTGTTATTTTGATGGGGATTGCATTGAATCTATAGATTGCTTTGGGTAATATGGACATTTGAATGATGTTAATTCTTCCAATCCATGAACAAGGTATGTGCTTCCACTTTTTTATATCTTCCTCTATTTCTTTTTTCAATGACCTACAGTTTTCTGCAAATAGGTCCTTTACTTCTTTGGTTAAGTTTACTCCTATGTATCTTGATTTTTTTGATGCAATGGTAAATTGGATTGCTTTTTTAGTTTCTCTTTCTGTGAGTTCATTATTGGTGTATAAGAATGCTGTTGATTTCTTGATGTTAATTTTGTATCCTGCTACCTTGACGAATTCGTTTATTTAATCTAGCAGATTTTTGATGGAATCTTCAGGGTTTTCTATGTATAATATCATGTCATCTGTGAATAATGTCAGTTTCACTTCCTCCTTTCCAATTTGGATCCCTTTTATTTTTTCTTCATGTCTGATTGCTGTGGCTAAGACTTCCAGTACTATGTTAAATAAGAGTGGCAAAAGTGGGCATCCCTGTCTTGTTCCTGTTCTTAAGGGAAATGCTTTTAGTTTTTGCCCATTGAGTATGATGTTGTTTGTAAGTTTTTCATATATGGCCTTTATTATGTTGAGATATGATCCCTCTATTCCCACATTGCTGAGCGTTTTGTTCAGAAATAGGTGCTGGATTTTGTCGCATGCTTTTTTAGCATCTATTGATATGATCATATTGTTTTTATCTTTCATTTTGTTTATGTGTTGTATCACATTTATTGATTTGTGAATATTGTACCATCCTTGCATCCCTGGGATGAATCCCACTTGGTCATGGTGAATAATTTTTTTAATGTATTGCTGGATCTATTTTCATCAGGGATATTGCCCTGTAGTTTTCTTTCTTTGTAGCTCTTTTTCTGGATTTGGAATTAGAATTATGCTGGACTCGTAAAACGAGTTTGGGGGTCTTTCTTCTTCTTGAATTTTTTGGAATAGTTTGAGGAGAATGGGTGTTAGTTCTTCTTTGAATGTTCAGTAAAACTCCTCTGTGAAGCCATCCGGGTCTGGGCTTTTGTTTGCTGGGAGTCTTGATTACATCTTCAGTTTTCTTAGTTGTTATTGGTCTGTTCAAGTTTTCTATCTCTTCCCGGTTCAGTTTTGGGAGACTGTGTTTCTAGAAATGTGTCCATTTCGTTTAGATTGTCCAATTTGTTGCTGTATTATTGTTCATAGTATTTGTTAACGATTTTTTGTATTTCTGTGGTGTCAATTGTTACTTCTCCTCTTTCATTTCTGATTTTGTGTATTTGGGTTTTCTCTCTGTTTCTTGGTGAGTCTAGCTAAGGGTCCATCAGTCTTCTTAATCTTTTTTAAAAACCAGCTCTTTGTTTCGTTGATCCTTTGAATTGTTTTTTGGTCTCTATGTTGTTTATTTCTGCTCTGATATTTACTATTTCCTTTCTTCTACTTTCTCTGAGGTTTTCTTTTTGTTTGCTTTCTAGTTCTTTAAGTTGTGAGGTTAGATAGTCAATTAGAAATTTTTCTTGTTTCTTGAGGTACGCCTGTAGTGCTATGAACTTCCCTCTCAGAACTGCTTTTGCTGCATCCTATAGATTTTGTGTTGTTATGTCCTGCCTACTTTTAATGTATTCAATTCTTGAGCATTTAGGACTGTGACAAATTTCTGGTCCCATTTAACAAATGTCTTGGAACAGTCAAGAGTTAAGTCAATTTATGAAGAACTGGGCTGTGGAAACCAGAAGGTCCCTTAATGAGTTAATAGAATCACTTGGGTTTGTAATGGAAGGACCTTTTTAATTTTCTGGGTCTTTATCTGGCATTTGCTGCAAAAGAGTCTAGTAAGAATAAAAGGTGAGGGAGCAGTGTTGTTTAAGTGGTCCATTTTTTTTTTTTTTTGCTTGATTATCATCTGAATCTATATGAAATGTTTAATAACTAAAACCCATTTGGGAAGGGCTTGCTTTTGTAGTCCATTGTATAGCAATGAATATTGAGGCTATATTTTTAGCTTTATTGATCTATAATTGATAAATTAAAACTCTATATTTAAGGGGTACAATCAAGCTAATTAACGCATTCACTACCTCACAAAGTTACCTTTTTTGTGTGGTGAGAACACTTAAGATTCCTTCTCTTCAAAAATTTCAAGTACACAGTAGAGAATTTTTAACAGTCTTCACCATGTTGTACATTAGCTCTCCAGACTTTATTCATCTTATAACTGAAAGTGTGTACTCTTTGCTCAACATCTCTTCCATTTCTCCTGACCTCCAGCCTCTGGTCACTATCATTCTTTTGATATTGGGGACTCTTCCAGGAAACCAGGCTTTCAGCCTAGGTTTGGTTAAAGGCAAGTTTGTGATGAACAGGGACACGGTTCAGGAGATTTAGGGGTACCAAGACAGTTCAGCTTTGGCTTAAGCAGGAAAGGGCCCTCAATCACTCAGTGGAAAGAAAGTGACTTAGAGAACAGGTCTAACTGAGGGCCTTTATGTATCCAACCCCAAAATTCTTTTGTTGGCTCCAGAACATATTCTCCACTTACAGTATTAAAAGATATTCACCTAGTTCAGACCTTGATTAAACAGATATTTATTGAGCACTTTGCTCTCTAAAGGAGACAGACAATATAGTATAGCAATTACAATATAAAGTGATGCATGCAATGATAGTGCAAGGACAAGGTCCTGTAGGAGCCCAGGTGAGAAGCACTATGTACTTTATGCCTTCATGTATTCACTGAACAAATATGTAGTAGACACCTACCATGTTCCAGGCATTTGGTGCTGAGGATGCTATCCTGAATAAAAAAGATATGACTCCTGCCTTCCTGGGGTTTATAGTCTAGGAGGGAAGAAAATCTAACAGCTAATATTCCCCAGGTGTAATAAATTTGATCATTCTGGGGTCATATGAAACTTTATGATAGGAAGTATTTAGAGTCTCATCTTTTGATATGAAGTGTGTAGTGTATGTGTGTGTGTAACCTCCTAGACAGACAGAGGTAGAAGTAAAGGTAGAGGTACAGGTAGAGGTAGAGGTCGTGATAAATATATGTACACACAAAGTTAGTTAGGGCAAATAATACTGCTGTAACAAAGAGCCCTCAAATCACAGTGGCTAAACACACAATGAAAGTTTATATTTTTGCTTACTTCCCTGTCCAATGTGGATTGGTTGGGGTTGGAGTTTAGGGATTCTACTCTCTACACCTATGCCTCTCATTTTGGTACATAGCTTTTTCCTACCCTTTATTGTTATGCATCCTTATATGAATATATTTTATCTCCCTAACTAGACTCTTAGATCTCTTTGTTTTCCCAGTGCTTATCATTTGTTTGTTGAATATAATTTTCTAAATGTGTGTACATTATTTATTCAAATAATGGAGCAGATTCAAAGTGAGTTGAATCATAGAGAGTTAAAGCAGGGAAAATAACTTGGAGATCATTTAGTTCAAACTCCCTCATTTTACAGATGAAGAAACTGAGATCTAGAAATATATAGTCCTAAGATTATCATTTCTCTCAATGAATCTCACTGGACACAGTCAGCCAAGTGGAAGCCCCATCTCATATGGAAAGGGCACTGTGGGACCAGACAAGATGATAAAAGGTAATTAACTATGGTGTGCCCTGCTTCCTATTAGCTTGCAAGGTAAGCTAGGAAGGTTATTTTAGCTAATCTACATTATTTCTGTTGCTTGGACCCCTTCCTTTATCCCATCAATGTATATGTACAAGGATCTTTAAAATTTATAGCAGAATTTGAAAAGAATTGAAGACAGACAAAAAATTAAAAACACACATGTATTTATAGGATGTTTACAGTACACTCTCATAGGATACTGGGCAAGCCCTTGCCAGGCTTGTTGTAAGCAAAGCCTCCTTTGGAATTTAGTCAAGATACTAATTTGAATTGAAACAAGTGGGTGGGGGAAGGGAGCAATTTCATTCAACTACAGTAAATTGAATTCCATAAGAGTCAGTCTCTTTTTGGTTGTGATTAAAAGCCTTTGGAAGCCTCAAAAACTAGGAACAGGAACCTCAACCTCCTAGAGTCAGCAGCTCAAGATGAGTTTGAAAAAGGTTTTATTTCAGAATATACATCTCAAATGGCTGGGCTTGCTGACCACCAAAAACTAATTTGGTTGCAATAAATACAATATGTACATGGTCACTTCTCATTTTATGTAAAAAATGCAGACTCAAACAGAGTTTAGAATTTTCCATACAGTTTATCACTCAGTACAAAAAAAGACATTATTTTGATATTAAGTCATACCTCTTCTGTTTATGCCGGGGTCTAACTCTCCTCTCATATTTAGAACATTTGCATTTTGGAAATATGCTTTCAAAGGAATTCCAGAAATATAAATACCATAAAACAATGTAAATTTCCTTTGCTCATTTACCAGTTTTTCTATCCTGACATAAATAAAAAGATGGTGCCAGTGTTCAGAGACTTGTCTTTCTCAACCACGAATTCAGATGAACTTTCAAGTTTCCAACATTTTTCTTGCTCCAGGTCAGATAGTATTTTCAATTATTAAAACCATAATCTTGAAGACAAGCATAATTTTTGTAGCTTACTTATAAATTTATAATTTTAGTGACTTAGTTTATGCTGAACATGAATAATAAACTATCACCTATTAAACCTGGAGAGCACCAGAAGTTACTAATATGATTTACAATGCACTGAAAAATGGGATTCATTATTATCTCACATTTTAAAGATTTGCAGTAATGTAAACAAGTATTTACTTTAATTAATGAAATAACAAGGAGTTTTTAGGACTCTATTTTATCTAGAAAATAATGATCCAATAACCAGAAAGCTCATATTTGGTAAAAAGAATTCTCTGCACTTACTGAATTCCACCAGAAAATCTGTTCTTCTTTTGAAAGACAATAAACCATCTCTAAAAGCTTATCTGTACACTGCTGATGGCCCCTTTCAGTTCTTTCCAGCTTGCCTTGTCTTTAAAGCAAGGTCAGTGGGAGAGCCTTTGCTCAAGGGAGAGAGAATTTGAAGTATCTGTGTTACTTTTCTTTTCTGTTCTTAAATTGCCTTTGTAGAGTAAGACATTTATTAGTGAGCTTTGACAGATTCTTGAGGTTACAAAATCACAGGTGGAAGGAATAATAGGCTAACTTGTTCAGACTCCCCAGCTAGCATTCATTAGGTAAACCCTCCCCCTGTAATCTAGGTCCACCATGCTATCTATGTTTGTCTCTCATTGTTCCCTAATATTAACATCTGCTTTTGTTGGTGCTTGGTTTAAAAATGGGTTTTAAGAGGGCTACTATTTCATATAGATTAGAATATTTTTCAAATCTACTTTTATTAGCTAATCAAGTAAGATTCCTCTACACTACATGGAAGATCTTTTCCCTTACTTATTGAAATTTAACTATTTCTTCAAGCCCAGGCCATCTCTACTTCTTTCCATGAAGCCACTGGCAACTACTCTGTAGTCCTTGTTTGAGTAGCTATAGTGCTTATAATGTATCTGTGCCTGGATAGCTCATATGTAGAAATATTATTCTCTAATGGTTTTACATAAAATGTGTGATGTAAAATGTGTAACCTCTGAATTTCAATATAAAAATATTTACATTTTAATATGAACACACATACTAGAAGCAGAATTTATAGAGTTAAGCTTTCTTCTAAGGAAGTTATGACTGATTGTAGAGGTACTGCCATTGTTCCAGAATTTTGGGGGTATGCTTTCAGAGAAAAAATTAAATCTCATGTTACATCATATTTGTGATTCCAAATGAAATTATCTAGCTTGATAACACACTTCATTTGACAGACTTTATTCCAACTTTTTTTTAGGTATTTACAAGATTTAAATTTAACCTCAAATATAGATTTCTATTAGTGAATAAGATAAGGTAGCTTGGCTGGTGTGGCTTAGTGGATTGAGCATAGACCCACACACCGAGAGGTCTCTGGTTTGATTTCCAGTCAGGACACATGCCCGGGTTGCTGGCTCAGTCTCCAGTAGGGGCTGTGCAGGGAGGCAGCCAATCAATGTTTCTCTCTCATTGATGTTTCTCTCTCATTGATGTTTCTATCTATCTCTCCCTCTCCCTTTAAAAATCAATAAAAACATTTAAAAAAAGAAAAAGGGTGTGTGGGGGAGGAACAAAGTTCCCTCTACTCTCAAGGTTCTTTTGGTTGGTCTAATAATCAAATAGACATGAGACAGATTAGCAAGAGAAAATAACCAAATTTAATACATGCATATGTATGGAAACCCCACATACATGAGAGAGCCAGAGACCTCACGTACAAGAGATGTTTAGAGATAGAAAGGGAATATGGGTATATAAGACATTCTGAGCTAAGAATGAGTTAATTCACCATGAGGCTTCAGAAGGTCACTGCAAGGAGAGCACATGCTCAGTAATTAATAGTTTACCTTGCCATATAGATAGGTAAAAAGTCATTTCTGGTTTCCTGGCCAGTGTGGCTCAGTGAATTGAGCATCAGTCCCATGGACTGAGAGGCCCCAGTTCAATTCCTGGTCAGGGCACATGCCAGGGTTGTGGGCTCGATCCCTGGTAGGTGGCGTGCAGGAGGCAGCTGATCTCACATCAATGTTTCTCTCTCTCTCCCTCTCCCTTCCTCTCTTTACAAATCAATTAAAAAATCTTTAAAAAACATCATTTCTGGTGATAACTCTTATCATGGGTCAGGCTCCTAATTTAAATTCATCTAGGTAGTTAGGGAGAGAGAAGAAGTTTCTCTTCAGCCACGGGATCTCTGGTGCCTTTAGCTAAAAATAATCCACATACTACTGAGGGACATTTGGGTGGTTTGTTCTAAATCCCCACAAGTGTGTTTCAGGTTTAGAATACAATCACTAAAGAAGAGTTACAGAAATGTTTGCAGTAGTGTAATAACTATATTACTCCCTACAGTGACTACTTTGAACAATATAATCCTCATTTGTTTGTATAAATTTGCTACATTGTTAAAAATAAATCCATGATTGCTGTGTTCTCAGGAGGCATATATTAAAGTATATACTCAAGTCTTATAGCCTCAACTGGGCATTTAACCTTAGGAAGGTTAAGTAATCTCAGGAAAGTTAAGTAACAAGTTCTCTGTGCCTCACTTTTTTTCATAAGTCAAATGGTTATAATAAGACCTGTCTCATAAGATGCTATGAACACTAAATGAGAATACATGGAAAATAGTTATACATTGAGCCTGCCATGCCGTAAATTCTTTTTTTTTATCCTCATCTGAGGACATTTTTGCATTTATCTTCAGAAAGAGCAGGAGGGAGAGAGGGAGTAAGAGAGAGAGAGAAACATCGATGTGAGAGAGACATATTGATTGGTTGCCACCCACACAATCCCAACCAGGGCCAGGGACAAACTGCAACCGAGGTACGTGCCCTTAGCGGGAACCGAACTTGGGACTCTCTGGTCCGCGGGCCGACGCTCTAACCGCTGAGCAAATCTGGCCAGGGCCATGCCGTAAATTCTTAATAAACATTAGCTGCTCTTGTTAGTATTATCATTGGTTCTTTGGAAATCCTTGTTCATGTCTTTAATCAAATCCTGTGTTCAGATTTCATAGTTTGGACCCCAGTTGCCTTGTGTTTAGGTAACTATGCAGAACACTCCTGCTAAAATCATCTTTATCTCTTTCCCAGCTCATTCCTTGAAGCCTCTCAGTGGCTTTCTATTTAATTCTGTTCCAACTTCAAACCCCTTGAAGCCAATGTTTATATCCTATTACAGTTATTGAAGTCGGAGACTATACTTTTTTGATGGTATCCAGTATCATGTAAATTACATTAATAAATAACAATAATAACATAATGAGCTGCATTGAAGAACTGGCAGCAACCTGAAAGGCACTTAGGGGAAATACTTGTGGGAAATCTCATCATTTTCTAAAATGAAACTCTCCAGTTTGAAGTCACATGGTTATTGTCCATAATTCAAAATCACACAAGAAGCAATTCAAAAACTCACCCCCTTCTAAAATGAACCTGGACAACTGATACTGTTAATAAACAAACTCAGGGATCACTGCCTTGTCCTTGTACATAGACGAAAACAGAGTGTTTTAGGAGATGGAGGTTTTCCAGAGTGGTTTAAAAAATGGTCAGAAGTTGTTCTATTTGACAAACCTTACTATCCATGTTGAAAATGGGCAAGGGAGTAATCAGATCTAAAGTAGAAAATTACAGCCCAATTTGTGTTCAGGTCTCCTCTGTGTCTCCTTTTGGTGTCCAGAGTCACTGCCTCACACCTGACACTAAATACCAAGGAATGTAAGACTTTGTCATTTGACAGAGCACATTGTCAAAGTTCTTATTGTTCACTTGACCTAAATTAATGGAAGCAATCATGATGAGAGCACATCAGTAATGTTAAAACACATTAAACTGAGACCTTTTGTCTCTGAAGAATAATGTTTTGTTTTGAGATTTCTCATTACACAAAGTAATGAAACAGCCACATCATTATGTACATCTGTGTTTGTTGATACTTGACATTTAGTTTTAAAGTGAGATTTAGGAGGACCCTTATTTAATCTGGGTTGGACTCTCCTGTGATCCAATTTATTTACTGCCATTTAGATTTCATTTCTATAGTTGAAGCATCTAGTTGTCCCAACATAAAATTTTAAAAAAAAACCTCTTTTTTTTAATTAATTAATTTTAGAGAGGAAGTGAGAGGGAGAGAGAGATAGACACATCAATGAGAGAGAATATCGATTGGCTGCCTCCTGCATGCCCCCCACTGAGGATTTGGCCCACAACCTGAGCATGTGTCATGACCGGGAATCGAACTGGCAACCTCTTGGTGCATGGGTCGATGCTCAACCACTGAGCCACACTGGCCGGACCCAACATAAAATTAAAAGTCCTTCTTCCTTAATTAATTATGCTTACCATATTCTACTCCATTATTCAGCTCATTCATCTTGAAGAGTTGGAATTAACTGTATCTCAGGGCCATAGACAAATGGCACTCTCAGCTAAATCTGTGCTTTGGAGAGGTTTTGGAATACAGTTGTAATTGCTATTGGCTCAAATTCAAACTCCTTAATCTAGCATTTAAAGCCTTCCATAATCTGGCCTTATCCTGTCATAAAATCCCTTCCATGTTTCCTGGACATGGTGGTTGCTTAATAAATAAGTTATGTTCTTCCTTCTCTACAGCTTTCCTTGTGCTTTAATTAAGCTGGCATCTCCATACTTCTCTGCTTTTCAAACCACCCATCCTTTAAAGTCCACTGAAATCCCACCCTTTCTTGAAAGTTTTCCTTGTAGTATCATTTTTCACTACTTTTTCTCTTCAGTTTCTTTGGGGCTAGGTGCTAGATAGTGGAAGCTAGTTGATAAATGTTTCACATAGGTAGATCTTTTCATCAAGATTATAATGGCCAAATGGCTAAGGACCACACCTTATACACTTACATATCTTCCAAAATGCCATGGTCAGTGCTAAGCTGATCAAATGATTGATTGGCCTGCTGTAACTTTGAAGTAGTTTATTTGATGAGTATATATTGCCTACCATAAGGAGGTTTCTGAGAAAGTGAGAATTTCATGATGAATGAAATACAGGGTTGAATTTCGTTTGAAAGTGCAATTATATTATTCTGGAAGGATAAAAGTGGTGATTTTTTAAAATGTTATTTGCCTTTTATCTGTAATAGGATCAGTAAATCCCCTCCCAATTTAACATGGAATATGTTGGTAAGCGGCTGTTAGGTTTCTAATCTGAAATACAGAAAAAAAAATTGGACTTTAAACTGGAATTTCTATTTCAGGAGTGCCGCATTAGGCATATGTTGTCATATGGACTACTCAGAACCCAACTATATCTGTAAGATAGTTGTTAACATAGGGCAGTCTGAATAAATTAGGTTTTTATGACACTAAAATATTTTCAGAAACTTAAGAGTGTTTGCAAAAAACTAGGTCAAAAAGTTAATATGGAGAAGGATTAAAGAATTTGAAAGATCAGGCACCTATTAGATGATTGTAGTACTTTAGGATTATAACTTGCATTTTCTAAAGAATATACATAATTCTCAGATTTCACTAATAGTCCACTTATTAGTTTAAAATAAAAAAGCTTCTATAAAAACCTTTTCCATATAAGCACTTTATACATTTTTTAAATATTCCACATAGTTTTAAAAGTATAAAATGTATATATTTCAGCTTATTTTTTTTTAAAGGAAGAACAATGATCTGTGTTTCTCTCCCTTCCAAATAAGTAACAACTTAGCCTGTGAAAGTTTGTTTGTGGTGTTTCTATAAAAACCGTAGGCATTTTGAAGAAAAATGAAATTCAGAAACAAATTGAAAGTATTGGGGGAAAAACAAGTCTGTTATGTAAAAAAAAAATAAATAAATAAAAATAAAAATAAATGATAAATGTGTTCCTGTGATAATAAGTACATGGAAGGGTCCAGCTGGTGTGGCTCAGTGGATTGAGCATCGTCCCATGAACTGAGAGGTGCCTGTTCAATTCCTGGTCAGGGCACATGCCTGGGTTTCGGGCTCAGTCCCCAGTAAGGGGTGTGCAGGAGGCAGCCAATCAATGTATCTCTCTCACATCGATGTTTCTATCTCTCTCTCCCTTCCTCTCTCTCTAAAAAATAAATACAAATAGAACACATATCAATTAAATACATAGAAGGAAAGATACAGTGCTAGAGCACATAATAGGGGAATTTGAACAAGTCAGGAAGGTCAGAACAGGCTTAATAACTGAAGGCACAAACTAGGCAAAGGAGGAGAGGGGAGATTATTCCAGACATTAACAAAAGCATGTGCAAAGGTCCTGTGATATGAGGGAGCTTGGCAAGTTTAAGGGATTGAAAGCAAGTTTGAGTGGTTAGAGCAGAGGGAATGAGAATGTAGGTTGGACAACATGAGACTGCAGAGGTTAGAAGGGGCTAGATAGTATAGGGCTTTTGGGTCAAATTAAAGACTTTGATGTTTATCCTAAGATCAATGAGAGGCCTTTTAAGAGTTTTAGGCAGAGATAGGTTGTGCTCAGACTTGCACTTTGAAAAGATTACTCTGACTACAACATGAAGAAAAAATCCGAATGTGGCTAGAGGAGAATCAAGAAGATCATTTTGGAGACAGTTGCTGTGAGTGGTACAGGAGAACGGTGATGGCAATTTAGACTAGGATGGTGGCAATGGAGTGAGGTGGCAAGATTCATTAGGGAGGATATATACTTGAAAGAGTTCAGACTGGATCTAAACTAGGATAATGAAGAGGGGACTGTCAGGGATGACTCGCAGATTTCAGGCTTGTATGACTAGGTAGATGGTGTCATTCCTTGAAATGAGGAACACTATAGAAGAACTATGATTATTTTACCGGGGGCCAGGAAGGTAACAAAGACTATGTATTTTTTATCAGATATATTGAGCTTGAGTCACGTAACCTAATTTCCTAATCTATAAGATAAGGGCCATGAATCACTGAGGTCTCTATAGCAGAGGTCAGCAAATTTGTAAAGGACCAGACACAACATGTGGTCCCTGTTGCAGCTACTCCACTCAGCTGTTGTAGGTGGATTAAACCATTGTATCTTAGTCATAAAATATAACAATCCTTACAAACCTGATGACTGATTTGGTCAGTTGCAGGAAATAATCAGTGAATTTCAATGAAGAACTGATTGTGTCATGAGCTAATGAATGAAATAAGTAAAGTTAGTTGATGCAGAAGAATTGAGTAGGCATAATTCTGTGAATTATAAATATAACAGACCCTGCAATCAACCTAAGGGTTGACAATCAGGAGGGTATGGATTACTTACCAATGTAAAACCTAAAAAAGCCAATCAGAACAATCATGAGATGAGGCCTATACTAGGCACTCACTCTCTGACTAGAACTTACTGTTTTTACTGATGTTGCTTCCTGTTCTCATGGGTGTTGATACTGCCTCTTTCTTAAAGCTTCAAGTGTGACTAGTGGGACAGCCCAGCAACAGAGATGCTGTATGTGTGCATGCATGTGTGTATGTGTGAGTGTGTGTGTGTGTGTGTGTACATGTGCACACACACACATTTAGGAAAATAAAATTATATGATGAATATTATATTGTAATTTGATTTTTTGCTTAATGAATGTTTTGGAAATTTGTTATTTTTATTTTTGTTGTAAATATGCTTATCCAAACTTTGTGAATTATGTGTATTTAATTTTCATTTGACTTTGTCCTTGCCACCCAAATTTTTCAGAAATAACTTCTTATCCTAGGTTGGTATATATTTTGTCTACTGTCACAGCTCAATAAATGTTTGTGAGGGGGTGGGGTAAAAGCATCAAATGATGCACTCCCAAAGCTCAGGAAATCTAGGTTTTGGCTAATATACTATTGCTGATGAAATATTTTTCTGTTCCTCAACATTAACAGGATGATCAAGGGTTAAGCATGTTTGAAAATGACTTATATAATAGGTATGCAAAAATGAGGCTTCTGAGTATATGGACTATGGCAACTGGGTGAATAATTGACTATCTCGGAAAAAGTAAAAATTTTAACTGAATCATACCTATAACTCATCCTTATGAAGTAGTGGTTCATTTCCATTCTTCACAGCTTGTTATGAATGAATGTAAGAAAGCTAAGCCTACAGCCAAAGATATTTTTCATAAAATTCTTTCAATTTGAGACAGGTAGGTTGACATTTCCATGATTTATTTAATGAGATGCTTTCTCTCCCATGCTATATTATTGTTTTTTAAAATTTATTGAACACTACAGACTGAGAAGGTTGGAGGGGGAAAAGAGGGAGTTTATCAAATCTTAGTTTATACCGATTATAAACAAAAATTTTGCTGTAGCATTGAGTCAAAATCAGTAGCTATGCCTATCATTACTGGAACACGACCAGTAGTAAGGTAGCCCAAACTACAGTGGCCAAAATCTGGAAGCCAGGCAGATCTGGAGAGGGACTAGACAGAGCATTACAAAGATCCAGGAAGGTCTTGGCAGTGGGGAGTAAATACAAGGAAGTCTAGACATGTAGGTAACTGTCCTCAGAGAAGCTGAGCAATAAAAGCAAAACCCAACAACCAAGTTTACATGCATCATAGAAGGCCGATGCAGATATTTAGGTATTCTGGTAGCCACTAAATGCCAAGTCTAGCTCTACCAGGAGATGATGGGGCCTGAGATTTGGAGCCAGATTTCCATTCCCCAGAAGAACTGGAGTGGAGACAGTACCCATACCCTGAGGAAACTGTAGTTTTAGGCACTGGTGTTACAAGGAGGCAAGGCAGAGACTGGGTTCCTGCAATTAGGATCAAGGATGGGGCTTAATTGTAAAGGGGAGATACTGAAATATTGAAAGAGTTCACAGGGTTAGAACAAGTCCAGCAGCAAAGCTAAGTTGATGCCATGCATTTGACTTATTTAGAACCATTTGTATTATTCCACTTGTCTTGTTCATGATTGGTCCCAGATTCAGGGACAGGGGTGGAGATGGATGCAGGATGATAAGTGGAATAAATTTCCCCTTTTTCCATCAATCCATTGATCATTTGACTAAAAATCTGAAAATTATGATAAAAATAATTATGAGAATCACTTTACTACATGAATTCTCCCCTTGTTACACACACACACACACACACACACACACACACAACACTCACACGCTCACAAAAATGTGGATCCACAGGAAAAGAGCTGAGCCAGCCTTAAGTGTACATAGCCTTCCCTGTGGTGAGATGTGTTCTCCTCTAACCCTAGCCATCTCCCACTATGAGTGGCCTAAAATCCCTCTACTGGCCACTCCTTTGGGAAGAAAAAGAGATGGTTGCTGCATAGCTACTTTGAAGAAAATATATTCCAGATATTTCAGGGAAGACACAGAAAGGGTAAGGAATGTCTCTTTATCCAGGGCTAGTCCTATACAAAATTCCTATGTAGGAGTGAAATAGATCTTTGTCTTCCTCCCACCTCACATGTTATAATAATAAACTGGTGATCTAGAAAGTAAAATATTTCTCTGAGTTCTTTGAGCCACTGTAGCAAATCAATGCAACCTGAGGAGGGGGTCCTTGGAACCTGACAGTCCCTTTGAAGCACATGTAACAACCTGGATTTGAGACCAGCTTATGAGGGGGAGAGGGGAATCTTGCAGAACTTAACCCTTAACCTGTAGAACTTGGTGCAGTCTCCAGGTAAATAGTCAGAATTGAATTGATTTGTAGGACACATAGTTGGTGTCCAGAGATTTGCTTACTGGTGTGGGGGAACACCCCCCACCACACACACACACACACACACACACACACATACACACTGGAATTGGTACCATAACCAATTTAACAATAATCATAGCAGCAACCATTTTTTGAGCTCTTTCTTTGTGCCAGGCATTATATTAAGCACTTAACATGCATTATTATGTTCAGTCCTTAACATAATTCTGTGAGGGAGGCACATTCTCTTTCACTCCAGGCACTGAATTATTTTCTGTGTCTGGAAGGGAGGTTAAAAATGAATTTATTCTTGTTTCTAGACTTAGTGACTGGCACAGTGACTGTCATGTTATACGCAGTCAATGGAAGACTACTGGTTGAGTGAGTGAATGCTTTCCTTTGCTGGTCAAATCCTCCAACCCTGCATGGTGTGCTACGTAGGCTTGGGCACCTGAGCTCAACCCTAGTTCCACCCACATTAAATTGTATCTTTACTACATTTGATATCCTCGGGAATTTTATTTCTGCTGGACAGTTGATAAATTAATCCTAATAGGATGATATCAGCAGATAATTACTGTGAGTATGTTAATGTGTCACCCCTCCTACATAGCTTATTTGCATTTTAATGAAGCAATTCTGGAGATAATCCCTTAAGGCAAAGGAATGAATCTTGTGGGTGAGAAACCCTGTATCAATGCCAGCTGCAGTTGTGGGAGTGGACAGGAAGGTGGTGATGTACACATCTCAGTACTGGCATCATACAGACAGCTTCCTACTCCACCTATATGTTGTGCCAGCTTTGATGAATAATTGTTAATAGCCAGAATTATGATCTATTGCTGTCTTTCCTTGGTTTTATATTAGCTTTGTTGATTCTCTGAAACAAAACTTCAAGCCCTTTTGAGTTAAGATGAATGTTTAAACCTAATGAGATGCATGGTGCTGTGAAATTAGATTAATTAACTAGGATTTGAATTGAAGTTGTTTTCTAGATAAAATTTTTTCAACGTGTTCTTTTTAAAAAAATATTTTTTTCTTTATTGATTTTAGAGGAAAGGAGAGAGAGAGAAACATCGATGAGAGAGAACATTGATTGGCTGTCTCCTGAATATGCTCCCCACTGGGGATTGGGCCCACAACCTGGGTGTGTGCTCTGACCTGGAATTGAACCAGTGACCTCATGGTGCATAGGTCAACGCTCAACCACTGAGCCACACCGGTTAGGCCACAATGTGTTTTTATGAAATGTTTATTTGCAGCACCTATAGTATGACACATTGAATGTAATTCTCTTGATCCTGGGAAGGGGAGCATCTCAGGAGAAAAACATAATGCAGGCTATACTATTCTCTCATCCAGAAGGCTTCAGTTTAGCTCACAATGCTATACTACATTTTGTTTAATTGTATATTTAAGAGGCCTATAAGAAGTGTATTACAAGAGATTTTAAAAAGTTTTAGTAACTTCACCTTTTTAAGTTATATGCACATAGTCAGTTTATATATATAAATTACTTATTTTGTGTTTAATGGACCTAGATTATTTTCAAGTAAAAAGATGACGTCATTTACCACAGATAATTAATTAAATCTCTGCCAAATGACTTGTTACCCTAGTGTGAATACTGAGGATGGTCATTTATTCAACAAATGTTTGATGAACACCAACTATATACCACAAACTGTGAAAGACACAATGGGGATGTAGATTATTAATAAATAAATATATTTTATATACTCTCAAATCAGATCTGGGATTTCAGACTTCTTTTCCCTGCAGAAGACTTAACTTGTAGAAATTGTTCCCATTTATTTCCATTGTTTTATATATCTTTTCTTACACCAATACCATACTTTCTTGACTACTGTCATTTTGTAATGTTTTCTAATCAAATAGCATAATTTCTTTAATATTGCTCCTTTTCAAAATTGTTTTAGCTATTCAGAGTCCTTTGTTTTTCTACCTAAATTTTAGAATCAGCTTATCAATTTCTAATAAAAAGCATCCTATTATTTTGATCAGGAAAGTAATTTGGGGAGAATCAACATTTTGATATATATCTATGAATATAATATATTTATACATTATTTAGATCTTGTTTCATTTATCTCAGTAATGTTTCATAGTTTTAAGCATAGAGGTCTTGTACAGAATTGTTAATTTTATCTTAAATATTTTATGTTTCTTTTTTCTTTAATTATTAATTAATTAATTTTTTAACATTTTATTTTATTTTATTTATTTATTTTTGTTACAGATGTTTCTCCTTTTTCCCCCATTGACACCCTTCTTCCCCTCCCTCACTGCCCCGTCCCCAGTTTTGTTGTCCATGTCCATTGGTTATGCATACATGTGTATTCTCTCCCCCCAACACTCCCTCTTCAGGCGATTGTCAGTCTGTACCCTACTTCCACGTCTCTGGGACTACCCTGTTCCTCAGACTGTTACGTTCATTCTATTCCACAAATAAATGAGATCAAGTGATATTTATCTTTCTCTGCTTCGCTTGTTTCGCTTAGGATAATACTCTCCAGGTCCCTCCATGTCATCTCAAAGGATAAGAGATCTTTCTTTCTTACAGCTGCATAGTACTCCATTGTGTATATGTACCACAGCTTTTTTATCCATTGGTCTACTGATGGACAATTGGGCTGTTTCCAGATCTTAGCTATTGTAAATAGTGCTTCTATGAACATAGGGGTACATATATTCTTTCTGATTGGTATTTCAGGCTTCTTAGGGTATATGCCTAGAAGTGGGCTCATTGGGTCAAATGGCAATTCAATTTTTAAAACTTTTGAGGTAACACCATAGTGTTTTCCATAGTGGCTGCACCAGTCTGCATTCCCACCAGCAGTGTACTAGAATCCCCTCTTCTCCACACCCTCTCCAACACTTATTGTTTGTTGATATGTTGATGGTGGCAATTCTGGCAGGTGTGAGGTGATACCTCGCAGTTGTTTTAATTTGCATCTCTCTGATGATTAGTGACATTGAGCATTTATTCATATGTCTCTTGGCCATTTGTATGTCCTGTTTAGAGAGGTGTCTATTTAGGTCCACTGCCCATTTTTTAATTGGGTTCTTTGTCTTTTTTTGTTGAGTTGTATGAGCACTCTATATATTTTGGAAATTAACCCCTTATCTGATGTATCATTGGCAATTATGCTCTCCCATAGAGTGGGTCCCCTTTTCATTTTGATGGTTGTTTCTTTTGCTGTGCAGAAGCTTTTGAGTTTGAGGTAGTCCCATGAGTTCATTTTATCCTTTGTTTCTCTTGCCTTAGATGATGTATCAGTGAAAATTCTGCTGTATGTGATGTCTGATATTTGTTGCCTACATTTTCTTCTAGGATTTTTATGGATTCACGAGTCACATTTAAGTCTTTTATCCATTTTGAGTTTGTTCTTGTGAGTGGTGTAAGTTGATGGTCTAGTTTCATTTTTTTGCATGTAGCTGTCGAGTTTTCCCAAGAACATTTATTAAAGAGGCTGTCTTTAGTCCATTTTATGCTCTTGCCACCTTTGTCAAATATTTAGTGAACATAATGTCCTGGGTCAAATTTCCGGGTTCTCTATTCTGTTCCATTGGTCTATATGCCTGTTTTTGTGCCAGTACCAGGCTGTTTTGATTACAGTAGCTTTGTAGTATAAGCTGATATCCGGTATTGTGATCCCACCTACTTTGTCCTTCTTTTTCAAGATTGCTGTGGCTATTCGGGGTCTTTTTTGGTTCCATATGAACTTTTGAAGTCTTTGTTCTAGTTCTGTGAAATATGTCGTTGATATTTTGATGGGGATTGCATTGAATCTATAGATTGCGTTGGGTAATATGGACATTTTAATGATGTTAATTCTTCCAATCCATAAACAAGGTATGTGCTTCCACTTTTTTATATCTTCCTCTATTTCTTTTTTCAGTGTCCTGTAGTTTTCTGCAAATAGGTCTTCTACTTCTTTGGTTAAGTTTATTCCTAGGTATTTTAAGTTTTTTTGCCACGATGGTAAATGGGATTGTTTTTAGTTTCTTTTTCTGTGAGTTCCTTATTGGTGTATAAAAATGGTCTCGATTTCTTGACGTTAGTTTTGTATCCTGCTACTTTGCCAAATTCATCTATTAAGTCTAATAGATTTTTGATGGAGTCTTTAGGGTTTTCTATGTATAATATCATGTCATCTGCAAATAATGACAGTTTCACTTCCTCCTTTCCAGTTTGGATCCCTTTTATTTTTCCTTCATGTCTGATTGCTGTGGCTAAGACTTCCACTACTAAGTTAAATAAGAGTGGTGAAAGTGGGCATCCCTGTCTTGTTCCTGTTCTTACGGGAAATGCTTTTAGTTTTTGCCCATCGAGTATGATGTTGGCTGTAGGTCTTTCATACATGGCCTTTATTATGTCGAGATATGATCCCTGTATTCCCACATTGCTGAGCGTTTTTATCAGAAACGGTGCTGGATTTTGTCGAATGCTTTTTCAGCATCTATTGATATGATCATGTGGTTTTTATCTTTCATTTTGTTTATGTGGTGTATCACATTTATTGATTTGCAAATATTGTACCAGCCTTGAACCCCTTGCATGAATCCCACTTGGTCATGGTGAATAATTTTTTAATATATTGCTGGATCCGATTTGCGAGTATTTTGTTAAGGATTTTTGGCATCTATGTTCATCAGGGATACTGGCCTGTAGCTTTCTTTCTTTGTAGTGTCTTTTTCTGGTTTTGGAATTAGAATTATGCTGACCTCATAAAACAAGCTGGAAGTCTTCCTTCTTGAATTTTTTGAAATAGTTTGAGGAGAATGGGTGTTAGTTCTTTTTGAATGTTTGGTAAAACTCTCCTGCGAAGCCATCTGGGCCTGGGCTTCTGTTTGCTGCAAGAGTCTTGATTACATCTTCAATTTCCTTAGTTGTTTTTGGTCTGTTCAAAGTTCCTATCTCTTCTTGGTTCAGTTTTGGGAGAATATGTGTTTCCAGAAATTTGTCCATTTCGCTTAGATCGTCCAATTTGTTGACGTATAATTGTTCATAGTATTTGTTAACAATTGTTTGTATTTCTGTGGTGTCAGTTGTTACTTCTCCTCTTTCATTTCTGATTTAGTGTATTTGGATTCTCTCTCTTTGTTTCTTGGTGAGTCTAGCTAAGGGTCATTCAATCTTGTTTATCTTTTCAAAAAACCAGGTCTTTGTTTCATTGATCCGTTGAAATGTTTTTTTTGGTCTCTATGTCATTTATTTCTCCTCTGATGTTTACTATTTCCTTCCTTCTACTTGCTCTGGGATTTTCTTTTGGTTTACTTTCTAGTTCTTTAAGTTGTGAGGTTAGATATTCTATTAGAACTTTTTCTTGTTTCTTGAGGTAGGCCTGTAATGCTATGAACTTCCCTCTCAGAACTGCTTTCACTGCATCCCATAGATTTTGGGTTGTTGTGTGTTCATTTTCATTGGTTTCCAGGAATTTTTTAATTTATTCCTTGATCTCCTCGGTAACCCATTCATTGTTTAATAACATGCTATTTAGCCTCCATGTGTTCAACTGTCTTTGCATGTTCTCGTTGCAATTGATTTCTAGTTTCATGCCATTGTGATCTGAGGAGATGCTTGATATGATTTCAATTTTCTTGAACTTGTAGAGACTTAGTTTTTGTCCTAACACGTGGTCTATCTTTGAGAATTTCCCATGTGCACTTGAGAAGTATGTGAATACTAATTCTGTAGTTTTGGGGTGTAATTCTCTGTAGATATCTTTTAAATCCGTTTGATCTAGTGCTTCATTTAGAGTCTCTGTTTCCTTGTTAATTTTTTGTTTAGAGGATCTATCCAGTGATGTCAGCAGGGTGTTGAAGTCCCCTGCTATGATTGTATTGCTGTCGATTTCTCCTTTGAAGTCCTCCAGAAGATTTTTAATATATTTTGGTCCTCCTATATTGGGTGCATATATGTTTACCAAGGTTATATCTTTCTGTTGGATAGATCCTTTCAATATTATGTAGTGACCTTCTTTGTCTCTAGTTATGGCCTTTATTATGAAATCTAATTTATCAGATATGAATATTGCTACCCCAGCTTTTTTTTGCTTTCCGTTTGCTTGGAAGATTTTTTTCCATCCCTTCACTTTCAACCTATGTGAGTCTTTTATTGAGAGGTGGGTCTCTTGTAAACAACGTATATATGAGTCATGCTTTCTTATCCAATCAGCTACTCTGTCTTTTTATCGGAGCATTCAATCCATTTACATTTAAGGTGATTATTGATATGTACTTATTTATTGCCATTTTTGTTCAGTGTGGTTATATTTTTCTTCCTATTTCTTCTACTAATTACAGCAGTCCTTTTAACATTCCTTGCAGTGTTGGTTTGGTGCTAATGTAGTCCCTTAGCCTTTTTTTTTTTTTTTTTTTTGTCTGGGAAGCTCTTTTATTGACCTTCTATTTTGAATGATAGCCTTGCTGGATAGAGTATTCTTGGATTTAGATCCTTGTTTTTCATGACCTTGATTACTTCATGCCATTCCCTTCTGGCCTGTAGTGTTTCTGTTGAGAAGTCAGCTTATAGCTTTATGGGGATTCCTTTGTAGGCAATGTGTTGCTTATCTCTTTCTGCCTTTAGGATTCTCTCTTTGTATTTAATTTTTGGCATTTTAATTACTATGGGTCTTGGTGTTGGCCTGTTTGGGTTCTTCTTACTTGGGGCTCTCTGTGCTTCTTGAACTTGAATGCCTTCTTCCCTCACCAAGTTAGGGAAGTTTTCTGTTACTATTTCTTCAAATATATTCTCTAACCCTTGCTCATTTTCTTCTTCTTCAGAGACTCCTATGATGCGAATATTATTACGTTTCCAGTTGTCCCACAGTTCTCTTAAGCTGTCTTCCTGTTTTTTCATTTGTTTTTCCTTTTGGTTTTCTGATTGGTTGATTTTTACCCTGTCTTCTAATTCACTGATCTGGGTCTCAGCTTCCTCTACTCTACTGTTTAGTCCTTCCAATGTGTTCTTTATTTCTGCTATGTCATTCTTCATTTCCACTTGGTTGGTTTTCAATTCTTCTGTATCTTTTCTCATAGTGTTGAGATCCTTATTCATGCTGTTGAGCTTCCTCCAGATCATGGCTCTGAACTCTACCTCTGATAACTTGCTTCACTGCATTTCATTTATCTCATCTTCTGTAGAGTTCTCTTGTTCTTTCATTTAGGATTTGTTCCTTTTTTCACCATTTTGGCTATCTAAGTGGGTTTTGGAGCCTGCCACATTTTTCCTATGGTTGTTGGTGTTCTGCTGTTTGTGGCTCCCTCTACTGGGTTTGGATGAGCGTGGGAGGACCCACGTTAAACACCACTGTCAAGTCTTACTTTCCTGGGTAGATTTCCAAGCCCAGGAATGGCTCAGTTATCCTCTAGCTTTTTGCCTGTAGGCTATTAGTCTTGGTTACTTGAAGAACCTTGGATTCTCAGTTGAATGAAAAACTCCCTTAGGTGTTCAGGGTGAGAGGATTTCCCGAGGGTCAGGCAGATGCTGGTTGTTAATTAGTCTCAATTTGCATTTATTTGGCCCACTTGTGTGGGGTTGAATCTCCAAGGGAGAGGCCACTGCCTCTCCCCAGAGCTCTGGGAAGGAGTAAGATGGCCACCGTCCTGCGTGGCCGCAACTCAGCAAAAGCTGCGAGCGCCCTCCAAATCCCGAGTGTCCCCACACAGTTCCAGTCCAGTCCTCCCTCCCTCTGCCCTTCCCAAAGTGAATGGCTGTGGTTAATTTAGCGCTCTGTCCTGGACCTCTGAACTGTGGAGCCAGCTTGGCCTTTTAACCCCGAGTGCGCTGTTCACAGCTAAGACTGCTGTTGTCCGTGGGCTCCCAGCCCCCTTCTCGTGCCTCTGCAAACCTACCAGGATCCATTCAGTGTCCTTGGTTATATGGTCCTTGCAAGCTGCTTTTCTGTTGCTTTTTCCTGATGATTTGTCTTTATTTTAGTTGTAATTGCAGTTTGTTCCTGGGAGATGGTCTGTATAGTTTCCATTCACTCCGCCGCCATTTTGGAATCCTGGATTTGCATTTTCTGTTTTATGTTTCTTGATCCTATGCTAATTGGCATTTTAAATTTAATGTTCCAGTTGTTTGTTGGTAGTATGTAGAAATAAAACTGATTTTCATATATCGATCATGAATCCTAAATTCACCTATTAGTTCCTAGTAGCTATTTCATCAGTACCTTAGGATTGTCTATGCATACAGTTATATCATTTACAAATAAAAGCAGTTTTACATCCTTCTTTAAAGTCTGTATCCCTTTTATTTATTTTGATTACCTTATTGTGTGGTCTAGGTCTTTTAGTAAAATATTGCATAGATGTGGTGAGACCAGACATCCTATTCTTATTTCTGATCATAGGAGAAAAAATTTTAGTCTTTCACTATTAAGTACAATGTTAACTATAAGATTTTTTTCTTTTTAATCCTCACCCGAGGATATGTATTTTTCACAATTGGTTTTTAGAGGGAGAGAGAGAGAAACATCGATGTGAGAGAAACATTGATTTTTCTTGCCCCAACAAGGGATCAAACCCACAACCTATGTATGTACCCTGACTGGGAATTGAACCTGCAAACTTTTGCTGTATAGGTGCATGCTCCAACCAACTGAGCCACCTGGCCAGAGCTTAACTCTAAGGTTTTTTAAAGATGCTCTTTACAGGTTTGATGGAATTTCTTTTATTTGTAGTGTGCAGAGAGGTTTTCTTAAAATAAAAAAAATGGATATTAAATTTTGTCAAATACTTTTCTGCACTTATCGAGATGATTGTATAAATTTTTTATTTTATCCTCTCAGTAATGTGAGTAACATTGATTTTTGAATATTGTACCAACCTTGAATCCTTACAATAAACACTACATGGTTATGGTTTATTATCCTTTTGTATATATTGCTGGATTACATTTAATAATATTGTGTCAATGATTTTGTGTGCATGGCAGATATTTGTGTACACATTTTTTTCTTGTAAAATCCTTGTGAATTTGTAAATATTTACAACTGACCTAGTAAAATTAGTTGTAAATATTTTCTATTTTCTAAAATAGTTTAAGATTGTTGTTATTTAGAGATCCAAGATAGCAATGGAGTAAGTGAAAGCTACACTTTCCTCCTTCCAGGACCAAACTGGAAGCCAACTAAAATATGGAACAATCAACCCAAATAACCAACTGAAGACTAATTGAAGAGGTCTTATAACCAAGGATTTAAAGAAGAAGGCACATCAAGACTGGTAGGAAGGGCAGAAAAGCAAAAAGGGCTGGCCCCACTCCAATGGGCAGTGGCTGAGGTTCCAGAGGGATAGTTCAGCTGTGGGAGGTTCCCCCTGAGAAACATGGGGTCTCTACCTCAAGCTGGACTCCCCAGCCCAGCACACCAGAGTTGGGAAAAGATGCCCACATAAGATTTGTTACTATTTGTTTTTTTAAATGTCTGATAAAATTCAGCAATAATACCATCTGGGTCAAAAGTTCTCTTGGAATTGGTTTGAAAACTACAAATTCAATGTCTTTAATAGCTATGGAGGTAATTAGATTTTCTATTGCTTCTTATGTAAGTTTTGCTAGTTTTTAAAGGAATTTTTATTTTATTTTATCTATGATGTTGAATTTATGCTATAAAGTTTTCCCTTAAATTCCTCTATTTTAGTCTATAGTATCTGTAATGATGTCCTCACTTGCATTCCTGATATGTCTTCTACCTTACTGGGTGGTAATTAGAAATAGATCAGTCGCAAATAATGTATAGTTATGAATGCCCCTCCTTTTAGATTCCACAGCCAGTGTTCCTTAATCACCAGGCACTTATTTCTCTCTTCCATAATCTACTATTCCTTCTTTTCCAAACAACTAAAATTACCCAGAAAAGCCTTTTATTTTCTCTGTATAATCATGCGTCACTTACATGTCATCATTGTGTAAACGTCATAGGTGCACTTGAACAAACTTACACACCTAGGCCATATGGTATACCCTATGCTACAAACCTATACAGGGTGTTACTGTACCTAATACTGTAGGCACTTGTAACACAGTGGTAACTATTTGTGTATCTAAACATAGAAATGTTCAGTAAAAATACAGTATAAAGGATTAAAAAATGGCACATCTGTATAGGACACTTACCATAAATGGAGCTTGCAGGACTGAAAGTTGCCCCTCTGGGTGAGTGTGAGTGAGAGGTGAGTGAATGTCAAGGCCTAGGACATGACTGTACGCTACTGTAGACTTTATAAACACTGTACACAAGCATCACCACCAACATGTGAGTAATGCATTGTTCTGTGACATCACTAGGCAATAGCAATTTTTCAGCTCTATTGTAATCTTGTGGGACCATATATGCTGTCCATCATTGATTAAAACATTGTTGTATGGTGCATGACTGTGTAAACTAACTACTTCTATGTTCTTCCAGGGAATTTTTAATCAATAGGAAACAATCTAGTATCTCAAGCCAGTCAAACCTGACTGCAAAAATACCTGCCACCTTTGAACTTTGATGAGCTACAGTAGATTCAGATTATTTGAAGAACATCTCAAAATCTGATATTAGTGTAAATGCTTGAATTAATTATCCAGACTTTATAGTCTATAGGTGTTCTTCTAAAACCCTGGGGAGTGCCCAGCCAATGTTGCTCAGTGGTTGAGCATCAACCCATGCACTAAGAGGTCGCCAGTTCGATTCCTGGTCAGGGCACATGCCCAGGTTGTGGGCCTGATCCCCAGTGGGGGGCATGCAGGAGGCGGCCAATCGATGTTCTCTCTCACCAATGTTTCTATCTATCTCTCCCTCTCCTTTCCTCTCTCTCTAAAATCAATAAAGAAAAAATATCTAAAAAAATAAAATAAAATCCTGAGGAATGAAACATAAAAGTAATTAGGAAGTATACAATCTTAGCTGAAAATTAGATTAATGTCTTTTAAGACAGCCTTATACAAACAGTTTTTTAAAATATTTTTTATTGATTTTTAGAGAGAGAGTAAGGAGAGGAGAGAGAGAGAAAAATCGATCTATTGCCTCCCACATACCCTCTCCTGGGGATTAAGCCTGCAACCCGGGTATGTGCCCTGACTGAGAATTGAACCCACAACCTT
This sequence comes from Tadarida brasiliensis, assembly GCA_030848825.1. Lineage (NCBI taxonomy): Eukaryota > Metazoa > Chordata > Mammalia > Chiroptera > Molossidae > Tadarida > Tadarida brasiliensis. The sequence goes on along the minus strand of CM061280.1, from coordinate 51,679,406 downwards.
TCAGTGCACCGGGCGATGCCCAACCAACTGCCCACACTAGCCAGGGCCAAACTTTTAAATTTAAAATATATATGCATATAACAGAGAACTTGTGGACAATATAAAGCAATAATAATTTCAACATCTTAACTGCTGTTATTTTTATACATTTTCATTTGGTCCTTTTTAGGTGTTTTCATTTAGTGCTTTTTATTCATAGATTCATTTTGACTTAATATAAACATAAGGTAGATTTATTTTTCTATTACTTAGCATATCACAAACATATTTTCAAGTCTTTATATAGTTTGCCTTTATTTTTAATGGTGGCATAATAGTAAATCAAGTGGCTATACCAAAATAGAGCTATTTACCTACTTTGACCCACTGAATATCTTCCCCAGTATCTGAATTATCTAAACAATGCTGAAATTAACATCTTCATATATATAAAACTTTTCTCAATATTTTGCATTTTTTAATTAGGATAGGCTCACACAGGTGAGATTATAATCGGATGTTAAATAAGAAAGCCACTGGATTTTTTAAAAATCTGGTTAACTACAGAGATTTTGTGATCATGAACTTCCTGTTGCAATTTCTTATATATTGACAATGGTGACTAGTCTTGTTATTATGGGATCTCAATTTGGCATAGTAAAAAAAATCTTGAAAAGCAGGTAAGGCATAGTGTAGCAGAAACATAGGCAAAATTTAGATCTTGCAAGATCATGGATTTATAAGGAACCCAGGTATAGAGGAAGGATTTGGCAAACCCATGGTGGGGCTGGGTGTGCTATTAATTTCACTGAAGAGTGAGAAAGCATGTTACAGCTTAAGAAGTTTCACTGCTGAGAGATTTGAGACACATCTATTTGGAAGGTCCTTGTTTCATAGAAAAGTCATTTAAATATTCTCTGTAAGAATTCAAAGCTGCAAACTATATGATTGCTTTTAAGGTTGTTGGGCAATATGTTGGCTTATATTCAGAGGGAAGCATTCCAGTATTTCATAGGAGAATGCCTCAAAGAGAATGTTGTATGATCAAGTTAATCCTAGGACAGAAGCCTCCATGCTTGAAAGAGTCAAGGCTTTCAAAATTTTCCTCAGCATAAGGTTTAGGTATTATATTATAGTGACATCTCCATTTCATTTCTTAATTAAGAGGAAAAAGGTCACGCTGACCATCATGCTCAGAAAATTTCATGAAAAAATTAAAATGTATGTGCTATGGTACCATTGTAGTAGCCTTTCCCAAAGAAATTGCAAACCTTAATATTTCATTTTCATTGACTCTAAGGAACAAGAAAAAAGGAATATGAGAAATAAATGTGAAAGAACTCCTTATTTAACATATACCTGATTTTGAGTTGAACTATTATTAGTATTATTATTTTTAAAAAATTAACAGTGATTACACCTTTTGATATTTCCTCCTGTGTCAGCTTGTACACCATTCTTTCTAAATTATATCCTGGTTGTTGGTTGGAGACTGCAAACTTTTAACTGCCAGATCCCCCCTCCCAACTGGCACTGCAGTTCAGTATACCTGATGTGCCACATTTAATTTTCAGTGCTTTTTAAAATGATGTTTGCGTTGTGATGTTGTTTAGAAATGTCAAGGCTACTGACTTGTCAACCTCATTATGCTGTGCTCCAGTGACTGCTTCCCAAACATTAATTACATTGCACAGAGACCATGTCTATTGTTTTTAGTTTTCCCCTTTAAACTATGAACTTTAAATTGGTTTAAAAATTAAATGCATCTAATTAGTGTTTATAATATTCTTTTAATTAAACAGAGTTGGAGGTCCAGGCTACGTATTATGTGAAACACTGACAGCATTGCCGAAAGATAGCCCACACCCCGTTCATTTTCTGTGACAAGTAGTTTGTAAATGATTACTGCTCATGCCACATTTGTCATCCTCTGTGTATTCTGATGTCAAGATACCTTAGAGATATAAATGACTACTTATCTCTGAGCATAGTGGTTGTCACCAATGTGTTAGTCACACTTGCTCATGAATAAATGCTTTAAGGTGACACTAGATCAGAGAAAAGTTATAGTGGGCCTAGAGGATGATTCAGAGGTCCATACCTTGATGGTAGTGTTTTTATAAATTCAGCATGATTGAAGAATCAGATGCCCTGCTTCATCAAGTAATATGCTTTGTACCACTTCTAGGAAATGAGAATTCAGTAAACTACATTTAAATGTAAAACTATAATGAATGGAGTGTAGTCTTTCTTTGAATATTCAGAAGGCACTTCCAGTTTATGCTGTTCTTCAGGATCATCATGAAAGATGTCTATTATGGTACTGTCTGAAGCTCCAATCAATAGACATTTCTTGCTGATAGTATGCCAGAACCCAGAGTGTTGACTGTAATTGACATGTTTTGTTGAAGATGAAAGAGTCAGAGTCAGTTACTGTGGGTATTTTTTTTTTTTTACTTTTCTTTTTTTATCCTCACCCAAGGACATTTTTGCATTTATCTTTAGATAGAGCGGGAGGGAGAGAGAGAGAAACATTGATGTGAGAGAGACACATCGACTAGTTGCCACCCACACGACCCCAACTGGGGCCGGAGACAAACTGCAACCGAGGTACGTGCCCTTAGCGGGAATCGAACCCGGGACTCTCTGGTCCACAGGCTGACGCTCTAACTGCTGAGGCAAACTGGCCAGGGCCTGGGCATTTTTAATGTAGGTATTTGGAACAAACACCAAATAAGACTCAGTGAACAACAACAACAAAAAAGTTGTACAAATACCAGTTCCTTTTGAGTAACTTGAAGTCAATAGCTTCTCAGAACTAGTCCAGCACTGGTAGAGGAGGAAAGAGCCTTAGCTTTGTATCATTGAATCCTACTAGAGGAATTGTATATAAGCACATGAATACTATAATTCATAAGAAGCACCAAATTCTCAACCTATGCAACAGTGTTAATTCATATATTCAAGCAACCTGTGATGTGACACTGAGTCCCTCTGAGGCTGTAGAGGGGAAAAAGTCATGTGTTAGTTTCTATCTAGGGACGAGCTCAATTCTCTTTTTCTTAATATTAAATCTACGGAAAATATTCTGTGAGGATTTAGGCCAGTCCTGTCTCTGCCTTGAGGCTTGGAGGATCAGGTTCAGCTAGAACTCAGCTCCATAAAGCCAAGGGTTGCTGGAATACTTTGGCTTTGGGTGCTCAAAGGAAAGCCCACTTCACACAAGGTATCTTCTTTAATGATCTCCTATGGGATCTAAGTTTCAAAACTAGAAATTAATACCTTTAGTCAAAGGTGCTGAATTTCCAAAAGACCTCTGAAAAATGAACTACTTCTGAGATGAATAACTCATTTAGTTCTGATTAGTCATTAATCATTTTGAATAAGTTGTTGATAGGTAGACATTTGGAAAATACATGAGAGAAAGGGACATATATATTAAGTAACCTTTGATAAAGGAGAGGAAAGAGGGACAGATTTAGAGTAGGAATGAAAGGAAAGTACTATAGTAGGATTTTTATTTAGTTTGGAAGCAGCAAAATGACACTTGGGTTTCTGAAGTGTGGGGAAGAGATTGTGTTTGTGTGTGTGTGTGTGTGTGTGTGTGTGTGTGTGTATGCCTGTATTCATGATTGAAAGCAAATGTGGTGATGTTAGACAAAAAAATGTACCTACTGATTGTAATCTATGAGAATTGGTAAATTATTATTGAAGAGCATTATAATCTTTAAAATTTTATTACTGGAAATCCTTTCTTTTTCTTGGTGTTATTTCATGTCTCTATGTCAAAATTTCTCATCACTTCTCTTATACACTGTCCCCTTGTCAAAATTTTGTTCCATTTTCAAGCATTCTGATTCAGTGAGAGACTAGTATGTATTGCTCAAGTTTGGGTTAGTGACTTTCTCAACCAAATCTACTTATTCATGACTCATGAAATGAGATGTATCTATATATGTGTATATTTCAAGCAGTATGTTAGGCATGTTACTTGCTTCTGAGATATATGCAGTTGAAAAGCTACTAAACCTCTTTAAGCCTCTATTTTCACACCTATAATAGGAACAGTAAGATACTAATGAGTTAATGACAATGATGCAGCCAGCAGTGAGGAAGTGAGTGCTTACTGTATGTTCCACACTAGAGTAGGAATTTTGCATATATTATTTTAAAATGGTATGTGATGACTCTTTTCCTCATTATAATATTAGAATGTGTTTATTATAAAACGAAAACAGTAAAAAACTTTCCTTTAGTGTCACCATTTAATAATCAACCTAAGAATTGTACCATCTAGCCATTGTTGGTAACTTTATGCTATATATATTATACAATTTTTGCTACAAAGTGTATCCAGCAAATGCTTTTGTTAATTCTCACATCAACATTGTAAGTAGATATTGTTATTACAATATTATAGATGAGCAAACATGAGCTGGTCTGTTTGACTCAAATGCTCTGTCCAATATGCTGCTTCTCAGACATACTCCTTACTGTAGCCAAGAGATGTCTGTACTCAGAATGAACTCCAAATATTTCATTTCTTCCCCTATACAAACCAACTTCCCAGTAAGGAGTCATCTGCATGTGAGATAGGGTTTAACAAATGAAAAAGATTGGCCATACCAGCTGAAGGACCAAGTCAACCATAGTGTCAGTGATATTTATGGTAAAGGCCCCTGTCTCACCCAGTGAACCCCTTTTTCTGGGCATTATTTTTATTTTCTGAAATTATAAATTCTTATTCCTTTGTCAGAGATAAACCTAAGTCTTAATTGTATCCCCAGTTTTTTTGAGCTGTTAGAGAATCCAGATGACAACCTACAGTTCTCCACAGTAGGATAATCTGGATACTTTGTACCCACAAATGGGTCAAGCATATTGCGTTCAATGTTCCATCAAGGCATGCCAACTCCATGCTCTCATGGGTTTAACTTTCAAAAGAAAGGGCTAGGAGGTTGTGCATTTCCTGGCATGTGGTATACCTCCTAGTGAAATGAACGACACTTTGCAGACTAAAAGCTGGCATGAAACATACCTTTGATTTCATCAGCAAGCATGCCATATGTCACAGAATTCTACTGCTTCCTCCCTGTTATTTCATTTGAGTGCCTCTTTCCTGCACATGGCTCTTGGTTGCAGTTAAACAAAATGGATAGTATAGTCAATTGATGTAAATAACTTCCATTCAATTGGGCCTGAGTTTGTTATTTTAATTATTACTAAATTAATTGTATTCTAAGTTTAATATTCTTTATGGGAGGTACGATGTTATAGTGAAAAGAGTACTAGACTAGGAGTAATGAAACCTGGGTTCTTGTCCAAGTTTTGTTACTACCTTGCTACTTTTGCAAATATTTGAGACTGTTTTCTCATCTGAAAGTGGGAGTAATAATACCCTCCCGATGTGCTATGTCAGAAGGGTGTAAGCATATAAACTTTAATACTATATGTGAAACTAAACATTTGAAAATGTCTACAAGTGCTTTGCAAAATGTGAACTATTAATATATACCATCTAATGAATGGCTGAATAGCCATACATCTATATGAACATAGATAGGAAGAGCAGAAATCAAAGTACAAACGAAGTTTCGCACACAAATGTTGTCATTCCTGTTTTTCTGATGAAAAAGTAATACATCTTCAATGTAAGGAATAGGGAAAATATAAAGAAAATAAAAATGTCTCATACAAAATACACACAAATAAAAATATACCTCATAATCGCACAACACGGAGATAATTGCCATTAGTACAGGGTGGGGCAAAAGTACACTTGTGAATGTGTGAAACACACAGAGTTTATTCTTGTATTATTTTTTATTATCATATTATATTATTTTCCATATGAACAACTATAAACTTACTTTTGCCCTACCCTGTATTTTGATGAATTTCCTTTCAGTTTTTAAATTTTGTTCAAATAATTGGTAATAAACTTTTATGTATGAGGTGTACTTTTTTCTGATGCAAAATTAAAAAGTTAATTAAAGACAATTTAATATAAAGTTGAAGTTCTTTGTAATCATCCCTTCTTCCCATGAAACTAATTTTAACAATTTTTCATTATGAATTTCAGTTTTATATCTTACTGTTTCTTTTAATATTGTATTCTATTGTTCTCTCAAATCATTAACAATTCTTCAAAACTCTTTTGTTTTAACTTTTTATTATCTAAAATTTTAAACATATAAAAGTAGAGAGCATGATTGAATGAACCCAACACTCACCCATCATATAACTTCAATAATTTTCAACACATAGACAATTTTGCTTCATCTGACTCCCTACCCAATTTCCTCTCTTATTTCCATAGATTTTTTTGAAGTCCAAGATATCATATAATTTTATTCATCAAATTTCAGTGTCTGATTACAAGATATGAAAACTCTTCTTTAACCTAACTATAATACCATATTATACCTTAAAATAAACAATATATTTTAATATCATCAAATATGTTGTACACTTCAAGTTTCCCAGACTGTCTCATAAATGTATGTATAGTTTTTGAATTTCTTTGTTCAAATGAGAATCCTAAAAAGTTTTACACATTACAATTTATAGATGTATCTTTTTTAGTCCCTATATTTTCCTTCCCACAAGTTTTTTGCAATTTATTTGTTGAAGAATTTGAATAATTTTTCCAATACAGTTTGCATCCCTATTGCATTATTTGATACATTTCTCTGTTCTAGTACTTCCTGTAAACTATGTGTTAGATCTATACTATTACTGCTTAATAGAAATACAATGCAGGACATATAGGTATTTTTTTTAATTCTGGGAGCCACATTAAAGAAAAAATATAAACAAGTGAAATTAATTTTAATAATATATTTTATTTAATCCAGTATGTCAAAATGTTATCCTATCAATACATAATCACTAGAAAATAATTAAAAAAAATTTTTTTTCTTTATTGATATTAAAGAGAGAGGAAGGGAGAAGGAGAGATAGAAACATCGATGAAAGAGAACATCGATTGGCCACCTCCTGCATGCCCCTCACTGGGGATTTGGCCCACAACCTGAGCATGTGCCCTGACTTGGAATCGAACCGGCAACCTCCTGGTATATGGGTTGACGTTTAACCACTGAGCCACACTGGCCAGGCAATATAAAATCATTAACGTGACTTTTTACATTGCCTTTCTTACATTAAGTATTTGAAATACTAAGTAAAAAACAAAACAAAACATAAATCCCTAATGTATAACATTTCTATAAAGTTTTGCCATTTAAAGGATCAATGATTTGGGCAGGATTTCTGGCTGTGGCTTGGTGAGTATCTACAAATCTACTTTCTAAAAAACAACTATAAACTATAAAACTTGATAAGTTGACATAAACAACCCTTTAAGCACCCTAGAAGTCAACCAAAGGCCTACAACAATCAGTTATACTTGAAAAAACTATTGGACTTTGGGTACTAAGAGTGGGAATCTATGGTATTTTGCCTGGAGATGCTCAGTTGTGTGTGGGCTGCCCCCCCACACACACACACACACAGATTAGTCAATACCCATGGTGGGGTAAGATGTAAGAATTGTAGCTGCACTGTCATTGTAGAAGATGGTTCACTTGATGTGGAGAGGTGTGTGATGGCTTTGTCCAGTGACAGTGCTGGTAGAAGTGACCATCTTGGTGAAGTTGAGCCAGTAGGGAGGGCCAAAAGCTCTGCTAACCCCAGGTTGTGAAAAACACATTCCAATCTGATACTGTGCACATGTGCAGCAGACAGTGGAGACTTGAGAGGATTCAAGCCAGCCACATACTGTTAGTCAACCCTGAGGTAGTGCACAGAGGAGATGTGAAAGGGCTCAATGGAAAATAAAAGTTGGGGCAAACTTAAAAATGGTATGAACTTTGAATGTGCTCCCTTTCCCACACACCGATCTATTTGCAGAAGATAGAACCCTTACAGGGTCAGGGTGGTTGTGCACAACCTCTGTACAATCATTGATTGACCACAAATCTACTAGGACACAGAGTTCACCCTTAAAAAACCAGGCTTAAAAAAAAGAATATAACAAAAATCCTGATATATAATCCAAAATGTCTAGTTTTCAGCACAAAAAAAGAACTATACAAAGAAATAGGAGAGTATGACATATACTAAGTAAAAACAATTAGTCAATTTGAACTGTCTCTGTCTCCTGATGTAGCAATTAGTCGACAGGTTTTCAAAGCAGCTATTATTATTATTATGTTCAAAGAAAGAACGGAAACCATGAATGAAGACTTAATGGAAAGTATGACAAAAATGAACAAAGTAGTGCTTTTTAAGAAGGAAGTAGAAATTATAGATAGAACCAAATGGAAATTATGTGATTGGAAAGAACAATAATTGAAATACTTGAAACGAAAAGTTCACTACAGGAACTCAACAGCAGATTCAGATTGGCAGAAACAGTTTGGCAACTTGAAGATTGATCTGTAGAAATTGTCCATTCTGAAAAACAGAAAGAAAAAAAATCAAAGAAGAATGAACAGAGCCTCAGGGACATGTGGGGCAACATCAAGAATACCACCATATGCATAATAATACAAATCCCAGAAGGAGAGGTAAAAAAGAAAGAGCAGAACATCCTTAACAAAAATATTTGCAAATTTAACACAACAATATGTAAAAATGATTGTATTAGAAATAAAAAGGACATGAAATACTGATACATGCTACAACATGGAAGAACAAAAGCATTACGAAAGTGCTGTGAAAGAAGCCAGATGCAGAAGACCACATGTTGTATGATTCCACTTGCAGATGTCCAGAATAGGCAAATCCATAGAGACAGAAAGTATATTAGTAGTTGCCAAGACCAGAAGGGAGGTTAAACTGGAAGTGATTGTTTAATGTATGTGGGAATTATTTTTAGGGTGAAGGAAATGTTTTAAAACTGGATGGTGGTCATGGTTTCATAACTTTATAAATGTACCCCAGATCTTGAATTTTACATTTAAAATGGGTGAATTGTATGTTATATAAATTATACGTCAATAAAGCTGTTTAATAAAGAAATAATAAACAAACCAACAACAAGAATAAAATGTTAGTAACATTCACTCCCTGAATAATGTTTTTTTTCAAAACCATAGGTTACCTAGAATTGATACATTTATATTTGCAAAATTCATTAATTTACAATTGTAACTATAGACTACTTTACCATTTACATGGTGTTTTCATGCATATTTTATTAGAGTCCTCTGCCAGCACTCTGAGAGAAAAGGGTATTTGGCCTTTATTATGCAAAAGGAAAGAGGTTAGCTGATTTATTCAATGTCATATAGTAAGTGACACAAGATGGGTCCAATCTCAGACTTACTGACTCTAAGTTCAGTGCCCTTCCCACCGCATTATGCCAACCTCATTCTCTATGGCGGCAACCCAATTGTAACTACATTGTATTACTCCCTGTAATAATATTGAAGCTTTGATATTAGAAGAGGGAATCACAAAGGTGAAAATTATAGTGCAAACCTGTGCTGTGTTCTTACTGAGTATTTGTTGGTAGGAGGCTGAGGAAGTCTAGTAAATTTCCTGCTTGTGGTCTGGAGTGGTGCAGAGATCTGCATCAGACTGATCAAATATTTACCCTGCAACACCAAGTCAATATGAATTTTCTTTCGTCTGCAGTGTCCAGTACATGCAAATTATGGTAGGCAGGGGAAATTGTGTTGTAGACTGACACTTGATAACCTTGCAGGGCAGCCATGTTTTATAGTTTGATTGGTTTCACTCATGACATCTTAGAACCCTTCCACTCAAGTCTTAATTTCCTCTTTCCTGGGCATCTTTATGCCATCTTTGCCCAAGAAGCTTATTTTCTTTGTTACATAAGCAAAGCAGAATACCTTTCAGATGCAATGTATGATCAAGAGGAGTGGGGAACCTTTTTTCTGCCAAGAGCCATTTGGATATTTATGACATCATTCATGGGCCATACAAAATTATCAACTTAAAAATTAGCCTGCTATATTTGGTGAAACATTTCATTAACTCACCCCTAATGTGATGGCTGGAACTGCTTCTCTTTGGTGAAGTGTGTGATGTTAGTTGGTATTGATGATGTTGCTACTCGCAACTGCTTTTCCATGTTTTCGTCGGTCAGTTTGGAGTGCAATCAACTCTTTGTGATGGTAAGTTTTGAAAACTGCTCACAGCAGTAAGTTGTTTCAAACACAGATGCATATTTCCATGCATGTCTCCTCAAAGTGAGAAATTCGTCATTATTTACCTAACATTTATAGAAATCAATCAGTGGGAGTTTGTTGGACCTAGCCTTCAGCTCATCAGCACTCTGCAGCTGAATGATTTTGTGTTGTAGGTTATAAGGCACATCAGCTGGTTCCACATTGAACTGAGTGGCAAAGATGTGCCATTCCATTTGTTTACATTGCACGTCCTTGAATCTTTCATTAAATGCCTCAATTAGTTTTGCACATTCACCAGCATATTCAAGTATCGTAGAAGTCTTTTGTTCTTCCATAGTGGGAAAATGCACTGTGTTATTCCTTTTGAGTTGCACTTTCCACAGCCTTAATTTAGCTTCAAATGATTTCACATTTGAAAGCAGGGAGCTGAGAAGCTGGTTGGGGCCCTGCATCTTGACGTTCAGCTCTGAGGGGTACTTGGTAATGTCCACCATAAATGCAAATCACACAGCCACTTGCTATCTTTGAGTTTCCTGACAGGTTTTCCCTTCATGTCAATGAACTGCTTGACTTCATCCCACAGTTCTCTAAAACCTCACAAGTATGTTCCCGCGACTCAGTCACTGCACTTCACAGTGATAAACAGTATCACCATACTCAGAGTCGAGATCATTCAGTAACTATTTAAACTGGTGGCTGTTAAACCCTCTGCTTTTGACAAAATTTGTGCATGACACTACTGTTGACATCACATTGTTGAGCCGCAACGACTGTGCACAGAGACTTTTTTGGTGTACGATGCAGTGGCATATAATTAAATCACTTGGATCAAGTTCTTTCTTGACAAATGCAATTAATCTTTTTTGCAAGCCAACCATAGTTTGAGCTCCATCTGTAGTAAGGCCACTTAACTTTTCAAATGTTAGCTCAAGTTTTTTCATTGATAAAACAAGTCTCTCAAACAAGTCCTCACCTCTTCTAGTGCCATGCATGGCTTCCAGTGACAGCAGTTCCTCTCGTGTGTCAAACTCTCCAGTTATCCCATGAACGAAAATGGCCAGTTGGGCCTATTTTTTATGTCCGTTGTCTCGTCACAAGCCAGAGAGAAAAATTGGAAACCTCCTGTACAATCCTTCAATGTTTTTTCAATATCTTGTGCTAAGTCAGTAATCTGATCTGAGACAGCTCTCCCAGACAAACTAACACTCTGAAACAATTTTACTTTGTCTGGTGCTAACAACTCCACAGCAGCCACCACGCACTCTTTCACAAACTCTCCCTCTACACGAACACGAGGCCTCAGTTTCTTTGCAGTTAGCTCGCTCACTACATAACTCATCTGAATAACGTTGTCTCTGTCACAGTGAGGCCTAGTGAAGGCAGCTTGTGATTTCAAACTCCACTAAGGAGCATTGATTTTATCCAGACACATTTGGCCTCCCAATTCATTGATTTGAGCATGTTTTGAGCTGTAATGATGCTTCAGATTGGCTTTTTTCATTACTGGTAATGCATCACCATAAACTAGACACACCGGTTTGTCTTTGACTTCAATAAAAAAAATAATCATTTGTCCACTTCTCTTGGAAAGATTGACACTCTGCATCAACATTTCTTTTTCTTTTTTTTTTTTTGTAGTTGCCATTTGTAGGATGTCACAGGTTTTAATAGTTATCCAGTGTGTGTGTCACCAGTGACATGATTATTTTGCTTTGATTGCTGTTCTAATACTGCATCTTGGATTTGGAACATATCCAATGTTCATATCATCGACTCTTGAGGTATTTTCTGTGTACTGTAATTTCCTTAATCTTCATCTAAGATTCAGTTTTTGTGAGGATTGTTGATTGTGGACGTGTGGATAAAGGTTGGACTGGAGTTATCATCTGTGTCAACAAAGAAGTCGACACCATCATTGTCGATCATCAGAGGCAAGGTCATTAACATTGGGAGAAATCATCTCATCACATGTCCTCTCATCATCATTGGATTGCTGTAGTTTTGCCATGGTATGTTAACACTTTTGCAACATGTACACTCCTAGCCTGCCTGACACTGACTGTCCTCTGAGTCACCACAATACAGGCAGATGGGCAGGGGGTAGCCGATGAGAAACATATGTGTCTGTCCCGTCGTGTACTTGTATGTGTCCTGTCTATCCTGTAATGGACATTCCTTGTTTGTTCCTCAAAATCTACATTATTATTATGATTCACTTAATATAAATTTGTGTTGCTATGAAAAAAGCTTCTAGATTTATCGAATTTTGAGTACCGCCTGCTATTGGCTTGGTAGGGCTAGACCAAATGATTTCGTGGGCCTTATGCAACCTGCCGGCCAGATGTTCCCCATCCCTGATCTAGAGGCTACTTGATCATCATCTAAGCTGCAACCTAAAACTTTGCCTGAGTTTCCCACTCTGGTTCCATATGCTTCCTTAGAATCTTATATCAGGGAATCTGTGACCCTTGTATAGCAAAGCTATCAACAGTACAGGCTCTGGAGCTGGAACTTTTGGATTTGAATTCTAGCTCCATTAGCTGTGTCATCTTGGTGAAATTACTTAACTTTTCTGTGCCTCTGTTTCTTCATTTTTAAAATAAGGAAAATATCCCATTATGAAATTTTCAAGGATTAAATGTAATTATGGATGTAACGTTCTTAAAAGAATGCTTGAATCTTCTTTCTAGTCCTTTTACTTTTGATAATTATTAGTACTAATAATAGTAATAATAATAATATTACTTAAGCAAGATGACAACTTGAACTTATACTAGGGGCTTTCAAGTGGTACTTGTTTTTTTAAAACTTTCAATCATATTATGTTCATGTGCTAGCCATAATATCCTGTGAGGTTCATAGGATTAATGACATTAGGTTTTTTATCTGCACTTTATAGATAAGAAAATGGTGGCACACTACTTTGTTGTAAAGCTGGGCCTAGAACCTGCACTTTAGGATTCTCTCATAGGGCTCCTTGTAATATAACCTGCTGCCTTTTGTCTAGTTAACTTTTACCCAAGGAAGCAAAATACTTAGTGCAAACCTCTGCAATCAATTATTAACTCGTTTCCACCTCTATAATTAAGTCACTTAAGGGTCTACTTTTTTGTAACCTATGTTAAGTTATTTTGGATAGGTCATTTTCCATCTAATATTTCAGGTAATTGAAAATGAAGTTCAAGTAGTAAGCAGTAAAAATATTTCTACTCCCAGCTGTTATTCATGAAACTTGAGAGGGTTATAGGTAAAGTGCGGATTTTACTGAATCCGCAAAGATGGATGGAAATAGAGAGCTATTCTAATCCTTGTTATTTGCAAACTAGAAGAAAGTGATATCTCTGGTTGTTCAATACCATATTTAAAGCCTACAACTTTTAAAGATAGTATATTAAATTTGATGCTACATTTTGGATAAGTATGTTAATGCTAAAATTACTATGAAATTTATAAAACCCCAGTGGAATTCATTGTAAGAAAAATGAATTGAATATGATTCTTTACTTGGGGAAATAAGCAGTTATTGTTCTTCTCAAAAGGGTAAAAAAGCTTTTTATACATTGAGCTACCTTCAATTTTCTTGAAGATTGTTCCCCATATGAACTCTTTATCTCATTTACATAATCCACCACAAAGGATATTGAGAAGTTAGAAAGATAATTTAAAATTACTTTAGGAAGTTGTTTCAGTTCCAAAAGAGATGGTGTGATAGAGGTAGATGTCACTGTAACTCAGAGATGTATTATTATTTTCAAGTTAATAAGGGATAGTGATGTTTTAGGTACTTACACAATTTTAAAAATCCTTGTCTCATGGAATTTCAAATCTGAACCAAGATTCTGGGCCCTCATTTTGGCATAAACTAAGCTGTTCCCAGTTATCTAATGGATATTATTAAATGCTCAATAATCCTTTAAAATTATGATATATTTAGTTCCAGTCCCCAAGAATTTTGCCCAAATTTGTATGTGTGTGCTGTGTGGGTGGGTGTGGTGAATGAGGGACTTTGGAGTCCAGATTCCCAAGCAGCACTCGAGAATACTAAATAAGAATAAATGTCCCAAGTAATTGGTCTAGAGTTCTGGCTATTTATTTTTCTTTTAAAAACATCTTCCAGGTAAAGCCAGCTGCTTTAATAAATGGTGTTGAGAAAATTGGACAGCTACATGCAAAAAAATGAAACTAGACCACCAACTTACACCATACACAAGAATAAACTCAAAATGGATAAAATATTTAAATGTGACTCGTGAATCCATAAAAATCCTAGAAGAAAATGTAGGCAACAAAATTTCAGACATCACATGCAGTAGAATTTTCACTGATACAATGCCTAAGGCAAGAGAAACAAAGAAAAATATTAGTACATGGGACTACATCAAACTAAAAAGCTTCTGCACAGCAAAAAAAACAAGCATCAAAATGGAAAGGGAACCCACTATATGGGAGACCATAATTGCCAATGATACATCAGATAAGGGGTTAATTTCCAAAATATAATATATAGAGTACTCATACAACTCAACAAAAGAAGACAAAGAAACCAATTAAAAAATAGGAAGAGGACCTAAACGGACACCCCTCCAAACAAGATATACAAATGGCCAAGAGTCATATGAAAAAATGCTCAACATCACAAATCATCAGAGAGATGCAAATTAAAATGACTATGAGGTATCACTTCACACCTGCCAGAAAGGCTGCAATCAACAAATCATCACACAACAAGTGCTGGCGTGGGTGTGGAGAAAAGGGGCTCTAGTACACTTCTGGTGGGAAAGCAGACTGGTGCAGCCACTATGGAAAACAGTATGGTGTTTCCTCAAAAAATTAAAAATGGAACTGCCATTTGACCCAGTGATTCTAGGAATATATCCTGAGAAGCCCAAAACACCAATCAGAAAGAATATATTTACCCCTATGTTCATAGCAGCACTATTTACAGTTGCTATGATCTGGAAACAGCCAAAGTGTCCATCAATAGATGAGTGGATAAAAAGGCTGTGGTACATATACACAATGGAATACTATGCAGCTGTAAGAAAGAAAGATCTCTCTCTTTTTTAAATCCTCACTGGAGGACATTTTTCTGTTTATCTTCAGATAGAGTGGAAGGGAGGGAGAGAGAGAGAAACGTCGATGTGAGGAAGACACATCGGGGACTTCCGGTCAAAATGGTGGCATAAGTAAATATGGTATCACTTCCTCCCACAATGAAATCAAAATTACAACTAAATTATAACACAACCATCATTCAGAACCACCTGAAATCGAGCTGAATGGAAGTCCTACAACTACGAAATTAAAGAAGCAGCCACACAAAGACTGGTAGGAGGGGCAGAGGCACAGATGGGCTTATCCCACACCCACATGTGGTGGATAAAAGTCAGGAGGGACAACTCGGCTGCAAAGATCCTCCCTGAGGAGTGACGGGTTCCTGTCTCACACTAGGCACCCAGCTCAGGGTTCCAGTGCCTGGAAGAAAAGTCCCCATAACTTCTGGCTGGAAAAACCAGTGGGAACTGAGGCTGAGGGAGGCTGCGGCTGCGGCTGCGGGAGCCCCAGGCAGATCCTCTCAAAGACCCCTGCATGGACTTACTCGAACTCACTCCCTCTGAGCTTGGAGGGCAGGCAGCTTGAGGGGCAAGCGAGACATACAGGGAAGAACTGAGCTGTTTGGCCTCGGACAAGAGATTGAGGGGCAGTTTTCTCTTGAATAGAGATGCTGGCAGAGGCTGATGTTCCCTGGTGAGCTCTACTCTGGGGTGGCAGATGGCCACCATATCTGGGGCTCCAGCAACCTGGTTCAAACTGTTTGCCCCACCCTGGTGATTCCCTGAGGCCCTGCCCCACCCAAATTTCAGGCCCACCCAAGCTGTTTCCAAAGGCTTTACCATAGGATTGGCCTGTCTTGGATCTTGATTCAGACTTTCCTAAAATCTCTCAAACAGGCAGCATCTGGTCTCAATGAGCCCCATACCTCTCGTTAAGTGGCCCCAGGCCTGGCACTAGGAGCAGCCAGCCTTGGTTCACAACTTGGCTTTTCCTGGGCACCTCCAAGCCCAGAACAAGAAGCAGCCATCTGCAGATCACTTTGTAGCTTATGCTGGATGGCCCCAGATAGAACACAGGCAGTGACTGACCTTGCCCCAGAGCCAGCACATCCAGTGGACATCTTCAGACCACATTGAAACACTACCCCCCAACCACGTCCACAAGTGACACACTCAATGAGCAGACTCAGTGGGTACCAGAGCCCTGATGAAGTAAGTCTTGCTCTGAGTGGTGAACCCCTACATAGCTGATCCTCCAAGGTAGTCAGAGGCGAGTGGCTAGTGGGCACAGCCAGTCCTTGCAGCTGATCAGCCTGAGTAAAACCCTCCCGTTGATGTGCCAATGGCAATCAAGACTCAAATACAACAGAAGGGTGTACAGTCCACACTAGGGGTGTACCTTGAGGGACCAGCTGGGGTGATCATGAAGACTGTGCCACTGGATCGTACAGGACACCTACAACAATAGGCCACCCTATGAAGCCTAGGAGACATAGAAACTCTACCTAATACATAGAAACAATCACAGGGAAGCCACCAAAATGAGGAGACAAAGAAAAATGTCCCAAATGAAAGAAAAGAACAAAACTCTAGGAAAAGAACTAAACAAAATGGAGATAAGCAAGCAATCAGATGCAGAGTTTAAAACACAGGTTATAAGGTTTGCTCAAGGAACTTGGTGAGACATTCAAGGGACTTAGTGAGACCATCGAGGAACTTAGTGAGAACATCAACAACATAAAAAAGGACCAGTCAGAAATGAAGGATGCACTAACTGAAATAAAGAATAATTTACAGGGAATCAATAGTAGAGTAGGTAAAGCCAAGAAGCAAACCATCGATTTGGAATATAAGGAAGCAGAAAACACCCAATCAAAATAGCAAAAAGAAAAAAGAATCCAAAAAATGAGGATAGTGTAAGAAGCCTCTGGGACAACTTCAAGTATGCCAACATTCTCATCATAGGGGTGCCAGAAAGAGAAGAGAAGGAGCAAGAAATTGAAAACCTATTTGAAAAAATAATGACAGAAAACTTCCCTAACTTGTTGAAGGAAACAGACATACAAGTCCAGGAAGCACAGAGAGTCCCAAACAAGATGAACCCAAAGAAGTCCACACCAAGACACATCATCATCAAAATGCCAAAGGTTAAAGACAAAGAGAGAATCATAAAAGCAGCAAGAGAAAAGCAGTTTGTAACCTATAAAGGAGCTCCCATAAGACTGTCAGCTGATTTCTCAAAAGCAACTTTGCAGGCCAGAAAGGAGTGGCAAGAGATATTCAAGGTTATGAAAAGCAACGACCTACAGCCAAGATTACTCTATCCTGCAAAGCTATCATTTAGAATCGATGGACATATCAAGAGTTTCCCAGGCAAGAAAAAGCTAAAGGAGTTCATCACCACCAAACCAGTATTATATGAAATGTTGAAGGGTCTTCTTGAAGGAGAGGAAGAACAAAAATATGAACAATAAAATGGCAATTAATACATATATATCAACAATTGAATCTACAAACAAAATGAGCGAGCAGAACAGAAACAGACTCATAGATACAGAGAACTTTTTGTTGCTTGCCCAATGGGTGGGGGCTGGGGGGATGGGTGAAAAAGATGAAGGAATTAAGTAGTACAAGTTGGTTGTTAGACTGATGAACCTCAAAAGGAAGGGGGGAGGGAGGGCGGGATGAGATAAACTAAAGAACTTCTATGCATATATGCATAACCAATGGACACTGACAATAGTGTGGGGAAGGCAGGAGGGGGGCGGGATTGGGGAGGAGGGGGTCAATGGGTGAAAAAGGGGGGGAACATCTGTAATACATTCAACAATAAAAATGAGTTAAAAAAAAAAAGACATCGAATCGTTGCCTCCTGCACAACCCTGACCAGGGCCGAGGATGAACCACAACTGAGGTACGTACCCTTGACTGGAATTGAACCACGACTCTTTGGTCCATGGGCTGACACTCTAACCACTTAGCCAAACCAGCTAAGGCAAAAGAAAGATCTCTTATCCTTTGAGACAACATGGAGGGACCTGGAGAGTATTATGTTAAGTGAAATAAGCCAATCAGAGAAAGACAAGTATCACATGATCTCACTTATTTGTGGAATATAATGATCGAAACAAGCTGATGAACAAAATAGACCAGAGACATAAAAGTAGATTTCAGATTGACAAACCTCAGAGGAGGGAGGCGGGGAAGAGGGAAGAGAACTTATATGCATATATGTATAACCAATAGACATAGACAACAATGCTGTGAGGGGGGCAGGATCAGGAGGAGGGTGTCAAAAGGGGAAAAAGAGAAATATCTGTAACACAAATAAATTAATCTTCCAGGATAGAGTTTCTTTGTGGATTCTGGTGACGCTATCAACTTTTCTGTTTACTTTTTCTCTCTTTCTCCACTTGTGTCATGTGCTCCAGCATCAGTATTTATTTAAAAAATATATATATTTGGAGTTTTTATCCAAAAATAATATAATAAAAAAACACAAGTAGTAAGAAGAAAACAGAGCATCCACAAAAAGGTGTAAAATTAATTTATCATCACTATTTAGTTGTCAAATTAAGTGACTTCCATGTTTCTCTTTCAAAATGGTCTAAAGAGCCTGCCTAGGCACCAGGAGGACATTCTCTACAGCTGTTCTCACAACTGAGTCAAATCAGTTTTGGAGAATTATTTTTCCTGGAGGGACCTTTCATCCTCCCATTTTAAGGTATTAAGGACAGTTATCTTAAACAAACACTTGTGAACCAATGTGGTAAACAGACTTTCAACTCTAGAATGTTATCTCTTCCATATAATAGAATATCCTTGTACCACAAAAGCAGTCTACTTGGAAAGCCATCATTTTGATAAGAAGTTCCGTACATAAAACTCTCAACCTATGTCCTGAAACATGATGATGTATTTCTTTTTTGATTTACCAAAATGTTATAGTTGTGTTCATGAGACCAAAATAAGTAGCTATTTCCGTGATAAAGTTAAACTCTAGTGCTTAAGGCTTTATGTAACTATCTAGGATCTCATCACACAAAAATTGATTTTTTAAAACATTAGAATTCCATCAAATTACAATTTATTTGGTGAATAACTAAATGAAGTCCAACAAACAACTGTTGGGTAATTAGATACTAACAGTTTTGTTTTTTTTTTTTTCAGAAAAAGTCTCCATCTTACCAAGTTTGCCATATGTCTCTAAAGCAACTGATTTATGTCCAGACAGTGATCATGCTTTCCTCTTCGTGTAATGTTCATTCATCTAAAAAGAGAAAAATAAAAAGGCAAACAACAAGCTATGATAGATACTTTCAGCAAATAATATAAAGGCTTCATTTTTTTTTATTACATTACACCAATATAGTTTAATTTTTTAAAAAAATCTTACTAAGATCCCCAGTAGTAAAATGCACAAAAGCCATAAATACATAGTTCACAGGAAAGGAAACCAAACTAGCAAACACATGTAGGAAAAATATTCGGTCTCACTGATAATCAAGAAGTGCAAACTAAAAGAAGATACATTTAATTTACTTATTTCAAATAGACATTAAAAAATAATACACAAAGTTGCCCAGAGTACAGTGAGAGAAGAGTGTTTCCACCTTTTGTCATGGCAGTGTAAATTTACCCCAAAGCCCCAAAATATTCAATCCTTTTGAGTCATTAATTCAACATTTTGGAGTCTATCCTAAGGAAATAATAAAAAATATTGAAGATGTTCATGTTATCTTTATATGACTTCAATTTAAGACTTTAAATGGGTAGGGAAGAATTGAAATACCCAACAAATAGGGAATGGGAATGTAAATTATTTTACATCCACTCTGCACTGCTCTTAAAAATCATGGGTATAGAAACTGAGAAGAAACATGTAGAACACATCTAGAATGAAGGAAGCAACATGACAAAAATATATGTGTATATTATGACTAGAAGGAAATGGACCAGACTGACAGCAGGCACTCTTACAGGCTGGTAGGGTTATGGTGGAGATTTTTCCCTCAATTTTGTAAAGATTCTAGTGATTATGTTACCTATATAGCTTCTCTCATTCACAATAGTTCACTACTTAAGTGTTTCCTTAAGTAAAACAAAGAAGGATGAGAAGAATCAGCATCTCTTTTAAGGTCTTCCTAAGTCCAGGGTTTTCTGAATCAATCAATTGGCATTTTTTTTTTTTTATTATTGTAAAAGGTTCTTGTTGAGGAAAAAGTATTGTAATATTTTCAGAGCACTATCTCCCTTTGCTAGGTATTCTCCAGGTACTGGGTGGCCTCTTTTCCTTTGTCTGTTGTGCTATGAAGGTCTGCTTTCCTTGGGCAATATCCTATGACCTTTTAATTTTTTTTCTGTAGTGGAGTTAGCCTTTTTGGTGATGGTCCCAACATATAAATAGCTACTATGAGTAGGACAGACCTGTACTGAGGGTAAGTGAGGAACATTTTCTATTTGGAGGAGCAGTATCTGTGATTAAGAATGAGAAATGGAAAAAAATAAAAGGACAGAGGAAAGGGAGTAGAAGTTATTCCCAATGCATAGATATAATATGTACACAGACCTGTGGATGAATTAAAAAGTACCATTTTAGTTAAGCTATCCTATACTAGATTAGAGTGTGTGTAAGAGGGATGGGGAATGGAAGAGAAAAGGAAGGGAAAAGAGAGGAGGGGAGGAGGAATGATAAATAATGTAAACTTAGCCTTGAATATAACCATTCTTTTTCTTCCTTTTTTTTTTTTGTCAATCTATGCATACATAAATTTCATGTACAATCATGGGATTTGAGAGCTAGAAGATTTCTTTGAGATAATCTAATCTCCTTATTACATGTATAGAAATTAGAGGCCTTGAGAGAAGCAAGGTGATGTACCTAAGGCCATTAAGAGAGGGCCATTGCTAATATTGCTCAGCCATAAAGAAGAATAAAATCTTACTTCATTTGCTACAGCATGGATGGACCTAGAAGGCATTATGATAAGTGCAATAAGCCAGTTAGAGAAAGACAAGTACTATATGATTTCACTTACATGAGTAATCTAAACAACAGTATAAACAAACAAATAAAACAGAAACAGACTCAGGTACAGAGAACAGACTGATGGTTGCCAGAGGGGAGAGGGGTTGGGGGACTGGATGAAAAAGATGAAGAGATTAAGAAGTACAAATTGGTAGTTACAAAATAATCATGGGGATGTAAAGCATAAGATAGGGAATATAGTCAATAGTATTGTAATAATTATTTATACTGCCATGTAGGTACTGGAAATATTGAGGGGGGGACACTTTGTAAAGTACATGATTGTCTAACCACTATGCTGTACACTTGAAACTAATGCAAATTAATATTGATAATATTGAATATAAACTGTAATTGAAAAAAACCAATTTTTATCACTATCAAAGAATAGAGAAATAAAAAATTGTTTTGATTTGAATACACAGTATGTATGAAGGGTTTTTCTGTGAGCCGACTGTGTCATCACCATATCTAAATAACATTTGCTTGTCAGTGGACCTCCAGGATGCTAGGTTGGGCACTAAATGTAAAAAAGTCAATTAAACAATATGAGCCTAGCCTTTACCTGAGAGTATTTGGAGCAGCATCTTTTCAGAATTATTATGCTCTTAAACTTTGTTAGATTTAAAATGTTAATATTTTTCTTACTGTTCTCCCACTTTTTGGCTTTTAAAAAGTGAACTATGTGGGAGTGAAATCTAGCCCTATCTCTGAAGACTTTGGTAAATAATCATAGTTCCACACTTTCACAGGTCTAGGCTCACAGAGTTGTGTGTGCCTTCACATCATTTGCCTAAAGAGACCTGGAAGGTGTCCTCTGCCTTCTAGATTCACTGACACAAATTTTAAGACAAGAAGTTGTGCTTGAGGGTCAGAGAGTAGGGAAGGATTAGTTTTTCTTTGCTTGTATCAGTGTTTCTGTTTAAAGGAAGATTGCTTTCAAGGACATTCAGTAACCTTGAATAGGTCTGACATTCCCTGACTGATATAGGAATCTCTGTCTCTCTCGTTGCAAATAAATGCACTGAAGGAAAGGACAATTTCTAGATTTCCATACATAAAAAATAAGGGTGATTTAAGCACGATAAATCATAGATGCCAAAACTCAACATTAGACATTAGAAGTGAGGTGCTTTTTATTTTTAAATTTAACTTGTTAGTTTTGAGTACAGTTTAGGTAAGTATACATTCATAACCAATTGAGTCTTAAGAGCGAGAGTTATTTGGGCTGTACCTCTTCCATGTTAACCCCAGTCAGAATGAACCAGAGAACTGATTGAAAAAACAGAGGAGAGATGGGAAGTATGCTTTAGAAAATAAAATATCTATTTATCTCTATATTATAACAGAAAACATTTAAAGATATTTTTAAATATAAGTCTTTGATTGATATTTTTGTATTATCAATGTCCTTATGTGGAAAATACCTCTCCACTCCTACTTGGTAAACTTTCATTTTTTATGAACAAAAAACTATGTATTTGTTAACCGAAATGAGTTTAGATGAGTTTTATTGATTAAAGAGCGAAAGTACAATCCTCAGCTACAAAAATGCTTCTCTGGAAGCTGCTATTGGTACATTTCTCACTTTGCACTGTTTGTAGCAATGTCAAGGCCTATAATCCAGGAAAGGATCCCTTTACCCCTTTAGTTCTTCTGTCTGGTTGAATAATTGAAACCACATACAGCAGATTAACAGGAGAAAATCAAAATTTTAATAAGTGTACAACAATAATTCACATAAGTGTGAAAATCCCAAAGACAGTGAGGCAACATTGGGTATATAAGATATTTTTGGACCAAAGAGAAAAAGGAAGATGAGGTGTTGTATTTCAGAAGTGAGAGTAGGTGATTTATAGGTATTTGAGGAGAAGTGGAACACATGGCAGGGAAAAATTTTTGCTAGGTAACTCAGAAACAGTGGGAGACACGGGATAGGGTATCTAGCTTAACAGACTTGAAGTGTAAGTCAAGGCTCCCCTTCTAAAGCAGGATTTTCTATCTGAATCTCTTTAAGAAGAAGGGGAAGTATAAAACCACAGCGCCCGACCGGTGTGGCTCAGTGGTTGAGCGTCGACCCCTGCACCAAGAGGTCACCAGTTTGATTCCCAGTCAGGGCACATGCCCAGGTTGTGGGCCGATCCCCAGTGGGGGGCATGCAGGAGGCGGCTAATCCATCTTCTCTCTCATCGATGTTTCTCTCTCTCTCTCTCTCCTTCTCCCTTCTTCTCTCTCTAAAATTAATAAAGAAAAAAAAATAAATAAATAAAAATAAAAAAATAAAACTGTTCCTGAGCTTGTTGGGCTTTAATTGAGTTTAGTTCCAAATAATGTGCTTGCCAGGGTGGCACATTTCAGAGACACTTGCTCTGGATTTCCACGTAACCGTGTACCGTCTGAGCAACATGCAATAAGATCCTAAAAATAAAACAATTAAAACTATTCTTATAAGGTAGATGCTGAATGAAATTTCAGTTTTTGTGGCGATGGCGTTAGTGATGATAAAATAAGCAAATCAAGTACAGTCCTTTCCCAATATTTTCATCTTTGGTGCTCAAACATTGCTTTGTATTTCTTTATGAGTCATTGCAGTCTGCTTTGTAGTAGAATTGTTTATCACTTGCATAAGCTGTGAGCTTCTTGGGCAAAGAATATGGCCTATTCATTTTTAAATTCTCTCTAGCCCCTATTGTGAGTGCTCAGCAGTTTTTATTCAATTCATTCAATAAGTATTATTCAAATGTCTACTATATGCCAAACACTGTGCTTATTCTGGGGCTATAGCAATGAATAGAACAGATAAGATTATCTACCATCATGGAGCTTACATTTTAGTGGGGAGAGACAAATGGCAGACAATAAACAGATATCCAAAATATATAGCATCATCTGGTGGTACGTTCTATAAAAGACAGGAAGGGGGATGAAAAGTGACATTTTTTTTAGTGGTTTACAATGGGAGGTTGCGAAGACCCTGACATGGAAACATGCCTGTTTTCAGAAACAGCAAGAAGGCTAGTGCATCTAGAGTGCATGAGATAGGGAAATTACCAGGGGATGCATTTGTAGAGGTTAGGTCAGGTTAGGTTAGGTTGAGGTGGACCTTGTAGGAGGTTTTATAGGCCATTTAAGGATTTTGGTTTTTATTTTAAAGGAAACAGGACAACATGACTTTGATTTTAAAAGCTCCGTTCTGATTGCAGTGTGGGGAATGTGTTATAAGGGACCAATGGCATAAGCAGCAGATCAATTAGGAAGCTGTTGCATTAATCCAGGTGGCAGATGATGGCCTGAACCAACGTGGTAATAGAGAAGTAGAGAGTTGTCATTGGATTTTGGATATATTTCACAGGTAACACCACTGGGCTTTACTGGTGAATTGCATGTGGAATGTGAAAGAGAGGAATCCAGGATGACTTTAAGTTCTGTGGCCTGAACAAACAGAAGAATGGAGTTGCCATCTACCAAGATGGAGAAGACTGTGAGAGGAGCAAGTTTGGCAGTCGGTGGAAAATAAGGAGCTCAGTTTTGAACATACTAAATTGGAGATGCCTTTTAGATATCCAAGTGGAGATATTGAGCTGGATATTCAAGTCTGTGGCTCAGGGTTGAGATCTATGCTGAAGCTAGAAAGTGGGGAGTTATGAGTGTTTAGATAATATATGGAGCCATGAGTTAGCATGAGATTAGATTAGGTTGTTGTTGAAGCACCAGTATATATTGATTTCTAATACATTATCTGTTTTCTCTCTAAGTATGCTCATCTTTGTTAATTATTTCAAACCAAAGTAGGTTTCTCTGTAGACTATTTATAGAATCTGTAGGTTCAGGAGTAAAATAGTTTCTACTATGTATGTGCCTAGAGTAGTGCTAAGCGCTATGGGGGACATGAAGTATGAAACTCAAATTCTGCCTTCAAGGACCTTAATATTAGGTTAGGGAAATAAGACTTTGCCTTGTGAAACTTCATTCATACTATAAAGCATTAGGTACCATTGAATGAATATCAGTCAATCCTTAAGTTTATTGAGTATTTTTGCATGTATGTGTTTGCTATACATGCAATAGGAATTTCAAAAAGTGAGGTACTCTACATAATAGAAGAGCCATCATCTAGATGTTAGTAGATTTCTTTGAAAAATAGATCTAGTAAAAAGCTGAAAAAGAAGAAAGGAGTCCATTTCACTGCAAAATAAAACAATGAAGTTATTTGTTTTCAAACTAAGGTGTTTTTTTCTAACATTGTATGAAAGGGCCAAGTTGCAAAGTTGCAGCAGTGGATGAAAATCATGATCAAATCATGTAAAGAATGAAAATGAACACATTTTTTTTTCCAAGGCTTTAAATTTTACAGATGACTTTGATATCTCAGATGGCATTTGATCTTCTTGACCCTCTCAGATCTAAATAAGGCAGATAATGCCTGGACTTGTCATTGGAGCTTCAGTGGCTCCTAGCCCAGCATTCTGTGGGGAATGGGGTTCTTTCAGTGATTTATCATGAAGTTTAAAATTTTTATTTCTAAACCCGATTTAGATCCTGCTGTTCCTATTACCAGTGTACTCACCAGAAGTGTTGTTTACATCCTCTCGCTACTATGAAGAACAAGAATTTACTACTGCCTATCTCATTAAAAATGCTCCACAAGCCTGAGGCTCAAAAGCCACAATATGAACACAAAGAGCTCAGTGCCCCTCAAGGACACTATTTTATGAGCTTCTCTCACTCAGAATCCTTCCCTTCCTCAGAGCTCTGTCTTAAATGCAATATTAAACCAGAGGCAAGGTGTTTTTTCAGAATGTAGTTTTCTTATTGGCTTTAATTTCAAATGTGGAATGTGTAGAGTTAATATTTGTACTCCTGGCCACTTTCAAATCTTATAATGTTTTTTAAATAAAACCATGACTTTAAAAACACGTACACACCAAACAAAGTTATCCTTTATTTGCATTCCAATACAAATATTTTTGAAGTCTGTCTCTCTTTTACCTTTGAGTATTTTCTGATACTGCAACCTCCAGCTTAATCCTAAATACTTGACAATGTATGCATGTAGCTCAGAGTGTTATTATTGCCTCCAGCAAGCTTCCCGTTATCTCCTTTGTCTTTTGCTCCTCTCCTTTGATAGCATGATCAGGACCAATTGTGAATCTGCCAGATGCCATTTCCTCGCAAAAGGACAAATCTAAGAAGGCTTCTGTTTTTCCTTCTCTTTCAGGGTTGCTCACGTCAAAGGAATTCCTCTTCCTTTTTTTCATGAAACTGAGCTTGCTTAATCAGAGATGGAGCAAAAGGACTGCAAACCCTACCAGCCTCTGTCTAAAGTCAAGCATGAATTGGATCTAGCTTATACCAGTTCTTCCGATGAGAGTGAAGATGGAAGAAAACCAAGACAGTCATACAACTCCACAGAAACTCTGCATGAGTATAACCAAGAGCTGAGGATGAATTACAACAGCCAGAGTAGGAAGAGGAAAGAAGTAGAGAAATCTACTCAAGGTATGTTTTTATTGGATTTTTGTAACCAATATTATTTCTCATTGGGCGATGCTTGTATGTGCAAACTTATGTTTCAAAAACAAATTTGCTGATGTTAACTGGTTAATAATCCACACTGCTTACAAATGCTTAGAGAATCTTTTCCATATGCCAACCCAGCTGAGGTTGTAGGTCACATGTGCTTTTTACGGATTATGCATGAATTTGGATGCAACAATCCTCTTATCAGAGCATTCAAAATTTGTCTAATCCTACAAATAACCATTTACAGACTGAAGGATAAATAGTTTATAATAAGATGAAAAGTAAATAGCAAAGTGCTTTTCAAGCCATTGCCTATAAGGGATGAAATTCTCAAATAAATATTTGGCTTCCAAAAGAGTTTTAGAAAGTTTAGTGGACACCAACAAACAAATGTTCAGAAAGTCTTTCCACAGAGTGCTGGAAGCTTGTGCAGCACAGTCTTCAGGGAAAGTAAGAATTTGTTGAAACACTTCCTGCCACAGCCACTCTGTGGAGCATATCTTTTGGACAACCTTGATTTGTCAATTATAAATTGACAAGAAAATTTCTAATAACTAGAAAAAGGGTAGATAGAAATATGAGTTTTTTATTTCTTTTCGATTGATAGATTTGCAGTATTAGACACTTTTTTAACTACATAGAAAAAAGACACATGCTAACTTTTTAAAATTTAATTTTATTTTATTTTCCTTTATTGATTTTAGAGGGAGAGGGAGGAAGAGGGAGAGAGAGATAGAAACATCGATGACAGAGAACATCGATTGGCCGCCTCCTGCATGCCCCCCACTGGGGATTTGGTCCACAACCTGGGCATGTGCCCTGACTGGGATTCGAACCGGCGACCTCTTGGTGCATGGGTCGATGCTCAACCACTGAGCGACACCGGCCAGATACACTAGCTTTTTTCAAAAAGAGTAATTCAATGCTAATATGAAAAAAAAAATTTGATTATCTAGATCTGTCATTCTCAAAGTGTGTAACCTAGGCCAGAACGTCATCACCCACAACCTTGTCAGAAATGCAAATTCTCAGGTACTACCCCAGACTATGTAAAATGTAGTAATTACAAATGAAAAGTACTATATTCTAATGAGTACTAGAATTTCATATTAGAGAAACTTCAAATTGAGTTGAAGATTTAAGGCATTCATGCTTATATTTAAATATACATTAAATGTTTTTTATATTAACTATATTTCTCATTTTTAGTTCTTAACATAATTGGTAAAAGTTTTATATCTGTTTCTTTTTCTGAGTAATTCATTTTAAATCTTCCCTATTGATTCAGCTATAGACAATATAAATTTGTAACAGAATAATTTTATTCTTCTGCCTACCTGGCAATTGGGAAATATTTACCTATAGGCATATTTTGGCTCTATTATGCTTTAAGAGATGTATAGTTCCCTTTAAAATATTTTCCTATAAGTTTGTCTTCAAAGAATATGAATTTACAGTTGTGAGTTGGAAGTTACAGGATTGGAGTACAGAGTGCTTGAGCTAATATGTTTCGAGTTTAAATACAATACACTTCTAGTGACAGTTCTAAAAATATAAGCAATTTTGTACTGAGTCAGTATAAGGAGCTTGCCAGCCTCTGATTTTGTGTCTGTGCATTGCGATCAAAATGAATTTTGGGACAAGAGAAGTTTATCTCCTATGATGCCATCCTAACTTCCTTTCAGATAGCCTATTATTACTCAATCAGCTTTTCTTTAGCACTTGCTATGTGTCCGGCCTTGAGTCAGATGCTGGAGATGGAGATGACTATGATAGTTTCTGCTTGAAACTCATAATGTGGTGGAGAAAATAGACATCAAACAAAGCATTGCAATTAAAGTAGTAAGTACTTCTACAGATAAATAAAGAGCTGTGGAAGAACATGGGAATCAGGGTCTATAGAGGGTTATATTTGGTCTAGCTCTTAAAATGTGAAGAAGAGTTTACTAGGAAAAGGAAATTCTAAGAAGGTAGATTAGCAAGTGCAAAAGCATAAAGCTGTGAGAAGGCCTGGAATGGTGAAAATTTCAATATGGCTAGAGTAAGGTACACTGGAGCCAGATCATGAAAAGTCTTGCATGCCTAATTTTCATTTTTACCTTTAATCATTAAAAAAAAGCTTTAAAGTGATAGGGAATTTCATGATGAATTCTAATTTTAGGGTGAGAAGTGTAGAAAACAGTTTTAGATGTGTAAGCAGTGGTGTTGAAGATTATTGCAACTGGAGAAATTTTGATAAAGGGTGATTCTGTGAAGTTACTGAATCAACCCAAGCTAAGAATGGTGCTAAAGGTCTGAACTCTGGCTATTTCAGTGGAGATGGAGAAACTTATTCAAGAGATATTAGTGTGGTGGCATTGATAGGAGTTAGTAACTGATTACTTGTCAAGGTCGACAGAGATAACAGAGTAAAGGATGATTCTAAATTTCAACTTTGGGAAACTGGGAGGATGGTGATCCATTTACCAAGACAAAGAACATGGGGGAGAGAGTTTGAAAGGAAGAGAACATGTTTTTTGTTTTTCTGATCATGTTAAGTTTAAAAAGCTTGAGTGACATCCAGGTGGATTTTCCCATCAGGGAGGTGAAAATGTGTGTCTAGAGTTCAGAAAAGATGTGTACTGTTTATATAAGTAGATTTGAGTTCATCAGTGTCTTATAGGAGGAGGTGCATGGGGATTAATGAGATTACCTGGGGAGAAAGTATAGACTGAGACAAGAAAAAAGTCATGGACAAAAATCTGAATCTATCATCCATGTGCCAATATGAACATGTTTTCAACCTATTCAAATTTTTAGCTAGCACCGACCTTCAGTGCGCTCACGGTAAACTAAAATATATCCAGGAGGTGAAAGTCTGGAAACTCAGAATCTTATCTGCCAGTGATTTGCTGATTTTTTTTTATTAATTTATTTTTGTTACAGATGTTTCTCCTTTTTCCCCAATTGACACCTCCCTCCCCAAGCCCCCTCCCCCCCGCCGCCGCCCCGTCTCCAGCTTCGTTGTCTATGTCCATCGATTATGCGTACGTGCATATAAGTTCTGTGGTTTATCTCTTCCCTACCCCTCCACCCCTCCTTCTGAGGATTGTCAGTCTGTGTCCTACTTCTATGACTCTGGGTCTATTTTGTTTATCAGTTTGTTTAGTTCATTATATTCCAGAAATAAGTGAGATCATGTGATATTTGTCTTTCTCTGCTTGGCTTGATTCACTTAGGATAATACTTTCCAGGTCCCTCCATGTCGTCTCAAAGGTTAAGAGATCTTTCTTTGTTACAGCTGCAAAGTACTCCATTGTGTATATGTACCACAGCTTTTTTATCCACTTGTCTACTGATGGACACTTAGGCTGTTTCCAGATCTTAGTGATTGTAAATAGTGCTGCTATGAACATAGGGGTACATATATTCTTTCTGATTGGTATTTCAGGCTTCTTAGGGTATATTTCTAGAAGTGGGATCACTGGGTCAAATGACAGTTCAATTTTTAATTTTTTGAGGTAACACCATAGTGTTTTCTATAGTGGCTATACCAGTCTGCATTCCTACCAGCAGTGTACTAGAATCCCCTTTTCTCCACACCCTCGCCAACACTTGTTGTTTGATGATTTGTTGATGGCTACCATTCTGACAGGTGTGAAGTAATACCTTATTGTTGTTTTGATTTGCATCTCTTTGACGATTAGTGACCTTAAGCATTTTTTCATATGCCTCTTGGCCATTTGTATGTCCTATTTGGAGAAGTATCTCTTTAGGTCCTCTGCCCATTTTTTAATTGGGTTCTTTGTCTTCCTTTTGTTGAGTTGTGTGAGTACTCTATATACTTTGGGAATTAACCCCTTATCTGATGTGTCATTGGCAGTTATGCTCTCCCATATAGTGGGTTCCCTTTCCATTTTGATGCTTGTTTCATTTGCTGTGCAGAAGCTTTTGAGCTTGGTGTAGTCCCATGTGTTCATTTTTTCCTTTGTTTCTCTTGCCTTAGGTGTTGTATCAGTGAACATTCTGCTGTGTATGATGTCTGAAATTTTGTTGCCTGCATTTTCTTCTACGATTTTTATGGATTCACGAGTCACATTTAAGTCTTTTATCCATTTTGAGTTTATTCTTGTGTATGGTGTAAGTTGGTGGTCTAGTTTCATTTTTTTGAATGTAGCTGTCCAATTTTCCCAACACCATTTATTGAAGAGACTGTCTTGACTCCACTGTATGCTCTTGCCACCTTTGTCAAATATTAATTGAGCATATTGTCTTGGGTCAATTTCTGGGTTTTCGGTTCTGTTTCATTGATCTAAATGCCTGGTCTTGTGCCAGTACTAGGCTGTTTTGATTACAGTGGCTTTGTAGTAGAACCTGATATCTGGTACTGTGATCCCTCCTACTTTGTTCTTCTTTTTCAAGATTGCTGTGGCTATTCGGGGTCTTTTTTGGTTCCATATAAACTTTTGGAGTATTTGTTCTAGTTCTGTGAAGTATATCATTGGTAGTTTTTTTTTTGTTGTTGTTTTTTTTTTTTGCATTTATCTTCAGATAGAGCAGGAGAGAAACAGGGAGGAAGGGAGAGAGAGAGAAACATCGATGTGAGAGAGACACATCAACTGGTTGCCACCCACACGACCCCAAACAGGGCCAGGGACAAACTGCAACCGAGGTACGTGCCCTTAGCGGGAACCGAACCTGGGACTCTCTGGTCCACAGGCCAGTGCTCTAACCGCTGAGCCAAACCAGCCAGGGCTATCATTGGTATTTTGATGGGAATTGCATTGAATCTATAGATAGCTTTGGGTAGTATGGACATTGAAATGATGTTAATTCTTCCAATCTATGAACATGGTATATGCTTTCACTTTTTTATATCTTCTTGTATCTCTTTTTTCAATGATCTGTAGTTTTCTGCAAAGAGATACTTTACTTCTTTGGTTAAGTTTATTCCTAGGTATCTTAATTTTTTTGTCGAGATGGTAAATAGGATTGTTTTTTTAGTTTCTCTTTCTGTGAATTCATTGTTGCTGTTTAAGAATGCCGTGGATTTCTTGGCATTAATTTTGTATCCTGCTACTTTGCTAAATTCATTTATTAAGTCTAGTAGATTTTTGATGGAGTCTTTAGGGTTTTCTATATACAATATCATGTCATCTGCAAATAATGACAGTTTCACTTCCTCCTTCCCAATTTGGATCCCTTTTATTTTTTCTTCATGTCTAATTGCTGTGGCTAAGACTTCCAGTCCTATGTTAAATAAGAGTGGTTAAAGTGGGCATCCCTGTCTTGTTCCCATTTTTAAGGGAGATGCTTTTAGTTTTTGCCCACTGACTATGATGTTGGCTGTAGGTTTTTCATATATGGCCTTTATTATGTCAAGATATGATCCCTCTATTCCTACATTGCTGAGCGTTTTTATTAGAAATGGGTGCTGGATTTTGTGGAATGCTTCTTCAGCACCTATTGATATGATCATATGGTTTTTATCTTTCATTTTGTTTATGTGTTGTATCACATTTATTGATTTGTGAATATTGTACCATCCTTGCATCCCTGGGATGAATCCCACTTGGTCATGGTGAATAATTTATTTGATGTATTGCTGGATCTGATTTGCTAATATTTTGTTAAGGATTTTGGTATTTGTGTTCATCAGGGATATTGGCCTATAGTTTTCTTTCTTTGCAGTGTCTTTATCCGGTTTTGGAATTAGGATTATGCTAGCCTCATAAAATGAGTTTGGAAATCTCCCATCTTCTTGAATTTTTTGGAATAGTTTGAGGAGAATGGGTATTAGATCTTCTTTGAGTGTTCGGCAAAACTCCCCTGTGAAGCCATCCAGGCCTGGGCTTTTGTTTGCTGGGAGTTTCTTAATTATCTTCAGTTTCCTTTGTTGTTATTGGTCTGTTCAAGTTTTCTATCTCTTTCCGGTTCAGTTTTGGGAGACTGTTTGTTTCTAGAAATTTGTCCATTTCTCCTAGATTTTCCAATTTGTAGAGATATAATTGTTCATAGTATGTTTCGATGATCCTTTGTATTTCTGTGGTTTCAGTTGTTACTTCTCTTTCGTTTCTGGGTTTGTTTATTTGGGTCCTCTCTTTTGTTTCTTGGTGAGTCTGGCTAAAGATCCATTGATCTTGTTTATCTTTTCAAAAAACCACCTTTTTCTTTCATTGATCTTTTGAACTGTTTTTTTTTTTTTTTTAGTCTCTATGTTGTTTATTTCTGCTCTGACCTTTACTATTTCTTTCCTTCTACTTGCTCTGGGTTTTTCTTTTTGTTTTCTTTCTAATTCTTTAAGTTGTAGGGTTAGAGAGTTAATTAGAAAATTTTCTTTTTTCTTGAGGTAGGCCTGTAGTGCTATGAACTTCCTTCTCAGGACTGCTTTCACTGTGTCCCATAGATTTTGTGTTGTAGTGTGTTCATTTTCATTGATTTCCAGGAAGTTTTTAATTTATTCCTTGATCTCTTTGGTAACCCATTCATTGTTTTATAACATGCTATTTAGCCTCCAAGTGTTTGAATGTTTTTGTGTGTTTTTGTTGTAATTTAGGTCTAGTTTCATGCCACTGTGATCCGAGAAGATGCTTGATATGATTTTAATTTGTTTGAATTTTTAGAAACTTCCTTTGTGTCCTAACTTGTGGTCTATCTTTGAGAATGTCCCATGTGCACTTGAGAAGAATGTATATTCTGCAGGTTTGGGGTGTAATGTTCTGAAAATATCAGTTAAGTCCAACTGATCTAGGTTGTCATTTAAGGACTTTATGTCCTTCTTAAGTTTTTGTCTGGAACATCTACCCAGTGGTGTCAGTGGCATGTTAAAGTCACCTACTATGATCGTATTGCTATTGATCTCTCTCTTGAAGATCTCCAGAAGTTTTTAAATATATTTTGGTTCTCCCATATTTGGTGCATATATTTTTACCAGGGTTATATCCACTTGTTGGATGGATCCTTTTAATATTATGTGGTGACCTTCCTTGTCTCTTATCATGGCCCTCGTTTTGAAGTCTAGCTTGTCAGATATGAGTATTGCTACACCAGCCTTTTTTTCATTTCCATTTGTTTGAAAATTTTTTTTCCATCCCTTCACTTTCATCCTGTGCGAGTCTTTTGTTGTGAGGTGAGTTTCTTGTAGACAGCATATATATGGGTCATGCTTTCTTATCCAATCAGCTACCCTATGTGTTTTGATTGGAGCATTTAAGCCATTTACATTTAAGGTTATTATTGATAGATAGTTATTAGTTGCCATTTTAATTTTATGCCTGTGTTCCCCCCCACCTCTCTCTCTCTCTCTCTCTCTCTCTCTCTCTCTCTCTCTCTCTCTCTCTCCTTCTTCTTCTTACAACTGTCCCTTCAGCATTTCTTGCAGTGCTGGTTTGGTGGTGGTAAATTCCTTTAGCTTTTTTTTTTTTTAATCTGGGAAGCTCTTTATTTCTCCTTCAATTTTGAATGATAGCCTTGCTGAATAGTGTAGTCTTGGATTCAGACCCTTGCCTTGCATTACTTTGTACACTTCATGCCACTCCCCTCTGGCCTGCAGTGTTTCTATTGAGAAATCAGCTGTCAGTCTAATGGGATCTCCATTGTAGGTAACTTTTTGTCTCTCTCTTGCTTCCTTTAAGATTCTTTCTTTGTCTTTAACGTTTGCCCATTTTATTATGATGTGTCTCGCTGTGGGTCTTTTGGGGTTCATCTTGCTTGAGACTCTCTGTGTTTCCTGGACTTCTGTGACTTTTTTCTTCACCAGTTTAGGGAATTTTTCTGTCATTATTTCTTCAAACAGGTTCTCTATTCCTTTCTCTGATTTTTCTCCTTCCGGTACACCTATAATGCGAATGTTATTAGGTTTTTTATTGTCCCACAGGTCCCTTAAACTCTCCTTCTGCTTTTAAATTTTTTTCCCTCATTTGCTGCTCTATTTGGGTGTTTTTTCTACCTTGCTTCTAAGTTGCTGATTCGGTCTCCAGCTTCTTCTAATCTACTATTGAACCCTTCTAAGGTATTTTTCGTAACAGCTATGTCATTCTTTATTTTCTCTTGATTTTTATGCATAGTTTGTGCCTCTTTTTTTAAGCTGAAGTAGTTCCCAGTGAACTCTCCATAATTCTTATTATGTTTCTTGTAGTTCTCACCAAATTTTTTGAGCACCCTTAAAATCATTGCTTTTAATTCTTTATCTGTCTAGTTGCTTTCTTCTTGTTTCTTGGGTCCTTTTCTGGTGATTCCTCTCTTTTTTTCATTTGGGTGTTGTTTTTTTGTCTCACTATTTTAACAATCTGGTAGTTCTAAGCCCGGTGAGGGATGCTGGAGTGTGTAGGCAGGTCGTTCCTCCCAGCCTGTTTTGGTGTATGGCACCTCTTGCCTACTGTGGGTCCTGGAGGATTGACACTTGGTGGCTGTTATTGGTCTGTTATGCAGGTCTTGGTTCCCCGAGACTTGCTGATGCTTGGGCTGGGGCACCGCTCCTGATCAATTTCTGCTGATGCTGCTGGGGATGGGTCTCAGCTGCCGATATGTGCTGCTGCTGCCTGGGGTTCGTGGGTCTGGCTGGTGCACTGCTGGGGTGCGTGGGTCCAGCTGGTGTCCTGTTGGGTTACCCTGCTGCCTGGTGGTGCTCAGCTCCTGATCAGTCGCTGCTGGAGATGAGTGTCAGCTCCCGATTCACACTGCTACTGTTGCTGTTCTTGCCAGTTGGTGCTCTCATGTCCCAATCCTTTACCTCTGTTGGGGGCTGAGGATGCTCCACACCTGGGACTTTGCTGCTGCTGGGGAGAGGAGCTCCACTCCAACTCCGCTGCTGCAGGTGTCAGGGCCTGGTCTCTGCTGCCCAAGCCCTGCTGCTTGGGCTGGTGCACCGCTCCTGAGCAGCCTTTGCTGATGCCACTGGGGATGGGTTTCAGCTGCCAATCTGAGCTGCTAGTGCCTGTTGGGGGTGGGGCTCTACTCCCTCCCAGTCACTGTTGCTGTGGGGGGAGGTGTCGGGCTCCGGAGCTGGTTTTAGTGCCACTGCGAGCCTGGGTGAGCCACCACCACCACCTCGAGCCTGGGCAAGCCGCCGCTGTTGGTGGTGGATCCCCGGCTCTCGGCTGGTTTCGGCTACTGCAGTAGGCACCTCGATAGCGCTGCTACTGTGTGCTGACTGTTGACACAGCTGAGTCTACTGGACCGATGGTGCAGGTGCTCTGGTGGACTCAGGTTGCTTGGCCTTCGCCGCTCCCTGTGTACTCCTCCCAGGGAAGACCTGGGATCTTACAAAATGGTGGGGCCTCCCAGCCATGCAGGGGAAAGTTTGCTGTTGTGCGGCTTACCATGGTAGCCGGCTGCTTTCCATCCACAGCACAGGAACCTTCTGCCCCGTGTCTCTGCAGTGCTCAAGGTTGGTCGTCCATACTCACATTCACTCACACTCTCTCTCACTCTCACACACTCACCCTTGCTCCAGTCCTGCCCACTGCCATCTTCGTTGAATCTGACTCAGGGACTGATGGAAGAGACACAGAGGGCAAGGTGTGGGAAAGGGGCGTGGAGCTTTCATGCCCTCTCCAGGTGCACCACTCTCCCCAAATCTCCATTTGTTCACTCGATTTGCTGATTTTTATAGAGACCGAAACGGGAAATATGTACCTCTTTGGGAGAGAAATTAATTATCCTATATCAGGCAAAACTTTGGGCCCAATGATCATTTTTTTTGTGAGGTCTTGAATCCTCTTTGTTGTTTTATTCCACATATTTACTACCTATAAGTAAAAGAAAATGTTCTTAGTTTTCACAAAATTATGTCAGTGGTAGCATCTTGAATCAGCCTAGCTAGAGTTGAGCCTAACTAATTATTTTTTAAGGAGTAAACTTTTGAGAATATCTTAAGTCAGGAAAGAAGAAAGCAAACATGTTGATTGGGCACCTACTATAGTGCCAAACACTGTGCTAGATGCTTTTCAATCTTACTAGGTGTGCAGCCTGAAACAAGTTACTACAGCTCTCTGGGCCTATATCTCATCTGCAAAATTGACTTCATCATCATCATCAACAGGATAAACACAGTAATAAAAATAAAAACAATAATAATAATCAATCTTGCATAGTACCTGCTCTGTTCCAGGACTCTGCTAGATGGTTTACATTTGTTCTTCATAAACATTTTATGAGGTATGGGACATTATCCTCAGTTTACAGATAAGGTAATTGAAGATTTCAGAGAAAGAACTTGCCAGAGTTTCTACAGCTAAGAAGTTATGAGAGTTGGGATTGGAAATCAAGTGTATGGCTCCAAATTTCCCACTGTTCACTGTGCTACACTGCCTCCCATACCTACAGCATGATGCTATAATAAGGCTTAATTGTGATCATAAGTGTGAAAATGTTTAAGAACTCAATAAATATTAGTTTCCCTTCATTTCCTTCCCCAACAACCTTGCCAACCTCTGATGTTCCAATGACCAAGGGTTCACAAGGAGGTTTAGAAAGCCTTTCCTTTGTGATTATCTTTATAAAAGGGCAGATGATATCCTATATAATGTATAATGAAATATTCCTGAGTCTGGTTGTTTCCACTTTTTAGGGACGTTACTGTGATATCAATTCAGGGCTTGTTTTAGGGAAATATTAATAAGAGGAAATAGTTGCTTGATTCTATCTGAAAATATCTTCATATCCTTATCTTTATTTGCCAAGAAAGAGGCACCTCCCCCACCCATGTGCACACATAATGCTGAATTTTAAAACTGATTTTATTACTTTTCAAAAGCTTTTAAATTAAGAGATGTACACTAATCTGATATTATTCATAATTCTTTACTAACAGGATGAATGAGCGTTAAGCAAGCTTATTTTATGTGATTTTTGGCAGGTGTCTAATAGCAGGGGTGAATTTCCTGGAGGCACACAGGCTAGCAATTGTTCCTAAGCAGCCTCACCTCCAAGGGAGGCATCAATTAACTAAGAAATTAGTATAAGACAAATGCAAATATAAATATCTAGATATATAAATCAAGGATAATAATTTGTTATGAGTATTGCTCTATTATTTTTATAACAGATAAGATTAGTTTCAAACATAGCCATTTTACTGAAAAGTAATTGTGAAAGAAAAGTCACCCATGCATAAAAAGGATATATGGTGAGGATCTATTACAAATCCCACAAGATAATGGACTCCTGATATACTACAGCTGATACAAACATTTCATTTCTCCCTTCTTAAACTGCCCTTTTGTGCATCTCTTTCTCTTAATATGGGTTTTGTTTGTTCGGTTGGTTGTTTTTCATGAGTACAACCTAAGCCTAAATCTCACATTATCGCCATCTGGTGGAAGAAATTTAAAATTTCGAATCAGTATTTACCAAAATTATTTGGAAGGAAAGTTTATCTGCCCTACATCCATCTAACCATCCATCCATGAATAATTTCATTTACTCATTTACGCATCAAATATTCATTTAGTGTCAACTATGTTTGAGATACTTTGCTAGGTGGATGAAGTTCATCTTGAAATAAATAGGCACACACGACTGTTAGTTACCCCTCTTTGCCCCAGGCTTCCTCCCACAGCTGCTCAAACAGCATTATCACTCTTAGGTTCAAGGAGTAGGCAGAAGCCCATATTTGAAAAATACATTTCTTAATTCTTATTGCAAGCACTTAGCAGTAGTATAAACTATTGTTTGCTTATATCTAAGTAGTTTGGATAACTGTTCCTACAAAAATCTTGAAAAATGAACTCTTAATCTCAAGGTTTGTGTTTATGTGGTAAAGATCACAGATGGCAGGTATAATTTTTAAAAAAATTTTTCTTTATTGATTTTAGAGAGAGAGGAAGGGAGAGGGAGAGAGAGAGAGACAGAAACATCGATGAGAGAGAACATCAATTGGCCACCTCCTGCATGCCCCCCACTGGAGATTTGGCCCACAACCTGGGCATGTTCCCTGACCGGGAATCGAACCAGCGACCTTTCCGTGCATGAGTCGACGTTCAACCACTGAGGCACACCAACCGGGCGGCAGGTGTAATTTTCTGTAGCAAGATCTTTAAAATGAAAATTTCAACAGCATTTGATTATCTGTAATGAATTTTCTGCTGTGAGCATGTTATACTTCTAGTTGTCACAATTTTCTAGCATAAAAATGTATAATGACTGTCCAGAAAGAACTTAGACTATAAGGGAAAACTAAGTTATTTAGCACCAATTTCAATTGACTCATGTCTTTCAGCCAGTATCATTTGTTCAC
The DNA here is from genome assembly GCA_030848825.1 of Tadarida brasiliensis. NCBI lineage: Eukaryota > Metazoa > Chordata > Mammalia > Chiroptera > Molossidae > Tadarida > Tadarida brasiliensis. The sequence continues at coordinate 51,640,445 of CM061280.1, read as the reverse complement.
GAAGACGTATATAGCATCTAAAACTAGGGTTGAATATCTATAGCACTTGTACCACTGCTCCCTTTACCTGTCACCTGGTACATATCCTTAGTCAAATCATGGTGCTCTTTCTTGTTGAGCCAAACTCAGCCTTACATCCTTATCAAGATAGCATTCCATGCAAGCATTGTCAATCAATTAGAGTTGGCAAGAGAGGTGGAGTCTATTTCCTATCTGTGGCCTGTTTGTCTTTGCCAAGTTCTGTGTTAAAATCTAAAGATATATAGATGAATAGGAAGCACTCTTTGTCCTCAAATAATTCAGAGTACAGTTGGGAAGGCAGATATACATTAGCAACAGTGATGCAATGTAATTGGTGTTACAATAGTGATATTTGTAAAGCACGTTGGGAATCTAGACACTGGAACGGTGTACCCTGCTTGGGGAATGATAACAATGGTTATAAGAGAAATACTTAACATTTATTAAGGACAGGCACTGGGTAAGGTACTTTAGATGAATAATGTTATTTAATATTTATAATAATGCTATGAGGTTGGGATCATTATTATCCCTGTTTTACAGATGAGTGAAGTGAAGCACAGAGATACTAAGTAACTTACCCAATATTACAGAGGTAGTAAGTAACAAGTGTGGGGTTAGAACACAGGCAATCTGAATTTAGAGCCCACTGCCAGAACTACAATGCAGAGATGCACAGCTCTGAATTCAGATCTCTAGTTCAAGAAAATGGTGTAAGTGTGTGTGTGTGTGTGTGTGTGTGTGTGTGTGCAGTTAGATCCTTCTATAGATGGTTCCTGAAGCAGGTAGTAGAAGAGATCATCCAGTGACAATATATACAGTTGGAAATAAAGAGAGCCAAATATGGTACCCTGAGACACACTGGAATTTGTAGTAGTAAGTAGAAGAAAAGAGGTGGTCTCAAAATAGCAGAGAAGAATAAAAAGGCAAGGGTATCTCCTAAGCCAAAGGAGGAGACTTTCCAGTTAGAAATTGTGACTAATATTGTCAAACACTTCAGAATCAACATGTAGAATGAAAATTGACAAAGGGACATAATAAAATAGGCAGTTTAGAAGGTCATTGCTGACTTTAGAGATTCTATATCTTGGCTGGACATTAAAATTACCAGTGCCAAGACTGCTCCTCAGACCAATTAAATCAGAATTTCCAAGGTTGGGTCCTAGCCATTTTTTAAATCTCCTCAGGGGATTCCAATGTGCATCAAAGATGGGGATTCACTGCCTTAGAGAAAGATGCCGAATCATAAGTATTTGAAGAATGAATGCAAGTGAACAGAATCTGGAATAAGGCTCTGTTGGCAAATGTTTCAGGATCTCAGGTAGAAGGAAAGGCTTTGAAGGGTTCAGGGCTTCCTCTGAGACAGAAAGTAAGTTCCCAAATGGAATGGCAAGAGTTGAAGTTCATGTCTTGGTGATCTCAATTTTCCTGGATAAAAAAGAGACAAGGTTACCTTCTGGAAGTGTGGATCCAGTCGAGAGCTTCAGAAGAGTAACAAGAGAGGCTTTTGACTGGGCCAAGATGGAGTTGTACACACATATATCTGGAGCTCAGGTGAGCCAGGGCTGATGACAGAAATGTAGGAGTATTCATGATAGCAAATATGATTGACCATTATGTGTCAAGTACTCTGCTGGACAGCTACACATATAGTTTACATTTAGTCATTATTATAACTCTATGATGTAGAGATATTCATCATGATCCCTGTTTTACAGTGTTACACAGCTCGAGTAAATTGCAGAGCTAAAATATAAATCCGTGACTCTCTGACTAATGCCTGTATTCTTTCCCCTACATAATTAGGTGCAGCTTAAGTGGATAATGTCCACATTGTGCTACGAGCTTTAAATATTCATTCTCATTTGGAAAATGTGGTTTCCAATCACAGTTCAGTGCCAAACTGAAATTGGAAATTCTATATTTTGGGGGTGCCACACTGTAACAGATTTAATGGGGATAGGATATATACTTTGTGTGTTAAAATTTATTCTTCTAACGTAAAAGGGACTCCAGACTCTCTTCCATATTGTTACCAGTGATCATTCTAAAACACAAATCAAATCACACCATTGTTCTGAAAATCTTTTAATGTCTCCTAATGCTCAGAGAAATGGTTCTTCACAGTGGGGTGCAGAGGAAGGGACATTACTAAATGCTTTGAGAATCTGATCAAAACTTTGAATCTTCTTTTCAGAAAAAAAAAAAACATGCACATATGCACAATATTGTCATATATTTCAAGGGGCTCAGGAAGTTCTTGAAGTTCTTCTGCATCACAAATGTGGACCATGGGTTAAGTTTTTCTGCTAAGGGAATTCCATCTTCTCTTAGTAATGCAACTTAGATCTTCCAAGATGTAGAACTAAAAGGAAAAGCTGTTGGGGGCGGGAGACCGCCACATAGTAAACCCATCCCCTGAATTTCAACTTGCCTTGGAGTTATGTCACCTTGATTTACTACTACTGTCATCAACTAGGAGGTTTTCCATGTGGTGCTAAACCCACATATGGTCTGGATTTTGTTTCTAACAAGGGAGGCAATATTTCTTTATGTAGACATTTATACAACACACCCCTACATACAAATGATATTTTCAAGTTATGCTGATGTGTACATAAGTTAAGAACCCAGTTTTGGAGAAGGGAAGGGAGCCAGATAGGTGGGAAAATGGAGGAAGGGTATTTCAGTGATGCAGTACAGAAGTTGCACTTTCAAGCATCCTCTTGAATGTCAGCATTTTTATAAAACTTCCCTTTTCCTCTTTAGTTAGCCACAATCACAATTTATCACTTGTTAGATACCAATTCATTATCAAATGATATGATTCACTAAAATTTGGTGGAAATAATTTAGGAAATAAGATTCTTAAAACTAATTTTGTGAAACAATACATGGTTACCACTAGTTGTAGACATATTTCAAAATTGTGGTTTTACCTTTGACCATCTCTCTCATGTTGATGGATATTCTTTATCCAGGAATAGCTAGGTCACTTTCTCATTACTTTTACTGTGCTGCTTCTGAGACTACATGGCCTTCTGCTCTCAGTCTGAAAATATCTCTTGCCTCTGTAACTCATTCCATTTCTACTGTTTATCCCTGAGCCTGCTTTGCTTAATACTATGTTTAACCCTTTAATGCTTCTTCCTAAGTCTAGATTAAAACCTACCCCATAGTATGGGGAACAATTCTAGTGTTCTCTTGTTAAATAACTCTTTACTCAGTAGAGTTGTGTGATTTCTTTTGAGGATCTATGTAATTTCAGAATAAAAAGACTGGCTCCTGGCTGAGTGTCACAGAGATGACTATGCCCTGGGAAACAAAACAGCTCTCTTCTGTTCCGTACATAATTTGATTCCTCTCTTTGAATTACTTCAGCTTCAGGGCAGGATCTAAGGAGGTATACAGTCCTGGGATTGTGAAGACTGGGGGAAAAAAGCTTTATTCCTTTCCTTTTAACTCCATAGGGAACATTTATTATATGGTTAACACAAGGCTAAGTCAGATAATTTGAATGACAAACACAATAGATAACATGGCTGAAGCAGGGAAACTGTTGAAGATTGATGAAAAAGGGAGGTGGTGAAATAGAGAAGGAAGCAGTTGTTAAATCTAAAAAATTTAATGGAGAGGCATAGATTTGGTTCAGTAGATAATAAGGGAACTCTGTGGGATATTAAAGTGTTTTAGTTCATAGAGGTGATTGAGACTACATCCACGTTACAAGTTGGTTTGGTTTTATTACAAAGATTGCAGCAAGATTCAGAATTGGCATTTCAAAATGTAGCTTTATATTCATGTGAGCAGTTGAAAGCAGTTTTAAATATCTGCAAAGGCACGACTATGAGGTATTGCCAACATGTCCTGTCAGGAAATCGTCCTGTTATGAAACTATTCTTCTGTTTTTTTGGTCATCTGTGATGCAGAACTAGCTCTATATATGAATAAGATCTATTTATTTTCAGCACTCTTCTTTCTCATTATAATTCTGCAAGGGTCTAGAGGTGACAGAAGATACATCTTGAATCCCCTGGAACCTTGGCAATATTCTCATTTGAAGCCTTTATACGAAAAGTTGAGGATCCTGCTGTTTGTCAGTATAAACTGAACCATATGCAGTGCTATTTTGGTGCCAATCATTCCTGTAACATGAATTATTTTATTTACTCTTATTACTCTTGGGTTTTTAACTGTTTGAGCAAATGACCTCTAGTGTCTTTTATGTCATATAACAAAGCAGTTAGAAAGGAGCTCAAAGCCAAAAAAAATTAATCAAGACAGGCCCAAACCTTTTATAGAATTTAAAGGTGTGAGTTAAGATTCATTTCTCTATCTTCAACTGAGACATTTATAAGGCTCCCCTACTAAAGTCCAATTATGTCTCCTCATTAATAGTTCAAGTCTAGAGTTTGAAAAACACTTTAAAAAATTAACACACTGATATACAACCAGGCTGAATGTTAACGTGTTTCAAATTAATCAATAAATATGGCCCTGAATCACCTTTGCAAATTGGCAAAAAGTAATATATAGTTTTGAAAAATGGGAGAGTCACAAGAAATCCAGAATTTTATTGTATGTTTATATGTATACATATACATATTTATTTAATATATTTTGTCCCCACCATCATTTATATATATATATAATTTATATCTTATAATTTTATATGTATAATTTATATACATGTATAATTATCTATATAATTTAAAGAAACAATGAGGTGGATCAATTTTTAATGGAATTGCTCTGTAAATTTTTTCCTATTGATTGCATTTTCTTAAACAAGACAGACTTGTATATAATAATGGAGAGGCACTACAAAAGAGAAGTTATGTGGAGCAGCATCTAAAATTCATACAGGGATGTCCTGCCTCCTGTTTCTCCTGCAGCCACCCATCCCACATGCTCTAAGCCCCATACATGTTTGGCAAGTGTTAGTGGCTGGCTAGCTATGTGTGCCTCAGTTTTTTCCCTCATACTCTTGCATAGATAGCAGTTAAACTGATTTCTGAAGCATCCTTAATGTAACACACAGCCAAGGCCAGCTCTCAGCATATTCTTTTCAATCCTCACTGTGATTGGTAGGGCCAGTGTATCAGGTCAATGGACCCTGGAACATGGTTCAGCATCATCTTGTGCACTGAAAGGTTACCAGTTAAATACCCAGTCAGAGCATATACCTGGGTTGCGGGTTCAATCCCCAGTCAGGGAATATCCAAATCGATGTTTCTCTTTCTCTCTCTCTCTGCATGTCCTCTGGTGAGGATTTAAAAAAAAGTTATACACAGATTTTCTACTGTGTGAAGGGTCAGCACACCTAACCCCCACGTTGTTCAAGGGTCAACTGTTTATATATTTTTTGCTTTTCATAGAAAAGTACTTGACAGTTTTAGTGTATGGTGCTTTGTTTGAATGGTTTATAGTCTTTACCATACCATAAAAACAAGTTTAGATAAAACGATTATGCAATTAAGTATAAGTTTAAAACCTTTTGCAGCTAGCAACAGTTAGCCTAAAATTCATTGACCAAAAGCTTCTTAAAATGTATATCCCTTTTTATTCCATGCCTTAGTTTGTAGAGTTGGATTTGGATGTGGAATTCATTTAAGCCTTTATATGTTATGCAGGATGATGTTACTCTGATCATTTACTTCCACTTTTATTGTACTAGACTATAGATATAGACACCATTGAAGAATGGACTCAATATAGAAATAAAGAAACTGGAAGCTTTGTATTGTTAAATATTTGTCTTATTCTTATGAAATACCAACTGCCAGTGGTGAGTGGAAAAGGAGATATTCCAATTAAATGAGGCTCCCTATTATTTAGATTTTTGTTAGTGGTTGTTATATTAATAAGATGATGTAAAATGTATATTTGTACCTCTTATTGGCACATATTTATATATTGTGAGATTAGTCTTTATGTTTCAATATAAAGTTTGGAGCTTATATTATTAGAATTATGCCTTCATACAAATACTGTGAAGTTCTGTCATCCTCAGATTTGTAATGTTATATGATATTCAGATTCAACAAAAGTGCCATCTGAAAGCTACCATTTTAACAGACTAAACAGACTCTCATAGTCATTCTCTTGGTAAAACACTTGAACTTTTGCTAAAATAACACTTTTTGAAAAAGCTTTAAAAAGGAACACAATTAGCAGTTTTTATTACTCAGGTTCCAAACCAAAGTTCAAAACACATAAAATCAAATAACAAGGCTGCCTAGGACCATCAGAGAACATGACTTTAGGCATGACCACACCAAACATACCCATCTACAAATTACATGAAATTTTATTCTATTTCATTCCTATCACCAAGCTTTGGTGGGGGGCGGGCTCGGGAAGAGGGTGTCAATGGGGGAAAAAGGGGATACATCTGTAACAAAAATTATTTAATTAATAATAATTAAAAAAAAGAAAAATACAAAAAATAAGTTGTCTTTGTTTTGATGTATTTGTTGGTGAATTATTCTGGGTGGTATAATAGAAAGAATACTGAACTAGCAGCAATGAGTTCAAACTGTTCTTTTACTTAATAGCATGGTGTCATCACAGAATAAGTGCTTAGTAAATATTTCCTGAAAGAGTGAATGAATGAATGAATGAATGAATGAATGAATGAATGAATGAATGGAATGGAATGGAATGGAATGGAATGAAGGCTTGGGCACCCCCTCCCCTCTAACCCTCTCAGGAGTTTCTTTCACCTTCCAACCTGCCTCAAACATGACTCCTGAGAAGCCATCAGCCCCTGTCTTAGAGCCTGCTTACTCTTCACTATCCCCACTGCAGCAATAAAACTCCTATCCTTCTGTTAAAAAACAACAAAAATCAATTTAAAAAAACCAAACCTGCCCCTCTGTGGGACATGCCATCCAGCTATACTTTACCAATCTTACAGGCACTGTTCCTCATTTCTTTAAAGATTTTGTACCTGATAATTTTTTTCCTGTTGATTCCAAATGTTGGTATAATCCTGAGTTCATTATACCAGTTTTCATTTGTGACTGAACCATTGTTATAAACTTATCTTTCCCTCTTCACCTGGCTAGGTCCCTCTCACCCTGCAAGTCTCCATCTAGACACTACTGGCTCTGGAAACCCTTCCTTGATCCTGTCTAGTCTTGACTGGATACCCCTCCTATATGCTTGTTCAGCACTGTGTACATACTCCTAACATAGTACCAATCACTCATAATTGTAATTGACTGTTAACTTTTTTTTCTCCAACTGAACTATAAATTTCCTCAGGGCAGGGACTGTGTGTTTTACTCTTAAAACTCTATCACATAGTAAATGTTCAAAAATATTTTTCCTTTAACAACATAACTTTTACAAGGTTTTGTTTTCTCTTATGTAAAGTGAACATACTATTTCCTTACTGTGGTACAGAGGGTCAACTGAGATTGTATACGTAAATCATTCTGAAAACTGCCAGGATACAAATATTATTCCCAGTTGTCAAATCCTTTCACAGGGCCTGCAACTCACAGAAGGCCAATTACAGCTATTTTCAGAGAGTGATTTCCTGCCAATCCTTAGGATGTAGGAAATTGTGTCACTGGAAATAACAAGAAAATAAATGAAGGAGAACTTAATGCATGGGAATAAAAGAGCATCCAATGTCTACAACAAATATGATTTCATTGAAGAGTGTAAATCTCCATGTACTTGCTCTGTGTTTAAGTATATATATGAGCAATATTGGAAATAGGCTTAACAAACATTTTAGCCCTGTTATGGTGAATATAATTGTAAGACCTTCAATTAAACTGCTGTATAACACCAAAGAATTGTTTCAAGTTCAAATCTTCTCGAGAATGTCCCTCCTAAAAATGACATGATTAATGCAGATAATAAAAGCTTTAAATCCTGAAAGAATATTGATGAAAATCAAATTCCTAACACCCATCATTTTCAGTATTGTAGTCATACATATTAACCAATTGAATTAGAAGAGTCTCACTATTCTGTAATCTGCCAAAAGCAGATTGGCTTTTGTTATATTGTAGGTCTTTGACAACTCCATCCAACTATGTTTTTAATTGATTTTTTAGAGAGATAGAAACATCAATGTGAGAGAGAAACATTGATTGGCTGCCTCCTGCCCGCCCCTTACTGGGGATTGAACCCGAAACTGAGGCATGTGCCCTGACCAGGAATTGAGCCAGGACCTCTCAGTCCATGGGATGATGGTCAATCCACTGAGCCACACCAGCCCGGCTGATTCTTCATCACCTTCTATTGCCTTCATGCCACAAACCCATTTGAAAGGTTTTTTGATCCAATGTCCTTTCAGTTAATATCATTGCATACCCATATTTCTTCAAAATTCTGTGCCTACTAATGAATCTTTTATGTTGGGAGTGCTCAAGAACTGTTAAAAATTGAACAAATTAATCTGATAATTGGTAGTATATGGGAGGCAAATTATATTGATGTTGTAGTTTTTAAAAATGGAAATATTGCTCTTTAGTTTATTATCCTGATTGCCTTCATAACTAAGCATTCACTGGATTATTTTATAATTTAGTTTACTCAGAGTGAGAATGGGAAAGTTTCTAATCTTCAAGGGGATTTTTTTTTCTCCCTTGAAAGGTTATGATAACTAGTTTAGTAGCACACAAAAAGCCCAAATCAATATTGCCATTGACTTTATCCACATAAGAGGCTTAACTTCATAGGTGACTTCTGAACAGCTGAAATAAAACAAAAATCAGTCTGGTAAGTTCCAAAATTTAAAATAAAGTTGAAAGCTGGTGCAGAAAAATACTTCTAGACTAAGAAAGACAGCAGGGTGGGACCTTGTAAACAATTATATTTCAGGAAATAAATGCTTGTGCGTTTCATTTTCAAGAATAATAAGAGCTATTTATTATATGTCAGACAGTGTGCTGAGCATGATTTCTCTTAACCTTTAAAACAACGCTATGACAATTAGACACATTTATACCCCTCAGTTTACAATTGATAAAATTGAGATTTAGAGGGGGAGGTTAATTTTCCCAAGATAACACATCTAGTGAATGGCCCAGTTGAGACATTTTTATGGCTGCTAGACACTAAAGGTCATGCTCTTACTCTGTATAAAATTATGTGTGTGTGTGTATAATCTAATTTATCAGATATAGTATTTGATGTTCAAGTGGGTCTTAAATGGAAGATGATGCTCCTTACCAACTATTAGAAATATCTGTATGATTTTCCTAGACATAAGGAAGTACCCTGAGACTTCTGCACTTTTATAATAAAAATCCACTTTGATTAACATCAGGCCAGTATCGCTTGCAAGATGGTGGCTGTACAAGAATAAAATGTATGCTGTGGCTATAGCACAGTGTTCTTTTCTTTGTCAGGATAGCTATTTAGGATGAAGATCAAATCTTGATCTTGCCCTGGCCGATTTGGCTCAGTGGATGGAGCATCGGCCTGCAGACCAAAGGGTCATGGGTTTGATTCCAGGTCACGGGCACATGCCTCAGTTTAGGGTCAATACCCAGCCTCGGACAAGGTCATATGGGAGGCAGCCAAAAGACGTGTCTCTCTTACATCTATGTTTCTCTCTCCTTCCCTCCCTTCCATTCTATCTAAAAAATAAAATAAAACATCAATGGAAAAATATCCTTGGGTGAGGATTAACAACAACAAAAATCTTGATCTTTTTCTTTCTAATGTTATGCACTTACTGGCTAAATTAACTAAGCCAGAGTTAATTTACTCATTGATAACCTATTTATTCTAAGGCCTTCAGTTTAATAGCCTTTCTTCTTTTGTAATTCATACCATCTGACTTCTGTTTTCTCCTTTCCTCTACTTCATTAAAGTGGTCTGTCAATATTCAACTATTGACTATTGACAGGTGTTTTTCAGTGTCTGATTGTTGCATCATGGTCTTTATTTCATTTTCTAGTAATATCTACAGGAAATCCAGCATTTAGGTTAACAATTTTTCTAATGTCTAAGCCTTAATGTTCCTTGACATCCTTAGCAAATGCTCCTGTCAAGATCATCAAGGCCACTCGGCTGGTGTGGCTCAGTGGTTGAGCATCGACCCATGAACCAAAAGGTCACCGATTCAATTCGTGGTCAGGGCACATGCCCAGGTTGTGGGACCAATCCCCAGTGGGGGGCATGTAGGAGGCAGCCAGTTGATGTTCTCTCTCATCGATGTTTCTATCTCTCTCTCCCTCTCCCTTCCTCTCTTTCTAAAAATCTATAAAGAAAAAGAGAGAGAGAGATCACTAAGGCCTCCACTTTGCTAAATTCAATAGTCAAGTCTTAGTTGTCATGTTGACCTTCCAGCAGCTTTTGACACTATTGATCGCTTCTTCTACTTCACTTGATTTTCAGAATATTATATTCTTCTGAGTCTCCTGCTATCCCACTGACCATTACTTTTGAAACATTCTATGATTCTTTGTTGATCTCATTATCTTCCCAACCATGAAACATTGGAAGGCCTGAGGACCCAGGCTGAGGACTTCTCTTATCTTTGATAAACTTAATCCCTTGGTCATATGATCTCGTCTCATGATGTTAATACCATTTATACGCTGAACAATATTTCCAGCTCTAGCTCGGACCTGTCCCCTCAAATTCAGATTCATATATCCAACTGGCTATTTTTTATCTCCACTTGGATGGCTGATAAGTATCTCAGACTTAACATATCAGTATTAGACACCTCTTGTTCTCTAGATGACATTCTCTCATTTTACCTTTTTATTCCAGCTATTTTTGCAATTACCAGCTACTTGTGCATGTACACTAACAACACCTCTTCTCAGCTACACCAGATATCTTTCATTTCCTGCCTTTTCTGCTACCTCTATGTGGAATGCCTGTAGAAACCCACTCGATTGTTCTGAGGAATGTGCAAACCTGGAAGTGTGAGAGAGTTAATAAACCATGGGACAACTCTTGACCTGTAAGAGATAGAAAACCAGTCATGAAGACCTCCCTCTTCTGAGTTCAAACAGACAATCTTCCAGGCATTTTACAAGCTCCTCAGAGGGTTCTCAGTAAGATTAAGCTTCAGTTGCCCATAGTTGTGACCACTTAAAAATTCAACCTTGGATTGACTTTCCTTACTTCTCTATTTCATTTTACTGGTCCTCCATTCCTATTTTTGGAATCACATCCCTAGCTTCATTCCCTGCATATAGTCCCTTGTCCCAGATTCTGCTTTTTGAGAAACTAGACTGAGACATTTTTCAAAACCAAGCTCCTGATCCTCACTCTAAAACTTGCTCCTCCTTCATCCTTCTCCATCTCAGATTATGGCAAATCTTCTTTTCAGGTCCCCTTATCAAAAGTCTAGGTGTAATCCATAACCTTGTCCATTTTATCAGCAATCCTGTAGTCTCTATCTTTAACATATATTCAGAATCTAATTAATTCATCCCACTTTCTCTGCTGCTACCCTGGTCCAAGCCACTATCATTTCTCATTGATTTTTGCAGTAGTTCTCTAATCTTTCTTCCTGCTTCTTTCTGCCCTTGCACTCCTGCAATTTATTCTCAATACAATAGCCAGAATGATACTTTTAAAACCTAAACCAAATCATCCTCACCTCTCCTCCCATAATCAGAACCTGCATTGGCTTCCCATCTCTCTCAGAACACAGGAATCTACATAATGTGGTCCCCCTTTACACTGTGACCTCATCTCCTACTACTAACTCCTTCATTTGTCTTGCTAAAACCACATTGTTTCCCAAACAATACAGACATATTTCTGCCCCAGGGGCTTTGCAAACTATTCTCTCTGCCTGGAATGTTCCTCACTTTGACATCTACCAGGTTTGGTCTCTCACCTGATACAGGTTCTTACAAATACCATCTTTTCAGTGAGCCATTCCCAGACTATACTTTGAAAATGACAATCCTCTCCATCCATGCTCCTTTTCTGCCTTTTTTTACTCCAAAATTCTTATCACTTAGGTGATGTAAGTAAAACTTATTGTCCAAACTGGGACATTTTTCAGAGTGAAGGAGTGCACTAGGAATAATCACACTAGTACCACAGGTATAAGCCAGGACGGTCTTGAGACATTATGCTTACCCTACCTACCATCAGACACTATTTTACTTATTTTTATTTATACTTTATATACTTCTTTTGACTTATACTTTATATATAAAAATATACAAAGTATAAATATTTACACTTTATACATTATTATTTTGTATATTTTTATACCATCTGACTCTATTTTACTTATTTTTATTTATTTTTTTCTTCATTGATTTTAGAGAGAGAGGAAGTGAGAGGGAAAGAGAGATAGAAACATCAAAGAGAGAGAACATCAACTGGCTGACTCCTACATGCCCCCACTGGGGATTGGTGCCACAACCTGGGCATGTGCCCTGACCAGGAATTGAACTGGCAACCTCTTGGTGCATGGGTTGACCCTCAACCACTGAGCCACACTGGCTGGGCTATTTTACTTATTTTTATTTATATTTTATATATTTACTTATAATTACTATATATGTAATATATATTTAATATTCTGTAGTTTATATTTATTTGTACTTATTACTATGTTTTTATTTTATTCGTTTATTTTCTATCTCCTTACAAAAATCAAGTTCTATGAGAGTAGGGATTCTTGTCTGTTTTGTTCTCTGCTAAATCCCAGTATTTAGAACAGTGCCTGGAACATATTAGGCATCTGACAAATATTTACTGAATTAATGCAAATCCACTAGAATAGTGTCTGGCACATAATTAGCTCTCAATGAATATTAGCAATGTTATCAATGATTATTATTATTATTATTATTAGCAATGTTATCAGTGCTTAATTCTCTTTTTACTGATTAATTGTGTAGAATTATACTTCTGGCAGTTGACAAAGGGACTTACATGGCTTGCTTCAATACCACTCAAGACATACATAAATAATCAAACAGAGTGATTGATTTAGCTCTAACTCAGAATGGCATTTCTTGGGTGGTTTTGTTCTGTTTTAATTACTCCTCAGTAATATTTGTATAGGCTACCTGCATAGAGATGCTTGCAACTGCCAAATAATTTTTATTGAAATGGTCTGCTCACTCCTCTAGTTTTTTAATCAAGATGCCTCATAGTTGAGTGACTTACAATCCTTTGTGATTTATGACATCCTAATGAATTGTTCTTTGTACAGCAGGATAGATAAAAAGATTAGCTGGTAAAACCTTGAAGTTTGTACTTTAATACGTTGGATTAACTTATTTGAAGTCCAGTTGTGAACATTTTTTAAAGAATACTTAAACGTCTAATTGTAATAACAAGTAGCATATCTCTTGTAGACTTGATCCAGTTGGATATTATGGCTAAAAATATCTTAGAAGAGTGATTTTTCGTTCTTTCAATAGAATTCTGGAAATGCAAATTTAGATAATTGTAATGATCAATCATTTACTGGTATGTTAATCTCTTAATGCATTCAATTTATCAGCTACAGCTTTCTTTTCTAATTCTAAAGAAGCAGTGCTTAATTCTCTTTTTACTGATTAATTGTGTAGAATTATACTTCTGGCAGTTGACAAAGGGACTTACATGGCTTGCTTCAATACCACTCAAGACATACATAAATAATAAAAGTAAACAATTCATGAGAAGTGGAAACATAATTAACAGCAATCTTATGAATGTTTGTCTCCTCTTGCAAAAATCCTCATAAGCTATGTCATGAGCTTCCGGTTTTCTTTGGATGAGAAGTACTTGTTAGCTAATCAATATGTAATTCTAAATGTTCCTTAAAGGTTACAAAATTGACATTAGCTAATTAGATAATTCAATTATACAAGCGTTTATGGAGCATTTACTATTCAAAGAATTTCCTTTTGGTCACAGACACAAATTAAATACAGCAGCATCCCTTTATAAAGCTGATGTTTGGAAGCATAAATGGTAGGTTTTTAATTTTGGCTTCGTCCTACTGAGCCTTTATAGTTTAAGTCACAGGATTTTCTCTATAGTACACCTGTGTTATAACAGGATTGTGCTTTATTGAGATAGAATGGTTGTAATGAAAATTCACTTGATATGTTCTTTCATTTTAATACTGACTTTCATGCTGAGAAGCCTTGTCTTTGAACCATTTGTGCAGATAGTGTCCCTTATTCCCATTTGTCCCCTGTTTGATTGCCTCTACTATATTGTCTACTGGAAAAATCACATCATTGGGTCAAGACACATGTTTTCAATTTTTCTTCATTCACTCATTGAATGACCTTAGGTCTTCTTTCAACTGCCTTTACTAGTGTATTAATAGTCACTTGGGGTCTTGTGGCACAGTTAATCAAAGTCCTAAAAATAATATGAAAGGTGCAGCCCTCCTTCTGCCCTGAGAGAGAACTTTTGAACCAAAGAAAAAGAGTAAAGTGGAAAGGGAAATTTGCTAAGATAATCAACATATCTCTGTGTGATTATTTCTTTTTTTGACACTGCCCTGTCTGATCCTCCTTAGTCTCCTGAAACTGAAATACTGTACTCATTTCTGAGATTCTTCTTTATAATTCTTCATTTGAAGAACAGACCTTAGAAAATGACAAGACTGACATCTATTTGAAATAAAAATATTAAAACTGGTGATATTTCTTTATGTTGCCTGAGTTGAGGTACAAGAGTACAGAAATGGCTTCTAATATATGCTAATCATAAAATAATGGGCTTGATCTGCACGTAGATATGTCTCAGAAGAAGTGATTGATTTCTAGCAATATCCAAATTGTAAGAGAAAGTCAGGTAAGAATTTAATTCTCCTCTAAATTACATTGCCATCTCTTTTTTTCCCTCTGTTTTTACCCCTCTGTCCAATGTTATTACCAGTAGTCAGTGACTTCCTGTTGCCATTAATAGACTTCTACTTAGTTCATTACAGCCTTATCAAAATAACTCTAAAAAAGTCAAAGTTACATTTTTGACCTATTTATAGTGAGCTCAGTGGGGCAAAAATGTACAGTCTTCAAGGTGGACTTTAATGTGCTTTAAGTACATTCTTTTACATTGGGGAGAATTTAATAATCTGTTGGCAAAGAGTAAAGAAACATTGGCCCGGCCGGTGTGGCTCTGGTTGAGCATCGGCCTATGCACCAAGAGGTCACCGGTTTGATTCCCGGTCAGGGCACATGCCCAGGTTGTGGGCCTGATCCCCAGTGGGGGGCATGTAGGAGGCGGCCAGTTGATGTTCTCTCTCATAGATGTTTAGATTTCTCCCTCTCCCTTCCTCTCTCTCCAAAATCAATAAAGAAAAATTATTTAAAAAAAAAGAAGAAGAAAGAAACATTTGGAAGTTACCAGTTAGGAAGACATTGCAATGATCTACAGAAGGAGATGATGACTGGCTTCACTTACCATTGAATGTCTGAATAAAGAAAAGGAGACATACATAAGAGGAAATTTAGAATTGGCAGGATTTAATGGCCAGCTGGATGTGGATGATGAAGGAGAGACAGGAATGTGAAGGAATGATGGTTTCATCTTTGGTAAGTCAGTGAAGAGGGGTGCTAGCAATCAAGGTAGGAGAGCAAGAAAGGCAGAGTTTTAGATTTATAAAAATGTTCTCTTTTGAACATAACTTTGCAGTGATTGAAGGTTTTCCAGGTAGAAATATCTAGTATGAAGTTAGATATATAAATTTGGAATAGTTGTGCTAGAAAATGAATTTAGGAGTTGTTGATGTATAACTAATACATGAGATTGGATGTGATCACACGGTAAGAACACATATAGTAAGAACACAGAAAAAATAAAATAATGGGAAAAATCATGGTGCACACTAACATTTAAAGGACTGGCAGGAAGAGGAGCCCAGGAAAAATGCTGATTAGTTAGAGAACTAGATGGAAAATCAAGACAATGTAATATTACAAAAGTCAAGAAAGAACAAATAATCTAGAAAAGAAGTTAACAGGACTTCCGGTCAAGATGGCGGCGTAGGTAAACGCGGTATCGCGTCCTCCCACAACCACATCAAAGTTACAACTAAACTACAGAACAACCATCATTCAAAACCACCTGAAATCAAGCTGAACGGAAGTCCTACAACTACGAAATTAAAGAAGAAGCTTCATCGAGACTGGTAGGAGGGCGGAGGCGCGACGGGCTGGTCCCACACCCACGTGTGCCGGATAAAAATTAGGAGGACACCTCGGCTGGGAAGGTCCTCCCTGAAGACTGAGGGGTCCCCGTCCCACACCAGGAGCCCAGCTCAGGGTTCCAGTGCCAGGAAGAGAAGTCCCCATAACTTCTGGCTGGAAAAACCAGCGGGAACTGAGGCTGAGGCGGCTGGAGCCCCCGGCAGCTCCTCTTAAAGGGCCCGCGCACAGACTTACTGGGACTCGCACCCTCCAGGCTCCAGCGTGCGGGAAGGAGCCTGAAAGGCACCAGAGTCATATGGGGAAGAACTGAACTGTTTGGCATTGGAGCGAGGGCTGGAGAGGCAGCTTTCTCCTGGACAGACGTGCTGTCAGAGGCCTTTGTTCCTTTGGTGAGCCCTTCCCTGGGCAGGCAGATGCCGCCATATCTGGGACTCCAGCAACCTGGCTCACACTGTTGGCCCCGCCCTGGTGATTCCCTGAGGCCCCGCCCCACCCAACTTTCAGGCCCACCCAAGCTGTTGCCAGTTGCTTTACCATAGGATTGGCCTGTCTTGGATCCTGCTTCAGCTTTTCCTAAATTCTTTCAAACAAGCAGCATCTGGTCTCAGCTAGCCCCATACCTCTCGCTAAGTAATACATAGAAACAAACACAGGGAGGCAGCCAAAATGAGGAGACAAAGAAACAGGTCCCAAATGAAAGAACAGAACAAAACTCCAGGAAAAGAACTAAGTGAAATGGATTTAAGCAACCTAACAGGTGCTGAGTTCAAAACACTGCTTAGAAGGATGCTCAATGGACTTAGTGAGAACCTCAGTGAACTTAAAGAGGGCCTCAAGAGCATAAAAAAGGAACAGTCAGAAATGAAGGAGGCACTAACTGAAATAAAGAATAGTTTACACAGATTCAATAGTAGAGTTGGTAAAGCCAAGAAGCAAACCATCGATTTGGAATATAAGGAAGCAAAAAACACCCAATCAGAACAGCAAAAAGAAAAAAGAATCAAAAGAAATGAGGATAGTGTAAGGAGCCTCTGGGACAACTTCAAGCGTGCCAACATTCGCATCTTGGGGGTGCCAGAAGGAGAAGAGAGAGAACAAGAACTCAAAAACCTATTTGAAACAATAATGGCAGAAAACTTTCCTAACTTGGTGAAGGAAACAGACGTACAAGTCCAGGAAGCACAGAGAGTCCCAAACAAGATGAATCCCAAGAGGCCCACACCAAGACACATCATCATCAAAATGCAAAAGGTTCAAGACAAAGAGAGAATCTTAAAAGCAGCAAGAGAAAAGCACTTAGTTACCTACAAGGGGGTTCCCATAAGACTGTCAGCTGATTTCTCAAAAGAAACTTTGCAGGCCAGAAGGGAGTGGCAGGAAATATTCAGGGTGATGAAAAGCAAGAACCTATAACCAAGATTACTCTATCCTGCAAAGCTGTCATTTAGAATAGATGGCCATATAAAGAGTTTCCCAGACAAGGAAAAGTTAAAGGAGTTCATCACCACCAAACCATTATTATATGAAACGTTGAAGGGTCTTCTTGAAGAAAAAGATAAAAAAAATGAACAAACAAAATGGCAATAAATACATATCTATCAACAACTGAATCTACAAACAAAATGAACAAGCAGAACAGAAACATTCTCATAGATACAGAGAACTTTTGTTGGGTACCAGATGGGAGGGGGCTGGGGGAGGGGTGAAAAGGTAAAGGGATTAAGAAGTACAAATTGTTAGATTGACAAACCTCAAAGGGAAGGGGGGTTCGGGGGGGTGGGAAGAAATAAACCAAAGAACTTATATGTATATATGCATAACCAATGGACACAGACAACAGTGTGGGGAAAAGCAGGAAGGGGGCAGGAATGGGGAGGAGGGGGCAATGGGGGAAAAATGAGGAACATCTGTAATGCATTCAACAATAAAGATAAGTTAAAAAAAAAAAGAAAAGAAAAGAAGTTAACAGTATCATGTAAGAGGGAAGCTCTCGTGAAGACTGTGAAATCTTTACCGTATTTGGCAATTAGGAATCCAAGAGAGTTTTTAATGTGATAGTCAACGCAGAAGGAGGATTCTAGTGGGTTGAGGAATGAGTAGATAGGAAATAATTGGAGACATTAAGCATAAGCTTTTAATATGCTTGGCTGAGAAGGGATGGAGTGATCAAGGAAAGAGGCAGTAGCTTGAGGAGAACACAGGTTCCAGGAAGGAATTTTGTTGTCTTGCCTATTTTAAGAATTTAAAAGAAAAAAATGACTTGAATATGTAGGCTGATCTAGCCCTGTACCTCTGACAGTGGCCATGAATCAATATTTGAAGTATGAATGAATAGAATCCTTATTCAATGAGGGAAAAGTACTAATGAATAAAGAAAAATTTAAGTGATAAGAAAGAGAAATAATATGTGATGGGCAAGGTCCTAGAGAAAGCTTAAAGGGATGAGATCCAGAATCCAGATGGAAGGTTTAGTCTCCAAAACATGAGAAAAAGAGGGATAATTGAAGTAGTTCATGATGTCTTATAACATCTGTTTTCTATGATACGTAGGAGACATGTCATTGGCCAAGATTCAGTGAGAGAGGGTTGTGAGTAGAATAAGAAAATTAGCGGAGTTAACAATCAAAAGATAGATCCAAGTAGGAACAAATACACTAAGTGGTATTAGGGTTGCAAGGAAGGTTAACATGTAAATTTGGATCTTGATTGTAAGTGACAGAAAGTCAGCTCTAACTTAAGCAAAAAGGGGAAATTTATTGGCTCAGGGAGTTTTAGAAAAGAAAAATGTTTTGCATATCAAACTTCAGAGAGGGAAGAGGTATGACTGACATCAGAAGCAACTAGAGCTAGTGAATCAAATATTATCAGCATGGTCTAAATCTTTCTAGTGGTCTTTATACTTAAGCTTCATTTTCTTTTATGAAAGGCTTTCTCTGCAGAGTGAGAAATGTGGCTGATAAGGGTTCATGAGCTTCTCCTCTTAGAGTTCTAGGCACCCTGAAAGAGCAGGATTCTATTCTATGAGCCCCATGTCCTAAAATACTAAGCAAGGACTGATTGTCCTTGTTTGGTTCAGTTGCCTACTCCTGGATCCATCAGTCTTGACCAGGAGTGGGATCTGTGAAATGTACCTTGATTGATAAAGCTTGGATCAAATGCTCACACAGGAACTGGTCATTGGTGACAATTTATTACATCATTCAACAAATATTTCTTGGGTACTTAAAGTGTGCCAGGTCTTGTTGTAAGTGTTGGTGACATAGTGGTGAAAAACACAGATATGGTCCCTAATTTGGGGAGCTGCATTCTAGTAAAGGGAGATGGGTAATAAATAAAGAAGGTATTTCTAGCTATTGATATATTCTCTAAAGAAAGTAAAATAGGTTTATAATAAAGAGTAACTACTGGTAGGGTCTACTTCAGACTGGATGGTCAGGGAAGTCTGAATAGTTGACACCTAGATCATAAGAAGTCAGCTTCTTGAAGAGTTGGGTGAAGATTATTCAGGCAGAGAGAAGAACAAGTACAAAAGCGCTGAGCAGAGAATGAGCTTGGCATATTTCATTAAGAGAATGCAAGACTTTCTTTTAATTTCTGTGGTTGGACCTTAGTGAGTAGAGTTGTTTGAAATAACGTCAGGGAGGTAGGCAAGAGCCGGATCACTACAGGACCTTGTAGGTCACAATAAGGAATGGCCTGTTGGGTTGGTCTACTTAAACCAAATGACTGTTCTTATAGTAACCATTTGGACAGAGGGTGATATTTCTAGGAAAGTGATATTAAGCAGAGTAATGAGCAGTTTCTTATCAGTCCATGTGCAAGAACAATGGAAACCTACATAAAATATCTTCCAGAATTGACAGGGCAGGTCAAGTGGAAAGATGAGGGAGACAGGAAAGGTAGTATTGCTGAGAGACTAGTTGAAATGAGTGCTCCTGGTTTAAAGGCTACCAGAGAGAAATACTGAAGTTAGGATGGGACTGGTAGACTGAAAGAATTAGAAAGAGGTCATCAGCCTTGTGGTCTTTGTAAAGGTTGAAGAGCAGATTTTATGGCCATGAAAATGTCCATTGGTACAAAGGTAGAATATCATCATCAGAGTGAGATTTCCTAGTTAAAGGTATTGTAATGAATGCCCTTTCCTGTTCAGATGAATACTTATTTTGATATATTTACATATATCCCACCTAAGTCCATGAATACCATGTTAAAATACCTAGTTTCCAGGAACTTGCTAATGTATCTTCAAAATACCCTCTCTTTCCCCCCCTCCATTTTTAAATTGTAATCTTTCCCATTATTAAACACTGGCTTTTTTTCCCAGGGGTGGCACTGAAAAAGAAAATCAATGACATATCTAGCCAGTCGCCTTGGACTGAATGAGCATTCAAATAGGCTCTAAGGGCTAAGTACAGATGGTGGTTTATTATGCATACGACTTCTACAGAATGCCTTCATTTGAGCACTGATTATATATATATTTACTTACTAGAATGCTGCAGTTTTGCAGTTTAGCTAGGAATCTATGGAACAGTTATGTTCACTAAGAAATCTACAAATGTACTTTCTACCTTTTTCAGTAATTCTACAAACTCTTAGTTTGTAGTCTTCTGTTTGAAGAAAAGATATTTCAAAAATTGCTTTTCCATTACCATATTTCTCACTATTGTCATCCCTATGCAATTCCCATTTCAGAACCAATTCAAATTTATTAAACCATGGTCCTCTCCTGACTTGTAAACAGATAGAGTTGCTAGAGGCAAATCATTTCCTTTGGCCATTGTGAAAGCTAAAATTGTGGTAGTCATCTACACATATCAGAGGTATGCTCATTGTAAAGATCTTTTTTTAAGGCAATGTTTATGTGACACTGAAACAACCAATTGAAAGTTGAACAGTTTACATAAAGCAGATACTTGACATCTCATAAGCAGAAAAACAATGCAGGTACTCCTAAATTTCTTTTTCTCATTGAAAACAGTTTGAATAACCAGAGTTTGTCCTTATAATTTGAACTTCAGTTGAAATTGTAAAGATGTTATTACCTTTAGGAAGAAAAAATTCAAATCCTGCTTTTTCTCTGTGGCCAAATAGTACATCATTGTTGTGCTGTTTTGGAGATGGCACCCATGTCCAACCATTTATGGGTTTATATTGTATATGTGTTTTATGATATTATGGAGAATGGGTTGTAACAGTTTACAAGTGAAATTAAATTATGCTTTTCTTTGTACTAACATATATGAAGTTACATTGCAATGTATTTTCTTTAGTATTTTGGCTAAATTTCAGTGAAAAAAAATGTTAATCATTTTAATAGAAACACTGCAGACTGCTCACTTTTTAATGCAAACAATATACAGTCAAGATTAATAGTAGCTATAAATAAAAAGAAGTGGTGATAGTATTGATAAAAATCAGCTCAGCAATGAAAATGAGGAAGTTCAATAACAAATAATATACTGCAATGACATAGCCCATCGAGTTGTTATATGAGGCAGCATGAATAATAGCCCTGCAATATTTATGTGCCTTGCAGTATAATCAGCATCTTAGATGATAAGGTACTAGAAGAGATAAACAAACTTAGTTTGTATGGTGCTGAACTTAGTACTACCCCCAAATTAAATGTGAATATTCATTTGATGCTGCATGATAGTGTTTCTCCTAATGTGATTGTGCCCATCATCATTGACTAACTTTCCAATTCTCATTAAGGTTTTTCTTTTGTATCTATATTTTCTCTGTCCTTCCTCAGGGAATTTCTTCATTTGAATCTTACTGTGTTTCATAATGGAAAAGATCATGGTCTATGTCTGTTAACATAGGGAGAAGCATTGACATGAACATTATTTATTTGCTGAGCATTGCAACAGGGCACTTTTGGAGCAATGAAAGCAAAATAAAATCTGTGGACACTATTCCCCATATATAAAGTCTAGACAGGAAGAATAAGTATATACCATGGAGGAGTTTAAAGGCTCTTAAGTATAACTTACCAAAAGATAAAAATAAACTGATAGTTCCATTTTTAATTGGACCCATCCATTTATGAGGGCATTGTTTCTATATACAGACTATCATAGTTATTATTGATGAATGTTTTTAAATGGTTTTTGCCCATATTTATGGGTGAAGTGTCAAATCATTATATCACATTTTAAGAATCACGACTAGCCACTAGAGATCTATTTATTGAGTGCGCTCCTCCCACATGATTAACCATAGTTTGGTTTTGCACCAAACACAGCTTTATCATTATTTGCGCTCTCAATCAGTATCTATTATGCATTTTCTTAGCATTCTATTCAAAAATATATAGAGACACAGACCACCTATTCTGTACCAGGTGACTTACTACATGTTGAATATTGTGGTAAGTGAAACAAATGTAGACTTTATGCCTTCATTAAGCTTATGGTCTCCTATGGGGAGATAGACAGACAGTAAATGGTGCTATGAAGGTAACCAAGAGAGTGCACTGTTAGAAGATAACATGATAAATCTAGGGATCTGCTTCCTGTGTTCAGGGAAGATGTATTTGAAGAAGTATTCTATAAACTGAGATAAGAAGAATAAGAAAGAGCGAAGCACATGGAAAAGACAGAGACAGAGCATTAGCATTCCAAGCAGGGGAATACCACATGCAAAGTTTGTAAGGCATGAAAAAGTTTGGTATGTTTCAGTAACTTTAAGGAGACCAATGTGTCTCTGATGCAGTGGGATAGCTGGGGAGAAAGGAAGAGACTAGACATAGGGTTCTGTAGGCCATGCTAAAGATTTTAGTCTTTCTCTTAAGGATAATTTGAAGATATTTATGAGTTTTAATCAGGGATAGAGTGGGGTTTACATATTTCAAAGACTACTTTGGCTATTGTTCGGATAATGAATGGAGAATATAAAAAAGAACAGCAATAAATTATAATGTTATTGCAGAGGCCTATGCAAGAGATGAGGCTACAGGGAAGTGGACTAAATTGAGATATATTTTGGAGATACAACCTATAGGGCTTTCTGTTTTGGGTTAAATTTGAGTGGAGAGGGAAAGGGAAGAAACAAGAAAGAGTCTTTTTTCTGGCTGGAACAACTGATAAGGGGACGACTGAGAAAGGAATGGGTTTCAGGCTATAAATCAAGCATTCTGTTTTAGACATTTTCATTTTGAGATACCCATTAGATATCTAAGAATGTAAATAGGTAGTTTCATTTACTAATCAATGATGTAGCAAGTTCAGAAATTTCTACAGTAAAAATAATCTACAAGAATGGTTTGATTGTCATGCTTTAGTTAATTCAGCAAACATTTGTTGAGTCTCTGCTATGTGGCAGGTATTGTGCTAAACACTCGAATACAAGTCATAGTCACTGCCAATAAGGAACTTACTATAATATAATGGGGAGACTGAGAAAACATGGATAATTTAAAATCCAGTGTGATAAGAACAGTAGGAGGAACATCTAACTCAAATAAGGGGTTGGAAGGGTCAGGGAAAGATTCCTGGAAGATAGGATATTTGAATTAAGTTCAAAAGTAAAATCTAGCCAGGAACAGAAGAGCAAAAGGCATTCCAGACTATCTTTATTAGAAAAAAATTGTATCAACAATTCACTTAAGACAAGTTTACAATGGAACATTTTAATGTTTTTCTGAGCACAGAATATTTTTATGACTGTACATTATGACTATTGAATATGTCCATAATATTAGAATCATAGCTGTTAGAAATCATCTGGTATAGTCACCTAGTTTTACAGATAGGGAATTAGACTCCAAAAGAAGCGACCTGTCCAAATAATAAATTCCACCGTTACTTTTTCTTTTTCAAATATTCTAAGTATACTGTGAATGTGCAGTCTAAATGGTGCTCCAAAGCATTAATTTCCTCTTCTGAATTGCCCACCTATTATAAGAGAGTATTTTATTCCCAGAGAGTTTACATTGCCCCTGATTCTTCTCAGTTATTATTTCCCTGTTAATCACAATCGAATGATGTGAGGCTATCCTTCAATAAGTGGCATCTGCAATTAAATAGCCTGTTTCACATTATAGGGTGACATTGAATATATAATCTTTTAAAAGAACCATTGTGGTCACATTTTCTTTACCTCCTAAGTCATTTATAAGTCCACATTTTCTTCCCCTGGATGTACCAATGTTTGGGGAGGGGCGGGATGAAAGAGCTGACCCTTCAAAGTTCAGTTATATTTGGTTATTTCATAGCCCTTTGTTTCTACTGTTCCTATTCTTTGCCATACTGACTTTCTGTTTAGCTGCCCCATTTATTTGTTACATGTTCGGTCACCATTATTCCTAGTGTACATTTTAGGAAAAGCAGTTCCTCACAAACCACATAGGCTGTAAGCAAAAAAAATACAAAAGCAGAGAACAATACTGGTTTCCCTTCCCTGCGGTGCAAAATACAGTAAATGAACTGAGAGCTTTAGCAAAGAAAGCAAATTATGCCACAACAATAACAGCAGTGTCTTCAAAATCAAAGAGAAGACTCATATAGTAGGTCCTCACTAATTTAGTCCAGTAGAGCAAAAGCTTATTTGAATGTTTGAATATATTAGTAAGAACGCAATTCTGTTACTCTGAAATACAGAGAGCATCAGGCACTCTTGTCTAATGGAAGTCCATACAATCTCTTTCGGGGACGATTATTGTCATACATGACCAAAACAAAAAAATGGAATCAGCGTCAGTCTGATTAAAAAAATCAAATGGATTATTTTCCTCACTGGAATACTATTCAACCATGAAAAAGATTGCACACACACACACACACACACACACACACACACACACACACTAGTCTATGTCAAAAGTTTTCAAATTTCATTTAGAATGTATTTTACACACATATACACAAATGCAAACACATTACACTTTGACCCAAATATACAAAAGCACACACCTACACACAAACACTTATATGTGTGTGTATGTACCTAAAAGATACACAAATATTCTTAATTGTTACTGCTGAAGAGTAGCACTTAGAAGCAGGAATAGAAGGAAGTATCACTTTTCATCCCGTTTTTAAAATTTTTTTTTAAATGTGTGTTTATTAATTTTTTTTTAGAAAAAGAAGAAGGGAGAGAGAGATAGAAACATTGTTGTGAGGGAGATATATTGATTGGCTGCCTTGAGCCCCCAACCTGGGCATGTGCCTTGACCGGAAATTGAACCAGGACCTCTCAATCCATGAGATGACGCTTAGTCCACTGAGCCACAATGGCCAGGCCATCTTGTTTTTTAAATACTTTTGGAAATGTTTACCATGTGCAAGTATTCTTGTTTGTAATAAAATAGTACGAGATGACATTTAAAAATATTTCTGTGGAAAATATATTGTGCAAAATAATATACGTAGTATTTTGTAGCTATGTAAATATTATGAATTAAAATATGCCAAAATGATTTTAAAATGCAGAGGAACTTAAACTGGGTAAATAAAGTGTGGCCAAATAAAGACTCTTTGGTGTCTGCTTTAATGAACAGATAAGAATGATTACCAATTATGGGAATGTTAATGAATGCTTTTAAAATGCTATTTAAAAGCTTATTTAAAAAGCTTAAGCTTTTCCTCTCCAAATTCTAATTTTGCAGTAAGGTTGTTTTCCATGCATTGTTCACTCATAGTAAATATCTAACAAAGAATGTTGGAATTTTAACAAATTCTGAATCTGTAGAACATTAATGAAGACTTTAAATATCTTTTAAAAATTAACAATGGATAATATCTAGTCCCTCTTTTATGTATTTATTTTTTATCCTCACCCGAGGACGTTTTTCCATTTTTTGTTCAGATAGAGTGGGAGGGAGAGAGAGAGAGAAACATCGACGTGAAAGGTACACATCGAGTGGCTGCCTCCCGCACAACCCAACCAGGGCCGGGGACAAACTGCAACCGAGATACGTGCTCTTAGCGGAAACCGAACCCGGGTCTCTCTGGACCGCAGGCCGACGCTCTAACCGCTGAGCCAAACCGGCCAGGGCTCTAGTCCCTCTTTTAAAGTACTCTTTGAAATACTGAATTAAATATTGTACATAAGTTGAGAAATCACTCAAGCTTGTTCAAATCACCACATGTGAGTCTTTAGATTTATTTATACTCTTTGACATCATAGACATGTTCTATTTGATTCATGAATCAAATGCTCACAACTTTGGGTTGTTGAAAGAGGGCTTTCCAGGTTGGTGGATGGTGTGTGCATTTCTCTCCTTTGCCTGTTGGCCTTTGGCCATTTTGCTGCTCATTAACACCTACACCTTCATGAGTGTGTGGGCAACTGGAAAGAAAGGTGAAATGCAAAGTGGTTAATATTCCTGCCCCCAGGATAAAAATCTGGGAGGACTGCATGAAAACCAGAGGTTAATTTTCTCTACTACTAAAACATGGATAATAAAGAGTTAGAACTATAGAATTAGAGGATTTGTTTTTAAGATTACTCCTGGGGTTATTTTTAAATAGAATTTATGATTGATTTGAATGTGAATTCATCAAGTGTAGTGACTTTATTGTGGAACCAGTTCAGAGGTCCCTCTTGGGATTTTTTTCCTGTTGCACTGATTGTGATCTTAAACCTAAGTATACAGAGATGCCTGAAACATAATGAAAGTAAAAATTTCAAATTTATTTTCTGTTTGTATTTTACATGCCAGTTTAGAAAAAAACCTGCATGAATTGTGGTGATTTATTTTACATTAATCTCTGAGGACATTTATTTCCATATTAATATGAATATCTACACTGATTCTTATACTACTCCGGAATAAACATAGTAACTGTTGACTCATGCTGAAAGTCATACTTGGAATCGCATATTTCCCTTGAATTTTAGTTACAGATATTCTTTCTGGAATTCTTTCTTGCATTTACAAATTGTTTCCATCCCTAAAGGCCTAAGTCTTTTCTCTTTGATAAAATCTTCCTTCCCAACTTCTGCGTATATTGTTCATTTCCTTTTGTGAACTCCTATGGCTTTTACTATCTATCATTCAGTCTTGTAGATGACTGCTTACTAGCTTAAGCATTGGTTATAAAGCTTGTCTTCCCAATGAAATGGTAAGTTCCTTAAGGGTAGGGACTGCAAATACTTTTAATTATAATGATAGAGAAGTCATTTGAATTATTTACAGTACTCAACATAGAGTACCTAGTATGCGCTCCAAAATACTGACTTTTTCTAGTCCATTTTTGGGCTGTACATGAGTTACATTTAAAATTCCTTCTATCTCACTATTTCCACTGCCTCAATTAGTTCCATTCCCTACTATATAATTTTTTTATAAGTCAGGACAAAATATTGCCACTGATATTGAACTCTAGTCTGCTTATCTGCTGGCAGCAGGCTCTCCTGTAGGGCATTGTGAGCGTTTACAAAGCTAGTATAGCTAATCTGTTACAGAGCTATTTTGCCCTTTTGGTCTGATTTATTTTCATGGGGCTGCAATATTCTCTGGGTTACTGTGGCAGCTCAGAATTCGACTTTTACAAGCATCAGTGACCAAATAGTAATTGTGCAACCAGAAATTAGGCTATGTTCACAAGTGACCATCTATACTTAAAGGGCAAGCACTTCTTGTGGTGATGAAGGAACTTTTGGCAAATGGGTTGGGGGGCATTGTGATGGTATCTTCTCCCCCTCAACTACCCTACTAGTCCCAGTAGGCCTCATACCACTTGAGATCCAAAACCTTTAAGTAATATTTTAATACAGTACATAATAATTTATCTTTTTTCTCCAGCATAGGCCATAGAAAATATTTGTTTCCCTCCTCTGTTAAGGTCTTTAAGGAATTTCCTTCTATCTGCCAAAAATTCAACTTGAGAGACTATGAAATTTTAAAGACTGCATGAAATCTTATGTGGCTACTCTGCAATCATTCCTGCCAAGGAAATAACTCCAGAGGAACCAAGGATAATATTTAAGGGTCACAAGAGGCATCCTATCCTGCCTGTCCTGCTCTTGGGTGTTTTCTTCTGTTTCAGCCACAGGGTTCCTCTCCCTGAAAAGAACAGGTGTACCTGACAGCAGGTGTGTTTGTTCTACTTTTCCTATGGCAGCTGTCACTCCCCAGGTAACTCCCTTTTCCAGATGGTGAATTCATACAACCCATCATCTTGTTTCCTGGCCACCATTACTTTTAAAAAATGTTTGGCTGTCAACCTCCCTCATTGGACCGTAGATTCTGTTGATTTGTGTTGTCGTCATTGCTGATTTTTTTTTTTTTTTTTTTTTTTTTTGCTTTTGTGTTTTGGGTTGATTTTGTAAGAAGGGATGGTATATCTTCAAATAGATTCTGTTTACAATTCTGACAAACTTAATGTTTTTCTTTCTAAAGCCTCCGTGAAAGTCTGCAGCCCTCTTTGATTTGGATGGAGTTTTGAAGCCTTCTTCTGAGAGAGCTTTGGATTTCTCCATTTTTGCATTTTTCAGTAGATCTTGGGGTTTGTCCTCAGTCAAGACACCTGCTGCTGGGACTGCCAGTCACCACATGCTTGGCTTTCATCCCCCCTTGTTTCTATTCATAGTGGGTACTTCTCATAACTCTAAAGGACTATTTGATGCCCCCAAGTTGTTTAATATCTACATGATTAAAGCAGCTGAGAGAAGTAGTTTGTGTCCTAATCCTAAGGAAAAATCCAGTCCAAAGGAAATTGTATCACAGGCCTGGATCATTTTTAATAAACTCTGCTGCTCACTCTTACCTATACCTCAGTTGGGCTCCCTTGGACACTGTGTAGGTATTTTAGTGTTAGCTTTAAAAGGATACATTCAGGCATGTGTTTGGTTATCAATACAACAACATTTATTGAGCCCTCATGGAGTGTAGGACCCATAGAGTGGTCCCATGATAAGATGCAAATAAAGCAAGCATACCATTCTAGCACTTGAAAAACCAAGTGACCTGGGACTTAAGATGAACTGACGGAGACAAAACTCATACAAATAAAAGATTTAAGTACATTTTGAAGGCAGCAGATGAATAAGTGCAATATTGATACCAATTGTTTACATAAGGGAAGCATAAAATGAATGTGTGATCACAGTCGAAAGGAAGTAGGCATCATTAGTGAGAGCCTCCGAGGACTGAATGGTGTGAGTGCAAGAACTTTTCTCATGAGGGTTCTCAGGCACTTCAGTAAGGCAATGCACAGTGCAGAAAACAAGTTTGTCTTCTGATAGAATTATATGGCAATAATAATAACTGGTACCATCCATTGAATTTTTATTCCGTGTCAATATAAAATGAATGGAAGAAAAAGTGAACAAGAAAATATAAGCTTTAAAGTAATACATCCTGTCCTGGCTGGTGTTGCTCAGTGGTTAGAGTGTCAGCTCTCAGACCAAAGGGTCTCAGGTTCGATTTCTGGTCAAGGGTACTACCTGGGTTGCAAGTTCCATCCTTGGTTGGGGCGCATTTGGGAGGCAACCAGTCGATGTGTCTTTCTCACGTTGATGTTTCTCTCTCTCTTTCTCCCACTCTCTCCCTTCCTCTCTCTCTAAAAATCAATGGAAAAAATATCCTCTGGTGAAGATTTTTAAAACAAGTAATACAACCTTGTAATGTCAAGTGTGTGGGTTGCAGTCTAGCTAAAAAGGTGGGTGAATTGTGTGTGTATGTGAGCGTTTGTGTGTACAGATATGTGTGTGAGAGAGCATTGTAAAGGGAGAGAGACAGACAGACACAGGGATAGAGAAATTTGGAGAATAGGGCAGGTCTGGAAATTAGTGGTTGCAGTGTAGATGAATAGTAAGTTAAGTGAGGAAGAGAGTACAAAAAAAGAGAGGCTGTGTTCAAAGAGAAGGATTCATAATTCTAGATCTTGGAATTAAATTCTTTTTCAGTGAAACCTTGGGCTTATTTTGCTCATGCGTAATAAAATAGAACATTTAAATTTGAAAATAGAGTTTTCACAGAAAATAAAGTATTTCTTTAAAATGTTAAATTCTTGACTTTTAGAATATGTCCAATTTTTCCACATATTTGTAGTCCATAATTCTAGGCATAGACTATTGGAAATTAGAATGCCAAAACCATGACAGAAAACTAAGTAGCTGGAGATTTACAGTGAATTATTTAAGAGACTCACATCATCACATTAGAACATGGTTTAACTGTATTAAGACAGTAGAAACCCTAGCACAAGTGCCTCCTAGAGCATCAAGTAATATGCCTGAGGTCCCTTTCCTGCAGGTGAATTCTCTAGTGGTCGTTATCTCAATTTATACCAGAGGCTTATTTTTATGCAGACATAATCTCTGGCAGAAATTTCACAGCCTCTGTTGAGAGAACTGGCAGAGTATATAGACAGAGGCTACTAGACAACCAGCAATTAGTCAGTAGTCAGCAAATATTTATTATATCTTGATTCTGTGCCTAGCATCAAGATAGGAACAAGGGGGTTATAAAAGAAGCAGCATACACAATCCCCCCAAATACTTTACAGTCTAGACTAAGCAATAGAACTGACATACTTAAAGTAGCTAAAATAGTGACAAGGCTATACTTAGCCAAATGCCATGTTGTGGGGTGAGTGTTTTAGAAAAGAGGGAAAGAGATAAATTAGAACAATATATTGGGAAAGTCTTCATGAAGGAATTGGGACTTGTACTATAACTCAAAAAACAAGTAGAATTTAAAGAGGCAGAGTGAAAAAAGGAAATCTATTTACATTGAAAATAATTCAAAGAAAGGCAAAGAAGAAACCTGCTATTTTTACAGAGCAACAAGGAGACCAGCTGGATTGACATGGAAGACATGTTTGAGATCAATGGAAAATAAATTACATAGGGCCAGATAATCAAAAGACCTTGATAATCAGGTAAAATATTTTGGATTCAATGTATTGAGAAATGGAGGACCATTGATAGTTGCAAGATAGGAGTATAGTATGATCATTAAGGGAGCATTCTAAGAAGAATATGAAACTGATAAATATACAGGATAGATTAGAGAGGGGACAGAAAAGTATACAAATATTACCATACCTAAAGAACAAGTACATATTTGACTTCAATCTCATCTTTTAAAGAAGTCATGCAGGCCATTCCCAATTCTCAATTTAGTCTTAGATTCCATTGTTAGAGGGATCATCCACTTGCCTCAGAGGAGAAAATCTC
Source organism: Tadarida brasiliensis (assembly GCA_030848825.1). Classification (NCBI taxonomy): domain Eukaryota; kingdom Metazoa; phylum Chordata; class Mammalia; order Chiroptera; family Molossidae; genus Tadarida; species Tadarida brasiliensis. The sequence goes on along the minus strand of CM061280.1, from coordinate 51,609,177 downwards.
TGGATCTCAATTTTTATTTGGTTTCTAACAGATGTTCTTTTAGGAATTAAAATTCTTTTTTATTAGAGTGACCTCAAATTTTTCCATCTAATGCTGATGAAATAGCTTGGCAGCTCCTCTTACAGAATAAGTGAAACATAAAAAAGATGGATTTTTTTTTTAGGAGAAACAATGTGTTTTACTAGGAAAATATAAGCAAATCAAATAATTTAGGTGGATGACACAAAACCCAGGATGTGGCTGAAAATAGAAGGACAAACAAGTGCCATCCCAAATAAAGATAACCTAGAATAGAAAGATGGGCAATTCAGACTCAGCACATAAACCAAATTTCATTAAATTTATAAATAAACGTTGAGATAATTAGTTATTTCAGTTTTGATTCAAGTTTCCCTGACAAACTTTGTAAGTGTAAACTTGATTAGATTTGTATCATCATCAAAGGACAACTGATGGCTAGATTTAAGGGAAGGAAATTTTTTTTTTTAGAGAAATTGAAGATGAAGAGTCAGGAAAGCTACTTTTTTGATGAAAACCTTTTAAAGATCATTGATATTGAGAACCATTCATTAAATGACTCTGTAAGGGAAAAGAAAGTCCAGTCTGTCTTATTAATCCTTTGCCTTCCTCAGTTATTTCCCTACAGCATGTCTTCTTTCCTTTAGACCAATGCTTCTCAACTTTGACTGTACATTAGAATCTCTATGGGAAATTTCAAAAAGTCCACTGCCCAGACTCCATCATAGATTAATTCAAGGTTTGGTACTTTTCAAAGGTCCTGGGAGGATTCTAATAGGCAGCCAGGGTTGAGAAGCAGTATATACAATTAGCACCAGCATCTTTCCTTCTAATATACTTATACAATCCTTTAATGCATAACACTTTTGTAGGGAATATATATATATGTTATGTAGTTGACATAAAATATTATATTAGTTTCATGTGTACACAAGAGTGATTCAACTTTATATACCCCAAAATGTGATTACCACAATGTCTAGTTACCATCTGTCACCATATAAAGTAATTACGATATTAATAGCTTTATTCCCTATGCTGTAAATTGTATCCCCAGGACTTATTTAATTTTTTTTTCTTTATTGATTTTAGAAAGAGAGGAAGGGAGAGGGAAAGAAAGATAGAAGCATCGATGAGAGAGAACATCAATTGGCTGACTTCTACATGCACCTCATTTGAGATTGGGCCCACAACCTGGGCATGTGCTCTGACCCGGAATCGAACCAGCAACCTCTTGGTGCATGGGTCCATGCTCAACCACTGAGCCATGCCAGCTGGGCTCCACGACTTATTTTATGATATGATTGGTAGTTTGTACTTTTTAATCCCCTTAACCTTTTTCGTCCATCCCCCATCCCTCTCCCCTCTGGCAACCATCAGTTTGTTGTCTGTATCCATAAGTTTGCTTGTGTTTTGTTTATTCAGTTGTTTTTGTTTTTTTACTTCTCACTTAATTTATTTTTGTTACAGATGTTTTTCCTTCCCCCCCCAGACACTCTCCACCCTATTCCACCCCCTCCCCACACCAGGATTGTTGTCTATGTCCATTGGTTATGCATATATGCATATAAATTCTTTGTCTTATCTCATCCCTCCCTCCTGCACCCCTCCTCTGAGGTTTGTCAGTCTGAATCATACTCCTTTCTATGTCTCTGGGTCCATTTTGTTCATCAGATTATTTTGTTCATTATATTCCACAAATAAGTGAGATCATGTGATATTTGTCTTTCTCTGCTTGGCTTGTTTCGCATAGCATAATACTCTCCAGGTCCCTCCATGTCATGTCAAAGGATAAGAGATCTTTCATTCTTACAGCTGCATAGTTTTGCATTGTGTACATGCACCATAGCTTTTTTATCCATTCATCTATTGATGGACACTTGGGCTGTTTCCAGGTCTTAGCAATTGTAAATAGTGCTGCTATGAACATAGGGGTACATATATTCTTTCTGATTGGTAATTTAGGCTTCTTAGGATATATTCCTAGAAGTGGGATCACTGGGTCAAATGGCAGTTCCATTTTTAATTTTTTGAGGAAACACCATATTGTTTTCCATAGTGGCTGCACCAGTATGCATTCCCACCAGCAGTGTACTAGAGTCCCCTTTACTCCACACATTCAGTAGAACTTCTTGTTTGATGATTTGTGAATAGCAGCCATTCTGGCAGGTGTGAGGTGATACCTCATAGTTGTTTTAATTTGCATCTCTGATGATTTGTGACATTGAGCATTTTTCATATGTCTCTTGGCAATTTATATGTCCTGTTTGGGGAGGTGTCTATTTGGGTCCTCTGCCCATTTTTTAATTGGGTTCTTTGTCTTCCTTTTGTGGAGTTGTATGAACACTCTATATATTTTGGAAATTAACCCCTTATCAAATGTATCATTGGCAATGATGCTCTCCCATATAGTGGGTTCCCTTTTCATTTTGATGTTTGTTTCTTTTGCTGTGCAGAAGATTTTTAGTTTGATGTAGTCCCATGTATTAATTTTTCCTTTGTTTCTCTTGCCTTAGGTGTTGTATCAGTGAAAATTCTGCTGCGTGTGACGTCTGAAATTTTGTTGCCCACATTTCCTTCTAGGATTTTTATGGATTCAGGAGTCACATTTAAGTCTTTTATCCATTTTGAGTTTATGCTTGTGTATGGTGTAAGTTGGTGGTCTAGTTTCACTCTTTTTCATATAGCTGTCCAATTTTCTCAACACCATTTATTAATGAGGCTGCCTTTACTCCATTGTATGCTGTTGCCACCTTTGTCAAATATTACTTGAGCATAATGTCTTGGGTCAATTTCCGGGGTCTCTGTTCTGTTCCATTGATCTGTATGCTTGTTCTTGTGCCAGTACCAGTCTGTTTTGATTATAATGGCTTTGTAGTATAACCTGGTATCCGGTATTGTGATCCCTCCTACTTTGTTCTTTATTTTCAAGATTGTGGTGGCTGTTGGGGGTCTTTTTTGGTTACATATAAACTTTTGGAGTATTTGTTCTAGTTGTCTGAAATATGTCATTGGTATTTTAATGGGCATTGCATTCACTCTATCGATTGCTTTGGGTAGTGTGGACATTTTGATGATATTAATTATTCCAATCCATGAACAAGGTATATGCTTCCACTTTTTAATATCTTCCTCTATTTCTTTTTTCAATGTCCTGTAGTTTCTGCGAATAGGTCCTTTCCCTCTTTGGTTAAGTTTATTCCTTGGTATCCTAATTTCTTTGCTGCAATAGTAAATGGGAGTTTTTTTTTAGTTTGTCATTCTGTGAGTTCATTATTGTTGTACAAGAATACTGTTAATTTCTTGATGTAAATTGTGTATCCTGCAACTTTGACAAATTCATTTATTAAATCTAGTATATTTTTGATGGAGTCTTTAGGGTTTTATATGTGCAATATAATGTCATCTGCAAATAATGGTAGTTTCACTTCCTCCTTTCCAATTTGGATTCCTTTTATTTTATTTTATTTTTTCATGTCTAATTCCTGTGGCTAAAACTTACAGTGCTATGTTAAATAAGAGTGGTGAAAGTGGGCATCCCTGTCTTGTTCCTGTTCTTAAGAAAAATGTTTTTAGTTTTTGCCCATTAAGTATAATGTTGGCTGTAGGTGTTTCATATATGGCCTTTATTATGTTGAGATATGATCCCTCTATTCCTACATTGCTGAGCGTTTTTATCAGAAGTGGGTGCTGGATTTTATCGAATGCTTTTTCAGCATCTATTGATATGATCATATGGTTTTTATCTTTCATTTTGTTTATGTTGTGTGTCACATTCATTAATTTGTGAATATTGTATCAGCCTTGCATCTCTGGGATGAATCCCACTTGGTCATGGTGAATAATTTTTTTGATGTATTGCTGGATCTGATTTGCTAGTATTTTGTTAAGGATTTTGGCATCTATATTGATCAAGGATATTGGTCTGTAGTTCTTTCTTTGTAGTGTCTTTTTCTGGTTTTGGAATTAGAATTATGCTTCCTTCATAAAACGAGTTTGGAAGTCTTTGTTCTTCTTGAATTTTTTGAATAGTTTGAGGGGAATGGGTGTTAGTTCTTTGAATGTTTGGTAAAACTCTCCTGTGAAGCTGTCCGGACCCAGGCTTTTGTTTGCTGGGAGTTTCTTGATTACATCTTCAATTCCCTTAGTCGTTATTGGTCTGTTCAAGTTTTCTTCCTCTTCCCGGATCAGTTTTGAGAGACTATGTGATTCTAGAAATTTGTCCATTTTGCCCAGATTGTCCAAGTTGTTGGTGTGTAATTGTTCATAGTATTTTGTAATGATCCTTTGTATTTCTGTGGTGTCAGTTGTTACTTCTCCTGTTTCCTTTCTGATTTTGTTTATTTGGGTCCTCTCTCTTTATTTCTTGGTGAGTTGGGCTAAGGGTTCATCTTTTTTTTTTTTTTTTATCTTTTCAAAGAACCAGCTCTTTATTTCAATGATCTTTTGAGTTGTTCTGTGTTTTTTTTTTTTAGTCTCTATATCATTTATTTCTTCTCTGACCATTATTTTTTCTTTATTTCTACTTGCTCTGGGTTTTTCTTCTTGTTTATGTTCTAGTTCTTTAAGTTGTGAGGTTAGATAGTCAGTTAGAAATTTTTTCTTGTGTCTAGAGGTAGGCCTGTATTGCTATGAACATCCCTCTCAGGACTGCCTTTGCTGTGTCCCAAAGATTTTCTATTGTTGTGTTCATTTTCATTAGTTTCCAGGAAGATTTTTTATTTATTTCTAGGTTTCCTTGGTTACCCATTCATTACTTTATAATATGCCACTTAGCCTCTATTTGTTGGAATGTTTTTGAGTGTGTTTATTTTAATTGATTTCTGGTTTCATGCCATTGTGATCTGAGAAGATGCTTGATATGATTTCAGCCTTCTTGAACTTGTAGAGACTTAGTTTGTGTCCTAACATGTGGTCTATTTTTGAGAATGTCCCATGTGCACTTGAGAAGAATGTCACTTCTGAAGTTTTAAGGTGTAGTTCTCTGTAGAAATCTATTAAATCCCTTTGAGCTAGTACATCATTTAGAGTCTCTGTTTCCTTGCTAAGTTTTTGTCTAGAGGATATATCCAGTGATGTCAGTGGGGTGTCGAAGTCCCTTGCTATGATTGTATTGCTGTCGATTTCTACTTTGAAGTCCTCCAGAAGTTTTTAATGTATTTTGGTGTTCCTATACTGGGTTCATATATATCTTCCTGTTGGATATATTCTGTCCATATTATCTCCTTCCATATTATGCTGTCCATATTATCTCTGTCCATATTATCCTTCTTTGTCTCTAGCTATGGCCTTTGTTTTGAAGTCTATTTTATCAGATATGAGTATTGCTACCTCAGCTCCTTTTTCCTTTCTGTTTGCTTGGAATGATTTTTTCCATGCCTTCACATCCAACCTATGCAATCTTTTGTAGTGAAGTGGGTATCTTGTAAACAACATATATATGAGTCACGCTTTCTTATGTGTCTTTTGATCAGAGTGTTCAATGTTGTTACATTTCCAATTGTCTCACAGTTATCTTAAGCTGTATTCCTGTTTTATTTTTATTTTTTTAATTAATTTATTTTTGTTACAGATGTTTCTCCTTTTTTCCCAATTTACACCCTCCTCCCCATCCCCCCACCCCGTACCCAGCTTTTATGTCCATGTCCATCAGTTATGCATACATGTGCATACGTTCTGTGGTTTATCTCTTCCCTCCCCCCACCCCCTCTTCTGAGGGGTGTCAGTCTATACCCTACTTCCACATCTCTGGGTCTACCCTGTTCCTCAGACTATTATGTTCATTATATTCCACAAATAAGTGAGATCATGTGATATTTGTCTTTCTCTGCTTGGCTTGTTTCGCTTAGGATAATAATCTCGAGGTCCCTCCATGTCGTCTCAAAGGATAAGATATCTTTCTTTCTTACAGCTGCATAGTACTCCATTGTGTATATGTACCATAGCTTTTTTATCCATTCATCCAATGATGGACACTTGGGCTGTTTCCAGATCTTAGCTATTGTAAATAGTGCTGCTATGAACTTGGGGGTACAGGTATTCTTTCTGGTTGGTGTTTCAGGCTTCTTAGGGTAAATTCCTAGAAGTGGGATCACTGGATCAAATGGAAATTCAATTTTTAATTTTTTGAGAAAACACCATAGTGTTTTCCACAGTGGCTGCACCAGTCTGTATTCAAACCAGCAGTGTACTAGAGTCCCCTTTTCTCCACACCCTCGCCAACACTTGTCGTTTGATGATTTGTTGATGGCGACCATTCTGACAGGTGTGAGGTGATACCTCATTGTTGTTTTAATTTGCATCTCTCTGAGGAATAGTGATGTTGAGCATTTCTTCATATGTCTCTTAGCCATTTGTATGTTCTTTTTGGAGAGGTGTCTATTTAGTTCCTCTACCCATTTTTTAATTGGTTTCTTTGTCTTCCCTTTGTTGAGATGTATGAGCACTCTATATATTTTGGAGATGAACCCCTTATCTGATGTATCATTGACAATTGTGCTCTCCCATAGAGTGGGTTCCCTCTCTGTTTTGATGGTTGTTTCTTTTGCTGTGCAGAAGTTTTTGAGTTTGATGTAGTCCCATGTGTTCATTTTTCCCTTAGTTTCTGTTGCCTTAGGTGATGTATCAGTGAAGATTCTGCTGTGTATGATGTCCGAAATTTTGTTGCCTACATTTTCTTCTACGATTTTTATGGATTCACGAGTCACATTTAAGTCTTTTATCCATTTTGAGTTTATTTTTGTGTATGGTGTAAGTTGATGGTCTAGTTTCATTTTTTTGCATGTAGCTGTCCAGTTTTCCCAACACCATTTATTAAGGAGGCTGTCTTTACTCCATTGTATGCTCTTGCTACCTTGTCAAATATTAATTGAGCATAATGTCTTGGGTCAATTTCCGGATTCTCTGTTCTGTTCCACTGGTCTACATGCCTGTTCTTGTGCCAGTACCAGGCTGTTTTGATTACAGTAGCTTTGTAGTATAACCTGATATCTGGTTTTGTGATCCCGCCTACTTTGTCCTTCTTTTTCAAGATTACTGTGGCTATTTGGGGTATTTTTTGGTTCCATATGAACTTTTGAAATATTTGTTCTAGTTCTGTGAAATATGTCACTGGTATGATGATGGGGATTGCATTGAATCTATAGATTGCTTTGGGTAATATGGACATTTGAATGATGTTAATTATTCCAATCCATGAACAAGGTATGTGCTTCCACTTTTCTTTATCTTCCTCTACTTCTTTTTTCAGTGTCCTGTAGTTTTCTGCAAATAGGTCCTTTACTTCTTTGGTTAAGTTTATTCCTAGGTATCTTAATTTTTTTGCCACGATGGTAAATGGAATTGTTTTTTTAGTTTCTCTTTCTGTGAGTTCATCATTGTTGTATAAGAATGCCATTGATTTCTTGACATTAATTTTGTATCCTGCTACTTTGCCAAATTCATCTATTAAGTCTAGTAGATTTTTGATGGAGTCTTTACAGTTTAATATATATAATATCATGTCGTCTGCGAATAATGACAGTTTCACTTCCTCCTTTCCAATTTGGATTCCTTTTATTTTTTCTTCACGTCTGATTGCTGTGGCTAAGACTTCCAGTACTATGTTAAATAAGAGTGGCGAAAGTGGGCATCCCTGTCTTGTTCCTGTTCTTAAGGGAAATGTTTTTAGTTTTTGTCCATTGAGTATGATGTTGGCTGTAGGTCTTTCATATATGGTCTTTATAATGTTGAGATACGATCCCTCTATTCCCAAATTGCTGAGCGTTTTTATCAGAAATGGGTGCTGGATTTTGTCGAATGCTTTTTCAGCGTCTATTGATATGATCATATGGTTTTCATCTTTCATTTTCTGTATGTGGTGTATCACATTTATTGATTTGCGAATATTGAACCAGCCTTGCATCCCTGGGATGAATCCCACTTGGTTATGGTGAATAATTTTTTTGATGTATTGCTGGATCCGATTTGCTAGTATTTTGTTTAGGATTTTGGCATCTATGTTCATCAGGGATATAGGCTTGTAGTTTTCTTTCTTTGTAGTGTATTTTTCTGGTTTTGGAATTAGGATTATGCTGGCCTCATAAAACAAGTTTGGAAGTGTTGCTTCTTCTTGAATTGTTTGAAATAGTTTGAGGAGAATGGGTGTTATTTCTTCTTTCAATGTTCGGTACAACTCCCCCGTGAAGCCATCTGGGTTTGGGCTTTTGTTTGCTGGGAGAGTCTTGATTACATCTTCAATTTCTTAGTTGTTGTTGGTCTGTTCAAGCTTTCTATCTCTTCCCGGTCCAGTTTTGGGAGACTATGTATTTCTAGAAATTTGTCCACTTCACTTAGATTGTCGAATTTGTTGCCATATAAATGTTCATAGTATTTGTTAACGATCCTTTGTATTTCTGTGGTGTCAGTTGTTACTTCTCCTCTTTCATTTCTGATTTTGTGTATTTGGGTTCTCTCTCTTTGTTTCTTGGTGAGTCTAGCTAAGGGTCCATCAATCTTGTTTTTCTTTTCAAAAAACCAGCTTTTGTTTCATTGATCCTTTGAATTGTTTTTTCTGATCTCTATGTCATTTATTTCTGCTCTGATCTTTACTATTTCCTTCCTTCTACTTGCTCTGGGGTTTTCTTTTTGTTTGCTTTCTAGTTCTTTAAGTTGTGAGGTTAGATAATCTATTAGAAATTTTTCCTGTTTCTTGAGGTAGGCCTGTAGTGCTATGAACTTCCCTTTCAGAACTGCTTTCGCTGCATCCCATAGATTTTGTGTTGCGTGTGCATTTTCATTGGTTTCCAAGAAGTTTTTAATTTCTTCCTTGATCTCCTTGGTAACGCATTCATTGTTTAATAACATGCTATTTAGCCTCCATGTGTTCAAATGTCTTTGCTTGTTCTTGTTGCAATTGATTTCTAGTTTCATGCCATTGTGATCTGAGAAGATGCTTGATATGATTTCAATCTTCTTGAACTTGTAGAGACTTCGTTTGTGTCCTAACATGTGGTCTGTCTTTGAGAATGTCCCATGTGCGCTTGAGAAAAATGTGAATTCTGTAGTTTTGGGGTGTAGTTCTCTGTAAATATCTATTAAATACATTAGGTCTAGTGTTTCATTTAGAGTCTCTGTTTCCTTGTTAAATTTTTTGTCTAGAGGATCTATCCAGTGATGTCAGCGGGGTGTTGAAGTCCCCTGCTATGATTGTATTGCTGTCGATTTCTCCTTTGAAGTCCTCCAGAAGATTTTTAATATATTTTGGTGCTCCTATATTGGGTGCATATATGTTTACCAAGATTATATCTTCCTGTTGGATAGATCCTTTCAATATTATGTAGTGACCTTCTTTGTCTCTAGTTATGGCTTTCATTTTGAAATCTATTTTATCAGATATGAGTATTGCTACCCCAGCTTTCTTTTCTTTTCCATTTGTTTGGAAGATTTTTTTCATCCCTTCACTTTCAACCTATGTGAGTCTTTTGTTGTGAGGTGGGTCTCTTGTAAACAACATATATATGGGTCATGCTTTCTTATCCAATCCGCTTCTCTGTGTCTTTTTATCGGAGCATTCAATCCATTTACATTTAAGGTGATTCTTGATTTGTACTTATTTATTGCTATTTTTGTTTTGTGTGGTTCTACTTTCCTTCCTATTTTTTCTACTAATTACAGCAATCCTTTTAACATTTCTTGCAGTGCTGGTTTGGTGCTAATGTATTCCCTTAGCCTTTTGTTTCTGAGAAGCTCTTTATTTGACCTTCTATTTTAAATTACAGCCTTGCTGGGTAGAGTAGTCTTGGATTCAGATCCTTGTTTTTCATGACCTTGATTACTTCATGCCATTCCCTTCTGGCCTGTAGTGTTTCTGTGGAGAAGTCAGCTTATAGCTTTATGGGGGTTCCTTTGTAGGTAACCTGTTGCTTATCTCTGGGTGCCTTTAGGATTCTCTCTTTGTCTTTAATTTTTGGCATTTTAATTACTATGTGTCTTGGTGTGGGCCTGTTTGGGTTCTTCGTACTTGGGATTCTCTGTGCTTCTTGAACTTGAATGTCTTCTTTCTTCACCAAATTAGGAAAGTTTTCTGTCACTATTTCTTCAAATATATACTCTAACCCTTGCTCATTTTCTTCTTCTTCAGAGACTCCAATGATGAGAATGTTATTACATTTCCAGTTGTCCCACATTTCTCTTAAGCTATCTTCCTGTTTTTTCATTGTTTTTTCCGTTTGGTTTTCTGATTGGTTGATTTTTTTCTACCCTGTCTTTTAATTCACTGATCTGGTCCTCAGCTTCCTCTACTCTCCTGTTTAGTCCTTCCAATGTGTTCTTCATTTCTGCTATGTCATTCTTCATTTCTACTTGCTGCTTCTTCATTTCCACTTGGTTGGTTTTCAGTGTTTCTATATCTTTGCTCATGGTGTTGATGTCTTTACTCAAGGTGTTGATGTCCTTACTCATGCTGTTGAGCTTCCTCAAGATCATGGCTCTGAATTCTAGCTCTGTTAACTTGCTTAACTCCATTTCATTTATCTCATCTTTGGTTGAGGTCTATGGCTCTTTCATTTGGGATCTGTTTCTTTGTTTCACCATTTTGGCTTTCTCAGTGGTTTTTGGAGCCTGCCAAATTTTCCTGTGGATGTTGGTGTTCTGTTGTTTGTGGCTCCCTCCACTGGGTTTGGATGAGCATGGGAGGATCCACTTTAAACACCACCATGGAGTCTTACTTTCCAGGGTTGATTTGCAAGCCCAGAAAAGGTTAAGTTATCCTCTAGTTTTTTGCCTAGAGGCTATTAGTCATGGTTGCTTGAAGAGCCTTGGGTTTTCAGTTGAATGAAAACCTCCCTCAGGTGTTCAGCCTGAGAGGATTTCCAGAGGGTAGGCCACATGCTAGTAGTTAATGAGCCTCAGTTTGCATTTCAATTGCCCACTAGGGTGTGGCTGGATCTCTGAGGGAGGGGCTGCCGCCTCTCCCCAGAGCCCTGGGATGGAGTAAGAAGGCCAGGCCACAGTCCTGTGTGGCCACAACTCAGCAAAAGCTCTGAGTGCCCTCCAAATCCCGAGTGCCCTCACACAGTTCCAGTCCATTCTGCCCTCCCTCTGCTGGAGCCCAAGGTGAGTGGCTGTGGCTATTTTAGTGCTCTGTCCCGGCCCTCTACGCTGTGGAGCAGACTCGGGCTTTAACCCCGAGGGCGGGCGCTGCTCATGGCTAAGGCCGTTGCTCTCTGTGGGCTCCCAGCCCCCCTCTTGCGCCTCCGCAATCCCAGCAGGATCGATTCAGTGTCCCTGGTTGTTTGGTCCTCGCAAGCTGCTTTTCTGTTGCTTTTTCCTGACAATTTGTCTTTATTTTAGTTGTAATTCCAGTTTGGTCCTGGGAGATGGTCTGTGTAGCTTCTATTCACTCCGATGCCATTTTGGAATCCTGTATTCCTGTTTTAAATAGTTTTTTTCCTTTTGGTTTTCTGATTGGTTGATTTTTTGCTACCCTGTCTTCTAATTCACTGATCCAGTCTTCATCTTCCTGTACTCTGCTGGTTATTCCTTCCAATGTATTCTTTAGTTCTGTTATGTCATTCTTCATTTCCACTTGGTTGGTTTTCAGTGTTTATATATCATTACTCATGGTGTTCAGCTCCTTATTCATGCTGTTGAGCTTCCTCAAGATCATGGCTCTGAACTCTACCTCTGATAATTTGCTTAACTGCATTTCATTTATCTCATCTTCAGTAGAGTTCTCTTGTTCTTTCATTTAGGATTTGTTTCTTTGTTTCGCCATTTTGGCTATCTCAGTGGGTTTTAGAGCCTGCCAAATTTTCCCTGTGGGTGTTGGTGTTCTGTTGTTTGTGGCTCCCTCTACTTGGTTTGGATGAGTGTGGGAGGACCCACGTTAAACACCACTGTCAAGTCTTACTTTCCTGGGTAGATATGCAAGCCAAGGAAAGGTTCAGTTATCCTCTAGCTTTTTGCCTGGAGGCTATTAGTCTCAGTTACTTGATGAGCCTTGGGTTGTAGCCCTCAACTGAATGAAAAACTCCCTCAGGTGTTCAGAGTAAGATGATTTCCCGATGGTTGGGCAGATGCTGGTTGTTAATGAGCCTCAATTTGCATTTCTCTGGCCCAGCTGGGTGAGGTTAAATCTCCAAGGGAGGGGCTTCTGCTTCTCCCCAGAGCTCTGGGAAGGGGCTCCCTGAGCAAGATGGCCACTGTCCTGTGTAGCCATGACTCAGCAAAAACTCTCAGTGCCCTCCAAATCCTGAGTGTCCCCACACAGTTCCAGTCCTGTCCACCCTCCCTCTGCCAGACCCCAAGGTGAGTGGCTGTAGCTAATTTAGTGTTCTGTCCTGGCCTTCTGCAATGTGGAGCCAGCTTGGAACTTTAACCCTGAGGGAGCTGCTCGCAGCTAAAACAGCTGCTTTCCATGGGCTCTCAGCCTGCCCTCTCGTGCCTCAGTAGACCTACCAGGCTCAATTCCGTGTTCTTTTTTTCTGTCCCTGGTTATATGGGTCCTCTCCAGCTGCTTTTCTGTTGCTTTTTCCCAATGATTTGTCTTTATTTCAGTTGTAATTCCAGTTTGGTCCTGGGAGATTGTCTGTGTAGCTTCCATTCACTCCACCACCATTTTGGAATACCTCTATTAATATATATATATATATATATATATATATATATATATATATATATATAATATATATAAATATTTATTTATATATATTTATATATATATTTATATTTATTTATATATATATTTATTTATATATATATATATATATATTTTTTTTTTTTAGAGAGAGAGAGGAAGGGAGAGGGAGAGATAGAAACATTGATGAGGGAGACCATTGATTGGCCGCCTCCTGCATGCCCCCCACTAGACATGTGCTCTGACTGGGAATCGAACTGGTGACCTCTTGGTACATGGGTTGATGCTCATCCACTGAGCCACACCGGCCTGCCTTATTTTTCGTTTTTGAGGAACTTCCATACTGTTTTCCGTGGTGGCTACACTAATTTACAAACCTATCAACAGTGCACAAGGGTTCCCTTTTCTTTACATCCTTGCCAACACTTTTTATTTGTTGTTTATTTTTATTTTTTTTTATCATAGCCATTCTAACACGTGTGAGGTGATATCTCACAAGGTGCACATATTTTTTATCAATTTTTATTAATTTATTTTTGTTACAGATGTTTCTCCTTTTTCTCCCCTGTACACATATTTTAATTAGACTAAGAACTAATATTATACTCATGACTGAAAGCTCTTGAGGGAAGATCCTCATTTTATTTTTATATTACTCACTGGGCTTTGGTCAGTAAAATTTGTTAAATTAGTATTAAGTAGAAGTGTAAGTAGTAACTGGGATTGGAAATAGGTCCTAGGACAGGTGAGTTTTTATGTAAGGGTTGAGGGGTAGGAAAATCTGGATTGTATGATACAGTAGTGGTGCCTATAGACAGAAATTCTTACATAGTTCCTGTGGATATAAGTTACCATTTTATAAATGTAGCCCATTGTTAAAATTTTACTTATTCATACTGTGACTTTAGGTTAGTTCTTGTCATTGCATGGCTTTAATCTTTGTAAAATGAGGAAAATAGTCTGTGCCCCATCTACTTCACAGGTTGCTATGCGATTCAACTGAAATTTATAGTTATATGTGTTCTTTTGATAGTATTTTTAAGTACAATATGCTAGACATATGTAAAATTGTTGTTATTATGATTCATAAAGCTGGTGAACAGACTTTTTGTCAGGATGAAAAGACTAGAAGAATCAATTGAGCACTATTAGTGCCTTTAACCATCAAATTCAGTAGAAATGTGAGGAATAGACTGTCTTTGAAAGGCTTTTTCCCTTCAAAGGTAGAATTCTCTATAAACTTTAAAGAGAAATACATCCATGTTGGACATTGCATATTATGGCAGACTTGAATAATTCAATGAAAATAATCTTAAAGAGGAACTTGATAGAAATCAAGTTCCAAGTACAGTATACACTGGCTTTATGAACTTGGACAACATACATATATATGTACTTGCATTTGTTCGGTCAAGGTATGATCATTTTTATATCATTAATTAATCTATTCAGCATATATTTATTGAATACCTATTATGTGTCAGGTAGTACTTTTAAAGCTGGACTAGAGCAGTGAAAGAAATAAAGCTACCCCTACCCTCATGAAATTTTCTTTCTAGTAGGAGGTAGGGTATAATGTAATTCCAGGTACAGAGAATTGTTCTTGGGGGAAAAAATATATGAAGCAGGATAGAGATACAGAGCAATGAATGAGGCTATGAGGGTGGTATTTTCTATGTGTCAAGATCCACTGTAGGCACTTCCTATGTGTTATTTTTAATCTTTACAAGTAACCTAGGCAACAGAGATTATCTTTTAAGGAGAGGGAAACTAAGACTCAGAGAGTTTAAAAAACTTTGCCCAAGATGATGTAGTGGGTATATAATGAAGATAGAATTGGAACTCAAATTGCCTGAGTTCAAATCCCATGTTCTTTCTACTACATGTGGCCAGGACTTATGCGACTTAGTGTTTCCATATTTCCCTATTCTTTTTTGCAAAAAAAAAAAAAAAAATGTTAGACTTGATCAGAAATTTAAATCTGACATGCCAGGCACCCTATATGTCTTGCAGACGTGTTTTGGATAGTAACATTTTATTTTTTATTTTTTTTCACCAAAGTCTGGGTTTCATTTTATTTTTAATTTTTTAATTTAATTTAATTTATTGCGGGTACATTGGTCGATAAAATGATATAGGTTTCAGGTGTACCATTCTATAATATAGATAGTAACATTTTATTTATTTAAAACAATTTTTTTTCCTTTATTGATTTTAGAGAGAGAAGAAGTGAGAGGGAGAGATAGAAACATCGATGAGAGAGAACATCGATAGATAGTAACATTTTAAAATTGAATTTGTTATCAGAATTTAAAAGCAAGATATATCATCTAAAATTATTTATATGACACTTGTTTTAAAATATTGGAAACTCTGGCAACCCTGAGCCTGCATTCCTACATGTCAATACCAGCTGACACTGAGCAGTAGTGCCTCTCTTATTTTTAATTATTTATATTTTATTTATTGTTTTTTAGAGAGAAAGAGGGAGAGAGAGAGAGAGAGAAATGCATCAATTTGTTGTTCCACTTATTTATGCATTCATTGGTTGTCTTGTATGTGACCTGCCCAGAGACTGAACCCACAACCTTGGCATATTAGGACAATGTTCTAACCAACTGAGTTACCCAGCCAGGGCAGTAGCATCTTTTAAATTAATTAATTAATTAATTTAGTCTTTATTGCTGGAAGTATTATAGATGTCCACCCATTTCCCCTCCCCATTCCCCCCAGGCCTTCACTGCACTATTGTCTGTGTCCATGGATTATGCATATATGCATATAGGTTCTTTGGTTAATCTCTTCCTGCTTACCCACTCCCTTCCCTCTGAGATTCATCAGTCTGTTCCATGCTTCCATGACTCTGGATCTATTTTGTTGGTGAGTTTATTTTGTTGATTAGATTCTACACATACGTGAGATCATGTGATACTTGTCTTTCTCTGACAGACTTATTTCACTTAGGATAATACTCTCTACGTCCCTCCATGTCATCTCAAAGGATAAGAGATCTTTCTTTCTTACAGCTGCATAGTATTCCATTGTGTAAATGTACCACATCTTTTTTATCCATTCATCCCCTGTTGGACACTTGGGCTGTTTCCAGATCTTAGCTATTGTAAATAACACTGCTATGAACATAAAGGTGCATATACTCTTTCTGACTCCCTCTTTTAGACAGAGCATGTGCTCTGGTTCTCCATAGCCCCTACTAATCCAGATAGTCATTTCATATTTGACCCACTGCCCTCACTTATATTACTTACCAGGCCCATACAGGTATTTCAAATTGTGATTCACTAGACCATAGCCCCTTCCAGTTACAAAATTATGATCCAATGCAAAAAAAATTCAGTTATAAGTTTTATATATTTCCTTTTAGGTTTTAACTATTCATTTGACAGCATTAGCTATATTTCAGTGAGTTTTTTCCTTTGTTTCTTTCTCCCTTTTCTTATGTTTTATGCTTTAGCAACCATGTAAATAATAATCAAAACTGCATACTAACTCCTACATTTTTTTTTTCCATTTTCAAGTATGATCCAGTGAGTCTCTGTGGAGGAAAAATGTAAAATATGCTAAACATTTTAAAAGGCTGAAGTATGCATGTAAAATATAAGCAGCATAATTAATAAGTAATTCAAAATGAATGGTAGTTAAATCCTGCCTATGTTGAAGCATGCAAACCAGTGTTTTAGAAGTCCATGTCTTAGTTAAATCTGTAATTCATCATAGCCTTTAAAATCTAAATAATTTATTACGCTAATATGGGTTAGAAGAGAAAATCCAGTGATTATCTTGAAGGAGGTGTGGGAAAAATGTCTTTCATGAAAATCATTCAAAGTAACATTATTTTTAAGCACAGTGTTATCAAAATGTATTTCTATAATATAAATATTTTTATTAGAAATCTGTGATATAAGGTGCCCTATTGTAGCATTATGTTAAATTTTCTCTCTCCATACTTATGTTTTATAGCAGTAAACAATGGAATCTCTGCTAGATTCAGAGTGAATTACAGTTATTGAATGGCGTGGGTACAAGTTGTTTTGTCAGCTTACAGGCCCAGTTTTCTGTCTGTGTGGTTGCCTTAGAGCTGCCCTGAGGCACAATAGCCTGTAAGGCCAGGATAGTCAACTTGTTTGGTGGTTCATACTCTGTAGTTACTTGTTTGATTTCAAACAAGAGGAGTAAGATCTCACTTACATAGGGCAAAGTGAAGTATGACATGAAGTCCCCTTCCCTCATCCCAGCCACAAATGCCTGCCTATATAACCTGCCATAATGCCTGGGATTCCCAGCGCTGGAGAGTGATTTCTTTTTTTAAAATAATTTTTCTTTACTGATTTTAGAGAGAGAGAAAGGAAGAGGAAGAGAGATAGAGGCATTGATGAGAGAGAACATTGATTGGCCCCCTCCTGCATGCCCTGCACTGGGGATCGGGCCCACAACCTGGGCATGTGCCCTGACCGAGATCAAACTGGCAACCTCTTGGTGCATGGGTCAATGCTCAGCCTCTGAGCCACATCAGCCGGGCAAGAGAATCATTTATTTGAGTAAAGTCATTATCCTCTCTGGAAAGCAAAACTACTTAGAAAAGGTTAAGTCATTTCCCCACATGTAAGTAGTATTGGCTTCATTAAGAGTATGAAATTTTTCATTGTTTTGCATGCCAAAATGTCACGTGGCATACAGTAGGTTCCTGGGGGAACACGTCACAGAACAGTTAACTGTTAAGAGGGAAGATAGAATAGTTGGGTCCAAATATAAGTTCATGCCAGGATGCCTTCCATGACTGGAAATGTCATACCTGGGATGGTGCTCTTTTTTTTTAAAATATGTTTTTATTGATATTTTTTAGAGAGAGAGGCAGGGAGAGAGAGATAGACACATTGATGTGAGAGAGAAACATCAATCAGCTGCCTCCTGCATGCCCCCTATTGGGGATGAGCCCGCAACCTGGACCAGTAATCCAACCGGGTCCTCTCAGCCCATGGGACAACGCTCAATCCACTGAGCCACACTGGCCGGGCCTGGGATGATGCTCTTAGATGAAGTGTCTTGAACAGTACGTACATGGTTGGAGATAAAAGAAAAGGACAGTGACAATGCAGAGGTAAAAGTGGAATAAGGTTAAATTTTACCTACTTGCTGTCACTCCCTCCCTGGGGCTAAACCTCATGTTATCTGTTGGTTGTAAATTAAAAGGATAGTGATCCTTCAATTAGAATAAGTTCTTGAAGAATAGGACAGTATAACTGAAAGCTTTTGTTAATTTAGATTGAAATATACTGTAAAATAAAGATAGCAGTGAAGTCGCAAATTGCTGTGAAGGAGCAGATAAGGGAGAAAGAGCCAATTCAAAAATTAAATAAGAAAATGGAAAGAGGAATAAATAACATAGTATTAATGTACTTATTTTAATTTTTGAATGGACTTTTCCTCATTATCCATCCCCCAACCTGTCCCCAGTAATTTAAAATCATACTGCTATCTACACTTTATAATATTATATTAGTTTTCCATCGCTGCTGTAATAAATTACCACAAGCTTAGTGGCTTAAAACAACGCAAATTCATTGTCTTACAGTTCTGGAAGACAGAATTTTGAAATGAGTCTCACTGGGCTAAAAATCAAGGCTGTGTTACTTTCTGAAGCCTCAAGGGGAAGCGTGTGTTTCCCTGACCTTTCAGTGTCTATAGGCTATTCACCTTCCGTGGCTTGTGGCCTCTCTCCCTCTATATTCAAGGCCAATAATATTACATGTCTTTGACCTTTATTCCAACATCTATCTCCCTCTGACTCCTCTCTGCCTCACTCTTCTTTTAAAGACCCTTGTGACCACATTTGGTGCACTCGGATAAGCTCAGGTAGTCTCTCCATCTTAAAGTCAGTTAATTGGCAACCTTAATTCCATGTGCAATCTTAATTCCCCTTTGCCACGGACAGTAACATATTCACATGTTCTGGGGAGTAGCACATTGATATCAGTGGGGGCCATTATTCTGCTTCCCACCAGTATAATAAACCTAAGTTATTACACTATGATTAAGACAGTGTATTTTTCACAATAACATAAATGGGTTTGACACCTTTTATTCCCAGACAAAAACACACAGATTTACAAATTTTAGCTAAATACACATGTAAGAGAAACACTAAACATAATGATGAAAATGTTTCAAAATAAAGGAATGGACAAAATGTGTAAGCAAATTTTCAATGGAGGGTAGAGTAAGAATGCCAATATCAGATAAAGTGACATTTAAGGCCAAAAGCATTAAAATAGAACCTATATGTATTCATTCATTCAACAAATATTTATTGTATATCACTATTTGGAATGATACATGAAGCATTTGATAAAACTACAATGACAATTGTGGAATACACTCTCAAACTTTGAAAAATAAGTAGGCAAAAATGTTACAATACAATGGATTTGAA
Organism: Tadarida brasiliensis; assembly: GCA_030848825.1. NCBI lineage: Eukaryota > Metazoa > Chordata > Mammalia > Chiroptera > Molossidae > Tadarida > Tadarida brasiliensis. The sequence continues at coordinate 51,590,095 of CM061280.1, read as the reverse complement.
TAATATAATTAAGAAGCTTGACCTTATATTTTGACAAATACATAGAATTATATACTCCAATGCAAAAGAATACACATTCATTTCTGTAGCATTTAAGAAAATTGATCATGTACTTTGCTACAAGAAAAACCTTAATAAAATCCCAAGTGGAGAAATGACAAGTCATATTCTCTGATGAGAATTTGATAAAGCTGGAAATCAACAATAAAATTGTAACAAAAAGGAAACAAAAAACAATCTTGGAATGATAAAATACATTTTGTAAATATATAATTTTTATCAAAGAGGAAATATGAATGAAATTTAAAATTGTTTAAAAATAAACAAAAATGAAATTACTTCATAAAAAGTCCAGGGATGTTGCTAAAAGAACACAAAGGAAAATTCATAACATTACATTAATTTAAAGAAATATTGAAAAAGGCATCTAACTCAGGGAAACAGAAAAAGAAAACATATACATATCACATGTAAGTAGTCATACAAAACTAATAAAAGTATAAGCTAAAATTAATTATAGAATTTAAAAGTGAGCTAACAAAACCAAAAGAGCTAGTTCTACAAAAGGTATATAGAAGAGGGTTTTTGTTGTTGTTGTTCTATACTTAAACATACACTGATAAAGTCCCTGATCTCCAAGGATAAAAAGAAAATCTTGTAGGCATCCTGGCAGGAAGACCAAGTTAGCTACAAAGAAAAATAATTAATAAGACTGGTATTTGTTTTCTCATCTATAACATTGAAGCTAAAAGACAAGGGAATAGCATCTACAAATTTCTAACAGAAACAAACCACAGTCAAAGCATCTTATTATTCAATCAGTATATTACTCTCCTGTTTGAGTTATAGCTCTTTGAGAGCATGCAAAGATTCAGAAAGTATATCACTCTCATATACCATTGAAAACAATGTTTGAGAAAAGAACTCAAAAAAAAGAATCAGAACAGAGACCTCAAGATGAGAGAATATAGTAAGAGAGGAGACAGTGATGAATAGTGAACCTGGCTCTCTGGAAAAATTACTAAAATCTCAATGGAAAGACAGATTGCTTAAGATAAAGTTCCAAACCAGGATTCTATAAACAGAAAGGATATTTTATAAGTGAAATGTAGTAACAGTCCAGAAGAGAATGATCAATAGAAAAATAATGCAAAATATATATCTAATTTTATATTTTCTAGTAGCCACATTTTAAAAAGTAAAAAATAAAAAAGATGAAATTAATTTAATATATTTTATTTAATTCAATATATCTAATATTATTTTAATTTGTAATCAACATACAAATTATGAATGAGCTATTTTGCTTTTTTTTCATGCTGTCTTAGCATTCCCACATATATTTTTTACTTATAGTGTATCTTAATTCAGATTAGCCACATTTCAAGTGCTCAATAGTCACATGTGGCTAGTGGCTGCCATACTGGTAAATGCAAGCCTATACTTAAAAATATTAAGCCATCTCAGTAAAACATAAGAGTTGGGCGTGAGAACAAGGGGGGAAGTAACAGTACTCAAAAGATCTCATGAGGTCAGGGAGGTAAGGGAGAGGGATGTTATTGAATGCAATATTGTTTATAGGGTTAAAAATAACAACAAAGGGAAGCAACCTGGATGTCTAAAAATCAGATATTAGCTAAAAAAGTAATGGTACATTCATGGTATTGAATATTCCTAGATATAGAAAGAATGAGTTAGAGGCATATCCTATCCTAGAGGATAATCCATGTTATATCATTAAATAAAGTAAACAACTTAGTATAAGCATAAAATATCCCATTTTCATAAAAATAAGAGGGAAGTCTCTTTATATGTGTATATATATTCGTATATATTTTTATGGGCCTATATTTCCACTCACTCTCCAATGAATATCAGTTGCCTTGTGATGGGATTAGAGAAGGCAGAGATGTAGTTATTAATTTGTTTTATCTTTATGAACATCTGTATTGTTTGAATTGTTATAATGAAGAATTGTTGGGGGTGGCAAAATATCACATATAGAATAAATGAGACTGAGAACGAAAGAGAACAAAACAGTAATAGCTCTTGGTGAGTGGAAACGACTTGATTTCTGTTGATGGAGTAAGACAAAACCTGAGTTGATATCACTGTTAAGTTATTAATAATAAGGGTGTAGGATTAAAGGAAAATACAGGTGAGATTTTTTTTAAATAATCCTGTTATATAGAAAGCCTTCCTAAGTGAAGCATCAAACTATAACCCAAAAAGGAAAAAAAAAATTACAGATTTGACAACATAAAATTTTAACACCCATGAACAACTGTGAGGAGCAACAAGCTGAGAAATATTTGGTATATATAAAATGCAGTGGGATAGCACATTTCATATACAAATGAAATAATTATACATTACCAAGAAACATTAGAAAGACATTTAAATTAAAAAATAAATACATATAAATAATGTCAAATTTTTAAAAAATAGTTTTTATCACCTTGACTAGTTTGGTAAGTGGTTAGCACATCAGCCTGCAGATCAGAGTCGCGGGTTCTTTTCTAGTCAAGGGCACATACCTCGGTTTCGGTTCAGTCCCGCGCCCTGGTCGGGGTCATGTGGGAGGCAGCCAGTCGATGTGTCTCCCTCACATCGATGTTTCTCTCTCTCTCTCTCCCTCTCTGCCCCCCTCCCTCCCACTCTATCTGAAGATAAATGGAAAAATATCCTCAAGTGAAGATTAAAAAAATTTTTTTTATTTGCAGTTGGTTGAATCCACAGATGTAGAATCCGCTGATACAGAGGCCAACTGTTATTAAATAACGCTAAAATTATAATTGTGGTAAGTGCTATGGAGAAAGAAGGACCCAATCTGTTTTGGAGGGCCAAGGAAGTGGGATGAAATCTGAAAGATAAGAACAATTAACCAAGGGACGAATACAGAGATGGAAGAGAGCAGGAAGGAGACAATATATACAAATACCATGAGGTGAAACAGAGGTTGGCACATTTGAAAAACTGTAAGTGCAGTGTTGCTGGAGCAAGAGAGTAACAGGCCTGAAAAGTAGGCAGGGAACCAGATTGTGTAGAGAGGATTTTCTTATATTAAGGATTTTGGTATTTATCCTAAATAAGACAGAAAAATATTACAAGGGGATGATATCCATGCAGAACATTGATTAGAGGGTAACAGGTAAAGCAAGGAGACCAGTTAGGTTATTGAAGTTATATAGGCCAGAGGTTATTGAAAGTAGAAAAGCAAAGAATAGGATAACTTCAAGATATAATCAAGAGATAAAAACAGCAGGCTTTGTTGTTGTCTTGAATATGGGGAAGGATGTCTCCTCGGTTTCTGATTTGTGCAAATTAGGGGAGGGTGGTTTGATTCACTGAAAGTCAGTGCCAAGGGGAGGATCAGTTTTGGAGGCAATGATAATCATATTAGCTCAGGATATGTATATATCCTGAGGTGCCTTTTTAAATTTGAGGTGCCTTTCAAACATCTAAGATAATTTACAGATGAACAGATGGATAGAGCACAATAAAGTCTTCCCTGTGTTCGTTCAATCCTTACCCATTCCTTAAATCCTAGCTTAATCTATCTACCACTACCATGAGCATATGCTTGCTTCTCCATGCTTTTGTGTATAGTGGGATTTCCCATCATTGTCTACTGCAGAGATCAGCCATCAATTTCTCTACTTTGTCCCTGGCTGGAGCTTGGCCCCTGGTTTTAGAGAACATTCTAGTGGAGCCAGTCTCTTGTGTTTCACAAAGCATAAATTAAGGTATGGCTGAAAATCACAATGTGTGCATTGAGTGCACATGTAGATATATGTACATATATATATCCTTATTAATCATTTTTATTAAGAATACCCATGCTAATAGTGTGTGCCATGTATTTGTCATTAGATTTCAGAGAAGTAAAAAGAAATAATTTATTTTAGATGAGAGAAACACATTAACTATTTTAAATTTATTTTTTATTTTTATTGTTGGAAGTATTACAGATGTCTCCCTTTTTTACCCCAATTGACCCCTCTTTCCCGTTCCCAGCCCCCTCCTGCTTTCTGCAAACTAATCACTATGTCCATTGGTTGTTCATATATAAATACAAGTTCCTTGGTTTATCTCCTCCCACCCCACATCCCCCATCCCTCTTAGGTTGGCAGTCTGTTCCCTACTTCCATGACTCTGGATCAGTTTTGATCGACAGCTTATTTTGTTCATGGTATTCCATAAATAAGTGAGATCACGTGGTACTTGGCTTTCACTGACTGGCTTATTTCACTCAGCATAATACTCTCCAGGTCCCTCCATGTTCTCTCAAAGGGTAAGAGATCTTTATTTCTTATAGCTGCATAGTATTCCATTGTGTATATGTACCACAGCTTTTTTATCCACTCATCTAGTGATGGACACTTGGGTTGTTTCCAGATCTTAGCTATTGTAAGGTAGCTTAGTGCTGCTGTGAACATACGGGTGCATATATTATTTCTGATTGGTGTTTCAGGCTTCTTAGGATATATTCCTAAAAGTAGAATCACTGAGTCAAATGGTAGTTCCATTTTTAATTGTTTGAGGAGGCACCATATTGTTTTCCATAGTGGCTGCACCAACTTGCATTTCCATCAGCACTGTACTAGAGTCCCCTTTTCTCCACACCTTCACCAGCACTGAATCTATAGATTGCTTTGAGTAGTATGGAGATTTTAATGGTGTTAATTCTTTCAATCCATGAACAAGGTATATTCTTCCACTTTTTTATATCTTCCTCTATTTCTTTTTTCAATGTCCTATAGTTTTCTGAGAACAAGTCTTTTACCTCCCCGGTTAAGTTTATTCCTAGGTATCTTAATTTTTTTGTTGCAATGGTAAATGGGATTGGTTTTTTAGTTTTTTTTCTGTGTGATCTTTATTGATGCATAAAAATGCCAACAACTTCTGGATGTTGATTTTCTATCCTGCTACTTTGCCAAATTCATTTATTAAATCTAGTAGTTTTCTAGGGGGAGTCTTTAGGGTTTTCTATGTAAAATATGTCATCTGCAAATAATGACTTTTGCACTTCGTCCTTTCAATTTGGATGCCTTTAATTTTTTCTCCTTATTTTATTGCTGTGGCTAAGACTTCCAGTACTATGGTGAATAAAAGCGGTTAAAGTGGACATCCCTGTCTTCTTCCTGTTCTTAAGGGAAATGCTTTTAATTTTTGCCCATTGAGTATGATGTTGGCTGTAGGTTTGACACATATGGCTATTATTATGTTGACATATGATCTTTTTATCCCCACTTTGCTGAGAGTTTTCATAAAAAATGGGTGCTGGATTTTGTCAAATGCTTTTTTTGGCATCTTGATATGACCATATGATTTTTATCTTTCATTTTATTCATGTGGTATATTACATTTAGTGATTGGTGAATATTGTACCAGCCTTACATCCCTAGGATAAATCCACTTAGTTGTGGTTTATAATTTTTTCAACATATTGCTAACATTTTGTTTAGGATGTTGGCTTCTATATTCATCAGGGATATTGGCCTTTTATTATTATTATTATTTTAATTTTTTTATCTTTATTGATTTTAGAGAGAGAGGAAGAGTGAGAGAGAAACATCGATAAGAGAATGTCGATTGGCCACCTCCTGTATGGCCCCCACTGGGGATTTGGCCCACAACCTAGGCATGTGCCCTGACCGGGAATCGAACTGGTGACCTCTTGGTTCATGGGTCGACGCTCAACCACTGAGCCACTCCGGCTGGGCTATTATTATTTTTTGTAGTGTCTTTATCTGGTTTGGGAATTAGGATTATGTTGGCCTCATAAAAAGAGCTTGGAAATCTTTCTTACTCTGCAATTTTTTGGAAAAGTTTTAGGAGAATATGTGTTTTTTCCTCTTTGAATGCTTCGTAAAACTTCCCTGTGAATCTGTCTGGACCAGTGCTTTTGTTTGCTAGGAGTTTATTGATCACTGCTTCTATTTCCTTAGTTGTTATTGATCTGTTCAGGTTTTCAGACCCTTCCCAGTTGAGTTTTGGAAGAATGTATGATTCTAGGAGATTGTCCATTTCGCCTTGGTTGTAGAATTTATTGGCATGTCATTGTTCATAGTATTTTCTTACAATCCTTTGTATTTCTGTGGTGTCAGTTGATATTTCAATTCTTTTGTTTCTGATTTTATTAATTTGGGTCTTCTTGCTTTGTTTCTCCATGAGTCTGTCTAAAGTTTGATCAATCTTGTTTATCTTTTCAAAGAACCAGCTCTTGGTTTTGTTGATCTTTTGTATTGTCTTTTTAGTCTCTCTGTCATTTATTTCCTCTCTGATCGTTATTATTTCCTTCCTTCTACTGACTCTGTTTTTCTTTTTGTTCTTATTCTCAATCTTTAAGTTGTTGGGCTAGATAATTTGTTAGAAATTTTTCTTGTTTCTTGAGGTTGGCCTGTAGTGCTATCAATTCCCTCTTAGGACTGCTTTCATTATGTCCTGTGGGTTTTGGGTTGTTGTGTGTTTATTTTCATTTATTTCCAGCAAGTGTTTTATTTCTTCATTGATCTCCTGAGTAACCAATTTATTGTTTAATAACATGCTATTTAGCCTCCATGTGTTTGAATGTTTTTGTGTGTTTTTATTGCTGTTGATTTCGAGTTTCATGCCTTTGTGATCTGCAGTTATGCTTTATGATTTCAATCTTCTTGAAATTGTAGAGACTTAGTTTGTGTCCTAACATGTGGTCTATCTTTGAGAATGACCTATGTGATCTTGGAAAGAATGTATATTCTGTAGCTTTGGGGAGAAATGTTCTGAAAATATCCCTTAAATCCATGTGATCTATTGGGTTATTTTGGGTCACTGTTTCCTTGTTGATTTTTTTGACTAGAAGATCTATATAGTGATGTCAGTGGGGTGTTAACCTTTCCTACTATGATTGTATGTCTGTCGATCTCTCCCTTACAGTTCTCCAGAAGTTTCTTTTCTTTCTTTTTTTTTTTTTTTTAATTTGGGTGTTCTTATATTGGGTGTATATATGTTGACCAGGGTTATGTTCTCTATTTGTATCAATCCTTTTAGAATTATGAAGTGTCCTTCATTGTCTCTTATTATGGATTTCATTTTGAAGTTTATTTTGTCAGATATGGGTATTGCTACACCAGCTTTTGATTCACTTCCACTTGCATGGACTTTTTCATCTATATGGGTCATGTTTTCTTATCCATTCAGCTACCCTATATCTTTGGATTGGAGCATTTAATCCATTTACATTTAAGGTTAGTATTGATAAGTACTTATTTGTTGCTGTTTTTATTCTTTATTCATATTATGCACTCTCCGTCTCTTCATTTCTTCTTCATCTTATAACTATCCCTTTAGTATTCCTTGCTGTGCTGGCTTGGTGGTAATAAACTCCTTTAGTCTTATTTTATCTACCGAGCTCTTCATTTCACCTTCAATTTTGTATGATAACCTTGCTGGATAGAGTAGTCTTGAGTTAAGTCCTTTGCTTTTCATCACTTCGTATACTTCAAGCCACTCTCTTCTGGTCTGAAGTGTTCCTATTGAGAAATCTGCTGACAGTCTAATGGAAGCTCCCTTGTAGGTAACTTTTTTCTCTCTCTTGGTGCCTTTAAGATTCTTTCTTTGTCTTTAACATTTGTCGTTTTAATTATGATGTGTCTAGGTTTGGGTCTTTTTTGGTTTATCTTGATTGAGACCCCATGTTTCCTGGATGTGTGTGACTTTTTCCTTCACCAGGTTAGGGAAGTTTTATTTCTTCAAACAGGATCCCTATTTTTTTTCTCTGATTCTTCTCTTTCTGGTGCCTCTATGATGTGGATGTTGTTACATTTCATATTGTCACAAAGCTCCCTTAAGCTATCCTCCTGCTTTTTAATTTTTTTCCCAATTACTGCTCTGATTGGGTGTTTTTTCCTTTCTTGTTTTCTAACTCGCTGATTTTGTCCTCAGCTTCATCTAGTGGACTGTTGATTCCTTTCAGGGTATTCTTTATTACAGCCATGTCATTCATTTCTGATGGATTCTCATTCATGACTTCTACATTTCTTTTCATGCTGATGTAGTTCCCACTAAGTTCCTTATAGTTCTCATTAAGTTGCTTGCTGTTCTCAATAAGTTGTTTGAGCACTCTTAAAACCATTACGTTGAATTTTTTTCTGACAAATTGCTTGCCCTCATATTATTTAGTTCCTTTGCTGGCGATTCCTCCTTTTCTTTCATCTGGGGGTTGTTTCTTTGTTCCTCTTTTTATCAGTCCAGTAGTCTATGGCCACATGAGATTGGCCAGGTCATGGGGGCAGGTCCATGTGTCTGGGTCTTTCCAGTCACACCAGTTCACAGCAATGTGTCCTGTCTTCTGGTAGCACTGGTTAGGCCTGCCAGGTCGCATTGGCATGTTGTTGCATCCAGGGGCATTGGGTTGTGGCAGGGCCAGATCTTGGATCCAGTCCTGTGGTCTGGGAGGATGCCAGCAGCTGTTGGAGGTGGCAGCAGCTCTCAGTGGTGGTGGCAGAATCGGTGGCTTGTGGTGGTGATGGCAGTGCTGGCAGCTCTTGGCTGGTGCAGGGCCAGAGCTGCTGGTGGCTCTTGCGTGTGGCAAGACCAGCAGCTCTCATCTGCTGCAGTGCCAGTGGAGCTGATGGCTGGCAGCTTGTGGCAGTGGGTGTGGCAGAGGCTCAGCAGCATTTACGGGTCTGGTGGGGGCATGACAGTGTCTTTAGGACTTGTGGGGGCATGAGATAATCCTCTGGTCTGGCAGGGCTGTGGCGGAGGATGTGTCTGGAATGGGGTGGCAGAGGCTGGACATGCATGGGGGCTTGGGGCACTGGGTCTTTTCTACTCTCCTCTACCTCCTCCCAAGGAGGACCCTGCATATCCTCCAAATTGGCATGTTCTCCAGCCCCAAGCGGGGAGATGTGCCCCAGTGAGCAGTGCATGACAGTGTCTGGTAGCTCTCCTATCTGAAGCACCTGAACCGCTCACCCTGAGTTCCCACCCTGACAGGCAGAGATGCCCACTCACACCCACATACACTCTCTCACACATGTTCACCCACTCACTCTCTCACCCTCATTCTTTTCTTGCCCGCCGCCATGTTCTAGACTTATATTTATTGATTATGTATCATGAAGTAGAACAGTGATATGCTTATAATTTTATGGATACACTATGAAGTAATTCAGTACAGTCATCCCTTGCCACTTCATGCTTCAACTTTCACAGTTTCACTCTATCGTGGTTTTTTCAAATATATTCATTAAAAAGTTGATCAAGACAGTGAAAATGATACAGCATGTGCTCAGTTGTCTGAGTCAATTATACACCCCTATATTACAATTAAAATTAAAATGACTGTACGTATGGACTGTAGGCTTATGTATTCGAGCACCCTCGCAAATCCTTCAACGCCAGGTGCAACTGCTTGACCACTCCTTGTGTGTGGGCAATAACTTTTTTCTAAAAAATTGGGTGTGGTGAAACCAAGCCAATCAGAGCATGCTGTTCAGTAATTGGCTATCCTATCCTTTTCCTATCCTGGCCACTGATTGGCTCAGCCTAATGAAAGTTTGTTTCTCTCATACACACTTCTACATCACTACGCATCAGAAGCATCTTTGCTCTTGTAAGTGTTTGCAATTTCTGAAAACTTTTATCTAAGCCCCATGATGCCTTCTAAACGTGCTGCTTCTTCTAAGCCTTCTGACGATGAAATTAAGTGCCAGAGGAAGATGCTTACCATCCAGGAGAAGGTGAAACTCTTGAATATGATCAAAGATGACAAGAAAATCATGGAGGTTGCCCGCCATCCATTACGACTTGAATGAGTCTACCGTTCTCTCCATCTGTAAAGATGAAAAGAACATTCGTGCAATGGCTACTGTCTCTTTCAAAAAGGATGCAAAGCACATCATGACAAGTTGTAATAAGTTCATAGTGAAAACGGAGTCTGCCCTAGCCATTTGGATCAGCGACAGCCACAAGAAAAACATTCCGTTGGATTCACTGGTCATCCGGGAGAAGTTGAAGCAGCTCTATCAGTGCTTTACGGCGAATGAACCTCAACCAGGACCCTCTTCTGCAACGTTCATGGATTTCACAGCGAGCAAGGGTTGGTTCAAGAAGTTCCAGAAGAGGTATCATCTGAAGAGTGTCATTCTCCACGGAGAAGCTGCCTCTGCTGACCAGCCTACAGCAGAGGACTATGTGAACAACACGTTCCAGAAGATCCTTGAGGAAGGCAAGTATCATCCAGAACAGGTGTTCAATATGGACGAAACAGGATTGTTCTGGAAAAGAATGCCTTTCCGGACATTCATTTTCAAGGATGAGGCCAAGGTCCGTGGCTTCAAGGCGTATAAGGATCGCGTGACTATCGTTATGTGTGGAAATGCTGAGGGATTTTTGCTCAAGCCTGCCTTTATCTACAAGGCCAAGAACCCTAGGGTCCTGAAGAATAAAAACAAGAACCTGCTGCCAGTGCATTGAATGCACAATGACAAGGACTGTATCACGAAACAGATGTCATCGGACTGGTTCCACGAGTGCTTCATCCCCCAAGTCAAGCTGTATCTCGTGGAGAAGGGACTCATGTTTAATGTTCTTCTTCTTTAATGCTGGAGGTCACGCACAAGACCTATCCTACAACGGTGTGCAGATTGAGTTCCTTCCTCCCAAAACCACTTCGCTGATCCAGCCCATGGATCAAGGCATTATTCGCATGTTCAAGGCTCTCTACACATGAAACACCCTGCAGCACTTCTTCAAAGGCATGGACCTTGAGGAGAACTTCTTGCAGAAGGAGTACTGGTGACAGTATACCATCGCGACCTGTCTGAAGAACATCCAGGCTGCATTGAAGGACATAAAGATGGAGACCGTGAAGGCCAGCTGGAAGATGTTGTCGCCTGAAATTGTCCACGAATACAGAGGATTCACCCCAGAGGATATAAGTAACTTGGCAGTGGATAAGGCATTTAAGCTAGCCTGGATGCTGGGAGGAGGTTTTGTGGATATGACCGGCGATGACGTGGATGAGCTGCTGGAGACACATTTGGATCCCTTAACTGATGAGGATCTGGTTGAGATGACTAAGTCTGCAAATGAGGAGGAAGAAGAGCAGCCAGAGGTTCCTGGGGGTCAGGAGGAGGAAGTTGGCCTTAAACTTGAGCGTCTCTCTCAAGTCGTGAGAACTATTAAAGTAGTACAGGACATGATTGGCGAATGGGACCCACAAATGATGTGTGCATTGCGGTTCCAGAATGCACTTGATGGAGCAATAGAACCCTACAAAAGCCTCCTCACACATAGGAAAAGACAGCACCAGCAACTGCCTATCATGATGTTCTTCAGCCACGCATCCAGATACCCACTGCCTACTCCTAGTACTCCTTCAGCGGAAGAAGACGACGACGCACCTGCTGAAGATACTGCACCACCTGAAGACTCTCCTACTGAGGTCGTACCTTCAGAGGAGCAGTAACCTTGCTCTTCTTTGCTGTGCAGTACATCTCTCCATCTTCATCATTTCATCATTGAACAAGTTGCACTATTTTCATAGGTTAGTGGTTGTGTGTAATAACTGTGTGTGTGTGTAATTAAATGTACAATAATAATACTATGATATTTTTAGCATCTAATATGTCTTATTTTCTCTTATTTTGTCTAATATATTGGGTAATATGAGTATAATGGTGACTAAAGGGTGTTATTTCATGTCTAGAGGGCTCTAATAATGTTAAAAAACTTATTTAGAAGGTCATAAACAGGTTTTTTATGCTCTGTGAAAATATTTGATTAATAAATAAAGAATCCTACTTCGCGGAAATTCATTTATCGCGATAGAATCTAGAACTGATTAACCGTGATAAACGAGGGCCAACTGTATTTCTCCTCCTCCCCTAACCAAGTCCAAATCACTGAAGCCTGCCTTCCACCTCCTTCCCCTACTCAAAAAATATATATATTTCTTAAGCTCCCAAGATTTTAGTCAAAAATATTTTAGGAGCCAATGTGAACATATAGTAGGGCCAAATGCAGCATATGGCACCATAGCTTCCCAGGGTCCTCCACTACCCTAGTGGAGGATGTGCAGAAGACATCATTTTCACATAGTAGATTTCAGTTGTTACAAGAAGCTGAATTCCTATGTGTCATTGCTTTCATATACTCAAGTTTTAACAAAGCCACTAGAAAGACCTCTACTACCCAGATGAAATATGCAGATATTAATTTACAGATTGATATACATATGAAAATCTGTTTGATTCTGACACTGAGTTTGGTTTGAACACTGTTATTACAAATTTATTCCAACTAGAATATGAGTTCCATGTTGTCAGGGATTTTTGTCTGTTTTATTCATTGCTTTTTCGCTAGTACCTGGAACAGTGCCTGCCCCAGTATGTGGTTAATAAATATTTGCTAAAATAATTTATTTATATTCTGGATTAAAGCTCACAGCTCTAGAAATTTTGGGCTGCTTTGTAGATTTCTGATAAATTCTTAAAATTAAATTATTTGTTTGTAGATAAATGATTCTAGAACCCTTACATATAGAGCAGTAAGCAGCATGGGATGTAATTTGAGACAAGGCACAGTTCCTTGGTGTGGAATATATGGCCTTTTGCAAACTGGCTGCTCTACCCATCTATCTATAGTATAGACAGAAAATTATTTGCTATTCTTTAAGTTCACCATTCCCTTGCACATAGCTTTGCCTTTTAACATGTACTTCTCTCTGCTGCAAATGGCTTTTCCACCTTTTTAACCTGCCAGAATCACAGTCATCCTTTCAGATGAAACTCATAGTATCATCTCTTCTGTGAACCCATTATCAATCTTCCAAACAGAATGAATCCCTCCTCTTGGACTCCACAGCCCTTTGTGTATAAATTTGTCATGGCACTTATTTCTTTTTCCTGCCATTTCTGTGTCTGTACTAGATTGTCAGCCCTTCAAGGGCAGAAACTATATCTTTTTATTCCTTCTTATCTGCCTGGATCCTACCATAGTCATTTCACACAGTAGGTGCTTAATAAGTGCTTATAGAATAACTTATGGATTGAGTGCATAAAACTAAGGGTGGAAGTGCTCCATTTAAAATGATATAGAGCCCGGCCAGTGTGGCTCAGTGGATTGAGCATCATCCCATAGAATGAGAGGTCCTGGTTCGATTCCTGGTCAGGGTACATGCCTGGGTTGTGGGCTTGATCCCCAGTGTGTCATGTGCAGGAGGCAGCTGATTGATGTATCTCTCTCACATCAATGTTTCTATCTCTCGTTCTCCCTTCCTCTCACTCAAAAAAACAAAAAACAAACAATGAAAACATATTTTAAAAAATGATATATAATTTAGCATGAGTTGGGAAAGAGCAAATATAGTAAAACTAGCTTACATTTATCAAATTTGCTACCACAGTGCTGTGCATTGAGGTAATTGGACACAAAAAGGAATATTTGAATAAGAAAGTGAGAACAAAGAAATGGATGAAAGGTTGTAGACATGGAAGTAACACCATAAAAATAATGTATGCTAGGTATAGGATGGGAGAAACTAAAGAGCAATTGGATGGACAAAAGGAACAGACCCGCCTTAGATTCATGCCTAGGATAAACACTGGAACAGGTAACAGAGCCAAAAATGAAAGTTCAGCCAAGCAGATGCTTTATAAATATAACATCAAATCACTGTTTGGGTTTGCTTGGTGTGTTTTACTCCCAAGGTGATGATTTGGGATTGAATGGAATCAACTGTTCAGGCATTGTGTAGACTTCAAGTACATCTCTGTTGGATATCATTAATGTCTTTGGGCAATCCTCATAGATTGTTTGACCTGCTCGTCTTTACAGGTTCTGTAAAATGAACACAATTGCATTCATGTATCTAAATTGTCCATTGCTTTTTAAGTGCCTGAATGCTCATTTGCTTGTTCGGATTAAATGTTTAGGGCATTGTTAATAAGCAGTTGGGCCATATACGTTTTTAATTCAAAAGCACTAATGTTATTATTGTTGCTCTTTTTGTATTTCTAGCTTGGTGCTGGAAATCACATTTTGTAGAAATTGCTTGCAGTGTTAGCACTCGGTGAAAGCTAAAGAGAAGCATGCCTTTACCTAATTGCATACTTCCTTGATAAATTTAAAATAGAGAAAAACCTTCCTTAACATTTAATCAGAAACTGTAGAATATTTTAAAATCAAAGCTTTTCCCTGAATTCTGTGATACATGTAAAAATCTTAATGTACATCACAGATTTAGGCTTCATCTATGTAACCTCAGATGATAATGATACCTTGTAAACAGTAAATGTCCCCAGTTTTGATCTGATTGTCTCCTCTGGCTGGGTGACAATATACTGAAGTAATACCCCAACACACATTTTATAGTTAATAATATTCTTCTTATCTTTGTTAATGTTGTTAAATAATTTCAAAAGTTTCCTCAAGGCAGCTGCTGTGAGCTTGGGAACTAAGCACAGGAGAGTCCAATGTTTTCTTTTATTTGTCCTCCTGTAGACACAGATGTTGTTTGTGCTGTCTGCAATCATAGACTATGCTCTAAAATGCCAGTTATTTTCAGTGCGTCAAAGTGAAACGGTGCTGTTGAAGTGAATCAATAAGAATTAGTACAACATGCCCTGGCCGGTTTGGCTCAGAGGTTAGAGCGTCGGCCTGCAGACCGGAGAGACCCTGGTTCGGTTCCCACTAAGGGCACATACCTTGGTTGCAGTTTGTCCCCGGCCCTGGTTGGGGTTGTGCAGGTGGTGACCAGTTGATGTGTCTCTCTCACATTGATATTTCTCTCTCTCTCTCTCTTCCTCCTGCTCTGTCTGAAGATAAATGCAAAGCATGTCCTCAGGTGAGGATAAAAAAAAAAAAGAATTAGTACAACATGGAATAATACTTCAAATAGAGGTATAAAAATACATTAAACTCATATAAGAACAATAAGCTAATGTATGCGTACTTTTCGGGTCTCTTTTTTTATACTATGAGTGCCAATTGTCTCCCAGCTGCCGTTTCCCTCAAAGTATTTTGGCGGCTGGCTGTGAAAATCCCAAAGGAAATCACAGTGAGCTGAATGAAACCTAGGAGGCAAGAAGCAGGAAATTCTAGCTGCAGCCATATGCACACTGCATAAATCAGGAAAACAAGGCTGTGAATTTGAATGTGCTACTTATAACTTCATATGTTGTATAAGTCTATTAGAACTGTGCTAAAATTGTTCCAAGTTAGCTTTGTCACTTGGTATCTATGTAGCCTTAGACAATTTACTTAATCTCTTTTTGAGCCTCAGTTGCTTTATTTGAAAAATAAGGATAGTAATAACCTTTCTCACAAGGCATACTGTGAGGATTAAATAAAATATTGTATAAGTTTTGGGGCCTGGTACATAGAAGATGCTAAATTCACATTTTCCTGTACTTAAAAATATATGTTAAACTGCATATTCCTTGGTAGCTTGACCTCCATCCACTTGTGCTAGGACTAGAGAATGTGTGCCTTGAAATCAGAACTACTAGTTATGGTGTGTAAGTCCAAAACCTTGCATTTTGTCAGTTACAAGTGAATTTCTTGGTAAATAAGGTAGATTGGTTTACAAATTTCCACAGCAAATAGAGAATGGCCTGTTTTGTTTTTTTTCTAAATATTTTTACTGATAGGACTGTAATGTAAACACAACTCTCAAAAATAATTCTATTAATTCAGATCAACTATACTTCAGAATGAGGTTACGACTGACCCTAATTACTAGAGTGTTTGACTACTATGCTTCTGTTTCTATAATAACACATTCTGCTGTTTACTGTGTATACATTATGCTACTGAAAAGCCCTTGTACAAATTAGTGGTAAACAAAGGGGACATTACTAACCTCTCATTGTTGAGAGGTAGCTTTGGAGGATTGTTTAAATAGTAGGGCTGTATTTTCATTGAGTTAACCATATCCTTTCATCTAGACTTCTTTGAAACAAATAACATTCATTCTGCTGGAATGATAAACTAGGATTATGAGAAAAATCTTTAGCTATAGAATAAAACAAAGACAACTAGCTTGTTAAGGCTATCAAGTGTGTGTTGCTGGTATTGGGTCCACCTGATCTATCACAGTACTTTATCCTTCAGCCCAGAATGGCCCATGAATCCTTCCTGCCACATTAGAATCAAACTTAATCTGTTGATCGTGTTTGTATCAGCCTATAACTATCTAAGCATTCAGGAACTTTGTTTCCAGAAATGAAGCCCTTCTGATTCCAGTGGAGTGAAGGCAAAATGCCAGACAAGTCAAGAGAAATTCATCTGTCATTTCCCTCATTCATGGCAGTTTGTGAACACAGATTAGTTTTTTAGTCTTATCAATCATGGTACAATGTTTCATTGTTCAACTGGGACATTTATTTAAAGTAAGTAAGCAGAAACATTCTTGTCTTCTCCTTCTGTTTTCTAAAAGCGTGTTTATTAAGGTATAATTAATATACAATAAACTGTATATATTCATAGTATACAATTTGGTAAATTTTGGCAAATGTATTAATATATACCCATGAAAACATCACCATGATCATCACAGTGAACATATACATCACTCCCAAAACTTTCATTTTGCCTCTTTGCAGTGCTTTTTTCTCTCCCACTCCCCACCCACCCTACTCCCAGGCAACCACTGATCTGATTTCTGTCACTATAGATTAATTGCATTTTCTAGAGTTTTACATAAATGGAAAAACATTCTGTATGTAGACTTTTTTACTGTTGTCTTAAAACTCAGCTTTGTTTGATATTTATCCATGTTATTATATGTATCAAAACTTCATTGCTTTTTATGTCTCAATAGAATTCCATGGTACGGATATACAGTCGTCCCTCGCCACTTCGTGCTTCAACTTTCGCGGCTTTACTCTATCGCGTTTTTTTCAAATATATAATAGTATAGTATAGTATTTGAAAAAACTGCAGTAGAGTGAAGCCGCGAAAGTGGAAGCGCCAAGTGGTGAGGGACGACTGTATATAAATAAAGAATCCTACTTCGTGGAAATTCATTTATCGCAGTAGAGTCTGGAACTGATTAACCGCGATAAACGAGGGCCGACTGTACTAGAGTTTGCATTAATTCGCCTGTTGATGGATATTTGAGTTGTTTCCAACTTTTAGTTATTACAAATAAAGCTGCTATGAAAATTTGTGTACAATTCTTTGTAGGGACCTGTGATTTCATTTTACTTGGTTAAATATTGGGAGGTGCAATAGTTAGATCATGTGATAGATGTTTGTTTAACTTTATAAGATATGAAGGTCTAAATGGCCCTAGAGCAAATGTTGCTCTCAATCCACCTAACAAAGCTTAATAGCAAGATGCGAAAGGATAAAATTATTGCCAAATACTGATCACACACCATAACAATGTTCAATTATATATATATATATATATATAGTAATACAAAAACTTTTTGGCATATTCTACTTAATGCCCATGAATTAGAAGATTTTTCACTCTGGCTATTGATAACAGGGACTATTTCCAGCTCCATTTCAGATTCAGTTGTTTCCTTTAATCCCTTCAGGTGGTTCTTTCTCCAGTTACAGGAGGTTTCCTTGCATGCATCTGCTGTTCAGGACTTCAGTGAATACCCTGGGAGAGCCTCTGCAGATCTCTGGAGTTCTATTTCTGTACAGCTCTCTCCTCTTTGGTACTCTGTACTGCAAACTCTAGCTGCAAGCCCTTCCCATACTACCAGGTTCATCTCAACTCAGACAGATTGACAAGCTCCTCCTTTCAGCAATGGTCAAGGGGTTCTTTGGCCAGAGACAGTACTCTGTGCCCCTGGTTCTTGTCTTGCTCATAGGAATGAATTTAAACAAGAGACAACAAATAACAGCAACAACAGGTGAGAATATATTTGTAAGAAAGAAATACACTCAGATAGAACCTGAGTGGGTAAGTCAGCTGGCCGACCCAAGTGCCCCAATATTTGGGAGTTTAGAGGCTTTATACCCCTGGGCTGGAATGCCCCTAGGCAAGGAGCAAACCATCCCTTCCCTCATGTCTCAAAATAATGTATTTTTAAGTTATAAGGCTCCTTCACCTAGGTGTTATACCACTGGTTAGACCATATCCTGGAGGGCTCTGAATCTTCTCTCCTCACATACAGGCCTGTTGCCTCCATTGTCTATTTTCAGTTTGTCGTGTCTCACACATACTCTCTCCAAGCCCCAACTGCCTTTCCTAGCTCATATCTTTCTATCTGCTTACTCTAACATTCCCACCTTAAATAGATATGGACCAAATTTATTTGGGAAGCTGAAACATGTAGCTCTGACTTCTGGATCTACTTCCTATTGAGTTTGGACATAGAGGTGAGTTGGCCCAAGCTGATTGAAGGCGGATAGAGGCATATGCAGGACTCGGTGAAATTCTTGAGCCGATATCATTTGGAGTCTTATAGCTTGTATTTGATCTGAAACAAAGGAGACAGGGGTGTTTAGAATTCAAGATCCAGAAATTTGGAGTATAGAAAAGGTTAAAACAAGTCTCAAACAGAGTGTCTGGTGGTATATTAATGAACAAGCAAATGAGGAGACATTTGAGAGAATTCTAGTTCCATTATGAAGGAAAAACACAAAGCCGCATGTATTGGTCAAGTACCATAAAACAAACAAATAAAAGAGCAACAAGCCAGAATAGAGGCTGCTTTAAAATCTCATTATTAATCATGATTTATCTTTTGTGAAATTTTCTTTTGGGATAGGATTCTTTCATCAGGAGTCAAGATTAGACCCAAGTAGTCTATTCTTTGTTGTAGGAACTGAGCCCTTTCTTTAAAAATCGTATATACCCAGTTTGCCAAGAAATTTAGAGTCTGCACTATATGCTTTTGCTCTAATTCTTTGGTGGGAGAACAGATTAGAAAGTCATCAACATATTGTAAGATCTGTCCACTCCACTTCAAGATATAGGTCTTTTATTTATTTATTTAATTAATCCTTACCCGAGGATTTTTTCTATTTATCTTCAGATAAAGTGGGAGGGAGGGAGAGAGAGGGAGAGAGGGAGAGAGACAGAAATATCCATGTGAGAGAGTCACATCGACCAGCTGCCTCCCTCACGACCTTGACCAGGGCCAAGGATGAACTGCAACTGAGGTACATGCCCTTGACTGGAATCAAACCTGTGACCCATTTATCCATGGGCCGATGCTCTAACCACTGAGCAAAACCATCCAGGGCAAGATATAGGTCTTTTAAATCCTCTGCTAAGGCTTGCCCAAAGAGATGAGGATTATCTCTGAAGCCTGGAGCGAGGATGGTCCGAGTAAATTGTTGCTGAAACCCCTGTGTCCATTGAAAGGCAAATAAAAATTGACAAACTGGGTCTAATGAGATACAAAAAAAGGCATCTTTTAAATCTAGTACTGAAAACCATTGTGTTCCTGGTGGTATTTTGCTGAGAATAGTATAGGGATTTGTAACCACAAGGTGGATAGGAACTACTGCCTCATTAATTATTCTTAAGTCCTAAACAAGTGTCTATTTCCCATCGTTTTTCTTCATAGGTAGAATAGGGGTGTTACAGGGAGAATTGAGGGGGGATTAAAAGGCCATGTTCAAGGAATCTGGATATAATTTCTTGTAGGCCTGTTCTTGCCTCAGAATTAATAGGATATTGTTGGGTTTTTTTGTGAGGAATTTTTGTAGGATCTTTTGATCTTGTCATGACCAGTTTGGCATATTTATCTTGACCCAGTATTCATGCTGCCCCGACTTATGGATCTACATCTTAAGTCTAGGTTTTCCTCATAGCTTTATTATTTGTTGATTCTAATATTAGGAGGTTAATTGTTTCTTCAGGAACAGAGAAGATTACAATAGTTCTCATTTTGGTTAATATGTCTCTCCCCAGCAAGGGGGGTGGGGCTTTCAGGTATTATTAGAAATGAACATACAAATGTGGTACATCCCCAAAGGCAATTTAAAGGAGGTGTTATATGTTTTGAGATGGTTTTCCCTCCATTCCCATTACCTGTCTGGTTTGTGAGGAAAGTTTCCCAGAGTAGGAAGTTAGCAAAGAGTAAGCAGCTCCCATATCAAGAAGGAAATAAACAGGCCTACCTGCCACATCTAGGGTCACCCTTGGCTCCATCCCGGTAATGTCGATGGTTTCAGCAGGAGCCAAAGGAGACTGAGGCCCTATCAATTCAAGGTCATTAAGGAATGGGAATATGACCCAGAGGCCTTCTAGCCCTTAGGGAAGTCCCGCTTCCAATGGCCTATCTTGTGTCATGGAGGACAGGGATTGCTAGGTCCACTAGAGCCCTTCTGTGTGCATTCTGATTTCCAATGCCCAGGCTTCCTGCGTCAGTGACAAGCACCAGGAGGGTCTTTTTTCTCTGGCTCAAGCCTTCGTGGGGCTTTCTCTGCTGTGCCCAGTATCCCTTTAATGCAGCTAATAATTGTGTCTGCCTTTGCTCTTTGTGTTTCTCTCTTGTCAGGGCCCTCTTCTCCTCCTCTTGGTCTCGATTGTAAAAGACTGTGTTGGCTGTAGTTAAACTATCAGCAAGGGGAGTGGAAGGACCCATGCCCAACTTCTGTAATATCCTTCTTATGTCTGAGGCAGATTGTGTTATAAATTTGTCCTTTAGGACTATGGACCAGGCTAGGGGGTCATTGGGATCCAGGTCAGTGAATTTAATGATTGCCTCTCTGAGCCTTTCTAAAAAGGCTGTAAGATTTTCCTGAGGTCTCTGGTCAATTGTGCCTAATTTATTATAACTGACTGTTGTTGTTGTTGTTGTTGTTGTTGTTTTTATCCTCACCCCAGGACTTTTTTTCCATTTTTGTTCAGATAGAGTGAGAGGGAGAGAGAGGAAGAGATATATATAGAGAGAAACATCAACATGAAAGGGACACATCGAGTGGCTGCCTCCCACACAACCCCAACCAGGGCCGGGGACGAATCACAACCAAGGTATGTGCCCTTGGCCAGAATCAAACCCGTGACTCACTGGTCCGCGGTTCGGCGTTCTAACTGCTGAGCCAAACCAGCCAGGGCCTGACTGTTTTTTTGTTTTTTGTTTTTTCTTTGTTCCCTTCAGTCCCTGAAGTAAACAATTTAACATATGGTCCCGAGACCATATGTCTTTTTCAGAATTGTAGTCCCAGTTTCAGTCATCCCAAGGGATAGCCTCATTTCCCAAGGGATAGTCCGGATTTTCATCATTTAATCCAGTAGCATAGTCCCTTCCAATTCTGAAGACCATATCCTTTTCAGAGCCAGTTAATTCCTTTTGTAGAAGGAGATTAATGTCTCTCTAGGTTAGACTAAAAGGATGGTTTTTCTCCATTCATTTATAAACTTGTCATGGTCATCTGTGGAGTTTCCTACCTTTTCCTTGTCATTAAATCTTGTATAATAAAGGGAACTTGTACTCTAATTACTCCCTGAGGTCCCATTGCCTCTTGCAATGGGAAGATACTTTTGGCTGAAATTCCTGAGTATGGAGGGGCTGGGCACCCTGAAGAGTAATGTGGGTTGGGTCAGGAGATGTTACCTTAGGAACATCTGGTGTGGCTATCTCCTCCTTTAAGGGGGGTTGGAGACCATAGGTCATTACAGCAAGCATGGCAGGGTATATTTTGCAACCCTTATATAGGCTAGGGTCTTTTTGTAGAGACATAGGGTACCTCTGTACACTTGCCCTGACAGAGTAAATCAAGTTGTAAAATTGTGTTGTAATTTAGACTGCCATTTTCAGGCCATGTTTCCGGATTCTCTCATTTATATTGTGGCCAGGCTATGTTGCAGAAAAAGATTATTATATTTCTTTTTAGAGTTTAGGAGTCAAATTTATCCCAGTTCTTCAAAATGCATTCCAATGGCGAGTCTTGGGGAATAGAGGTGTTATTTTTCATCCATCAAAAATAGAGCAGAAAAATACTAGGGACTCCAGACGTCAGACTAGCTAGCCTTACCATGCGTCTGTGTACCCCATATGTGTTATAGAAAAAGCCAGGATCCCATATTCTGAAGGAAGACTTACCAACAATCTCCCTGATGGCCAATCACAGAGAGGATGGACTTACCCCGCTCAGGCAGGGGACTTTTTCTATTCTGCAGAGGAGTAGGCCTCCCTACCTCCCAGACAACCCAGTCCTTGGATTAGTATGCCTTACTTTGCGGTACGTGTGCCTCCCTACATGGGGGCCTTCTCTATTCCTCTTGTGATGTTGCCACCCCAATTTTTGTACTTTCCTGAAGCAAACCCCTACAGGGTGCACTCCTGAACGTTCGGTTTGCTGTGTTTCCTGATTGTATGCTCTATTGCTCTTCCATAATCCATGGCCTTGTAAACATTTAAGGACAGTTAATCTAGCCAGTTGGCTTAATGAAGAAACCTGCCCCTGACCCCAAAAGGCTTCAAAGTGCATGGGAAAACATGAATCCAATAAGTTTGACTATAAGATAAGAGATAAATTTGCCATTTAGACTGAATCATTTTCCCTGTATTTTCAGCTCTGAGCCTCCATGGTCTCATGAATGTTAAAAACCTAAAGACATGAGGGAGGCTGCGTTCACTCAAAAGAAAGGTGGGGAGCCTAGACCCAGGAATGACTCCAAAGATTTCCTATAGTTGTAAACCAAACATCCTTTTACTGTCTCTGGGATGCCCCTATTCCTTGCCCAGGAAAAAGACTCCTATAGTTTCCTATCATTTTCAGTCTACCCTTAACTTTGTGACATATGTGACAATTTTCCAAAGTGCAATTTCTACAGAGAGGAAGGCAAGAATGTAGATCAGGAAGTCCAGTCAGGCAGGCAAGGCACATCAAATCATAACCACAATTAATGCCTTGCCCTCCCGGTCCTGGACATAAAGCAAAAGCAAAAGAGCCTCTTCTCTGACTTTGCAATCAGAGGACTTACAGTTTTGAAATCTGAAATCCGAGATCCGAGTTACTGCACCAAGATGTCAGTGGGGGTCAAGGGGGTCTCTGGCTGGAGACAGTACTCTGTGCCCCCGGCTCTTGTCTTGCTTGTAGGAATGAACTCAAACAAGAGACAATAAATAGCAGCACAAGCGAGACTTTTATTTGTAGGGAAGAAATACACTCAGATAGAACTTGAGCAGGCAACTCAGCTGGCCGAGACCAAAATGAGTGCCCCGATATTTGAGAGTTTAGAGGATTTATGCCCCTAGGCTGGAACACCTCTAGGCAAGGAGAAAGTCACCCCCTCCCTCATGTCTCAAAAAATAAGCTATTAAGCTCCTTCACCTAGGTGTTATGGCACTGGTTAGACCACATCCTGGAGGGCTCTGAATCTTTCCTCCTCATACAGGGGCCTGCCACTTCCATTGTCTATTTTCAGTTTGTCACATCTCACACATACTTCCTCCAAGCCCCAAATACCTTTCCCAGATCATATTTTTCTCTCTGCCTACTCTAATACACCTATGTTCTCCCTTCCTGTGATAAGGCCTGGAAACTCTTTGCAGACAGTAAGCTGGGCAATCATAAAGCTCATCTCATTTGCTTTCCATATTTCAGGGATCATTGTGCTTCATTACCAAATATCTAAAAACTGCTGTGTCGTGTATTTTATTATTGTTGTTTCAGGCAGGGGAACAAATTTAGTCTCTGTCACCCCCATCTTGACTGGAAGTGGAAGTCTTCTCCAAAATTTAATGTTTTCCTGTAGATAGAATTTCAATTCAAAAGTCTTGTATGAATGTCCTAAGAGTTCTTTCTACAACCTATATTTTCATTATGTTCACTAAGCATGTGAAGCTGTTTGGTGTGTGTGTGTGTGTTAATTTTATACTGCATTAATCTGAGAGAGTTTCTTCTTTCTATCCATGAAAAAAACCTCTGAGTTCATGAAAACAGTCTCTCAGAGGAGCCACCAACTCACTCCAAGACACTGTACAAATATACCAAGACGATAATTTCTATCTGGTTTATGGGATGAAACTGACTGATGAGAAAGACACATTTTTTAAAAAAATATTTTTTCTTTATTTATTTTAGAGAGAGAGGAAAGGAAAGGGAGAGAAAGATAGAAACATCAATGAGAGAGAACATCGATTGGCTGCCTCCTGCATGCCCTACACTGGTGACTGAGCCCACAACCTGGGCATGTGTCCGGACTGGAATCGAACTGGGACCTCTCAGTCCATGGGAGGACACTCAATCCACTGAGTCACACCAGCCAGGTGACAAAAGAAGTTTTGATTGAAGCTACCTGAAAGTGCTTTGTACCAAGGCTTTGTGACTAATTTTAGTATAAGACCCCCAGTTCTATACCCTATGGTATACTTTAAGAATTTTTACAGAGTCATTTCTCAAGTTATTAAGCCAAAAATTGTAGTGCAGAAAGCTTCCTTTGTGAGACTATTTCAGTCAAAGATGATACAGGAAACTTGTTTTCCATTAGTCCAATATTGCTGTAAATTGTTTTTTCTTGAATCCACACCAGTAGGCTGCTGTCTTTTTCTTTTTGTCAAATTTGTAGAGCATCTATTATTTGAAATGCACAGCTAATTTACCAAAATAGCAGTTTTTCAATTTGCATTGGTAGACATTGTTTTATGTTGAGCAAAACCATCTCATATAAGTCAAAATTGTATTGAAGAATTTAACTCTTTTGAGAGTGATTTTATATTAATTACTGACTTTAAAACTTTGTTACTTAATGATAATTCTTTACATAGAATTATTCTAGAGCATGAGGGGATAGAAATACTACCTTATATTTTCATAGTCCTTCTTACATCATAGAACACTTTGCAGTAATTATCTCATTTAATTCTGAGAGATACCAAAAGTTTAGGAGACACTATCAGATTTGGAGGTGTAATTCAGGATGTAATACAGAAAATATAAATATTGAGAAAAATATATACAATCTGGTATAAAATTATGTAGTGAAGATTAGAAATGTTGCCCAGCCAGTGTGGCTCAGTGGTTGAGCGTCGGTACAAGCACCAAGAGGTCGCCAGTTTGATTCCTGGTCAGGGCACATGCCCAGGTTGTGGGCCCAATCCTCAGTGGGGGGCATGCAGGAGGCGGCCAATTGATGTTCTCTCTCATTGATGTTTCTATCTCTCTCTCCCTCTCCCTTCCTCGCTCTCTAAAATCAATAAAGAAAAAAAAACATTTTTGAAAAAGATTAGAAATGCTATAGAGAAGGGTAAGATTAATGGGAGGGGAGGGTGTAAAGTTTGAACATACCTTTTGAAGGTATTGACACAGATTCACATTAGGAATTAGGTTAGTGAAAAATCACAGGGAAGTGTTCCAGGTGGCTGGTAAAATATATCCAAAGATACAGAGGCAAAAGTAAATAGGGCACCTTTGAAAGATAGTGAGAAGAATCCCCTAATGGAGCAGAATATAGTTTATTCAGTAGTTCTTCATGGACACTGATTTTGGTGCACAGTTCTATCTTGGCATCTTTACCCATTGATTACAAAATAAATGCTTACAGTTTACTGTAGAATGTTACAGAAGTCACATTGTTTGCCTTTATGAGTATGTGTTTGAAGCATTTGCAAGTGTTTGTAGTGCTCATTTAACACTTTAGCTCACTGGTCTCCCTTCTATTTATGGAATTGTGTGTCAGATTGATGTAGTTTAAAATTCACACACACACACACAAACACACACACACACACACACACACACTAAAGCAGCTTCACATGCTTAGTAAACATAATGAAAATACAGAAGTATACCTGGAAGACCACAGTGGTCAATAAGGATTCAGGCTCCAAATTGTTATGAACAGTCAGAAAATTGGGCCAACAAAGGTAACAAATGAGAAAGTTTTAGGGCCATTGAGCACCATGCATTTGCAGTGCTCAGTAGCCCTGAAAATTTCTCATTTAGGCCAAGAAGTCTCTGTCTCATGTGAAATGTTGAAATAAAGGGAACATGCTCAGGTTCTCATTGATCTAAGTTTATGATGAAGTCCCGTACCTTCCACCATCTTTTCTAGTTCCTGATTCTTTTGCCAGACCCTTATTAGGAAGGCTGGAGAGCAGGAATCACTTTTTTAATGATAGTGGTAACTGCTGTCTGAATTAGCTTCAAGGCAAGTTCTCCCATCTTAGGTGGGCACAGTGGAAATGGGACCCTGTACTAAGATGAATATTTGTTCAAGGAAATAGAAGTTTTTTATTCCTATGTCAAATTTCTTTCCTCATTAGATTGATGAAGGATATTTTCATCTCTCTCTAAATATGATTTGAATCCCTTTTGTATTTTTCAAGGTTCCTACCTCATCTCCCTTTCCTTGAATTTTAAGCTGTAATTCTGTGTCCCTCTGGTTTGAGCCATTTTTACAGATTTGCAACTCATTGTACTTCTGAGAGCATCCTTTTTGACATTAACGTGGTATTTTAACTATGTTCTGAGATGGTTCCAGTTAGCCAGTATTGGTCACAAAGCATGAATCTTTCTACTTCAGGCTTTAACTTTGACCAGATTTTTTGCCATGCTTTTCACTATACTGACAGATGGCAAAATCTCAAAAATGAAATAAGGCATAATTGGTAGGCCCTGGGTACTGAGATAATGGGTTCTTTACAACTGTGAGGGGGAGATTAGGCTGCAGGAAGCTTATTTTCTTTAAGTCCTCTGATAACTACAGGCTCAAGTTATGCATGTGGGAGCACTCCCTTTCTCACCCCTGTGCCCCAGAAAAGGCTGATGAGTTCTCAGCAGAAAAATAAAGGTCAACTCCAGGTGGTGCCTTTATTACTTTGTTGTCATTTTGGCCATTAAATAGGCTTTCTGTGGAACTTGCCAAAGGACACGACACGGTCCTCTTAACTCACTGCTAAATGCCCAGTTAAATACTGTGCATTTGACAAGGCTTTTTCACAATGTAAAAGAAGAGGAAATTACATTGGGCTAATTTTCTAAGACTGTGAGAAATCAAAGAAGTCTATTTTGTTTAGTTTTCTTGACTTAAAATTGAGTGGGTGTTCAGTGGAGCTATTTTAAGTAAGCTCACATGAACTTACTTGTTTGACAGTTTTTTATCATTTGCTTTTCAAATTCCCCAAACTGAAAAATACAAAATGGTACCCAGCAGTGAAAATGATTTGTCTCCTATCTGGAGTTGTTCATTTCTTTATTTCTTTTGTATTTGTTGCTTATGATTGCAATAATCCATTGCATTTTCCCTGGAGCCAATAATGAGTTATTAATGGTCAGTAATATGTTTACTTGTGTGAATTTTTATTCATTATACTATAAAGAACTGTTTGCACTAGCCATGTTTATAAACTGATAGTTTTATGTTTGATTAATAACTATTTACTCAATTGCTTTTTTACATTATATATATATATATATATATATATATATATATATATATATAGTATACTCTATCACTAATCTTACAGTTCACAATAAATACCTAGGTTATATCAGTACTTTAATAAAGCAACACTTGTACCCATTATACAAGATCTTACTTAGATAACATGTATGATTATCCTTTACAATAGAAGTTTCAATAGCACTTTGATTCATAAAACCATTAAAATTTTTTCCCATTTGAAAATTTTAACCTTTTGACATTTTGCCATAAAAGGCTTAAGTCATAATTATAGCATTTTAGAACATGATAATTACCTAGAGGTTTATTTCAACTTGGACCCAAACACATTACAAATGAGGAAACTGAGGCTCCAAAATGTTAAGTGAACTACCCAAAAACGACATGGCTAATTAATAACATGTGCATTTGCATATAATCCATAAGGGTTCTTATGAGTCACAGTAAAAGCTAAGAATTCTATTGTATCCCCTCTCCTTCTTCCTTATTTTTGAAATGGACTACACTTAGAAGTTATATCTCAAATCACTCAGGTCATAGCTAAGATTAATTACGGTTTATGACCTCCGATTATTTATTTGCAGTGTGATGTCTTAAAACTCCCCTTTTACAGGAAGTGTACATGAGTTCAATTTTAAGAAAATTAAAGTCTTGAGCTTATCAGAAACTCAGAATTGGCATTTTCAGAAAAACACTGATATAGATGACTTTTACTTACCCTTTTAAGTCTTTTGTAAATGGTTTCTACAGGCTGAACACCTGCAGATCAATCCTTAGATTCAGAGAGAAAACACAATTCATTTTATTCAACACTTCATATCATTATTAATTATTAATTTATTAGCCTTAATAGAGGGCTAAATTGATCCTATGTGCCAGATACACTCAATTTAGTGTCATGATCCCCAACTATAAAATATTCCTTTAAGTACTCAAAGCTCCTCAGTGATCAGTTCCATCTTTAGTTTCCTCTTAAAATTGGCTTTCAACTGTTATGTTCCTAGGAAGGATATGTTCCCTAGATGATCACCATGCATCAGTTAGCCTTGATTGCCTCATGCCTTAGTTACAAGCAAGATAGTTTTTTACTACCTTTTTGTTCATGTTATATGTACTTTCTTCTGCTAGGAGGAAATAAACAGGGCTTCCTACTAGCCGGGAGATCCTTGGTTCCACCTAGAAAAACTGTCTGATTTTTCAGTATCCTCACAGTGTTACTATCTGGTGGTGTATAATCCACTGAAAGAAATTATAGATGTATAATTGAAGTACAGTAAACTACACATACTTAAAATCTACAGTATGCCAAACTTTGGCATATATACACATGTTGAGCTATTGCCACAATTAAGATAACAGTCATTTAGATCATCCCCAAAGTTTCCTTGTATCCCTTGTTCTCCATTTCTCCCTCACTCTCTTCCTTAGGCAACTACTGATCTACTTTCTGTCGCTAGATTGGTTCACATTTTCTAGAATTTTATTTAAATGGAAGCATATAGTATATAGACATTCTGTTGGTCTTCTTTTACTCAGCATAATTATTTTGAGGGCCATGCATCTTTTTATATATTAGTAGATCATTCATATTTAGGACTGAGTAGTATTCCATTGTGTGGGTATACCACAGGTATATCTGTTCAGCTATCAGAGACACTTGGGTTGTTTCTAATTTTTTGCTATTATAATAAAGCTTATAAGCAACCTTGTACAGATTTCTGTGTAGACAGACATTTCTTTTCTTTGGGATAAATGTCGAAGAGTGCATTGCTCTTCTGTTAAGTACAGCTTCACCTTTTTGGGAAACTGCCAAACTGTTTTCCAAAGTGGTTGTACCATTTTACTTTCTTACCAGCAGAATATATAGTTGCTTTACATCCCTTTCAACACTTGTGGTCAGAATTTTTTTTAGCCATTCTGGTAGGTCTGTAGTGGTATCTCATTGTAGTTTTAGTTTGCATTTTCCTAATAACAATGTTATTGAGCATCTTTTCATTTGCTTATTGGTCATTCCTCTACCTTTTTTTTTTTTATTATTATAAAGTGTCTCTTCAAATCTTTTGCTCATTTTAAAAATTGGATTTCAATTCTATTTAATTTCCTCAGATTTTGTCTCTTACAAGACTGGAAAATGGGTAGGTTTTCCTTAAAATAAAAATTAAGTACATGTTTGTGAGGTCCCAAATACCTCATTCATTTGGCAACATCTGTAACTATTTATTTCTGAAGTATAGTTTCTCATGGTACTAGTCCATCCATTTAAAGCACAGATATCCTAAGCTTGTACTTACATTTCTCTTGTGGCTAGCTTTTTGGTAAGAATATATCTATAATAAATCCAATTGAACTTTTATCTTCTCTAGGGAATGTATAGTATTTTTGGTAACAAGGTCATATATATAAGGCTAAAAACAACCACTTAAGGTGCATTGTAAGTGCTTTTTAGAAAAATGCATCCTATGGGAATTTTGAACACCACCAAGACTTTTGTGTATTTAAGGAAATAATTTACAATGATAACATTGATTTTAAGAAAGGGAAGTGAGGCAGTTCAATGAACATCATTTATTGTAAATAACTGAAACCTTTTCTTTCTGTCTTTTTTTTAAAACTATTTATTGATGAAGTGTACTTTTATCTATTTAATTAGAGAATTTGTGATTTAGTCTTTAAATTCAAATCAGAGTATAGTTACAATAAATATCTTATGCAATTTTTTATCATGTTGCACTACATTTCCTTAGAAGGGAGCACATCCATGTTCAAATTGTTTTGTTTTTTTTTTTTTTTGAATGGGAATAAAATCTCTGTAACAAAGGGGGACTCTGTTTGCACCTGTTAATCTTTTTTAACCTTATCTGGTATTTTATGGTATGAAATGACAAATTGGCTGTGTATTTTTACTTGCTCATCCTTTTCCAATGAATGTTGTTACTATGACTCAGATGCTTATATTAAAATCTTTGCAAAGTCACGTCTCAAATGCCATCATATGAGTGAAAGTAAATGCAAGTCTGTGCTTTTGAAAGTTAATTTCTAAATTTGTGCCCTGAATCCATGGAAAATAAATGGGAACCCTTCACAGCAATTCAGCTTAAATGCTTCCTTTCTTGTGTCTCCATGTAGAATTAGATCTACTTGCTGCATAATCTTTGGTAATGCCATATAAGTTGTTCTCTCACCTTTTCTCCCTCTTTCCTGGCTCCCACTGACTTCAGAGAAGTCTCTAGGGAAGTAGTTTTCAAAGTGTGGTCCCTGGACCAGTAGCATAGGCCTTACCTGGGAACTTGTTAGAAATGTAAAATCTTCGGCCTCCTCCAGACCTGTTGAATTAGAAATTGAAATGGGCGGCACACACAGCAGTTTGTGTTAAACAAGCCTTCCAGGTGATTTTGAAGTTTGAGAGCCACTGATCTAGGGGAATGAAGGAAGTTGTGAATGCAGGCCTATGTAAAACTCCTTTCCTATGGCTTTAGGCTTACAGGTTCATTATCAAGTTGCTGTAACAGCAACTGCACAGTAGAATTGGATAATGAAGCATTGTGAAATTCAGAGGCATGGATATTAACTGATCACAATATTCTAGATCACTAAGATTTATATTGGGCAAAATGGATTTTTACTTCTAGCCTTATGTCGAGGAGAAACATACTTTCATAAGGTTTTGTGCTTGAAAAGTGGAAACCATGCCTGTTTTTTTTTTTTACATCATTCCTCTTGAATTTAGACAAATTTTTATAGAAAAGAATAATTACTCTTAAAAACATTCATCATAGAAATCATAAGTAACATTCTCAGCAGTGACTTATAACCCTGAAACAATTAATTGTAATTGAATTTTCCTAATACATTATTATAGTAGCTTTATTTGTCTACAATCTCTGTTTCACAGAGTACAGTACTGGGCACCTAATAGCTATTAAATAAGCATTAATGGGGAGAAATTGGGAGATATCTGTAATAGAATCAACAATTAAAAAAAGATTTGATTTGTTAAACCCTTTTTTGGCAATTATATGTCACAAAGATAGCTATTTAAAAATATGTTCATATTCTTCCCTCTTTGTTCTAGAATATGGTCTGTTTTGCCCTGGCCAGTTTTGCTCAGTGGTTAGAGCATCGGTCTGTGGACCGGAGAGTCCTGGGTTCAGTTCCTGCTAAGGGCACTTACCTCAGTTGCAGTTTGTCCCCGGCCCCGTTTGTGGTCATGTGGGTAGCAACCACTCGATATGTCTCTCTCATGTCAATGTTTCTCTCCCTCTCTTCAGCCCTCTCTCCCTCCCATTCTATCTGAAGATAAATGCAAGGGTGTCCTCTGGTGAGGATAAAAAGAAAAAAAAAAAAAAAGGAAGTAGAATATGGTCTGTTTAAATTTTAGCCTTTCTGTATTCAAATAATTAAATGCATTTTATTGATATGTGCCAAGGATTAGATGCACTCAGCTTCTTCCTGGCCAAATGATATACCCTGTCTCTGATGTCAGTCTGAGAAAATCCTATATAGTGTACAATATTCCTGGATTACCTTATCTAAGTATCACATGGACATTTTAGATGATATGTCTTGGCATGTGGTCCTTTTTCATTAACTTATTAGGGACTGTTAAAGCATCGTTTTCCCTTTTTGACACCTTGCCATAACTGAATATAAAATTGACTGTAAGAATGAATGCCTGATATTCATTCAGTAAACTGATGGGGTTTCATTGATGTCTAGCAGAAACCTTTTCCAGATGGGTGCTTAGCAAAAATGGCTCTGTTGCTTTCTCACATGGACTATGGACATGGGCTATATCTACACTCGGGACTTTATTTTCCTCAACCATTAAAGGAGTTGATTAGTGGCAGAATTTCTAAGATCCTAAATATTTTATGATTCTAAGATTTGAAGAGAAAGGGGGTAAAATCCAAACCACGAAGCAACGTTGAGGTGCAGTATACAATTGAAGATTTTTAATGTTTTTGTTGAAAGAATGAAAGAAACAGAATTAATTTGGCCTCAAGCTCCTTTGGAGACAATGGGAAATAATGACATTAAATCCTTATAATTTTAGAGATTAGACGAATATATTTTAGGAAAAATATTTTAGAAATGTATGTTTAAACAATATTTTTTTCTTCAGAGTTTTTACATTGAATTATTTATTCTTAACTCTAAGGTACATGAAATATCTAGGAAAGCTGATAATTTTAATAGTTTTAGCCTAAGTGTGCTTACAGATCATATATGTTCTTCCTGGAAGAGAAATATTTTTTAAAGGACAGTTTAGTACACTGTATACTCCTTTGCACTCACTTATTTCATTACATTTTGTGCAACCTAAAATTGTAGCTGTAAAGCTATTTTAGGCATGCTTTTTCCAGAACCTTACCCGAATCAACAGGAGCATAATTTTAAGCTCCAGAAGTGCAAAATAAGTGCAGAATGCTAGCTACAATAAATAAAATGGCCAGAATTCTAATTTTGCAAAAACACACAATGGGAGAGAGAGACATGAAGAAAAAATAATTTTATCAGGTGATTTTTCATAATGCTAAACTTTTTCTCTGAACTTTTTTTCTTCACAGAGGTGGAATTCTGTGAAACTCCTCACACTCTCTGCTCTGGCTACCAGACTGACATGCATAGTGTTTCTCGGCATGGCTACCAGCTCGAGATGGGATCTGATGTGGACACAGAGACAGAAGGTGCTGCCTCACCTGACCATGCACTGAGAATGTGGATAAGGGGGATGAAATCAGAGCATAGTTCCTGTTTGTCCAGCCGGGCCAACTCTGCATTGTCCTTGACTGACACTGACCATGAAAGGAAGTCTGATGGGGACAATGGTAATAGAACTTTCTATACTGTCTAAATAAAACCCAGAGAGAATGAAGTTTTTAGCCTTTAATTTGTTTACCTTCCCTATATCTGCTTGTTTTTTGTTTAATATGCGGAATGGAAATGCAAGGCAGCAGGGTCACATGGACAAGGCACGTACCTAAGAATCTGGGAATCTGGCAAACAGACACGTTTATTTACAATGATAGACAAAAGACATTTTCTTTCTGGTGATCCCCCAAGGGAAATAATCTCATGTAGTCAGTGATATTGTGCATGTGTTATTTATTACTCACCTTTTATTTTCATCTAGTGCAATACTGATGGTATTTATTACAGAAAATACTCATTTCATGAATGTTGGCTTTATATCAATATATAAACAATGAGATGAACAATTGTATAGCAAGTATATTCTGGACGTGCTTTCTATTTGATGCAGATTAACCTGTCAAATGTATAGACAGATTCAAATTAATCAGGTTAGACTGAAATTATTTTTTAAATAAAAGTTTATTAATATTAGCCATTTGTTAGACAATGAGTAATAACAGCAGTATCATTAAATTGTAATTATGTATTATTTTCTTACGACTTTTAGAAATGGAAAAGTTTTGTTTCTTTGATTTGTTGGGAAGAGGTTGATTTATTTTCTTTCTGCTCTCTATCCCTACCAAAGAAAAAAATCCTTTCATAAAAAGCACATTAATGCTTATTAAACACATTAATCCATTCTCTTCATCATTCTGTTTGTCTGAATTTGATAGGTCCCCATCACGATGACCACAAGGCTTGGTGTGATAGCAGTGGCTAATTATGATTTCTCAGGTGGGAGAGAGGTAGCCAACAGCCCTATGTGTACAGATTTTTCTATTCTGTCCTCCTTATATCCTTCAGCCCTTAGGGGACACTGGCCACAGGATATAATTTGGAATGACCATTTGCCGACTAGTTAGAACATAATTTCCTATATGATAGGCCATAACACTTTGTAATATCACCAAGTGTCCTTGGAGTCTTTATTTTCTTCATTTATTTTCATGTATGTAGGTATTGCTGACCAGGGTCAAGAGTATAGGAAATGAGGTATGGAAACAAGAAGGGAATATATTTGATCTATATATGCATATACGTGTAAGTGAAAGAGCATTTGGATGCAAATTAGGAGAACTTGGACTGGTCCCTACAGTTTCTGGGCTTCAACTGTCACACTGGAAAAATAGTAACCAAATTTATGTGAAATGAGGTGATAGATAATCTCCTATATTGCCAAGACTTCACCTTCTGCCTCATCTCACTCCTGACATTGGAAGTTATCGCCAGTTCACTGGGTTGAAACATTAAAATAAAATATGTTTCCCCCATGGGGCTCCTTCTATTCCTGCAAGACCCTAAGTATGGGATTTCTTTTGGGGTGATGAAACTATTCTGGAAATAGATAGTGGTGATGGTTGTACAACTCTTTGAATATACTGAAATCCACTGAATTGTACACTTGAAGAGGGTGGACATTATGGTATGTGAATCATATTTCATTGAATCTGTTAATTAAAAAATAATAGTGGATATAATAGTTAAAGATTAAGGAATCCTAGATGACTTGGACAAGGATTAATTAATAAAATGTTTGATGTTGCAGGTTTCAGATTCTCTCCTGTTTGTTGTGACATGGAGGCTCAAGCTGGGACTACTCAAGGCAAGTGTTTCCAAACATTTGGCCACCAAATATTTTTATCTCACCTTATCCCTGACACCCACCTCACAAAGTAGAATCCTGCCCCTCTGACAAAGACCACACAGACCTAACTAATTGACTTATCAGAGATTACTTCCTTAGCAGTTTACTGGTTTTCTTTCCTCTGGAAAACTTCACGTGTGCGTATTGGTGATGGATAGGACATGAGGGTTTTGCTGGGGAGGAGGACAAGCAAGATTTAAGGTGGGAGAGGGAAACATAGATGTAGCATTGAGGCAGAAATTTAAACCAGGTTGGGTTGGGTTTGGCTCCATGACTGCCTATGTTATCTACAACTTGTTGCAGAGCTCTAGCCATGAATTTCTTATACTTCAGATATTGTCATAGCTTTTCAGTGCCTCCTAGCAAATGGCCTTGGTCTTTTGCTTCAGCTGATCTGGTTTGGCGTTATAATCACACTATCTATATCCATGTCATGAATTATAAATAGCACTTCAAATGAAAGAAATGTTGTTCGTTCTTTGCTGTAAACATGTATCATTTATACTGTCATTGATCAGTGAGGGAACATTGATGTCCTTTGACCTTTGCCTTCATTGTGCTTGTTGATTGAGTTTTGCTCTTTTGCAGAGGGATGCTGAAATCAATATTTATAAATGACTTTGATGAAAATCAACACTTTGGGGACATCCTCACATCTGACCACAGAGCACAGTTTCAAAATATGGGGCTGGGGAAAGGGATCAGGGGAAGATCTATCAGAATCAGCTTTACCTAAAGATACATTATCCTTGCCCTGGCCAGTTTGACTCAGCGGTTAGACTCGCAGTGGTTCTCAACCTTCCTAATGCTGCGACCCTTTAATACAGTTTCTCATGTTGTGGTGACCCCCAACCATAAAATTATGTTCGTTGCTACTTCATAACTGTAATTTTGCTACTGTTATGTCTTAGGCAACCCCTGTGAAAGGGTCATTCGACCCCCAAAGGGGTCGCAACCCACAGGTTGAGAACCACTGGGTTAGAGCGTCAACCCGTGGACCAGAGAGGCCCGGGTTCAGTTCCCGCTAAGGGCACATACCTCGGTTGCAGTTTGTCCCCAGCCCCGGTTGAGGTTGTGTGGGTGGCAACCACTTGATGTGTCTCTCTCACATCGATGTTTCTCTCTCTCTCTCCCTCCCTCTCTCCCTCCTGCTCTATCTGAAAATAAATGTAAAAATGTCCTCAGGTGAGGATTAAAAAAAAAAAGATACATTATCCTTCCCAACCCCCTCCACGAGAACTGCTCATCCTGGCGAGCCACTATATTGTGTTAATGTGCCATCTCCCTTAGATGTGTTAAGGACTTTCAGGAATATTTGGGGCTGTTCAGTTTCATTTGGCCTTCAGCCTAATCAACCATCTACCTGGATCATGTAACTATTTCTACTGAGACAGAGTTGGAAGACTCAGGAGTAAAGGACATGCACCCTTTCCCTTATAGGTTTATTTTCAGAACTGGATAGGGTAGCACAAAATTGGCCTGGCCTGCCAAGGTGAACCTATGATCCAGTCTGCTAAAAACTAGTCCTTAACTGTAAGCCTCTGCTGGCCCCATGTGCACCCCCAGGAATGATTTCAACTTAGACAATAGAGGATAGTGAGTAAAAGTTCGCACTGTGGAGCCAGACAGCCTAGGTTTAAATCCCAGCTGTGTGACTTTGGGAAATTTATATAAAGTTTCTGTGCCTGAATTTCATTATCTGTAACGTAACTATAATAGTATATGCCTCTAGAACTTTGTGATGATTGAATGAATTAATGTATGTAAATGTTTAGGATACTATTTGGAATATGTAAGTGCAATATGAATGTTCACTAATATTATTGATCAGCACTTCACAATTTCTAAATGCACTTTTAATGTTTTTATCTCATTTCATCCTCATGATCACTGTGTGAAATTGATTCTATTGTTAGCTGCCTTGTATATAGGAGAAAAAGTTAAAACAGCAATTCAGATACCTGTTAGAAAAATGCAATTGATTGTTTTCAAAATAGCCATTTTTTTCCTTCTTGGATCACATATGAATATATGACATGAACTTGTACAACTTTTCTGCTCAGTTACAGCTCTGTTGGTTTTACTCTGACTCCTGCAACTAATTTTCAATAAGGAATATACAATTTGGAATCTTATTTATAACCTACAGTAAGATTTTACCAATTTGGACTTTATAAATTTTCAGTCAGTGATAAGCAGATATGACCTTCCTTCAACATTTTCATAGATTCTTGCAGAGGAGGTTTGAGTTGAGGTGAGAGTGTAAATGATTTTCCTGAAAGCATGTTAATTCGAATAAATAAGTTATTTTCTTTTTAAATCCTCACCTGAGTATATTTTTCCATTTATCTTCACATAGAGTGGGCGGGAGGGAGGGAGAGAGAGAGACAAAGAAAGAGGGAGAGACATCGATGTCACTCCGACTAGGGCCATGGACCGAACTGCAACTGAGGTACATGCCCTTGACCAGAATCGAACCTGTGACTCTTTGGTCCATGGGGCTGATGCTTTAACCACTGAGCAAACTGGCCAGGGCAGAAATAAGTTAGTTTCAATGAACTGAACTTGATATTTATATGCAAATGTAGCTACTTATGTCCCATCTATCTCACCCATTCATGAAACAGAGTTAGCAGGGTATCTCTTACATTAATTTGAGTTTATACATACTATATGTGAAAATAACGAAACAACTTGTAATTTTTAGTGTTTATACATTTCACTGACAAGACTCCATGCCACCCCATCCCTGCACCTCAGTTAGTGTCAATGACATTTTATTTTGTTTCTGACTTCCTATACATTCTGATTTTAATGAATTTTTTAAAGAATACACACCTTTATAACATGAGCTAAGATAGGAGAGATAGATTTTTTTTTTTTGATAATGCTTCTGTAATCATGTGTAAGAACTCCTCAGGAAGTTCTAGGCACTGAAGATCTTCTGTTTTCTAAAAGTTTTACAGTTTTGCATTGTACAATTAAATCTATGGTTCTATGAGTTAGTTTTTTTGTTTTTTGTTTTTTTTTTTTTTTTTGCAATTCTCAGTTTTTATTTCTTTCTTTATTATCTTTATTGCTGAGAGTATTACAGATGTCCCCCATTTTCCCCCATTGTCCCCCTCCACCCGGCTCACCACAATATTGTCTATGTCCGTAGGCAATGCATATATGCATATAAGTTTTTTGGTTAATCTCTCCCTCCACCCCCTATTCCCTCTGCTTCTATTTTATTCATGAGTATATTTTGTTCATTAGATTCCACAAAAAATGAGATCATGTGATATTTTTCTTACTCTTACTGGCTTACCTTGCTTAGCATAATACTCTCCAGGTCCCTCCATGCTGTCTCAAGGGTAATAGATCCTTCTTTTCTTACAGCTGCATAGTATTCCATCGTGTGAATGTACCACAGCTTTTTTATACACTCATCTCCTGATGGGCACTTGGGCTGTTTCCAGATCTTAGCTATTGTAAATAGTGCTGCTATGAACATAGGGGTACATATATTCTTTCTGATTGGTGTTTCAGGCTTTTTAGGGTGTATTCCCAGAAGTGGGGTCATTGGATGCAATGGCAGTTCCATTTTTAATTTTTTGAGGAAGCTCCATACTATTTTCCATAGTGGCTGCACTAGTCTACATTCCCACCAGCAATGTACTAGACTACCCTTTTCTCCACATCCTCGCCAGCACTTGTTGTTTGATGACTTGTTGATGGCAGCCATTCTGACAGGTGTGAGGTGATACCTCTTTGTTGTTTTAATTTGCATCTCTCTGATGATTAGTAACATTGAGCATTTTTTCATATGTCTCTTGGCCATTTGTATGTCCTGTTTGGAGAGGTGTCTATTTAGGTCCCCTGCCCATTTTTTAATTGGGTTCTTTGTCTTGCTTTTGCTGAGTTGTGTGAGTACTCTATATGTTTTGTAAATTAACCCTTTACCTGATATATTGTTGGCAATTATGCTCTCCCATATAGTGGGTTCCCTTTCCATTTTGATGGTTGTTTCTTTTGCTGTGCAGAGCTTTTTAGTTCGATGTAGTCCCATATGTTCATTTTTGCTTTGTTTCTTTTGCCCGTCACTCTCTAGTCCATGAACCAACACTCCGGCTGCTGAGCCAAACTGCCAGGGCGATAGATACTTATTTATTGACATTTTTATTTATCATGCTTACATTTCTCTCTATATATTTCTTATTATTACAACAGTCTCTTTCACATTTCTTGAAAGGCTGGTTTGGTGATAATAAATTCCTTTAGGTTGTCTTTGTTTTTTTTGTTTGTTTGTTTTTTTTTTAATCTGGAAAGCTTTTTATTTCACCTTCGATTTTGAATAATAACCTTGATGGATAGAGTAGTCTTGGTTTCAGATCCTTGCTTTCATTACCTTAAATACTTTATGTCATTACTTTGTGGCCTGCATTATTTCTGTTGAGAAATCAGCTGACAGTTTTATGGTAGATTCTTTTTATGTAATACATTGCTTTTCTCTTGCTGCTTTTAAGATTCTCTGTCTTAAATTTTTGGCGTTTTATTTATGATGTGTCTTGGTGTGGACCTCTTTGGGTTCTTGTTTGGGGCTCTCTGCTTCTAGAAGTTGTGTGACATTTTCCTTCACCAAATTAAGAAAGTTTTCTACCATTATATCTTCAAACAGATTGTGTGTCCATTGCTCACTTTCTTCTTCTTCTGGTACTTCTGTGATGTGAATGTTGTTGTGTTTCCTGTTGTCTCACAGCTCTCCTAAATTGTCCTTCTGTTTTTTAATTGTTTTTTTCTTCTTGGTTCTCTGATTGAGTGATTTTTTTCATACACTGTCTTCTAATTCACTTATCCAATCCTCATCTTCCTCTAATCTGCTGTTTATTAATTCTAATGTTTTCTTTATCTCCGCTATGTCATTCTTCATTTCTGACTGGTTGATTTTCATAGTTTCTATGTGTTTATTTATGCTGTTGAGCATCCATATAATAATTAATCTGAAGTCTATATCTGATAATTTACTTATCTTTATTTCATTTAGGTCTTCTTCTGGAGAATTCTTTTGTTCTTTCACTTGGGGCTTGGTTCTTTGTCTCCCATTCTGGCTAACTGTTTGGGTTTGTTTCTATGTATTAGTCATTTTCTATGACTCCCAGTCTTGTTAGGGTGTCCTTATATGGTATTTGACTTGTGGGATCCAGTGGCACAGTCTCCCTGATTAACAGACCTGGATGCTCTAATAATGCCCCTTGTGTTTATTGTGTGGGCCCTCCTGTTGTAATGGAGTCTTGATTGCTATTGACTCTCCTCTGTGTGAGCTTGGCCCTCTGGCTGCCTGACAGTGAGGCTCAACACCCAACACAGCGTGCAGGCTCCTATGCAGGGGCTCATCACACAAAGTGCAATTCGCCTCAGCAGGGTTTGTAGCCTGCCAAAATCTCCCTCTGGATATACTGCTTGTGAAGCTTACTGGATCCTGCTTTGTTGTTCAGTGATACTGGCTACAGGGTTTATTGGTTTGGGGCCTCTTTGGAGGGTCTCTTGCTGCCCTTAAGTTTCTCACTTTGTCAGGACATCTGTAATACTTTCAACAATAAAGATACATTTTAAAAAAGATTCTCATTTTGTCTTTATCATTTGCCATTTTAATTATGTCTTGACATGTGTCTTTTTAGGTTCACTTGAATGGTACCCTCTACGCTTCCTGAAATTGTGTGGCTTTTTCCTTCATCAGCTTAAGGAGTTTTCTGTCATTATTTCTTTAAACATTTTCTGTATCCCTTGCTCATAATCCTCTCCTTCTGGTACCCCAATCATGCGCATGTTGTTCTGTTTCATGTTATCTGAATGTTCCCTTAAACTGTCCTCATCCTTTTAAAGTATATTTTATTGTTGCTCCTCTGATTGAGTGTTTTTTTCTACCTTGTTTTCTAATTCACTTATTTATCCTTTGCTTCATTGAGTTGCTTTTGATTCCTTTCAGTGTATTCTTGATATCTGATATATTACTCTTCATTTCTGCCTGATTCTTATTCATAATTTCTATACAAGTTTTCATGCTGATGTAGCTACCACTAAGTTCTTTGTAGTTCCCACTAAGTTTCTTGTAGTTCCCATTCATTTTCCTGTAGTTTTCACTAGGTTCATTGAGCATCTTTTTAACCATTACTCTGTACTCTATGTCTCATTACTTGCTTACCTCATTTAGGTCTTTTTCTGGCAACTCTTCCTTTTCTTTAATTTAGGGGTTCTCTGTCTCCCCATTTTAGTTGTCTCTTTGTGTTTTTATCTATGTAGTAGATATACTTGTTATTGACTCCCAGTCTTCATAGGGTGGGCTTCTGCAGTAAATGTACTGTGAGAATCAGTGGTGCATTTTTCTTGTATCATTGTGCTGTATGCTCTAGGTGTGACCATTTTGTGGATTATTTGGGCTCTCCTATTGTAATTGGGTCTTGATTGTTGTTGGACCATTCATGAATGGGCTCTCCTCTCAGGCAGTCAAACTGTAAGGCTCAGCCACTACCATGTCATGTGAGCTGTTGTACAGGTGTTGATAGGGCAAAATAAAACAAAACAAAACACTAAGGGAGCATACCTCAGTTGCAGTTTGTCCCTGGCCCTGGTTGGGTCATGCAGAAGGCGGCCACTCAATGTGTTCCTTTCATGTCAATGTTTCTCTGTCTCTTCCTCTCTCTCCCTCCCACTCTATCTGAAAAAAAAAAAATGGAAAAATGTCCTTGGGTAAGGATTTTAAAAAAAAAGAAAATAGAAGAGAGAGAAAGGTAAAGCAACAGAAGAATGGAAACAAAAAAAGGTAAAAAAGAGTAAGAAACGGAAGTAGGCCAATAAGAGATATGAATGAAATAAGAGAAGAAAAGAGCAAAAATCTTAATAATAATAATAATATCAAAGAAATAAAGCAGAAAAATATAGAATATATTGAGAAAAGAACAAAAATAATTTTTAAAAAGCCAGCCAAGTGAAGTTCATCTTGGCAGCTTATGTTGTCTGAGGCTCACTGTTTTGTATGATAATTTCAGGACTCCAGGGAGGTACTTTTGTGTCAGCCAATGTCAGGAGCTGTCCAAGTTTGGCTCTCATTGTCCTGTTTTAGCTGTGGTCATTCTGAGGCTCTCTGAGGACCACCTCTACCTATCAGCTACTCTGCCTCCCCCCCTGAGGTTGCCTGGTTTTCCTCCAGTGTCTTCCAAAGAGAGTCTTTTGAGTGCAGCCAGGCTAGCATAGCTAGGGCTAATGGGCCTCCTACTTAGAGGTTTTGCTGTCAGGTACTAGATGAGGGGAAATTAATCTCTGCTTCAAAGCCAAACTCCTGAGTCTCTAACATATGCTCCAATCTAGTTCCCCCTAAGGTGGCCTGGTGGAGGTTCAGGTTGGATGTAGCCTGCAGCCCTTTCTTCAGTAGAAGTTTCAGCTGCCCTGGGCTCAGAGGTATTGATCAAAATAGTCTCTGGGAAGCATGTTGCCTGCCCATTCCACAGAAGGGGGGCTAAGCATTTCCTATTTGTCCCAGACAATAGCCTCTGAGGGTCTTACTCTTGGAATGTCCTCCTCCAAGCTGTTCTTCCTACCCCACTGATATGCACCCAGCAGGATATCCAGAGACTTTAGAGAGCTGATCCACACCCCTTCCTCTGGAGGGTGGTGTTCCCAGCCTGCAGAAGGGGTACATGTGCTTAAACCCTCCTTCCCAAGACTGAACTCACAGGGTACCCCGATCAACCTCCCCAAAATACAGTGACAAAGCCCAGCTCTGTCTCCTCAATAGAAGCCTTACCAGGGGATACCCTGGGATGCTGTCCAAAAATAAAAA
Source organism: Tadarida brasiliensis (assembly GCA_030848825.1). NCBI lineage: Eukaryota > Metazoa > Chordata > Mammalia > Chiroptera > Molossidae > Tadarida > Tadarida brasiliensis. Next base: position 51,547,402 of record CM061280.1, on the reverse strand, counting down.
CAAACAAATAAAAAACCCTGCTTTGCCAGGGCCGAGCGCTGCAGCATCACAGGTCTAAACAGAAGGAGTTACAATGTGAGCCCTGAGCAAGACTCCTCTCTCTCCGCACAGCTGGTCGCAGTAAAGCCAGGTCTGAGCATCTCAACTCCATTCATGCTTCCAACCCTCCTCAGTGTGGGCCAAAAGTCCCGATTGGCTCTGCCACCAGCACCACAGGACGGAGTAGCCTGCACACTCCACAGGTGGGGGGTGGGGTCCCAAACCTGCTCTGGGAGTAGGAGAGTCCTCTTCCCTTTCCCTGCATCACATAGCCTAATCACTATCTGGGGCTCTGTACAATGTCTTTCAGGAAAGCAGAGGGTGCCTTTAAGTCACTGTTGGATGTAGCCCTCAGGCCCCTTTTTATTCTGAAGCCACACACCATGGCGTAGCCTTTCCAGCAGTCAGATCCTGGGGTGAATCTCTCCCACTGGTTCTGCCGCCATTAGGTGTGCTCTTTTACTGGAAAGATATGGACCCAGCCTCCTAGGCAGACCGGGTTCCCCTGGATCCCGCTGCCTGGGCTCTCCTTTCAGTATCTGCTTTCCAGGATTTGGGATCCCTGCATGTGATGTAAGCCCACACTCCCACGGGGAGGGAGATTTGCAGCCAATATCACTTGGACCTTTCAGCGGAGCACCAGCTCCAAGGGGACACACTCACTCTTTCTGTGACTCTCCCTCTCTCACCAGTCTCTATGGTGTTTCTTCAGTGCCCCTTAGACAAAATATGTCCAATCAGCTACACTTCTCTTGTTTTTTCAAGCTGACCACTCATTATTTTAGCTGTAAATCCAGTCCATGACTGGGAGCAAGGCCACTCAGCCTCCTGTTACACCACAGCCATCTTAAGCTCCTACATTCTGATTTTTAGATTATTGATGAGGCAGTGGGTACAATATCCCGGACCAGTTTAGGATGATATAAGCCTCACTCCTGTGGGAGAAAAGTGAAGGTAGGGGAAATTGTTAATTTGGGTGAATTGTTCAACCAAGAAAGATTCAGAAATGGGATTTCAAAGACACTTTCAGTTCTCTCTGTCTGAGAGATTATGATACCAATTTTCTACTTACATTTCCAAAATTGTGTCTATGAAAGACTTCTTTATTTCATTTCATTAATTGGTCAAGCCTTTCAAAATACTTATTTTTTCTCATTTTCATAAAATTGATTTGGTTACCTGTAACTGATTTTAAGTCTCCGGCATGCTATAACCCATAAAGAACTAAAATAAATAATCCTTCATTTCAGCACCAAAAATACAAGGAAGGGAGAGCCTCAGGGAACAGAGGAAATCTGGATATCTTGGCTTTCACAAGGGAATCAGAACACTTAGGAACTTTGTTTCCATTCCCTCAAACTTGTCCTATGTAAACCCTTTGTTGTCTGTTGATGCTTAATGATCTATAATGGTCTATTAGGAAAAATGCAGAAGTACTGAAGATAGCTTCATCCCGAGGCCTGTGAGCAGGAAAATTTGATATATGCTTTTTAAAATTTTAACCCTTTTCCCCTATCATTTCACTTTACTGTCAACGTTACTATTAATTATAGGCTAATACTTGAGTTGTGTGTTTTGTGTCCTCATAAGGTAGGGCTTGGTCTATTCACTGTTTTAGCTTTAGTACTTACTGGATCTGGAGCACAGTGGGCACTAAATAAGTGAGAAATGTGCATTACTCTGAGGGCAAAAATTAAAATTATGACATAATATATTTTTGTAGCTCTTCTGTGATTTTCCAAGGATAGAAATGCTGCAATGAGTCAAACCTCTGGTCATCTAACCCACAACTCTGCCTCTGATAGGTTATCCAATGGGTGTTTCGTAGAAGGATTTGACAGTCCTAGCTGAGTGTCCACCTCAATGATTAGGGCAGTCTTTAATAATCACATTTGACTATACATTAGACTAGAGGGAAAAAAAAAAACTATATCAGGAGCTAAATTTAAATAGTCAATTTCCAAGAATGCATTTTTCACATTACAATGTTTTCATATTGCCTAAATGAAACACTTGGATTATAAAAAGTGAAAATGAAATTGCTTATTAAGAAACTAAATGGAAGAAACTATTTAGAGAAAAAGCATTTGTAATCTTTAACTAATAAAGGATAATTTGCAAAGAAATTGTTTATAGCTATATCATCTGGATGATGATGTTTCTGTGAAAACAGTATTTATTGAATACCTATTCTTAACCAGGCTCTATATTGGAGACTGGGGATATATAAAACATGACCAGTACGTAGTACCCAACCTCAAGGAATTTACTGTCTAGTGGGAGAAATTGATACCCTATTAGGTTGGATCATTTATTTTATTTATTATTATTATTTCAGGTAATAGAAACCAACTTGAGCTAGCTTAAACAAACAAACAAAAAAACACCAAATTTATTTAAAGGACATGAGAATGCTTCATAGGACCACAAAAGTGTGGCTAGACTACAAGGGAATAGATTAGAAGAATTGCCCAGACTTGGCCTCTTGCTTTTGAATTCATTTCCTTCAGTCCTTTGTCTACAGATTTCTCTAAATCTCTATCCTCAAGATGGGCATAAAACCTCATAAATTTGCCCAGTTTATATTTCTTCTATTTAGGAAAGAAGTTGAGATTAACTAGATATTTTTCAATGCCATTTCTAAATTCCAAAGAGGCAGAACAATTTTCCCATCTTGAGTCAGATGTCTACCACTGGTCCCATCAGCTATAACCAAGGAGTAAGGTCAGTAATACAAATATGTTGCTTTCTGAGAAGCCACCCATTTAAGTTTTGGAGCAATTCTCAATGCAGAGCAAAGTCGAATGGGCATCTATTCCTGAAGAGGTCTTCTAGAGACAATAAAGAGCTGATTTTAATACAGTTTAGTTAGTACCATGATAAAGATATGTGCAGCTTGCTATGAGAGCACAAGGAATGTGAAACCAGTCATTAAAGTAAAAATGGTCATAATAAGGTAATTTTAATAAGCAATGGTCTCGCCCGGCTGGTGTGGCTCACTGGTTGAGTGTGGACCCATGCACCAAGATGTCACTGGTTTGATTCCTGGTCAGGGCACATGCCCAGGTTGTAGGCCAAATCCCCCTGTGGGGGGGCATGCAGGAGGTGGCGAATCAATGTTCTCTCTCATTGATGTTTCTATCCCTCTCTCCCTATCCCTCTAAAATCAATAAAGAAAAAAAATAAGTAAAGGTCTCTGTACAGTGAGTGGTAAAGAACATGGACTATGGTATAAGATAGACAAGTTTGTGCTCTGGTTCTACCACTTACCTGCCGTGTGTCCTTGGACAGGTGCCTAAAGCTCTCTAAGCCTCTGTTTCCTTGTCTGTCAAATGTAGACATTACTATTTCATGTTTTTATATGTTAAATGAGAAAATGAGAGTAAATGAGAAAATGTGCCAGCTATATATTAAATAGCCAATAGATGTAGTTGTGATTGTTATCTATCAATGAGCAAGAATTTATCATGTATGTTATGGGATAGGTGCTACAGGGTGAAGTCTGACTTATCAAGGATTAGCCAGACATGCAATGTAGCTTCTGAAACATCTGGTATCCCAGGAAACTCTCTAGCCTAGAGGAGCTTGTCCAATGTTCACCTCATTTCAAATTCTGAAAAATTTCTTGCCTTTATCTTATATCATTTCAATAGCCATCTATCTTTTTCTACTAAGTATAGAAGACTGTGAGAAGAATTTCAATGAAGCACTTCAGACCTGGCTGAGGGTTAACCTATACTAGTGCATTTCCTATTGCTGTTGGAGTAACCTCTAAGGTAGAGCTGGTATTTCAACTACTCAACAGCCCTGTTGATTTCTATTTTTGTGCTGCTCAAGAACTTAAAAGGTAAGGGATTATCTACTACAATCCCATAATAGCCTAAACATCCACTAGTACAGCTCCCCATTGCTTCTGTGTGTCATACCACAGAAACTTGGTAATATACCATGTGCTACCAATAAACACCATACCATCACAGCCGTGCATATCTCATTCTCAGATCCTAAATTGTTTCATTGGAACAGCAGGAGTTGTAAAAAAAAAAAAAAAAAAAAAAAAGGTAGCTAACACCTGGGTTTCTTGAATGACTTGTAGTAGTTATACCCAAATGAGGAGTTAGTCCTTCTGATATCTGACCATGTGGGGCGATTTATGTGCATTTTAGGGAGGGAATATGTTTGTTTGCTTTACATTTATTTCCTTTGTTTTGTCCCCCCCCCCCCCCAGTAATGTAAGCTATACAGGACACTTCCATAGCAATAACAGTTCCTCTGGAACCATCTGAATGTTGAAGGAAGTGTGTGAAACAATGAGATGACTTGGTAATAGCTTTAGCAGGAGCCCTGCCATATAATTGACATCCTAATGGCTCTGTTGGACCCATTAGGTATGTATAAGACAGTACAGTTGACTTTGTAATGCCTTTTTTGGAGACGTTACATGATCAAAGAACTGTGTAAGTCATTGAGATTACATTATGGGTGGGAAAGACACTTCTCGGGTGACTGATCCATCTGCTTACAATTGAAAGCAATTTTGATAATACTGAAATTCAACCCATTATAAAGTTACATATAACAAACCCCTATTTTTTATTAATAGCTAATTTTAACTAGTGTGTTAGTTTTTTTTTGTTTTTTATTTTTTAGTATGAAAGTGATATCAGCTAATGGTTTTAAGAATTAAAACAGTAAAAACAGGTTAAAAGTGTTACATCTTTCTCTCTCTTTATGCTTCAGGTGCCATGCTGAGAATTGCCAGTGTTAACAGTGTGCTATATATTTTTGCTCAGATGTTCTCTACATGTACAAATGGGATAACATGCTATAGAAAGCCCATGAATTTTTTATAATTAATATTATATCTCGGATAGTTTCTCTTATTTATAGTATAGCTTTGTCTCATTCTTTTCAATGACTGTATAGTATTCTGTTTCTGTACATTTCATTTTTTATACATGGACACCTATATTTCCAGTATTTTAATATTAAAATCACAGCTGCAACCAATAACAACTAAGGACATTTAACCAGTAATCAATAAACTCCCAGCAAACTGAAGCCCTGATCCGAACAAATTCACAGGGGAGTTTTACAGAACATTCAAAGAAGAACTAACACCCACTTTCCTCAAACTATTCCAAAAAATTCAAGGGGACTTCCAAGCTCGTTTTATGAGGCCAGCATAATCCAAATTCCAAAACCAGATAAAGGCACTACAAGGAAAGAAAACTACAAGTCAATATCCCTGATGAACATAGATGCCAAAAATCTCAACAAAATATTAGCAAATCGGATCCAGCAATATATTCCAAAAATTATCACCAGGACCAAGTGAGATTCATCCTAGAATGCAAAGCTAGTACAATATTTGCAAATAAATAAACACCACATAAACAAAATGATACAGCACATAAACAAAATGAAAGATAAAAATCATATGGTCCTATCAATAGATGTTGAAAAAGCATTTGATAAAATCCAGCACTCACTTCTGATAAAAACTCTCAGCAATGTAGGATTAGAGGGATCATATCTTAACAATAAAGGTGATATATGAAAAACTTACAGCCAACATCATAGTCAATGTGCCAAATCTAAAAGCATTTCCGTTAAGAAAAGAAAAAAGACAGGGATGTCCAATTTCGCCACTCTTATTCAACATAGTGTTGGAAGTTTTAGCCACAGCTATCAGACAAGAAGAAAAAATAAAAGGAATCTAAATTGGAAAGGAGGAAGTGAAACTGTCATTATTTGCAGATGACAGGATATTGTACATAGAAAACCCTAAAGACTCCACCAAAAAACTACTAGATTTAATAAATGAATTCAGCAAGGTAGGAGGATACAAAATTAACATCCAGAATTCTATGGCATTTTTATACACCATTAATGATCTCTCAGAAAGATAAACTGAAAAAACCAATCATTTTTACCATTGCAACAACAACAAAAAATGATACCTAAGAATAAACTTAACCAAGCAGGCAAAACACCTGTACACAGAAAACTACAGGACTTTGAAAAAAGGGATAGAGTAAGATACAAAGAAGTAAAAGATTATATCATGTTCATGGATTGGAATAATCAACATCATTAAAATGTCCATACTACCCAAAGAAATCTATAGATTCAATGAAAAACCTATTAAAGTACCAATGGCGTATTTCACAGACCTAGAACAAATACTCCAAAAATTTATATGGAACCAAAAAAGACCCCGAATAGCCACAGCAATCTTGAAAAAGAACAACAAAGTTGGAGGGATCACAATACCAGATATCAGGTTATACTACAAAACCATTTTAATCAAAACAGCCTGGTACTGGCACAAGAACAGGCATATAGATCAATGGAACAGAACAGAAAACCCAGAAATTGACTCAACACATTATGCACAGTTAATATTTGACAAAGGAGGCAAGAGCATACAATGGACAATAGACAGTCTCTTCAATAAATGTTGTTGGGAGAATTGGACAGGTACATGCAAAAAAAATGAAGTTAGACCACCAACTTATACCATACACAAGAATAAACTCAAAATGGATAAAAGACTTAAATGTAAGTTATGAAGCCATAAAAATCCTAGAAGAAAATGTAGGCAGCGCAACCTCAGGCATCACACGTAGCAGAATTTTCACTGATACATCACGTAAGGCAAGATAAACAAAGGAAAAATTAATAAATGGGACTATATCAAACTAAAGTGTTTCTGCACAGCAAAAGAAATCAGCATCAAAATGAAGAGGAACCCACTCTCTGGGAAAACATATTTGCCAAAGGTACATCAGATAAGGGGTTAATTTCCAAAATATGTAAAGTGCTCATGCAGCTCAACAAAAGGAAGACAAACAATCCAGTTAAAAAATAGGCAGAGGGAGCGAGTGTGAGAGAGAGTGTGAGTGGATGTGACAGTGGACGAGCAACCTCAAGCAGTGCAGAAACGTGGAGCAGAAGGTTCTTGTGCTGTGGACGAGGAGCATCTGGCTACCGCGTAAGTGGCTCTTCAGGGAGCTTCTCCCTGCACAGCCCGGGGTCCCCACCATTTTGGAAGATCCTCGGTCTTCTCTGGGAGGAGGCAGTGGGAGTGGCTAGGGCCAAGCATCCTGAGCCTACCAGTGCACCTGGCACCATCGGACCAATGTACCCCACTGTGTCAACATAGACCAGTGCACAGTAGTGGCACCATCAAGGTGCCTGTGACAGAAGACACAAAAGGCTGGGAGGCCAGCACCATCCCTCACAGTAGCAGCCTGATCAGAGCCGATACACCCCCAGCAACAGAGGCTCGGGAGCAGACATCCATCCTCAGGCAGCAGCAGCACAGATCAGCAGCTGAGATCCATCCCCAAAAGCTTCAGCAGAGGCTGAGTACGAGCTGAACCCACCAGGCAGCAGCACTCCCAGGCCACCAGTGGTGAACCCAGGTCTCCAGCAGGGCCTGTGCGATCAAGCCACCTGAGGGACTGGCAGGGAGCATGGCTCCAACGGGGCCAAAGTGATCCAGCCGCCCATGGGACCAGAGAGGACCATGGCTCCAGTGGGGCCTGAGTGATCCACCTGCCCACAGGACCAGCGGGGGGAGTGTGGCTTCAGTGGGGCCCATGCAATCCAGCAGCAGTGTCTACCAGACAGACCAATACCAGCCTCCAGTAGTCAGTCCTTCAGGACCCACAGCAGGCAAGAGGCGGCATGCACCAGAACAGTCTGGGAGACACAGCAGCCTTATTTGATACACACTGACCTGCCTACACATCCCAACATCCCTCACTGGGTCTAGAACTACCAGGTGGCTAAAATAGGGAGACAAAGAAATAACACCCAAATAAAACAAAAGGAAGAATCATCAGAAAAAGAACTACATGAAATGGAAGAAAGCAATTTGCAAGATAAACAATTCAAAGCAATGATTTTAAGGATGCTCAAACAATTCAGTGAGAACTACAAGCAACCTAATGAAAATTATAGAGAGCTCAGTGGGAACTACATCAGCTTAAAAAAAAGGTAGAAGCCATGAATAAAAATCAAGAGGAAATGAAGAATGACATAGCTGATAAGAAAAATACCTTAGAAGGATTCAATAGGAACTTAGAAGAAGCTGAAGACCGAATCAGTGAGTTAGAAGACAAGGTGGAAAAAAATGCCCAAATAGAGCAGCAAATGGGGGAAAAAAAATTTAAAAACAAGAGGAGAATTTAAGGGAGCTTTGGGACAACACAAAATGTAACAACATTCACATCACAGGGGCACCAGAAGGAGAAGAATCAGAGAAAGGAATAGAGATCCTGTTTAAATAAATAATGACAGAAAACTTCCCTAATTTGATAAAGGAAATAGTCACACAAATCCAGGTAACACAGAGAGTCCCAAGCAAGATGAACCCAAAAAGACCCACAGCTAGACACATCATAATTAAAATGGCAAAAATTAAAGACAAAGAAAGAATCTTAAAGGAAGCAAGAGAGAGACAGAAAGTTACCTACAAGTGAGCTCCCATTAGACTGTCAGCTTATTTCTCAATAGAAACAATGCAGGCCAGAAGGGAATGGCATGAAGTACACAAAGTAATGCAAGGCAAGGGTCTGAATTCAAGACCACTATCCAGCAAGGCTATCATTCAAAATTGAAGTTGAAATAAAGAGATTCACAGACAAAAAAAAAGCTAAAGGAATTCACCATCACCAAACCAGCACTGCAAGAAATGCTAAAGGGACTGCTGGAAGAAGAAGAAGAAGGAGGAGGGGGGGGGGGATACAGGCATAAACTAAAAATGGCAACTAATAAGTATATTTCAATTGTAACCTTAAATGTAAATGGCTTAAATTCTCTAATCAAAAGAAATAGGGTGGCTGACTGGATAAGAAAACATGACCCATAAATATGCTTTGTACAAGAAACCTACCTCACAATAAAACACTCACACAGGATGAAAGTGAAGGGATGGGAAAAAATTGTCCAGGCAAATGGAAATGAAAAAAAAAAAAAAAAAAAAAAAGCTGTTGTTGCAATACTCATATCTGATAAGATAGACTTCAAAACGAGGGCCAAAATAAGAGACAAAGAAGTTCACTACATAATATTAGAAGGAACAATCCATCAAGAAGGTATAATCCTGATAAACATATATGCACCAAACACAGGAGCACCAAAATATGTTCAAAAGCTTCTGGAGGACTTCAAAGGAGAGATCAATAACAGTACTATCATAGTGGGTGAATTTAACACCATACTGACACCACTGGATAGATCTTCTAGACAAAAAATTAACAGGGACACACATTCCTTAAAAGACTCACTAGATCAGCTGGACTTAATTGATATTTACAGAACATTTCACCCCAAAGCTGCAGAATGTACATTCTTTTCAAGTGCACACAGGACATTCTCGAAGATTTACAACATACCAGGACACAAAGTCAAACTCCACAAATTCGAGAAGATTGAAATCATATCAAGCATCTTCTCAGGTCACAATGGCATGAAACTAGAAATCAACTACAAAAAAACATTTGAACACATAGAGGCTAAATACCATGTTAATAAACAATGAATGGGTTACCAAGGATATCAAGGAAGAAATTAAAAACTTCCTGGAAATCAATGAAAATGAACACACAGCAATACAAAATTTATGGGACGCAGCGAAAGTAGTCCTGAGGGGGAAGTTCATAGCACTACAGGCTTACCTCAAGAAACAAGAAAAATTTCTAATTGACTATCTATCCTCTCAAATTAAAGAACTAGAAAGCAAACAAACAAACAAAAAAAAACCCAGAGCCAGTAGAAGGAAAGAAATAGTAAAGATCAGGGCAGAAATAAACCACATAGAGACCAAAACAATATTCAAAAGACCAGTGAAACAAAGAGCTGGTTCTTTGAAAAGATAAACAAGATTGATGGACCCTTAGCTAGACTCACCAAGAAACAAAGAGAGAGGACCTAAATAAACAAAATCAGAAAAGAAATGAAAGAGGAGAAGAAAGAACTGACACCACAGAAATACAAAGGATTGTTAACAAATACTATGAACAATTATACGGCAACAAATTCGACAATCTAAGCGAAATGGACAAATTTCTAGAAACACATAGTCTCCCGACACTGAACTGGAAAGAGAGAGAAAACTTGAACAGACCAATAACAACTAAGGAAATTGAAGATGTAATCAAGACACTCCCAGCAAACAAAAGCCCAGGCCCGGACGGCTTCACAGGGGACTTTTACCGAACATGCGAAGAACTAACACTTATTCTCCTCAAACTATTCCAAAAAATTCAAGAAGGAAGACTTCCAAACTCATTTTATGAGGCCAGCATAATTCTAATTCCTAAACCAGATAAATACACTACAAAGAAAGAAAACTACAGGCCAATATCCCTGATTAACATAGATGCCAAAAATCTCAACAAAATATTTGCAAATCGGATCCAGCAGTACATCAAAAAAAATTATTCACCATGACCAAGTGGGATGCATCCCAGGGATGCAAGGCTGGTACTATATTTGCAAATCGATAAATGTGATACACCACATACACAAAATGAAAGATAAAAACCATATGATCATATCAATAGGTGCTGAAAAAGCATTCGACAAAAATCTAGCACCCATTTCTGATAAAATTTCTCAGCGATGTGGGAATAGAGGCACCATATTTTGACATAATAAAGGCCGTATATGAAAAACCTACAGCCAACATCATACTCAATGGGCAAAAACTAAAAGCATTTCCCTTAAGAACAGGAATAAGACAGGGATGCCCACTTTCACCTCTCTTATTTAACATAGTACTGGAAGTCTTAGCCACAGCAATTAGACATAAAGGAAAACTAAAAGGGATCCAAATTGGAAAGGAGGAAGTGAAACTGTCATTATTTACAGATGACATGATATTGTACATAGAAAACCCTAAAGACTCCATTAAAAATCTACTAGATTTAATAAACAAATTTGGCGAGGTAGCAGGATTCAAAATTAACGTCAAGAAATCGATGGAATTCTTTTTTTTTTTTTAATTCCTCACTGGAGGATACTTTTCTATTTATCATGAGATAGAGTGAGAGTGAGGGAGAGAGAGAGACAGAGACAGAGAGAAAGATTGATGTGCTAGAGCTACATCGACTGGTTGCCTCCCACATAATCTGACCAGGGCCCGGGATGAACCGCAACTGAGGTACGTTCCCTTGGCGAAATCAAACCCGCAACTCACTTGTCTTCGGGCCGACGCTGTAACCACTGAGCCAAACCGGCCAGGGCTTGACGGCATTCTTATACACCAATAATGAACTCACAGAAAGAGAAACTGAAAAAACTATCTCATTTACCATTGTGGCAAAAAAATTAAGATACATAGGAATAAACTTAACCAAAGAAGTAAAGGACCTATTTGCAGAAAACTATAGGACATTCAAAAAAGAAAGAGGAAATATAAAAAAGTGGAAGCACATACCTTGTTCATGGATAGGGAGAATTAACATCATTAAAATGTCCATACTACCCAAAGCAATGTATAGATTCAATGTAATCTCTATCAAAATACCAATGACATATTTAACAGAACTAGAACAAAGACTTCAAAAGTTCATATGGAACCAAAAAAGACCCCAAATAGCCACAGCAATCTTGAATAAGAAGGACAAAGTAAGTGGGATCACAATACCGGATATCAGGTTATACTACAAAGCTACTGTAATCAAAACAGCCTGGAACTGGCACAATAACAGGCAGATAGATCAATGGAACAGAACAGAGAACCCGGAAATTGACCCATGACATTATGCTCAATTAATATTTGACAAACGTGGTAAGATCATACAATGGAGTAAAGATAGCCTCTTTAATAAATGATGTTGGGAAAACTGGACAGCTACATTCAAAAAAATGAAACTAGACCATCAACTTACACCATACACAAGAATAAACTCAAAATGGATAAAAGACTTAAGTGTGACTTGTGAATCCATAAAAATCCTAGAAGAAAATGTAAGGAACAAAATTTTGGACATCATACACAGCAGAATCTTCACTGATACATCACCTAAGGCAACAGAAACAAAGGAAAAAATGAAGACATGGGACTACGTCAAACTAAAATGCTTCTGCACAGCAAAAGAAACAACCATTAAATTGGAAAGGGAACCCACTGTATGGGAGAGTATAACTGCCAATGATACATCAGATAAGGGGTTAATCTCCAAAATATATAGAGTGCTCATACAATTCAACAAAAGGAAGACAAAGAACCCAATTAAAAATTTGGCAGAGGAACTAAATAGACACCTCTCCAAACAGGACATACAAATGGCTAAGAGACATATGAGGAAATGCTCAACATCACTAATCATCAGAGAGATGCAAATTAAAACAACAATGAGGTATCACCTCACACCTGTCAGAATGGCTGCCATCAACAAATCATCAAACAACAAGTGTTGGCGAGGGTGTGGAGAAAAGGGGACTCTAGTACACTGCTGGTGGGAATGCAGACTGGTGCAGCCACTATGGAAAACACTATGATGTTACCTCAAAAAATTGAAAATTGAATTGCCATTTGACCCAGTGATCCCACTTCTAGGAATATACCCTAAGAAGCCTGAAACACCAATCAGAAAGAATATATGTACCCCTATGTTCATAGCAGCACTATTTACAATAGCTAAGATCTGGAAATAGCCCTAGTGCCCATCAATAGATGAGTGGGTAAAAAAGCGGTGGTACATATACACAATGGAACACTATTCAGCTGTAAGAAAGAAAGAAATCACTTATCCTTTGAGACGACATCATGTGACCTGGAGAATATTATGCTAAGTGAAATAAGCCAGTCAGAGAAAGACAAGTACCATATAATCTCACTTATGTGTGGAGTATCACGAATAAAATAAGCTGATAATCAAAATAGATCCAGAGACATGGAAGTAGGGAACATACTGACAAACTTCAGAGGGAAGAGGGATGGGGCGTTGGGTGGGAATAGATCAACCAAAGAACTTATTAGCATATATGGGTAACTAATGAACACAGACAATAATAGAGGGAAGGCAGGAGTGGAGTGAGAGTGGGGAGATGGGGGGTCAATGGGGAAAAAAGGGGGAACATCTGTAATACTCTCAACAATAAAAATTTAAAACTAAATATAATCAATAAAAATTAAAATTCATTTTTAAATAAAAAAATAAAAATAAAATAACTGCTGCATTTAACATCCTTGTGCACATCTTTATGCATACTCCTTGAGTTATTTCTTAGAAGTACGATTGATATGCCAATAACATGTACATTTAGCCTTTTTTAAGGATGTTACCAAATTTCCCCCTTAAACAGAACATTTATCTTCCCACTAATGCTTTATACTACTAATGCACCCTTTTACATATCTTTATCAACACTGGTAATGATGATAATGATATCTAATACCTAATATGGTAAATGAAATATGGTATCATTTTGTGGTGTTTTGCATTTTATTCATGAGTGAGCTTTGGCATATTTTTATATGTTAATGACCAATTTCCATGTCTTTTTTTCTGAATTTTTTTGTTGATATCCTTCATCCATTTTTCTATTTGAACTTTTATATTTGTTACTAGTTTTCAAGTACACTTCATGTCTTAAGGATAAAAAACCTTGGTCACATATTATGCATTTTTCCTAGTTTGTTCTTTGTCCTTTGAAATAGACTCATAGGATGTGTCTGTATGTGTATATATAGAGCTTTATATTTTTAAGTGGTCACATTCAACCATCCATACTTTTGTCTTATTGAAGTATGTGGAGATGATAGATAGGTGGTAGATAGGTAGATGTAGATATAGATGTAATTGTTAACAATATTATAATGTCCCCAATTCTAAAGTAAACTACTTGGAAATGTGTTTATAATTTTAAATTAGAATATAAATGTCTACACAAAAAAATAATCTAAATGTATGGTAAGCATGCATGTTGTGTGCATCATGCATACATTTACATGAAAACAAATTTGAATGTAAAAGAAATTAAATTCAGTATAAATAATGTAAACTTAAAATAAATTAGAATTATTTAGGTTAGTCTTTATAATTGATCTTGATATATTAACCATTTACTTTAGACATTAAATAGTCTAAATGAGTTTATATGCTTACAGAGATTAGTCATCAATAGATTTTTTAAAAAGAATTTAGAAAATGCAACAAAAAATTGATGAGCCTACATTTACTGGAAATAAAATGACAGTTCTGTCATTGGAAACTGAAAATAACACTTCAGGTGTCAGTGTTAAAACATATGCTTTTGTTTTTTCTTTTCTGGGTTTGAGACTAGGTCATGTTATAAGCCATTCATGTTTCCTGGCACTGTCCATCTTTTAACTGTTGATAGATATTCCTGAGATTGCTGTTAATTCTTCTGTTTGCATGTTTGTATGTGTGAAGGGGAATACAAAATAGCCCACACTTTATATGCATGCAGTTAATTACTTTATATATGTGTTTGTGTGTGTATTCCAGTTGATTCCTTTTTGGAATAATAACTTTAGAGAAAAAGTAAATTACACTGGCTATTTCAGAAGCAAGTTGACTGTCCTTTAGTGAGTTTTCTTGTTATAAAAGTAATACTTTTTATTAAAGACATTACTAAAGAAAATTGGAAAATTACTAAAAAGTAGGAAAAAGAAAACCTCAAGATATCCACCCAATAAAATATCATTCACATTTTCTTATGAATTTTTGCATTCCTTCTTTTTATCTCATTCATCATGTTACTTTTTAAGGATCCATACAACCTGAAATTTTACTTGAAGTAAAACATAAGGGTGTTCCATGTTACCAAATCTTAATCAAATAGTATTTTCTTTTTATCCTCACCCAAGGACATTTTTGCATTTATCTTCAGATAGAGCAGGAGGGAGAGAGGGGGGAAGAGAGAGAGAGAGAAGCATCTATGCGAGAGAGACACATCGAGTGGTTCCCATCCACACAACCCCAACTGGGGCCCGGGGACAAACTGCAACCGAAGTACATGCCCTTAGCGGGAACCGAACCCAGGACTCTCTGGTTGGCAGGCCGACGCTCTAACCGCTGAGCCAAACCGGCCAGGGCTCAAATAGTATTTTAAATATATTAGTTAAGTAGCTGTACAGTAACTTAATTAACTATTTTAGATATTAACATTTTCAGTTTTTCACTAGTATAAAATTGCTACAACAGACATCTTTGTGGTCAAAGTTTTGGCCTTTTTCTGATTTCTTCTTTAGACTAGATTTCTACAAATAAAATTATTGGGTTCAATACTGTTTACCTTAAGATATAAGATATATGTTATAAAATTATTTCTGAATTTATACTCCCATTAGTAAAGCATGAGAGTGGCTATTTCAGTGTTCCCTCACTGATACTAGATAATTTACTTTAAATATTTTTTGCTAATTTTTTCAATTAAATGTAAAAAAAAAGCTTTAAAATTACATATCATTTATTGATTCTTGAATTTAACTTTTTACTATCGTTTTTCTAATGACATTTCTTCATTTGTTAATGGAATCACCCAATATCTAGAATTAATTAATACAAGATCCAATGGTGGGAATAAAATAGATAACACAATCTAGAAAAGAGGATAAGATTAAGAAGTAAGCATGTCAAAATAATTACAGATAAAGAGGAAATTGAATGACTCATAAGATACCACTATGTGCACCTCTTTTTAAATACACTTAAAAACCTGGGTAGAATAGATGATTTTATAGGAAAAACATAATGATCAAAACTGGTCTCAGAAGATAGAGAAAATCTAAACTTTCTAATTTATATAATAGAATAAAATTGCCAAGGAACTACCTAAACCAAAAAAGTAGCAGCATTAAACAGTTTCATAGGAAAAAATCTGCTATACTTTTAAGGAACACATCATTTTCATGCTACTTAAATGTTTTTAAAGCATAACAAAAGTGAAAGCTCCAAATCTTTTAAAAAATTTTAGAAGCAAGAAAAGCCTTGAGAGCTTAAGCAGAAAAAGAATTTACAAAATATACCTACAAACCAATTGTACTTGTGGGTACTGATGCAAAATTCTTAACTAAAATACTGGTAAACAAGGTCCTACAATATGGTAAAAGAATAAAACACTACAACTAAATGCATTTCATACTATGAATGCAAGGATAGTTAAATGTTAGAAATTCTGTTACCCTAACTCATTATATAAATAGATAAATATGGATAAACCATATGAAAAATTGGATAGCACACCAAATTAATTTTCCTCCATACAAACTACAACCAATTAGAAAATATATTTGAATAAATTATTAGTTTTATAATAGCAATGACAATCAAAATGCCTAGGAAAAAAGTGTCAAAAAGAGGAAGATGTGTGCATGTGCATGCACACACACATACACACAGTTTGATGCTATTGAGGAACATATAAGAAAATAAATAAATGGAAAGCCATATCCTGTTCTTGGATAATAAGTCTCAGTATCATAAAATTATACTTAAATTAATGTATTTTAACCTGCCTCCAATAAAATATCAATTGGACTTGTAAAAATTTTGACTTACTGGCCATTATATTCAAATGGATAAAAAGCAAACCTGTAAGAACACCTTAAAACATTTCAAAAAAACGTAATGTTGTGATAGTAAGTTTGCCAGGTATTAAAATATATATAAGTTCATTTAAATGAAATTAGTGTGGTGCTAGTATATGATTAAACAAAGTGATATAATGGAAGAGGAAGCCTGAAAATAGACCCAAATACAAATAAGAATATAGTATATGATAATGATAGCAATTCAGATGAATAGGAAAAACATGAATTGCTTTAAAAGGGTATTGAGACAATGACATAGTCATCTAGAAAACAATAAATTTGGTTCTCCACCTCACTCCCTACACCAAAATAAATTCTAGATAAATCAAAATGTATATGTGAAAACAAGTCATAGAAGCGAATATGGGAGAATTTTTCTCTAAACTTTTCCTCAAGTAAGAAAAGCTTTTCTAGATATAGCACAAAACATATGGAAGCCATAAAAAATAATGTTGTCCTACAATATTGTGGCATTCAGAAACAAGGGTTAATTTCTTCTTATGTAAAGAGTAATTACAGTAAATAAGAAAAAGTCTTAACAACAAAATGGGAAAAATGGATATAGGCTAATAGAAAAGGCAATGAGAATGGTTATTGAACATCTGAAAAATGTGAACCTCACTCCTAAGAAAAATGCATAATAGAACTCTAAAGTATCATTTGTCACCTAACACATTTGCAACAAAAAAAATGATAATATATTTTATTGACAATTATGTGTGAAATGCTGGTTATAGAAGTATAAGTAGATATAATCTCTATGAAAGGAAATTTGGCAATAGCTAGCAAAAAATAGCACACCTTCTTTGACTTAGTAGTTTCACTTCTCAGAATTTGTCCTACAGATATTGAATGAGTATGCAATGATATGTATGAAGATATTCACAGTAACACTGTTTGAAATATAAAAAAATCAAGGATGTCAATCAATATGTTCACCAATAGGAGGCTACTTAAATAATTTGTGGTACCATCATGCAATACAATACTATGCAGTCTTACAAAGAATGAGATATACATGGTAGGATGAGAACTGGAAAGATTTAGGGACAATTGCACAATAGGATTTTTACTCTATTGACACTATTTATAATATTTGTTTCTTAAACTAGGTGATGGGGGTATATGGGTGTTTATACTATTGCTCTTTATATCCTTTTATGTGTGTCTGAAATATTTTTTAATCAATTTAATCAAAATGATGCAACTCTGTATGTATCAAAGTATAAGAGTTTTCAATATATATCAGTAAACAAAAGCCTTTGTGTCTAGCAGTGGATTTTTTGTTTGTGACCCGGAATAAGAAATACATTTTACATTGTGACTCAATTCACAATAAACCTGTAAATAAAAATAAAAACTAGAAACAAAAATTTTGCAAGACAATACCTACTCTAACTATGAACAATATACATTCTGACATTGTCTATTCTATCTTATTTCATATATTTGTAATGTTAGTTGTAATCCAGTAAATTCATTTCATAACTCACTAATAGGTCTCAACCTGCAGTTTCACCACCGTGATGTCCAGTACCCTGTACTTGATGTGTGATTTTTTTGTGGAACTACATATATTATAAATACACACACACACACACACACACACACACACACATATTATATATGTATATATATGCTTGTATATGCATAGAATTTCTCTAGAAGTATTCATAATCAATGGACAATTCTGATTGCATTTGTGGAAAGGAACTAGGTGACTGTGGGACAGGGTTTGGAGAGAGATATTTTCCTGTGTGCTCTTTTGTACCTTTGGAACTTTGTACTATGTGTTATTAAAATGGTTAATTGAACATAATTAAAATGTAAATAAAAGGAAAATGATATCACAGAGGAACGAATGCAACACACTTGTTTTCTGGACCACTTTTTAAAATTACCAATAATTGTCTGGCCAGTGTGGCTCAGTTGGTCGAGCATTGGCCCATGCACCAGGAGGTCTCAGGTTCAATTCTTGTTCAGGGCACATGCCCAGGTTTCAGGTTCAATCCCCAGTAGGTGGCGTCCAAGAGGCAGCTTATCGATATTTCTCTCTCATGGATGTTTCTATCTCTCCCTCTCACTGAAATCAATAAAAATATTTTTTAAAAGGAAAAAAAATACCAATAATTGCTGCTTACAGAGCTCTTTCCAATGTTTTAAAATAAATAATAATAATAAAAAGCAACCTTTTCTAAAAAAAAGAAAGAGCACAGAATTATGTTTTTATTTTTACATATTTATTGTTATTATTTTTAATCCTCACCTGAGGATAAGATTTTATTGATTTTAGGAAGAAAGGAAGGGAGAGAGAGAGGGAGAGGAACATTGATGTGAGAGAGAAATATCAGTTGATTGCCTCCCATAAGTGCCTTGACCAGGATCGAACCCACAACCTAGGTATGTAACCTGACTGGGAATCAAACCCGCAACCTTTTGGTGCATGGGATGATGCTCCAACCAACTGAGCCACACAGCCAGGGCAGGAGCACAGGATTATAAAATATTCCCTTTATGGAAATCCCCAGGTTTAGCTCTTGATTTATTTCTTTAACACAACTTTTTTGGTGTGTGCTCCTTCTAAAAATAAAGTGAGAAACAAATCTATTAGACCCAGGGCAATATTTTACTTTTTACACTAGTATTAAGTCACTTCCTCTTTCTGATTGTCATAATGAATTTAGAGCCCCATATGTGGAAGAGACCTACTCTTGTTTATTTGACAAAGCTCTGTTTGGAGATCAAGAGGGAGCAAAGTATGGAAGTATTGTTATCGAGTGGACCAGCAGTTTTGTTTCAAAATTATCTGCCAAAATGAGCAGTTGTAAAACAAAAAAACAGCTTTGAATTTCAAACATTTCATGTAATATATACCATGCTATTTTTCTTTGAAACCAAAATCATGTATTTATCACTTAACAATTTCAGCAATGTACACACAATTGTGTTGTTTTTTTACTTCATTTTTTTTTTTTATCCTCACTAGAGGACATTTTTGCATTTATCTTCAGATAGAGCGGGAGGGAGAGAGGGAGGAAGAGAGAGAAAGAAACATTGATGTGAGAGAGACACATTGAGTGGCTGCCACCCACACGACCCCAGCCGGGGCCGGGGACAAACTGCAACCGAGGTATGTGCCCTTTGCCGGAACCCGGGACTCCCTGGTCCATGGGCCGATGCTCTCACCACTGATCCAAACCGGCCAGGGCCACACAATTGTGTTTTTTATGAACTAATGACTATTATGCTAAGTGGTTGATTTTAAATAGCATTTCCTTATTCACCAAAGTCCATATTTTTAAGTTTTTGTTTTCAATTTTAAGGTCACTATCATCTGGATATTTGAACTTAAATAATTTGCATTTTGATGTTTGCAAGTGTAAGACTTTTATTTTCATTATCCCTTGGCATATTTATTTTTGTCGAAATAATTCTGCAACTAGAGAGATTGTGTGGCTTGCAAAAGTCTTTTGTACAATGATTTAATAACTTTTACTATGAGAATATTGGCAGCTTTGTGAAATCATCAAAAAATTTTCCTTCTACCACGGATTATAATCCTGAGTTATCAGTATTTTTTTAAATATGTTTTTATTGATTTTTTTTTTTTTTAGAGAGAGAGGAATGGAGAGAGAGAGAGAAATATCAAGGTGAGAGAGAAACATCGATTGCTACCTCCTGCACGCCCCCTACTGGGGATCGAGTCCACAACCCAGACATATGCTCTGACCAGGAATCGAACCAGGACCTCTCAGTCCATGAGAGAACCCTCAATCCACTGAGCCACACCCGCTGGGCTCTAGTCTTAAACAAGGACCAAACAAAAGGAATAAAATTAAGGGTGTATCCCACTCCCTGCCCAATTTGTGAGTTCTCTACACTTTCTTTGCATGGCTTCAGGATTACCATGCTCTTAATTGTTCTCTTATCCCAGTGGTTACTTCTCTATCTTATTCACTGCTTCTTCCCCTTCTCTCTGACCTTTTAATGTTGGAGTACCCCAGTATTATTGTCCTAGGGTCTTCTCCATTTACACTTACTCACTTGTTGATGTCATATGGTCTTGAGGCTTAAAACACTATCTAATATACTGATAAGTCACAAATTCATATCTCAGTCAAGACCTCTTTTCCAACAACCATTTTCACCTACTTATTGATAATTTAACCTAGATGTTTAATGGGTAACTTAAATTACCCTTGTTTAAAACTATACCTTTAATCTAATGCAAGCTTTCTTCACTTGCACACTTGCGCAATTTTAGTTGATGGAAACTCCCTCCTACCACTTGCTGAAGCCAAAATCCTCAGAGTCATCCTAAAATCACTCTAGCTCTCATATCTTACATCCACTCTATCAGCAAACACTGTTCCTTTACCTCCAGTTTCACTATGATACCCTTGTCCAAGCCACCATCATCTCTCACCTGCATTAATACTTTTAACAGGTCTCCCTGCTTCCCAGAATGATCCTTTTAGAATGTAAGTCTTTTGTGCTAAGTTATTCAGAATATTACAATGACTTCTCATTTCACTCTGAGTAAAAATATTTACATTCGTCTAATATGCCCTCCATGATCTAGTTCCCTGATACCTCTCTGTCCTCACCTCCTTCTACATTTTCCCTTAGTATTTCTGTTCCAACCACACTGGCATCTTTGTCAATCTCTAAAAAAACTTCAGCGTACTTCTGCCTTAGGCACTTTGCTCTAGCTGATTTCTCTGCTTGAAACTCTCTTCTTTCAGACATTGCATGTTTACCTGTCACACCTCCTCAAGTCTTTTTCCGATGTCTTCTTCTCAATAAGGCCAACTGTGACCCATATTATACAATACTGTAACTTTCACCCCCTACCTCATTATTCCCAATACCCTTTACCCTGTTGTACCTTTTCTTTTATTTCATGGCATGTATCATCTTATAATTTACTTATATACTATAATTACTATTTATTTTCTTCTCCCCCTATCAGAATTGTAAGTTCCATAAGAGCTGAAATCCTTATCTGTTTTATTCACTGAGGTAATTAAATCTCCAAGAATACTTCTGAACACTTAGTAGTCATTCAACAAATATTTATGAATGAGTAAATCAATATAGATATGTAATGCTTAGTATATATATTTTTGGTTATGCCTTTACACAGAACTGAATAACTGTTTTTGATTGATTTGAAGTATTATTTCTTGCACAATTGATTTTTAGGCTTTCTTTATATGTGCAAACTAGTTTGGTTTTTGAATGACTTGGTCAGTTATCTCACTAAAGTCAGTAATTTTTAAACCCCCATGTTAATAGTTGAAAAATTCAAAATTTTCTGGTTCCCTGGATTTATTTAGTTTCAGTTTGTAATGACTATACTGGCTTTTATAGGTACAATATTCAAGCTAATTTGTACATGCCAAAACAGCTACAATTGATATGTCAAATGAATACATGTAGACATAACCATATTCAATCACAATTAAATACAAGTCAAATGAGTATTGTAGTTGCATAGTTCTTTATAGTTGCATAGTTCATTTTAAGACTAAGAAGTAGCAAATGCCAATTGATTGAGGGTCCAAAAGTAAATAAATAAGCACATACATATATCTTTTAGAGTGATTTATGAAACTAAGCAATCAAAATTGTCAAATAAGTTTATTTAAGACATTGCCTGCATTGAAATGTTGTCTGACTCAGTTGCCCAGTCATTCCAGTAGAAACTATTGAACCTTTTGTTTATGAAGATACAACCATATTTTATCAAATAATTCATCACCTGATTTTTTTAATATTCTAATTAGAATTGATTAATCAATTCAGTCAAAATTGTTAAGAAATGTGTCTAGAGGATTCCAAGATGGTTGCAGATTAAGTGGAAGCTACACTGACCTTCTACCAGGACAAAACTGGAATTATCATTCTGAATAACCAAGTGAAGACTAGCTGGAGAGAACCTTTATAACCAAGGATGTAAAGAGGAGCCCACATAGAGACTGGAATGAAGTGTGGGGTTGCTAGAGGGGTGGCTGGGCCCCAACAGGCAGAAGCTGAAGTTCTGGAGGTATATCTCAGCTGCCAAAGGTTCCCCCTGAGAAGTATGGGTTCTAAACTCCAAGCTGAACTCCCTAGCACAGAGCACCAGAACTGGGAAAGATGCCCACATAACTTCTGGCTATGAAAAGCAGTGTGGTTTCTGACTGCCAAGAGGAGGTGGTTAGAAATGCCAGCACTCTTTTAAAGGGCAAACACACAAAATTTTGTATGTAGCCATTCACCTTAGGATCTGGCAGAGGGAGAGCAGAGTGGACTAGAGCTGTGTAAGGAAAGTCTGGGGTTGGTGGCTCTGGGGAGAGAACTGGGAAGGCAGTTGCCAAGATCCCTTTGCTGAGTCATTCCCTATACTGCAGAAGCCATCTTTCTCAGTCTGATTTTTCCCATCAATTGCCTTAGCCTGGAGGGGAAGCAATAGCCCCACCCATTGGAAACCCTCTCACCCTATCCTGTGGAGTTTATTCCCTGCTGAGACTATAACCTGAGAATCATTAACTGACAGACACTAACAGTCAACCTGCAGACAGAGATGGATTTCTGGGTGTTTTGAGTCTTTGCATGATCTGCTCCTGAGCCCAGGGCAGACCTTGGTGTACAGCTCGGTCTTTTCCACACACACTGAGCCCCATCAGAGGAAGCCACATGCTATGGATCTCTGATAGCTTCAAAGAGAGTTCTCAGGGCCAGTCACAAACAGCATCTAACATTGGCCTGAACCAAGAGACCCTCTGAAGAGGCCCACACTAATAAACCCAGTGGCCAGATTCAGACAACAACAGAGCAGGATCCAAGAAGCTTCACAAGTAGTATATCCACGGGGAGATATTGGCAGGCTCCAAAACCTGTTGAGGCAAATTCTGCTTTGTGTGATATCCACATGAACAGCAGCCAGCATGATGTGTTGAGGTTTGAGCCTCACTGTTAACCAGCCAGAGGTTTGAGCACATGCACAAAAGGGTCAATAATAACCAAGACTCCATTACAACATGAGGGCCCATACAATGGACACAAGGGGCATTATTAGAGCACCCAGGTCTGGTGATCAGGTGACTGTACCACTGGTTCCCACAGGTTGCCTGCAACATAAGGCCACCCTACCAAACCTAGGAGTCATAGCAGATCTACCTAATGCAGAGAAACAAACCCAAACAGGCAGCCAAAATGAGGAAACAAAGAATCAAACCCCAAATGAAAGAACAAGAGAATTTTCCAGAAGAAGAGCTACATGAAACGAAGATATGCAATTTATCAGATAGAGTTCAGAGTAATGATTATACAGATGCTCAACAGCATGAAAAAACACAAAGACACTATGAAAAACAACCATTCAGAAATGAAGAATGACATTGCAGAAATGAATACACTGGAAAGAATAAACAGCAGATTAGAGGAAGCCAAGGATCGAGTCAGAAAATTATAAGATGGGGTAGAAAAAAATCACTCATTCAGCAAAACAAAGAGAAAAGAAAGGACAGTTTAAGGGAGCTGTAGAACAACATGAAATGTAACAATATGTGCATCATTGGAGTACCAGAAGGAGAAGAAAGTGAGCATGGGAAAGAGAAAATGTTTGAGGAACTAATGGCAGAAAATTTCCCTAACTTGGTGAAGGAAAAAGATATACAAGATCAAGAAGCACTGAGAGTCCCAAGGAAGAAGAACCCAATGAAGACCATGCGAAGACACCTCATAATAAAATGGTAAAAATTAAAGACAAAGAGGGAATCTTAAAAGCAGCAAGAAAAAAGCAATTTGTTACCTGCAAAAGAGCTCCCATAAGGCTTTCAGCTGATTTCCAAACAGAAACACTATAGGCCAGAAGGGAATGGTATGAAGTATTCAAGTAATGAAAAGCAAGGATCTGAAACTAAGATTACTCTATCTAGCAAGGCCATCATTCAAAATAGAAGGTGAAATAAAGAGCTTTGCAGACCAAAAAAACAAAACAAAACAAAACAAAAAAATGCTAAAGGAGTTTATTACCACCAAACAAGCACTGCAAGTTAAAGGGGCTGTTGTAAGAAGAATAGAGGGAGAGAAACATAGCCATATGAAATAAAAGTGGAAATAAAAAGTACCTATCAATAATAACCTTAAATATAAATTGATTAAATGTTCCAATCAAAAGGCATAAGGTAACTGAATGGATAAGAAAACATGAACCATATATATGCTGTCTACAAGAAACTCATCTCAGAACAAAGGACTCAAATTGAATGAAAGTAAAGGGATGGAAAAAATTTTCCATGCAAAGGGAAATGAAAAAACAAACAAACAAAAAAACACAGCGGTAGCAATACTTATATCTAACAAAACAGACTGCAAAGCAAAGGTAATAACAAGAGACAATGACAGTCACTACATAATACTAAAGGAATTGATCCAACGAGAGGATTTAACCCTGGTGAACACATATGCACCAAATATAGGAGCATATAAAAAAATTATTGGTTGACTTTAAGGGAAAGATTGACAACAATGCAGTTAGAGTAGGTGACTTTCACACCTCACTGACTTCACTGGATAGATCTTCCAGACAAAAAATAAAAATGAAACAGGAGCCATAAATGACACACAAGATCAGATTAATTAAATTGACATTTACAGAACATTTCACCCCAAAGCGGTGGCATATACATTCTTCTCAAGTGCACATGAGACATTCTCAAAGACAGAACAAATATTAGGACACAAAGTAAGTCTATACAAATTCAAAAATATTGAAATCATATCTAGCATATTCTTGGATCACAATATCATGGAACTAGAATTCAAATATAATAAAAACATTCAAATATTCAAATACACAGAGGCTAAATACTATGTTATTGATCAATTAATTGGTTACCAATGAGATCAAGGAAGAAAAAAAATGTCCTGGAAACAAATGAAAATGAACACACGACAACACAAAATCTAGAGGACACAGTGAATGCAGTCCTGAGAGGGAAGTTCGTAGCAATACAATCCTACCTCAAAACAAGAATAATTTCTAATAAACTATCTGACACTACAACTAAAATAATTAGAAAGAGAACAACAAGAAAAGCCCAGAGTAAGTAGAAGGAAGGAAATAATAAAGATCAGAGAGGAAATAAATGATATGGAGTCTAATAAAAAAGATCAATGAAACCAGAGCTGTTTCTTTGAAAAGATAAACAGGATCAATGAACCTCTAGCCAGTCTGATCAAAAAAATCAAAGAAAAGGGATCCAAATAAATAAAACCAGAAACAAAAGAGGGGAAGTAACAACTGACACTACAGAAATACAAAGGACTGTAAAATAACATTACAAACAAATGCATGCCAACAAATTGGACAACCTGAGAGTAATGGACAAATATTTATCAACGTACAATCTTCCAAAACGGAATCATCAAGAATCAGAAAACCTGAACAGGCCAATAACAACTAATTACATTGAAATAGTAATCAGTAAACTCCCAGCAAACAAAATTCCTGGACTGGATGGCTTCACAGGACAGTTTTACCAAACATTCAAAGAAGAACTAACACCTATCCCCCTCAAACTATTCTACAAAAAATTAAAGAGGAAGGAAGACTTCTAAATTCTTTTTGTGAGGCCAGTATTATCCTAAATCCAAAACCAGATAAAGACACTGCAAAGAAAGAACATTATAGGCCAATATTCCTAATGAATATAGATACCCAAAACCTCAACAAAATATTAGCAAGTAAGATTCAGTAATATATTAAAAAGATTATTCAACAAAACCAAATGGGATTTATCTTAGGGATGCAAGGCTGGTACAATATTTTCTAATCAATAAATGTGATATACCACATAAACAAAATGAAATATAAAAACCATATGATCATATCAGTAGACCAAGAAAAAGCATTTGATGAAATCCAACACTCTTTTTTTTTTTCATTTTTTGTTCAGATAGAGTGGGAGGGAAAGAAGGGAAGAGAGAGAGAGAGAGAAACATCGACGTGAAAGGGACACATCAAGTGGCTGCCACCCGCACGACCAACCAGGGCCGGGGACAAACTGCAACCGAGGTACATGCCCTTAGCGGAAACCGAACCCGGGTCTCTTTGGACCACAGTCCGACGCTCCAACTGCTGAGCCAAACTGGCCAGGACCCAACACTCATTTTTTATAATAACTCTCAGCAAAGTGGAAATAGAAAGATAATACCTTAACATAATAAAGGACATATATGACAAACCTACAGCCAACATCATGCTTAATGGGTAAAAACTAATAGAATTTTCCTTAAGAACAGGAACAAGACAGGGATGTCTGCTTTCACCCCTCTTATTCAACATAGTAATGGAAATCCTAGTCACAGTGATCAGACAAGAAGAAAGAAATTAAAGGTGCTCAAATTGGAAAGGAGGAAGTGAAACTGTCATTATTCGCAGATGACATAATATTGTATGTAGAAAACCCAAAAGACTCCACCAAAAACTCACTAGATTTAATAAATGAATTCTGCATAGCAGTAGGATACAAAATTAACATCTAGGAATTGGTGGCATTTTTATACACCAATAATGAATTCTCATAATGAGAAACTGAAAAGACAACCCCGTTTACCATTACAACAAAAATATTAAGATTCTTAGGAATAAACTTAACCAAGGAGGTAAAAACACCTATACTCGGAAAACTACAGGACCCTGAAAACAAAATACAGGAAGATATAAACAAGTGGAAGCACATACTGTGTTCATGGACTGGAAGAATTAACATCATTAAAATGTCCATACTACCCAAAGCAATCCATAGATTCAACAAAATCCCTATTAAGATACCAATGACATATTTCACAGATCTAGAACAAATACTCCAAAAATTTATGTGGAACCAAACATGACCCTGAATAGCCGTGGCAATCCTGAGAAAGAAGAACAAAGTTGGAGGGATCACAATATTGGATATCAGGTTATAGTACACAACCATTGTAATCAAAACAGCCTGGTACTGGCACAAGAATAGGCACATACATCAATGGAACAGAACAGAGATCCCAGAAATGGGCCCATGTCAGTATGCTCAATTAATATTGGCAAAGGAGGCAAGAGCATACAATGAAGTAAAGACAATCTCTTTAATAAATGGTATTGGGAAAATTGAATAGCTACATGCAAAAAAATGAAGCTAGACCACCAACTTATACCATACACGAGAATAAACTCAAAATGGATAAAAGACTTAAATGTAAGTCGTGAAACCATAAAAATCCTAGAAGAAAACATAGGCAGCAAAATTTCAAACATCTCATATAGCAGAATTTTCAGTGTTACATTGCCTAGGGGAAGAGAAACAAAGGAAAAAAAAATAAACAAATGAGACTACATCAAATCAAAAAGCTTCTGAGCAGCAAAATAAACCAGCAACAAAATGAAAACGGAACCCATTGTATGAAGAACATATTTTCCAGTGATACCTATGATAAGGGGTTAATTTCTAAAATATATAAAAATCTCATACAACTTAAGAAAAGGAAGACAAAATCCAATTAAAAAGGGGGTATCCTGGCCGGTTTGGCTCAGAAGTTAGAGCGTTGGCCTGCGGACCAAAGAGTCGTGGGTTCAATTTCGGTCAAGGGCACATACCTCGGTTGCAGTTCCGTCTCTATTCCTGGTCTGGGCCATGCTGGAGGCAACCAGTCAATGTGTCTCTCTCATGTCGATGTTTCTCTCTCTCTCTTCCACTCTGTCTGCAAATAAGTGGAAAAATATCCTCGAGTGAGGATTTTAAAAAAAACAAAGCAAAACGACAAAGGACCAAAATAGACAATTCACCAAACAGGACATACAAATGGCCAACAGACACATGAAAAAATGCTCAACATCACTAATCATCAGAGAGATGCAAATTAAAACACGTATGAGGTATCACCTCACACCTGTCAGAATGGCTGCCATCAACAAATCATCAAACAACAAGTGCTGGCGAGGGTGTGGCGAAAAGGGAACTCTAGTTCACTGATGGTGGGAATGCAGATTGGTGCAGCCACTATGGAAAACAATATGGTGTTACCTCAAAAAATTAAAAATGGAACTACCATTTGACCCAGTGATCCTACTTCTAGGAATATATCCTAGGAAGTCTGAAACACCAGTCAGAAAGGATATATGCACCCCTATGTGGTAAAGGCGAGGGGGTTGCAGAGATGGAGGAGGGGACAATGGGTGGTAAAGGGGGGACATATGTAATACTTTCAACAATAAAGATAAATTTTAAAATAAAATTAAAAAAATAAAATCTAGACTTTATTCTGAAATACAGGTGAAAGAATCACTTGATATTTTATAGTTTAGGGGAGTGACTCAAGACTGCTAATGGGTGGGGGTGAGATTAGAAGGGATGTCTGGCAGGCTGGGAGATTTACTGGGAGGTAAAATTTAAAAAGTAATAAAATAAAAGTTTAAAAATAAAGTAAAACTAGGATAAGAAATTTTAAGATGTTAAAGTGATATTTTACTAATCCCGAGTCATGTCAGAGTTTGAGGAAATGTCTGTTAAAGTTGAAAAAAGAGTGAGAAATGAAAGTTTAATATTTCAGACTTGATGGAGTCATAAACCCATCAACCCTTAACATTTTCACCAGTCTTTCCATACTTACTGGTGTCAAAACAATGCCACAACTGATATTGAGGTACCTCAGGAAGGAAAAACAAAACAAAACAGAACAAAACAAAGCAACCACAAGAAAGAAAGAAAGGAAAGGGAAGGAATCAGACAATAGTAGCTACATGGGTTAAGTACTTGATAGATGTTTTTTTACTTGCTCTCGACATATGTGCATACATTATTTTAACTTTTGGCTGCTTTCACCTTCTGTTAATTTGTATAACTTGCATGTAAGGGAGCAGTAAGGATTTTTAATGTAATTTTATCTTTTCCCTCAAGTATAGTTTTGTTCCTCTGCTCTGTCATTTGTACATCAAGCTAGTACTGTCATTTTAGCTTCAGTCACAAGAAGGTTTATCAAGATGTTTCTGTTTTGCTTATTGTTTCTAAGCAGCTGCCTAGAACTACAGTCACAAGTCTACTAAATTGGGCAGTCATTTGGAACTATTTTCAATCACATTCGCTTAAGAACCATAATGTTTTATGGTTCTTAAAACATTAAATCTCAGCAGAAAAGTGTATTTCTCTAATAATAGTTTGCCTCCAATGAAGAGGTTGGTCTTGACCCACAAGCACTAGAAAGAATAATTTAGATATATTTTCCTGTGCCTTAAACCATGGGCCTGTAAGACTTAAAGAAATATCTTGCTTTCCAACAAGTTAGGTTTCAGTAGTTCTAGATTGAATTAGTGTACATAAAATAGAAAGAAGGACCCTAGCAAATCAATACTGCATTGGTAGTAAACTGGAAAATACTGACAAATTATCCTTTTAGGCCTTAGCAAGGTTTAATCTAAACATCGTTTTCTCTTTACAGTATGAGGGAGAAGAGGGTAATTTATTACACAGTCCTGATATGGATGAGAAAAGACTGCTGCTTATTCTTCAGTGTTCTGGCTCTTATCCTGTCTATACCAGTTCAATTATTATTTTGTTCTAGAAAATCATTCCCCAATAATATGTTTACAGGTTTTGTATCTTTAATGCATAGCACTGTTGCCTTATCATGGTACCTCTGAGTACTTGTTAGCTTGTTTAAGAATGAAGATTTTAAAGTGTTCTGTTGAGACTGAGATGTCTCTTACTACATGCATGAAACATGTTCCTAAAGCTTCTTATGCTAATCATTTCATAGTTTTATCTGCTGTGTGAGATCAGTATATAAAGTAATATTTAATGCAATTAAAATGCAAATAATTATCCTTCCCCCAAATTCATGATTTTCATGACTTGTGATTTTTGCTTGTTGGGTGATACTTGAAGTATGAATACAAATTGACTAGACAGAAAAGAAAAGGTAGATTGAACAGAATGTGCATGAACACAGAGGCATTAAAGGGCATGGCATATTCTGGAAACTGTAAGAAATTGAGTCTGGCTAAGTGATTGCATGTTAACAGAGGCAGATAAAAGATGATATTTAAAAATAATTTGAGGCCGGTTTGCAAGAGCCTCATATGCCATGCTAAAGAGTTTGGATAATTTTCTTCTGAAAATGCGGATTAACCAATTTATTTGGCAATGTGATAAGATTTGTATTTTATAAAGACAACTCTTATGCCATTGCAGAACATGGACTGGAATTCATTCACTAATTTAACAATATGTATTAAACACCCACTATCTGTCAAGCAAGTGGTGAAAATAAAAAGAACAATAAATCACAGTGCCTGCCTGCCCTAGAAAACTCAGACTGGTAGAGAGACAGATATGCAAACAATTACAATTCAATACAATATATCTAACTATGTCCAACATACAATGAGAATATAGGGGAAAGAGTGTCTAAATTATCTGGAGTGACTCAGATAAAGTTTCATGAGTATGTGACAGTTGAGCTAAGTCTTATAATTTGTCACATCTGTAGAGAAGAAAAACAGAATAACTTTATATCTGAACTACAATGAATGGATAAAGGTTGCCAAGCGCCCTAATAATCAAAGACTGTAGAAATGAGTTTTCAGACAAACCAGAGCATACTTCCCCAAAGTAATCACATCACACTGTGAAATAAAAACAGTCCTTTACTTAAAAAAATGGGAATAGGGTTTATAGACTGTTGCTGGAAGCTGTCATGGACCAAAGGGCATTCAAGCCTGAACAAGGAAATGCATACATACATCATATTTGCAATAATGATTTGGGGGAATGATAGAGGAAAGGGATTGAATTTTGAATAGCCCTATAGCTTCCAGTATTCATTGAATGGAAATGATAGCTCAAACAGTGCTCTCCCTCTCCCTCTCCCTCTCCCTCTCCCTCTCCCTCTCCCTCTCCCTCTCCCTCTCCCTCTCCCTCTCCCTCTCCCTCTCCCTCTCCCTCTCCCTCTCCCTCTCCCTCTCCCTCTCCCTCTCCCTCTCCCTCTCCCTCTCCCTCTCCCTCTCCCTCTCCCTCTCCCTCTCCCTCTCCCTCTCCCTCTCCCTCTCCCTCTCCCTCTCCCTCTCCCTCTCCCTCTCCCTCTCCCTCTCCCTCTCCCTCTCCCTCTCCCTCTCCCTCTCCCTCTCCCTCTCCCTCTCCCTCTCCCTCTCCCTCTCCCTCTCCCTCTCCCTCTCCCTCTCCCTCTCGCATGTACCACGTCTGAAGGAGCTTCATTCTGAACCAGGGAGAATTCCCGTTAGGAACACTGCATAGCCTGTCCCTTCCACGAACCTGCTACTAATAGCTGATCTAGGAAGAACAAAGCTCATTCAAAGATGAGTAGTAATGCAAATGGAACCAGAACATAATCTGTGCAAAGGGACTACAAGAAAAATAAGAAAACAAATAGGAAAAACAAATGGCAAATAAGCACTCATTAGAGAAATGTTGCCTCCAAGCAGAAAAAGAGTTGGAACAAAACAAATTGCCATGAAAGAACATAGTATATGAAACAGCATAAAGGATCAGGAAAGTAACAAAAGAGAAAAAAATCATGAAAATAAAGCAAACATTGGAAGCAGCACAAAAGAGAACAGATACTGCCAAATATACAGCAAGACATGAAGAACAGAACAGAGAAAAAACAAGGTAAATTAATGGATTAAACAAACACTTTTATTTTATTTTTTTAAATCCTCCCTCGAGGATATTTTTCCATTTCTCTTCAGATAGAGTGGGGGAGGGGAAGAAACATTGATGTGAGAGAGATACCTCAATTGGTTGTCTCCTGCATGACCCCGACCAGGGCTGGGGACTGAACCACAACTGAGGTACATGCCCTTGACTGTAATCGAACCTATGACTCTTTGGTCTGCGGGCCGATGCTCTAACCACTGACCCAAACCAGCCAGGGCTAAACAAATACTTTTAAAGCAAGAAAGAAAATCAAATCTATGTGAGTTGTGCAAAGGAGATCCAGTCTAAGTGTAAGTGTTTTTCCCAAATTAGATAACCAAACAAAAATATGCAAAGGTATAATTTAAAAAAAATTTTAGATATTAATTGACTTGAATTTATAGACTGAGAAAGCCCAACATATTCTTGGAAAAATGTTAAAAGAATGATCAACATAGAGACACACCCTGGTAAAGTGACTGGACATCAAGAATATTTAGCACATTCAGGAAAAATAATTAGGAATATATGAGGCTGCCCTAGGACTACTTCACAATAACCTTCAACACTGAAAGACAGTGAAACAGTGCCTACAAAGTCCTGGGAGTAAAAAATAGAACTCATGAAATGTGAGAAAAGCAAGGTGCCTAGAGAACAAAATTTAAGGTAGCACCTAATCCCTTGTGTTAACACTCTACTTAGACAAAAGAATGAGTGCCTTCTTAAATTCTGTGTCATGAGAACCTCAGTTGCCTCTCCTTAATATCAACCCTGGATACTAGCTACAAAAATATAGGATGTTTTACAAATGTAATTGGATTAAAATATATTTAATAAAATTTTAACTACAAAGATGATAACCATTAGTAGGTACTAGTAGAAATAAAAAACAGAATACAAAACTTGCACATTATCAGAAGAAACATGCATATATAATATACACAACAAAGAAAATATCTACCATATCAAGGAAAAGAAGCAGTAAAATATATTGAAAACATGAAATGTGACATAATGAAGCATAAAAACCAGCCATATTAATATGTGTTAATGAGCTAAACACACTGTGGCAGAGACAGATAGTTTTGCCTCAATATCTGTTATATCCTTCTTATTAATAATGAACCCACAAAGATCAGCTGGGCTTATGGCCATCAGAATAAACTTTAATTTTCCAGGGGCCCTTCCATATAGATTCAGTAATCTGACTAAGTTCTGGCCAATGGAATAGAAGAAGAAAGGATGTATACAACTCCTAGGAAATATTTTTAAAAACAATGAGTATTTGCCATTTCTCTTTTATCCATTCCACTAGTTGGAATACATATATTATGAATGATGCTATGTCAGTCATTTGGGGCCACAGATGGAAACTGTGTTGAGAATGTCAGAACAATACAATGGATGGAACCTGAGTCACCAATGATTTAATGACAGTGAAGATGCCATACTAATTCTGAATTACCTATCCATATATTTATATAAGAGAGAAAAATCTCTTTTGGTTGTTTAAGAAACAAATTTCTGTTACTTAGAAATGAACTTAATCCTAATTAATACTCTCATCTACTACAAGAAATAAATTTTCAGATTGTATCACAAAACATACCAAATATCTGGTAGGCAGTGTTCTTACATGGCCCTTATGATCTTCACTCCTTCTTGTTACTCTTGGGTTATGTTAGGTTTCATGGCAAAAGCAATTTTGTGGATGTAAGTAAGGTTATTAATCAGTTGACTTTAAGATTGAGAGATTGCCCAGGTGGGGCCAACCTAATTGTATGCATTCATGTAAATCATAGAGTAGCTGGAGGCAGAAGGAAAAGTTAGCGATCTGAAGTGTTAGAGGGATTCCATGTGAAGAAGATTCTCTGTTGATGAAATGGATGAAGGTGTGGGGTAAAGACCTGAGACTGGTCTTTACCTGCTGAGAGTGGTACTTGGCCAACAGAGAGTATTAAAATAGGGGCACCTCAGTACTACAACCACAAGGAACTGAGCATCCAACCAAAGAAATGAGCTTAGACAAGGTCCCTGAGCTCCAGATGAGAATGCAGCCTAGTCCACACCTTGATTCAGTACTGCACAATTTCCTGCTATTGTCCCTCTTTTCCAGGCCTTGAATCCTAAAGCTCCATCCTTCATTGCTACTAAGTTGTATGCATTGTACTTTTGAAATTCCAGCCATATCCATCCCATCTTCTCTCCATAGCCACCAACCTAGTCCAGGCCTTTATCACCTTTGAATGACTCTAACAACATCATAGTGAGTTTCCCCAACACACATTCCCCCCTCACCCATCCCGTGGCCTATTCTGTATTAAACTATCTTGTTCAACTCATTTTTACCACATTATTTCTTTATTCTGAAACTTCTTTTACTTCCTAAGTTCTCTTATAATAAGTTTAAACTTCTTTTCTGGCATTTAAAATAATCCATAATCTTCCGAGATCAGACGATATCAGGTGTGTTCAGGGTATGCTCAATGTCACTAATCATCAGAGAGATGCAAATTAAAACAACTATGAGGTATCACCTCACGCCTGCCA
Organism: Tadarida brasiliensis; assembly: GCA_030848825.1. NCBI lineage: Eukaryota > Metazoa > Chordata > Mammalia > Chiroptera > Molossidae > Tadarida > Tadarida brasiliensis. Next base: position 51,512,551 of record CM061280.1, on the reverse strand, counting down.
GAATGGCTGCCATCAACAAATCATCAAACAGCAAGTGCTGACGAGGGTGTAGAGAAAAGGGGACTCTAGCACACTGCTGGTGGGAATGCAGACTGGTACAGCCACTATGGAAAACAATATAGGATTACCTCAAAAAATTAAAAATGTAACTGCCATTTGACCTAGTGATCCCACTTCAAGGAATATACCCTAAGAAACCTGAAACACCAATCAGAAAGAATATATGTACCCCTATGTTCATAGCAGCACTATTTACAATTGATAAGATCTGGAAACAGCCCAGGTGTCCATCAATAGATGAGTGGATAAAAAAGTTGTGGTGCATATACACAATGGAATACTATGCAGCTGTAAGGAAGAAAGATCTCTTATTCTTTGAGATGACATGGAGAGACCTGAAGAGTATTATCCTAAGCGAAATAAGCCAATCAGAGAAAGACAAATATCACATGATCTCACTTCTTTGTAGGATATAATGAACAAAACAAGCTGATGAACAAAGTAGGCCCAGAGACATAGAAGTAAGGTACAGACTGACAAATCTCAGAAGAGGGGGATAAGGGGGCAGTGGGGAGGCAAGAGATAACCCTCAGAATGTATATGTATGTATGGGTAACCATGGACATAGACAACAATGCTGGGGGGGGGCAGGATTGGGAGGAGGGTGTCTAGGGGGGAAAAGGAGAAACATCTGTAACAACAAAAAATAAAAAAATAATATAAAATAATTCAAAATCTTCTCACATTTAAAACAATCCATAATCTAAGTGAAATGAGCCAGTCAGAGAAAGACAAATACTATATGATCTCACTTATATGTGGAATCTAATCAATGAAATAATTTAACAAACAAAACTGAAACAGACTCATAGATACAGAGATCAGACTGATAGTTGTCAGAAGGGAGGGGGTTTAGGGGCTGGGTGAGAAAAGGTGAAGGGATTAAGTTAATATATATATATATAATATATATATATATAATATATATATATATATATATATATATATATATTATATATATGTAATAAATAGACATGGAGAGGCTTAGTTCACAAAATTTAAGGTATGGACCACAGTATGGTGGTAGCCAGATGGAAAAGGTGGTGGGAAAGGTGAAAGTGGGCAAAGGGTAGATAAATGGGAACAGAAAGAGACTTGACTTTGGGTGGTAAGCATATGATGCTGTGGGCAGATGATATTTTATTGAGTTCTACACTTGAAACCTGTATGGTTTTGTTAACCAATGTCACCTCAATAAATTCAATAAAAAAATAAAAATAAAAGTAAATTAAATAATCCATACTTTGACTCCTCTTTATTTTTTTTTTAAATTCTCACCCCAGGATATTTTTCCACCATTTTTTTAATTTTTATTTTTTTATAGAGAGTGGAAGGGAGGAAGGGAGAGAGAAGCATCGATATGAGAGAGACACATTGATTGTTTGCCTCCCGCACAACCCCGACTGAGCCAGGGATCAAACCTACAACCCAGGTATATACCCTTGACCAGAATCAAATCCATAACACTTTGGTCTGCAGGCCGACACTCTAACCACTGAGCAAAACCGTCCAGGGCAATAATTTGACTCCTCTTAATCTTGCCAGTTTAATTTGTCCAATGTGCAAATTCTCCTGTAGTCAGTTCTGTCTTTTCTTGACTTCACTTAGGTTGTTCTGCTGAGAATAGGCTCGAATTTTTTCTCCACTTAGCCATATTCTATCCCATTTTCAAAGTGTTTCTCACATATGGCATCATAAGGAGTCTGCTTGCTATGTATTCCAGTCCACACTGACGTCCTTTTCTTAACTCCTGCAGTACTTATATTTTGTTCTATCTCTAATTGTTTTCTTAACTTCATGGTATCTATAGTATCTGGCATTGTTCTTTTTATGTGCATGTGTGCGCATGTATTTTTCTATCTCCCCATCTAGTCTATGAGGTCCTTGAGAACAAGAAGAATGCCTTGTACTTCTTTGATAATCCCACAGTTCTTACCTCAATGCTTTCTCTAATGTTTACAAGCAGCATAAATAGTTATTCATTGATTTCAGGCAGTGAGTATAGTTGGTAATGTATTTGTTAGTCAAAAGGACCTTTATTGATGCCTGTTCAAATTAGACAATAACTGCCATATCTGCCTTTTCTGTTAATACATATTTTTAGCAAACTGTTACTAACCTAAACACATTGTATATGCCATGCCCTTAGGTCCACGTTTTGTTTTTGTTTTTCCCTATTCCCCACTTGTTTCCATATTGAGCTGATTGGAAACTCAGGGTCATACTTAGGATTTTGCTGAGTTAATTTTTGATGCATTTCTGCAATAAGTCTATATGCTGTGATTACTAGGTTGTGGTTTTGCACTTGAACTGAGTTGATAAATTGATAGTTCATGAAGGCTTCTATAGCAGGATGGATATACTTTTAAGTAAATTATGCTTTTTCTTGTATATTTTAGCAAGTTTCATTCTCCTCACAAGCATCTTGTGTGTGTGTGTGTTTTGTACAATTGTGTGTATGTGCACACACACATGCATTAGTATGTATATCAGTCAGTATCTTTTGAGAGTAACAGATTACCCAATTTAATTTGGTCTAAGGACAAGGTGAATGAATGTTGGCTCCAGGTATATATTTGTTTTGATGTATGTCTTGATCAGGGCTCAGTTTATGTCACCAGTATCCAGTTTGTCATTGCCTCTTGGCTCAGGTCTACTCTCTGGGTGTTAGCAACAATGGCAGGCTATGCAGCAATGGCAGAAACTCTTCTAGTGGGAGAAGAAAACCTTCCTTTTTCCCAGAAACTCTAGAAAATGTCTAAGTGCATCTCATTCCCTTTTGGTTAGTCATCTGCCCATTCACCATGTTCAAAGGAGTGAGATTTGCTGATTATTTAGGACCTATTAAAGGCCCCTCTGTAGAGCTGAGAATGGGTTCAAGCTGCCTCAAATCATGAGAGTTGGAGAGGGTTAGTTTACAAAATTTAAGGTACAGTTTTACAAAAGGAGGGTTAAATACTGATTAACAAAAGCAAAGTCTCACCACCAGTTTGGCTTGGTAGTTGTTTTTCTTGATCTGTGCTTAGTATTCAGATTGCTTCTGAACCCCTTGTTTTTGGAAGAATGTACTTCTGTTCTTTTAAACAGCTTTGTTGAGACATAGTTCACACACCATACATACAATTCGGTGGTTTTCAGTACATTCACAGTTATATGCAACCATAAACACAGTCAATTTTAGAACAATTTCATCACCTCAAAAAGAAACGCCATACCCTTTAGCTATCACCACCCACTCCAGCCCTGTATCTCCCTACCCTAAGAAAACACTAATACACTTTCTGTCTCTCTATATTTCATAATCTGGGCATTTTATACAAATGGAATTATAGAATATGTGGCATTGTGTTGAGCTTCTTTCACTTAGTATACTTTCAAGATTTGTCCATGGTATAACATGCATTAACATTTCATTCTTTTTAATTGCCAAATAATGGTCCACTGTATGGATACAATGCATGTTGTTTATCCATTCACCAGTAGGTAGATATTTGGGTTGTGTCTCTTTTTGTCCTGTTTCACAGACAGTTTTCTCCTTTTTTTCTTTTATGTTTATATTATTCCATCTTACTTTTTTTTTTTATCATTTTCAAGATTGATATGCATCTTATATCATTTTTTCCAGTTGAGAATTATTTGTTCTCCTGAGAATGAGATAAATGTGTCTTTCCCTGAGATAGGAATAATCTTTTGTCATATCTGTGGTCATGAGTAAAGGTTTTCTCTCCTCTCCGTGAGATGTAGAGTCAGCTCCTAAAACAGGAACTTTCAAACTTTTTCGGCAGTGTTCCAAAGTAAGATATATTTTCCATTGCAACACAGCAAACTCATGTGTATATATATATTAAAAATGTTTTACAAAACACTACATACAATGCATTGTGATTTTGTATCCTATTCTTTTCTAGTCTACCTTACCCTATCCTATCCAACCCTTCCCAACCTTACTCTACCCTACCCTACCGTACCCTACCATATTTTATTCATCCCTACTCTGTCTTACCCTACCTTGTCATTTTTTCTATTGTTTTAAACATACCTTTTATGACCCCATATGTTGATTTCACAACTCATCTGAAGTTTCAAAATACTATCTAGGTCCTTTCTTATCTTCCTGAGGTGATGGCTCAAGCATGTTTAATAACATGCTATTCAGTCACAATATGCTTGAATGTTTTTGAGTGTTTGTATTGTAATTGATTTCTAGTTTCATGCCATTGTGATCTGAGAAGATGCTTGATATGATTTCAATCTTCGTGAATTTGTAGAGACTTAGACTTACTTTGTGTCCTCGAGGATGTGGTCTATCTTCGAGAATGTCCCCTGTGCACTTGAGAAAAATGTATATTCTGCAGCTTTGGGGTGAAATGTTCTGTAAATGTGTTATTAAAATAAATAAATGGGTTACAAATGAGATCAAGAAAGAAATATAAAACTCCCTGAAAACTAATGAAAATGAACACACAACAATACAAAATCTATGGGACACAGCAAAAGCAGTCCTCAGAGGGAAGTTCATAGCAATACAGGCCTACCTCAAGAAAGAAGAAAAATTTCTAATAAACTATTTAACCCAACAACTTAAAGATTTAGAAAGAGAACAAAAAGAAAAACTCAGAGTTAGTAGAAGGAAGGAAATAATAAAAATTAGAACAGAAATAAATGACATAGAGACTAAAAAAAAAAAAAAAAACAATACAAAAGATCTATGAAACCAAGAGCTGGTTCTTTGAAAAGATAAACAAGATTGATCAACCATTAGCCAGACTCACCAAGAAACCAAGAGAGAGAACCCAAATTAATAAAATCAGAAATGAAAGAGGTGAAGTAACAATGGACACCACAGAAATACAAAGGATTATAAGAAAACACTATGAACAATTATATGCCAACAAATTTGACAACCTAGGCAAAATGGACAAATTCTTAGAATCACATACTATTCCAAAATTCAACTGGGAAGAGTCAGAAAACCTAAATAGAAAAAATAATCAATAAAATTCCAGCAAACAAATAAAGCCAGGGCCAAGACCGACACACAGGGGAGTTTACCGAATATTCAAAGAAGAACTATCACCTATTCTTCTCAAACTATTCCAAAAATTTCAAGAGGAAAGGCGACTTTCAAGCTCTTTTTATGAGGCCAGCATAATCCTAATCCCAAAACTAAATAAAGACACTACAAAGAAAGAAAATTGCAAGCCAATATCCCTGATGAACATAGATGCCAAAATCCTGAACAAAACCTTAGCAAATCGAATCCAGCAATATATTTTAAAAACTTATATACCACAATCAAGTAGGATTTATCCCAGGGATGCAAGGCTGGTACAATATTTGTAATTCGATAAATGTGATACACCACATAAACAAAATGAAAGATAAAAATCATATGATCATATCAGTAGATGCTGAAAAAGCATTTGAAAAAATCCAGCATCCATTTTTGATAAAATCTCTGAGCAAAGTGGGAATAGAAGGATCATATCTCAATATAATAAAGGTTATTTATTAGAAATCTACAGCCAACATCATACTCAATGGACAAAAACTAAAAGCATTTCCCTTAAGAACAGGAACAAGACAGGGATGTCCACTTTCACCACTCTTATTTAACATAGTACTGGAAGTCTTAGCCACAGCAATTAGACATGAAGAAAAAATAAAAGGGATCCAAATTGGAAAGGAAGAAGTGAAACTCATTATTTGTAGATGACATGATATTGTACATAGAAAACCCTAAAGACTCCATCAAAAATCTACTAGACTTAATAAATGAATTTGGCAAAGTAGCAGGATACAAAATTAATGTCAAGAAATCGATGGCATTCTTATACACCAATGATGAACTCACAGAAAGAGAAACTGAAAAAACAATCCTATTTACCATCACAGCAAAAAAATTAAGATACCTAGGAATAAACTTAACCGAAAAGTAAAGGACCTATTTGCAGAAAACTACAGGACATTGAAAAAAGAAATAGAAGAAGATATAAAAAACTGGAAGCATATACCTTGTTCATGGATTGGAAGAATTAACATCATTAAAATGTCCATATTACCCAAAGCAATCTATAGATTCAATGCAATCCCCATCAAAATACCACCGACATATTTCACAGAACTAGAACAAATACTCCAAAAGTTCATGTGAAACCAAAAAGACCCCAAATAGCCACAGCAATCTTGAAAAAGAAGGCCAAAGTAGGTGGGATCACAATACCGGATATCAGGCTATACTACAAAGCTACTGTAATCAAAACAGCTTGGTATTGGCATAAGAACAGGCATATAGATCAGTGAAAGAGAACAGAGAACCCAGAAATTGACCCAAGACATTATGCTCAATTAATATTTGACAGAGGTGGCAAGAGCATACAGTGGAGTCAAGACAGTCTCTTTTATAAATGGTGTTGGGAAAATTGGACAGCTACATGCAAAAAAAGTGAAACTAGACCATCAACTCACACCGTACACAAGAATAAACTCAAAATGGATAAAAGACTTAAATGTGACTCGTGAGTCCATAAAAATCCTAGAAGAAAATGTAGGCAACAAAATTTCAGACATCATACGCAGCAGAATTTTCACTGATACATCACCTAAGGCAACAGAAACAAAGGAAAAAAAAATGAACACATGGCACTACATAAAACTAAAAATGCTTCTGCACAGCAAAAGAAACAACCATCAAAATGGAAAGGGGACCCACTGTATGGGAGAGCATAATTGCCAATGATACTTCAGATAAGGGGTTAATTTCCAAAATATATAGAGTACTCATTCAACTCAACAAAAGGAAGACAAAGAACCCAATGAAAAAATAGGCAGAGGAGCTTAATAGACACCTCTCCAAACAGGACATGCAAATGGCCAAGAGACATATGAAGAAATGCTCAACATCACTAATCATCAGAGAGATGCAAATTAAAGCAACTATGAAGTATCACCTCACACCTGCCAGAATGGCTGCCATCAAGAACTCATCAAACAACAAGTGCTGGTGAGGGTGTGGAGAAAGGGGGACTCTAGTACACTGCTGGTGGGAATGCAGACTGGTTCAGCCACTATGGAAAACAATATGGTGTTTCCTCAAAAAATTAAAAATGGAACTGCCATTTGACCCAGTGATCCCACTGCTAGGAATATATCCTAAGAAGCTTAAAACACCAATCAGAAAGAATATATGGACTTCTGGTCAAGATGGTGGCCTAGGTGGACGCGGAATCGCGTCCTCCCACAACCACATCAAAGTTACAACTAAATCACAGAACAACTATCACTTAAAGACCGCATGAAATCAAGCTGAATGGAAGCCCTGCAACTACGAAATTAAAGAAGCAGCAGAATGGAGACGGCATACTGCCCTCCAGGACCCTCCTTGTCGCCTGAAAGGAAACGAGATCCTGCAGCTAGGGGCGCCTGCGGAAGCTGAGCGACCCCCCCACCACAGAGGAACCCAGGCGGAGCGAGGGAGCCGGGAGACCTCCCCCCACCTCAGAGGAACCCAGGCAGAGTGAGGGAGCCGGGCGACCCTCACACCATGGAGGAACCCAGGCGGAGGGAGGGAGCCGAGTGACCCCCACACCAACAGAGGAACCCAGGTGGAGCAGCGAGGGAGCTCAGTGACCCCCACACCAACAGAGGAACCCAGGCAGAGTGAGGGAGCCGGGCGACCCTCACACCATGGAGGAACCCAGGCGGAGGGAGGGAGCCGAGTGACCCCCACACCAACGGAGGAACCCAGGCAGAGCAACCGAGCTGAGCAACCCCCACACCAACGGAGGAAGCCGGCAACACACAGGAGAACTGAGCAAACTGAACAACGAAATTGATCCAGAGACATGGAGGTGGAGTATGGGATGACGGGCCTCAGAGGAGGGGGGGAGGCAGGGGAAAGAGATAAATCACAGAGCCTATGTGCATGGGTGCATAACCAATGGACATGGACAACAGGGATGGGGACGAGGAGAAGGGGAGGGGGAGGAGGGTGTCAACGGGGGAAAAAAAGGAAAAACATCTGTAACAAAAACAAATTAATAATAAAATAAATTATAAAAAAAAGAATATATGTACCCCTATGTTCATAGCAACACTATTTACAATTGCTAAGATCTGGAAACAGCCCAAGTGTCCATCAGCAAATTAGTGGATAAAAAAGCAGTGGTATATATACACAATGGAATACTCTGCAGCTGTAAGAAAGAAAGATCTCTTATACTTTGAGATGACATGGAGAGATCTGAAGAGTATGATGCTAAGCGAAAGAGAGCAGTCAGAGAAAGACAAATATCACATTATCTCACTTATTTGTGGAATATAATGAACAAAATAAGGCAATGAACAAAATAGACCCAGAGACATAGAAGTAGGGTTCAGACTGACAAACTTCAGAGGAAGGGGTGGGGGGTAGAGATAAACCAAAGAACTTATGCATATATGCATAACAAATGGACATAGACAACAGTGCTAGGGAGGGCGGGCGGGAAGGGGAGGAGGGTGTCAATGGCAGAAAAAGGAGAAACATCTGTAACAAAAATTAATTAAATAAAAAAAAAAATAGAAATAAAAATAACCAAAAATGAAAAAGAATGAACTTATCTTTTATTGTATTATACCCATCAAATATTGGTGGGTAATAGAAAACCCCTATGCTAACAACTCTGTTCTCAATCTGTTAACCTTGAGAAGTAAAAGAGTAATTGTTGGCATCGTTTATCACCTTGGGACTATCAATAGTAACTGTGCTATGTATATTAACCCCTTCTCTTGGGGATTAACTTCCCTGTTATGACCCATAATATTTGTTTTGTACCAGGAATGTAATGTTTACAGTTTATATGTTGTTAGCATGACTAACTCTTCATAGGCCTTCCCATCTGTATTTGAAAGAATGTCTTAAGATGATAAAATTTCTCTGGAATGACAAATGCAAAGGAAGCATAAGCTAATGTTCCCTATGATAACTAGAGTAACCTGAAAAAATGTTCAGACTCGTTTCTCATATGACCTGCTTTACTAAATTTGGCTTTAACATCTTAGGTTCTAGAAGGAAGGATAATTGTCCGTCATAATTGAATTGGCAGTGAGTAAAATGTGTCTCTAGAACACAATATGATAATATATAAACAGCGACCTATTTTTTTAAAAGCTACAAGTCCTACCACTTTACAAAACATACCTCTTCATAGTTCCTCAATAGAACACACTTATTCTCTTCCTATGATGACTTTATTGCTGATTTTACTCCTTTCCCATTCCCGCACCTTTCCCCCAACACATATAAGCTGGGAAAATTCCCTCCAAAGTATCTCCCTACATCCTATGTATACATTTTTCTTTCTCCTTGCTTTTATTCCATAACCACTCTTTCCCCAAAAGTCTTCTTTTCCCTCTTGTACTTGTGAACACAATCTGGATTAGAGGCAAGGGTAGAAATTTCAACTTCCCTTTTTTTTCTCTTCATCTGTCAACCTGATCTTTTAGAGAACATACTTTTTTATTGCAGAATTAAAATGTAGAGGTAACCACACACAATGAAGGGCTGAGTGAATCCTAAAAAGGAAGAAAGTAAAGATATTAGAACCCTCCAGCCTGCTACATGTCCCTCATTTTACTTATTCTATTTTTTTTCAATCCTCACCCAAGGATATTTTTCCATTTATCTTCAGATAGAGTGTGAGGGGGAGAGAAGGAGGGAGAGAGAGAGAGAGAGAGAGACATCGATTGGTTGCCCCCTGCACGACCCCAACCTGGGCCAGGGACGAACCCCAACCAAGGTACATGCCCTTGGCCAGAATCAAACCTGCAACTCTTTGGTCTGCTGACCGATGTTCTAACCACTGAGCCAAAACGGCCAGGGCTACTCTAGTTTTAAATATATATTTCCAGCATGGTTCATCATAACAGCTCCATCAAACATTCAATTTTAGTCATTTTTTGTATGCAGTTATGATTTCTGTGAGTTAAGAATTTTACACAAAACACTGCATTTAAGTATGCCCAATAATGGCTAGGAAAAAATGGTTATGTATATATATTTTATAAATGCAGACAATGCCCAAATCAAATAAGAAAATACAGATAATTTATAAAATGTATATGCTAAAATGTGTATGCTTCTATAGTTAAGGCATATCCTGACTTCAATTGAGATGTATGACTTATGAAGGTGACTAGAGGAAAATTTGTATACTAGTTGTCAAAAGTAAAATATATGAAAGTCTCACAGACCTGTGAAATAGCAAGTACACTTTCATTTATTCATGGGCACTAATGACTTTAATTAAGCTGGAACATCTCAAAATAGCAATATAGGTTAGAAGATTATAACATAGACTTGAATTAATGGCTTTTTCTTTAAGCACGTTTGCTAATATTCAGTCTTGAAGTATAAAATATTCTTTACATGTCCATTTGCAAAAACATTCACTTTTAACACAATTCAATTTTTCATTGTTCTGTTATCATACCAGGCAGAGTTTAATGCAATATAGCTGGACTTGTGTTATCTTTTATTGAATAAGATTATCCTACTTGTTCAGAGCTAACATATTTTACTATTTTGAAAGTCATTATTTAAACTTAAATGTGTTTTCCACTATTTTGCATAACAACAGTTTAGAATATCTATTTATTGAAGTATGTCTTTAGATTGTGAGATTATCTCCCCAAATAGTATTTATAAAACATATTTTTGATTGTCCTATTATAATAACTTTTTAAATAATTGGCATTTTAATGTGTGTGTTTTTTTTAGACCATGAACTACATGTACTAAATTTATGCTCTTCCTTATTTTTTGTTTGGACTGATAAATCTAGTTTTTAATAGGAAAAAATACATGCAATTGAAATAATCTACCTCTGTTTTTGACAGATAACTCATCTGAAAGCCTAACTTCATAGTTTCTTGACCTCCTTTAAGCCAATGATCATTGCCTTCATTCTACTTCAGCAAGTCACTTCCACTCCCACTCTTCTCTCACTAAATCACCTCTGATATCCTCAAGAATTATAGGTCCTCATAACTCTCCAGCTACCTATCTACTGTTTAGACCTTTCCATACTTTTTATACCATGAACTCATTGACACCCTTGTGTTGCACTGTCTTGCCCGCTCATTTTTACTTGGTGTTATCTTTCTTCTTTCTCCCATTATGTTAATTATTGCCAAGGAATATTATATACCTGATAGATTGGTGTCACTGCAAATTCATAATATCCAATCTTAGCCAAGCCTTTAAGACCGTCCCCTGTTCCTTTAATTCTGTCCCTAAGCCAGCTCCCTTTCAGAGTACACCATTCAAAGAAAAGAAAAAAAATCAAAATAAAAAAGTACCCCATTCTTACTGCTCTAACACCATTTTCTGTGAACCACTTACTTTACCCATACCCTCACAGACAGCAGAAAATGTTGCTTACTACTTCATAGAGAAAGTAGAAGCCATTAGTCATGAAATTCTGCCAACTTCCTATCACCCACCTTAAATATATCTGTATTTATACTTATTCTTATAAAAATTTTCACAGTCAGAAGTAGCCTTTCCCCTTTTCAATGTCAACTCTCATTTTGTGCTTTCAATCCCATATACTCCTCACCTCTTCTGGGGTGTAAGCCTTTAGTTCTCCCTCACTTGCATTATTAATTTCTCCATTGTCTTATAAATATTTTCTTTATGATTCAGTTCTCAGTATTCACATATTAGTCTTTAATTATTTCAGGTCTTTACTTAAATATGACTTACTTTGTCTAAAACTACATTATCTAAAATTACAACTTCAGATGCCTTACTCACACGTGTAATTCCCTACCCCCCTTTTTGCTTTAATTTTCCTGTTAGTCCTTGTCATGTAATATATCTTAATTTATTTGTCTTATTATTTATCAGCTTTCCACACTACAATATAAGCTCCATAGGGCAGAGATTTATGTTGAATCTTTATCAGCTATAACTATGTCTGGCATATAGTAGAAGCAAAAGTATTTATTGAATAAAATGAATAAACAAATTGCAACTTGACTTCTATTTTCATTAATCTAGTACAATCATAAAGACCAGCACTGATATTTTAACCAAATCCTCACTTTAGTTTTCATCCTACTTGGATGTCAGTAGAAGTTATTGCTGTTGTCCAATTGTTCCCTTGAGAAAAATGATTTTTCTAGGTTTTCCAAAAAATTTTAGACTCTTTCACTGATGTCTCTTTATCATTCTGCCCTTTAAAGTTATCAGTGTTCTTCAGAGATATGTCCTTGGACCTTTTCATTTCTTTTTTATACTCTTTTTCTGAGAAATATCCAGATCCATGATTTTAAACACTGCAAATGGCTTCCTAGGCTAAATCTCTAGTCCCCACTTTCATAAGAACTATTTATTGAGTATTTATAGGATGGCCCACATGTTTTTCAAACTCAGTGCAACTGCCCAGCTAGTGTAGCTCAGTGGTTGAGTGTCGACCCATGCACCAAGAGGTCACTGGTTTGATTCCTGGTCAGGGCACATGCCCAGCTTGTAGGCCAGATCCCCAGTGGGGGGGCATGCAGGACGCAGCCAATTGATGTTTCTATCTCTCTCTCTAAAATCAATAAGGAAAAAGAAAAAAAAAAACTCAGTGCAACCAACACAAATTCATTATCTTCCCCCCTTTTTAAAAATTCTCACCCGAGGATATGTTTATTGAGGAGAGAGAGAGAGAGAGAGAGAAACATTGATGTGAGAGAGAAACATTGATCAATCAAATCAGTTGCCTCCTGTACACATCCCGACTGCCCAACCAAGGATCAAGCCTGCAACCTAAATATATACCCACATAAAGACCATGAATAGAACTCACAACCTTTTGATGTACAGGTGATGCTCCAACCAACTGAACCACCTGGCCAGGGCCATTATCTTCTCTTCTTCAGCAAAGCCTTGTTTTAATTAATGGCATCAACATCTATCCTGTCTCCCATAGTATGTACATTTTAAATTTATTCTAACCCTGGCCGGTTTGGCTCAGCGGTTAGAGCGTCGGCCTGCGGTCCAGAGAGACCCGGGTTCGGTTCCCGCTAAGGGCATGTACCTCGGTTGCAGTTTGTCCCCGGCCCTGGTTGGTCGTGTGGGTGGCAGCCACTCGATGTGTCCCTTTCACGTCGATGTTTCTCTCTCTCTCTCTCTCTTCCTCTCTCTCCCTCCCACTCTATCTGAACAAAAAATGAAAAAATGTCCTCAGGTGAGGATAAAAAAATAAATAAATAAATAAATTTATTCTAAACTCCTCTTCTCTCCCACCTCCAATTCTGCTCCAAGTTCTAACAGGTCTCCTTCCCAATTCCATTTCTAAAACACCTCCCTTTTCTATGTCTAACACCTCTGCCTTAATTTAAATCCTCTTAATTTTTCACATATTCAAACTGATAATCCCCAAATGACTTTTCTTACCTTCAGGTCTGCCCTTCTCTGATCCAGCTTTTACACTGTCACCAGAAATACCTTTGTCCATGCAAATGTTCCCCATGCTAGTTCCCTACCGAAACATTTGATGACTATCCATTATATTACGAGATAAACTTATATTCCATAAAGTCTCACTTCAACCTACCTCTCCAACCTCTGAAACTCTACAGGGACATTCATTTATTCAGTTTTTCTTCAAGTACACCAGGCTTTTTCACAATTCTACACATACAATTCTTTTTACCTGGAATATCAATTTATTTTCCCTGCATCTGGCAAACTTTTAAGCACTATTAAATAGCCAGTTCATGTGCCAGCTCTCCTATAAATTTTCTCCAAGTCTCACAGAAAGAAAGTCACTTTGCTCTCTGACCTTACAATATTCTATATTATCATATTTATTAAAAACATGCTTATATTGTGTTTTAGACATTTGTTTAGATGTTTGTCTCTCTCACTGGACTATGACCTCCCAGCTCTCAAGTAATTAAGATAGTCTACCTGAGGATATAGAAGATATACTTAAAAGATTAACTGGTATAAGTTATGATACAATGATCATTGTATAAGGATAGAAAAATAGAAGCAATGAAAATTGGTTTGGATGGTCAAAGAAGGTGCACAGAGTGAGTTTTGGAGATTGAATGAGTTTCAAGAGGCAAGAACCCAGCATTTCACTTAAGGATTATGCTCTGAGCTAATATGGGAAAATTGGACTTGATCAAAAAGGTCAGGTAGAAGAGTAGTGAGATGTATATTGGGACAGGGGTATCTTGATTGTGGGTTGCCTGAATATCATGGATTTATTATTGTGTTGTATATGTATGTGCATAGACACATGCATGCTGCTTAGATACGACAGATTTTGATCTGTCATCTGTTCTTTTCTACCCATTCTCATCCCAAATGACGACCAGTTTTAAATCAGAAGTTGTCTGAAGTCCTCAGAGAATCTATCTGATTATCCTCTTGCATTATGCTATATTATTCAAAGCAGTCCTCCTGGAGTCTAGTCAGATTTTGATGTCAGTCTCTGATCTCAGGTGCCAAATTACACATTGTACTGATTCTGCAGGGAAAGCAGAAAGAAAAGAGGTCATAAATAGGGTGAAATGTGGATCAGAGAGATCATGTTTTTTATGTGACAACTTTCAGCTGATAGGATGAAGAGACAATAAAAGCAGCAGTGCCTATGCTATGGTTTTGCAGTTTGAACAGCAAATTGTAGCTGTATTATTGGATGTCCCTCCTGCTCTCTAGTTGTCTCTTTATTCACAAGTCTAAGTTAATTAAACTTGGCTCTCCTAGTGCTTGAATGCCAATTCTAAATGCCTGGGGTGAGAAAATCACAACCTATAAAATCAGTCAAAATGCACATTCTAGAAGAGTCATCACAATTGATAGTGATATTTCCTAATGTCCTTTCATCCTAGTATTCCTGTTTTTTTCTAATTATTATCTGTTGAGATTAGTGGTTTGCCCTTTGCTTCTTGGCATGGCACATTGTACAAATGCTTCATGGTAGGACTTTAATTTGTTCATGATGACACTCTTCCTGTCTGTGCCCATGGGAAAAATAAAATTGAGTCATTTTTCCTCTGGCCTTCTTCAGCTACATATCCTGTCAGTATGATGTTTATCTCAACTTGCCTATTGATATTGATTGTGCTATATTCTAGTATGCAGCTCTGTGCTTCTGGCTTTTTAGTTTTGTAGGGTTTACTTCCTTTAAAAGGAAGCCCATGTGAACTTAGAAGTCATAGATCTCCTGATACTAACGAACAGAACTATGCCTGACGTGTATTTGGTGTAACTCAGAGAGGAAATTATGTGAATGGCCAAATATCTGAAGCTGTGTGATAATGAGCCACATTGTAGCCAGGTATTTTTCTTTTTTAAATATATTTTTATTGATTTTTAGAGCGAGAGGATGGGAGAAGTAGAAAGAGATAGAAACATCGATGTGAGAGAGAACCATGGATCGGTTGCCTCCTGCAAGTCCCCTACTGGGGATTGAGCCCAGAACCCAGGCATGTGCCCTGACCCAGAATCGAACCGGTGCTCTTTTGGTGCATGGGTCGACAGTCAACCACTGAGCCACACTGGCTGTGCCAGCCAGGTCTTACTGTAACAACTCTTACTGAGATTTTATTTTAAATCACTACAAATGAGTGCTGGAAAATGCAACAGATTTAGGGGAAGAGAAGTAGGATTAGATCTACTACCTCTGGGTGGATAGTCAGGCTACCAACTTCTTTTTTAATTTTTAAATTGATTTTTAGAGAGAGGGGAAGGGAGAGGGAGAGAGAGATAGAAACATCAACTAGAGAGAACATCAGTTGGCTGCCTCCTGCATGTCCCCCACTGGGGATTTGGCCCACAACCTGAGCATATGCTGTGACTGGGAATCGAACTGGCAACGTCTTGGTGCATGGGTTGATGCTCAACCACTGAGCCACACTCGTTGGGCCCAACTTCTTTTTTTTTTTTTTTATCCTCACCCGAGGACATTTTTTCATTTTTTGTTCAGATAGAGTGGGAGGGAGAGAGAGGAAGAGAGAGAGAGAGAAACATCGACGTGAAAGGGACACATCGAGTGGCTGCCACCCGCACAACCAACCAGGGCCGGGGACAAACTGCAACCGAGGTACATGCCCCTAGCGGGAACCGAACCCCGGTCTCTCTGGATCGCAGTCCAACGCTCTAACCGCTGAGCCAAACCAGCCAGGGCGGGCCCAACTTCTTTTAATCACTGATTTTTAAAGTATTTTATGAAAGTGAAGTGATTTTTTAAATTTTGGGTCACATACTGATTTTTCCTTTTTAAAAATATCTTGTTAAACAGAAGTTTTGAGTATGATTCTTGGCTTAGCTACCTACTAGCTGTGCCACCTTGGGTCAATTATGTAACACCTTAAAGCTTCAGCATCATTATCTATGGTTACTTCATAGGAATAATGTGAGGATTTTGTAAACTAAGGGATGTAATCGCATAGGATAGTGCCTAACATACAGAAAGTGATTTATAAAGTTTAAGTGTATGCATTTGTGAGTAGTTCAGTGGGAGGGAGTTGGTAGATAAAATAACTGATTGAATGTATTTTCTTGTCTTCTACTGGTTAGTATGGCAACAAATTGCAGAACAAGGTAATTGTATTAGTTTTCTATTGCTGTGTAACAAATGGGCACTTACAGCCATGGCATCTTCTTCAAAGTCAGCATCAGAGGGAGAAGGAGAGGATACAAAGGAGTCTTATATGTATAATTAAAAGGAATGCTAGTAAAAGGAGTCTTATATGTATAAATGTAATTAGGGTAGTAATAGTCCATCACCTTTGTCATAGTCTATCAGTTAGAAGCAATTCACAGGTCATGTCTACACTCAAAGGGAGTGGATTATATGAGAGCATGATCCTGGGGTACACTCTAGGGTCTGTGGGCCACAGTACTCTAAGAAATAATGGATAATTTACTGGCCCAAAAACTTATGAGAAATAACACGTGTGTCCTGTAATAATACTTTAATCTGCCTGATGAGAAATAATATCAAATGCCTCTTATTTCTTTTTCCTGAGTGTATGACTTTTGAAACTCATGTTTTGGAAATTATTACAGTAGCATTTTAGTCTAAAAATATTAGTTATAGAAACAACACATGATAATATATGTATTATAAAAATGAAACAAACCATACAAAAGTATAAATCTGAAAAGTTCAGTATTCTTCACCCCTAACCTGTCCCAACTCATTCTCCTATCTAAAGGTACTCAATGATAACATTTTGGTAGGTATTCTGTATTATTTTAGAACCCAAATTTAGGGATCATGCTATATGTGCTGTTCTCTGACTTACTTTTTCCCTTTCCTAAAAATGCACCTTGGAGATCTTTCTATGACAGTATATATAGATCTGCCTATGCTGCTTGATATTCCTTTATATGTATGGGAAATTAGTTGATTTCTAATATTTTACTTTTATGAGTAAAGCTACAGTGAATTTCTTGTACATATATACTAGTGTACCTGTGGAATTATCCTGTATGAACAAATAGGAATAGATTCCTTAGAAGTGAAATTGATGAGTAAAGGGATATTTAAATAGGAAAATAAATGAGAGATATCTGACATATATTTACTGCTAAAATGTCCTTCAGAAAGACTACATATGTGTGTACGTGATAATGCCCATTTTTTTTCAAAGTGATATGTTACTTTTAGCAACTCCATACAGGGAATAATATAAGTTGGTGAATGTGGGGATGAATAAGAGTTGGAAAACACTGGAAACTATGGGCTGGGGAAGTGCTCATTTGGCTGGCCACAGAAAAATTAGGAAGAGTATTAGTTTTTGTTTTGTTTTTTATTTATCTTTATTGTTGAAAGTCTTACAGATATCCTTCCTTTTCCCTGCCATTGACACCCTCCTCCCCACTTCCCACCCCCACCCACTTTCACTGCACTGTTTTCTGTGTCCATTGGTTATGCATAAATGCATATACATTCTTTGGTTTATCACCTCCTGCCCCCACCCCCCTTCCCTCTATGTTTGTCAGTTTGTTCCTTGCTTCCATGTCTCTGCATCTATTTTGTTCATCAGTTTAATTTATTTATTAGATTCCACAAATAGGAGAGATCATGTGGTACCTGTCTTTGTCTGATTGGCTTATTTCGCTTAGCATAACACTCTCCAGGTCCCTCTATGTCATCTCAAAGGGTAAGAGATCTTTCTTTATTACAGCTGAATAGTATTCCATTGTGTAAATATACCACAGCTTTTTAGTCCACTCATTTATTGGTGGACACTTGGGCTGTTTCCAGATCTTAACAATTGTAAATAGTGCTGCTATGAACATAGGGGTACATATATTCTTTCTGATTGGTGTTTCAGTATTCTTAGGATATATTCCTAGAAGTAGGATCACTAGGTCAAATAGCAGTTCCATTTTTAATTTTTTAGGCAACACCATACTGTTTTCCATAGGGGTTGCACCAGTCTGCATTCCCACCAGCAATGTGCTAGAGTATCCTTTTCTCTACACCCTCACCAGCACTTGTTTGATGATTTGTTGATGGCAGCCATTCTGGCAGGTATGAGGTGATACCTCATAGTCATTTTAATTTGCATCTCTCTGATGATTAGTGATGTTGAGCACTTTTTCATGTGTCTCTTGGCCATTGATATGTCCTCTTTGGAGAAGTGCCTATTCGGGTCCTCTGCCAATATTTTAATTGAATTGTTCGTCTTCCTTTGTTGAGCTGTACAAGTACTTTATATATTTTGGATATTAACCCCTTATCCAATGTATTATTGTCAAATATATTCTCCCAAAGGTGGGTTCCCTTTTCATTTTGATGCTGGTTTCTTTTTCTATGCAGAAGCTTTTAAGTTTGGTATAGTCTCATTTATTATTTTTTTCCTTTGTTTCTCTCACTCTTGGGGATATATTGGTGAAAATTCTGCTATGTGTGACATCTGAAATTTTGCTACCTACCTTTTCTCCTAGGATTTTTATAGTTTCATGAGTGACATTTAAGTATTTTATCCATTTTGAGTTTATCCTTGTGTATGGTGTAATTTGGTGGTCTAGTTTCATTTCTTTTCTTTTTTTTTTTTTTTTTGCATGGAGCTGTCCAATATTCCTAACACCATTTATTGAAGAGACTGTCTTTACTCCATTGTATGCTCTTGCCTCCTTTGTCAAATATTAATTGAGCATAATGTCTTGGGTCAATTTCTGGATTCTCTGTTCTGTTACATTGATCTATATGCCTGTTCTTGTGCCAGTACCAGGCTGTTTTGATTACAATGACTTTGCAGTATAATTTGATATCTGGTATTGTGATCCCTCCAACTTTATTCTTCTTTTTCAAGATTGCTGTGGCCATTCGGGTATTTTTTTATGTATAATTTTATTTTTATTTTTTTATCTTTATTGTTGAAAGTATTACAGATGTTCCCCATTTTTTCTGTGGTCTTTTTTAGTTTCCATATAAACTTTCAGAGTATTTGTTCTAGATCTGTGAAATTTGCCATTGGTATTTTAATAGGGATTGTATTGTATCTATAGATTGCTTTGGGTAGTATGGACATTTTAATGATGTTGATTCTTCCAATCCTTGAACAGGGTATATGTTTCCACTTTTTTATATCTTTCTCTATTTCTTTTTCAATGTCCTGTAGTTTTCTGAGAATAGGTCTTTTATCTCCTTAGTTAAGTTTATTTCTAGGTATCTTAATTTTTTTTGTTGCAATGGTAAATGGGATTGTTTTTTTAGTTTCTTTTTCTGAGTGTTCATTATTGGTGTTTAAATATAACATTGATTTCTGGATGTTAACACTAATAGTTTTTGAAAATGACTTTTACGATTGTATTATATCAAGAGATGCTATCTCTAGTGATATATAAAATTAGAGTACTCATTCTAATTCAGCCCACATTATGTTCACATACCTACATGGACAGGGAGAGACAGAGAATGAGATTGGCTCATTTAGAGAGTGAACATTTTAGGAGCATAAATTATATCATGGAATGTTGGTAATGCGTGTTATTAACTCAACAGCTCTAAGAGTCCTTCTTCAAAGCCATTTCCAAACCACCTGTGATTACATGCTTATAGAGACCTCTTAAAACAAGTAAAATAGTTCTGTAAACTAGGTTATCTGTCAGAGTACTAAAAAGCCTGCTGAGAGCTATCATGTAAAAATGTCACAATGTGTACTCTCCCCACAAAATTACAATTGCTTTGATAATATATATAGTAATGCCAAGAGATATATTGCTGGAGCTACATGGAGATTTAATTTGCTGATTACAAAGTCTGTTGAGAATCTTAAGGCTCATTGTGGTTTGCTGAGACCTGGATTTCTAGTTCAGTCTTCTGAAAGTAATTGTGAATGCTGCAGACATACTCAATTTTATTCAATTTTTGACAGCTACATTCTGATAGCTACTCCCATTTAATTTTTCTGTTTTGAATGAGAATATGTAAGAAGAATGCGACAAGCAAATAAACCTTCTTTCTCCATGCTTTCTGTTTTGCACACACACACTTTCAATTAATTAAGTCTGCAATTTTGGGGTCGATCATGTAAAGTGGTAATCTTGGCTTAGTCCAATTGGCTTAATCACCTTGGATTACATGTCCAATACAGAAGTTATAGACACACTACACTGCTGAGGCTGAAAGTTGCTGATTAGAGGACAGCACTGGTGAATAATGTTTTGAATATTTTGAAGATATTTTTACATAACCAATTTTTAAACAAGATGTATACTATTTTTGGAGGAAGGAAGAGGGAGATAGAGAGGAACATTGATCAGCTACCTCCTGCATACTCTCTACCAAGGATAGAACCCACAATCCGGGCATGTGTCTTGACCAGGAATTGAACCTGCAACCTTTCAGTGCACGAGACGACACTCCACCGAGTCACACCAGCCAGGGCCAAGATGTATACTATTTTTTAAGTTTAGAAGTAAATGATTATTCCAAATATATTTTAATTTCCCAAAATGTGTTATAGTGAAACCCTAATTTTGTACTATGCATTGAAAAAGAAAAATAATCAATATGTTTAGGAAGTGCTGCATGCCATATCCAGCTCTTGGTAATCAATGATGCATATCAGCATATTAAAGACTCTGACAGGTCCTATAATAAAGAAATCTGTCCTGATGTGTTTAACACAAAGTTCTCCAAATGTATTTGTATTGAGAACTTTTTCTTCTTAAAATACTCACTAACAGTTCCACACATTAGGAAATGCTGATTTAAGAGATATTATTACTAGGGTTAGCATGATTTAGCTGGAAAATATTTATTTCAACATTTACCCTACTAGATTTATGTCATTTCTTTTTATTAATTTGATGACAGTTTTAATTTTTTAGAAAAATACAAATATGTCTCAAAATATTAGGATGACTTATTTGGCTGGCAAATTGATGGCTGCTTTGGTTTATAAAACTCATCATAAAGAGCGTATTAATTATAATTGTTGAATTAGCCATGCAGTGGGGCAGAAGATGATTCTGTATAACCACACCTCTCATTTCAAAAGATTATTTGATTCATGTTTAGTAAAAAATGCAACCTTCAGAAGATGACATTTGATAAACCGTCATTTTTGAATTAATTTGGTTTTTCTGTTATCACTGTAGACTTTGCTTGTGAAAGATAATCTAAGGCCACCTCAGGAATTAGATAAAGAAGGACTGCTGGGGCACCTTCATCCAAGTGATAAACTGATAACTGTGATGGAAAATGGTGGTCAACTTTAAAAAAAATAAAATAAAAAAATAAAAAAGGAAATCACTGTCAGGTGGAGGTGTAACTTTGGAAGCTGAACCCTTATAAATTGTATTGACAGGGAACCTGCACCTGAACCATGGTGAATCACTTCACTTAGATTATATTAAATGTCAGTTGGAAATATCCTTGTTCCTTATGCTTTTATTGTATGCCCCCCCCTTTTTTTTGGTGGTTCAGCTCAGAAGGTCAAGTTTATTGGAAAATAAATTTTCACTGTTTCATATATTGTCTTTAAAGAAACTGTAGTCACCACCTGCCGCTTGACATCCACTGATGTCGTTTTTCTTCTCAATCAAAAGAATCAGGTCAGCAATTTCCTAGCAGGATGAAAGTACTAAAGGTTACTTTTTTCCTGCACTGTATCATGGGAAAGGCTTACAACTAGCACAATTTGTGGCATATGTCTTCTTAACCTCCCTTCAACTACCCCATTCCACCCAAGAAGAAAACAGTATATAATTGTTACAAAGCCTGAAATTCCATATTACCCACTCTTTTGGTTTTAAATAAACTGATTTTCTTTGAAGGCTACATTTTGGCCAAGTGCTTACTTGTATAAAACTTCTATGTCTGTGCTATGTCTGAAACACCTCCTTCCCTCTCTCCTCCCCCATCAACTCACCCATCTCCTTCTCAAAGTACCAGACTCTTATGCATCCTTTAGATCTAAATCTAGATGCCACTTTCTCCAGGACACTTCCCCTGCCCCTTCCATACACATCCAATCACACTCTGTAATGTCCTCAACTTGTCAATATTTTTAAAAAGTGTAGGTCTCTGTATTTTATTTTTTCAAATAAGAAAATATAATTTTTAATTTTTAGAATAATTAAAGGTGTTTCTTTCATTTCTAACCGCCCCCCCTCCCACCGCCAAAGGATTCAGTGGCTCCTCAGCTCCAGTGGGCCTACTAACCACCTGAAGTGCTTAAGATACATGCAGATTTCTAGACCACAGCCACAGAGAGATTCTTTATTATATAGCCTGTGATGGGTTCATGTATCTGCACTCTTAACAGACTATACATGTGAGTCTGATGCAGGTGGTCCTTGGACCTCATTTTTAGAAACAGATTTCGGGAGTGATAAGCAGAAAAAAATGCAATATAAATATATTAAAGTAAACATTATCTACATTCAGTCAATTTTAGATACTTTTCTAAAAATACAACACCAAATGCAGATAGTTTGTTTGGAAGGAACAGGTGAACAAATATATTTTTATTCATGTTTACCAAAGTTCTACAGTCAGTGACATATCATTTTTCAACATGAAATATTAGTTCTGTGGAAGGGCCTGTGGTTAAAAGCCTTAGCTATCATTAGCTATTGGAGCATATATAGTCTTTTACTGGAAGCACTCAAAACATAGTACAAAATGATCACTCCTTCCCTCCACCACTACCACCCCATTCAACCACACAGTCCATAAAGACTGAAAGACTGCTGCTGGGAGCACCAAAGAAAATGTTATAGGAGGGGAACTTTCTCTTAATAATCCAATGTAGGTTTATAGACAGTAGCCCATGCATTTATAAGAATTTGAGAATAAGATGGGTCAGGATGTGTCCATTTGCTTGGCAACAGATTCTCAATTCAAACAGAATTGAGTAATTAGATATATTGGAAATAATATCCTGGAATACACTTTTACAGTAGTTTGTGTGCTATAAATAGTAAAATATTTGTATGTTCTTGAAAATTGTTTTCTACTTGGATCCTAAACTCTAGATATAGCAGTAAAGGAGAGGCTTTGACTATGTTTAAATAAGGATTCCACAGAGCACTGAACTAGAGAAAGACAGTCTGTTACATAAACTGCATCTTGAGAGAAAGGTGAAGAAAGCCACTCATGCCTAACGTGGCTCCCCTGTGAATAGAACCAAGAAGCCAGGAGGTTGATGAAGTTCTTGATTCCACTCTGGCTGCTAATGGTAATGAATCATTGAGTGTATTTGTCTGTTGCATTTCTCTGACATCCCAGGAGGAGAGGAATGTAAAACTAAAACAGCAAGGAATTTAAACAAGAACACAAACATGAAGAAAACATACTAGGGCAAGTAGGCACCTCAGTGAGGGGAGCTATAAACACCAAGGGGTGTTGCTGAGAAGGTTGAAAAGTCCCCTGAGATCTGCATCATGACATGTATGAATTTATAAAAAACAGAATCAACTTTGGATCCCTCCTTTAAACAAAACCAATTTTTGCTGAAAGAAAAACGCTAACCACATCTGATTTTCCTCCAGTAGGCTGCTGCAGGGTTTTATGAAATATGTGAAAAATAAATTGGTTAGCTTCCACTCAGGTTCATGCATTGTTCAAATTAGCTGAATAACCACTAAGGAGGAGTGGTGAGGTGAGGAACGGATTTCTGAGATGGGGGAGGTTGTGATGGTGGTAGGAAGAGTGGAGAAGAATGAAGTGGTGAGCAGTACATTCATTAAACTCTAAAGTATTAAAGGTGTTGCAAATGCTGCTCAGAGATTTATTGAACTTGGAATAGGTCTAGAAATGTGCGACATAATGCATCTTGGATAAAAACATTATATCATTTTGAGAGTGAAATAATACATAATGGGAACAAGTTTTATTTGTTTATTGCAGGTAATAGAAACACTGCTATCTAATTCTATTATGCCCAGTATGCCAATAGGAATACCTAGTACATGATCACTTCTTGTTACTGCTTGCATTTAACCTTGGATAAAGCAAAACTGACACCCTGAATGACAGCATTAGAGGCTTCCACTATTAGAGGTATGTTCATGTTTGATGAAAGGGTCTGAAGATTGAAAGAAGAAGTGGGACTATGCAGGCAATGGAATCATTTGATTCAAGGGAACCTGAATAGAATGAATGGCAGCAATAGTGTCAAGGAATTCTATGTAGTTTGCTAAACTCAAGGAAAAAACTATTTGGTTTCTTCTTTCAAGAACATAATTGCCTTGTGTTTTGACCTTCAGACTGAAGTCTTTGGTAATTAGCCTAAAAATGAAACCAGTGGGCTATAGACTGAATTGTGTACCCAAAAATTCTTATGTTGAAACTCTTACCCCCATGTGATAGTATTTGGAGATGGAGCCTTTGGGAGATAATTAGGTTCAGATGAAGTCATGAGAGCGAAACCCTTATAATTGTATTAGTGCTGTTCTAAGATGAGACACCAGAGAGCTTGCTGTCTCTCTCTCTGTTATGTGAGAACACAGCTAGAAGGTGGCTATCCATAAGCCACGAAGAAAGCCCTCACCAGAAGTCAACCATGGTGGCTCCCTTATCTCAGATATCCAACTTCCAGAGGACAGTGAGAAAATAAAGTCCTCTAGTTTGAGACACCTTGTCTATGGTATTTTGTTAAGGCAGCCCGAGCTGACTAAGACACAGTGTAGTTGTCATTCAACTTCCAATTTAGTTTCATTTTCAAAAATAGAGCATCAGCAAAAGAATCTGCTGCTTGTGAGTAAAGAATTGGTGATGTTTGCATATCAACCTTAATTATATGAAACCCATGAGTTTATCCCATTTCTCCAGCCATATAGCAGAACCCTGAGGGATTCTCTCAAGCCTCAGGATTTTTCATTCATTCATTCATTCATTTCTAAATATATATTAAGCACACACTTTGCATCAGAAGCTACACAAGGCATTGAGTCAGGGTAATGTGGAGTTCTGGGCAGTAGACTGAGATCTTGGAAATCCCAAGAGGTGATGAAGAAATATCAGAAGAGACATAGAAAACTAAGGGGAAGTAAATGTAAACACTTATGTCATTTTTGTCTACAACCAGCTCTGATAACACTATAAGTATGAGATTAAATGCTGCAAATTTTGGCCTGGCTGGTATGGCTCAGTGGATTGAGCATCTTCCCATGGACTGAGAGGTCCCAGTTCAATTCCTGGTCCGTGTACATGCCCGGGTTGTAGGCTCGATCCCCAGTAGGGGGCATCCACTACCTCCTGGTAGTGGATCGATGTTTCTCTCCCACATCAATGTTTCTATCTCTCCCTTCCTCTTTCTCTAAAAACAACAACAAAAAACAATAAAAACATATTTTAAAAAAATAAATGCTGCAAATTTTGGAATACTTCTAGGAAACCAAATTGACTTTCTATAGACCATCTGTTTAATGGCAAATATAACTTGCTATTGGAAAACAGACCACAAATAAGCCAGCTGACAGTAATTATGCATAAGAGATTAAGTTATTCAGCATGTTCTTGATATGTCCTGGAGTCTTTGTTTACAGACCTTTAAGAGTTTATATAATCTCCAGCAGGGCCTCTGTTTCCATCAAGATGATACTGTCATCACATATCTTCTTGTTCAGTAAGTGTGTGGTGGTTTCAGAGCATCTGAGGTGATAAAGACATAGTAGGTCTGACCACAGGTAAAAGGACCAGTAGGTGGCATGTTGGTTCCTTGTCTATTGAATCATCTCCAAATTCATTCATTTTTTTTTTTTTATCATTCTCAGGCAGAGGCAGCCAGATTACTGACCTGCTAGCCAAGATGGGCCACAACCAGTGCTATGCATGCAGAGCTTTTGAGAAGCCCCAGGTTAGCAGGAATGCTGGAGAAGCAATTGTACAAGATTGAAAATTCTGGGCTGAGTTTTGTCCACACTTTCCTAATAACAGGGAACACATGTTGCATACCAAGCCAGTCTTTTTGCCTTTGCAGGAGTCCTTGCTTTCATTTACAGAATACAAGCTCCCTAAATATTGTAGCTGGGTTTAGTTTTAGTTTAAATTCTATAGCTTATCTGTTTGCTACCCTATTTTTCTTTTCTTTCTTTAACCAAAAGGACATAAGTGTGTGCTTTCCATTGAGGTAGAAGTGCATGGAGAAAAATACTTTCTCCATCCAGCTGAGAGTAATGCTTAGAGACAGCTAAGTATTATCTGACTATATTTGTTGTCTTGTCATTTTACCAAAAAGTATCTAGTTACATGGAAAGGTTGTACTCTTCTGAGTCCTCAGGCACAAACTCTCTAGAAGTAATTTTAGGCATAGAAATATCTTATCCAAGGTGACTATATTTCTATTTTGATCAACAAAAATAGTGTAAATCACCCTGAAATAAACATAGCAAATCATAATCTAACTTAATTCCTGTTCTGCTTAGAGAAATCAAACAGAAATTTAGAAATAAAATGGCATATTAACTTTGCTGTAACATATTAATGCCTAGGTAAAATTAGTATGTGTGTGTGTGTGTGTGTGTGTGTGTGTGTGTGTGTGTGTGTGTATCTTCAGGTATTTTTTTAGCTCTTTTTTAAAAGCAAATTCCATTAATATTGAGCATTTAGAGTGTCACTTGAGGTGGTGAAGCAGGCAGTTGGCTACTGATTAGCACATATTTTAAGCATGATTTAATTAACCTAAGGAGAAGAGATCAACAGCTTTTTGGAACATAAAGTATTTCACAGATATCGTGCCATGTCCATTGGCAACTTTGTGTGGAGTTTAAACCCCTCTTCTTTATCTTTTGTGTATTTCTCTGCAAATGTGCACTCAAGGAGTTATAATCTTAATAAATGTCTGAACTTTTTCCATGATTCTGCCATGTTTATTACTAAGTCTCATTGCAAAATGAAGAGTTAAGATTTAGGAAATGGCAGCAGAGTGAATGGAAGCTACACAGACCGTATCCCAGGACTAAACTGGAATTACAACTAAAATAAAGACAAATCATCAGGCAGAACCAACTGAAAAGCAGCTGGAGAGAACCCATATAACCAGGGAAAGAAAAAGGACATCAGATCGAGCCTGATAGGAACGGCAGAGACACAAGAGGGTGGGCTGGGAGTCTATGGACAGCAGCTGAGGGCTGTTTTAGTTGTGAGCAGTACCCATTGAGAAAACGGGGGTTTTAAAAAGCATCAAATCAGTTATAGCCATTCACCTTGGGCTCCGGCAGAGGGAGAGTCGACTGGAATGGAACTGTGTGGAGAGAGTCTGGGACTCCTGGCTCAGGAGAGAGCTGTAGGGGAGGACATCAGGAGTTATGTCCTGAATAACTCTCTCATAGACAGTAGTCATCTTATTCAAAGAGCCCCTTCCCAGAGCCCCATGGAGAAGCAAAGGCCTTTCCCTCAGGAATTCAATACCACCAGGCCAGGCTGTAGAAATGCAAATTGAGGTTCATTAAGAGCTAGAGTCTGACAGCAAGCAAGTGCCCACCTGCTGGAAATCCTCTTACACCTGAGGGATTTTTCATTCAGCTGAGGACTACAAATCAAGGGTCATCAAGTAACAGACAATAGCCTCCAGGCAAAAAGCTAGAAGATAACTGAACCTTTCCCTGGAATGAAAATCTACCCAGGAAAGTAAGACTTGACAGTGGTGTTTAACATGGGTCCTTCCACACTAATCCAAAACCAGTAGAGGGAGCCACAACCATCACAACACCAACACCCACAGGGGAAATTTGGCAGGCTCCAAAACCCACTGAGAAAGCCAAAAGTGTGAAACAAAGAAACAAACCCCAAATGAAAGAACAAAAGAATTCTACAGGAGAAGAGATAAAAGAAATGGAATTAAGCAAGATATCAGAGGTAGAGTTCAGAGTAATAATTATGAGGAAGCTCAACAGTATGAATAAATATATAGAAAATCAACTAATTGGAAATGAAAAACCACCAAGCAGAAATCAAGAATGACATAGTAAAAATAAAGAACACATTGGAAGGAATAACCAGCAGAGTAAATGAAGCTGCATCAGTGAATTAGAAGACAGGGTAAAAAAAATTACCCAATCAGAGAACTAACACGAAAAAAAAAAAAAATTAAAAAACAGGAAGACAGCTTAAGAGAACTGTGGGATAATATCAAAAGTAACAGTGTCTGCATCATAGGAGTGCCAGAAAAAGAAGAAAATGAGCAAGCATTAGAAAATCTATTTAAAGAAAGAGTAACAGAAAACTTCCCTAACTTGGTGAAGGAAAAAAGGCATAAAGCCCTTTTCAAGAAGCATAGACAGCCCCAAGTAAAAAGAATGCAAAGAGGCCCACACCAAGACACATAATAATTAAAATGCCAAAAACTGAAGACAAAGAGAGAATCCTAAAGGCAACAAGATATAAGCAACTGGTTACCTACAAAGGAACCCCCATAAGGCTATCAGCTGACTGCTCAACAGAAACACTACAGGCCAGAAGGGAATGGCATGAAGTAATCAAGGTCATGAAAAAAAGGATCTAAATCCAAGACTACTCTATCCAGCAAAGTTATCATTCAAAATAGAAGGTGAAATAAAGAGCTTCCCAGACAAAAAAAAAAAAAAAAAAAAAAAAAGGCTACGGGAATATATTATCACCAAACCAGCACTCCAAGAAATGTTAAAAGGACTGCTATAATAAGCAGAAGAAATAGAAAGAGAAACATAACCAGAATAAACAAAAATGACAATAAATAAGTACATATCAATAATAATCTTAAATATAAATGGATTAAATGCTCCAATCAAAGCACACAGAATAGCTGAATGGGTAAGAAAGCATTGCTCATATACATGTTGTTTACAAGAAACCCACTTCACAAGAAAAGACTCACATAGGTTTAAAGTGCAGGAATGGAAAAAAAAATTTTCAGTCAAATGGAAAGGGAAAAAAGATGGGGTACCAATATTCATATCCCATGAAATAGACTTCAAAATGAAGGCCATAACTCGAGACAAAGAAGGCCACTTCATAATATTGAAAGAATCTATCCAACAGGAAGATATAACCTTGGTAAACATATATGTACCCAACATAGGAGCATCAAAAAACTTCTGGAGGACTTCAAAGGAGAAATCAACAGTATTACAATCATAGCAGGGCACTTCAGCAGTCCACTGACATCACTGGATAGATCCTTTAGAAAAAAAATTAATAAGGAAACAGAGACTCTAAATGATGCACTAAATTAAATGGATTTAATAGACATCTACAGAGAATTACACTGAAAAACTGCAGAATTCACATTCTTCTAAAGTGCACATGAGACATTCTCAGATAGACCACAACTTAGGGCACAAACTAAGTCTCAACAAGTTCAAGAACATTGAAATCATATCAAGCATCTTCTCAGATCACAATGGCATGAAACTAGAAATCAGTTACAACAAAAACACTCAAAAACTTTCAAACACATGTAGGCTAAATAGCATGCTGTTAAACAATGAATGGGTTACCAAAGAGATCAAGGAAGAAATTAAAAAGTTCCTGGAAACCAAGGAAAATGAACACACAACAACACAACGTCTATGGACGCAGCAAAAGCAGTTCTGAGAAGGAAGTTCATAGCACTACAGGCCCACCTCAAGAAACAAGAAAACTTTCTAATTGACTTTCTAACCCTACAACTTAAAGAACTAGAAAGGAAACAAAAGAAAAACCCAGAGCAAGTAGAAGGAAAGAAATAGTAAAGGTCAGAGCAGAAATAAATGACATAAAAACTTAAAAAAATAAATAAATTCGAAAGACCAATGAAACAAAGAGCTAGTTCTTTGAAAAGATAAACAAGATTCATGGACCCCCTAGCCAGACTCACCAACAAACAAAAAGAGAGGACCCAAATAAACAATCAGAAACAAAAGAGGTTGTGTAACAATGGACACCACAGAAATATAAAGGATCTTGAAACAATACTATGAACAATTACTCCCCAACAAATTGGACAATCTAGGTGAAATAGACCAAATTTTAGAATTACACAGTCGCCCAAAACTAAACTGGGAAGAGATAGAAAACTTGAACAGACCAGTAATTGCTAAGGGGATTGAATATGTAATCAAGAAACTCCCAGCAAACAAAGCCCAGGCCTGGAAGGCTTCACAGGGGAGTTTTGCAGAACATTCAAAGAAGATCTAATACCCATTCTCCTCAAACTATTCCAAAAAATCCAAGAAGATGGAAGACTTCCAAATTTATTTTAAGAGGTCAGCATAATTCTAATTCCAAAACCAGAAAAAGACACTACAAAGAAAGAAAACTACAGGCTAATATCCCTGATGAATATAGATGCCAAAATCCTTAACAAAATATTAGCAAATCAGATCCAGCAATACATTAAAAAGATTATTCACCATGACCAAGTGGGATACATCCCAGGGATGCAAGGCTGGCACAATATTTGCAAATCAATAAATGTGATACACTATACAAAAAATGAAAGATAAAAACCATACGATCATATGAATAGACACTGAAAAAGCATTTGATAAAATCCAGCATCCATTTCTGGTAAAAATGGTCAACAATGTGAGAATAGAGGGACCATATCTTGACAGAATAAAGGTTATATATGGAATACCTACAGTCATCATCATACTCAAAGGGCAAAAACTAAAAGCATTTCCCCTAAGAACAGGAACAAGACTGGGATGCCCACCTTCGCCACTCTTATTTAACATAATACTTGAAGTCTTAGCCACAGTAATTAGACATGAAGAAAATATAAACAAGAACCAAATTGGACAGACGGATGTGAAACTGTCACTATTTGCATATAACATGATATTGTACATTGCAAACCATAAACACTCCATCAAAAAACTACTAAATTGAATTAATGAATTTGGCAAGGTAGCAGGATACAAAATTAACATCAAGAAATTCACGGCATTCTTCTACAACAATAATGAACTCAAAGAAAGAGAAACTAGACTTCCGGTCAAGATGGCGGCGTAGGTAAATGCGGTATCACGTCCTCACACAACCACATCAAAGTTACAACTAAACTACAGAACAACCATCATTCAAAACCACCTGAAATCAAGCTGAATGGAAGTCCTACAACTACGAAATTAAAGAAGCAGCCACATCGAGATTGTAATCAAGATTCCATTACAACAGAAGGGTGTAAAGTCCACATGAAGGGTGCACCTCGAGGACCCAGCTAGGAGATCAGGGAGGCTGTGCCACTGGACGCTACAGGACACCTACTACAACAGGCCACCCTAGGAAGCGCAGGAGACATAGCAACTCTACCTAATACATAGAAACAAACACAGGGAGGCAGCCAAAATGAGGAGACAAAGAAGCAGGTCCCAAATGAAAGAACAGAACAAAACTCCAGGAAAAGAATTAAGCGAAATGGAGCTAAGCAACCTAACAGATACAGAGTTCAAAACACTGCTTATAAGGATGCTCAATGAACTTAGTGAGAACTTCAGTGAACTTAGTGAGGGCCTCAAGAGCATAAAAAAGGATCAGTCAGAAATGAAGGATGCATAGTCAGAAATGAAGGCGGCACTAACTGAAATAAAGAATGATTTACAGAGATTCAGTAGTAGAGTAGACAAAGCCAAGAAGCAAACCATCGATTTTGAATATAAAGAAGCAAAAAACACCCAATCAGAACAGCAAAAAGAAAAAAAGAATCCAAAAAAATGAGGATAGTATAAGGAGCCTCTGGGACAACTTTAAGAGTACCAACATTTGCATCATGGGAGTGCCAGAAGGAGAAGAGAGAAAACAAGAAATTGAAAACCTATTTGAAAAAATAATGACAGAAAACTTCCCTAACTTGGTGAAAGAAACAGACATACAAGTCCAGGAAGCACAGAGAATCAATCCCAAACAAGGTAAACCCAAAGAGGCCCACACTAAGACGCATCATCATCAAAATGCAAAAGGTTCAAGACAAAGAGAGAATCTTAAAAGCAGCAAGAGAAAAGCAGTTAGTTACCTACAAGGGAGTTCCCATAAGACTGTCAGCTGATTTCTCAAAAGAAACTTTGCAGGCCAGAAGGGAGTGGCAAGAAATACTCAGAGTGATGAAAAGCAAGAACCTACAACCAAGATTACTCTATCCTGTAAAGCTCACCACCAAACCATTATTATGTGAAATGTTGAAGGGTCTTCTTGAAGAAAAAGATAAAAAATATGAACAAACAAAATGGCAATAAATACATAACTATCGACAACTGAATCTACAAACAAAATGAACAACCAGAACAAAAACATTCTCATAGATACAGGGAATCTTTTTTTGGTTGCCATATGGGAGGGGGGTTGGAGGAATGGGTGAAAAAGGTCAAGGGATTAAGAAGTACAAAGTGGTTGTTAGACTGACAAACCTCAAAGGGAAGGGGTGTGGGGGGTGGCAAGAAATAAATCAAAGAACTTATATGCATATATGCATAACCAATGGACAGGCAACAGTGTGGGGAAAGGCAGAAGGGGAGCAGGAGCAGGGAGGAGGAGGTCAATAGGGGAAAAAGGAGGAACATCTGTAATACATTCAACAATAGAGATAAGTTAAAAAAAAAAAGAAAAGAAAGAGAAACTAAAAAAACAATCTCATTTACCATTGCAGCAAAAAGATGACGATACTAAGGAATAAACTTAACCAAAGAAGTAAAGGACTTGTTCGCAGAAAACTATAGGACATTGAAAAAAAGAAACAGGAAGATATAAAAAAGCAGACTCATTTACCTTGTCCATGGATTGAAAGAATTAACGTCATTAAAATGTCCATACTACCCAAAGCAATCTATAGATTCAACATAATCCCCATTAAAATATCAATGACATATTTCATGGAACTAGGACATACACTCCAAAAGTTTATATGGAACCAAAAAAAACCCAAATACCCAGAGCAATCTTGAAAAAGAACAAAGTAAGAGGGATCACAATATCGGATATCAGGTTATACTAAAAGACATTGTTATCAAAACACCCTGGTAGTGGCACAAAAACAAGCATACAGATCAATGGAACAGAACAGAGAACCCAGAAATTGACCCAAGTCATTATGCTGAATTAATATTTGACAAAAGTGGCAAGAGCATACAGTGGACTAAAGATAGCCTCTTTAATAAATGGCATTGGGAAAATTGGACAGCTACATGCAAAAAAAATGAAGCTAGACCACCAACTCACACCATATACAAGAATAAACTAAAATGGATGAAAGACTTAAATGTGACCTTGTGTATCTATAAAAGTCCTAGAAGAAAATGTAGGCAACAAAATTTTAGACATCACACGCAGCAGAATTTTCACTGATACAATGCCTAAGGCAAGAGAAACAAGGGAAAAAATGAATACATGGGACAACATCAAACTAAAAAGCTTCTGCACAGCAAAAGAAACAAGCATCAAAATGGAAATGGAACCCACTATATGGGAGAGCATAATTGCCAACGATACATCACATAAGGGACTAATTTCCAAAATATGTAGAGTACTCACACAACTCAACAAAATGAAGATAAAGAATCCAATTTAAAAATGGTCTGAGGACCTGAATAGACACTTCTCCAAACAGGACATACAAATGGCCAAGAGACATATGAAAAAATGCTCAACATCACTAATCATCAGAGAGATGCAAATTAAAATGACTATGAGGTATTATCTCACACCTGCCAGAATGGCTGCCATCAACAAATCATCACACAACAAGAACTGGCAAGGATGTGGAGAAAAGGAGACTGTAGTACACTGCTGTTGGGAATGCAGACTGGTGCAGCCACTGTGGAAAACCATATGGTGTTTCCTCAAAAAATTAAAAATTGATCTGCCATTTGACCCAGTGATCCCACTTCTAGGAATATATCCTAAGAATACTGAAACACCAATCAGAAAGAAATATGTACCCCTATGCTCATTGCAGCCCTATGTGCAATTGATAAGATCTGGAAACAGTCCACGTGTCCATCAATAGATGAGTGGATAAAAAAGCTGTGGTACATATAAGCCATGGAATACTGTGCAGCTGTAAGAAATAAATATCTCTTATCCTTTGAGATGACATGGAATGACCTGCTAAGTAAAATAATCCAGTCAGAGAAAGACAAATACCACATGATCTCACTTATTTGTGAAATATAATGAACAAAATAAGCTGATGAGCAAAATAGACCCAGAGACATAGAAGTAAGGTACAGACTGACAAACCTCAGAAGAGCGAGGGTGAGGGAGGGGGGATGGAGAAGATAAACCAAAGAACTTATATGCATGTATGGATAACCAATGGACATAGACAGCATTGCTGGGGGGCTACGGTATCAGGAGGAGGGTGTCAGTAGGGGAAAAGGAGAAACATTTGTAACAAAAATAAATTAATTTTTAAAAAAATGAATAGTTAATGCTCAGTGTTGGGTGATGGTTAATCTGGAAATCTAATAAATGAGTTATAATCATAGTATGCTCTTGAAATATTCTAATGAAGCAGATTGTCTTGAGGCTCTCCCAAGACAGTTTAATTGATGGCAGCACCAAAAGAATTGATAGAAGCTTCTTTTTCCTGTAAGGGAATCTCATACCATAAGTTGCAATGACATTATTATCACTAAGTTACTGTGTAGCACCTTGCATTTATTTAATGGTAGACGTACAGGAAAAGAAGTATATTTTAAAATGGTGTTTCGTGGTTGATATTATTATCTCCATTTGAAAGATGGAAGTACAGAGGTCCAGAGAGGTCAAGCCACATGTCCAACTTATAAGAAGTCATTGCCAC
Organism: Tadarida brasiliensis; assembly: GCA_030848825.1. Classification (NCBI taxonomy): domain Eukaryota; kingdom Metazoa; phylum Chordata; class Mammalia; order Chiroptera; family Molossidae; genus Tadarida; species Tadarida brasiliensis. The sequence goes on along the minus strand of CM061280.1, from coordinate 51,477,277 downwards.
AAATTGAATTCTCAAGGCTCCAGTCCTATACTCTATCCATTCCTGTCAGTCAGCTGTGAAGCCATCAAGAATTGCTATGAGCTGAACTAAAAACAGGAGGACTTCCTTCACTTGTGATGTATCAGAGAGATAAGGTCCAATCACTTGACAGAATGGATTGAGGTTGATAGCATTCGTAGGATGTGGGCTAGGTGATTTTAAAAGACTTCATTTTGTCCATGCCTAAAATGACCATTGAAGCTCTTCATTTAGAAAAACACAATGAAAAGATAATGTTTCATTAATTTCCTTGTTCTGAATTTTGTACCCTTTTTGTCTAGCTGGAAAGACATTTTCATTGGATGAATAGTACTTATGATGTCACTTCTGTCTAATCAGCCACTGTCCATCACCCTTTTACACTGAGGCACTCCATTTTCTGTCCCTAGTCTTTTTTAAACACGCACAGGGAAACACGCACAAACACTGACTTTATTTTTCTGTCTTAACCTTTTTTTTAAATTTTTATTATTATTATTATTATTATTTTTTATCTTCATCCGAGGACATTTTTTCATTTATCTTCAGATAGAACAGGAGGGAGAGAGGGGGGAAGAGAGAGAGAGAAACATCGAGTGGTTGCCACCCACACCACCCCAACCGGGGCCAGGGAAAAACTGCAGCCGAGGTATGTGCCCTTAGTGGGAACCGAACCAGGGACTCTCTGGTCCACAGGGCGACGCTCTAACCGCTGAGCAAAACTGGCCAGGGCTGAAACGTTTTTAATATATCAAAAAAAGAGCAGAAAATAAAACATTTGTGTGCCACAACCAATATTAAACCTCTGTTAACATCTTGCCATAGATGTTTCATAGCGCTCTTTCTTTTTAAGGAAACAACATGTTAAAGTCTTGTGTAGAGCTCCACCCCTTCCTTTTCTTTGCAGAGTTAACCACCCTTTTAAAATTGGATTTGACTTGTATCCTCTCATGTATGGTTTCATAATTTTACTTATCTTAGTACTGTCACTAAAACTGGTTTTGCCCATAAAATTTGCATAATATTGTACATATTTTATAAATTAATTTTTTCAAGCAGCATTTTTTTTAGATTTGTCCATGTTAATACAGACATATCTAGACAATTTCTTGCTGTGGAATATTCCATTGCTTTTTTTTTTTAATTAATTTATTTTTGTTACAGATGTTTCTCCTTTTTTCCCCATTGACACCCTCCTCCCCATCCCCCCACCCTGTCCCCAGCTTTGTTGTCCATGTCCATCACTTATGCATACATGCGCATAAGTTCTGTGGTTTATCTCTTCCCTCCCCCCCACCCCCTCTTCTGAGGGGTGTCAGTTTATACCCTACTTCCACATCTCTGGGTCTACCCTGTTCCTCAGACTGTTATGTTCATTATATTCCACAAATAAGTGAGGTCATGTGATATTTGTCTTTCTCTGCTTGGCTTGTTTCGCTTAGGATAATACTCTCGAGGTCCCTCCATGTTGTCTCAAAGGATAAGAGATCTTTATTGCTTAAATAAACCAAAGTTTAACTGTCCCTTTTCTCTGCTGATGGACATTGAAATTAACTAATTTTTTTTTTTTTACCACTATGGACAAGGCTTCTATAAACTTCTTTATACTTGTAGCATGGAATTCATATATAAAAGTTTTCTGGAGTAAGTACCTAGAAGTAGTATTGGGCTTTTGTCTTCAAATTTAGTAGATATTCCAGGTTGCCTCCCAAAGTGATAGTATCTACTTTCACTCCTACCAGAGATGTATAGCTATTCCTGTTTCCTTATGGTCTCACCAACATTTGGTGTTACTAGATTTACTAAGTTTTCTAGTCTAATAGATGATATACAATCTTATTGCTGGTGGGGTTCAATATGGTTTCATAGTTTATGGTCATTGGAGTTTCTTCCTTTGTGAATTGCCTCACTTTGTCCTTTTCCTATTTTTCCTTTGAGCAGTTTATGTTTTTCTAATTGATTTACAGGAATTCTTTATATACTCTGGATGCTGATCCTTTGTCAGTTATATGCATTGAAAATACCTCCTTTCAGTCTGTGGCTTGTCTATCTTTTAAAAAAATGTTCTTTTATTTTTATTTTTTAATCATTTTTTAATTTTTCAATTACAGATGACATACAATATTATATTAGCTTCAGGTGTACACCCCAGTGATTAGACATTATATAACTTACTAAGTGATCATCTCATTAAATTTCATACCCATCTGAAACTATACATCATTATTAGAGTATTATTGACTATATTCCCTGTGCTGTACTTTACATCCCAAATGTTCTCTGTATCTATGAGTCTGTTTTTGTTCTGCTTGTTTATTTTGTTTTTTAGATTCAGTTGTTGATAGATATGTATTTATTGCCATTTTATTGTTTATATTTCCTTCTTCTTCTTCTTCTTCTTCTTCTTCTTCTTCTTCTTCTTCTTCTTCTTCTCCTCCTTCTCCTTCTTCCTCTTCCTCTTCCTCCTCCTCCTCCTCCTCCTCCTCCTCCTCCTCCTCCTCCTCCTCCTCCTCCTCCTCCTCCACCTCCTTCTCTTCTTCTTCAAGCAGACCTTTTAACATTTCATATAATACTGGTTTGGTGGTGATGAACTCTTTTAGCTTTTTCTTGTCTGGGAAGCTCTTTATCTATCCTTTGATTCTAAATTATAGCTTTGCTGGGTAGAGTAATCTTGGTTGTAGGTTCTTGCTTTTCATCACTTTGAATATTTATGCTAATTCTTTCTGGCCTGAAATGTTTCTGTTGAGAAATCAACTTACAGTCTTATGGGAGTTCTCTTGTAGGTAACTAACTTTCTCCTGTTGCTTTTAAGATTCTCTGTCTTTGACCTTTGCCATTTAATTATGATGTGTCTTGGTGTGGGTATCTTTGGGTTCATCTTGTTTGGGACTCACTGTGCTTCCTATACTTGTATGTCTGTTTTCTTCACCAAGTCAGGGAAGTTATCTGTCATTAGTTTTTTTCAATTAGGTTTTCAATTTCTTGCTCTCTCTCTTATCTCCTTCTGGCACCCCCATAATGCAAATGTTGGTATGCTTGAAGTTTTCCTAGAAGATCCTTACACTATCCTCACTTTTTTAGATTATTTTTTCTTTTTGCTATTCTGATTGGGTGTTTTTGCTTCCTTATATTCCAAATTGCTGATTTGATTCTCAGTTTCATCTACTGCACTATTGATTCCCTGTAAATTATTCTTCATTTCAGTTAATGTATCCTTCATTTATGGCTGGTTATTTTTTTATGATTTTCATATCCTTTTTATGCTGTGGACATTCTCACTTAGTTCATTGAACATCATTATAACCAGTGTTTTGAATTCTGCATCTAGTAGATTGCTTGTCCTGATTTTGTTTAGTTCTTTTTCTGGAATATTCTTCTGTTCTTTTGTTTGAGACATGTTTCTTTTTCTCCTCATTTTGGCCACCTCCCTGTGTTTTGTTTCTATGTATTAGGTAGAACTGCTACATCTTCTGGGCTTGGTGGAGTGGCCTAATGTAGTAGGTGTCCTGGAGGTCCAGTGGCACAGCCTCCCTGTTTACCCAAGTTGGGAAATCCAGGTGTGTGCTTGCTCCCCTGCTTTTGTGAGCTGTGTTCACCCTCCTGTTGTAGTTGAGCCTTGATTGCTGTTGGCATTTTAATGGAAAGGATTTTCCCCCAGGCTGATTAGCTTCAAGGACTGGCTGTGACCATAGTGGAGGATCAGCTGTGCAGGGGCCCACCCCATGGAGCAGGACTTATTTCAGCAGGGCTCTGTTGCCCATTGAGTCCATCACTTGAAATTATTACCTGCGGAGGTGGTTGGGTTATGCTTCAATGTGTTCTGAAGGTGTCCATGGGGTGCAATGGCTCTGGGGCCTTCTGGGTGGTGCAGGCCAAAATCAGCTAACTCCTGTGTTCTGCCTGGGGCCTCCCAGCATGAGCAACAAAATAATCTGCAGGTGGCTGCTACTTTTGCTGAGCTTGGAGGTGCCCAGGAGAATCCAAGCTGCGAACCAAGGCTGGCTGCTACTAGTGTTGGACCTGGGGCCACTTAGAAAGAGGTACATAGCAAAGGGTATGTCAAGGCTGGATGCTGTTTGTTTGAGAGATTTGAGGAAAGTCTGAAGCATAAGCCAAGACAAGCTATTCCTATGGAAAAGCCACTGGAAACAACTTTGGTGGGCCAGCGATTTGGGTGGAGCAGGGTCTTTGGTAATCACTAGGGTGGGGCAAACAGTGTGAGCCATGGTTGATGGCTCTGTGGAGGGAGGCCTCAGAAAAGGAACAATGGCCTCTGCCAGCACTTGTGTTAGGGAGAAAGCTGACCCTCCAGCTCTCATCCTGATGCCAGACAGTTCAGTTCCTCCCTATATCTCCCTAGAGCCTTTCAAGCTGCTACCCCAATGCTGGAGCTCAGAGGGAGTGAGTCTGATTAAGTCCATGTGCGAGCCCTTTAAGAGAATCACCTGGGTCTCCAGCAGCACTCTGACTCACTCAGCCATAGCCTCCTCTGATTTTTACAGCCACAAGGTGTGGGGACTTCTCTTTCTGGCACTGGAACCCTTGTCTGGGGGGCCTGGTGTGGGGCTGGAACCCCTCACTCCTCTGAGGGGACCTCAGCAGCCAATATACCCCTCCCAATTTTTATCTACTACACATGGGTGTGGGACCAGCTCGTTATTGATGTGGCCTCTTCGTTAATTCCTTAGTTTAAGACTTTTGTCAGCTAGATTTCAGGCAGTTCTGAATGATGGTTATTCTGTGATTTAGTTGTAATTTTGATGTGGTTGTGGGAGGAGGCGAGTACCACATTTACCTATGCCACCATCTTGGCCCAAAGCTAATTTTATTTTCCAAGTGAAGAACAAATGATAGAAACTTTCGGTTCATACCCTGTTAATAGACAAAGTCAGCTAACTATTGTAAATACAGTTGTTTTCGTCTTTTTTTCTTCCATTTAACTTTCAAATTTATTTTAAAAACCACCCAAATTATAAGAAGATCACTGAATCTCTATGATTATAGAGCAAAATAAGATTACTTTTGTATTGTATTGATGTGATATGCATTTATTTCTTTTCCTTTTGGTCTTTGTGCTTCAGCACAAATCTCATTGCTAATGCATTTACCAGGCCCATCTGCCCAGTTGAAGGAAGAATCTGTAGGTGAAGAACTGCTCTTTTTACAGGTTTGATGAGCTGGTATGCCTGAGGGATATGTCTGAAGTCTCTCTGCTCATGTTTTATCCTATTTAATTTCATTTTCTTTAAGTGTGAGCAATGTATTTCCTGTTTGTGAATAAGACTAGGGAATACTTTTTCAATGCACATCTGTGAAATATAGAAATATTTAACAATGCATTTTTATTAATTTTTTTAGAGAGAGAGGGGAAGGGGGAGAGAGAGAGAGAGAGAGAGAGAGAGAGAGAGAGAGAGAGAGAGATTTGTTGTTCGACTTATTTATGCATTCATTGGTTGATTCTTGTATGTGCCCTGACCCGGGATCGAACCCACAACCTCGGTGTATTGGGACGATGCTCTAACCAACTTGCTACTAGTCAGGCAGGGCTGCATTTTTGTTTTTTTACCCCTAACTTGGCAGCAGTTAATATCCACCTTTGCAGTATTACAAAAGCCTCTGTACTTTTTTTTTCCTGTCTCACCTATAATTAAAATAATGCTGTGTTTGAAATATTGTTCCATTGTCATCATGCTTGTGAGTTTCAGCAATTTGTTTTGGTTATCCCATAGTCCTAGTAGAAATATTAGATGTGGAAGAGGCCATGTCACATTTATTCAGATGTGATTGTTTAGGGTTCTTTGATGGACGATAATGTGATATGTTTAGAGATGGCATTTATATGGTTTGAACATAACCCATTTTACACTTCACTGATTTTTAACCAAGTAGATAACATTAATGTCTTTGTTTTCTAAGCTGATGGATCCATATTCACCTTTTTAGACATAATTGCCTTCAAAGGAAGGTAGTAATTTTTGAACTCTATTTTATAGAAGTCTGTGTCACTGAACCAACTGATCATGGCATGATAGAGAAAATAAGATCTGTATGTCACACATGGATGGCAAAACCTAAGGCTCAAACTAGATTCTAGATTATACCAGGGTGAGGTTGGTGAGCAGCCCAGAACACAACCTGATTGACATTCCAAGTCAAGGGATTACATACCGGAATCAGTGGAGTAACAGCCTAAATCCAGATAGGGGGCAAGGATCCAAAACAAATATTGTGTGAGTGACAAGGAACCAAACTCAGAAAGCCAGAGCAGAAAGAGAAAAGCAAAGATAAAGTAATAGCAAACCAAGAGATAGTATGAAGACTCTTTGTTTTTTTTTAAGCAAGTCATTTCAGTTTTCTGAACCTCAATTTAATAATGTTTACACGTAAGGATTGGATTATTGACAAGAGCTCTTCCAGCTTTAACTTGTTTTAATTCTGATTCTAGGATGTAAGACATCAAAGAGGACTCATGCTAAATCCAGATTATCAGGAAACTGTCTACTTTTATGAGAGGTGCAGATCAATAGACACACAAGAAAGTGGTGTAGAATATTTAGGAGGTGGTTCTGCATTTTGTTTTTTTTTGTTTGTTTTTTGTTTTTTGTTTTTTTTTTATCCTCACCCGAGGACATTTTTTTCATTTTTTGTTCAGATAGAGTGGGAGGGAGAGAGAGGAAGAGAGAGAGAGAGAGAGAGAAACATCGACGCGAAAGGGACACATCGAGTGGCTACCACCTGCACGACCAACCAGGGCCGGGGACAAACTGCAACCGAGGTACATGCCCTTAGCAGGAACCGAACCCTGGTCTCTCTGGACCGCAGGCCAATGCTCTAACCGCTGAGCCAAACTGGCCAGGGCTGCATTTTGAACGTTTATAAATTTTCAGAGCTTGGATATACAAGAGATGGAAAAGTGCCAGGAAATTATTTACCTTCTCAAAAAGATAAAGACTTACTATGCTGATGTAGAGATAAAGGGTAGTGGTAAGACTCTAGTGATGAGTAGGAGAAGGAGGGAAAAAGTAGGAGAAAAAGGAAGAAGATAGAGTTTTTAAGTAAGATTCTGTAGGGAACTGGGAGAGAAACTCAGATGCTCAGAAAGGGGACTGTCTAGAGTTTAGAGACAAAATAATAGATGGTACTTTAAAAAGGAGGGTGACTTGCCCTGGCTAGGTTGCTCAGTTGATTGGAGCATCATCCCAATACACCAATGTTGTGGGTTCGATCCCTGGTCAGGACACATACAGGAATCAACCAATGAATGCATTAATAAGTGGAACAACAAATCAATATTTCTCTCTTTCTCTTTACCTTCCTCTCTCTCTCTAAAAAAAAAAAAAAATCAATCAATAAAAATAAATTAAAAAAATAAAAAGGAAGGGGGATTATTTTACTGCATAATTATAAATATATTTCTCATCCATGCATATATATACACTTTCTAGAAAGTACTGATGTAGATATAGGAAGTGATATAACATTTTAGACAACAATTCTTAATATCAAATTATGTTGAACATGTTTTAATGGCATGGGACAAAATTATAATTAAAATATGTGTACCTGCTTATCCCTTAAACAAATGTCTCTAAGCCACCTGAAGTCCATGGAAAATCTTGATATTGGCAAAGTCATCCTGAGCTTTTCCAGAGTCCACACTATATATTTTAAACCCAAGTTTATCATTTCAAAAAACCATACCTATAGTGCATGCAACAGTTATGCTTCTTTCCTGTGAGAATGTCCTTGAAGCAACTTTTAATGAATGGCTAAGTGGGATGATTCCCCTGAGAAATGATATTCTAGTGATCATTTCTCACTTATGGAGCCTCATTTTTACTGTTATTTCTTTAATTTTAATATTTCCCATTACCTTGAATCATTTATGAAGGTAACTCTGTGTTAATTCGTAGTGACTAGACAAACTGGAAACAAATCAGTGACCTCTTAGAAACTAATGTGGGGAATGTGTCCTATTGCTCCCAATAAGATGGGAAATATTAAAACTAAGGGTAAGAGGTTAATAAAAACTTGAGTTGAATGTTGTAATGAATTTATTCATAGAGCAGAAAAGTATTTTAACATTTTGTAATGTATACAAAATATTTATAAATATCAACTAATGTATATTTAATGAACATAGCAAGGATTCTACTGCCTAATATGCAAACATTATATTTCATAATTATGATCTGCTTACTGGGCAACATTTCACAGATGAGAGGTCATGGCTAGGAAACAATTTCTAGAAACATAAGCCCAATATGCACTTTTTGTAGCATTTTAGCAAATCAGATTCCAGTATTTACCCATGTTCATCTCTATCCCTTAATTTAAAAAAGGAAGTACCCTGTATTATTGTTGTTTAGTCAAAAGCTATGTACTGAGCACCTCCTCCTATATGCTGAAGAGTCTTAAAGGTCTTTTGCTAGGTCTCAAAATGGGGCTGACCTTTTCAGGCAGTAGAAATCACATGTGCAAAAACTCAGAGGCATGAGCACATGGAATTACTGGAGAAACTAAGGCTAGCTTAATTTACCCAGAGCAAAAGGTGCCTGTGAGGAGGTGAGGCTAGGGAGGGGGACAGAGATGATTTTACCAAGGGCCTTTTATGTTATCTATGGAATTTGAATTTCATTCCAAAGGCCATGGGGAGCATGCAAATGACATTATTGCATTTGCATTTCAGGTAGCTAAATCTAGCAGCAGATTGAAATAAACACTGAGTGAAGGATGGTTAAATGTGGAGTCAAGGAAGCCAATTAAAAGGTTACTTCATTGATCCAAATGAGAAATAGTGGTTTGGAGTAAAGCTGTGGAAGATGAAACAAAACAACAGAAGAGGCAGCATAGTGTGAGCTTGGGCTTTGGACTCTAGGAGCAATAATTTTAAATTCCAGCAATACCATTTACTATCTCTGTGGCTTTTGGAAAGCTATTAACTTCTTTGAGCCTACAGTGATGTTGCACAGTGCCTGGTGTGAGTGCTCAATAAGTGGTTAATATTATTTTATTTTTTGAAAGAAACCCACGAAGATGGCGGTGGGCAGGACTGGAGTGAGGATGAGTGTGTGAGAGTGTGAGCAAGTGTGAGAGAGAGTGTGAGTGGATGTGAGTGTGGACAAGCAACCTCTAGCAGTGCAAAAATATGGGGCAGAGAGTTCCTGTGCTATGAACAGGGAGCAGCCAGCTACCGTGGTAAGTGGCTTGCCAGGGTGCTTCTCCCTGTGTGTCTGGAAGGCCCTGCCACTTTGGAAGAACCCTAGTCTTCTATGGGAGGAGGCAGTGGAAGCGGCTAGGGCTGAGCGACCTGAGTCCACCAGTGTGCCTTGCACCATTGGACCAGTGGACCCCGCTGTGTCAACACAGACCAGTGCACAATAGCAGTGCTGTCAAAGTGCCTGCTGCAGAAGCCACAACTGGCCGGGAGCAGAGCACCATCCCCCACAGCAGCAGCCTGATCAGAGCCGAGCACCATCCCCAGCAGCAGTAGCACCAGTTTGGGAACCCAGCACCTTCCCCCGCAGCAGCAGTGACTGGGCAGGAGTGGATCCCCACCCCCAACAGCAGCTGAAGGTTGGGAGCCAAGACACACCACCAGCAGCAGAGGCTCCGGAGTGAATATATAATCTATCCCCAGGCAGCAGCAGCACAGATTGGCAGCTGAGACCTATCCCCAGAGCATCAAGAGAGGCTGGTCATGAGTAGTGCCCCAGCTCAAGAGGCAGCAAGGATTGGGTAACTGAGACCCACCCCTGACAACTGCAGCAGCAGATTTGAAGTAGAGAGCTCCCCAAGCAGTAGCAAAGTCCCAGGAGCTGAGCATCCTCAGCCCCCAACAGCAGCAGAGGATTGGGAGCTGAGAGCACCCCTGGCAACAGCAGTAGCAGTAGCAGTGCAAACTGTGAGCTGACACTTGCCCCCAGGAGAATCAGCAGTGACTGATAAGGAGCTGAGCCCCATCAGGCATCAGCGCACCCCAGCAGGACACCACCAGGACCCATGCACCCCAGAAGCGCACCGGCTGGAACCATGCACCCCATCAGAACACCAGTTGGACCCACATGCCCCAGCAGCACCTATCATGACAGACCAATGCCAGCCACCAGTTATCAGTCCTATGGGACCCACAGCAGGCAAGAGTCGTCACACACCAAAACAGTCTGGGAGGCATAGCAGCCTTATTTGATACATACCGACCTGCCTACACATCCCAACATCCCTCACCGGGCCTAGAACTATCAGACTGCTAAAATGGTGAGACAAAGATACAACACTCAAATGAAAGAAAAGGAGGAATCACCAGAAAAGGAACTACATGAAATGGAAGCAAGCAACTTGTCAGGTAAAGAATTCAAAGCAATGATTTTAAGAGTGCTCAAACAATTTAGTGAAAACTACAACTTAATGAGAATAATAAAGAGCTCAGCAGGAACTACATCAGCTTAAAAAAAAAGAGGTAGAAGCTATGAATAAAAATGAAGAGGAAATAAAGAATGACATAGCTGATATGAAAAATACCTTAGAAGGACTCAATAGTAGATTAGAAGAAGCTGAAGACTGAATCAGCGAGTTAGAAGATAAGGGAGAAAAAAAAAAAACCCGCCCAAATAAAGCAGCAAAAGGAAAAAAAAAAAAAAGGGGTTAAAAAGCAGGAGGAGAGTTTAAGGGAGCTTTGAGACAATACAAAACGTAACAACAATTGCATCATAAAGGTACTGGAAGGAGAAGAATCAGAGAAAGGAATATAAAAACTGTTTGAAGAAATAATGACAGAGAATTTCTCTCACCTACTGAAGGAAAAGGTCACACAAGCCCAGGAAACACAGAGAGTCCCAAGCAAGATGAACCCAAAAAGACCCACAGTGAGACACATCATAATTAAAATGGCAAACATTAAAGACAAAGAAGAATCTTAAAGGAAGCAAGAGAGAGACAGAAAGTTACCTACAAGTGAGCTCCCATTAGACTGTCAGCTGATATCTCAATAGAAACACTGCAGGCCAGAAGGGAATGGCATGAAATACACAAAGTAATGAAAGGCAAGGGTCTGAATCTAAGACTACTCTATCCAGCAAGGCTATCATACAAAATTGAAGGTGAAATAAAGAGCTTCACAGACAAAAAAAAAAAAAAAAAAAAAACAAACTAAAGGAATTTACCACCACCAAACCAGCACTGCAAGAAATGCTAAATAGACTACTGTAAGAAGAAGAAGAAATATATATATAGAGAGAGGAACACAGGCATAAAGTTAAAATGGCAACTAATAAATATATATCAATAACAATCTTAAATGTAAATGGCTTAACTGCTCCAATCAAAAGGCATAGTGTAGCTGATTAGAAAAGACAACACAACCCATATATATGCTGTCTACAAGGGACTTACCTCACAACAAAAGACACACAGGATGAAAGTGAAGGGATGGGAAAAAAGTTTCCAATGAAATGATAAAAAAGCTGGTGTAGCAATACTCATATCTGATAAGATAGACTTCAAAACGAGGGCCATAATAAGAGACAAAGAAGGTCACTACATAATATTAAATGGATAAATCCCACAAGAGGATATAACCCTGGTAAACATATATGCACCAAATACAGGAGTGCCAAAATATATTTAAAAACTTCTGGAGGACTTCAAGAGAGAGAACAATAGCAATACAAGCAGTAGGTGACTTTAACACCTCACTGAAACCACTGGATAGATCTCCTAGACAAAAAATTAACAAGGACAGAGTCCTTAAATGATGAACTAGAGCAATTGGACTTAATTGATATTTACAGAACATGTCACACCAAAGCTGCAGAATATACATTCTTTGCAAGTGCACAAGGGACATTCTCAACGATAGATCACATGTTAGGACACAAAGTAAGGCTCTACAAATTCAAGAAGATTGAAATCATATCAAGTATCTTCTCAGATCACAATGGCATGAAACTAGAAATAAATTACAATAAAAACACTCAAAAACATTCAAACACATGGAGGCTAAATAGCATATTATTAAACAATGAATGGGTTACCAAGGAAATCAAGGAAGAAATTTAAAAATTCCTGGAAACCAATGAAAATGAACACACAAAATCTATGGGACGCAGTGAAAGCAATCCTGAGAGGGAAGTTTATAGCACTATAAGACTACCTCAAGAAACAAGAAAAATTCCTAATTGATTTTTTAACCCTACAACTTAAAGAGCTAGAAAGTAAACAAAAGAGAAACCCAGAGCAAGTAGAAGGAAAGAAACAGTAAAGGTTGGAGCAGAAATAATCAACAAAGAAACTAAAAAACTATCCAAAAGATCAATAAAACAAAGAGCTTGTTCTTTGAATAGATAAACAAGATTCATGGACCCTTAACCAGCCTCATATAGAAACAAAAAGAGGATCCACATAAACAAAATGAGAAAAGAAACAGGAGAAATATCAACTGACACCACAGAAATACAAAGAATCATTAAAACATACTATGAACAATTATACGCCAACAAATTGGACAATCTAGGCGAAATGGACAAATTTCTAGAAACACACACTCTCCCAAAACTGAGCCAGGAAGATATAGAAAACTTGAGCAGACCAATAACAACTAAGGAACTTGAAGATGTGATCAAGAAACAACCAGCAAACAAAAGCAGAGGCCCAGACAGCTTCACAGTGGAGTTTTACTGAACATTCAAAGAAGAACTAACATCTGTTCTCCTCAAACTATTCCAAAAAATCCAAGTAGATGGAAGACCTCCAAACTCATTTTATGAAGCCAGCATGATTCTAAATCCAAAACCAGATAAAGACATTACAAAGAAAGAAAACTACAGGCCAATGTCCTTGATGAACACAGATGCCAAAATCCTTAACAAAATATTAGCAAATTGCATCAAGCAATACATCAAAAAAATTATTCATCATGACCAAGTGAGATTCATCCCAGGGATATAAGGCTAGTATAATATTCACAAATCAATAAATGCGATACAACATATAAACAAAAATGAAAGATAAAAACCATGTGATCATATCAATAGATGCTGAAAAAGCATTCAACAAAATCCAGCACCCATTTTTTATAAAAACGCTCAGCAATGTGAGAGTACAGGGATCAGATCTTGACATAATAAAGGCCATATATGAAAAATCTACAGCCAACATCATACTCAATGGGCAAAAACTAAATGCATGTCCCTGAAGAACAAGAACAAGACAGGGATGCCCAATTTTGCCACTCTTATTTAACATAATACTGGAAGTCTTAGCCACAGCAATTAGACATGAAGAAAGAATAAAAGGGATGCAAATTGGAAAGGAGGAAGTGAAACTGTCATTATTGCAAATGACATGATACTGTACATAGAAAACCCTAAAGACTCCATCAAAAATCTACTAGACTTAAAAAAATGAATTTAGCAAAGTAGCAGGATACAAATTATCGTCAAGAAATCAATGGCATTCTTATACACCAACAATGAACTCTCAGAAAGATAAACTAAAAAAACAATCCCATTTACCATTGCGAAAAAAATTAAGATACTTAGGAATAAACTTATCCAAAGAAGTAAAAGACCTATTCACAGAAAACTACAGGTCATTGAAAAAAGAAATAGAGGAAGATATAAAAAAGTGGAAGCATATACCTTGTTCATGGATTGGAAGAATTAACATCATTAAAATGTCCATACTACCCAAAGCAATCTATAGATTCAATGCAATCCCCATCAAAATACCAACGACATATTTTACAGAACTAGAACAAGCACTCCAAAAGTTTATATAGAACCAAAAAGACCCTGAATAGCCACAGGACTCTTGAAAAAGAAGAACAAAGTAGGAGGGATCACAATACCGAATATCAGGTTATATGTCAAAGCCATTGTAATAAAAAAAAGCCTGGTACTGGAACAAGAAAAGTCATATAGATTAATAGAACAGAACAGAGAACCCAGAAATTGATCCAAGTCATTATGCTCAATTAATATTTGACAAAGTTGGCAAGAGCATACAGTGGAGTAAAGATAGCCTCTTTAATAAATGTTGTTGGGAAAATTGGACAGTTACATGGAAAAAAATGAAGCTAGACCAACAATTTACACCATACACAAGAATAAACTCAAAATGGATAAAAGATTTAAATGGGACTCGTGAATCCATAAAAATCCCAAAAGAAAATGTAGGCAACAAAATTTCAGACATCACACGCAGCAGAATTTTCACTGATACAACGTTTAAGGCAAGAGAAAGAAAAGAAAAAATGAACACATGGGACTACATCAAACGAAAAAGCTTCTGCACAGTAAAAGAAACAACCATCAAAATGGAAACGGAACCCACTATATGGGAGAGCATAATTGTCAATGATACATCAGATAAGGGGTTAATTTCCAAAATATATAGAGTGCTCATACAACTCAACAAAGGGAAGACAAAGAATCCAATTAAAAAATGGGTAGAGGACCTAAATAGATACCTCTCCAAACAGGACATACAAATGGCCAAGAGACATATGAAGAAATGCTCAGCATCACTAATCATCAGAGACATGCAAATTAAAACAACAATGAGGTATCACCTCACACCTGCCAGAATGGCTGCCATCAGTAAATCATCAAACAACAAGTACTGGTGAGGGTGTGGAGAAAAGGGGACTCTAGTACACTGCTGGTGGGAATGCAGACTGGTGTAGCCACTGTGGAAAGCAATATGGTGTTACCTCAAAAAAATTAAAAATTGAATTGCAATTTGACCCAGTGATCCCACTTCTAGGAATATATCCTAAGAAACCTGAAACATCAATCAGAAAGAATATGTACCCCTGTGTTCATAGCAGCACTATTTACAATTGCTAAGATCTGGAAACAGCCCAAGTGTCCATCAGTAAATGAGTGGATAAAAAAGCAGTGATACATATACACAATGGAATACTATGCAGCTGTAAGAAAGAAAGATCTCTTATCCTTTGAGATGACATGGAAGGACCTGGAGAGTATTATCCTAAGTGAAACAAGCCAATCAGAGAAAGACAAGTATTACATGATCTCCCTTATTTGTGGAATATAATGAACAAAACAAGCTGATAAACAAAATAGACCCTGAGAAATAGAAGTTGTGTACAGACTGACAAACCTCAGAAGAAGGGAACAGGGGTGGGGAAGGAAGAGATAAACCACAGAATTTATATGCATGTATCTGTAACATTGGACCTAGACAACAATGCTGGGTGAGCGGCAGGATGGGGAGGAGGGTGTCAGTGGGGAGAAAAGGAGAACCATCTGTAACCAAAAAAATAAAAATAAAAATAAAAGAACCTCATACCCCGCCAAAACAAAGCATAACAATTATATATATAAATAATTGTTTTGGGGGTTTTTTTTGGATGATATAGTTTACAGAACTGGTACCCAATTGTATGTAGGTGCTGAAAGAAAGACCATAATATACAATGACTTCCACATTTTTCTTTCAGATAAAATTGTCAGTGGAAGGCAAAGCTCATGAGAAGTGGAAAAGTGGTATAAATGTTTATGTTTCTATAAGAAGTGTCCAATCCCATTTGTACATTTATACGGGATATGGTTTAAAAATAGGGACATTGGCTGGTGACTGTGGGGTAGAGAACTGAGGATAAAAGGAAAAGTTAAGCAAGATAGATGAGCTGTCTAGAAGTAAGGAATTACTCTTCATAAGCTTTAACTGAAAGCTCCTAAGGATGCAAATAATGTAATAAAATGATGTGAAATATTGTGTCATAGAATAATAGAATTCTAAAACTGAAATGAACTGTAGATTTCATCTCCTCAATTGCCAAAGCTAGGACTCCAAGAACAGCTAAGCACAAACGCTACCTGTGGTTCATTCAACTCAGTATCTTCCTGGGCAGAGCTGTTTTGGAAAGTATGGTGGCAGTTTTTTATAAAATGCTTCTCTAGACCTAATGGGATCATTTGACAAGCACTCATAGATCTAGCATTGAAAAGTGTTGATAAAACCTCTTGAGCTGAGTTAGAAGTTCATCTTTCTTACAAACCCACCAGTGTAACCTATAGTGTATACCTATCTTTTAGCTGTTGGCTCTTGCTAATTTCTACCTATCAGTACAGTATATATAACTTCCATTGAACTTCCTTTCAGCTATTTTATTTTTTTACTATTTTCCATAAAAGAAAATTTGCTTTCATGGCCAAAACACATGTAACCAAATTATGTTTTTTTTCTATACAACAATATAATGACAGTAATAAACAATGTGTTTGTTACATACTTATTATCTGCCGGGCATTGTTTTAAGTGCTTTACATATATGAAATCCTGTGATCTTTATATGAAATAGACACTATTATTATTTCTATTTTACAAAAGAGGAATCCAAATCCAGAGAGCATAAGTAGTTTGTCCAAGGTCACACAGCTAGTAAATTGCAGAGCCTGTATTCAAACACAGGCAATGGCAGTCTGATTCCAGAGCCCAGCTCTAATCCCTCATTATACTGACCAGTACATTTCAATGTCTGAGAAATAGACACTATATTGAACATTATACATCACTGGTTTATTCTGTTATAATTATAACTTTCTTAATAATATTTATTTATCTCATTTTGCCTCTGCTAAAATCTTCATCCAGGCACTTCTGTTTTGACAATTGCCTTAAAATGCATATATTTTCCTTTGTTCTAATTCTAAGTTTTTAATTAGGAATGTATGCCCAGAGCAATAGTAAGGGTTACATTAGCAAAAAAGAGAGGCAATAAAAATGAATAAATAAATAAATAAATAAGGCCTCCCCCGACTTCTTGGATCTAGAGGGGCTCTAGGATATCAAGGAAAACACTGTTTAAAATTAATACTAGTAACTTGTGTTGTATATTATGCATGGCAACTAAACTTTTTAGTGTCTTGGCAAAGCCTTGGGGCAGCAGAGAGGTACCTCAGAGCACAGAAAGTGCATTTGAAATGGTAATGAAAAGTGAGCAGTGTGACAAGCTGCTAGTCAGTGAAATATTTCTCTGAAACAAACATATATTTAGAGATGGTGGAAAGTCATTGACTGCTGCTATATCATGGCCTATTTTAATGTTTTCTCCCCTCCCTCTATGCTATGCTTAGATAACTTCATGGAGGGCACAATTTTAATAATGCAATAAATACCAATCCATTTGAATCTTGGTGCTAACATGTTGTATTACTAGTTGTCAGAATGGCAACTTTGCATTTCATTGTTTTAAAACAGCAGCAGATCATGCCCTGGCCGGTTATGCTCAGAGGTTAGAGCGTCGGCCTGCAGACCAGAGTCCTGGATTTGGTTCCCGCTAAGGGCACATACCTCGGTTGCAGTTTGTCCCGATCCTGGTTGGGGTTATGTGGGTGGCGACCAGTCGATGTGTCTCTCTCACATCGATGTTTCTCTCTCTATCTTCCTCCCTCTCTCTCCCTCCCACTCTATCTGAAGATAGATGCAAAAATGTCCTCGGGTGAGGATAAAAAAACAAACAAACAAACAAAAAAACAGCAGCAGATCCCGTATTAATGTACTTCCAAGGTTTAAAGTCTTGGAAATACTACATTTTAAAAGAAATTTGCAAAGTTATTTTTCATCATGCTTCAATAGATTATAACTGTTTTCTCTCTGGACTGTTGGATAAACAGTGAGTGAGTTCCTTATATAACACATTTTTGTTGGTACAAACATTGTAAAAGTTTTAACCTTCTGGTTGCTGATGAATAAAATATTGTGACAGCACCTTTCACAGACATCAGAAAGGTGTTATTGGACAGCCCCCTGAATCAGAAGGAGCAGGCTGTTCCCAACCTCAATCCTTGTCTTCTCATAGAAATGAATTTAGAAGAGAGACTTTGATTGCATTGTGAAGTGTATTTATTAAAACATTAGTGCATGCACATTTATTTATTTATTTATTTGTTTATTTATTTATTTAATCCTCACCCGAGGACATTTTTTTTTTTTTTTGCATTTATCTTCAGATAGAGCGGGAGGGAGAGAGGGAGGAAGAGAGAGAGAAACATCGATGTGAGAGAGACACATCGACTAGCTGCCACCCATGCGATCCCAACCGGCCCAGGGACAAACTACAACCAAGGTACGTGCCCTTAGCGGGAACTGAACCCGGGACTCTCTGGTCCGCGGGCCGACACTCTAACTGCTGAGCCAAACTGGCCAGGGCTGCATGCACATTTATTAATGAAGCAAAGCAAGCAAACCTATATATCTGGCTTATGAAGCACAGAAGGGCTCTCAGCTAATGTGAAGAGCCAATGGTGTGGGCAGTTTCTGCCTTATATACCAGTCCGTCTGTAAATTTTTTTTAATTCCTCTGCTAGATATCCTGGTACAGATTAAAAGTCTCCCCTTTTCTTTGCTATGGCTTTCCCATAATTTATGGGAAGTACCTGGTAATTAAATCCTGACTGCTGGCTTTTTTGTTTATAGTCTTCTTTCCCCTCCTCCCTGCTGTTCTAACAACTTCAGGATGATTTGCACTAAGTGGTCTGATTCCTCCTCCTCCTCCTCTCCCCCTCCCATTTCTCCTCCTCTCCTGCATTATTCTGTGAGGAGGAGAGGTTTTAACCCTTTGTTCTCAAGATAGGGCCCTGCTACAAGCAGCCTGCAAAGCTATTTGGCTTTTTTCAACTGTCCTGCCTCACTTTCCCTATTCCACATGTCCCAGAATTTTCCTAGCTTTTCATTGCCTTACAATAATATGATAATGAAAAAGAAGGAGCTTCCAAACTTGCAAGAGTCATTGAGTACCTTTTCTCATCACACACAGAGACCCTTCAATATTCAGTACAGCCCTTGGGATACTGGTACAAAGAGCTGCCTTAAATCAGCTGCAGGGGTGGGAATGTCCAGCCTGCAGGCCATATAAGGCCCATGAAATCAATACCACCTACTATCACAGGTCTCACCAAATTAGCCTGACCAAATATAGCAGATTAATTTTTAGGTTGATAATTTTGTATGGCCCTCGAATAATGTTATAAATATCCAACTGGCCGTTGGCAGAGTAAAGGTTCCTCACCCCTGCTAAGTTTTTGTTTAGAACTTTGGAGTAAGTGATTAGGAAAGAGAAGCTGTCTAGGGAAGCTCTCAGTCCCAGGCCCTAAGAAGAAATTTAAGGGAGGAGGAGAAGAAGGCAGCAATGAATTGTGAAAACTAAAGACACAATCTCTAGAGATAGAGCACTCAGGGGACAGAGAGTGCAGTTGTGAAAATGTTGTGTCAGGAACAAGGAAAAATGGCAAAGGGACACACAGACCTTCAGTATTCTTTCACTAAGGCAAAGACAACTGTGGACTGGCCCCAGGCTAAATCATCACAGCCTATTGTCCCCAGGAACTCAAGCAAAAACCATTATGGAACTCCAGTGTCTTTTGACATAAATGTGATGCTCTTTGGTCCTCTTGAGAGGGTGTGAGTTCAGTATCCTAAATTTGTTACACGCCTTGTGTGTATAAGAGATGGGAGTGGTCATGGAGAGGCTCAATGGCCTGTTTAGAGGGAAAAAAAATGTCTTGATTGTTTTCTTCATTATTCAAGAATCATAGCCCTTCATCAATCTGGGAACAAATGAGATGACATGAATGTCAGTACTCAGACTTCTAGCATTCCAATAAACACTCACAGGTGTTCCCTGCAATTAGCACAGTCACAGCTTCTCACTACCAGAGTCTCTCCAATTATTCCTGGGATCAGCCAGTATCTCACATGCTCAAAGCCAATTCTTCCATGGTTTTCTGCTCTGGCCTTACAATTGCCGTTGCTGCAACTAATGGTGCAGTCTTTACATGAACTGTTTCACTTTCAGGGCTCCCCGTGTTATTCACCCCTTCAATGTACCAAACCACTTCTCAGCCCTCACTGTGTTGCCAGAATCATACTATGTTCTATGCAGAAATGGACAGACTGACTCTCTCCTCTATTCTGTGTCATTTTTTATCACCTGTTCCCTGAATCAGCACCACTTATATTCAGTCCTTCATGAACATAGCTCCTTCCATGTTCGTCAGCAGCCATTATTAACATATGGATTCACAAAGCCAGGCAGAGAAAGTGTGTTATGTCAGGCTATCCTCAGTTCTCCATCTCTAGCCCCCCAGATATCCCTCACCACAAATTTCCATATAGCACGTATACTCAAAGTTCAATCCCTCCTACTCCCTATTCAATTAACTAATACAAATACACTCCCACTCCCATAGGAGTTGTTACATTCCCCATACCCACTCTCAGTTCATGCTAAACTAGGAACACATAGCACAACGAAAAATTACTATGTTTGAGGTATTGGAGCCAAATGATTTTCCCCAGGATTTATATGCTATCTGAAGTAGCACAAGGAATGAGTATTTAAGAAAAAGAAATTGTGCCTGGCCTGTGTGGCTCAGTGGTTGAGTGTCAACCCATGCACCAAGAGGTTGCCGGTTCGATTCCCAGTCAGGGCACATGCCCAGATTGTGGGCCCAATCCCCATTGGGGGGCATGCAAGAGGCGGCCAATCAATGTTCTATCTCTTCGATGTTTCTATCTCTCTTTCCCTCTCCCTTCCTCTCTCTCTAAAATCAATAAAGAATTTTTTTTTTTTTAGATTGAAAGTGGGGTAAGGGTAGATAAAGCATGTGATTAATATTGCCCACAGATGATAACATGAGAAACTATGGAACAGCTACTGTACAGCTATGAGCCCTAGCAATCCCAACTTTTAGCTTTATAGAGGGACAACACTTAGAGCAGCGGTTCTCAACCTGTGGGTCACAACCCCTTTGGGGATCAAACGACCCTTTCACAGGGGTCGCTTAAGACCATCGGAAAACACATATTTCCAATGGTCTTAGGAACCGAGACACTATTCCTCTATCTCTGTCCAGGTGGGTCCGCCCACATGCAGATACACTCACATACAACTTAGGAAGGTTGAGAACCACTGACTTAGAGGAAACAGTAAATATGTCTGAACTGAGCGATTTTTACCCTTCCTTTTTAATGCCTTGGATCCTTGCTTTTGTTGCCTTGGACCTTTCTAAAGTAGGGGCCACTAGTCTTGTATATTATGCCTCTGAGACTAGGAATATGCTGGTTTAAAGAATGTAATGTCTTAGAGGACACAGACTGTCTCTTGTGTATCTTTCCATCATCTAGCATGCGTGAACTCTCAATGAATATTAAACAGTAAGGTATGACCCTCTTAACCGTAAGAGATGATTCCTCATTTTAAGATGATGTGCCCTGGGAATAAAGAATGTTTCCTTCATTTTCCATGCCTGTCAAACTGGCATCTTTCATCAACACTAAATTCCCTTTTAAGTAGTGGAATGCCTTGCACCGTTTTAACAGGAAATCTCTCAGCACCTCTAGCTATTTGTTGAAAAGAAAACAACTCTTTTTTTCCCAGATACATCTTGCAGAAAACCATTTCCTAAATAAAATACAAAAATGTGGTATCATATTTAGAGGGACAGAAATAAGCCTCTGAATCATAGTGCCAGTTTCATGTTTTCCTTAATGTTGCAAAGGTGATTATTTTTGCCATAATCTTATTCTGGCTGTTAGCCCAGGATGGCGAGCCGCATAGCCACCTTGTTAAATAAAAGAGAGGAGAGACTTTCTTGAAGCCATTTTTTCCCCCAGAGAATTTGTGCATATGTGTGTGGGAAGAGTATGGGTAGAATCCTCAGGACAAAAATTTCCCATCTACTACTTTTATAATAATTCATGAAAATATGGAGTTCTATCACTTATTAATTCAAACCCTGGAAATATACTGTAATGATCAATATTGTTTCCAAACAACATAAAAATATTGTGGTGTTGTAAACCAGCAAACAACTTAATCATGATGCATTCTATGGCCTCTTCCTTCCTTCTTTCCTATCTTCCTTCCTTCCTGCCTCTCTCTCTCTCTTTCCTTTTTTCCTCCTTCCTTCCTTCCTTCCTTCCTTCCTTCCTTCCTTCCTTCCTTCCTTCCTTCCTTCCTTCCTTCCTTCCTTCCTTCCTTCCTTCCTTCCTTCCTTCCTTCCTTCCTTCCTTCCTTCCTTCCTTTCTTCTTTCGATGGGAGTTGGGTTGGTTTAATAGGGAGAGGAATGGATGCATATAGAGTGGGTTGGTTCCTTACCCTGGGCCTCTATGATAATCATTCCTTATCTATTAAAATGTGTACAGTTCCAAAAAGGATAGGTTATTTGAAAAGTGTCTAATTGGCATGAGCTACCATTGCTGATCCGCCGAAGTCCTGCTGACAAGGCTGAGGTTAGCAGAGAAACAAATAAAAGCAACCGATAAATGTCAGAAGTGAGTTGTAGTAAAACATACTGTTTGTTTAATGTTGATAAAAGGGCAGGTGGAAAGTACATCAAATTCTCTTATCAGAG
This sequence comes from Tadarida brasiliensis, assembly GCA_030848825.1. Taxonomy (NCBI): domain Eukaryota; kingdom Metazoa; phylum Chordata; class Mammalia; order Chiroptera; family Molossidae; genus Tadarida; species Tadarida brasiliensis. The sequence continues at coordinate 51,454,876 of CM061280.1, read as the reverse complement.
AGTTCTTGAATCATAAATTGCAAATGCTCGCCAGAAATTGAATTTATATCTTATTTAGTTGCTGCTTCTAAGATATCTGAGAATTATGGAAATTGTGTATCAAAAAGATGATGTTCTAATGTATCCTATAGTCATTATAAATACTTATATTTTAATACAAGAACACAAATACTATGGTATTCTAGGATAAGATAACTCACTGTTTAAAATGAAGAAAAGGTGTTTTGTATTTGTTTCAGGTATACAGCATAGTGGTAAGACAATCATATCCTTTACAAAGTGATTCCCTGATATTTCTTTTTTGTTGTTATTTGTTTTATTTATTTTTGTTACAGATGTTTCTCCTTTTTTCCCCATTGACACCCTCCTCCCCATCCCACCCACCCCGTCGCAGCTTTGTTGTCCATGTCCATCAGTTATGCATACATGCGCATAAGTTCTGTGGTTTATCTCCTCCCTCCTCCCCCAACCCCTCCTCTGAGGGTTGTCAGTCTGTACCCCACTTCCACTTCTCTGGATCTACCCTGTTCCTCAGACTGTTATGTTCATTATATTCCACAAAAAAGTGAGATCATGTGATATTTGTCTTTCTCTGCTTGGCTTGTTTCACTGAAGAGAACACTCTCCAGGTCCCTCCATGTCGTCTCAAAGGATAAGAGATCTTTTCTTCTTACAGCTGCATAGTACTCCATTGTGTATATGTACCACTGCTTTTTTATCCATTCGTCCACTGATGGACACCTGGGCTGTTTCCAGATCTTAGCTATTATAAATAATGCTGCTATGAACATAGGGGTACATATAATCTTTCTGATTGGTGTTTCAGGCTTCTTAGGGTATATTTCTAGAAGTGGGATCACTGGGTCAAATGGAAATTCAATTTTTAACTTTTTAAGGTAACATCATAGTGTTTTCCACAGTGGCTGCACCAGTCTGCATTCCCATCAGCAGTCCCATTTTCTCCACACCCTCGTCAACACTTGTTGTTTGATGATTTTTTGACTGCGGCCATTCTGACAGGTGTGAGGTGATACTCATTGTTGTTTTAATGTACATCTCTCTGATGATTAGTGATGTTGAGCATTTCTTCATATGTCTCTTAGCCAATTGTATATCCTGTTTAAAGAGGTGTCTATTTAGTTCCTCTGCCCATTTTTTAATTGGGTTCTTTGTCTTCCTTTTGTTGACTTGTATGAGCATTCTATATATTTTGGAGATTAACCCCTTATCTGATGTATCATAGGCAATTATGCTCTCCCATACAGTGGGTTCCCTTACCGTTTTGACAGTTGTTTCTTTTGCTATGCAGAAGCTTTTGAGTTTGATGTAGTCCCATGTGTTCATTTTTTCCTTTGTTTCTGTTGCCTTAGGTGATGTATCAGTGAAGATTCTGCTGTGTAGATGTCCGAAATTTTGTTGCCTACATTTTATTCTAGGATTTTTATAGATTCACAAGTCACATTTAAGTCTTTTATCCATTTTGAGTTTATTCTTGTGTATGGTGTAAGTTGATGATCTAGTTTCATTTTTTTGCTTGTAGATGTCCAATTTTCCCAACACCATTTATTAAAGAGGGAGTCTTTACTCCATTGTAGTCTCTTAAAACCATTGTCAAATATTAATTGACATTAATGTCTTGGGTCAATTTCCGGATTCTCTGTTCTGGTCCACTGGTCTATATGCCTGTTCTTGTGCCAGTACCAGGCTGTTTTGATTACAGTAGCTTTGTAGTATAACCTGATATCCGGTATTGTGATCCCACCTACTTTGTCCTTCTTTTTCAAGATTGCTGTGGCTATTCGGGGTCTTTTCTGGTTCCATATGAACTTTTGAAGTATTTGTTCTAGTTTTGTGAAATATTTCATTAGTATTTTGATGGGGATTGCACTGTATCTATAGATTGCTTTGGGTAATATGGACATTTTAATGATGTTAATTCTTCCAGTCCATGAACAAGGTATGTGCTTCCACTTTTTTATATCTTCTTCTATTTGTTTTTTCAATGTCCTGTAGTTTTCTGCAAATAGGTCCTTTACTTCTTTGGTTAAGTTTATTCCTAGATATCTTAATTTTTTTGCTGCAATGGTAAATGGAATTGTTTTTTTAGTTTCTCTTTCTGTGAGTTCATCAGTGGTGTATAAGAATGCTGTCAATTTCTTGACATTAATTTTGTATCCTCCTACTTTGCCAAATTCATCTATTAAGTCTAGTAGATTTTTGATGGAGTCTTTAGGTTTTCTATGTATAATATCATGTCCTCTGTGAATAATGACAGTTTCATCTCCTCCTTTCCAATTTGGATCCCTTTTATTTTTTCTTCATGTCTGATGGCTGTGGCTAAGACTTCCAGTACTATGTTAAATAAGAGTGGCGAAAGTGGGCATCCCTGTCTTGTTCCTGTTCTTAAGGGAAATGTTTTTAGTTTTTGCCCATTGAGTATGATGTTGGCTGTAGGTCTTTCATATATGGCCTTTATTATGTCGAGATATGATCCCTCTATTCCTTAATTGCTGAGCTTTTTTATCCGAAATGGGTGCTGGATTTTGCCGAATGCTTTTTCAGTGTCTATTGATATGATAATGTGGTTTTTATCTTTCATTTTGTTTATGTGCTGTATCACATTTATTGATTTTAGAATATTGAACCAGCCTTGCATCCCTGGAATGAATCCCACTTGGTCATGGTGAATAATTTTTTTGATGTACTGCTGGATCCGATTTGCTAGTATTTTGTTCAGGATTTTGGCATCTATATTCATCAGGGATATTGGCTGGTAGTTTTCTTTCTTTGTAGTGTCTTTCTCTGGTTTTGGAATTAGAATTATGCTGGCCTCATAAAACGAGTTTGGAAGTCTTCCTTCTTCTTGAATTTTTGTAAATAGTTTGAGAAGCATGGGTGTTAGTTCTTCTTTGAATGTTCGGTAAAACTCCCCTGTGAAGACATCTGGGCCTGGGCTTTTGTTTGCTGGGAGAGTCTTGATTACATCTTCAATTTCCTTAGTTGTTATTGGTCTGTTCAAGCTTTCTATCTCTTCCCGGTCCAGTTTTGGGAGACTATGTGTTTCTAGAAATTTGTCCATTTCGCTTAGATTGTCCAATTTGTTGCCATATAATTGTTCATAGTATTTGTTAACAATCCTTTGTATTTCTGTGGTGTCAGTTGTTACTTCTACTCTTTCATTTCTGATTTTGTGTATTTGGGTTCTCTCTCTTTGTTTCTTGGTGAGTCTAGCTAAGGGTCCATCAATCTTGTTTATCTTTTCAAAAAACCAGCTCTTTGTTTCATTGATCCTTTGAATTGTTTTTTTTTTTTTTTGTCTCTATGTCATTTATTGCTGCTCTGATCTTTACTATTTCCTTCCTTCTACTCTTTCTGGGGTTTTCTTTTTGTTTGCTTTCTAGTTCTTTAAGTTGTGAGGTTAGATAGTCTATTAGAAATTTTTCTTGTTTCTTGAGGTAGGCCTGTAGTGCTATGAACTTCCCTCTCAGAACTCCTTTTGCTGCATCCCATAGATTTTGTGTTGTTGTGTGTTCATTTTCATTGGTTTCCAGGAAGTTCTTAATTTATTCCTTCATCTCCTCAGTAAACCATTCATTGTTTAATAACATGCTATTTAGCCTCCATGTGTTCAAATGCCTTTGCTTGTTCCTGTTGCAATTGATTTCTACTTTCATGCCATTGTGATCTGAGAAGATGCTTGATATGATTTCAATCTGCTTGAACTTGTAGAGACTTAGTTTGTGTCCTAACATGTGGTCTATCTTTGAGATTGTCCCATGTGCACTTGAGAAGAATGTGAATTCTGGAGTTTTGGAGTGTAATTCTTTGTAGATATCTATTAAATCCTTTTGGTCTGGTGCTTCATTTAGAGTCTCTTTCTTTGTTAATTTTTTGTCTAGAGGATCTATCCAGTGATGTCAGCGGGGTGTTGAAGTTCCCTGTTATGATTGCATTGCTGTCGATTTCTCCTTTGAAGTCCTCCAGAAGATTTTTAATATATTTTGGTCCTCCTATACTGGGTGCATATATGTTTACCAAGGTTATATCTTTCTGTTGGATAGATCCTTTCAATATTATGTAGTGACCTCCTTTGTCTCTAATTATGGCCTTCATTTTGAAATCTATTTTATCAGATATGAGTATCGCTACCCCAGCTTTTTTTTCTTTCCATTTGCTTGGAAGATTTTTTTCCATTGCCTCACTTTCAACCTATGTGAGTATTTGTTGTGAGATGGGTCTCTTGTAAACAACATATATATGGGTCATGCTTTCTTATCCAATCAGCTACTCTGTGTCTTTTTATCAGAGCATTCAATCCATTTACATTTAAGGTGATTATTGATATGTACTTATTTATTGCCATTTTTGTTTAGTGTCATTATATTTTCCTTCCTATTCCTTCTTCTAATTACAGCAGTCCTTTTAACATTTCTTGCAGTGCTGTTTTGGTGATAATATATTCCCGTAGCCTTTTTTTTTTTTTTTTTTTTTTTTTTTTTGGTCTGGGAAGCTCTTTATCTCACCTTCTATTTTGAATGATAACCTTGCTGGATAGAGTAGTCTTGGATTTAGATCCTTGTTTTTCATGACCGTGATTACTTCATGCCATTCCCTTCTGTCCTGTAGTGTTTCTGTTGAGAAGTCAGCTGATAGCCTTAAGGGGGTTCCTTTGTAGGTAACCTGTTGCTTATCTCTTGCTGCCTTTAGGATTCTCTCTTTGTCTTTAGTTTTTGGCATTTTAATTACTATGTGTCTTAGTGTGGGCCTGTTTGGGTTCTTCTTACTTGGGGCTCTCTGTGCTTCTTGAACTTGAATGCCTTCTTCCTTCACCAAATTAAGGAAGTTTTCCATCACTATTTCTTCAAATACTTTCTCTAACCCTTGCTCATTTTCTTCTTCTTCAGAGACTCTTATGATGCGAATATTATTACTTTTCCAGTTGTCCTACTGTTCTCTTAAGCTGTCTTCCTGTTTTTTAATTGTTATTTCCTTTTGGTTTTCTGATTGATTAATTTTTTCTACCCTGTCTTCTAATTCTCTGATCCAGTCCTCAGCTTCCTCTACTCTACTGTTTAGTCCTTCCAATGTGTTCTTCACTTCTGCTATGTTATTCTTTATTTCTTCTGGTGCTTCTTCATTTCCAATTGGTTGATTTTCAATGTTTCTATGTCTTTACTCATGGTGTTGATGTCCTTACTAATGCTGTTGAGCTTCCTCAAGATCATGGCTCTGAATTCTAGCTCTGTTAACTTGCTTAACTGTATTTCATTTATCTCATCTTCAGTAGAGGTCTCTTGTTCTTTCATTTGGGATCTGTTTCTTTGTTTCACCATTTTGGCTGTCTCAGTGGGTTTTAGAGCCTGCCCATTTTCCCTGTGGATATTGGTGTTCTGCTGTTTGTGGCTCCGTCTGCTGGGTTTGTTTGAGCATGGGAGAACCTATGTGAAACACTACTGTCAAGTCTTACTTTCCTAGGTAAATTTGCAAGCCCAGCAAAGGTTCAGTTATCCTCTAGTTTTTTGCCTAGAGGCTATTAGTCATGGTTACTTGTAGAGCCTTGGGTTCTCAGTTGAATGAAAATCTCTGTCAGGTGTTCAGCATAAGAGGATTTCCCAAGGGTAAGGCAGATGCTGGTAGTTAATGAGTCTCAATTTGCATTTCAATGGCCCACCTGGGTGGGGCTGAATCTCTGAGGGAGGGGCTTGCGCCTCTCCCCAGAGCCCTGGGAAGGAGTAAGATGGCCACCGTCCTGTGTGGCTGCAACTCAGCAAAAGCTCTGTGCACCCTCCAAATTCCGAGTGTCCCCACACAGTTCCAGGTCAGTCCGCCCTCCCTCTGCCAGAGCCCAAGGTGAGTGGCTGTGGCTATTTTAGCACTCTGTCCAGGCCCTCTGAGCTGTGGAGCGGGCTTGGGCTTTAATACCGAGGGCACGCTGCTCACAGCTAAGGCTGCTGCTGTCCGTGGGCTCCCAGCCCCCCTCTCACGCCTCCGCAATCCTACCAGGATCGATTCAGTGTCCCTGGTTGTATGGTCCTCTCAAGCTGCTTTTCTGTTGCTTTTTCCCAACGATTTGTCTTTATTTTATTTGTAATTCCAGTTTGGTCCTGGGAGATGGTCTGTGTAGCTTCCATTCACTCCACCGCCATTTTGGAATCCCTTGGTTCCCTGATATTTCTAATACCCACGTGGCACTATACATAATTGTTACCCATACTATTGACTATATTCGGTATGCTATACTTAACATCCCTATGACTATTTTATAACTATCAATGTGTACTTCTTAATCCCTTCACCTTTTTCACCCAGCTCCCCAACCCCCTCCCTTCTGGCAACAGTCAGTATGTTCTCTGTATCTGTTTTTTTTTTTTGTTTTTGTTTATTTTCTTATTTAGTTTCCACATATAAGTGAAATCATATGGTATTTGTCTTTGTCTGACTAATTTCACTTAGTCTTGCTTTACTCTTATAAAGATTCTGCAATTTGAAAAGAAATGACACATTTTTGCTCTTGGAAACATTTGCTGTTTTTGTGTTTGCTTGTTTATTTATTTATTTATTTATTTATTTATTTATTTATTTATTTATTTATTTTGAAACACTGCTAGTGTAAGAAACAACCAAGGAGTGTGGCAGTGGACAACATGTGTGACCTTCACAAATATTGGTCCTGCCAAAAAACTTAGAGCCCAATCTTTTGATGTTAGGTGAATTATTATTATTTTTTTAGAAAACAAATGATTATTGTAGAAAATTTAGAAAGCACAGAGCAGTACATTTCAGAAATACAGAAAATTATAAAATGCAAGGGAGGAGACTGTTTATTCTCAGACAATCTACAAGGAACAATTGTCAAAATTTTGGCTTATTTTTTCAGTTTTTCATCTTTTTATTTAATGTAGATCTTATTATGTATGTAATATTATAGCTTGCCTAGTCTTGTACAAGTTATAATACCAGTAAACACCTTTTTGGATATTATTTTAATGGCTCTATGATTTTCCATAGTTTACTTAAATATTCTCCTGATATTGGATATTTAGGTTGCCTTCAATTATTTAATATTTTAAATAATTCTACATTGCCTACTTTTTTGCATGAATCTTCACCTACATTTCAGATTATCTCCCTAGGAGGGTTTCCAGGAATAACATAATAGATCAAACAGAATGAACATATTTAAGATTTCTGTTATTATGGTTTAGAATTAATTTACAGAAAAATTGAACTAATTTTTTTGTAATCAGTGATGTATGAGAGCACTCACCTTATTTCTTTCTTTCCCTAGCACTGAGTTTTTATATTTTTAATCTTTATTAATTTTGTTGGTAAAGTGTAGTTTTGTGTTTTAATTACCATTTCTGCCTTTGATTAATTTTCAAAGTAATGCAAACTTGATGACAGACTTGAAGGCCAGATCCTGCACCACAAGCTCTTCCACAGGGGAGGAAAAGCTTTACTGACAGTAAGAATTGTGTTTATTGATGCATATTTGAAATTATATAAAAAATATATCATGCACACATATTTTATATTAATTAAATGCAATGAATGGTTAATTGGGGGATTAGAAAGTCTCAAAAGGAAAAACACTTATGTAATTAATGCTTGATTCTTTTATTTTTAATCATGGACATTACAAACCATTGATTTAAAAATTAAAATGTATAAAAATAGTGACCTTGAATTGATTGTTTTTTTTTTTATATATATTTTCCACCTAAAAAGGGATAAAGATAGTTGACTCATGTATGAGAGATGAACTTGTCATTTTCCACTATCAATCTATAGTATAATATTTTCCAAATCTTCCATTATCACCTTTTTGGGAAGAGCTTGAAGGGAAGAAAAAAAAATGTTGAGCATAGTCTTTTGGTTTTGGTTTGGTGTGATTTTTGTGGTCAAGCCTGGATATACGATAAATGTTTTCATTCAGCCCAGACCTGGAAGCATGAATAGGGTGTTAAGACACTAACTGCATATGGTAAAAAAAAAAATAGCAATAATATGGTAAAATAACTCTAATAATATTTTCCTTACTTTCCTGCATCTCATTACCTTCCCACTTCAGCATTTTTACTTCAGTTGAAGTAATCTGTGTCATGAAAAAGGAATCGCTGTCCTTTTTTAAATTTTATTTTTGGTAAGGCAAAGATTAGATATGAAGTTAGTTTATTTCTAGAAATCTTTTAGTTAGGAATATTTCTGTCCTTAAGAAGAGAATTACTCTGATCTTAAAGTATAAAAGATAAAAAGTAATATTGCACATTAGTAATATTACACATTAAATGGATTGTGTTTCTAATTTTCCTGCTATATTGTTTTATGTGGACAGAGTAAGAACAATCTAGCAGTAGTTAAATCATGGACTTACTCAAAGTTTCAAATTTGGTGCTGCCCACTACCAGCTGTGTGATCTTAGACAGTTTAACTTCTTGGAAACATAGTTTTCTTACCTGTAAAATGGAAATAATAATACCTCTAAGGCTGGGATTGAAAATGATATAATTACTGGGAATTAGTTACACACATTTTCATTGTAGGCTGCCTATGTGGACATATATGTGGTGCTTCATCTCATAGTTACCTGTTTGATTCTTGCTTCCATCATGTATGGCTACTAACCACACTTAATGCTGTGTTTCTTTTGTGGCCCTCAGTGAAGTACATGAAAACATGTCTAATGTAGATGTAGCAGCTAAGAAAAGATGCTGACAGGTACAGAGAACTATACATGCAAGACATTTTTCTAATTTACCTTGAATCAACTGCGCTAAAGAGCAGTAATATTCTTTTTAAATAAATTTTAAAAATTTTGACAAGACAGTCTGGCCTGTATGGCTCAGTGGTTGAGCACTGACCCATGCACCAAGAGGTCGCCGGTTCGATTCCCAGTCAGGGCACATGCCCAGGTTGTGGGCCTGATCCCCAGTGAGGGGCATGCAGGAGGCGGCCAATTGATGTTCTCTCTCATCGATGTTTCTAACTTTCTCTCCCTCTCACTTCTTCTCTCTCTAAAATCAATAAAGAAAAAAATTTTTTTGACAAGACAAATTTCTTATAAAATATAATATTAAATAATTGATAACTATTTTTACCCCTATATTTTGTGCAATTAAGTATACATGAAATACATGTGAAGAAATGGAGAGATACAAAGAGAGGAGAGATAGCCTATAATGGAGGTCTGGTTAAATAAATGAGGATATATCTATACAGTAGAACATTATTCAGCATTAACCATAATGCCATAGAAGACTAATAACATGAAACATTTTTCATGATATGTTAAGTGGAAAAAGCTGATCATAAAATACTCTCTATGTAATTATCACAATTTCTTGGAAGACATAATTATATATGTTTTAAGTCAACCAGAAAAATGTCCACTGAATTGTTTATGATGCTTATATCTGAGTGATGAGTGTATGAATCCTATATTACTTTGTAAATATAAAATATTATTTTTAAGGAATGGAAGAAAAATTAATATATGGATAATATATATATATATATATATATATATATATATATCTTAGTCTTTTGAACTCATCAATAATAAAGTAATTTTTACTGTTTCACACACTTTTGTCTTTTAATTTTATTCTTTGTCTTGCACAAGAAATTAATAAGTATTATTGAATAATGATATTTCAAAGTACAAAGAAGAAAACAAGTTTGTTGGTTTACTTTGCTCAAACCTCCCTGTTTTACACTGTAAAACACTGATTTTAGGAAAAAATAATAAATATCATTGCAAAATCTCATGTGCAAATTGTTAAGCATATTTATTTGTTTGTTTCTAAATAATTTCTTTGAAAATTTCAGCTAAATTTCCATTTTTACCAATGCCTGTTGCTCTTTAGTACCAAATGTAGCCCATAGGTCTCTGCAATATTTAAAAAATGATGGTGAGATTTGAAAATAAGTAAAAGAAAAACAACTTCGTGTAATAAGTGTAGGTTTCAGATTCAAAATGATGCTTGGCTTACTCAGTACTTGACTCTACTAACCCTTTATATGAAGACAAAAGTTGTCACCAAGGATCACTTTCCAAAAATCCAATTAGGACTTGGTCATGAGTATAAACTCTTTAAGGTTAACTACCATTCATTACTTTCCTTTATCTTCTTTGGTGTAATGCTGGAAACAGAAGGCAGCATAAGACATAAGCTAGCAGAGTTATAGGTAAAAGTTGTTTGGGTGCCAACTTGTTATCGATTCTAAGACCTAGATTCTTTTTTTTTTTTTTTTTTTTTTTTTTTGCTTCTGTTGCCCATGACAAATGTGTATTTGCTCCTGGCTCATTCAGCTCCAACAGTAGATTATAGACAAACAGCATGAAGTACAAATGTTTCAGTCCTTCAGTCAGTCAATAAGCACTTCTTGAGAATGGCACAGTACTGGCATTTTAGAGGTTACACAGGAGAATAAGACATGAACTCACTGTCATGAAGTTTGCTCTGGTAGAAGACATAGTCCAGCAGAACTTACTTTATGAGGTTAGAAAATGTGAAGTCCAGTGAGAAAGGAACAAACAAGTTTATGTTCAGCTGGGGGATGCTTGGAGGTAAAATGCAAAAGGATTTGTGGAGAAGTAGCATTTCAGTATGACCTAAAGTATGGGGAGCACTTTGGCACAAGCAGATGGGTGCAATGGACACATGTAATCATAAGCTTTTTAAAGATTTTCTGGTATATAATAAATGTTAGTTACATTTGTAAGGGTAAAAGGTTTAGTCACTGAAACAAAATGACCCAATAAAGAAAATTATTGCACCCTCATGTAACAGCCCAAGGTGGGGGAGCAGACACCTCTGCTGCACATAGTCATACAGGGACCCAAATTCATCTGTTCATGTTATTTCATTATCCATAAGGCCATTGTTATCATCTGGGTGGTTGAAACTGCTCCTTCCACATCCTAATTCCACAGGTAGGAAAGAGAGACAGTAGGGAATATACTTGCGATGTGTTAAGGCTTCCACTGGTGGCCACACAGTCACCTAGCTGAAACAGAGTGGAGAAATGTGGTCTCTGGCTAGGCAGTCCTGTGATTTCTATAACTCATTTACTAAGGAAGACAGGAAGAACAGATTTTGATGGTTAGCTAGTAGTCTCTGCCCCAGCAAAGAGCATTATAATCACTATTTTATAAATGTACCCTAGTAATTTTAGATGGGTAGTCCATCTCCCTTTAGCAGTGAATTGTCTACTATACAAATGGCTTAAGCCCACGATATTGTTTTGTTGTTGTTGTTTTGTTTTTTTAGAGAGGGAGAGAGAGATAGAAACATCAATGAGAGAGAACATCGATTGGCCACATCCCACATGCCCCCCACTGGGGATCAGGCCCATAACCTGGGCATGTGCCCTGACCAGGAATTAAACCTGTAACCTTTCGGTGCATTGGGTGACACCCAAACCAACTGAGCCAGGGCAAGCCCACGATATTCTTGTCACTATTACAATGGAATAGAAGCCAAACCATTCCCAAGGACTAGCTCAAGTTATCACTTATCACTAAGTAAACATTCTTCATTACTTAAAGCTCAGATCTTTGTCCCTAGTGCATCTACAATATCAGTGCATCTACCTGCACTGAATTCCTTGCTCTTCTAGTTAATACATTTCATAATAGAGTGGCGAGGGAAGACTGATTAAAATGTTTTATTCTATACTTTTTTTCTCTTTTGCCCTTTAAAAATCATTTGCTAAAAATATTTTCAGCAGGTTCATTTTGAAATTTTAAATAATGGTTCTCCTTTTGTGAAATATTTTGTAGTAAATTGAATAGTTAATATACAATATTATGGAAAGTTTATAGCTTTCATAACATGTACTTTCCTAATTGTTCTAGTTTTTCATGGTCATCTTAGAGAAGTGGCACAACACCTTATCCAAGCTTGGAAATTATACCCATTGGGGATTTTGAGTGCTATGCAGAAATGTCTGTTTTTAAGCAACTTTTCATTCTGTATCCTGTTGCCATAATGATTTATTTGTGACTCAGAAATGGAAGGACAAGCCTGTCTATAGTTATCACTTGTCTTCTGGAATCTTAATTGCAATACTAATTCAGTCTTGGAGTTAGTGAGACCATCAACTAAATGATAAGTACATGATACTGATAAGTGACAAATAAGGGAAGTATTTAGTAATTCACTGGTAAATCTATTTTATCTTAATGTGTTGAGAAATTTAAAAATTAGGAGACGAAAATAAGAGCATACATATGAAATTTTATAAATTAACTGCTATATCCCAGATATTGTTCTAGACATTGGGGAGGGTAAGATGGAAGAGTGAACTTGTCCTTTGGTTGAACTTTGCTTTTACTGAATGGGAGAAAACGTACTCAAAAGAGGAAGTGATACTGACAAGGCAATATGTTAAGTATAGATTACATCAGAAGACAAGAACTGGGCTATAAAGCAGGGGATGTGGCTTTCAGGATATCCACCACCTTGATATGTGACCCTGAGCAGGTTTTCCCTTCTCTCTTAAGCCTTAGTTTCTCCACCTGCAATATGAGGGGGTTGCATTGCAGGGGTGGGGAACATCCGGCCCACAGGCCTTATAAAGCCCTTGAAATCAGTACCAGCTAACACCACACACCTCACCAAATTAGTCTGACCAAATATAGCAGGCTAATTTTTAAGTTGATAATTTTGTACTGCCCTAGAATGATGTTATAAATATCCAAATGGCCCTTGGCAGAAAAAAGGTTCCCCACCCCTGCAGGGACAATGATCCCAAATGAAATTATGTGATTACTTGAATTATGTAGCCAAATACATAATGTAAACTACCTACTTATATTAAAGGATGCCGAGCACTGAGGGAAAACGTGTGAGAAGTTCACATTCCCGGTATTGGTGAGATTTCATGGGCAAAGACTATCTAAGATTTTCAAGTGATTGCTTTTAGTGACTTTCAAGGACGCTTCTAACTCTAGAACCTTATGATTATTGGTGGGGAAAAGTGAGATCTCTCTTGTTCCCTCTAAATCCTTTAGGAGATCTAAATTGGATGCTATTTTCACATATGTATCTGTACTCATCAGATGAATTGGAAAGAACCCAAATGGTACCGATAAAAATCTGAAGGTCTGTGTGTGTTTGAGGTTTATGTGTGTGTGTGTGTGGGGGGGTGTCTTTGACTTTGGTTAGTTAGAAAACAACTTTAATTTACACAGTCAATATAAGGGAAGACATGGAAATAATGTATGACTTACTGAAAAGTATAAGTAAAAGGCAAGCAGAAAGAGAAAAGAGTAGTCTGATATAGTGAGGAATTGGAATAAAAATGATGGACTGCATGTCAGAAAAGTGAATCAGGAAAGAGCACTAGGAGAAAAATACATTGATTGATATATGAGAAAGGAATGGGGCTAGAATATTTTAAATTCATATGGCCCGATATCATTCAGATTTATTTAAAAACTTGGAGCTTGAGAGTTTCATGGTGCTTGTACATGAGAGAGGGCTAAGGTTAGCAGTAATTAAAGAACGGTAAGAAATTTCTTAAAATTTTGTAGGTCAGAAATATTTTCCCCTACTCTCTGAGGCATTATGTTCTCTTGCCTGCTACCTGAAGAAGAGTCTATATTGGTAAAATTTCAGTTATACCATTCTGTAATAAAGAAAGAATTAGAGCTTAAGATTCTAGGTGTCAAACCATTGAGACTGCATGATCTAGTGTCAATTCCAGATTCTGGTCTATAACTCTGCCAATGACATGTCAATAACTTTAGCCAAGTCACTAAGCCTAGCTATCTGTTTTCTCATATAACCAGTGGGGACTACCACCTCATGGATGTGAATATCATAAGAATTAAATAGGGGATAAATCACTTTGAGATTTTTAAGATGCTATAAAAACTCACTGATTTCCTGTACCTTTTCTTTGCTATCCTATTTTTTAAGTGACTTGGTTCATAAGACTGCAATAAAATATTTTAAAATTTGGAATTGTTTGAAGCACCTGTAAGTTTTGAAGTTCAGGTGAATTTCTCAAATTATTCTCATGCAAACCCTTCTTGCTTTTGCTATTAATAATAAGAATAATTCATAGTCTGATTAATCTAAGAGCAGGCACTTATATTTGTTGTTGGATTGCTTAAAATTTGTTGGATTACATTAAATATATAATCTCCCCAGAACTGTGTCATCATTATCTTATTTTGTCCAAAACTGTCTTGGGATTTATATACCTTGCAATAACCTTACTCTGGGGTTACTATATTTGCTCTTGGGCAAATTGTCTAATGCTTCTTTAATGTTTCAAGTATTTTTACACAACCTGACAGCTTTTTGCTGTGTACTGACCTGAGTCAATTTGATCATACAGAACTCCTAAGTTATGTTTATAATTTTTTTTTGCATTCATCTTCAGATAGAGCAAGAGGGAGAGAGGGAGGAAGAGAGAGAGAGAGAAAAAAACATCGATGTGAGAGAGACACATTGACTGGCTGCCACCCACATGACCCCAACCGGGGCTGGGGACAAACTGTAACCGAGGTACGTGCCCTTAGCGGGAAGCGAACCCAGGTCTCTCTGAACTGCAAGCGAAGCTCCAACTGCTGAGCCAGACTGGCCAGGGCTATAAGTAAGAGTAGCCTCTGAAGAAGTCTTGAGATGATTGAGGGTTAATCTCTCAAAAACCTCACTATCAAGTTATAATAAAAGCAAATATCAAACAAAATCCTGCTGTACACACATTTGTTATTTAAACATTTGATAGCAATTCAACATATAAAAGAGTTCATTTAACCTGTTCTTTAAGCTCAAGGAGATCCCAGTTCACTATCCTTTCAGGTGTTCTAGAGATTCAGAGAGACATCTTCCCTAAAAAAGATCTAAAAGAGTTTATATTTTATAATAGGTGCCTTTAACAGTGAGAGGACTTATGTAACCATGGTATTAAGTTCAGAGATGGTGTATTCTTGGTTGTTGGTTAGTTGGTTGAGAGATGATGATAATGATAAAAAAAAAACTATAAAAGTAGCAATCACATAATCCCATCACATTTACATCTCCAACAGATAAATGTTAATAGTGCTGGAACTTTGATTTATTTACCACTCTGTCTCTAGCACCTATAATTGTGTAGGCATTTAGTAACCTTTAGTTGCATGAACCAATGAACAACAGTTACAACAAACAATTTGAGTAACTGATTGGTCAGGCACTGTTCTAAACTCTTTACATTCATTATCACATGTGTTTACCTTATAAACCTATGAGAAAGGCAAGCTAAATAGAGTAAAACTTTTACTAATACAAATGTTCAGGGAATGAAGTATATTAAATAATTGAATTTTCTAGTTAGCAAAGCATTACACTTCATTTTTTTTTTATTTTTATCATTTTATTTGCAAATTTAAAAACCAGTGACTTTCCTGACTCAGTAAATAAAATCTAGTGATATTCTTGAATTTTTGGTTAGGTGATTAAAGATTTTCTCAGGGCCCCAGGAAAAACTAAGCATCAGTTGTTTTGTACAGAATCATAAATGGAGAAGGTATAATACATTAGATTAAATATATAATAACCTCATAACATCCTCTAATTGTTTTTCTTTCTTTTTTAAATTTATTTTATTGTTGAGAGTATTACAGATGTCCCCCATTTTTCTCCCTTTGCCTCCCTCCACCCAGCTCCCACCCCACCCCAGGCCTTCAGCTGTCTATTGTTTTTACTTTCTTGAGGATATAGGTAGGGTTATGGTGTTAAAATCTTAATATACAGTTGAACCTTGAATAACTCAAGGTTTGGGGGCACCTCCCCCCATCAGCAGTGGAAAATCTGCTTATAACTTTGACTCCCTAAACACTTAAGTTGTTTCTTGGTATCCAAGTGGAATTGGTTCCAGGATTCACCATGGATATAAAAATTCGAGGATGCTCAATTCTCCTATATAGTGACATAAATCAATGCATACAGTGAGCCCTCCACAGTTGGGTACTCCCAACTGCTAATCGAAAACAGTAGAGATATTTATTGAAAAAAATCTGTGTATAGGTGGACCTGCATAGTACAAACCCATGCTATTCAAGGGTCAACTGTAATCTGTTTTCCTCTGCCAATTCTCTCATTCATTTTTCATATTTCTTGGAGAGACAATACAGCACAGTAGGGAAAGCACAGGTTTTGGAATGTGAAAAGACTACATCAGAATCCTAGTTCTGTCATTTTAACAGCTGTTAAGCAAATTTCTTAACATCTTGGAGCCTCTTCTGTGAACTGGAGAGAATCTCAGTTAGCATGAGGTTTGAGGTTTGTTGTTAAGATTGCATGAGGTAGTATATGTAAAGGTCCTCTCATAGTTGCTGCTGCTGCTGTGAGAATCTCATGAGATCTGAAGGTAACTTAAAAATATATCTAACTTGCCCTGGCCAGTTTGGTTCAGCAATTAGAGCGTCGGCCCGCGGACCAAAGTGTCATGGGTTCGATTCCGGTCAAGGGCAAGTACCTCAGTTGTGGTTCAGTCCGGCCCTGGTCTGCGTCGTGCAGGAGGCAACCAATTGATGTGTCTCTCTCACATCGATGTTTCTCTCTCTCTCTCTCTCTCTCTCTCTCTCTCTCTCTCTCTCTCGCACTCTATCTGAAGATAAATGAAAGAAAAAAGAAAATTGATACCATTTAAAAATGTAGATAAATATATATATAACTTGCTTTAGAAACACAGGAAGTATGATGCATTATTTGAAAATTGGCGAATATTGTATGGAATGTATACAAATGTATAATTAGAAAATTACTTTGTTCTATTAATAACAAATGACAATGATAAAATACTAATCCAAAATAAGTAATTTAAAAAGTTTTACACCAAATGGTCCATTTTATAAATTCTGTATAGTAATTCTGAAACTCTTCATCATTTAGGATTCTGAGTACAGTGGCAGGGCACATCACATTGCTCTGTTTAAGTTGTGGATTTGTTAAGCAAATTCTGACTTGAAGTAGGGTTGCAAAGGGCATATGGTACTTGAGAGAAACCAAAGTATTTTTCAAACACTTTATAAGCACTCATTTACATATAAATAACCGACGTGCAAATTGTGAGTCATTCTTCTATATTTCCAAAAGCAAGTGTTTAGGGATATTTCCTTAGTCTATGTTGAATTATTGTACATACATTAAATATAGTATGTGTACATTAAATATGATTATACAAATACAAAAATGCATGTATGCATACACACATATATACATACATGCATATATTAAGCATAATTCTTATGTGTTTTTTTGCAAATTATTCTGAAAGAAAGGTAATTTTTGTATTTTATTTTATCAATACCTACTTTATCATCTCCTTTCTAGTGATGCAGACATAATTATCATTTTATGCCCAATGACTGATTTTGTATTTATGACAGCTGTATGATTTTAATCTTTGTAGTCATCTCTTGATATATTCACACAGAATAATTTCAAAAATAGTCAAAAACAAATACATGTTCTGTTTATTTTCAGATATCAGATCCAGTTCTTTTTCATTCACACATTTTTATATTTTAAAATACTTTTACTTAATTTCAAATCTATTTAACCCTTAAGTAAACTAATTGATTTTAGAATTGCTTAAAATTTTAAACAAATACCATTTTTGATACAGAAGAATCATCTATTTTACATTGTAGGGCTAAAATAATAGTTTTCCTCCCACCTTCTCAGTTGTTCTAGCTGGGCTAATAATAAAATTAACAGAGACAGATTAACAGGAGAAAATTAAATTTTAATAGGTACACATGGAACATTTACATAAGCATGAATGTTCCAAAAACAGTGAGGCAAAACTGGATATTTATGACATTTTGGGCAAAGGAGAAAAGAAGGGAACAGGGTCTTAAATTGTAAAAAAAATTGTCAACTTGTAGGTAACTGAGGATGAGCAGAATACATATCCCAGGTAAATTCTTGCTTGGCAACCAAAAAACAATGAGAACCAGGGTCAGGGGAGTGTCTAGTAAACATGCCCCTACTAGATACCTTCCCATTCACCATACTGAATTCAAATTAGGCTGCTAAGGCAAACATCCTAAAATTTCCTTCCTGGAGTAGGCAAGAAATGGGGGAGGGTCAAATGTTCTTTTCTGAGTCTTGTTTCTTAGTAACCAGCTTAAAATTAATACCCCAAAGGCAGCTTCAGAGTGGCAAAACTTTGTTTCCTTTCAATTTCCCTTTTGTTTCATACAAGTGTTTCTATTCCACCTAGTATCCAAATAACTATTTGCCAAGGCTCTTCAGATTGTTTCACTGAAGGATTGTTTCTTTGAACAATTCACTATATCTTAAATCAGTTTTATTTCCCCAAGTACAGTGTTTAGATAAAAAATGTCTTTATTCACCTAAACTACTTCTTTTTTAATTAACAGAGAATCTTTTTTATTATTGAGAATTATCTCTAAACTATAAAGTGCTATGTACATACTGATGATACTGTAAAGAAAAAATAGAATCTATTTAGCTTCTGCCGATATTTTGCTGGCAACTATTTCAAAGAAAATAGTCATTTAAAATTTAATATTGTCTGGTGTTTTGCAAATTCTCAATTAGAACATTATAATTTACCATATAATGAAATCAGTGTTGGAATAAAAATCCCTGGCTTTAACAAAACAACTCAGTTGTGTCTTGATTTTAGGAAAGTTTCTTTAATGCATTGTTTCATGCCACCTAATTGAAAATTGTCTTTACGAATGTTGAAGAGCACTATAAGTTACATTTGTTTTATTTACTTATCTACAACTGGTCTACAGCATATGATTTGATGGAGAATAATTAGAGAGCAGACCTTCTATTTTATGCAAGTGTGCTCCTTGGAGTATATAAATAAGCATTTCTTAAACCCTTGTCTGACTCTGAAAGACCAAATGTATTGCTGTAGTATCCTGCCAGCCATCTACAGTCATGCATAGCCTCATGATCTCCTCATTAGAAAATAACAAAACAATCATAAATATATTCAATTGATTATATATCACTACTGATGCATGTATTCCCTTTCAGTACTACTCTAGTAGTTTTAATTAATAGTTAACATGCTCGCTGATGGAAACATTAGATGTATGCCATCAAGTCAGAAATAAGATCTTTGCTTGATTTAGAGAAAATGTTAAGTCCTGTTAAGACTTGGTTTCTACAGTACTAGCATTGGAGGTTACTTTCAGTGTGAACTCATACCCATAGGATTCAGTTAAATATGACTGGTGAGTAACTAGAATAATTCCTGGCCACCAGTACCAAACACATCCTGCCTATCCTCCATCCTTTGTCACACACACTTCTTTGCATTGGCCCCACTGTATCAGTCAAGATCTAACCAGGGAAAGAGAAATAGAAATTAAAATAGAGAAATTTAATGTTAGAACTTGGTTACACAGGTCATGAAGGAAGTGAAAAACTGAATGTGGGACATTAAGGCCACCCAACTATAAGTAACAGTAGGGAGCCACTGCTGCCTCTAGGGTGAAGTGACAAGGAAAGAGTCAGCTGACAAGAAGATCTAAGAATGGGGAGTAGGGATATGGAGCAAAGGAGGAGAAACTTGAATAATCTGAGGGTGAACAGACCAAAAATAAGCACAGTTGATATGGGGTTTTGGAAGGAAAATGAGAGAACAAAAAGATGAAAATGAGTTTGAAACTGCAAAAGTGACTTAGTCATGTTAATAATAACAATAACAATAATAATGGTGTGTTGCTGTTGGTGGTGATGCATTGTTCCAAACACATTAGATATTTTGTTCATTTTATCTAACCATAGCCTGATGAGTTAGGCACTATTATTATCTCTATTGTATAGATAAAACTAAGGCACATAAAGATTATTTAGATTGTCCAAGGTCACACAGGCAAGATTCAAACCTATGCAATCTGACTCCAGCAATTGGGGCTCTTAACCTCTAACCTACAACTACCTCCCAAAGAAAAGCTGTGCTGTATCCTTTGTGGCCATTCCATTTTCTGGCCATCTATCTACACAATTGAGCAGGTCCTAAGTTCATTTGATGGCACTATATTAATTCTGATAACAAATAACAAAACCTTTTGCATGCAATGTGGCTTTTTAAAAAACACTTCCTTTAAAAAAAAATGTATTGGAGAAAATGGCAGTGGAGTGAATGGAAGCTACACAAACGATCTCCCAGGACCAAATGGGAATTACAAATAAAGACAAATCATCGGGAAAAAGCAACAGAAAAGCAGCGAGAGAGGATCATACAACCAGGGACACTGAATGAGCCTGGTAGGATTTGCGGAGGCACGTGAGGGTGGCGGGCTGGGAGCCCACGGAGAGCAGCAGCCTGAGCTGTGAGCAGCAGAGGCACCCGCCCTCGGGGTTGAGAGCCCAAGCTGCTCCACAGCGCAGAGGACGGGACACAGCGCTACATATCTACAGCCACTCACCTGGGGCTCCGGAAGAGGGAGGGTGGACTGGACTGGAACTCTGTGGGGACACCTGGGATTTGGAGGGCGCTCAGAGTTTGCGCTGAGCCACGGCTACAAAGGACGGTGGTGGCCAGCTAGCTCCTTCCTGGTTACACAGAGTGGCAGCCAAGTTTGCTCCTTCCCGGAGCTGTGGCAGCCCCTCCCTCGGAGATGCCCAGGTGAGGTAAAGAGCCAAAGAAATGCAAATTGAGGCTCATTAACAACCAGCATCAGCCCCACTCTCGGGAAATCCTCTTACACTATAAACACCTGAGGGAGTTTCTCATTCAACTGAGATCCTAAGGCTTTTCAAGTAACTGAGGCTAATAGCCTCCAGGCAAAAAGCTAGAGCATAACTGAACCTTTCCTGAGCTTGCAAATCTACCCAAAAAAGTGACACTTGACAGTGGTGTTTAAGGAGGGCACTCCATGCTCATCAAAACCCAGTAGAGGGAACCACAAATAGCAGAACACCAACACCCACAGGGAAAATTTGGCAGCCTCCAAAACCCACTGAGATAGCAAAAATGGTGAAACAAAGAAACAGATCCCCCCAAAAAGAACAAGAGAACTCTACTGAACATGAGATAAATGAAATGCAGTTAAGTAAATTATCAGAGGTAGAGTTCACAGCCATGAACTTGAGGAAACTAAACAGCATGAGTAAGGACATCGACACCATGAAAATCAACCAAGTGGAAATAAAGAATGACATAGCAGAAATAAAGAACACATTGGATGGACTGACCAGCAGAGTAGAGGAAGCGGAGGACCGGATCAGTGAATTAGAAGACAGAGTAGAAAAAATCAATCAATCAAAAACCAAAAGGAAAAAACAATAAAAAAACAGGAAGATAGCTTAAGAGAACTGTGGGACAACTGGAAACGTAATAACATTCACATCATAGGAGTCCCCGAAGAAGAAGAAAATGAGCATGGGTTAGAGAATATATTTGAAGAAATAGTGACAGAAAACTTTCCTAACCTGGTGAAGGAAGAAGGCATTCAAGTTCAAGAGGCACAGAGAGCCCCAAGTAAGAAGAACCCAAACAGGCCCACACCAAGACACATAATAATTAAAATGCCAAAAATTAAAGACAAAGAGAGAATCTTAAAGGCAGCAAGAGATAAGCAACAGGTTACCTACAAAGGAACCCCCATAAGGCTATCAGCTGACTTCCCCACAGAAACACTACAGGCCAGAAGGGAATGGCATGAAGTAATCAATGTCATGAAAAACAAGGATCTGAATCCAAGACTACTCTACCCAGCAAGGCTATCATTCAAAATAGAAGGTCAAATAAAGAGCTTCCCAGACAAAAAAAATAGGCTAAGGGAATATATTAACACCAAACCAGCACTGGAAGAAATGTTAAAAGGACTGCTGTAATTAGTAGAAGAAATGGGAAGAAAAATATAACCACACTGAACAAAAATGGCAATATATAAGCACATATCAATAATCACCTTAAATGTAAATGGATTGAATGCTCTGATAAAAAGACACAGAGTAGCTGACTGGATAAGAAAGCATGATTCACATATATGTTGTCTACAAGAGACCCACCTCATAACAAAAGACTCACATAGGTTGAAAGTAAAGGGATGGAAAAAAATCTTCCAAGCAAACAGAAAGGAAAAAAAAAGCTGGGGTAGCAATACTCATATCTGATAAATTAGATTTCAAATTGAAGACCATAACTAGAGACAAAGAAGGCCACTACATAATATTGAAAGGGTCTATCCAACAGGAAGATATAACCTTGGTAAACATATATGCACCCAATATAGGAGCACCAAAATATATTAAAAATCTTCTGGAGGACTTCAAAGGAGAAATCGACTGTAATACAATCATAGCAGGAGACTTCAACACCCCGTTCACATCACTGGGTAGATCATCTAGACAAAAAATTAACAAGGAAACAGAAATTCTAAATGAAGCACTAGATCAAATGGATTTAATAGATATATACAGAGAATTACATCCCAAAACTGCAGAATTCACATTCCTCTCAAGTGCACATGGGACATTCTCAAAGATAGACCATATGTTGGGACACAAACTAAGTCTCTACAAGTTCAAGAAGATTGAAATCAATCAAGCATCTTTTCAGATCACAATGGCATGAAACCAGAAATCAATTGCAACAAGAACATGCAAAGACATTTGAACACATGGAGGCTAAATAGCATGTTACTGAACAATGAATCGGTTACCATGGAGGTGAAGGAAGAAATTAAAAACTTCCTGGAAACCAATGAAAATGAACACACAACAACACAAAATCTATGGGATGCAGCGAAAGAAGTTGTGAGAGGGAAGTTCATAGCACTACAGGCCCACCTCAAGAAAGAAGAAAAATTTCTAATTGACTGCCTAACCTCACAATTTAAAGAACTAGACAGTAAACAAAAAGGAAACCCTAGAGCAAGTAGAAGAAAGGAAATAGTAAAGATCAGAGCAGAAATAAACAACATGGAAACCAAAAAACAATTCAAAGAGAAACAAAGACCTGGTTTTTTGAAAAGATAAACAAGATTAATGGACCCTTAGCTAGACTCACCAAGAAACAGAGAGAACCCAAATACACAAAATCAGAAATGAAAGGGAGAAGTAACAACTGACATCACAGAAATACAAAGGATCGTTAACAAATACTATGAACATTTATATGGCAACAAATTCGACAATCTAAGCGAAATGGACACATTTCTAGAAACACATAGTCTCCCAAAACTGAACCGGGAAGAGATAGAAAACTTGAACAGGCCAATAACAACGAAGGAAATTGAAGATGTAATCAAGACCCTCCCAGCAAACAAAAGACCAGGCCCTGACGGCTTCACGGGGGAGTTTTACCGAACATTCAAAGAAGAACTAACACCCATTCCCCTCAAACTATTCCAAAAAATTCAAGAAGAAGGAAGACTTCCAAACTCCTTTTATGAAGCCAGCATAATTCTAATTCCAAAACCACAAAAAGACACTGCAAAGAAAGAAAACTACAGGCCAATATCTCTGATGAACATAGATGCCAAAATCCTAAACAAAATACTAGCAAATCTGATCCAGCAATACATCAAAAAAATTATTCACCATGACCAAGTGGGATTCATCCCAGGGATGCAAGGTTGGTACAATATTTGGAAATCAATAAATGTGATACATCACATAAACAAAATGAAAGATAAAAACCATATGATCATATCAATAGATGCTGAAAAAGCATTTGACAAAATCCAGCACCCATTTCTGATAAAAACGCTCAGAAATTTGGGATTAGAGTGATCATATCTCAACATACTAAAGGCCATATATGAAAGACCTACAGCCAACATCATACTCAATGGACAAAAACTAAAAGCATTCCCCTTAAGAACAGGAACAAGACAAGGATGCCCACTTTCACCACTCTTATTTAACGTAGTACTGGAAGTCTTAGCCACAGCAATCAGACATGAAGAAAAAATGAAAGGGATCCAAATTGGAAAGGAGGAAGTGAAACTGTCATTATTCTCAGATGACATGATATTATACATAGAAAACCCTAAAGACTCCATCAAAAATCTACTAGACTTAATAAATGAATTTGGCAAAGTAGCAGGATACAAAATTAACGTCAAGAAATAGATGGCATTCTTATACACCAATGATGAACTCACAGAAAGAGAAACTAAAAAAACAATCCCATTTACCATTGCAGCAAAAAAATTAAGGTACCTAGGAATAAACTTAACCAAAGAAGTAAAGGACCTATTTGCAGAAAACTACAGGACATTGAAAAAAGAAATAGAGGAAGATATAAAAAAGTGGAAGCACATACCTTGTTCATGGATTGGAAGAATTAACATCATTAACATGTCCATTAACATGTCCATTAACATGTCCAAAGCAATCTACAGATTTAATGCAATCCCCATCAAAATACCAATGACATATTTCACATAATTGGAACAAATACTGCAGAAGTTCATATGGAACCAAAAAAGACCCTGAATAGCTACAGCAATATTGAAAAAGAAGGACAAGGTAGGCGGGATCACATTACCGGACATCAGGTTATACTACAAAGCTACTGTAATCAAAACAGCCTGGTACTGGCACAAGAACAGGCACATAGATCAATGGAATAGAACAGAGAACCCAGAAATTGCCCCAAAACATTATGCTCAATTAATATTCAACAAAGGTGGCAAGAGCATACAATGGAGTAAAGACAGCCTCTTTAATAAATGGAGTTGGGAAAACTGGACAGCTACATGCAAAAAAATGAAACTAGACCATCAGCTTACACCATACACAAGAATAAACTCAAAATGGATAAAAGACTTAAATGTGACTCATGAATCCATAAAAATCCTAGAAGAAAATGTAGGCAACAAAATTTCAGACATCATACACAGCAGAATTTTCACTGATACATCACCTAAGGCAACAGAAACAAAGGGAAAAATGGACACATGGGACTACATCAAACTCAAAAGCTTCTGAACAGCAAAAGAAACAACCATCAAAGTGCAAAGGCCACCCACTGTATGGAAAAGCATAATTGCCCATGATATATCAGATAAGGGATTAATTCCAAGATATATAGAGTGCTCATACATCTCAACAAAAGGAAGACAAAGAACCCAATTAAAAAATGGGTAGAGGAACTAAATAGACACCTCTCCAAACAGGACATACAAATGGCCAAGAGACATATGAAGAAATGCTCAACATCACTAATCATC
The DNA here is from genome assembly GCA_030848825.1 of Tadarida brasiliensis. NCBI lineage: Eukaryota > Metazoa > Chordata > Mammalia > Chiroptera > Molossidae > Tadarida > Tadarida brasiliensis. The sequence continues at coordinate 51,429,696 of CM061280.1, read as the reverse complement.
AGAGAGATGCAAATTAAAACAACAATGAGGTATCACCTCACACCTGTCAGAATAGCCGCCATCAACATAGCATCTAACAACAAGTGTTGGTGAGGCTGTGGAGAAAAGGGGACTCTAGTACACTGCTGGTGGGAATGCAGACTGGTGCAGCCACTATGGAAAACACTATGGTGTTACCTCAGAAAATTAAAAATTGAATTACCACTTGATCCAGTGATCCCACTCCTAGGAATATACCCTAAGAAGCCTGAAACACCAATCAGAAAGAATATATGTACCCCCATGTTCATAGCAGCGCTATTTACAATAGCTACGATCTGGAAACAGCCCAAGTGTCCATCAGTAGACGAATGGATAAAAAATCTGTGGTACATATACACAATAGAGTACTATGTAGCTGTAAGAAAGAAAGATCTCTTATCCTTTGAGACGACATGGGAGGACCTGGAAACTATTATCCTAAGCGAAACAAGCCAAGCAGAGAAAGACAAATATCATATGATCTCACTTATTTCTGGAATATAATGAACATAACAATCTGAGGAACAGGGTAGTCCCAGAGACGTGGAAGTAGGTACAGACTGCCAATTGCCAGAAGAGGGGGTGGGGGAGGGGAGCGATGAACCACAGAACTTGTACGCATGTACTCATAACCAATGGACATGGGCAACAAAACTGGGGACGGGGCGGGGAGGGAGTGGGAGGAGGGTGTCTATGGGGGAAAAAGTAGAAACATCTGTAACAAAAGTAAATTAATAAAATAAAAAAATGTATTTATTGGGGTAAAATTGATTAATAACATTATTAAAGTTTCAGGTGTACAATTCTATAATACATAATCTTTATATTGCATTGTGTTCTTACCACCCAAAGTCTAGGCTCCTTCCTTCACCATGTATTTGACCTCCTTTACCCTCTTCTTACACATGCATATACTAGAAATTGTAATGGTATTTTAAAAATTAATTATTGATTGATTCATTGAGATTTTAGAGAGAGAGAGAAACATGAGTCTGTTGTTCCACCTATCCATGTATTAATTGGCTGACTCATGTGTCCTGACCTGGGATCGAACCTACAACCCTGCTTTATGCGGACAATGCTCCAACTGAGCTACCCCGCCATGTTTTTTTTCAACTTTTTAAAAAATTATTTTTATTTATTGATTGGTTGATTTTGGAGAGAAAGGAAAGAGGAGAATGTGTGTGCATATGGTATTTTTAAAACTATATGAAATTGCTGTTTTTTTAATATCAAAAAAGTTCAATGTTTTTAAAAATGTACTTAGATCCCTTAAAATAATTAATAGAAAAAAACTCTGTTTAAGAAATTTAAAAACAAATTACAATTTATACTCAAATTTTCAAAGTAGATATTGAAATGAGTTACCTCAGTAATAAATTGATACGTTCAAGCCTAAAAACAAAACAGAGCAAAAAAAAAAAAAAAAAGTTTGTGTTAAAATAATTCTGAAACATTTCTCCACCAAAAGCTGTGAAACTTTTAAAATAAAATGAAAATAAAAAATATCTGTGCATTTTCAACAAATATTATTAGTGTTTGCTAAATATTGTCAAATTGCCATCAATAGACGTTGGGCCCATTTGAATTCCTATCAGCAGTGTATGAAAGTGTCTGTTTCTGTGCTGGCAGAGGCTGATATTCTTTTGGTCAGCCCTTTCCTGGGGCTTCAGAAGGCCACCATATCTGAGACTCCAGCAACCTGGCTCACACTGTTTGCCCCACCCTGGTGATTCCCTGAAGCCCTACCCCACCCAACTTTCAGGCCCACCCAAGCTGTTTCCAAAGCCTTTACCATAGGATTGGCCTGTCTTGGATCTTGATTCAGAATTTCCTAAAATCTCTCAAACAAGCAGCATCTGGTCTCAGCGAGCCCCATACCTCTTGTTAAGTGGCCCCAGGCCTGCCACTAGAAGCAACCAGCCTTGGTTCACAACTTGGCTTTTCCTGGGCACCTCCAAGCCCAGAACAAGAAGCAGCCATCTTCAGATCACTTTGTAGTTTATGCTGGGTGGCCCCAGATAGAACACAGGCAGTAGCTGACCTTGCCCCAGAGCCAGCACACCCAGTGGACATCTTCAGACCACATCTAAACGCCACCCCCCAACCACCTCCACAAGTGACACACTCAATGAGTGGATTCAGTGGCTACCAGAGGCCTGATGAAGTAAGTCTTGCTCTGTGTGGTTGGCCCCTACACAGCTGATCCTCCAAGGTAGTCAGAGGTCAGTGGTCAGTGGACACAGCCAGTCCTTGCCGCTTATCAGACTCAGTAAATCCCTCCCATTGATGTGCCAACAGCAAGCAAGACTCAATTACAACAGAAAGGTGTACAGTCCACACTAGGAGTACACCTTGAGGGCCCAGCTGGGGTGATCAGGGAGACTGTGCCACTGGATCCTACAGGACACCTACAACAATAGGCCAGCCTGTGAAGCCTTGGAGACATAGCAACTCTACCTAATACATAGAAACAATCACAGTGAAGCAGCCAAAATGAGGAGACAAAGAAACATGTCCCAAATGAAAGAACAGAACAAAATTCCAGGAAAAGAACTAAACAAAATGGAGATAATCAATCAGATGCACAGTTCAAAACACTGGTTATAAGGTTGCTCAGGGAACTTAGTGAGACAGTCAAGAGACTTAGTGAGACCTTCAAGGAACTTAAGGAGACCTCCAAGGAACTTAGTGAGAACATCAACAACATAAAAAAGGACCAGTCAGAAATGAAGAATGCACTAACTGAAATAAAGAATAATTTACAGGGAATCAATACTAGAGTAGGTAATGCCAATAAGCAAACCATCGATTTGGAATATAAGGAAGCAAAAAAAAAACACCCAATCCGAGCAGCAAAAAGAAAAAAGAATCCCAAAAAAATGAGGGTAGTGTAAGGAGCCTCTGGGACAACTTCAACCATGCCAACATTTGCATCATAGGGGTGCCAGAAGGGGAAGAGAGAGAGCAAGAAATGAAAAACCTATTTGAAAAAAATAATGACAGAAAACTTCCCTAACTTGGTGAAGAAAACAGATATACAAGTCCAGGAAGCACAGAGTCCCAAACAAGATGAACCCAAAGAAGTCCACACCAAGACACATCATCATCAAAATGCCAAAGGTTAAATACAAAGAGAGAATCTTAAAAGCAGCAAGAGAAAAGCAGTTTGTAACCTATAAAAGAGCTCCCATAAGACTGTCAGCTGATTTCTCAAAAGTGACTTTGCAGGCCAGAAAGGAGTGGCAAGAGATATTCAAGGTTATGAAAAGCAACGACCTACAGCCAAGATTACTCTATCCTGCAAAGCTATCATTTAGAATCGATGGACATATCAAGAGTTTCCCAGACAAGAAAAAGCTAAAGGAGTTCATCACCACCAAACCAGTATTATATGAACTGTTGAAGGGTCTTCTTGAAGGAGAAGAAGAACAAAAATATGAACAATAAAATGGCAATTAATACATATCTATCAACAATTGAATCTACAAACAAAATGAGCTAGCAGAACAGAAACAGACTCATAGATACAGAGAACTTTTTGTTGCTTGCCAGATGGGCGGGGGCCGGGGGGATGGACGAAAAAGATGAAGGAATTAAGAAGTACAAATTGGTTGTTAGACTGATGAACCTCAAAGGGAAGGGGGCAGGGAGGGCGAGATGAGATAAACCAAAGAACTTCTATGCATATATGCATAACCAATGGACACTGACAATAGTGTGGGGAAGGCAGGAAGGGGGCGGGATTGGGGATGAGGGGGTCAATGGGGAAAAACAGGGGGGACATCTGTAATACATTCAACAATAAAGATGAGTTAAAAAAAAAAAGTGTTTCCTCAAACCCTTGCAAGCACAGGGTGTTAACAAACTTGAATTCTGCGAACCTGAGTCATTAAGTGTTATCTTATTTTAGCTGCTTTTAATTTTTCAAATGCTATTTTGAGTGCTCATTATTACATACTAAACCTATTTAATAACTGTTAAGAAATTATTTAAATGTTCTTTAATTATTAGCAGAAATAATTTCATTTGCCTTCCAAAACATTTTGAGGAAAATTTCAAGAATAATTTTAAGCTAAATATCAGTCTGGTTAATTAATGTCCATGGTGTCACATATATCTCCCATATTTATTCATTCATTATGCTAATCAACATGATTTTATTTAGCACTTAATATAGAGGTACTGTGCTAAGGACTAGAGATATATCTCCATTGAGGAGCTTATGCTGTGACTTATTTAGTGAAGTTGCCTTTTTTTAGCATCATCACATTCCACTTCCACTGTATAATACTGACTCCATTTTTTTCTACCTCTTTTTACCCTATCAACCTCTGAAAATCTAGTGTGTTCCATTCACTATGTAACTCATTTGATTTGAATTTATACATCATCAAGTCCAAACTCTTCTTTCAGGCTTTGAAGTTTAGAAATGCAGTAGTCCTCCCTTATCCACAGGGTGTATGTTCCAAGATCCCCATTGGATTCTTGAAACCGCAAATAGCACTGAAACCTGTGTATACTGTTTTTTCCTATACATACATACCTATGATAAAGTTCAATTTATAAATTAGGCATATTAACAATAGTAATAATAAAATACGATAATTATAACAATATCGTGTAGTAAAAGTTATATGAATGGCTTTGGGGCCCTTATTAAGTAAAATGAAGGTCACTTGAACACAAGCACTGTGATGTCACAACTGTGGATCCGATAACTAAGATGGCTACTAGAGGTCACCAACAGGCAGAGAGCATATACAGTCTGGATAAGCTGGACAAAGGGATGAGTCACGTCTTGGGCAGGGATGGAGCAGGGTGGCATGAGAATTCATCATGCTTCTCAGAATGGAGCACAATTTAAAATTTATAGATTGCTTATTTCTAGAATTTTCCATGTAATACTTTCTGACTGCTGCTGACCATAGGTAACTAAACCATGGATAATTGGCACTATTCTATCATCTGTTGCTTCCCATTGTATCTATTTGATGTTATTTTCTGTAACCCCCTCAACATATTTGCTCTTGAAATAATCTCAGCATTACTCAATTTGTTCTTCTTACCTTATCTGTTTTCTCCATCCTTCCAGGCTAGCATGTAGCTAAGTGAGAAATGTACAGAGATATCTAGATTCCTGTCCCAGATCTTACTAGCTCTGAATAGCCATGTGACCTTGAGCAAGTTAAATGAGATAAAGGAGTGAGCATATTTCCAAGCACATAAAAGACACTACATTGTTTTCTCCCCATCCTCACTCCACATGATTTTTCACGAAGTCTTCCCTGAATACACACTCTCTCCTCTGAACTAATCTCTCTCTCCTCTCATTTACAAATACTCTCAGTGTCACACAAACTAATGTTATCTTTCAATAATGTTGTTTGTGATTTTTTTCTCCCTAACTACATTATAAACATCTTTAAGTGAAACTTCTCCTCATGTATCCATTACCCCCCTCCACAAAGCACCTGTTATCTGTTGAGGATATTAGGCATTTAATAGATACTTGCTGGTTGGTTTGTGTATATTTAAAAATAGGATTGCAGTGTCAATCTTTCTTCTATTGGTAAAATATAATTCTAGGAACACTTATAATTTGAAGATCTGATACTTCTTTTTTTGCCTTGTAGTTCGTGCTAATGTCTATTGGCTTCAAGATGGTTGGAGAAAAAAATTTAGCAAGAGCCATTTTATGACTGGCAAAATCTTTGTTATTATAAGTAATTTTTCAATACCTCTTAGTTGGTTTTAGGATTGTAGGGGAAAATCAAAACTAGTGATTTAAAATATAGAATAGAGGAACTAGGAAATTAACATATTTAATTATAGATTTTGAATGATTTCAACAGAAACTCAGTTTTTTTTTTCAAGGGATTAAGGCAGGAACTGGGCCTATGTTATAGGAGGCCACTCAGGCCTCCATTTAGCCAGTTTCTGGCACATTCATTGACAGAAATAATTTAATGATTGTAAATAATTACCAAGGGTAGGAAAGGTCCTCTTTGAATCATAAAGCTTTCAAACATGAAAAATGTTTTCCATTTGTTTGAGAATGGTGAAACGTGTAAACTAATTTAATATTGTCCTACCAATAATGAATGCATTATTTCTGGCAAGCAGATCCTTTTAAAATCTCATATGCTTAGTTCTTTACCAGGGAGGTGAGAGAAAAACATTGTCAGCCTCTTTATACCCAGCTGGGGCCAGGTGTTCATTAACATGTAAATAGTGCAATTATTGCCAATTAAGATTTTTAAAAGCATTAAAGTCTATGGGAAGATAATTATATCACTTATACAATTTTTAAAAATATATGCATCTTAGTGTATTAGGTTCCTACAAGGCATATAATATAACTGGTACTCTTAATTACACAGTGTGTCAAGTAGTGATTCCTTTGCAGACTGTCACAAATGTGGTTAGAATGGAAACTAAAAAGTACATTAGTTAGGTCAGTGATCATAGCCAAATATTGAGATTTTATTATGGGTTATATTGATTATCAGGTTATAGTGATTTGTCCTTCAGAAATATTTTTGACTTCCTACTGTGTGTAAGCAATTGTGTAAGGTGGAAAGTATTCAGCTATGAACAAGGTAGAGGTAGTCTCTGCTCCAGGGAACTTATAGTCTAGTTGAGCTTCACAAATAAACACACAAATAGATCTATATTGTTATGAGCACTCATGTGAAATGAGAGGGTGCCAAAGAAAACATGATGGGATGGTGTAGACACAATTTGGGTAGAGTTAGAAAGTGAGCTATAAATAAGCAACTTTTCAGCTGAAACACAAAGGATGAGCAGATGATAGCCTAATGAAGAGAGTAGGGAAGAGCAGACCTGCAAGAGAGAACCCTGCTTAGGACAGCCTAGAAGCAGCAAAGAGCTTGATGTCTTCAAACAACTCATAAAAAGAATACATACCACACTTCAAAATAGTAGGTGCCTCTGGGGAGAAAGGGAGCAGAATAGAATTAAGGAAAAGTAAGAGTGGGACTTCAAGAGTAACTGAAATGTTTTGATTCTTTAATAAGGGATTTGAAATAAGTATAATAAAAGATTTACATTTGTTAATTACTTAAGGGGGATTTATGGATGTTTGTTATATTACTCAGTACTTTTTAATGTGATTAAAATGATCATGGAAGAAAAGAAAATGAAATGAGAACGTGGAGTTGAATTTTTTTTTCAGTAGCATACACTGGGCTTAATTTGTTATTGTCAACAGAGGGGAGCATGCCTCACCACCCCCCCCACCCTGAATCAGTTGCTGCTAGGGGTGGGGTTCTTATGATATCCCGAGAAAAGGAATTTTCTGAGACTCATGCAGGAGGATGTGATGTGGTAGAAAGCTTTATTTCTGTGGTATTACAACCCTGGGTTTTCAACATCCTATTTTCCTTAGTCCAGTCACAGAAGAAATGTAGCTGGGGTTTCAGTAGAGCTAAAATCAGAGCCAGTGTCCAGAGTTTCCTTTCCATGTTGGAGCCAAGTCCAGTTCAGCATCAGGCAAACTGCAGTCCATTAGTTCATTGTATGTGGAGTTCACATGGCCATGAGCCATATGGGCAAATGCAAAAGAACCAAGAGAGCACGCCTCCAGCAACAAGAGTCCCAAGAGTCCCAAAAGCACAAGACTGCCCTTGTTCAGTGGCCACGCCCATTCTGGCCAACCCTCTCTGTCCCCAGGTATGATTGACAGGAAACTACCTTCCCTATGTCACCCCAACTTTACTGGGCATGCGTCTATCTTAATTCCCTTTGTTGGATCCCTTCTTCAGTGTTTTGCAGGGAATATGCCTACAACGTCTGGCCTTCCCTTTGCTCCTTTCCTGTTATTAATAACTTGTTAATTACAATTGTATCATTATAAGATAGAATTAAAACTTTTAATCTATTTTTGTTTAACTCTAGGCTTTGGAAAAATACTCTGTATTTTACTTTAGGGTATTCAAAATCCTTAGCTGCAACTAACACTAGCAAACCTTATTATTTATTAATGACATAAATACTGTGATATCAATAGATGTAACATGACACCAAGCACATCTTTTTGCTGTATCCTACTTTGAAGTACAATAATTTGTGTTCACAATAATGCCATTTGCGACTGAAACAGAAGGACTTAAAAAGATACTAATATAGCTAACTTTTTCAGGTAACCTAACTCTTTATTAAGAACAACTAAATAAGCTCATCTTGCATCAAATACTATTATCGCCAAGCTAGCTCAGTTATAATGTTAACACTTTAATTATGTTTCCAGGGGAAAAATATGTCATGCTACCCTCTCTGAAAACTACAATCAAGTAAGTAGGGAGCCCATGAAAGGATGTTCTTGAATTGCAGTATTTCAAACCCTCTCCTTTATCAAGGAAATTTTATACCTGGGTTGTCAAATCTCTAGGACTGGAAAGCCAGAGAGAAAAGAATCCTATAAATCATCTTGGACAGACCCTAAAAATTATGAGATATGGAAAACCACTCAAGAGAATAATCAACTGGAGGTTGCCCTTGGTTATCTACTCTCCTAACAGAAGACAGGAAGCCAGACTCATACACTTCAGTTACATTAGCAATAAATTTCAGTTCAACAAATATTTCAGTCATTACCATATACAAGGCACTTCATAAGTTATAAAATTGGGTAAGATACAATCTGAATACACAAGGCATTTACAGTCTACTTTTAGAGATGAAATATAAATTCTAATCTATGTCAGATTTGGAGTTAGAATGGAAGTGGGGTACATAGTATGGTGGCCAAGGAATGGGCTATATGGAATGACTTTATTTCTTTCAACTCCCAGAAAATTTATTTCAATTTGACAGATATCCCTTATTCTTATCACATTCTTATGGAAGACACACTAGTAGAATCATAGAAATATTCATTGTAGTTAAATGACTGTTTTGAACACCAAAGTGATGTTAGTTATATATAATTATATTTTATGATCCAGTTCAACTTGTTTTGTTTTTCATAAAAAGCCCAATTATAACCATGTACATTTTAGTCATTGCTTAAGTAACTAAGGTGGTATTTGGTACTCTAGAAGATATAGGTTGGTATGTTATATACATTTTTTATTCTGTCTGATAAACTCTATTGTCTATATTTAGTATAATAATGAGCTCTCCCCAGCAGAGCACAATATTATAGAAATCTAATGTTTGACTCTGGTCCCAAAATAGTGGTACTCAGGGTACTTGTTTGAGAAAGAAGAAAACAGAAAGATGATCTTGTTCTCTAAAGTTGAGAAGTCCTGATTTTATAAATTGACTTGGATAGAAAAGTGCAGAAAATAAAGTGCAGAGGCCATAGGGGTCTTTTATCTGTTCCAAAATAGTGATCCCTGGTGCAAAAGCAATGTAGTGCATATTGCCATGTACTGCAAAATGAAAATGTGTTCTTACCACCATTCATAAACAGGACCTGCTGAACTGAATAAGCACAGATGTACTTCAAATTAATATTTAATCTGATACCAAAAGCACTTAAAGGAGTTAGGGGTATGAGTTCCCTGTAAGAAATGACTTTCTCACAGAGAGCAATTATGGTACCATCAGATAACACAAATAAGATTGTCATATTCTCCTTAGACTACAACAGGAAGTCTGGAGGTGAAAGTACAGTATACTGTTGGCTCTTTTTTGAATTTTCTAAATATCCCTTTAAAAAATTATTTTTGAATGGCATGACATGGAACAAAATAAAGCTAATAAATGACTTTGAGAAACTATCTCAGTCCTTGAGAATAGATGAGAATGATTTAATTGACTTCATTAGACTATTATTAGAATAAAATAAAAACAAGTAACTCTTATTAATCTTTAAATAGAAAGTGCCTATAATCAAGTTATCGTTTTAATTTCTTCCTGTTGCTTTTTGGGGCCATCTTTAGAACAAATCTCCAAAATAAGTTTGAGTCCAGAGCCATCTCATGCCTTTCATTTTAATCACAGTTTTGTTCCAAGTTTTGGCCTGTGAAAGAATTTTTAGTATCAAATTACATATTGAGTACTAAAAAACTACCACCTTAGTTTAAATGACATTTAATTTCCCAGGATGTTTTTTTTTTTTTTTAATTTTCTGCCTAAGAAATGACTGAACTTACTATCTCAATAGGGGATTTAAAGCAAAGACGTTTTGCAAGTATTACAGGTATTAACTGGGACACATTGTATGACAAAGAAAAACAGGCAGTAGTATTACAACTACTGATGTCATGTTTAACTCTAAAATGTTAGCTCCTTTGAAGGATAGATTTTGTGTGATCAAAATGCCACTTGGGCCCTGGCCAGTGTCAGTCACTGGTTAGAGCATCAGCCCACCGAAGGGTCTCAGGTTTGATTCCCCATCAAGGGCACATACCTGGGTTTCACATTTAATCCCTGGCCCTGGTTGGGGCACATGTAGGAGGCCACCAATCAATGTGTTTCCCTCACATTGACATTTTTTCCCTCCCTCCGTCCCTTCCACTCTCTCTGTTGTATTGAGGCAACTATTTTGAGATGATGCATCAAGTCTTTTACAATGTGACAATTAGAAGCTACCTATATCTTTTAATTTTAGAGGAGGTAAGCATTCTTTTCCAATAATTCATTCAAGTATTGAAATGTACTATTTATTTATGCATTCAGTATATATTTGTTGAGTACTTACTCTGGCAGGATGCTGGAGATACTACAATGAACAATGCTGCTTATGGTGTTTATATTCTAGTGGACAAAAGAGTGGAAAATCACCCTAGCCAGTTTAGCTCAGAGGTTAGAGCACCGCCTGGAGACCGAAGGGTCACAGGTTAGATTCTGGTAAAGGGCATGTACCTGGGTTGCAGGTTCGATCTCTGGCCCAGGTCGGGGTCCTGTGGGAGTCAAACAATTGATGTATCTCTCTCACATTGATGTCTCTCTCTGTCTCTCTTTCTCTTTCTCTCTCTGTCTCCCTCCCTTCCACTCTCTCTAAAAAACATAAATAAGTGGAAAAATATCCTCGGGTGAGGATGAACAAAGAGAGAGAGAGAGAAAGGAAAATCAAATAAACAAGAGAAAATATTGAATTAAAATGTAAGCACTATGAAGAAAATATACAAGATGTGATAAAGCAAGGGTGGCATGGTGATAATCTTTGAAACATAGGCAAAGGACTTTTGGTGGGAAAAGGTGACCTCACTTACGGACTTCAAGAAGACCAGTGTGTCAAAAATGTAGTAGACTACGGGGAGAATGGCTCAACAGAAAACTGTAAACTAAACAGCAGCCAAGTCACATAAGGCTATGGAAGCCATGATGATGAGTTTGAATGTCTTCCTAAATGCAATAGGAAGCCATTACAGGCATTTAAGCAAGGGAAAGGAGTATTCAAATTGTTCTTTAAAGATTACTCTAGAGGTGATTATTGTATAGAAGTAGATTGAGGTGGGTAAGATTGGATGTGGGGGATCAGGGAGGGAACTATTATTGTTATTCAGGTGAGAGATGATGGTTGCTTGGAATATAAAAAAGAGAGAAGGAGAAAGATGTAAGATATGGTTCTGAAGGAAGTCAATGTAATTTGGTGATGAATTGGATGTAGGAGGCAGGGGAGAAGGAGAAATCTGAGATAATTTCATTTTCTTGGTTGAACAACTGGGTACCCTGTGGTGTTACCTAGGTAAGATGATGAAAGGAGTGTGATCAGAGTAAGGGAATCAAGAGTTTCATTGTGGGCATGTTAAATGCATGTCTATGAGATGTCCAAACTATATATTGAATTTCAGTTGGGTACACAAACCCAGGCTCTAGGAACTCTGGAGTGAGCTTTCAGCTAAGTGGGGAGAGTCAGCAAACAGCAGCATTCAGAGTCATCACAGATCCTGATAGTCTCTGAATACTTATTCCTTTGTATTCAGACAATGGAGGCTCTGTTCAAAATATCAGCACTACCTCCATGATAGTTCATTATACTAAATGCTATCTCTTAACACTGACTTGATGTGTCACAAGATGAATGAGTTTTGTTTGGATACAAAATGTTACAGAAGAAAAAGGTGTAGATTATACAGTTTTATTCAAGAATGTAGATTTGAATGGCTTCCACAGCTTGAGGGGAAAGGGCCACTTTAGAAGAAACAAGGACACTTAAAGGAAAGGGAGTTTAAAGAAAGAGGGAAGAAAGTGCTCTAAAGGAAACTTTGAGTCATTTGATAACTCTGCATAGGACTGGGTCTTCTACTAAATATTTATCTATAAATTATTCTCAGTTCCTTATTATTAATAAGAATTGCAAAATTTAGTGAGCACCCCTAACACCATTTTAAGTACATAAACTAACTCATTTAGTTTTCTTCAGAAAACTATAGGATATTTGTCATTTGATCATTTTCACAAATGAGGAAACAGGCACAGAGAGGTTCAGTAATGTCTAAGTTAACGAAGATATTTAAGTGGTGTGCTGGTATTTGAGTTTTGGTAGTTCATAGAACCCCTGGTCTTACCATTACACTATACATTTATGTTTTCATGTGATATAAAATGTGATAGTAAATGCCTTTTTGTCTCTAATAAGTAGGTCTTTAACATGGATGCCATTGACATCTTAATATTTATTATTTTTATTCTGTAAGCTCCACATGTTTTATAGCATGGAAAATCATTGTTTTGATGGTTCTGTAATATTAAGATATCTGCTTCCTGGTCTATATATTCTGTGATTTTTATTTTATTTTTATTTCTTTCTCATATTTCTTAGCTCTTTGCCCTTTAAAAACAGTGACAACAGGCCTGGCCGGTGTGGCTCAGTGGTTGAGCATCGACTCATGCACCAAGTGGTCGCCAATTCGATTCCCACTCAGGGCACATGTCCAGGTTGTGGGCCAAATCCCCAGTGGGGGGCATGCAGGAGGCGGCCGATCGATGTTCTCTCTCATCGATGTTTCTATCTCTCTCTCCCTCTCCTTTTTTCTCTCTCTAAAATCAATAAAGAAAAAAAATTTTTTTTTAAAGTGACAACAGCCCGGCTGGTGAGGCTCAGTGGACTGAGCATCTTTCCATGGACTAAGAGATCCCAGTTCGATTCTTGGTCAGGGCACATGCCCAGGTTATAGTCTCGATCCCCAGTAAGGGACGTGCAGGAGGCAGCCATTGGATGTTTCTCTCTCACATCGATGTTTCTATTTCTCTCTCCCTTCCTCTCTAAAAAAAATCAATAAAAACACATTAAAAACAAAAACAAAAACAAAAAACAATGATAACAGCACTATTTATAGAAACCACTACCCAATGCTGCAACTCTGTTATAGTGATCATATTATGTTGATGAAGTCTGCCATCTCAAACTCTTCTCCCATGGGGAGAAGACTATAAAATTATTTTCTTGGCTGACACATTTAATTCCAGAAACTTGTATCAAACTACCATTGTGGTGAATAACTTCAGCAGCTGTGCAGCCATTTTTTACCCCATAGAAAAAAATGAAGTATGTTAATTGGCTGATCTATGTATTATAATATTTATTAAATTATAGAGTTTTAAGTTAGTGTAGACATTTATTTAAGACTATTTTTAGAAAACAATCTATTTTCAAAGAAATGTTCAAGAACTGTCCAAGTGTATAGACAAACTTGACTGACTGAAATTTGTAAAACAAAAATTATCCTTCATTGAGTTTTAAATATGTTAATGGTTAAAGTATTTTTAATTTCAAAATACTTAAAACTCATTGAAACTTTGTTATAATAAATTGCTTTTTCAATTTACTAGTTTGAACATGTTTTGCCTTTTTTAAATGATTTTTTTGAAACTCTAAAGAAACCCCCCCCTTTTTTTTTTCTTATGACTAGGTCCCATCTGTCATGGTGCACATGGGCTTGCCCTTTTCCTTTTGCAGATTGTGTATTTCCCTTTTAACAAATATGTTCCCAATTTTCATAGTGCATATGAAATAATGTTTGCATTTATCCTGTGGCTGAGAAATGGCATAAACTTATGACTCTAAATAGTTTATTACTGAGAAAGTATGTCCCTTGGAGTTATAGATGGATCTTTACAAAAAGAACCAGAAAAATTTCTCTTTTCTGATCATCAATAATACTTCAGTTGAAGGTGGGTTTAGAAGTAATTAATTCCTGTGTCCCTGGCATGTTTTTCTAATACACCAACCAAGTAATAGACAATCTAAAAACAAAATGGCTTACAGTTACTGGAAGCTTACAGGCTATAAAGACTCTAAAAATCCACCAACAGGATACCTAGCACACATTTTATTCAACATTTAGTAGCAAAAGAAAATGCAAATTTTTTCAAAGAAAAAATGTATCAGGAAACATGTTGGGGGAAGGTGGGAGTATGCGATTGGTGGAAGGGGAAAATTAGCTTTACTTGAGTTATTGAAATAATTCCAGCCATCAAGTTTCTAGGAGTACTCCTAGTTTCCCTCTGACATAATGCAGTAGTCTTCCCATGAATGTCCTATGCAAAAGATAGGTCAGGTGCTTTCCAGAGAGAGGAAATACTGTTATATCTGAACGAAATAAAATCTTTGCCTGGATCCATCCTTCAAAGGGAGGTTAACATCTCCCTGAAGGCTCTCTGTCACCTCTGGAGACAGTGTGGTGTGTCTAGGGAGTATATTTTACCCACATACACACACACACACACACACACACACACACACACAATCACTTTCTCTCTCTCACACACAGAAACCACTAAAATAAGACAGAAATAATGACACTACTTATTGCCAGCTTCTGAGTGAAGTGTGTCAATCCCATTCCTCTCATAATGGAGAAAATTAATATATCCTGTCAGGGCCACATGATATGAATAGTGAAGTGCTGTGAAGTGACTGCGTATAGAGGAGTAGGGAAATCCACTTTGATCTACATTTTTGATGTTTGATAATTGCACTTATTATTGGGTCCTTTATGCTCTTTTTCTTTGACATGAGATCTATTACCAGTGACAGCATGAGTGTGAGTATGGTTTGATTTGAAAAACTATTTAAGATGAGGTAATGGAAAAAAAGCTTTTTTGGTCTATATATTTAAGAGAATGGGAGAAAATTAAGTCTCATCATACAATGTCCCACTTGAATTATTTCTGTTTTATGTGTAGCATTGTTTTGGTGCCTTATGAAGTTACTTTTTTTTTTTTTAAAGAATTTGTTTCCTAATAAAATATTTTGTATGTAAAGACTATTATTTTCCTTGATGTTTTTATTCTATCACAAAATATTGAGTGAACAGTTAAACAAAGGTCACAGATAGGACAGGTTATGTAGCCAACCTTTGCATTTTCAGAAATCATTATAAGTCGAATGCATAGACATATGTGGATAGGATAGGACTAAAATCAGAACAGAAACTCATATTTATAGCAAGATGGATGATTGGTAAATGTATTCATTAGGACTCATTCTGTATCAGTTAATTAATTTTAAATAACACAGGTTACTTTGATGCAAGTCATTATTGGCAATTAATATATGATAATGTATTTGAACTTTTCTGCTTGCCTGAATTTCACTACAAGGGCCAGGGCTAATTTAGCACTTTAATGTGGAAACTTGATCATTAACAAATTAGTATTCATCACTATAGAAGCTGATTCATTCATTTTACTTATTATTTATTTCTGTTATGGGAATTACCTACTGCTTGGTCTTTGGCAGTCATGATTATATTTGTAAATAAATATGATATAAATAATGCATAGTTGAATAATAAAATATAAAACTCTTTCAACCAAAACTAAATGTTAGTCCTATATTTATGTTCTGTATTTTTCTTTGTTGCATGACAAAGTAAACTTGCCTTTACTCCATCAAGTTAAGTGGTATTTAATTGGGGGCAGCTAATAGAAAAAATAGTCTTTTTTAAAAAAAGTTTTTTCTTTATTGATTTTAGAGAGGAAGGGAGAGGGAGAGAGTGATAGAAACATCCATGAGAGAGAACACCAACTGGTAGCTTCCTGCATGCCCCCCACTGGGCATTTGATCCACAACCTGGGCATGTGCCCTGACCGGGAATTGAACCTGTGAACTCTTGGTGCATGGGTCGATGCTCAACCACTGAGTCACACCGGCCGAACAAACAAAATAGTCTTTAATGTCCCTCTGTGGGGGAAAAAATAATTTTACCTCTACCCTTCCAGGTTTTTTGCTGAGACCCCCTGTAATAAAAAGAATGATTTACAAGAGAAAAACAAACAAATTTTAATAACATGTATACATCCTGTATAAATGGGAGAAACACAGGAAAACAGTAATTTCGCAAAATGGCCCATAGCATCATCTGAAATACCATTTCTAGCTAAAGAGAAAAGACATGTTAGAGGGTGGGGGAGTCCAGTTATGGAAGATTATGAGGAAAAGCACAGTAAACAAGGCTATGGTTGTTATGAAGATTTAAGTCCTTTCCTTCTCCATTTTTTTTAATTGTTGAAAGTTTTACAATGTCCCCATTTTTTCTCCCATTTATCCCCTCCTCCCTGCTTCCACCCAACTCCTGCTTTCCGCAACCTAATGTCTGTATCCATTGGTTGTGCATATATGCATATAAGTTCTGTGGTTTCTCTCTTCTGACCCCCCCCATTCCCTCTGAGGTTTATCAGTCTGTTCCCTACTTCAATATCTCTGGATCTATTTTGATCGACACCTTATTTTGTTCATGATGTTCCATAAATAAGTGAGATCATGTGGTATTTGTCTTTTTCTGACTGGCTTACTTCTCTCAGCATAATACTCTCCGGGTCCCTCCATGTTGTCTGAAAGGGTAAGAGATCTTTCTTTCTAACAGCTGCATAGTATTCCATTGTGTAAATGTACCACAGCTTTTTTATCCACTCATCTACTAATGGGCACTTGGGTTATTTGCAGATCTTAGCTATTGTAAATAGCCTGATATGAACATAGGGGTTGTATGTATTCTTTCTGATTGGTATTCCAGGCTTCTCAGGATATATTCCTGTAAGTGGAATCACTGGGTCAAATTGTAATTCCTTTTTTAATTTTTGAGTAAGCACCATATTGTTTTCCATAGTGGCTGCACCAGCCTGCATTCCCACCAGCAGTGTACTAGAGTACCCTTTTCTCCACATCCTCACCAGCACTTGTTGTTTGAGGATTTGTTGATGGCAGCCATTCTGGCAGGTGTGAGGTGGTATCTCATAGACATTTTAATTTCCATCTCTCTGATGATTAGAGATGTTGAGCATTTTTTTATATGTATCCTGGCCATTTGACTGTCCTGTTTGGAGAAGTATCTAGTCAGGTCCTCTGCCCATTTTTAATTGGATTGTTTGTCTTCCTTTTGTTGAGTTGTATAAGTACTCTTTATATTTTGGATATTAACCCCTTATCAGATGTATCATTGGCAAATATGTTCTTCCAGAGAGTGGGTTCCCTTTTCATTTTGATGCTGGTTTCTTTTGCCATGCGGAAGCATTTTAGTTTGATATAGTCCCATTTATTAATAGTTTCCTTTGTTTCTCTTGTCTTAGGTGATGTATCAGTGAAAAGTCTGCTACATATGATGTCTGAGATTTTTCTGCCTACATTTTCTTCTAGCATTTTTATGATTTCACGAATTACATTTAAGTCTTTTATCCATTTGAGTTTATTCTTGTGTATGGTGTAAGTTGGTGGTCTAATTTCATTTTTTTTTTTTTTTGCATCTACCTGTCCAATTTTCCCAACCATTTATTGAAGAGACTATCTTTTCTCCATTGTATGCTCTTGCCTCCTTTGTTGAATATTAATTGTGCATACTGTCTTAGATCAATTTCTTGGTTCTCTGTTTAGTTACATTGATCTATATGCCTATTTTTGAGCCAGTACCAGGCTGTTTTGATTATGATGGCTTTGTAGTATAACTTGATCTCTGGTATTGTGATCCTTCCCACTGTGTTCTTTTTCAAGATTGCTGTGGCTATTCAGGGTCTTTTTTGGTTCCATATAAACTTTTGCAGTATTTTTTTCTAGATCTGTGAAATATGCCATTGGTATTTTAATAGGGATTGCATTGAATCCATAGATTGCTTTGGGTACCATTTTAATGATGTTGATTCTTCCAACCCATGAACATGGTATATGTTTCCACTTTTTTATATCTTCCTCTGTTTCTTTAATCAATGTCCTGTAGTTTTCTGAGAAAAGGTCTTTTATCTCCTTGGTTAAGTTTATTCCTAGGTATCTTATTTTTTGTTGTTGCAATGGTAATGGAATTGTTCTTTTATGTCCCTTTCTGAGTGTTTATTACTGGTGTATAAGAATGCCACCGATTTCTGGATGTTTATTTTGTGTCCTGCTATTTTGCCAAATTCATTTATTAAATATAGTAGATTTTTGATGGAATCTTTAGTATTTTCTATGTATAATATCATGTCATCTGCAAATAATGACAGTTTAACTTCCTCCTTTCCAATTTGAATCTCTTTCATTTTTTTCTTCTTCTTTAATTGCTGTGGCTAAGACTTCCAGTACTATGGTAAATAATAGTGGCAAAAGTGGGTGTCCCTGTATTGTTCCTGTTGTTAAGGGAAATGCTTTTAGATTTTTCCCATTGAGTATGATGTTGGCTGTAGGTTTTTTTTTTTAAATATATGGCATTTATTATGTTGAAATATGATCCCTCTTGTCCCACTTTGCTGAGTATTTTTATCAGAAATGAGTGCTAGATTTTGGCAAATGCTTTTTCAGCATCTATTGATATGATCATATGATTCCTATCTTTCATTTTTTTTATGTGTTGTATCGCATTTATCGATTTGCAAATATTTTACCAGTCTTGCATCCCTGGGATGAATCCCACTTGGTCATGGTGAATAACTTTTGTAATATATTGCTGGATCCAATTTGCTAATATTTTGTTGAAGATTTTGGCATCTATGTTCATTGGGGATATTGGCCTGCAGCTTTGTTTCTTTGTAGTGTCTTTATCTGGTTTTAGAATTAGGATTATGCTGTCCTCATAAAGAGATTGGAAGTCTTCTTCTTGAATTTTTGGAATAGTTTGAGGAAAATGGATATTAGTTCCTTTTTTTCTCTTTAAAATACAAATATCTATTTTTTATTAATTAATTAATTTTTGTTACAAATGTTTCTCCCTTTTCCTCCCTAGACACCCTCCTCCCAATCCTGCACCGCCTCCCCAGTATTGTTGTCTATATCCATTGGTTATGCATACATGCATATAAATTCTTTGGTTTATCTCATCCCTGCCCCCTGCCCCATGTTCTGTAAAACACCTATGTGAAGCTGTCCAGACCAGGGCTTTGTTTGCTGGGAGTTTATTGATTACTGCTTCAATTTCTTTAGTTTTTATTGGTCTGTTAAAGTTTTCTGACTCTTCTTTGTTGAGTTTTGGAAGCTTATATTATTCTAGGAATTTGTCTATTTTGCCTAGGTTGCCCAATTTGTTGACATATAACTGATCATAGTATATTTTAACAATCCTTTGTATTCCTGTGGTGTCAGTTGTTATTTCTCATCTTTTGTTTCTGAATTTGTTTATTTGGGACCTCTCTCTTTGTTTTACAGTGAGTCTGGCTAAAGGATCGTCAATGTTGTTTATGTTTTCAAAACACCAGTTCTTTGTTTTATTGATCTTTTCAATTGTTTTTTTAGTCTCCATGCCCTTTATTTCCGCTCTAACCTTTATTATTTCTTTCCATCTACTTGCTCTGTGTTTTGTTGTTGTTACTGTTTATTTTCTAGTTCTTCAAGTTGTATAGTTAGATAATGTGTTATACATTTTTCTTGTTTCTTGAGGTAAGCCTGTAATGCTTTGAACTTCCCTCTCAGGAGTGCTTTAACTGTGTTCCTTAGGTTTTGTGTTGTTGTGTGTTCATTCTTATTCATTTCCAGGAAGTCTTTTATTTCTTCTTTGATCTCCTTGGTAACTCCTTCATTGTTTAATAATGTGCTATTTAGCCTCCATATGTTTGAATGTTTTTCAGTGTTTTTATTGTCATTAATTTCTAGTTTCATGCCATTGTGATCTGAGAGGATGCTTGATATGATTTCAATCTTCTTGAATGTGTAGAGACTTAGTGTGTGTCCTAAAATGTCATCTATCTTTGAGAATGTCCCATGGGCACTTGAGAAGAATATGTAGTCTGCAGCTTTGAAATGTAATTCTCTGTAAATATTTATTAAATACATCTGATCTAGTGTGTCATTTAGAGTCTCTGTTTCCTTGTTAATTTTTTGTCTACAGGTTCTATCCAGTGATGTCAGTGGAGTGTTGAAGTCCCCAGCTATGATTGTATTGCTGTTGATTTCTCCTTTGAAGTCCTCCAGAAATTTTTAAATATGTTTTGGTGCTCCTATATTGGGTGCATATTTGTTTACCAAGGTTATATCCTCCTGTTGGATAGATCCTTTTAATATTATGTAGTGGCCTTCTTTGTCTCTTCTTATGGCCTTCATTTTGAATTCTATTTTATCAAATATGAGTATTGCTATCCCAGCTTTTTTTCATTTCCATTTGCTTATAAAAATTTTTCCTTCCCTTCACTTTTAACCGGTGTGAGTCTTTTGTTGTGAGGTGGGTCTCTTGTAATCAACACACACACACACACAAACACATGTACATGAGTCATACTTTCTTATCCATTCTGTTACTCTTTGTCTTCTGATTGGATCATTAAACCATTTACATTTAAGATTATTATTGATATGCACTTATTTATTGCCATTTTAATTTATTATGATCATGTTTCTCTCTATTTCTTCTGCTTATTACAGCCGTCCTTTTAACATTTCTTGCAGTGCTGATTTGGTGCTAATGTATTCCTTTAGCTTTTTTTTTGTCTAAGTTCTTTATTTCACCTTCTATTTTGAATGATAGCCTTGCTGGGTAGAGTAGTCTTGGATTCAGATTCTTGTTTTTCATTATCCTTGAATACTTCATGCCATTCCCTTCTGGCCTGTAGTGTTTCTGTTGAAAAATCAGTTGATAGCTTTATGGGAGCTTCTTTGTAGGTAACCTGTTGCTTTTCTCTTGCTGTCTTTAAGATTCTCTCTTTGTCTTTAATTTTTGGCATTTTAATTATGATGTGTCTTGGCCTGGGCCTCTTTGAGTTCTTCCTACTTGAGGCTCTCTGTGCTTCCTGAACTTGTATGCTTTTTTCCTTCACCATTTTAGGGAAGTTTTCTTCCACTATTTTTTCAAATATATTCTCTAACCCTTGCTCACTTTCTTCTTCTAGTGCTCTTATGATGCAGTTATTGTTACATTTCATATTGTCCCACAGCTCTCTTAAACTGTCCTGTTTTTTTTTGTTTGTTTGTTTGTTTTTTTCTTTTTGGTTCTCTGATTGGGTGTTTTTTTTTTTTTTATCCTGTCTTCTGATTTGCTGATCTTATCATCGGCTTCCTTTACTCTGCTGGTTATTCCTTCCAATGTGTTCTTTATTTCTGCTATGTCATTCTTCATTTCTTCTTGGCTGTTTTTCATTTCCAATTGGTTGATTTTCATTGTTTCTATATTTTTACTCATGCTATTGAGCTCTTTATTCATGCTGTTGAGCTTTCTCATAGTCATTAGTCTGAACTCTATATCCAATGACTTGCTTAACTCCATTTGATTTAGCCCTTCTTCTGTAAAATTCTCTGGTTCTTTCATTTGGGGTTGTTTCTTTGTTTCACCATTTTGGCTGTCTCTACAGGGATTGGAGCCTGCAAAAAAGTCCCTGTGAGTATCTGTGTTCTCCTGATTGTGGCTCCCTCTGCTGGGTTTGGATGATTATGGAAGGGACCATGCTGAACATGAATGTTTAGTCTTACTTTCCTGTGTAGAGTAGCATGCCAGGCAAAGATTCAGTTGACCCACAACTTTTGCTTACAGGCTGACTATTAGTCTCAGTTACTTAATGACCTTCAGGTTGTAGCCCTCAGCTGAATGAAAAATCCTACAGGTGGGCAGGGTAAGAGGATTTCCAGTGGGTGGGGCAATTGCTTTCCCCTGGGGTAAAGCTGCTTTGAGAAGAAAATGGTTTCTGCAACATGGGTTAATGACTCAGCCCTGGGGTCCAGGCAGCCACCTTCTCATCTCTGACCCCAGAGCATCAAAACCCAATGACCAATGACCATGAGCAGAACCTAAGTGTCAATGCACCCAGACACTTGTCTTCACCTGTAGGCTGGCTCATAGTCACTGGCAGTTAATGAGCCTCAGGTGGTGCTTCTTTTGGCCTGGAGGGGTTAAATTCCCAGGGGAGGGGCAGTTGCTTCCCCTCTTGTACTATAACTACTTTGAGGCAAATGGTTTCTGCAATATAAGTTAATGGCTTAGCACAGGGACCCTAGCCTCAGCCTTCACAGCTTAATCTCTAGAGCCCTGAAACCCAACTACCTAGAGACAGACCCAAAGTTCAAAGCCTTCAGAGACTCCTCTCTGATTACTGGCTGGTGGGTAGTCTCTGGCAGTTAATGAGCCTCAGGTTGCACTTCTCCAGGATTGGTGGGGTTAAATTCCCAAAGGAGGGGCAGTTGCTTCTCCCCTGGGCTAAAGCCACTTTGTTGGGAAGGGGCTGCTTGACAGAGATGGCTACTAAAGCATGGGGAGTGATTCAGCATAGGAACCCAGGCCTCAGCCTTCACAGCTCAGTCCCCAGAGCCACGAAATCCAACACTGAGAGACAGGTCCAAGGCTCAGTCTTTAGAATCTCATCTCTGCCTACTGTGTTGCTAGTAGTTTCTCACAGATAATGAGCCTCAGGTTTTGTTTATCCTGGCCGGGTAGTGTTAAATTCCCAAGGGAGGAGCACTTGTTTCTTCCCTGGCCTAAAGCCGCTCTGATGTGAAGGGGCTGCTTATGAAATATGGCTACTGCATCATTGAGGAATGACTCAGCATAGGGCTTCAGATGGCCTCCTTTCCAGCTCCCTCCCCAGTGCCACAAACCCCCAACTCTCCTCACTCAGCTCCAGTCCAGTCCACCCTCCCTCTGCCAGAGCCCAAGGTGAGTGGCTATAGCTATAATTTAGTGCCCTGTCCCTTTAGGGAAGTGCCCGTATTCCCAGCACCTTGCCCTAATGAACAGAACCTAGCTAGCTCTGGTGATTTTCTCAGTCAGGTGTTATGTGGGTGCCTTTCCCTATTCCACAACTCTGTGTTGGGTAGCCCAATTGGGGTTTAAACCCCTGACTTCTCGAAGGGAGCTTCTCACAGCTAAGATAGCCCTCAGATGATGCCTGTGGGAACCCAGCCAGCCCTCTCGCACCTCCACATCTCCTACCTCTCTTAATTTGGGGTCCTCTTTACATTCCTGGTTATAAGGGTTCTCTCCAGCTGCTCTTCAGTTGGTTTTTCCAGTTGACTTGTTTTTATTTTAGTTATAATTCCAGTTTGGTCCTGGGAAACATTCTGTGTAACTTCCATTCACTCTGCCACCAATTTTTTGATCTCCTTCTCCATTTGATAAGACTTTGGAGAGACTGAGTCATCCTTCACTTCCTGGTACAGAGAGGGGGACACCCTTATAAATAGAGATTTCACTTACAAATATAAATGTTTCTTAGAAAAGGGTAACAGGTTTCTGAACTTCACCTGTGTCTTCCACTACTTAAAAATAACCAACTTAAAGTAGTCAATATGCGTTCCCAGGCAGTGTGTCTCAGTGGTTGAGCGTCGACCCATGCACCAAGAGGTCACCAGTTTGATTCCCGGTCAGGGCACATGCCCAGGTTATGGGCCACATCCCCAGTGAGGGGCATGCAGGAGGTGGCCAATCGATGTTCTCTCTCATCGATGTTTCTATCTCTCTCTCTCCCTCTCCCTTCCTCTCTCTCTAAAATCAATACAGAAAAAAAAAATTTTTAAGTAGTCAATATGCTAAAGAGGTGGTATATTTTGCTCCTATTCACAGTCCAGGATCTGAATTTTTCCATCTCATTAAACTAGTCTTTTGCAATGGGCCTCCAAAGATAGACCAATATGGTGTTAACAATCAGCTATTCAGTAACGGGAATTTCTATGGAAACAAAAGTTAATGGTTGGAGCAAATTATAAACCCAGTGTCTGAGTCCTGAGAGCTTCCAGTCAAGAAGATTTCAAAATGCCAGGCTCAAAGATGGACTGAGGGCTGATAGTGGCGATGTGACAGATTCCCTGATATGCAGTTTGAATGTCTTTGATGATGTCATCTGTTGTAATGGCCAACTTTCTTAGTGGCCCCCACAACAACAGCCATGAAGATTGTCTAAACATGAACTATTCTGATTTCTCTGACGTTTATATAAGTTTTTCATATTCAGTTTGCAAGCCTTCAGGAGAAAAGGGGCAACTTTTGTTCTTAGTCATTCCAAGTAAAAAGGGTGGGAGAAAATTAAAAGTTTGGGACACAAAGGAAGGACTGTTCAAGATAATGTTTGTAAAGGAGAAGGCACTTGAGCTTGTCTTGCAATAAGAGTGCAGGTGATAATACAAACCAAAGATGAAAGATGAGGGAGGAAAGGTTTTTCTAATGCAGAGGCAAACAGTAGGCAATGAGGAGGAGGCAGGAATAGAAGTATATTGTTCTCTGAGGGTAGGGACCATATTGTATTAAAGTCTGTACCCTCTTGCCTACCATAGTACTAAGCCCTTCTCAGATGTTCAGAAATGTTGTATTCTATCCTTGTATACATTCTCATAGTCCTTGCTAGTGTGTCTTGTTTACTGCTTTCCAACTTCATACATCTAGCTAATTAACAGCAGTGGTAAAATAATGATTTTTCCATCAGTAGTTGAAGGTTCTGTTTGTTCCTGCTGGTGACCTCACTTCACATTCCCTAAGGCTACAAAGTCATTTGCAGGTGTTTGTGGTTGCTTTAAATCACAGTTGCAAACCATCACTGATATAAGCCATCTGAGTCCCAATTTCTGTTCAAAGTGAAATGCTTAACTGAAGTAATAGTATTACTAAATACCATCTTGAATTCAAAATTAGATTGAAGCACTAAATAAAGTTTTATGTGATGTGAATCACCAATGGTTTGAATTTTTCTTACTGTAGCAGAACTTTATGTCTTAAAAGCTAACAACCATATTTTCTTAGTGAAATTTACTATTTGAAGTGTATAAGTACACTTTGGTTCTTGAAGGGTAATAATATTAACCTGAAATATTTCAGAATGAGATAATAAATTAAGAAGTGAGTACTTGGGCGAGGAGTTTGAAAATGTAATTTTATTTCATTGAAATTTTAAAAATCTATCCTCATTTGTGTTTATGCATATAATAAGTATCTATTATAATTTAAACTGTTTTAATTTTCCATGAACTCAATCCCTAATCTGCATTGGGCATAATGATACTTTTTTTTAAAAAATGAAGGATCTCTAAAACATTCTTGGTTTTTTCCTCATAATAAATACCTTACATTAAAATAAAAGTTGGGTAGGGTGGATATTTGAGGTCAGATACTGAAGTTCAATTTCCAGGTTTGCCATTTGCTAACAGCATGACCTGTCTGAGCCTTGGTGTCTTTATCTGTGTAATAATCCATTTGTGTAGCTAAAATACAATACCATAGACTAGGTGGCTTATGAACAACATAAATTTGTTTCTCACAGTTCTGGAGGCTGGGAAGTCAAAGATGAAGGTGCCCACAGATTCGGTAACTGGTGAGAACCCACTTCCTGGTTCATAGACAGCTGCCTTTTCACTGTGTCCTCACATGGACAGGATGAGGTCATTCTCTGGGGTCAGTTTATTAAGAGCACTTATCCCATTCATGAGAGTTCTACCCTTATGACCTAATTACCTCCCAAAGGTCCCCCGCTTCCACATACCATCACCTGGGGGTTAGGTCTTAACATATGAATTTGGTGGGGACACAAACATTTCACCTATAGTGATCTGTAAACTGGAAATAGTAATAACTATGCTCTTGCAAGATTTTTGTGAGAATTAGAGATTATATAGTGGGAATTACCAAGTATGAGGTCTTTAAAGATTGGAAACGTCTACTGCCGCCAGTGTTGTTGTTTGCATCTTTCAGTTAAAGGTGTACTTTCTGAGGTAAAGTGTGCTGGTAACTGTCCTCTGTACACAACAAGTTTTAAACTTTTCCCCTGTGCACCAAGTTATTATGGGCAACTCCAATGTAGACAATACATAGAAGTGAAAGCCATAACTCTGAAGCTCCAACCCTTACCCTAGTCTTTAAGACATGTTCCTGAAACAAAATCTGGAAACCATTCTTTCAGTAGAACACATTTAAAAGACTAGGGAATCTTAAAACGTGATATTGAAAACAATAGCAAGGACCCTAGCCAGGTAGCTCAGTTGGTTAGAGCATCATCCTGACATGCCAAAGTTGTGGGTTTGATCCCTGGTCTGGGCACATGCAAGAATCAACCAATGAATGCATAAATAGAACAACAAATCAATGTTTCTTTCTCTCTCCTTAAAATCAATTAATACAAAAAATGGTTTTAGGAAAACAATAGCAAGATGATTAAGAAACACTATGTAGTCTCTGGTAGATCCCTATCCCTATATGATCTAAATAGTTATTCTATGGTCAGCATGATAAAAATAACTCCATAGAGGCCTACGAGAAAATTGTGCACTATGCCTACTGACCTGTCATTTCACAAAGAAACAAATGGAAATGGATGTCCTTTGAATAGAGAAGTATAAACTTTTCATGGTTTCCTATCTTTCCTGGTGTCTTGCTAAGGAGGTTAGCTACAACCTGTGTCTGCAATTATTAGAGGAACAGACTAATTCCCTCAGATAATGCAAGGCCACTACTAGATCAAATGGCTTTTTAAAAACTATGAATAAGAATGACAATGCTTCCTCAAGATGCTTCGTTATAATTCATTAGAAAATTACTGTGTAATGCAGGTTGTTAGAATAAAGCTCTGTACAGCCATCTTCCAGAAAACTGGTTTAATGAATCTGTAGATTTTCAGTATCCTCAATGACCCACAGTGTCCCCAGTATGAATGGCACATCCTGAGATGAAGAATTCTTGTGTAATGTACAATCTGCATACCATTATACAGTGACTCTGCTGAGAACTGTATTTTTTTTAATGAAGATGAACTGTTTGGGTAATTAAAAATGACAGCTAATTAAAAATATAATTTTTACTTAAATTTTTCACAGAATCTTTACTAATTGAGTTTAAACAAAGCAGTAAAACCACATAGGTTCTTGAATTTCAAGGGCTTCTCTGTAGGCAGATAAAAGAGCAGAAATTTAGCTGTCAACAAACTTATAAACAGATTATATGCTATCTATAAATTTGAATGTAACATATCTAATAATCTTCGTGGAGGTGATTGAGTTGAATATAATTCTCTCAAATTGACAGATGAAACTCCTTCTTTTACTTTCTTATGGCTTATATTGGAAATATCAATGCATTCCCTTGACTCTTACACTGAATTACTTTTAGAATATTGAAAAACCAAGGCAACATTTCTTTCAGTCTTCAAAAGCAAATTTTTAACAAGTTACACTCATTGGAACAAAAGTAGTTTGCAGTTTAAGAGAACGATTAAATAATCCTGGTAGTGAACTCCATTTTGTGAAATGAATCCACTGGGTAATAAAAACCAAGACAGTACGACCAGGGTCATCAAACAATGGCCTGTGAGCCAAATCTGGCCCACCACCTATTATTGTAAATGAAGTTTTATAGGAACATAAACACACTCATTCACTTACATATTTTCTATGGCTGCTTTGGTGCTACACTGGTAGAGTTGAATACTTGGACCGAGATCATATGACCTGTAAAGCCTTTTTTCTTAAACATATCCTCGAGTGAGGATTTTTTAAAAATATGTTTTTATTGATTTTTTAGAAAGAGAAGAAGAGAGAGGGAGAGATAGAAACATCAATTGGCTGCCTGGGCATATGCCCTGACCGGTAATCGAACCGGGATCTTTCGGTCCATGGGACAATGCTCAATCCACTGAGCCACACCGGCCAGGGTGCAAAGTCTATTTACTATCTGGTCCTTCACAGAAAAAGTTTGCTAACTCAGAATATTAAATTATTTCAGCTAAATTTTATATTATAATTTAATATTGAAATGTTTTAATATTAAATGATATGGTTGAGTGAGCAAATTTATAAATACAGGAAAGAATATTCCTTACCACTTTACTTTAAATGTCCATTGTTCTCAGGTAAGGTACTTGAAATTAAACAATACTTTAACTCCCTATTGTACAGCTTTGGTGCACCCAAGTATAATATCACTAAATGGCAACAAACAAACACCAACACTGATGCAAAGCCATCCCACAGAAGGAGCAGTTGTGACCATCATAATTTAAGGTAGAAGCAGAAAGTTAGTTCTGGAATCAAGAAGACTGCGGGAAACATGATTAGGATGAGTGATGCTCAGACTACTTGTAAAACACTTTCTTCAAACAAATTTCAAGGGGAAGCCCAAGATATGAAAATAAAAAAAAGTTAATATGGTGATGATGCTGGGGTGGATGAGTGTTCAAGTTCTGCTTGCTTGGCTCCTGCTTTTCTCTCTATCTCCTCCTTGGAGAGGAACTATTTATTTTCTATTAGTGGAGTATCACTGAAAGTAAATCAGAAAGCTTACTTAAAGATGTGGAATATTTATTTGTATGTTCGGCCCATCTGATTTCAATTGTGTCCTGATACATTTCGTATGCTTTGTTGTGCTCTTCCACTTACTTTGTTTTTTTCATTTCTGTTATGAAATATTTGCAACATATTGAACAAAGTTGCATTTGATATTTACTCATGAAATTTTATAAAACTTTAAACCTAATAAATTTGTGCATAAAAGAAATATTTTTGGTATGCTTTTCAGTCAGTATTCATGGGAAAGTTTATTACTGCTTTGAAAGGAGTAGTATTTTTTTTTATATTCCATTCATGATATTAATGTGTTTATCTTTGTTTTATTGGTTAAACCTGTACTATGACAACAATGAATACTGGTAACAATAATGAATATGCTATTTTTAAATTTCCTCCTTTCATTTTATTACTTTTCTTTATAGAATTGTAATTTTATTTGTTATTTTTTCCCAAGTCAAATCTCCTTCCATTACCATTTATTCCCCCTTTACCCTCTCCTACCACTGCCACCACTCCCTTTTCCTCTGGTAATCACCATGCTGTTGTCTGTGTCTATGAGTTTTATTTCTGGTTTTTGGTTTTTTTTGTTTGTTTGTTTTGCTTAATCCCTTCACCTCTTTCAATCAGCCCTCCAACCTCCTCCCCTCTAACAACTGTCAATCTGTTCTCTGTATATATGCATCTGTTTCTATTTTGTTTATTAGTTTATTTTGTTTATTAGAGTCCACATATACAAATCATGTGGTACTTGTGTTTCTCTGACTGGCTTATTTCACTTAGCATAATGCTTTCCAGGTCCATCCATGCTGTCACAAAGGGTAAGATTTCCTTCTTTTGTACGGCCAAGTAGTATTTCATTGTGTATATGTACCACAGCCTTTTTATCCACTCATCCACTGATGGACACTTGGGCTGCTTCCAGATCTTGGCTATTGTAAATAACGATGCAATGAACACAAGGGTGCATATATTCTTTCAAATTAGTGTTTCAGATTTCTTCAGATGTATTCCCAGAAGTGGAATTACTTGCTGTGTCATAAGGCAGTTCCACTTTTAGTTTTTTGAGGTAAATCCATACTACTTTCCATAGTGGCTGCACCAGTCTGCATTCCCATCAACAGTGCACAAGGGTTCCCTTTTCTCCACATTCTCGCCAGCACTTGTTTGTTGATTTATTGATGACAGCCATTCTGAGAGGTGTGAGGTGATATCTCATTGTGGTTTTAATTTGCATTTCTCTAATGATTAGTGAAAATAAAGTTATTGCGTACTGACTATGTACCAGGCACTATTCCTAATATTTTCTGAAGATTATTCATTTATTTTTATAGAATCCCTATGATGTAGAATCTACCATTATCGTCATTTTAATTTGAAGAAACTGAAGTGCAGTGTAGTTATTTAACTTACTAAAGGTCCTAGCTAATTTTTTATTTTTACATTTTATTTCCCTCTGTTGGATTTACTTTATTTTATTCTTTTTCTCCCTCTACCAGTAATTATTTACTTTAGTTCTACTATTTTAGTAGATTCCTTTAATTTTTTCATTCTTATTTGACTTGAATTAATTAATTTCTGTACCCGTTTCCTAAATAATAGATGTGTCTTAGAATGCTTTAATTTGAATCATCACTCTTCACTTACATGTAATTATTATCCATTATTTCAGCATCACTTTATCTTAACACACCAAAATTATTTATTATAATATTTTCCACATTCAGTCCTCATTTAGATTTACTCATGTGTGTACCAATTACTTTACTCACCACTCATTCTTGCACACCTCACTCCTTCCTTCTAGATTCAGTGTTATGCTTCCTGAAGTGCATCCTCTCATAGTTTTTTCAGCAATGGTCTGTTGGTATTAAATTTTCCTTTCTTGTAGGAAGTTATCTTCATTTCACCCTCAACCTTGACTAACACATTCACTAGGTATATAAGAATTCAATATTGACAATTGTTTTCTCTAAGCATTTTGACAATATTGCTTCATGCACTATCAGTTAAGACCCTTCTTGATACAAGTAACATAATATCCCCCAATACTGGCTTAAACAATAAAGATAGGTGTTTTTCTCTCATAACAAACAGTCTAGAGCTAGGCAGTTTCAGGATTGATTAATTGAGCAGTTTAATATATCAGAGCTCTGGATCAGCTTCTCTGTGACTCTTGGTTCTTTTGTTATAGTTGCTAAATGGCTAATAACTCCAAACATCATGTGCTTACAATGACAATGTCCAAAGTCTGGAAGGAAGAACAGATTTTTATTTGTCTATCTCTTTCTATTAGATACGATAATATTTCCTGGAAGCCTCTTTCAGTCTTCTAGTCAGCCAGAACTAGGTTGACATATCTACCCTCTAATTTAGTCCCTGGTAAAGGAGATTGAAATACTCTGATTTGCTTAAACCAGTAATAAAGCTCAGAGTGGGGCACATCTTTTATATTTTTGCAATGCAAAAGGTGTTAATGGCTATTGGGTAAGCAAACAGTGCTTGCCACACATTATCTTACATTCCTATGGTGTAACTGAGAAATCTGTTGTCAGACTAATCATAGCTCCATTGTAGATCATTTCTCCATCTTGTTGTTTTAAGGTTTTCCTCTTTGATGGCATGCTAATTCACATCATTCAAGAAGTAGGTGACAAGATGGGATTAGATAGGCAAGAGATTTTGGGAAGAATCTTTGAAAGATGATGGAGAAGGAACAGGAGAAGACAGGGGGAATCTTCAGAAGAGGATACAGGGTCTGACACGACACCGGTGGGGAGGAAAAATTGAATAGGTAGAGTTTCAGATTACATTGCAGATCCAGGAAAGTTTTGGTCATGCTGATGGAGACTCTGAGAATCAAAGTTACCATTAATAGAGTCCCCCATACTGCAGGAATGGCCTGTATTAGTACCTAAAGATGATCGATCATTGGCTAGGAGTAGCCTATAGGAAGTCTGGCCTCAGCATGAACCAAGCATTGGATTCAAAAGGGCAGCAACTGGAGCTGTTAGTCAATTATGCACTCACAGCAGGTATAAACTGTGTATTTTCATGGCTGTTCTTAAGGTATGGATTTACTTTTATTGATCCTGCTTGGGGGTTGTGCTTCCTGAATCTGAGAATTTTTTCAGAATCTGATTTTTTTTTTTTGCATTTTCCTTTAGTCTTTTTATTACAAAAATACTACAGTTAAAATTATTTTACTTTTTTTTTTTTTTTGCCTGTGGAATTTTAATAACAAATGTGCGGAAGAACTGGAGAATCAGAGTGAATATATTCTTTAAATGCATTATTTCTTCTTTGTTCACTATTACTAAAGAAAAATTAAAGGTTCAAACTCGAAATTGCAGTTTATTCCCCTGAGACAGTAGGTATGAAATTTGGTAGGCTAATTCCTGACATCTACAGAAAAAAAAAAAAACATCAATATGTGTGACCAGGAATCTGCCAGGCAGATTTACCCACTCTGGAAAGATCACACGCTCAGGTTGTGGGCTAAATCCCCAGTGCGGGGCATGCAAGAGGTGGCCGATCGATGTTCTCTCTCATTGATATTTCTATCTCTCTCCCTCTCCCTTCTTCTCTCTCTAAAATCAATACAGAATCTGATTTTTTAATCACTCTTGGGAAATTCCCAGTCATCATTATTTCTTTCCATTTTCTTTATTCTCTGCTTCTGGAATGTTTAATTACATCTATGTTTTGTGATGTCCTTCTAGCTTCCATGACCCCTAATCTTTATTTTAGATTTTTCATCTCTGTATCTGTCTGTACTGCATTCTGTGTAATTTCCTCAGATATACATACAAGTTTACTAATTCTTACTTTATTTGTGTCTTACTTGCTAATTTAATTGCCCTTTTTTCCTGTTCAGTTATACATTTTGATATATTTTTTAATTTTAAAATTTCTATTTGTTATTTTAATTTTTTTTTCCTTTATTGATTCTAGAGAGAGAGGAAGTGACAGGGAGAGAGAGATACAAACATCGATGAGAGAGAACATCGATTGGCTGCCTTCTGCATGCCCCCCACTGAGGATCAGGGCCACAACCTGGGCATGTGTCCCGACCAGGAATCGAACTGGTGACCTCTTGGTGCATGGGTTGACGCTCAACTGCTGAGCCACACCGGCCAGACTGTTCTTTTAATTTTTAATTCATTAATTTATTTATTTTAAAATTATCTTCATTATTGAGAGTATTGCAGATATCCTCCTTTTTTCCCCCCACTGAGCCCTTCCACCCTGCTCCTGCCCCCTACCCAGGCCTTCACCACACTATTGTCTGTGTCCATTGGTTATGCATATAAATGTATAATCTCTCTCACTATATATATATTTACAAATAGTGTTTTTTGCTCTTATGTTTTCCATTCTTCTTTTACCATTTTAAAAATGATTTTTAATCCAACCTTATAGTGTGAATCTGTTGACTTTTGTTTAAGGTGGACTGTTTTCTCATATAATTTTTTACTTTGGATTGTGATCTCATTTGCAGTTGCCTCTGCTAGGGCTTCCAGATACTTCTATACTAATATCTCTTAGTGGCAGTTGCTCGATCACACAGAAAGTGTAAACTCAACTGTAAACTCAACTCTAGACCTATGCTTCTGAATTCTCAGGAATGATCTTTAATTGTTTTCATCCAGAGCCCAGTCTAGGAAAAACAGAACTCCTTTTTGTCCCCTTGTGGCAGTGAGCAGATTTTTTTATAGTATTCCCTTTTTTGAAGTGTACCATTTGGAAGGTTCATATATGGGCAACATATGCAGGTCTCAGTTGCAACTCCCTACCTTGTAAAGATCCAAAGCCTCATCTCCTCCAGCATTTCTAGGTGCTTGTAGTGTAAAAGTCTACTACTATTTCCAGAAGCTGAATTCTTAATTCTTACTCTACACTGTCCCCTTATAGTTTTGTTTCCAAGAATTACACTTTGATTACCATCAATACATCTTCTCTTTATAGTTTAAGAAATCATGATATTAGAAAAAATCCTGACATCTCTGACTTCAGAGAAAACTATAGTGCTTCCAGGGCAACTAGGAGAGGTCACAGACATGCTAGGCAGAGAGATGCTGGAAAATGTTTGGAACAAGCTTACCATTGTGCCACTGAAAGAAAAGCAGAGGTCTTTTTTAGAGAGAGTACTGGATAGGCACATTGCTCCTTTTTTAGTATAGGACATTATTTCAAGGAAATTGATCTAAACGTTATCTGTTTTCTATCATCTACTAAGAAACAGTGAAGAAATAAGCCTACTAGACCCAGCTGGTTAGTTGCCTAAGTTATAAAGTTTTATTTTATCAATAAAGACTTACTTTTCATAAGAAGGTTTGTGTTCCTGAGTTCTGTGAAAGCCAGATAAAAAGAAGTCAGCTGCTAGATTATTACCATAGATGCAAGGTCCCATCTAGTGGCAAAAGTTCATGCAAACTCAGGTCCATGCAATTCTCAAAAATAAAAATAGTTGTTGATTTTTTAAAATGTAATTGACAGAGAATAAGATATATCAGCCTCTCAACATCAGCTTTTTAATAAAAACCTCCTTTACAGTATGTTGTCATATTGTTTTAGAGTTTATATAAAGGAGATTTCAAATTGTTATCTACCAAGTAACTATTCTAAATTAGATATTGGTTTTTTAAAATGTTTACACCTTTTATATACCACTTAAAGGACAGATTTTTGGTTAATTTAATATATCAAAGTCTCATAATTTTAAAACATCACATTGACAGGGCTGAGCTGAAACTTACCCTGAAATATCCCATGAAAAGGGTACTATGAAGATTATAGACAGTTCATTTCACCTGATTAAGAGCATAAACTATTTAAAGCACATTAAAAGCAATAATAAGAACACAATAAACATTTTCATTGTTTTTGTTGAAATCAATAACCCTAAGGACCTCTACAGAGCATTAGTAATAGTAATACGGATGCAGTGCACTTGAAAGTACATATCACAGACTTATATTTTAAATGATTTGGACTTAACAATTAATAAAACTTGACTCTCCAAATTAAAATGAATTAATAGAGTTTAAAAGTATTTCTATCCATTTTCTTAAATGTAAATATTTTATGTCCTCAGAGAAAACACAGTTTTTTTTTTTTTTTCTTAAGCTGTTTTCTCAAGGAATCATTACATTTTCATAACTCACACCTTTGGATTCCGTTCTTACTTATAATTCCAAACAGAGCTGTTCATGTCTGTTCTCTATTTCAAGCAATTCTTTTTCCCGTTCATTTTGAAGATGTGGTTAGAAACACAGGGTGAGTGGATCATTTTCAATTCAAACAACATGATTACACATAATTTAAAGCATTCACTGCATTTTAAACTGACATTTAAGGATTGCTCTGGACTAATTTATCCTGCCCTCTTCAGCCCACATATTTCTTCCATGCATAATTCCTTTTAGAAGTTAATGGAAATTTTGCATGTGGCAGGAGTACATGTTTCATGAAATGGGAATCTAGGACCTGTCATTTAATAAGAAATCTGCCTCTACTTTAATTGGTCTGTCTCCCTAATGTCTTTCGCTATACTATAGCAGCATAGACAGGACTTCCATTCCAATGTAAAGTGAAACTATTTTGAAATTCAAGGTATATGTGGGTTACCATGAGCAGAAGGCAAGTAGTACCATCTATTAGACTGAAGATGGAAGGATTTTGAAATGCTATACTTGCTGAACATAGCATAAAAGTAAACATTTGTATGGACTACATTATAAACATTTTCACTTTTTCATTATAACATATATTTTCACTGACCCATACCAGTAAACTCTGGAAAATCTCTGATTAATGCAATGCACTTTAGGACTAGGATTTTAAATCAAGGGTAAAGTAATAATTTTTCTAGGTTTCTTCAGTGCCATGTACCCTGCAATGGAGTTTAGCCTTTACCTTAATATCTACATTTTCTACATTTCTGTTGTGCAGATAAGTATTGCCTATAGGTAGAGTGAAATAAATTTTAGCATTTAAAACCTTTTCAATTAGTTATTAATAATTTGCCAACACATTGTATAAACTATAGTATCCATGCAAGGAAATACTATGCAGCTCAAAAGGAAAAAAAATAACAAGAAAGATTTCTATGCACTAAAGGAGCAAACTCAAGATATATTTTTAAGTAAAAAAAAGGGAGGGGTAAAATGTGTAAATGTGTACTATATCTTGCATATGGAAAGGGGGGAAATAATATGTATTAATCAGTTGTTTATGGGCATTAAAAAATACTGGAAAGATGAATTTAAAAACTAGTAAGAATAGTTCCCTTACAGGGGTTGGAGAAGAAATGGGATAGAGGAGGAAAGAAAAAAAATTAAACCTCTCAGTGTATATATATATCTATATACAGGTTTGGGTTTTTTAAATTTTGTTTTTAAGTTTTGAAACATGCTCATTTAATGAAGTAGGAAGAAAAGGAACTTTCCAGAACATAAAAGACTTTTACACTCTGACTCTACAGGTATACATAAGTTTCCATCTTGGACCTAGAATTTTTTCTTGACTCAGCCACTAATTAGCTGTATGACTATAAGCAAACTACTTAATTCATCTGGACTTCATATTATAAAGTAAAGAAGTTAGAATAGATGGTTTCCAAGGTCCCTTCCAGCTCTAACAATCTATGACATGCAAATGGGTGAAAGCATGGTATGAGTATATGTGCCTATTTTTTAAGGACTGGAGTTGTGTCTAATTGATAAAAATATTTATTACTACTCTAGGGTTTTCTATTTTGGTGAATTTTTTCTCCAAATAAATTAACAGTTAAAGGTGTACATTGAATATAAATTATGTTCTATTATTTACCTATTTTCTTTCAAAATTTATCTTTATTGTTGAATGTATTACAGATGTCCACCTTTTTTTTTCCCCCTTGACTCCCTCCTCCTCACTCCCGCCCTCCTCCTACCTTCCCCACACTATTGTCTGTGTCTACTGGTTATGAATATATACATAGAAGTTCTTTGGTTTATCTCTTTCCCCCTCCCCCCTTTCCTTTGAAATATGTCAGTCTAACAACCAATTTGTACTTCTTTATCATTTCAACTTTTTCACCCATCTCCCCAACCCTCCCCCCATTAGGCAACCATCAAAAAGTTTTCTGTATTTATGAGTCTGTTTCTATACTGCTTGTTCATTTTGTTTGTAGATTCAGTTGTTGATAGATATGTATTTATTGCCATTTTATTGTTCATATTTTTGTTCTTCATCTTCAAGAAGACCCTTCAACATTTCATATAATACTGGTTTGGTGGTGATGAACTCCTTTAGCTCTTTCTTGTCTGGGAAACTCTTTATATGTCCATCGATTCTAAATGATAGCTTTGCAGGATAGAGTAATCTTGATTGCAGGTCTTTGCTTTTATCACTTTAAATATTTCTTGCCACTCCCTTCTGGCCTGCAAAGTTTCTTTAGAGAAATTGGCTGATAGTCTTATGGGAGCTCCTTTGTAGGTAACTAACTGCTTTTTGCTTGCTGCTTTTAAAATTCTCTTTGTCTTTAACCTTTCGCATTTTGATTATGATGTGTCTTAGTGTGGGTCTCTTTGGGTTCATCTTATTTGGGACTCTCTGTGCTTCCTGGACTTGTATGTCTGTTTCCTTCACCAAGTTAAGGAAGTTTTCTGTCATTATTTTTTCAAATATGTTTTCAATTTTTTGCTCTCTCTCTTCTTCTTCTGGCACTCCCATGATGTGAATGTTGGTATGCTTGAAGTTGTCCTAGAATTTCCTTACACTATCCTCATTTTTTTTAATTCTTTTTTTCTTTTTGTTGTTCTGACTGGGTGTGTTTTGCTTCCTTATATTCCAAAGCGATGGTTTGCTTCTTGGCTTCGCTTACTGTACTATTGATTCCCTGTAAATTATTTTTTATTTCAGTTATTGCATCCTTTATTTCTGACTGGTCCTTTTTTATGCTCTTGAGGTCTTCACTAAGTTCCTTAATGTTCCCACTAAGTTCATTGAGCATCCTTATAAGCAGTGTTTTGAACTTTGCATCTGTTAGATTGCTTATCTCCATTTTGTTTAGTTCTTTTCCTGGAGTTTTGTTCTGTTCTTTCATTTGACACATGTTTCATTGTCTCCTCATTTTGCCTGCCTCTCTGTGTTTGTTTGTTTATTTGTGTTAGGTAGAGTTGTTATGCCTCCTAGGCTTCCTAGTGTGGCCTACTGTAGTAGGTGTCCTGTAGGGTCCAGTGGCACAGCCTCCCTGATCACCACAGCTGGGCCCTCAAGGTGCACCCCTCGTGTGGACTGTCCACCCTTCTGTTGTAATTGAGTCTTGATTGCTGTTGGCACATCAGTGGGAGGGATTTACTCGGGCTGATCAGCTACAAGGACTGGCTATGCCCACTGACCGGGAGGCATAAGCTACAAAGCTATCTGCAGATGGCTGCTTCTTGTGCTGGGTTTGGAGGTGCCCAGGCAAAGCCAAGTTGTGAACCAAGGCTAGCTGCTTCTATTGCCAGGCTTGGGGCCACTTAGAAAGAGGTATAGGGTTACTGAGGTCAGATGCTGCTTATTTGAGAGAATTTAGTTAAATCTGAAGCAGGAGCCAAGACAGGCCAATCCTATGGTAAAGCCACTGGAAACAGCTTGGGTGGGCCTGAAAGTTGGGTGGGGCAAGGCCTCAGGGAATTACCAGGGCAGGGCAAACAGTGTGAGCCAGGTTGCTGAATCCCAGATGTGGTGCCTGTCTTTCAGGCCCATGGGGGAAGGGCTCACAAAAGGAACAACAGCCTCCACCAACATGTCTGTCCAGGAGAAAGCTGCCTCTTCAGCTCTCTCCCTGTTGTTAAACAACTCAGTTCTTGTTGGTATATCTCTGGTGCCTTTCAAGCTGCCTCCCCCACACTGGAGCCTGGAGGGAGCATGACTGAGTAAGTCCTGTGCCTGGGTCCTTTAAGAGGAACTCCCTGGGGCTCCAGCAGCCTCAGCCTCAGTTCAGGCTGGTTTTTACAGCCAGATGTTATGGAATTTTTCTTCCTGGCACTGGAACCCTGAGCTGGGGGTCCTGGTGTGGGATAGGGACCCCTTGCTCCTCAGGGAGGACCTTCACAGCTGAGGTGTTCCTCCTGATTTTTATCTGCCACACCTGGGTGTAGGACCAGCCAGTCTGTGCCTCCATCCCTCCTACCAGTCTCAAGGTGGCTTCTTCTTTAATTTTGTAGTTATAGGATAAATTATGTTTTAAGTGTACTGCTATACTAAAGAGCATTTTTTTTAACTTTGGGCAAAAATCTTTATACAAATATTTTTTTTAAGATATAATATGTGTACTAACACAGATGAACTCAAAATATTGACTTTAATTGCTAATCATCCTTTTGATAAGCTTCTGAGTCTTTATTAAATGTGTTTGTGTTTGATATCCATTCTGTTTAAGCTTCAATTATTTAATTACAAGTCTTGATACGAATCTAATCATGCATATATCCATACGAAGCTTGCATACTGACAGCATAAAATCATTAAAGAATCATTACTGTAAACTGACGTTGGCCTGAAATTTTTGCAGTTAACGGGGGAGTTGATGCTTGATGAACAATCCAATTAAAACTGGCAACAAAAGACCTAAAATGTCAGCCAAATTGCTTTTTAATAGTCAATGCAGCCATCATAAAACATAAACATTAAAGTCCCCGTAGAACCATAAAGCTTCATGGTGAAACAATTCTAGAAAATGAATAATAATTACAACATCTTGAGGATTCTTTAATAGATGTGCACTCATTAAAAATATTTCATTGCTTAGAATCAGATGACAAAGTATGTTTCTGAATACTTTCTTATATATGTTATAGTGATTGTTTTATTTACTATTACATAGGTAGAATTTCTGTTATTATCCAAAAGTTATTTTAAAAACATTTTAATAACTTAGAAAATAACGTTCTGAAAAAGGAGGAAGAAAAATATACAATAGGATCTGCTAATAACTCAAAATATAAAACAATAATGAATCCTTAGTTATGCCGAAGTTGAAATGAAAAGCCAGGGAAGCCAATTATGATTTCCACCAAGCAGCCTAAAAACAATAGCCAACATTTTGACTCTTGAGACTCTGGGTGTTCAATACTGAATCTGTGAATGGATTAATCATCTAGGTATTTCTTACTATCCAGCAGTTTGATTTTATTAGAAGATACAAATTCAAATATCTTAGTGAATTTTTCACCTTTGGTTTGGATGTTTCACACACGGAGGCCAAAGTGTCAGATTGCTATAAAAATCATCTTATATGTTATGAATAATCTAACTTGTCCCTCTGTCATTAATGACATGATTTTCAATAAGCAAAGAAAGAAATTGTGAGGTTTTTATCTTTGTGACATTATAACACAGGAGAAAACATCAAATGCCTCCAAGGGGAAATCTTTGAAACATCAGGGTTTTAATGGTACATTCATTTATTTTTCCGATAAACATTCACTGAACACTTATTATTTGTCAACACAATGTTGACCACTGTTGGAATCTGGAAATGAGTAAGATTTGGATACCATCCTAAGCTTACAATTTAGTTGAAGGTTAAACATGTAAACAATCAGCTATAATACAAGGGAAAAATGTGTGAAGAATTCAAATCAGGAAAATAAAAATACTCTATCCCAAATTCACATGTTAATTAGGATTCCTTAGCCTTCCATGTACTTTTTGAAAATATTCTGTAGCATAGATATACACAGTAGAGTCCTCAAACAGATGGTATCCTAATATATTTACGGATTAGAATATCTGTCAATTAAATATCGCCTTCCTCTACAATCAGAGTGTAATTTCATGTGCTATGAAGGGTAAATTGATGTTCACACTTCTCCAGCTGTGGTTTCTGTGTTTTCTCTGTTGAGCAAGTTAGTGCTGTGTTTTCAGAACAACAAGAAAAAAAATTTTCTCAGAAGAGCGATAGACACATCGGGAGTTCAAACTCTATTAGCTGAAACAGTGAAGAGAAAACCTTATAGGAATATAAATGAAACTTTAATGACACCATATCATAAAATATTAAATGACCCAACTATCTATAAAAAATTGCTTATCTTTAAATTTTTTTTTCTTAATACAGCGATGACTAAACTATGGAGAGAAAATTCTAACATGTAGGCTATATCTGCAAACCACCATTTCAGTCTGTGGGAAAATAAAAATGCTTTGGTCTATATGACGCACATAATCAGATAAAAGTATGTCAACAATTTGATTAAGTGCTGGTTTGAACAGACCAAATCAGCCAACTCTTTTGCCAATGTATGGACCACAGAATAAAAGATATATATATATATACTGTTTTTCCCCTCTAAATAATATTTTAACATTCAGGCATTTAGAAAAGAACAATGAAGGCTTTAGTGTGAAACAGAATAGATGGATAATAGATAATAGATACATAAAAATTCTTATGACATCATCTAAATTGCTGTATGTATGTTTTGTGTTTGCCAGTGTCCAGTCAAACTAAATAATATAGGTCACATATTTAGCAAAGAATCGGGTGCCTATTATGACCTAGGCATTGTGTTAAGCACCAAGGACTCAAAGATGAATGATACAGACTTCACCCTCAAGTACCTCACTGCCTACCTGAGGAAACTCACACAAAGAAATAATTATAATGTTGTAAGATCTCTGATAGATAACTGTAAAAAAAAATTATGTTAGAACACAGAAACATAGAAAAAGGAGTGGATAAAGGCATCATGGAAGAAGTAACATTGTCCAGAAGACTTGTATTCATCCTTTAAGGCTTCATTGAGGAAGGTGGAAGACAATGGCATGCAAGCAAAGGAAGCTCATGGCCTGTGTGAGTGGAGGAACAGGAGATAAAGCTGTCAGTGCTTATATATCCTACTAAGGATTTTGTACTATATCTTATAGGCAATGAAGAGCTACCATATTCATTGTAATTAAGAAAATAGTTGTAAATTTATTCCTTTGAATTTTTAATACATATAATTAAATACATTGTTAATAAATTGCAGAGATAGTAGATATCTTTATTTTTATAAAAAAAATACTTGAATTTTAGGATATTATCTATGGTCAGTGTTTCCTATGTTTCCCTGAATATATTTAAGTCAGGTAAAGATTTTTCTAAGATGATTTCTTTATGAAGCATGAGTAGTACTTTTTTCCCTCATAAAAGCAGAAATACAACTAGTATCATGCTTATATAGAGATCCTAAATTTTTTTTTCCTTTTCTTATTATTTTATTTTTGTTACAGATGTTTCTCCTTTTTTCCCCATTGCACCCTCCTCCCCATCCCCCCACCCCGTCCCCAGCTTTGTTGTCCATGTCCATCAGTTATGCATACATGCGCATAAATTCTGTGGTTTATCTCTTCCCTCCACCCACCCCCTCTTCTGAGGGGTGTCAGTCTATACCCTACTTCCACATCTCTGGGTCTACCCTGTTCCTCAGACTGTTATGTTCATTATATTCCACAAATAAGTGAGATCATGTGATATTTGTCTTTCTCTGCTTGGCTTGTTTCACTTAGGATGATACTCTCGAGGTCCCTCCATGTTGTCTCAAAGGATAAGAGATCTTTCTTTCTTACAGCTGCATGGTACTCCATTGTGTATATGTACCACAGCTTTTTTATCCATTCATCCACTGATGGACACTTGGGCTGTTTCCAGATCTTAGCTATTGTAAATAGTGCTGCTATGAACATGAGGGTACATGTATTCTTTCTGATTGGTGTTTCAGGCTTCTTAGGGTATATTCCTAGAAGTGGAGACCCTAAATTTTTAAACACAGTATTCAAGTAGAACTCTTAAAAATAGGTAAAAAAATGAAATTAGTTTATATAATACCTAAGTCAAGGATTGACAGAAAGTATATTTTTTAGTATTCAAAATTATCTTAATGTTAAAACTAATAACCTATAGAATTTTGACATCATAAATTACTTTTGAGAAACTTAATGATTTAATAGGCAACATAGTATAGATCAATGACTTTCAATTTATTTTTCTCACCACCTCCCACAGTTAGAAATATATTTTACATCATAATAGACATAACTGAAACAAAAATTTCATGAAACAATTTTTTATGAAACAGTTTTTACCCTTACTAAATAAATTCTCAACTTTACAAACAAGATGAAATCATAGAGCTGATGCTCTATGACATATTATATTCTATTTCATTTTTTAAAAATGCTGGTCAACATTGATTTCCTAATCCATCAATTGGTCATAGCCAGAAGCTTGAAAAAACATTGTCATAAATAGTGATTACAAGAAGACTGGATCTGAAGTCAAAATAATACTGGATTAGAAATTGAGAGACTGGGTTCTTTTTTGAGTTTCTCTTTACTACTTACTATCTCTGTGACCTTGGTAAAGTCAGTTAACTTCTCTGTCTTTTGATATACAAAGCAAGAATTATGCTTTTCTTGTCTATCTCACACACTCCTATTGTAAGGAACAAATGAGATAATATATTTCAAAGTGCTTTGCAAACCATAAAACACTATGTAGGTGTAAAGAGGTGATATCTATCAAATTAGATTATACTTCATTGTTATATATTTTATGTGACTTTGGTGAACCTTTTAATCCTTCAAATTTCTTCTTGAAAAGTGATTTCCCTGAGAGTATCTAGTCACACCAGATATATCTGGCAATAAAGTTGACAAAGTGTCTCCCATTCTGAATAAGAAACAACAGTGACATTAGTTAAAGAACAGTTTACATTTTGGGCCTCTCAGAAGGGAACCTGATATAGATCACCACCCTTTAAACTAAGAAAATGCTTGTTAAACTAATGAGAAGAATGCCTGGCTTCATATTATGTAATTTGCTTATATGACACAACTTTTATGATACATGGTGCTGCTACTAACATTAGCCTTCAGCAAAGATATGTCATAAACACATTTTCAGAACTCTAATAGGAAGAAATCTATTACAGTAAAGAGGGAGACAGGCAAACTATTTATTTGAAAAAGCAATATGTAGTAAAATGTTATTATGAACTACCTGTGCTCAATACTAAAAATCACTGCTTTTCATATAACTTAGGAAAGCTAAAACAAATACTTAAATACAAGGCACAATATTAGGCCATTTGAGTTGCATGAAACACAGGCTTAATTATACTAGCTCAGGTGATAAGGATTTATTGTGTTGCTATACCCAAAGATTGAAAATTAATTCAGCTCTTGAAACCTCAGCTGCACAAGTTTGTGAATCTTCAGCCTAGGGTTTTGCTGTTTATATGACAAAGTGACCAGCCTCATGTCTCCTTTTTTCTGTGACCACCTGCTTCTCTTCCTGCTATCACCTAGCTTCATGTGTCTTAGGAAATGCTGCAAGTTTAAGAGAAATACAATACTGCAGGAGGTCAGAAGAGAAAAATATTGCTCCTTTATGTAGATTACAAGGAATGTGTAATGAAAGGAACAGCTTTGGTATTGGGATGTTAGGAGGAGGGGGACATAGACAGAATTTGGGATGAAAGGACATGCAAAGAATAAAGTCAAGTATGAACATAAAGGTTCAAAGATGGAAAGCATCAATT
This sequence comes from Tadarida brasiliensis, assembly GCA_030848825.1. Taxonomy (NCBI): domain Eukaryota; kingdom Metazoa; phylum Chordata; class Mammalia; order Chiroptera; family Molossidae; genus Tadarida; species Tadarida brasiliensis. The sequence goes on along the minus strand of CM061280.1, from coordinate 51,385,557 downwards.
ATGTCTGTTGAGTGGCAAACATTGCTATTTGGTTGGAGAAGGGGCAATATGGAAAGGTAAACTGGGGCTAAATCACACCCTTTTAACCTCTTAAGTATATTTCTTTAAAATTTTCATTTATCTGTAATATAATCAATCTGTATGTCATATTAATTATATAATAACAATATATAATAGATAATATATATCTATAATACCATAGATAGAATATGTTATGTGTATATAAGTATATACATATAATTAGTTTTCTAATTTAGGAAGCAGTTTAAACAGAATACTTCAAAAATGTCTTCCACTGGCCTTTGCTTTTGTTTATTTTCAGAAACAGGAACACACTTGTCACTCCATTGACAAACTTATCTAGTGAGGCATGGCACTAGGCAGTATGTGGATTAATAAAATAAGAAATTCCCTGTCTTTAGGATTCACTATTTAGTTGAGGGAGAAAGACAAACAAACACACCAGAGGTAGGAATCTGTATACAACTGTCACCAAGTTCTGGCACAATCCCTAACATTGTACACTGTACTCAACCTCCCTCATAAACTTTCTTTTTTTTTTTCAAATGCCTTACTCTTTGGTCTGCCCTATACTCCACAGCAGCACAAAGAGCCACCGAATTGGTTCTAAAACTGAAATATCTAGGCTTGGGTTTTAAGGCCAACTACCAGTTGTTGCCTCCTTCCCATACTCATCTGACTGTGTTCAGTTCCCATTTCTACCTAGACATGCTCTCCTCCCCAGGGAGGCAAACTTACTGTCATTGGAAAATATTGTCTTTTGAGGATCTCAGAGTCTTAATAGAAGACAGAAGAGCAAACAATAAATCACTGAAAATTTGATTATCTTTCATAAAGTAACATAAAGTTTTAACACATAAATTCCTTGATAAGTGTTGTTTAAAAGTTTAACCAAACCCTGCAAATAGCAGTTATGTGTTAAATAGTCAAGATGTACCAGCAAAAGTCTTTTTTCCCCTTATAGTTCTCTAGGAAATAGAGGCTAACTGATCCAAGGTGAAATGATTACAATAGGATTCAACAAAATCTCAGTCTGGATAGACTGGATTGGATTAGATCAGATAGGATACAATAGGATAGGATAAGATAACCTGTTTCAGGACAGAAAGACTTGCACCTGTTGAATACCATCCAGAATAAAAGGTCTGAGCTGGCGGGAGATCACATCCACAATGCAAGGCCAATGTAAAGCAAAACGACCTTATTGCATATGCCTGGGTGCAGGTGGGCTGAGCCGAAAAGGGGTCAGCCTCGAATAACAGCTGGGGTGTAGGTTATATACTCTACTTCTATCTTCTGACAGTTCCTGCTGACGTACTCTGCCTGGCCCATTGTCCACTTTGCAGTTGGACTGGTCTGGTATCTCATCCTGCATCTGCTGAGTGACTCATTTTCTTGTGGATAATTAAAATAATCCTTACTCAATAGAAGGCTGAGCAAAGGTCATGCAAGCAACACATTTTTCACAATTTCTACCTTTTGCAAGCTTTTACCTTTACCCTTTAAAATGTTACTAACCTTTTCACAAAAAATAAAGGCCATATCCAAAAATATTACAAATTATTTTCAAATCCGAGAGATACCTCTATATGCCAATTACCTAATTCAACTACCATCATAGCTCTGATCACCGTGTAAAGCACACATACAAATGGCTCTATAAAGAAATAAAGTCAAGTCCTGCCGGTGTGGTTGAGCATTGACCCATGCACCAAGAGGTCACTGGTTCGATTCCCGGTCAGGACACATGCCCAGGTTGTGGACCCAATCCCCAGTAGGGGGCATGCAGGAGGCAGCCAATCAATGTTCTCTCTCATCGACGTTTCTCTCTCTCCCTCTCACTTCCTCTCTCTCTAAAGTCAATAAAGGAAAAAAAAAAAAAAAAGAAAGTCCAGGGAATGTGAAAATGGTGTTGGAGTGAATGGAAGCTACACAGACTATCCCCCTGGACCAAATTGGAATTATAACTAAAATAAAGACAAGCCAACTTCTGGTCAAGATGGTGGTGTAGGTAAACATGGCACTCGCCTCCTCCCACAATCACACCAAAACTGCAACTAAACTACAGAACAACCATCATTCAGAACCACCTGAAATCCAGCTGAATGGAAGTCCTACAACTACGAAATTAAAGAAGAAGCCATGTCAACACTGGTAGGAGGGGTGGAGGGGCGTACAGCCTGGTCCCACACCCACGTGTGGCTGATAAAAATCAAGAGGGATACCTCTGCTGTGAAGGTCCTCTCAGAGGAATGAGGGGTCCCCATCCCACACCAGGGCCCCCAGCTCAGGGTTCCAGTGCCAGGAAGAGAAGATCCCATAACTTCCGGCTGTGAAAATAAGCAAGAATTGAAACTGAAGGAGGCTGAGGCAGTGGAATTCCAGGCAGTTCCTCTTAAATGGCCCACATACGGACTTAATCAGACTCGCTCTCTCCAGGCTCCAGCATGGGAGAGGCAGCTTGAAAGGCACCAGAGACATATGGGGAAGAACTGAGTTTTTTCGTACTGGGGCAAGAGCTGGAGAGGCAGCTTTCTCCCAGACAGACATGCTGGCAGTTGGTTGTTCCTTTGGTGAGCCCTTCCCCCATGGGGCCTGCAGATAGCCATCATGCCTGGGAATCAAGCAACCTGGCTGACACTGTCCCACCCTGATGATTCTCTGAAGCCCTGCCCCACCCAATGTTGTGGCCCACCCAAGCTGTTTCCAGTGGTTTTACCATAGGATTGGCCTGTCTTGGCTCCTGCTTCAGATTTTCCTAAATTCCCTCAAATAAGCAACATCTTCCCTAAGTGTGCCCCATACCACTCAGTAAGTGGCCCCAGGCCTGGCACTAGGAGATGTCAGCTATGGTTCACAAGATGGCTTTGCCTAGGTACCTCCAAGCCTAGCACAAGAAGCAGCCATCAGCAGATTGCTCTGTAGCTTACTTCTGGTGGACGCAGGTAGAACACAGGCTTGCTCCAGAGCCAGCACACCAAGTGGCCAGCTTCAGACTATGTTGAAGCATTACCACCCAACAAATTCCACAAGCAACACACTGAAAGAGTGGACTCAGTGGGTACCAGAGCACTGCTGAAGTAAGTCTTGCTCTGTGTGGTGGGACCCTGCACAGCTGATCCTCCAAGGGAGTCAGAGGAGGGTGGTCAGTAGGCATAGCCAGTCCTTGCAGCTGATCAGCCTGAGTAAATTCTTCCCATTGATGTGCCAACAGCAATCAAGACTCAATTATAACAGAAGGGTGTACAGTCCACACTCGGGGTGCACCTCGAGGGCCCAGCTGGGGTGACCAGGCTGGCTGTGTCACTGAACCCTACAAGACATTTACTACAATAGGCCATACTAGGAAGTCCAGGGGACAAAACAACTCTACTTAATACATAGAAACAAACACAGGGAGGCAGCAAAAATGAGGAGAAAAAGAAGCATGTCCCAAATGAAAGAACAGAACAAAACTCCAGGAAAAGAATGAAATGAAATGGAGATAAACAATCTAACAGATGCAAAGTTCAAAACACTGCTTATAAGGATACTCAATGAACTTAGTGAGAATTTCAAGGAACTTCATGAGAACTTCAAGGAACTTAAGGAGAACTCCAAGGAACTTAGTGAGAATATCAACAACATAAAAAAAGACCAGTCAGAAATGAAGGATACACTAACTGAAATAAAAAATAATTTACAAGGAATCAATAGTAGAGTACATGAAGCCAAGAAGCAAACCACAGATTTGGAATATAAGAAAGAAAAACACACCCAATCAGAACAACAAAAAGAAAAAGGAATCCAAAAAAAATGAGTAAGGAACCTCTGGGACAACTTCAAGCATACCAACATTCCCATCATCGGGGTGCCAGAAGAAGAGAGAGAGCAAGAAATTGAAAACCTATTTGAAAAAATAATGACAGCAAACTTCCTTAACTTGGTGAAAGAAACAGACATACAAGTCCAGGAAGCACAGAGAGTCCCAAACAAGATGAACCCAAAGAAGTCCACACTAAAACACATCATCATCAAACTGCAAAAGGTTAAAAACAAAGAATCTTAAAAGCAGCAAGAGAAAAGCATTTAGTTACCTACGAAGGCGCTCCCATAAGACTGTCAGCTGATTTCTCAAAAGAAACTTTGCAGGCCAGAAGGGAGTGGCAAGAAATATTTAAAGTGATGAAAAGCAAGGACCTACAACCACGATTACTCTACCCTGCAAAGCTATCACTTAGAATTGATGGACTTATAAAGAGTTTCCCAGACAAGAAAAAGCCAAAGGAGTTCTCACCACCAAACCAGTATTATATGAAATGTTGAAGGGTCTTCTTGAAGAACAAAAATATGAATAATAAAATGGCAATAAATACATATCTATCAATGATTGAATCTACAAACAAAATGAGCAAGCAGAACAAAAACAGATTCATAGATACAGAGACCTTTTTGTTGGTTGCCAGATTGGAGGGAGTTTGGGGGGATAGGTGAAAAATTAAGAAGTACAAATTTGTTGTTATACTGATGAACCTCAACGGGAAGGGGGGAGGTGGGGTGGGAAGAAATAAACCAAAGAAATTATATATATATATATATATATATATATATATATATATATATATATATAAAATCAATAGACACAGACAGTAGTGTGGGAAAGGCCAAAGAGGGGCAGGAGTGAGGAGGAGGGGGTCAAGGCGGGAAAAAGAGGGGATATCTGTAATACATTCAATAATGAAGATAAGTTTAAAGAGAAAACAAAAATAAAAATTATTTAAAAAATAGATATTAAAATAAATAAGTAAATAAAGACAAGTCATCTGGAAAAACCAACTGAAGAGCAGCTGGAGAGAACCCTTATAACAAGAGATGTAAACAGGTTCCTAAATGGAAACTGGTAGGAGCTGTGCAGGTGCAAGAGAACTAGCTGGATGCCCACAGGCAGCAGCTGAGAGCTGTCTTAACTGTGAACATTTCCCTCCAAGAAGTCGGGGGGTTAAAACCCCAAACAGGCTCTCCAGCACAGAGTGGTAGAACAGGGGGAGGCTCCCACATAACACGTGGCTGAGAAAATCACCAGAGAAGAGGTTTTGCCCAGCAGGGAGAGGTGAAGGGAACACCGGCACTTCCCTGAAGGGCCAGTGCACTCAATTGCAGCTACAGCCACTTACCTTGGGCTAAGGCAGAGGGAGGGCGGACTGGACTAGGACTCTGTGAAGAGAGTTGGGGGTTCAAAGCACTAGGGAGAGAGCTGGGAAGGAGGCCATCAGGAGCTCTATGCTGAGTCACTCCCTCATAGGAAAGTAGCCATCTAATTCAAACAGCCCTTCCCAGAGCCCTGGGGAGAAGCAACAGCCCCTACCTTGGGAATTTAACACCACCTGAAGCTCATTAACAACCAGAGACTACATCCCAGTCAGTAGGCAGAGAAAAGCCTCTGAAAGCTTTGGGCTTTGGACCTTGCTCTCAGTGTTGGGGGTCATGGTTCTGGGGACTGAGCTGGGAAGGCTGAGGCCTGAGTTCCTATGCTAAGCCCCTCCTCCATGGCTTTAGTAGTCATCTCTGTAAAGTAGCCCCATCAGAGCAGTTTTAGCCTGGAGAAGATGCAATTGACCCTCTCTCGGGAATTTAACAACACGTGGCCCTGAGAAGTGCAATTGGAAGCTCATTAACATCCAGAGGCTGCCTGCCAGCCAGTAGTCAGAGAAAAACCTTTGAAATCTTTGAGCCTTGGGACTGAATCTCAGTGTGGGGTGTCCTGACTCTGGGGACTGAGCTGTGAAGGCTGAGGCCTGGGTCCCTGTGCTGAACCAATAACCCACACTACAGAAACCCTTTGCTTCTCAAAGCAACTTTAGTCCAGGGGAAAGTAATTGCCCCATCCACTGGAAATCTTCTTACCTTGCCCACCTGAGGGATTATTCATTCAGTTGAGGGCTACAACATGAGGTTCAATAAGTAACTGAGACTAATAGTCAGCCTGCAGACAAAAGCTCTGGGACAATTGAATCTTTGCTTAGCCTGTGACTTTACCCAGGAAAATATAAAACTAGACATTGGTGTTTAGCATGGTGCCTTCCATACTCATTCAAACCCAGAAGAGGGAGCCATAATCTGCAGCACATAGATACTCACAGGGACATTTTGGCAGGCTCCAATCCCTGCTGAGACAGCCAAAATGGTGAAACAAAGAAACAAACTCCAAATGAAAGAACAGGAGAATTCTATAGAAGGGTTAAATGAAATGGAGATAAGCAGGTTATTGGTTATGGAGTTCAAACTGATGATTATTGGAAAGCTCAACAACATGAATAAACATATAGAAATAATGAAAATGAATAAATTGGAAATGAAAAACCACCAAGCAGAAATGAAGACTGACATAGCAGAAATAAAGAACACATTGGAAGGAATAACAAGCAGATTAGAGGAAGCTGAGGATGGGATCAGCAAATTCAAACACAGGGTATAAAAATCACCCAATCAGAAAACCAAAAAGAAAAATCAATTAACAAACAGGAGGACAGTTTAAGAGAGCTGTGGCAAAACATGAAACATAATGACATCTGCATCATAGCAGTTCCAGAAGAAGAAAATGAGCAAGGATTAGAGAATATATTTGAAGAAATAGTGACAGAAAACTTCCCTAACTTGTGAAGGAAAAAGGCATACAAGTTCAGGAAGCAGAGAGAGTCCCAAGAAAGAAAAACCCAAGGAGGCACACACAAAGACACAGCACAATTAAAATGTGAAAAATTAAAGACAAGGAGAGAATCTTAAAGGCAGGAAGAGAAAAGCAACAGGTTACTTACAAAGGAGCCCCCATAAGACTGTCTGATTTCTCAACAGAAACACTACAGGCTAGAAAGGAATGGCATGAAGTATTGAAGGTAATGAAAAACAAGGATCTGAATCCAAGACTACTCTATCCAGCAAGACTATCATTCAAAATAGAAGGTGAAATAAAGAGCTTGCCAGACAAAAAAGGCTATGGGAATATATTAGGACTAAACCAGCAGTACAGGAAATGTTAAAAGGGCTGCTGTAATAGGCAAAAAAAAAAAAAAAAAAAAAAGAAAAAGAAAAACAAAACCATAATAAGTAAAAATGGCAATAAATAAGTACATATCAATAATAACTTAAATATGAATGGATTAAATATTCCAGACAAAAGACACAGAATAGCTAAATGAATAAGAAAGCACGATTCATATATAAGTTGTTTACGAGAAACCCATCTCATAACAAAAGACTCACATAGGTTGAAAGTGAAAGGACGGAAAAAAAATTTCCAAGCAAATGGAAAGGAAAAAAGGCAAGGTAACAATACTCATATTTGATAAAAATAGACTTCAAAATGAAGACCATAAGAAGAGACAAAGAAGGGCACTACATAATATTAAAAGGATCTAGTTAAAAGGAGGATATAACCTTGGTAAACATATATGCACCCAATATAGGAGCACCAAAATATATTTAAAAACTCCTGGAGGACTTCAAAGGAGAAATAAAGAACAATGCAATCATAGCATGGGAATTCAACAACCCACTGACATCACTGCATAGATTCTCTAGACAAAAAATTAACAATGAAACAGAAACTCTAAATGATACACTAGATCAAATGGAATTAAAAGATATTTACAGATTATTATAAACCAAACCTGCAGAATTCAAATTCTTCTCAAGTGCAAACAGGACATTCTGAAAGATAGACCACCTGTTAGGACCCAAACTAAGTCTCTACACACTCAAGATGTTTTAAATCATATCAAGCATGTTCTCAGATCACAGTGGCATAAAACTGGAAATTAATTACAATAAACACACTCAAAAACATTTAAATACATGGAGGCTAAATAGCATGTTATGAAACAATTAATGGGTTACCACAGAGTTCAAGGAAGCAATAAAAAACTTCCTGGAAATCAATTAAAATGAACACACAACAACACAAAATCTATGGGAGGCAGCAAAGCAGTCCTGAGAGGGAAGTTCATAACATTACAGGCCTATCTCAAGAAACAAGAAAAATCTCTAATAGACTATCTAACCCTACTACTTAAAGAACTAAAAAGTAATCATGCCTGGTTTGGCTCAGCAGTTAGAGCGTCAGCCTGCAGACCAAATAATCATGGGTTCAATTCCAGTCAACGGCATGTACTTCATTTGCGGTTCAGTCCCCAGCCCTGGTCAGGGTCATGAGGGAGGCAACCAATTAATGTATCTCTCTCACACTGATGTTTTGTGCTACTGTCTCTCTCTCTCTCTCCCACTCTGTATGAAAATAAAAGGAAAAATGTCCTCAGGTGAGGATTAAAAATAAAAAGAAAAGAACTAGAAAGTAAACAAAATGAAAAACCCAAAGCAAGTACAAAGAAAGAAATAAAAAAGGTCAGAGTGGAAATAAATGACATAGACACTAAAAAAAAAACAAAACAAAACAATTCAAAACATCACTGAAACAAAGCACTGGTTCTTTGAAAAGATAAACATGATTGATGAACCTTTAGCCAGACTCATCAAGAAACAGCGAGCATCCAAATAAACAAAATCAGAAACAAAATGGGAAATATAATAACTAACATCAAACAAATACAAAGGATTGTTAAAAAATTCTATGGCAGATTATGTGCCAACTAATTGGAAAACCTAGATGAAATGGACAAATTTCTAGAATCACAAAGGCAACCAAAACTAAACCAGAAAGAGAAAGAAAACTTGAACAGACCGATAAAAACTAAGGAAATTGAAGATGTAATCAAGAAATTCCTCACGGATTCCAAAATGGTGGCAGAAAGAATGGAAGCTACACACACAATCTCCCAGGACCAAACTGCAATTACAACTAAAATAAAGACAAATCATTGTGAAAAAGCAACAGAAAAGCAGCTTGTGAGGACCATATAACCACGGACACTGAATCGATCCTGTTAGGTCTGCAGAGGTGCAAGAGGGGGGCTAGAAGCCCACAGATAGCAGTGGTCTTAGCTGTGAGCAGTGCCCTTCGGGTTCAAATCCCAAGCCGGCTTCACAGCTCAGGGGGCAGGGACAGAGTGCTAAATTAGCCACAGCCACTCACCTTGGGCTCCAGCAGAGGGAGGGCAGACTGGACTGGAACTGTGTGGGGACACTTGGGATTTGGAGGGCACGTAGAACTTTTGCTGAGTTTCAGCCACACGGGACAGTGGCTATCTTACTCCTTCCCTGGGCTCTGGGGAGAGGTAGTGGCCCCTCCCTTGGAGATTCAACCCCACCCAGGTGGGCCAAAGAAATGCAAATTGAGGCTCATTAACACCAGCATCTGCCTTACCCTTGGGAAATCCCCTTTCTCTGAACACCTGAGGGAGTTTTTCATTCAACTGAGAACCCAAGACTCTTCAAGTAACCGAGACTAATAGCCTTCAGGCAAAAAGCTAGAGGATGACTGGACCATTCCTGGGCTTACAAATCTACCCAGGAAAGTAAGACTTGACAGTGGTGTTTACCATGGGTCTTCCAACACTCATCCAAACCCAGTCAAGGGAGCCACAAACAGCAGAACACCAACACACACAGGGAAAATTTGGCAGGCTCCAAAACCCACTGAGGTAGCCAAAATGATGAAACAAACAAATCCCAAATGAAAGAACAAGAGACCTCTACGAGAGATGAGATAAGTGAATTGCAGTTAAGCAAGTTATCAGAGGTAGAGTTCAGAGCCATGATCTTGAGGAAGCTCAATAGCATGAGTAAGGACCTCAACACCATGAGTAAAGATATAGAAGCATTGGAAACCAACCAAGTGGAAATGAAGAATGACATAGCAGAAATAAATAACACATTGGAAGGACTAAACAGCAGAGTAGAGGAAGCTGAGGACCGGATCTGTGAATTAGAAGACAGGGTAGATAAAAAATTAAACAATCAGAAAACCAAAAGGAAAAAAACAATGAAAAAACAGGAAGACAGCTTAAGAGAACTGTGGGACAACTGGAAAAGTAATAACATTTGCATCATAGGAGTCCTCGAAGAAGAAGATAATGAGCAAGGGTTAGAGAATATATTTGAAGAAATAGTGACAGAAAATTTCCTTAATTTGGTGAAAGAAGAAGGCATTCAACTTCAAGAAGCACAGAGAGCCCCAAGTAAGAAGAACCCAAACAGGCCCACACCAAGACACATAGTAATTAAAATGCCAAAAATTAAAGACAATGAGAGAATCCTAAAGGCAGCAAGAGATAAGCAACAGGTTACCTACAAAGGAACCCCCATAAGGCTATCAGCTGACTTCTCAACAGAAACACTACAGGCCAGAAGGGAATGGCATGAAGTAATCAAGGTCATGAAAAAAAAGGATCTGAATCCAAGAATACTCTATCCAGCAAGGCTATCATTCAAAATAGAAGGTCAAATAAAGAGCATCCCAGACCAAAAAAGTCTAAGGGAATACATTAGCACCAATCCAGCACTGCAAGAAATGTTAAAAGGACTGCTGTAATTAGAAGAAATAGGAAGAAAAATAGAACCACACTGAACAAAAATGGCAATAAATAAGTACATATCAATAATCACCTTAAATGTAAATAGATTGAATGCTCCAATAAAAAGAAAAATAGTAGCTGATTGGATAAGAAAGCATGACTCATATATATGTTGTTTACAAGAGACCCACCTCACAACAACTCACATAGGTTGAAAGTGATGGGATGGAAAAAAATCTTCCAAGCAAACAGAAAGGAAAAAAAAAAGCTGGAGTAGCAATACTCCTATCTGATCAAATAGATTTCAAAATGAAGGCCATAAATAAAGACAAAGAAGGTCACTACATAATATTGAAAGCATCTATTCAATAGGAAGATATAACTTTGGTAAACAAATATGCACACAATATAGGAAAACCAAAATATATTTACAAACTTCTGGAGGACTTCAAAGGAGAAATCGACAGCAATACAATCATAGCAGGGGACTTCAACACCCCGCTGACATCACTGGATAGATCCTCTAGACAAAAAAATTAACAAGGAAACAGAGACTCTAAATGAAGCACTAGACCAAATGGATTTCATAGATATTTACAGAGAATTACACCCCAAAACTACAGAATTCACATTCTTCTCAAGTGCACATGGGACATTCTCAAAGATAGACCACATGTTAAGACACAAACGAAGTCTCTACAAGTTCAAGAAGATTGAAATCATATCAAGCATCTTCTCAGATCACAATGGCATGAAACTAGAAATCAATTACAACAAGAACATGTAAAGACATTTGAACATATGGAGGCTAAATAGCATACTATTAAACAATGAATGGGTTACCAAGGATATAAAAAAAGAAATTAAAAACGTCCTAGAAACCAATAAAAATGAACACACAACAACACAAAATCTATGGGATGCAGCGAAAGCAGTTCTGAGAGGGAAGTTCATAGCACTACAGGCCTACCTCAAGAAACAACAAAAATTTCTAATAGACTATCTAACCACACAACTTAAAGAACTAGAAAGCAAATAAAAGAAAACCCCAGAGCAAGTAGAAGGAAAGAAATAGTAAAGATCAGAGCAGAAATAAATGACATAGAGACCAGAAAAACAATTCAAAGGATCAATGAAACAAAGAGCTGGTTTTTCGAAAAGATAAACAAGATTGATGGACCCTTAGCTAGACTCACCAAGAAACAAAGAGAGAGAACCCAAATACACAAAATCAGAAATGAAAGAGGAGAAGTAACAAATGACATCACAGAAATACAAAGGATCGTTAACAAATACTATGAACAATTATATGGCAACAAATTCAACAATCTAAGCAAAATGGACACATTTCTAGAAATACATAGTCTCCCAAAACTGGACCAGGAAGAGATAGAAAACTTGAACAGACCAATAACAATTAAGGAAATTGAAGATGTAATCAAGACTCTCCCAGCAAACAAAAGCCCAGACCTGGACGGCTTCACGGACGAGTTTTACAGAACATTCAAAGAAGAAGTAACACCCATTCTCCTCAAACTATTTCAAAAAATTCAAGAAGAAGGAAGACTTCCAAACTCGTTTTATGAGGCCAGCATAATTCTAATTCCAAAACCAAAAAAAGACACTACAAAGAAAGAAAACTACAGGCCAATATCCCTGATGAATATGGATGCCAACATCCTTAACAAAATATTAGCAAATCGCGTCCAGCAATACATTAAAAAATATATATTCCCCATGAGAAAGTCGGATTCATCCTGGGATACAAAGCTCGTACAATATTCTCAAATCAATAAATGTGATACACCACATAAACAAAATGAAAGATAAAAAACCATATGTTCATATCTATCAATGCTGAAAAAGCATTTGACAAAATCCAGCACCCATTTCTGATAAAAACCCTCAGCAAAGTGAGAATAGAGGGATCATATCTCAACATAATAAAAGCCATGTATGAAAAACCTACAGTCAACATCATACTCAATGGGCAAAAACTAAAAGCATTTTTCTTAAGAAATGGAACAAGACAGAGATGCCTGCTTCCCCCCCCCCCCTCTTATTCAACATAGTACTGGAAGTCTTAGCCATAGCAATTAGACAAGAAGAAAAAATAACAGGGATCCAAACTGAAAAGGAGGAAGTGAAACTGTCATTATTCGCAGATGACATGATATTGTACATAGAAAACCTAAAGACTCCATCAAAAACATACTGGATTTAATAAATGAATTTGGCAAAGTAGCAGGATACAAAATTAACATCCAGAAATCGATGACATTCTTGTATGTCAATATTGAACATTCAGAAATGGAAACTAAAGAACAATCCCATTACCATTGCAACAACAACCAAAAATCAAAATACCTAGGCATAAACTTAACCAAGGAGGTAAAAGACCTGTTCTCAGGAAACTACAGGATATTCAAAAACAAAAAGAGATAGATATAAAAAATTAGAAACATAATATCTTCATGGATTGGAAAAATCAGCATCATTAAAATGTCCATACTACCCAAAGTAATCTACTGATTCATGCAATCCCTATTGAAGTACCAAGGGTGAATTTCACAGATCTACAACAAATGCTCCAAAAGTCTATGTGGAACATAAATGAATCTGAGTAACTACAGCAACCTTGAAAAAGAAGAACCAAGTGTGAGGGAACACTGTATCAGATATAAAGTTATATTACAAAGGCATCATAATCAAAACAGCCTGGTACTAGCACAAAAACAGGCATATAGGTCAATAGAACAGAACAGAGAACCCATATATCGACCCAAGACAGTATGCACGGTTAATATTTGACAAAGAAGGCAAGAGCAGACAATGAAGAAATGATGATCTCTTTAATAAATGGTGTTGGGAAAATTGGACAGCTACATGCAAAAAAAATGAAGTTAGACCACCAACTTACACCATACACAAGGATAATCTCAAAATGGATAAAAGACTTAAATTTGACTCATGAATCCATAAAAATCCTAGAAGCAAATGTGGGCAACAAAATTTCAGACATCACACGCAGCAGAATTTTCATTGATACAGTGCCTAAAGCAAGAGGAACAGAGGGAAAAAAATAGTGCATAGGACTACATCAAACTAAAAAGCTTCACGACAAAAAAATTGCAGCATAAAAATGAAAATGGAACCCACTCTAGGAGAACATATTTTCCAATGATACATCAGATAAGGGGTTAATATCCAAAAATATAGAGTCCTCATACAACTAAACAAAAGGAAGACAAACAATCCGATTAAAAATGGGCAGAGGACCCGAATAGACACTTCTCCAAACAGGACATACAAATGGCCAGGAGACATATGAAAAAATGCTCAACATTTCTAATCATCAGAGAGATGCAAATGAAAATGTCTATGAGATATCACCTCACAACTTCCAGAATTGTGTCCATCAACAATTCCTCCAACAACAAATGCTGGTGAGGATGTGGAGAACAGGGTACTCTTATACACTGCTTGTGGGCATGCAGACTGATGCAGCCACTATGGAAAACAATATGGTGCTTCCTTAAAAAATTAAAAATGGAATTGCCTTTTTACCCAGTGAGTCTACTTCTAGGAATATATCCTAAGAAGCTGAAACACCAATCAGAAAGAATATATGCTACCCTATGTTTATAGCAGGACTATCTATAATAGCTAAGATCTGGAAACAACCCAAGTGCCCATGGGTAGATGAGTGGATAAAAAAGTTGTGGTACATTTACAAAATGGAATACTATGCAGCTGTAAGAAAGATCTGTGCCCTGGCCAGTTTGGCTCAGTGGTTAGAGTGTTGGCCCTTGGACCAAAGAGTCTTGGGTTCAATTCCATTCCTCTATTGCAGTTCAGTCCCCAGCCTTTGTTGGGGTTGTACCGGAGGCAACCAGTTGATGTGTCTCTCTCACATCAATGTTTGTCTCCCTCTCCCTCTCTTTTTCTCTCTTTCCCTCCCACTGTGTCTAAAAGTAAAAGGGAAAAAAATATCCTCCGGTGAGGATTCAAAAATAAAAAGAAAGATCTCTTACCCTTCGAGATGACATCGAGGGACCTGGAGAGTATTGTGCTAAATGAAATAAGCCAGTCAGAGAAAGACAAGTACCACATGATGTCACTTATTTACTTATTTCTGGAATATAATGAACAAAATAAGCTTTAGACCAAAAATAGTCCAGAGTCATTAAAGTAGGGAATAAACTAATTAACCTCAGAGGGAGAGGGGGCCGGAAGAGTGGGAAGAGAGAAACCAAAGAACTTATATGCATATTTGCACAACCAATGCACACAGACATTAGGTTGGGGAAAGCAGGAGGAGGTTAGGAGCAGGAAGGAGGGAGGCAGTGGAGAAAACGGTGGAGTATTTTTTATACTTTCAACAATAAAAAATATATGAAAATAAAAAGAAACAAAGTCATCCTCACATGAAACCTAGAATATATATGGAGTGATTATATATAGATTAATGAGATGGCAGTTAGTAGTGGCAGCTGTAGTGAGAATAACTGACAGGCACCTTGGGAGACAAAGAACTTCATGTGTCAACATGTTTTCCAACTGAATCTAAGCTTTTTGGAGGTGTGTGTGTGTGTGTGTGTGTTTGCTTGCATGATAATAGAATTAAACTTTCTTATGTAATCTGAAGATTTCACACATAATTTTGTTTTATTGAACTTTCTAGAATCTTGAGTGAAGAATACAAGGTAGAAAACAAGATACCACTAATTCAGTATAAAACATTATAATAAATTCATGATGGAAATTAATTTACAACAATAAGTAATTCTAAAATGAATGGACTTAGCACCTGAAAAATGTGATTAAACTAGTCTCATGTGATATGCTTTAATTGTATCCATGTCCAGTTCCCATACCCTGACCTCCAATCCATCAACTGTGACCTTTTGAGAACAATGACATTCACTTTCACATTATATCTTGGGTATAAAACATACCTAATACTTAATAAATTGTCTATAAATGCTTGTTTAGAGAATTAAACAAGTAGTTTGGGGTATGGAAGGTATTAAATCAGCATTAGCATGTCTATTATTTTTTGTTCCATTTCTTATTTTAGTATTTGCTTCTGTCTCCTTGCCTTTCTCAAATGCCATTCACTAAGCCAGCATTGAACTCCGATCCCTTTCAATAGGGCCATTTCCCTTCCCTCTGAATCATTCAACTTTTTTTGTGAAACCTTATAGACTAGTCTGTTTTCTCTGTTTTAACTCTGCCATTGTTTACTAGTCCCTGGTCTTTCAGTCAGTTGCATATGCATGTGTTTACCCTCTCTCCACATCAGTTGTATGACCTTCTTCTCTGATGACTACCCACTTTTTCTTGTGGTAATTTTTTACACCATTGCATATGTTAGGGGAAAGATAAAAAGGGTTGAATGGCAGATCGATGTCTGTCACCTTTGGAATGAAGTTAGTCAGTAAAGAGTAGACCAATGAATCTTTTGCTTTTCTTAGTTGAACCTATAGTGTATTTGGTAAATGACATATGATGCTGACAAGTTGATAAAAAGATGGAAAGTAATTTTGACCTTGAGTAAAGGCATCTTCATCAGAAATGCCACCCCAGTTGACCACGTGATCTTGGGCAAATAACAAATTTCCAATGCTTCATTTTCCTCATCTCAAATTTAAATGTATTTATGTATTGTACCAGCAACTGCATAGTCATAATAACTTACCACATCTTATAATGAGAATGGAATATAAACAGAATGATATTTACACCTCTTTCTGTGTCATAGAACCAAGAACAGTTAAATACAGTAGAAAACCATTTACTCTGAATTCCTGAGACCTGATCTATTCTAGATTTCTATCAGTTTTTAAATATTCTAATTCCAAATGAGCATAACAATTTCAAAAGGAATGTTAGCTCATAAATTATGCCACATAGTGTACCATGTATAGTGAGAAATAACTTTTTAAAAAAGACATTTATTTTATTTTTTTATTGTTGAGAGTAATACAGATGTCTGCCTCCCCCCCCATTTACTCCCTCCTCCCCGCTCCCATCCCCCTCCTGCTTTCCCCAAACCAATGTCTGTGTCCACTGGTTGTTCATATATGCATATAAGTTCTTTGGTTTATCTCTCCACCTCCCATCCCTCTGTGGTTTATCAGTCTGTTCCCTACTTTCATGACTCTGGATCTATTTAGATTGACAGTTTATTCTGTTCATGATAAACTATAAATAAGTAAGATCATATGGTATTTGTCTTTTTCTGACTGGCTTATTTCACTCAGCATAATACTTTCCAGGTCCCTCCACATTGTCTGAAAGGGTAAGAGATCTTACAGCTGCATAGTATTCCATTGTGTACATGTACCACAACTTTTTTATCCACTCATCTACTGATGGACACTTGGGTTGTTTCCAGATCTTAGCTATTGTAAATAGCACTGCTATGAACATAGGGGTGCATATATTCTTTCTGATTGGTGTTTCAGGCTTCTTAGGATATATTTCTAGAGTGGAATCAGTGGGTCAATGGCAATTCCATTTTTAATTATTTGAGGACTCACCATATTGTTTTCCATAGTGGCTGCACCAGTCTGCATTCCCACCAGCAGTGTACTAGAGTACCCTTTTCTCCACATCCTCGCCAGCACTTGCTGTTTGAGGATTTGTTGATGGCTGCCATTCCAGCAGTTGTGAGGTGATATCTCATAGTTCTTTTAATTTGCATCTCTCTGATGATTAGAAATGTTGAGCATTTTCTCATATGTCTCCTGGCCATTTGTATGTCCTGTTTGGAGAAGTGTCTATTCAGGTCCTCTGCCCATTTTTAAATTGGATTGTTTTTCTTTTATTGAGTTGCATGAGTACTTTATATATTTTGGATAGTAACCCCTTATTCTATGTATCTTTGGCAAATATGTTCTCCCAGAGAGTGGGTTCCCTTTTCATCTTGATGTTGGTGTCTTTTGCCTTGCAGAAGATTTTTAGGGCAAGAGAAACAAAGGAAAAATTAATAAAAGATTTTTTATGTGTTTTCATTGATTTTTTTATAGAGAGAGGAATGTAGAGAGAGATAGAAACATCTATGTGAATGAGAAACTTCGATCGGTTGCCTCCTGCACAGCCCCTTCTTGGGATCAAGCCTGCAACCCTGGCATGTGCCCTGACCAGGAGTTGAACTAGGACCTCTCAGTCCATGGGACGATGCTCAATCCACTGAGCCACACTGGCAGGGCAAGAAGTAACATTTAAAATCATCTGCCACTTAGAAAGTATGATGTAATATGGAGTTTACAGATATGGTAAGAAATAAACAAGTTTTTTAAACGTGAGTATTAAAAACTGTTTATTTGGTGTTAATATATAGGGTGGGGCAAAAGTAGGTTTACAGTTGTTTGTATGGAAAATAATACAATAATTAATAAATGACAATAAAAGAATACACTGTTTTGTGTATTCACAACTGTAAACCTACTTTTGCCCCACCCTGTACTCAAATCAATTGAAGAATAGGTCAGTGCCACCATAGGCTAAATTGTGCCCCCCCGCCACTGCCGATTCATATGTTGAAGCGTTGACCCCTAATGTGATGGTATTTTGAGATGGTGTTTTTGAGAGGTAATTAGGTTTAGAAATGGTCACGAGGGCAGGGCCCTAATAATAGGATTTGTGCCCTTATAAGAAGAGATTCCAGAGAGCTAACACTTTTTCTCTACCCCACCATGTGAGGAATCAGCAAGAAGATAGTCATCTGCAAGCCAAAAAGAAAGTACCCACAAGAAACTAAACATGCTGGAACCTTGATTTTTTACTTCTAGCCTCCAGAACTGAGACAATTTCTCTTATTTAAGCCACATTGTCTATAGTAATTTGTTATGGCAGCCTGAACTAACTAAGACAGATTTGGGTACTGAGAAATGGGGTGCTGTTGTTTTAACAAATACAGCAGGGTAATAGGTAAACATTTTGGAACTGGGTAATGGGTAGACACTAGAAGAGTTTTGAGGTGCATGCTAGAAATATAGATGTTAAGGGCAATTCAGTTGAGGTCTCAGATTGAAATGAAGGATATATTTTTGGAAACCAGAGGAAAGGCAATCCGACATAAAAATTTCACTGAACTGTGTTCCAGTGTTTTGTAGAAAGTAGAACTTGGAAGTGATGAAATTAGATATTTAGTTGATGATATTTCTAAGCAAAGTATTGAAGGAGCAGTTTGGTTCCTTCTGGCTGCTTAGAGTAAATTGTGAAAGGAGAGAGATGAATTGAAGGATAATTGTTAAGCAAAAAGGAACCTGAACTTGAAGATGTGGAAAATTCTCAGGTTATTCATATTGTAAAAAATAAGAAAGCCTGTTCTAAAGAGAGCACTACAGGTATGGTTTTACAACCATTCAATAGAGAGCTCATGGGCCTCTACAAGCAGAAACACTTACAGTTGAACTGAAGGGGATGGGGATGGAATGAAATGAAGAAAGTTGTCAAACTTGAATGTGAAAGAACAGGATGATAGAGCTATTCAGCTGCTCTTGAGAAAAAAAGAGAAAATGACTCTGAAGGCAATTCAGAGATTATGAGGGCCACCCCCTTAGTTTTTACAGGCTAGATGGCCTCTGACAGGAGCCTTCTGGGTGGGACCACTGAGCAGAGCCATGGGGGTGACACTGCCACTCCAGTGGTCCTGGAAGGTGGGACATCAAGCCAAAGAGGATTATTTTCAAGATTTAAAATCTAATGAAATTTTCTTTGCTAGGTTTTGGACTTGCTCAGGATCTATCACTCTTTTCTTCCTTCTGATTTCTCTTTTGTAGAATGAGAATGTCAATCCTCTCCCTGTTCACTGCTGTATTTTGGAAGCACATAACATGTCTGGTTCACAGGTTCACAGCTAGAGAGGAATTTTACCTCAGGATGAATTTTACCTATAGTCTCACCCAAATCTGACTTCAATGTCATTTAGATGAGAATTTGCACTTTAGACCTGATGATGGAACGCATAAAGACTTCTGAGGCTATCAGGATGGAATGAAGGCATTTTGAATGTGAGAGCATAATTTTGGGGAGACCAGGGGCAGAATGTGATGTAATAAATTGAATCCCTTCAAAATTCATGTGTTGAAGCCATAACCCTCAGTCTGATATATTCGGAGATGGGGCTTTTGGGAGATAATTAGATTTAGATGAAGTCATGAGAGTGGGGAAATTCATTATGGGATTAGTGCCCTTTATTTCTTTATTTAATTTTTTTTTATTTTTATGAATTTTTAGAGAGGGAGGAAGGGAGAGAGAGATAGAAACATCAATGAAAGAGACCATCGATTGGCCGCCTCCTGCATGCCCCCCACTGGGGATCAGACCCAAAACCTGGGCATGTGCCCTGACCAGGAATTGAACTGGCAACCTCTTGGTTCATGGGTCAATGCTCAACCACTGAGCCACACTGGCCGGGTGGGATTAGTGCCCTTTAAAGAAGAGACGTAAGAGAGCTTGCTTGCTCTCTCTCTCCCTACTATGTGAGAACACAATGAGAAGCTGGCCATCTGCATGTGAGGAAGAAAGCCTTCACCAGAAACTAACCATGCTGTCACCTTGATCTGGGGCTGCTACTCTCCAATACTGTAAGAAAATGAGATTTTGTTGCTTGAGCCACCCAGTCTATGGCATTTTGTTTTGGAAGCCTTACCTGATAAAAACAGCTGTCTGTTTATGATTTTATTTATGTATATATCGAGCTTTATGCTTCTGGATTTGTGTGATAGTAAGCAAATGTCCTTTTCTTTTATCATCACTTGATAAAACCCAATTTTTTCAAATGCAATCACTTGTATTCTCTTTCTATTGTATAAAATAAGGAGTAGATTGTATGTGTTTTCACAATTAAGTGCATTAAAACTAATCTTACCCATTAAAGCATAAATGATAAAGAACACCACAATTCTTGTGGTACCAGCAAGATCCATGATGATGACCATATAATCATTCATCTATTAGAATTTGTCCACCTTGTCCATAATGCTTGGAATTGGACATAGTGATATCACTAACCCACATTATCAAACTATGACCATATGACTGAGGTAAAATAAAGATTCAACTAATGAAAGAATGGCATGACTTTTCTATTGTGGCAAAAAAAAAAAAAAACAACACATAAAATGTACAGTACTAACCATTTTTAAGTGTACAGTGGTTTAGTGTTAACTATATGCACATTGTTGTGCAACAGATCCTTAGAACTTTTTCATCTTGCAAAGCTGAAACTCTATACCCATTGAACAACAGCTCTCCATTTGCCCCTACACCCCTGGAAGGTACTGCTCACTTTCTAAGAGTTTGACTTCTTTAGATACCTCATGTAAGTAAAATCATGCAGTATTTTTATGACTGCCTTATTTTATGCATAATATCCTCAAGTTTCATCCATGTTGTAGCATACAATAGGCTTTTATTCTTTATTAAGGCTAAATATATATATCACTTCCCTTTTTAATTCATCCATGAATGAACACCGAGGTTTCTTTCACATTTGGGCTATTGGGAATAATGCTTCAACAAAAATTATTGTACAAATATCTCTTGGAGATCCTGTTTTCAATTACTTTGGATGTGTACCCAGAAGTGAGATTGTTGGATCATATGGTATTTTAATTTTAATATTTGAGGAACTTCCATACTATTTTTCATGGTATCTGCAGCATTTTACATTCCCATCAGTAATGTACAAAGTTCCAATTTCTCTACATCCTCATCAATACTAGTTATTTTCTGATATATATATATATATATATATATATATATATATATATATATATATATATATATATATCTCAGCCATTCTAATGGATGTGAGGTGATATCTCATTGTGGTTTGATTTGCATTTTCATGATGATCAGTGATGTTGGGCACATCTTCATATGCTTGTTGGCCATCTATATGTCTTCTTTGGATAAATGTTTATTCAAGTCCTTTTCCTACCTTTTTATCAGACCATTTTTGATGTTGTTGAGTTATAGGAGTTCTGAACATTAGCCCCTTATTAGATAAATGATTTAAAAATATTTTCTCCAATTCCATATGTTGTCTTTTCACTCTCAGGTTTTCTTTGTTGCTCAGAATGAACAATCAATTTTTATTTTTATTTATTTTTTATTTTATTTTATTTTCAATTTTTAAAATTTATTTTTGTTACAGATGTTTCTTCTTCCCCCCGCTAGACATCCTCCTCCCCATCCCACCCCCCTAGACACCTCTCCAAAAAGGAAATACAAAAGGCCAAGAGACATATGAAAAAATGCTCAACAACACTAATCATCAGAGAGATGTAAATTAAAACAACTGTGGGGTATCACCTCACACCTGCCAGAATGACTGCCATCAACAAATTATCAAACAACAAGTGCTGGCGAGGATGTGGAAAAAAGAGGACTCTAGTATACTGCTGGTGGGAATGCAGACTGGTGCACCCACTATGGAAAACACTATGGTGTTACCTCAAAAAATTAAAAATTGATCTGCCATTTGATTCAGTGATCCCACTTCTAGGAATATAGCCTAAGAAGCCTGAAACACCAGTCAGAAAGAATATATGTGCCCCTATGTTCATAGCAGCACTATTTATAATCACTAAGATCTGGAAACAGCCCAAGTGTCCATCAATAGATGAGTGGATAAAAAAGCTGTGGTATATATATACAATGAACAGTCAATTTTTAAAATATATTTTTATTGATTTTAGAGAGAGGGGAAGGAGGAGGGAGAGAGAGAGAGAAACATCAATCATCAGTTGCCTCCTGTATGCACCCTGATCAGGGATCGAACGGGCAACATTTTGGTGCATGGGGCAAAGCTAAACCAACTGAGTCACATGGGCCAGGGCTGAACAATCATTTTATAACTCATTTTAGGAAAAAAAAAATTGTTGTTCAGATACTTGTACTCAGTACACTCCTGTATATATTAATACAAACCTGTCGTAATGTTTAGGGCATTAGTGGTTTATTTTGGTTGGTTTGTTTTACATGTCTTTAATGAAGGTACCTTACAATCTACATTGGAAAGTTTGCATTATGAAGAATATAGTATTTGGTACATAAAAAGTTACTAAAATTCATAAAATGTAGAATAACATTTAATTCTCTTAAAACATTTTTTTCTATATTGTTGAAACTTTTACAAATGTCCCTATTTTATTCCCCCATTGACAACCTACTCCCCGCTCCACCCCCACCTTCACCTCACTGTTGCCCCTGTCCATCAGTTATGTATATATGCATATAAGGTCTTTGGTTTATCTCTTCCCACTCCTTTACCCCCCTCGTCTCTCTGAGGCTTGTCAGTCTGTTCCCTACATCCATGTCTCTGGATCTATTCTGTTTGTCAGTTTATTTTGTTCATTATATTCCCCAGATAAGTGAGATCATGTGATACATGTCTTTCTCTAACTGGTTTATTTCGCTTGGCGTAATACTCTACAGGTCCCTCCATGTTGTTTCAAAGGTTAAGAGATCTTTCTCACTTATGGCTGTATAATATTCCATTGTGTAGATACACCACAGCTTTTTTATCCAATCATCTACTGATGGACACTTGAGCTGTTTCCAGATGTTGGCTATTGTAAATAGCACTGCTATGAACATAGGGGTACATATATTCTTTCTGATTGGTGTTTCTGACTTCTTGGAATATATTCCTAAAACTAGGATTATTGAGTCAAATAGAAGTTCCATTTTTAATTTTTTTAGGAATCACCATATTATTTTCCATATTGGCGGCACCAATCTTCATTCACACCAGCAGTATACTAGACTGCCCTTTTCTCCACATACTCACCAGCATTTGTTGTTTGATGATTTGTCAATGGCAGCCATTCTGGTAGGTGTGAGGTGATACCTCATAGTTGTTTTAATTTGCATCTTTTTGATGTGTGTCCCATAGATTTTATATTGTTGTGTGTTCATTTTCATTAGTTTCCAGGAAGTTTTCTATTTTTTCCTTGATCTCATTGGTAACACATTCATTGTTTAATAACACACTATTTAGCCTCCATGTGTTTGAAAGTTTTGAGTGTTTTTATTATAGTTTATTTCTAATTTTATGCCATTGTTATCCAAGAAGATGCTTGATATGATTTCAATCTTTTCGAACTTGTAATGACAGTTTGTGTCCTCACATGTGGTCTATCTTAGAGATTATACTATGTGCACTTGAGAAGAATGTGTATTCTGCAGTTTTGGGGTAAAATGCTCTGTAAATACCAATTAAATCCATCTGGTCTAGTGCATTGTTTAGAGTCTCTGGCATCCAGTGATGTCAGTATGGTATTAAAGTCCCCTACTATGATTGTATTTCTATTGATCTCTCCCTTAAGGTCCTCCAGAAGTTTTTACATATATTTTGCTGCTCCTACATTG
Organism: Tadarida brasiliensis; assembly: GCA_030848825.1. NCBI lineage: Eukaryota > Metazoa > Chordata > Mammalia > Chiroptera > Molossidae > Tadarida > Tadarida brasiliensis. Next base: position 51,361,699 of record CM061280.1, on the reverse strand, counting down.
GGTGCATATGTGTATACCAGGGTTATATTCTCTTGTTGGATCAATGCCTTTAATATTTTGTAGTGGCCTTCTTTGTCTCATGTTATGGACTTCATTTTGAAGTCTATTTTTTATCAGATATAAGTATTGCTACCCCAGGTTTTTCTTTGTTTTGATTTGCATGGAAAAAAATATTTTCCATCCCTTCACTTTCATCCTGTGTGAGTCTTTTCTCTGAGGTGGGTCTCTTGTAGACAGCAGACATATGAGTGATGTTTGCTTATATATTCAGCTACCCTGTGTCTTTTGATTGGAGCATTTAATCCATTTATGTTTAAGGTTATTATTGATAAGTATTTATTAATTGCCATTTTTCTTCATTATGCCTATGTTTCTTTCTCTGTATTTCTTCTTATTATTACAGCAGTCCTTGTTTCATTTCTTGCAATGCTGGTTTGGTGGTAATAAATTCCTTTAGCCTTCTTTTGTCTGGGAAGCTTTTTATTTCACCTTCAATTTTGAAATATAGCCTTGCTTGATAGACTAGTCTTGGTTTCAGGTCCTTGTTTTTCATTACCTTGACTATTTCATGCCATTCACTTCTGTCCTGTAGTGTTTCTTTTGAGAAATCAGCTGATAGCCTTATGGGGGCTCCTTTGTAGGTAACCTATTGCTTTTCTCTTGCTGCCTTTAAGATTCTCTCTTTGTCTTTAATTTTTGGCATTTAGTTATGGTGTATCTTAGCAGGTGGCTCTTTGGGTTCTTGCTCAGGACTCTGTGCTTCCTGAACTTGTAGGCCTTTGTCCTTCACCAAGTTAGGGACGTTTTCTGCCACTATTTCTTTAAATATATTCTCTAATCCTTACTTACATTCTTCTTCTTCTGGTACTCCTATGATGCAGATGTAGTTTCATTTCATATTGTCCCACAGCTCTCCTAAACTGTCCTCCTTTTTTAAAAAAATGTTTTTCCTTTTTGGTTCTCTGAGTGATTTTTTTCTACCCTGTCTTTGAATTCACTGATCTGATCCTTGGCTTCCTCTAATCTCCTGGTTATTCCCTCCAAAGAGTTCTTTATTTCTACTATGTCATTCTTGATTTCCAGTTGGTTGCTTTTTATTGTTTCTGTATCTTTTCTCATGCTATTGAGCATCTTATAATCATTACTCTGAACTCTATATCTGATAGCTTGCTTATCTCCATTTCATTTAGCCCTTCTTCTGGAGAATTTTCTTGTTCTTTCATTTGGGGCTTGTTTCTTTGTTTCACCATTTTGTCTGCCTGTTTTGGTTTGCTTCTATGTATTAAGTAGATCTGCTACAACTCTCAGTCTGAGTAGGGTGATCTTATGTCATTGGCGACCTGTTGGACCCAGTGGTGCAGAATTACTGATCACCAGACCCAATGCTCTAATAATGTCCTCTGTACACTTTGTGTGGGCCCTCCTATTGTAATGGATCTTGATTGCTATTGTTCTGTTTGTGCAAGGTCTTGATCCTCTGGCTGGCTGACAGTGATGCTTAACTCCCAACACAGAAAGAAGGCTGCTGTGAAGTTGCTGATCATGTGACATGCAATTCACCTCATCAGGGTTTGGAACCTGCCAAATTCTCCCTGTGGATATCAACGATCTGCAGTTTTTGGCTCCCTCTGTTGAGGCTGGATATATATGGACCGGGTGAAGCTGAACACTAAGGTCTGGTTTTACTCTACCATGGCAGAGTCCAGTCTCAGGCCCGGTAAAGATGAAAAGAACCTAGAGATCAGTCTCTGCCTGCAGGCTGGGTGTTAACCTCAGTCACTTAATGCACTTCAGGTGTTGTCCTCCCTTAGACATAAACTCTACCCAGCATGTGGGGTGGAAGAAATTTCAATGGGTAAAGCAATTGCCCAACCACCACCTCCCCCGGGGTTAACACTTTGAGAGGAACACTCTGCCTGGGAACAATGGTTTCTGCAGCTTGGGGGAATGACTCAGCACAGGGCTCCTGGTGTCTGTCTTCCCAGCTCACTCCCCAGAACCCCAAATCCCAGACTTTCCTCATGCAGCTGTAGTCCACTCAGCTGTCCCTCTGCTGGAGCCCAAGGTGAGTAGCTATAGCCAATTTAGTGCACTGGCCCTTCAAGAGAGTTCCTGTGTTTCCAGCAGTCTCTTCCTGCTGGAAAGGACCTCTGGTGCTTTTCACAGCCAAGTGTTAGGTGAGCATTTTTCCCAGGTCTACCATTCTGGACGGTAGCACCCAGCTTGGGGTTTGGACCCCATAATTCTCATGGGGAGCTCCCCCACAGCTGCAATATCCCTTGGGGATTTCAGCTACTGCCTGTGGGAGCCCAGCCAACCCTCTCTCGCCTCCTCAATTCCTACCAGACTCATTGTGGGCTCCTCTTTACATCCTTGGTTATAAGAGTCCTCTCTAGCTGGTCTTCAGTTGGTTATTCTGGCTGATAGTTTTTTTATTTTAGTTGTAATTTCGGTTTGGTCATGGGAGAAGGTCAGTGTAGCTTCCATTCAATCTGCCGAAAGTTTTTTCTCTCCACTGTAATTTTTATTACTTCCTTCCTTATACTTACTCTGGGTTTTTTTTCTTGTTCTCTTTCTAATTTTTTAAGTTGTAGAGTTATATAGTTTATTAGAAATTTTTATTGTTTCTTGAGGTAGGCCTGTAATGAATGCTATGAACTTCCATCTCAGAACTGCTTTCGCTGTATCTCATAGATTTTGTGTTGTTATGTGTTCATTATCTCTCCCTTAAAGTCCATAAAGAGTTTTTTTTTATATACTTAGGTGCTCCTATATTGGGTTCATATATGTTAGCAAGGGTTATATCCTCTTGTTGGAGTGATCCTTTTAGTATTATGTAATGCCCTTCTTTGTCTCTTGTAATATCATTAACTTTGAAGTCTCTTTTGTCAGATGTGAGCATTGCTACCCTAGCCTTTTTTTCACTGCCATTTGCTTGGAATATTTTTCTCCATCTCTTCACTTTCCGTCTGTGTGAGTCTTTTGTTCTGAGGTGGGTCTCTTGTAGACAGCATATATACAAATCATGTTTTCTCATCCATTCAGCTACCCTAGGTTTTTTTTTTTTAATTATTGGAACATTTAGTAAATTTACATTTAAGGTTATTATTTATAAATATTTATTTACTGTCATTTTTTCCCTCTATAACTATGGTCCTGTCTCTCACTTCTTCTCCTTAAAGCACTCCTTTTAACATTTCCTGCAATGGTGGTTTTGTGGTTATGTATTCCTTTAGCCTTTTTTTTTTTTTTTTTTTTTTTTTTTGGTCTGGAAAGCTTTTTATTTCATCTTCAATTTTAAACGATAGTCTTGCTGGATAGAATAGTCTTGGGTTTAGGTCCTTGTTTTTCATTACTTTGAATACTTTATGCCATTCCCTTCTGGCCTGATGTGTTTCTATGGAGAAATCATCTGACAGTCTAATGAGTACCCCCTTGTAGGTAACTTTCTGTCTCTCTCTTGCTGCCTTTAGGGTTCTTTCTTTGTCTTTAATGTTTCTCATGTTGATAAGGATGTGCCTTGGAGTGGGTCTCTTTGGGTTCCTCTTGATTGGAACTCTCTGTGTTTTCTGAACTTGTGTGACTTTTTCCTTCAACAGGTTGAGGAATTTTTCTGTCATTATTTCTTTAAACAGGTTCTCTGTTCCTTGCTCACTTTCTTCTCCTTCTGGTATCCCTATTATGCAGATGTTGTTATGTTTCATATTGTCTCAAAGTTCCCTTAAACTAGCCTCCTACTTTATAATTCTTTTTTTTTCTTTCTTTTTTCTGCTATAATTGGGTGCTTTTTTCTTCCTTGCCTTCCAAATCACTGATTTGGTCTTCTGCCTCATTCAGTCTACTTCTGTATCCTTCCAGTGTGTTCTCGATGTCAGATATGTTATTCTTCATTTCTACCTGATTTTTATTTATGTTTTCTATTTCTTGTTTTATGCTGTTGTAATTTGCACTAAGTTTCTTGAAATTCTCACTAAATTCCTTCAGCATCCTTATAACCATTACTTTGAACTCTATGTCTGGTAAATTGCTTGCCTCCATTTCATTTAGCTCTTATTCTGGAGTTTCCTCCTTTTCTTTCATTTGGGAGTTATTTCTTTGTTTCATCATTTTTGATGACTCTTTGTATTTGTTTCTATGTATTAGATCAAACTGTTATACCTCCAAGTCTTCATGGTGTGGCTTTATGTAGTATGTGTTTTATGGGACCCAGTGGTGCAGTCTCTTGATCTCCTGAGCTCATTGCTCTAAGAATGACCTTTGTGTGATTTATTTGGATTCTACTGTTATAACTGGGTCTTGAATATTGTCCCATTTGTGGATGTGATCTCTTCTCAGGTTAGCTGATTGTGAGGTTCACCCCTGACCACGTGGTGTGAGATGTTGTGCAGGTGCTAACAGAACAAAACTAAGCACAACACAACATAACAAAAACATAAAAATGACCCCTACAACTACAACAAAAAAGGCCAGAAAAAAAAAGAGAGAATTAAGAAAGGGAGAAGATAAATAGAATAATGGAAGAAAATAAATAAAAGTACTAGGAGAGAAGAAGAGGGGGAAGAAAAAGTATTAAGAAAGGACAGAGTTGAAGAAATAAAACAAGAAAAGAGAATAGGGGAATGAAAATAGTATAAAAGAAAAGAAATTATGAAAAGGAAAATAGAGGAAAAAGCAGAAAGGCAGAAAATTAGAAAAGGAAAAAAGAAGCTTAAACAGGAGAGAGAAGAAAAACTAGAGTAAGAAAAGGGAAAAAAAACAGACTAAAATAATATGAAATCAATAAAAAAGAAAGATAAAGATGATGCAATAAAAATGAAGTGGCATTTGTCTCAAAAAACAAACAAACAAACAAACAAAAAATAAGTGAAATGTCATTTGTCTCAGCAGAGTTAGTGCCTCCTGGGAGCACTCTTGGATTCTGCTCTACTTAGGTGCTAGCCAATCAGAAACTCTCCTCCTTTGGCTCTTAGCAACCTGTTTGGAGCTCCAAGCTATCCACAGTTTGTGTCTGTCTCCACAGAACTTGGCTGTGCAAGGGAGGGTCCAAGCTGCTCTCTAAACCATTTGTCCTCAGCTTGGGGCCCAGGGGTGGGTCAGCAAACTTCCCCAGGTTCTTCCTCTATCCACTTTTGCCTGCCGGCCAGCTGTCAATCATTTTTTTCTTCCTTTATTGATTTAAGAGAGAGAGAAAAGGAGGAGAGAGAGACAGAAACATCGATGAGAGAGAACATCGATTGGCCACCTCCTGTATTCCCGCCCCTGAGGTTTGGCCCACAACCTGGGCATGTGCTCTGACTGGGAATTGAACTGGTGACATCTTGGTGCATGGATGGATGGTCAACCACTGAGCCACATGGGCAGGGCCCAGCTGTCAATCTTAATCATTGAAAAGTCTGTTTCTGAAAGGGCTTTATGCAGAGTCAGGGGTATCAAACCACTGTGTCTCCCATGAGGGTGAGGTGCTATTCAATTTTCAAGGAATGGGGTGGGTGTGTTTCTCTGCCCCAGAGCGAGAGCTCCTCTGAGAGTGATACAGAATATTGCCCTGCCCTCAGCTGGGCAGAGATCCTCCTCTGCAGTCCAGTGGGATCAACTGGAAACCGAGAGTCTCTATCAGCTCTCCCATGAGGGAAAAGTACCACTCAAGTTCCTGGGACAGTGGGGCCAGTCTACCCCCAAGCCAGTCATTGACACTCCCTGATCCTGTTCAAACAGTAGGCTTGGCCCCCTGCTGCTGTCTCCTCTGTTTGAGATGCAAGGTGTGGCAGGCAGTGTTCCTGAGGGTGGGGGGAGCAGTATCTCCTAGGGCAGGGTTTTTTTGTTTGTTTGTTTTTTTATCCTCACCTGAGGACATTTTTTTCATTTTTTGTCCAGATAGAGTGGGAGGGAGAGAGAGGAAGAGAGAGAGAGAGAGAAACATCGACGTGAAAGAGACACATCGAGTGGCTGCCACCCGCACGACCAACCAGGGCCGGGTACAAACTGCAACTGAAGTACATGCCCTTAGCGGGAACAGAACCCGGGTCTCTCTGGACCGCAGGTCGATGCTCTAACCGCTGAGCCAAACCGGCCAGGGCTAGGGCAGGGTTTTATCCTTCACCTGAGCTATGGCTTCTGGGAGGGGCCAGCGCCTCTCAGGAGAAATGGCAGCTTTGGTTTGGGGAAGCCACAACCAGATTTAGGTTACCCTGCAGCCGCCTTTCCATGTCCTTCCCACCACAGCCTCTCCTCAGGAACCTCCAGTCTGTACTACCCTCCCTTCACTGAAGACTCAAGTGAGAAGACGTAAATGAAAATCCTGATCTCTGTTTTTTTTTGTTTTAACAAACAAAAATTCAGAAAAAAATTACCTGTGACTTTATCTCTGCCCAGCTCCAGTCTCCTCAGTGGTCAGAAGCCCTGTCACCCTTCATAGTTGGATGTTACATGGGCTGCTGTTTTCAGCTCTGGTGTTCCAGACTGGGGAGCTGAGCCTGGGGACCAGGCCTGGATCCTCTCAGGGAATAAACCTCATCCCTCAGCCTAGAGATTCCTCCTCTCTTTCGGCCTGTCACCTGTGGAGACAGGCCAGACCTTCTTGTGATCTCGCTCCTCCTACCAGACTCCAAGTGGTTTCTGTTTCCCTGCTCTGTCTCTTCTTCAGCTGGACCTCTGTTGGTAATTCCGACTGAATGTTTCCTAATTTAGTTTTATTTCCAATCTGGCCTTGGGAGTAGGTTTAAGAATGATCTGCCTATATGGTTGCCATCTTCTCCTCCAAAAACCTTAATTCACTTAAAAAAATAGTCAGTTCTAATACCCCGAGGAATTTTAGACTTTAGATTTTGACATATCCAGGAAACATTACACTATGAATTTGTGTAACATAGACAACCATTAGAGATGTTTTATTGAGTGACATATGTAGTGATACTATTTCTAGAGTTGCTACTTGAATTATCCTAAACCATTCTCATCATTATCCATTGTTTTAACTCTAACATGTATTTAGAAAAGGAAAATCCCTACACATAAGTCATAGTTTAAGGAAATCAATTTTATTTTAATAGCATTTATTTGAAAACAATTTGGTACTCAACATAAGTAGAGTCATGGTCATCAGAATGTCAGTTGTATAAAATAAAATTTTATTTTACAGCCATAATATTTCATTATTAAATATGGTTAGGCTTTAATGTGCAGAAATAAAAATAGCATAAATAAATCGCTGAGTTGTCTTTTCAAAGCAAGCCCATAAGCAATCTCTTCTGATATTTTCAGGATCAAGCTGAGATAAAATTATATACCAATTAAGTTAAAAACTGTTAATAAGGGTCACCTAAATTACATAGGTACTACTGAAATGAGGATATTTGCTACTGAGCATTAAAAGGAACCACTGAATGATGTATGCGTAAGCTTACTTAATTGAGTTTACAAATAAAGCAACCCATTACATAGATTTCATTATAAGTAGTTGTCAAATAAGTAATTCAGTCACAAGATTCTGTCTTCATTGATTGCAATAAATATGAATGACAAGTATGATAGAAGCACTGTTGTTGTGGTTAGTTTAGAATCCCTTGAAATGGCTGAGTGGCAGCAAACAGACTCAGTCAGTGCTATAGTAACCAAGGCCCTGCTCTACATCCTTTATTTCTATAAGCTTCATACTCTCCATTTCTAAAATGGGCATTATACGTGGCTTTAAAATAATTCATTTTCTTCAAATAAGTGGAAATTATTCATCCCATCAGAAGATTTTTAAAATTCTACATTCTTAGCAATAACAATGTTTTTCAAGTAGTCCAATTTTACAGCGTACTAGTCATGTGAGCAAGACAGTACAATAATGGAATATAGAAGGCAAAAAATCATAACATTAATAAGAAACAGTAAATGAAGCTAATGTATACTATATCTTCCCAGTGAATGTGTGTAGAATAATGTATTTTCATGGCACCAGTATAATTGATTAAAACTCTTTTTTTAAAAGGTTTTATTGATTTTTTTAGAGAGAGAGGAAGGGAGAGAGTGATAGAAACATCGATGTGAGAGAGATACACTTATCGGCTGCCTCCTACATGTCCCCTACAGTACTGGGGATCGAGCCTGCAACCTGGCCATATGCTCTGACTGGGAATCGAACCCGGACCTCTCAGTCCATGGCACGACTCTCAATCCACTGAGCCACACCGGTGAGCATAAAACTCTTTTAAGTCAGTTATTTTCTTTGTATTATCAAAAGTCCCGAGCTCTGGCCAATGTGGCTCAATTGGATGAGCATCATCTTGTGCATGAAAAGGTCGCCAATTCGATTCCTGGTCAGGGCACATGCCCAGGTTGCAAGTTTGATCCCCAGTCAGGGTTCATAAGGGGAGGCAACCTATTAATGTTTCTCTCTCACATCGATGTTTCTCTCTCTCTAAAGTCAATAAAAAAAAAACATATTTAAACAAAATTCTTAATCTGCTATGGTCTCCCACCCCCAAAAAATTAACCATGTGTTTTAATGATGTATCTGCAGCCATAATTTCATGACAAGATACTGTGTAAGTGAATCCAGTCCAAAGGCTGAAAGAGGTCTTAACATCTGAGTAGTGATGTCTCTCCCCATCTTGAGGTGCTGTTCCTAGAGAGAAATGGAACAGGTTTTCTTGTCTTCTTACCTCACAGATATGTATCTTAATAGGCAAGAGAAAAAGAACCAGTAGCAGCAGCAGCAGCAGCAACAGCAGCAAATGTGAATATATGTTGGTTTTCACTGAATTCTATGAAAAAAAAAAAAAAAACGACTGTTTTCTTAATCTTAATTCACGATAACAATTACAATAATAATTATATTGCTAACTAACATTAACTTAGCATACTAGGCACTATGCTAAGTTCTAGTCTGATGCCCTCGCTCTTTACATATACTATAGACTATCATTAATATACAATGCTTTAATAAATATATGTGAATACACTGTGTCAAGTCATCTTCCCAAAATTAGGCTGATACATGGTTCCAAAATTAGCTAAATATATTAGCTTATAATGTGGATATTGTTCTTGGTGCCAATATAACAAATTTCCAGTGTATTTATTTACTCTGAAAGCTATAATTTAAATGCCCTGGCTGGGTAGATCAGTTGGTTAGAGCATTGTCCAGATACACCAAGGTTATGGGTTCAATCTCTGGTCAGGGCACATATAGGAATCAACCAATGAATGCATAAGTGGAACAACAAATCAATGTTTCTCCCTCTCTATCTCTCTCTCTCTTTCAAATCAATCAATAAAAAATTAAAACAAAGAAAACTATACTGGTTACAAATATTATACCAGCCTTCCATCCCTGGGATAAATTCTACTTGGTTAGCGTGAATAATTTTTGTAATATATTACTGGATCCAATTTGTTAATATTTTGTAGAGGATTTTGGCATCTGTGTTCATCAAGGATATTGGCCTGTAGTTTTCTTTCATTGTAATGTCATTATCTGGTTTTGGAATTAGGATTATGCTGGCTTCATAAAAAGTACTTGGAAGTCTTCCTTCCTCTTGAATTTTTTGTAATAACTTGAGGAGAATAGGTGTTAGTTCTTATTTGAATTGTGGGTAAAACTTGCCTGTGAAGGCGTCCAAACCAAGGCTTTTATTTGCTGGGAGTTTATTGATTACTGATTCAATTTCCTTAGTTGTTGGTCTGTTCGGGTTTTCTGACTCTTCCCTGTTGAGTTTTGGAAGCTTGTCTGATTCTAGGAATTTGTCCATTTTGCCTACATTGACCAATTTGTTGGCATAAATTGTTCATAGCATTTTCTTAAAATCCTTTGTATTTCTGTGATGTCAGTTGTTACTTCACCTCTTCCATTTCTGATTTTATTTGCAACCTCACTCTTTGTTTCTTGGTGAGTCTGGCTAAAGGTTCATCAATCTTGTTTATCTTTTCAAAGAACCAGCTCTTGATTTCATTGATCTTTCAGGTACATGCAAAAAAAAAAAAAAAAAAAAGAAAGAAACTAGACCACTAACGTATACTGTACACAAGGATAAACTCAAAATGGATAAAAGACTTAAATGTAACTCATGAAACCATAAGAATCCTAGAAGAAAACATAGGCAGCAAAATCTCAGACATCACGTGTAGCAGAATTTTTTACTGATACATTGCCTAGGGCAAGAGAAACAAAGGAAAAAAATAAGTAAGGGGACTATATCAAACTAAAATATTTCTTCATGGCAAAAGAAACCAATATCAAAATGAAACAGGAACCCAGTATACGGGAGAACATATTTGCCAATGATATATCGGATAAGGGCTTAATGTCCAAAATATATAAAGTACTCATACAGCTCAACAAAAAGAAGACAAACAATCCAATTAAAAAATAGCCAGAGGACACCTTTCCAAACAGGACACACAAATGGCCAAAAGACATATGAAAAAATGTTCAACATCACTAATCAACAGAGAGATGCAAATTAAAATGACTATGAGGTATCACCTCACACCTGCCAGAATGACTGCCATCAACAAATCATCAAACAACAAGTGCTGGCGAGGGTGTGGAGAAAAGGGGACTCCAGTACACTGCTGGTGGGCATGCAGACTGGTACAGGGAACTATGGTGTTCCCTCAAAAAATTAAAAATTGAACTGCTATTTGACCCAGTGATTCCACTTCTGGGAATATATCCTAAGAAGCCTGAAACACCAATCAGAAAGAATATATGTACCCCTATGTTCATAGCAGCACAATTCACAATAGCTGAGATCTGGAAATGGCCCAAGTGCCCATCAGTAGATAAGTGGATAAAAAAGATGTGGTACATATACACAATGGAACACTGTGCAGGTAGAAGAGAAAAAGATCTCTTACCCATTGAAACGACATGAAGGGACCTGGAGGGTATTATGCTAAGCAAAATAAGCCAGTCAGAGAAAGACAAGTATCATGATCTCACTTATTTGTGGAATCGAATGAACAAATTAAATTGATGAACAAAACAGATCCAGAGACATGGAAGTAGGGAGCAGACTGACAAATCTCAGAGGGAAGGCGGGGGGCGGGGACGTGGGAAGAGATAAACCAAAGAACTGATATGCATATATGCATAACCAATAGACACAGACCTCAGTACAGTGAAGGCGGGGTGGGCGGGGCAGGAGTGGGGAGGAGGGTGTCATTACAGTGAAAAAGGAGGGACATCTGTAGGACTTTGAACAATAAAGATAAATTTTAAAAAATAAAGAAAGCTATACCTATGGAAAACCATACTTTTAAGTAGTAGTCATAGTTTGTTCAGTGGTATTTTGTTATATAGTATTTCAAAATGTCTCTGACTATTCTTGACACTTTAACAAGCTATCTACAGCTCTTTCCCTTGTGGGATTTTAGTACTTTGAGGGGACTCTTTGAAAGGCAGTTTTGCTTGCCACTTGGCCCTGTGAATAAAGAAAGCATCCAGTAGTATTTGTGAAGGTCTTTGAGAGGTGCAGACGAAAGCTCCTTCCGAAATGCAAAGCACTAGTGTTGCATTCATGAAAATGGTTTTTCTTCACATCCTTTGTCCTGAGGTGTTAGTGCAATAGATACTTTAGAATTGCATGTATTCCTCCAAATCATTTAGTATAGGGGAAAATGCAAGTGAACACATTCAGAGCACTTAAAAATTGTGAACTAGAGCCTATTATGTGAAGTAAGTGACTGAAAGCATAATAAGAAAGCTAATCAATAAAGAGTATTTGGTATGGCTTGGAGGAAGAGGAAAGGATAGAAGTCAACTCTTCTTATATTGGCTCAGGATTTGAATAATAGTTTCTTAGAACTGTTGGGAGGGAAATAAGAAACCTGTGAAAATTATAAAACCTTTTTTTAACTATAATGGTGAAGTTTAAGATAATCAAATATCTTGGAATCAGATAGATCTTTCTCTTAAGTTACTAGATGGTACTAAAATTTTATAGATTTGGGGGGTCCAATAATTGATTATTCTTTTAATAATCTTATTTAGTGCTTAGTATGTGCCAGGCACTCTACTAAGTGTTTTACATGCATAACATCATTTAATTCTCACAAAAACATTAAGAGATGTTTGTTACCATCCCTATTTTACAGATAAGGAAACAAAGGCTTGAAGATGTTTTGTTACTCAACACTAAACTGTGATTGAAGGCCAGATTAATATGATCCTAATGTCTCTATCTTAACCACTGTGTTATTTGGAAATGTCACAATGTACTTACTAATTTATTCATGTTATGTGCAGAAAAGTACTCTAAATAAGTAGATTAGTAGTAGAGATAGTATTGTATACTTGATTTGCCTTATTGAAAATAAATAAAGCCAAGACACTCTGCTTTTTATCTTCTACTTCTGAATACAAGGTGTTACATAACTAACTAGGTTTAATTCCTTCTCTACTTTGGCTTCTCCATCATTTCTTTTGAGTGTTGCAAGCAGTAATAACATGTTAGTGAGATATGAGCCCTACCTCAAAGAAAAGCATATATCAGTAGTGGGTCACACTTGGCCTCTTATCCTACATATTTCTATACCTTGATTTGCAACTGACTTATTATGATTACTACTAGAAGGTAGTCTCTGACCAGACTTGCCTATGGAAATCCCCTAAGTGGGAATAAATGGGAAACACCTAGGCCCTGTGTTGTGCATACAGATAAAGGAACATTGCCGTAGTGCTGCCAGCAAGAATTTGAAGTTCAGGGGGGTAAATATTAAGCCTGCATATGACTTTCTGAGTGACAGAATTATGCTTTACATACACTGTTTCCAAATGTTAATGAGGCTGAGAGTGCAAAAGACAACAATTTCATAGCATTATGTTCTTTCATCCTGTTAGACATCTCACTCTATGCAGACTAGCAAGACCACCTGATCAACGCTTGCCTCTGTGAAGTACAAGGGTGGCAACATGAAGCCATGTACACCTGCCTGTGTCCTAATTTGATTTATGTCCTTTGCAGTGCTTATTTGCTGTTGGCGAGTAACCAAAGTAAAAACAAACTTGAATCAAGTCCAGGCTGTCATCACACACGTCCATGAACCCAGATGACACTCTAAGTTTTGATCTGGTGCAGACCCCACTATTAATATATAGGAAAGAGCATCCGTGCACTCATTCACTGATTTCAAGCACTATAAGAGGCTTCTTAGAAATCTGCTTCACATAAGCAATGTGTGTTTAATCCTCAGTCCCTCTCAGCATCTCACCTATCATATATAAAATGTTTCCCCTGAGTACCATTTGGAAAAGGTTATTTAAATGACCTTAACTGAGAATTAATGTGCTTAAGATATTTTCTTCACGGAAACGATTATCAATTACTACCTCTGAAATATTTTCTTAATTTTTAATATTACCATTTATATTTATTACTGCAATCTCATATATTCATAACTTCCTCAACACATATTTTTTTTCTTCTCTTTATGCAGGCTGACTTTCTTTCCCTTGAGATGAGCTAACTTTTTAGTTTTCCTAAGGCATCCAAATATTAAATCTCAGTGGATGGGGGTGGGGAGGAACCTGTCTGAATTCACCAGTTGTTCAGTCTACTCTAACATTCTGTTAGTAGATTCCACTAATTTACTTATTTTGATGGACATTTCGCTTGATCCACTAGCAGACACATCTATATCAATATATCAGTATATTTCCTAATTGAGCTGCCTTCTCATGACTTCATTAGCCATCTTCCAGTTAATGAAGTCTCAAGTGCAATCTATACGTAATTTGAGGCTACATGTGAAAAGACCTCATTACAAAAGATTTTGTCAGATAACTTTTTTTTGTATTCCAAGTGATGTTCATGTGGAATGTTGCATTTTTGTTTGGGGAACCATAAAGACCTAGTTAAATTGGAGGGAGGCCAGGGAGACAAGTGGTAATGTAATTGAGGGAATGAATCAGATTTTGAAGGAAAAATAAAATGAGTTAAATATGCATAACTTAGCATAATCAAAGTTTATAAGACAGACTTAGTAATAGGTCTTAATGTTGGCACCTCTCCAAAAAAGAGTTATATTTAACATCGCACTAAAATAACATGTTGAAAAACAGGAAAATGAAATTTTGTAATAATGATAATCAATGAACATTTTAGGCAGAAAACTTCAGATACAGGCTGTGCCCACACAATGCCAAAACAGCTGGTAGGAAATTTTTGAATTTATTCAAATTAATTAAATTTTCAAATAAACAGTTATAAACTTGTATTGAATAAAATTATGGGCTAAGTGTGTGGGTGATATAAAGATGATTCAGACCTAGATCTTGATATAGGACAAGTAGATGCATTGCTTGAATGCAAGAGGGAAATTAAAACTCACTCTTTTCTTCATATGGAACTGTCACTTCCCAGCTTGTATCTCTTGGGAGACTCCTTCAGTAACCCAAAGGATATCAGGCAGAAAGGCTGATGGCTGCCAATAGTTTTCTACCATTAACTATCAAGATTACAATTCTTAATTTCTTTGGCCCCAACACATTTGAATAACAGTGTGGGTATAAAATACTCCTATGAAAATACCAATATTTTTTTCCCAATTTCCCCATATTTTTATTTTGGGGAGGAATAACCAAACTTTCATCATCCCCACGGTATGCACAGAATCATTTTACAGGCATGTGGGTATAGAAATCACATATTAAAATGGTTTATAGGATCAAAATTGTACCCAATTTCTAGCACTAGCTGTAACCCCACTGCTTTCTCTTCCATCAAGGAAAGCACATCCATGTCAGCTCAGTGAGAATGGCACTATTAGAGGTACTGTTGTAATGTGACAGCGAGATAACCAGAGACGCACATCCGAATTGTAAAGGAGCACTTTATTTCGCCGGTGGGCTGTGGAGGGCATAGTCTCCCCTCAGATCAACAGCCCCGATTCTTCTTGCTAGTCCCATTTTAAAGACAGAAACCCCCTCCTCCTTTTGACCCCCTCCCCTCAGGGAACCAGTACAATAGTGTGAGTGACAGAGATTACAGAAGTCAAAATTAGCATTATTCACCGACAGCACAAGTCCTTGCAAATACTTGCAAATACCTATACTCAGGAAACTGCAAATGCCTCCCATTTCATGGGGCAGCTATAATCTTAGGCAAAATTCCTTTATATCTAGGGGTAATTAACCTATTATTGGAAGAATGTCGAGGAAGTTCTATTGATGATAAAAATGGAGTCATTTAGTCGCCTTAACCAAGGGACCTACATAAAATGGAATCTAGTTGCCTTAGCCTTGGGGCCCAGATCAGTACCACTTTCATTTACCAGTTTTAATATAAGTCAGCTGTGAACTTCAGTCCTCTATTGTTGTAACAAGTGATCACAAGCATTGATATGTTTGGATTCTGTACCTGAGAACTGCTGAAATAGAGCAATGGACCAAAACATGGATGACATTTGATAATCATTTCATTCTTGTTAATACTGTTGTTATAGTGTCATCTCTTTTCATTGTCACAGATGGGGGCTACGTACCTGTTCAATCCCCAAGTACAGGTACTGGAACTCCCCTCCACTTCTCCACTGGGTGTCCATGGGTACCCTTTGTTTCTAAAGTCTTGCTGGGGCTGGGAGGAACTACAGGGTATGGAGGAACTTTCCCACCAAATAGCCAGACAATGATGGTTAGATGGTGGTATTAATAATCAGTACTTTTTTCTTCAGTCTTTATTTGAAAATAAAAGTTTGGGGTCGAGGGGCTAAAAACTTCCCCAGCCTTTCCTAGATCTCCGTGCTTTGTTTTTATCCTCTAGGATATTTTTGCCTTTTGCTTTTTGTTTTTTGTTACTCTTACTATAGCTTGCCTTCACTGTTTAGTGTATGGTAGTTTGAAAAATATTTTTCTTAGAACTTTAGACATAATCACAACATTTCTTGATTTGTGCTTCAAACATTGAGATAAATTTTCATAAATAACATTAGAATTATTTTCATTCATTGCTTTTTGAACAAATATAGGGTGACCATTCTAATAAAAATGAAGCTCTGAAAATGAGAACTTTGTAAAATTCCAGAATATTTATTATTAGCTAATTTATTAAATGACTCATTATCAACTAATTTATAACCCTCCATTACCTACTTGCACATAAATAATGAACTTGGGGATTGAAACTACTTGAAATATCTACATACTACTTTAGTTTGAGTATAAACTAAATATGAATTTTTAGGGATCATTACATTTTTATATTTTCTTTTTGATGTACTTCACTGCCCAGTGATAGAACCCACAGCATCATTGTCAGCATAAGATAAAATAGGGCAATTATCTATTTTATGTTTCATGATACATAATGGATAACAGAGTTTACTTCAAGACCATAGTGAAAAAGTCTTTGGCCAGCCACTACTTTTTAAAATATATGTTTTTATTGATTTTTTTAGAGAGAGGAATGGAGAGAGAGATAGAAATATCGATGTGAATGAGAACCATCAATCAGCTGCCTCCTGCATGCTCCCTACTGGGGATCGAGCCCACAACCCAGGCATGTGCCCTGACTGGGAATCGAACCAGGACCTCTCAGTTCATGAGATGATGCTCAACCACTGAGCCACACTGGCTGGGCCCAACCACTACTTTTAATTGTTAATGCCATATATTAATAATTAGAATTTGACATTTAAAATTCCAAACTGTGCCATAAGGTAGAGCTCTTCACCATTCTACTTAGAAAAATGAATAGGCAATAAATTTTTCTTTTTTTAAATATTGCCATACTACTCTGAAAATATAAGCAAAGATGTGTCCATTCTATATTTTCACAACCAAGAAAATTAGGCAAATATTTAAAAATTTGAACATTTATTTAAATAATTTAAGCAAAATAGTATTTATTCACAGTCATTTCCTTTTTTCTTGGTTGTGAAGTCCTAGTTTGTTTTAATCTATGTCAGAGTTGATTGACTTAACGTACCAGCCATTTATTGGCAGGAATATTGACTATGATGCCTAAATTGCTAATTTCACAATGGAAAGCCAATACAGCACACCATGCAGATGAATTCCTCCTATAACAGAGACAGGGAGAAATGGGTTGAGGGAGGACTGCCTTGTGGATATTTGATTCACTGTTATGCTTGTACAACCCACTGGAGAACAAGAAAAAGAGATTAATGAGACCTAGAAAATAGAAAATTTAGACTTTCTGGAGGTAGACTAACACATCCTTTGAAGATAAGTAGCTTATGGAAAGACTCAAGTGCAAATACGAGTCTCGGTACAAACATGCCAAAAGAGCATAGGTGCTTCAGTGTTGACCTTTATTTCTAGTGGTTATAACAAAGATCAGCCTAACTGACAAAAATTAATAGAATATACTCTCTTACTTGCTGGCTTAGTCCTTAAAGGGATATACTTTGCAATCTGAAAGCTAGTCCATAGTATTGCAGGTCTCAGGAGCCAGGCATAGTGCAGTTATCCAGAACCAGATTGAAGCCATGTAAAGGGGAAAGCATTGTAATATATTGTTAGCCTTCCCGAGAGCCTCTGTGACTCTTCTGTAGTCATCTGTTTTAACTGCAAATTCTTCTCCCTGTTTCTTCCTCCTCTGCCTCCTTTCTGTAGTTGTCGGTGTCTTACTTGTACACATGCCTATACATACACACAAATATCTATTAAATATTAGCTATTGCCCTGGCTGGTGTGGCTCAGTTGGTTGGACTGTCATCTCATGCACTAAAAGGTTGCCGGTTCCATTCCTGGTCAGGGCACATACCCAGGTTGCAGTTTTGACCCCCCCCCCCGCAATTCAGGGTGTGTTCAGGAGGCAGCCAATCGATGTTTCTCTCTCACATCAATGATTCTCTCTTTCTCTCCTTCTCCCTACCTCTTTCTCTGAAATCAATAAAAATATATTTTAAAAAATTAGCTATTTAATAGACTTTCTTTCTCATTACAATGGTTGATTTAATGAATCTGCTTTTATTAAAGGATACATTAATATTGGTATATTAATAGTCAAGCAGTATTATTTTAGCCAGAAAAGTGATAAGGCATACTTTTTACTGTTTTCTTCTGAAAACCAATTTTCTTACATTCATATTGTTTGAGCCTCCGATAATAATTATAAGGTTGAGAACAGAAATGTCCATAGTGAGATACACTAAAGATTAATTTGATGACCACTGAGCACTAACTATCAAGTTAATAGATATTAGCCATAACATGCAAATTTATAAACTGCCTCCTCATGAGTTGTGAAAGGTCCTTGTGACAAGAGAGTGCTTTGAAGTAGTAATATACATTTAGAATGCATAGTAATAGTTAGTATTAATTATAAACCTCTCCCCATGTTTTTAAACCTTTTTAAAAAAATCTCCTTTCCTTCCTGGAAGGGAAAATAGCTCAGAAAAGCAACCCAAGGAACTAAAGGCTTGTAATTGACTTGAGAGACTTGACATAAGTAGGTAGGGACATCAGCCCTTGGTGCCCTGATGTTCTTTATTCGTGTAGATTACCAAGATCTTCATAAAGCATTAATTAATATTACCTCATAAGAGTTCAGAAAGGTAGTCAAATATTAATACAGGCCCATAATCCCTTATCCAAAACCTTTGGGGTTCATTTGTTTCAGAATTTAGAATTTTTCATATTTTATAAAGGTAATGTTGTGCATGTGCTGTATATTATTTGACACCCAGTTTCGAATGTCAGCCAGCACTCCTTAACTAAATGCATCAATATTTCCACAGCTAAATATATGAAAATTCACTAAATTAAATAAATAAACAGCATAAATATTCTCATATAAACTCAGATTAGGTTTTGCCACCAATTGAATTAGAAAAAAACTCAGTTTTCAGAAATTTTTCAATTCTGGAGTTGCAGAGAAAGTATCGTTGAACTATCCACCCTTTGGCCAATGGGATAGTGAAGCACACACTAAGGCACAGAAGTGCAGGCATGTTTTCTGTCTCCTGTGACCTTTTTATAGAGCTCTAGTAATATATGTGTTCTTTTTGGCAACATACACTACACTGTAACTTTGGGGAAAAAATAATTTGGAGGGTATTATCATAGTGTCACTATGGAAAGAATGATCAATTAAGATCACAGATCTGGTGGAGAAACTAGACATGAGTCTACTTTGGTCAATTTTTTAAAGAAATAGTGATCTATTTACTATTACTGTATTAATGACAATATTTTTAATACCTAAAAAAACTATTTAGTTCTGCTATAAAGCTTGTTTTGGAAATATTAATTTGCTCCTATGCTATTGGTACATTTGAGAACAATTTGAAAATAATGCAAATTTTTGATTTGCATATGTATAACTCCATCTGTTAAAAATAGTAAGTGAATCCATAAAACAGTATACAGCAGAATAAGTCATGTAGGAATACACAAAATGCACACATACATATATACACCTGAAGCATACATCAGCTATCTTAGTTCACTGTGTGTATTAGGAGCCTTACCTATCCATATCCAGTGTTAGAACTTTCTGTCTGATTCAGATAACACTCTTTCCACCACTTCACAATAACTCATAAGTTCAGATGCCCACTTTCACTAGCAAACTTCAGGGCATGTGTCCCAACCCCATCTTTCCATGAGCCCTCTGCCCATGTGTGATTGTGCACAGTGCTGTGAACTTTAGAAAGAAAAAACATCACCTTACAGTTGAATTGACTATGTGTGCTAATGAAATGAAAGGGGCAAAGAACATTGATTGACACCCTGATAAGTTCCCACATGGTGTTTCTGAAAGATACTCTAATTTGTGGTGAAAAGTTTCTCTGACATGTGATCCAAAATAAGGTTACTTTGCAAAAGAGAGAGAAAAGAAAAAGCTGTGCCTGACAATTTTCTTCTCCCGCTTACATTTGGAGTCGAAGGTAATATTGTTTCTGAAGACTTACACTTCTGTGAACAGCTCTGCCACACCTAAAATGCCTTGGATTTGGATATACAATTTGGAGAAAAATCCTGCCTCCCTCTCTCTCCCCAGGAGAGATTTTCTTACCAAGTTATTTTAGGACTTCAAACCTGAAACTGGCTCCTATCAAAGTATACTATGTGAATTGGACCTTTCCATCTGAAAACTTAATTTTCTTTCCAAAAGCTTTATTACTATGTCTGGGTTTCCACATATGCATAGTCACTACTCCCCCCTTCTCCTTTGCATCTCTCTCTTGGGTACAGAAATGTATGCTTGCCAGATACACTTGGAAGTGAGTGCATGTGACTCTTTACCCTTACGACTGGTGATCTAGAGCTCCTGACACTGAACCCTAATGAATTTTTCATTAGTGTTTAATGTTGGGAAATCCCATTTCATGGAGCCCAAGGATTAAATTACTTCATTTAGGAGGGAACAAGTGCATTCCATCCATCTTTTTCCTGAGGTGAAAAAAAGAATGAAACTGAAATGATTTGCATTTCATAAGGGCTTAAGATCTGGATATATTCCACTCAGTGCAACTATCCAATATTGTGAAAGCTTTTAAAGATAATATTAACAAGTAAGGAAACCTCTGCATATTTAAAATGTGGAAACAGGGAAGATGGTGGCAGGCAGGACCAGAGGGAGGGTGAGTGGGTGAGAAAGTGAGTGAGTATGAGAGAGAGTGTGAGTGAATGCGAGTGTGGACGACCAAACTCAAGCAGTGCAGAAACATGGAGCAGAAGGTTCCTGTGCTGTGGACAGGGAACAGCCGGCTACCCCTGTAAGCAGCTCTTCAGGGCGCTTCTCCCTGCATGGCTGGGAGGCCCCGCCATTTTGGAAGATCTCGAGTCTTCCCTGGGAGGAGGCAGTGGGAGCAGCTAGAGCCCAGCAACCTGAGCCCACCAGTGCACCTGGCACCATCAGACCAGTGGACCCCCTGTGTCAACACAGACCAGTGCACAGTAGTAGAGCTATCAAGGTGCCTGCTGCGAAAACCACAAATGACCCGGGAGCCCAGCACCATCGCCCACAGTAGGAGGCCGATCAGAGTCGGAATATACTCCCAGCAACAGAGGCTCAGGAGTAGACATCCGTCCCCAGGCAACAAAAGCACAGATCAGCAGCTGAGACCCATCCCCAAAAGTTTTAACAGAGGCTGAGGAGGAGCTGAGCCCCAGCAGGTAGCAGAGCTCCCCAGCTGCCAGCGGTGGGACCTGGGGCTCCATCAGGGCCTGTGTGACCCAGCTGCCCACAAGATCTGTGGAGAGCCAGGGCTCCAGAGGGACCTATAAACCCAGCTGCCCACAAGATCTGCGGGGAGCTGGGGCTCCAGAGGGACCTGTGTGACCCAGCTGCCCATAAGATCTGCGGGGAGCCAGGGCTCCAGAGGGACCTGTGTGACCCAGCTGCCCAAGGTGCTGGGAAGGAGTTAGGCTCCAGCAAGGCCTGAGCAATACAGCTGTAGGTTGCACCAGTGACCAGTGGGAAACACAACTTCAGAGAGGCCCACACCACACAGCAGCAGCACCTACCAGGACAGACCAATACCAACCCCCAGTATTCAACCCTCCAGGTCCCACAGGAAGCAAGAGGCAACACACAACAGAACAGTCTGGGAGGCACAGAAGCCTTATTTTACACACAGTGAGCTGTCTACACATCCCAACATCCCTCACCGGGTCTATAGCTACCAGACGGCTAAAATGGGGACACAAAGAAGCAACACACAAAGGAAAGAAAAAGAAGAATCACCAGAAAAGGAACTACAAGAAATGGAAGAAAACAACTTGTCAGATAAAGAATTCAAAGCAATGATTTTAAGGATGCTCAAACAATTTGGTGAGAACTACAAGCAACTTAATAAGAATTATAAAAAGCTCAGTGGGAACTACTTCAGCTTAAAAAAAGAGGTAGAAGTTATGCATAAAAATCAAGAGGAATTAAAGAATGACATAGCTGTTATGAAAAATACCTTAGAAGGGTTCAATAGTAGATTAGAAGAAGCTGAAGACCAAATCAGCAACTTAGAAGACAAGGTAGAAAAAAACACCCAAACAGAGCAGCAAATGGGGAAACAAATTAAAAAGCAGGAGGAGAGTTTAAGGGAGCTATGGGACAATACAAAATGTAACAACATTCGCATTATAGGTGTACCGGAAGGAGAAAAATCAGAGAAAGGAATAGAAAACCTGTATGAAGAAATAATGACAGAAAATCTTCCCTAAACTGGTGAAGGAAAAAGTCACACAAGTCCAGGAAACACAGAGAGTCCCAAGCAAGATGAACCCCAAAAGACCCACAGCTAGACACATCATAATAAAAATGGTAAACATTAAAGACAGAGAAAGAATCTTAAAGGAAACAAGAGAGAGACACAAAGTTACCTACAAGGGAGCTCCCATTAGACTGTCAGCTGATTTCTCAATAGAAACGCTGCAGGCCAGAAGGGAGTGGCATGAAGTGTACAAAGTAATGCAAGGCAAGGGTCTGAATCCAAGACTACTCTACCCAGCAAGGCTATCATTCAAAATTGAAGGAGAAATAAAGAGCTTCACAGATCAAAAAAAGCTAAAGGAATGTATCACCACCAAACCAGCACTGCAAGAAATGCTGAAGGGACTCTTGTAAGAAGAAGAAACGAGAGAGAGAGAGAGAGAGAGAGAGAGAGAGAGAGAGAGAGAGAGAGAGAGGAAAACAGGCATAAAGTAAAAATGGCAACTTATAACTATCTATCAATAATAACCTTAAATGTAAATGGCTTAAATGCTCCAATCAAAAGACATAGGGTACCTAATTGGATAAGAAAACATGACCCATATATATGCTGTCTACAAGAGACCCACTTCACAACAAAAGACTCACACAGGATGAAAGTGAAGGGATGGAAAAAAATGTTCCAAACAAATGAAAATGAAAAAAAAGCTGGTGTAGCAATACTCACATCTGACAACATAGACTTCAAAACGAGGACCATAATAAGAGACAAAGAAAGTCACTACATGATATTAACAGGATCCATACAACCAGAAGATATAACCATGGTAAACATATATGCACCAAACATGGGAGCACCAAAATATATTAAAAAAAACTGGAGGACTTCAAGGAAGAGATCAATAGCAATATGATCATAGTGGGTGACTTTAACACCCCACTGAGACCATTGGATAGATCTTCTAGACAAAAAAATCAACAAGATCATAGAGTCCTTAAATGATGAACTAGATCAGTTGGACTTAATTGATATTTACAGAACATTTCACCCCAAAGCTGCAGAATATACATTCTTCTCAAGTGCACACGGGACATTCTTAAAGATAGACCACATGTTAGGACACAAAGTAAGTCTCTATAAATTCAAGAAGACTGAAATTATATCAAGCATCTTCTCAGATCACAATGGCATGAAACTAGAACTCAACTACAACAAAAACACAAAAAAACATTCAAACACTTGGAGGCTAAATAGCATATTATTAAACAATGAATGGGTTACCAAAGAGATCAAGGAAGAAATTAAAAACTCCCTGGAAACCAAAGAAAATGAACACACAGCAACACAAAATCTATGGGGCGCAGAGAAAGCAGTCCTGAGAGAGAAGTTCATAGCACTACAGGCCTACCTCAAGAAACAAGAAAAATTCGTAATTGACTTTCTAACCGTACAACTTAAAAAACTAGAAAGTAAACAAAAAGAAAAACCCAGAACAAGTAGAAGAAAAGAAATTGTAAAGGTCAGAGCAGAAACAAATGACATAGAGACTAAACAAAACAATTCAAAAGATCAATGAAACAAAAAACTGGTTCTTTGAAAAGATAAACAAGATTGATGGACCTTTAGCCAGACTCACCAAGAAACAAAAAACTGGTTCTTTGAAAAGATAAACAAGATTGATGGACCTTTAGCCAGACTCACCAAGAAACAAAAAGAGAGGACCCAAATAAACAAAATCAGAAACGAAAGAGAAGTAACAACTGACACCACAGAAACACAAAGGATCATCGAAACATACAATGAACAATTTTACGCCAACAAATTGGACAATCTAGGCGAAATGGGCAAATTTCTAGAAACACACAGTCTCCCAAAACTGAACTGGGAAGAGATATAAAACTTGGACAGACCAATAACAGCTAAGGACATTGAAGATGTAATTAAGAAACTTCCAGCAAACAATAGCCCAGGCCCAGACGGCTTCACAAGGGAGTTTTACCGAACATTCAGAGAAGATCTAATACCCATTCTCCTCAAACTATTCCAGAAAATCCAAGAAGGCAGAAGACTTCCAAACTCATTTTATGAGGCCAGCATAACCCTAATTCCAAAACCGGATAAAGACACTACAAAGATAGAAAACTACAGGCCAATATCCCTGATGAACACATACTTAAGATGCCAAAATCCTTAACAAAATATTAGCAAATCGTATCCAGCAATACATAAAAAAAACTACTCATCATGACCAAGTGGGATTCATTCCAGGGATGCAAGGATGGTACAGTATTCTCAAATCAATAAAAGTGATACACCACATAAACAAAATGAAAGATAAAAACCACATGATCATATCAATAGATGCTGAAAAAGCATTCAACAAAATCCAGCACCCATTTCTGATAAAAACGCTCAGCAATGTGGGAATAGAGGGATCATATCTCAACATAATAAAGGCCATATATGAAAAACCTACAGCCAACACTATACTCAATGGGCAAAAACTAAAAGCATTTTCCTTGAGAACAGGAACAATACAGGGATGCCCACTTTTGCCACTCTTATTCAACATAGTACTGGAAATCTTAGTCACAGCAATCAGACATGAAGAAAAAATAAAAGGGATACAAATTGGAAATGAGGAAGTGAAGCTGTCATTATTTGCAGATGACATGATATTATACATAGAAAACCCTAAAGTCTCCATTAAAAATCAACTAGACTTAATAAATGAATTTGGCAAAGTAGAAGCATACAAAAATAACATCAAGAAATCGACGGCATTCTTATACACCAACGATGAACTCACAGAAAGAGAAACTAAAAAAAAAAATCCCATTTACCATCGAGGCAAAAAAAAAAAATTCTTAGGAATAAACTGAACTAAAGAAGTAAAGGACCTCTACACAGAATACTACAGGACATTGTAAAAAGAAATAGAGGAAGATATAAAAAAGTGGAAGCATATACCATGTTCATGGATTGGAAGAATTAACATCATCAAAATGTCCATACTACCCAAAGCAATCTATAGATTCAATGCAATCCCCATTAAAATACAATGTCATATTTCACAGAACTAGAACAAATACTCCAGAAGTTTATATGGAACCAAAAAAGACCTCGAATCGCCACAGCAATCTTGAAAAAAGAAGAACAAAGTAGGAAGGATCACAATACTGGATATCAGGTTATACTACAAAGCCACTGTAATCAAAACAGCCTGGTACTGGCACAAGAACAGGAAGATAGATCAATGGAACAGAACAGAGAACCCAGAAATTGACTCAAGGCAATATGCTCAATTAATATTTTACAAATGTGGCAAGAGCATACAGTGGAGTCAAGACAGCCTTTTCAATAAATGATGCTGGGAAAATTGGACAGCTGCATGCAAAAAATGAAGCTAGACCCGCAACTTACACCATACACAAGAATAAACTCAAAATGGATAAAAGACTTAAATGTGACTTGTGAATCCATGAAAATCCTAGAAGAAAATGCAGGCAACAAAATTTCAGACATCATTTGCAGCAGAATTTTCACTGATACAACACCTAAGGCAATTGAAACAAATGAAAAAATGAACACATCGGACTACATCAAACTCAAAAGCTTCTGCACAGCAAAAGAAACAACTCTCAAAATGGAAAGGCAACCCACTGTATGGGAGAGCATAATTGCCAATGATACATCACGTAAGGGGTTAATTTCCAAAATATATAGAGTGCTCATACAACTCAACAAAAGGAAGACAAAGAACCCAATTAAAAAATGGGCAGAGGAGCTAAATAGACACCTCTCCAAACAGGACATACAAAAGGCCAAGAGACATATGAAGAAATGCTCAACATCACTAATCATCAGAGACATGCAAATTAAAACAACAATGAGGTATCACCTCACACCTGTCAGAATGGCCGCCATCAGCAAAGCATCAAACAGTAAGTGTTGGCGAGGGTGTGGAGAAAAGGGGACTCTAGTACACTGCTGGTAGGAATGCAGACTGGTGCAGCCACTATGGAAAACACTATGTTGTTACATCAAAAAGTTAAACATGGAACTGCCATTTGACCCAGTGATCCCACTTCTAGGAATATACCCTAAGAAGCCTGAAACACCAATCAGAAAGAATATATGTACCCCCATGTTCATAGCAGCACTATTTACAATAGCTAAGATCTGGAAACAGCCCAGGTGTCCATCAGTAGACTAATGGATAAAAAAGCAGTAGTACATATACACAATGGAATACTATGTAGCGGTAAGAAAGAAAGAGCTCTTATCCTTTGAAACTTCATGGAGGGACCTGGAGTATATTATGCTAAGTGAAACATGCCTATCAATGAAAGACAAATACCACATGATCTCACTTATTTGTGGAATATAATGAACAAAATATGATGATGAACAAAATAGACCCAGAGACATAGAAGTAAGGTACAGACTGACAAACCTCAGAAGAGGGGGTGTGGGAGGGTAGGAAGAGATAAACCACAGAACTTATATGCATGTATGCATAACCAATGGACATAGACAACAAAGCTGGGGATGGGGTGGGGGGGAAATGGGGAGGAGGGTGTCAATGGGGGAAAAAGGAGAAACATCTGTAACAAAAATAAATAAAAAGAATTAAAAAAAATAAAATGTGGAAACAAAAATATGCAATAAAATAGATATAAGTCAAAACATGTGTACACACACACACACACACATAATCAAAATGACTATACAAAGCAGTTTTACTTGTAGCAGAAATGGTACCATTATTGTACCTTTTGATGAAGTAGAATTGAAGTAGAATTTTTATCATTTTTTAATAATAACAAGTGCGTTGCAGAGATTTTGAGTAAATCCAGCAAGCAGTAAATCCAGGTGGTAATGAGTGATTCTTTCTTTTGAACAATTGTAATGAATAGAAGCTTTCTTTCTTTTGAATGACCATACTGAGAGAAACATTGCTGATTAGAATAATAGATGGCATATGTATCATTTGGATGTGTTCTGAACCCAAGACCTAAAACTGGTTTCTTCTTCTAACTCTGGACTCCCATGCTTCTTTCTTTTTCTGTGTCATTAAGTTCATGGATTTAGATGGCAAATCTGTAGAGTGTGTCACTGCTGCTCCTTCCATGTCTTGGAGGGGCATAATCTTAAGGGTATCATTGTTCTTCACTGGTATAGATTTCATGGAAACCTCCAAAGGGAAAATCTACTGCTCAGTGGTTACATCATAATGAAAAAGCCATAGGAACATTGAGGGTGGTACTCTAGGTTCCATGGACCAGTGAAACGAGCACTCTTCTATCAATAAAAGCTTTTAGGAATCTTACTCTTTACCTCCATTGTACTCAACGTTATGTGGCATACAAGAAAAGTAGATGATCTTCCTATAAGAAACGTGGAGTCTATTTTGGAACATAGTACAAAAACATGAGATATTAATGGGATGCTATACTATTGCAAACTATGGAGCCAAATTTACAAGAATGGTAAATGTCAAATTCAGAGAAGAGAGTCATTTATTTTCTAGACTAGTGTAATGGAAACAGTATTGGGCTGTGAATCATCAGACATAGGCAGGCAAATTCATACACGTTGAATGACTTTGAACAAGTCACATCACCTCTCTGAGCCTTGGGTTTCTCATCTGTAAAATGGAGAAGGGAAGATGGAGGGCTGAACTATGTAACCCTTATGGTCATTTTCAGTCATACTTCTATATTCAGTGAACAAATAGCCACTGACATACTATGTTTAAGCACATTTTACATAAATTAAACTTAATTGTTAGGAAAAAATATTGTATCCATTTAAAAATGAGGGGTTAAAGTTTCAGAATGGCAGAGGCAGAACTCAAATGCAGGTTTTTAATACCCCTGAATTCTATGGTCTTTCCACTTTGCTGTGTTGCATAGCATTACACCACACTGCCTTTTCCCCTAAATTTAAGAAGATATGATCTAAGAGGTAAGCACACTTATACACAAATCCCTGCAAAGCAAGGTGGCATGTCATAAGTAAAAAATCCAGAAAAAGTGGAGGATTCTGTGTCTCTAGATCTTAAGGAGGTGAAGCGAGAACTCATTACAGAGATCTACAATATAGTAAATACAGCACTGGCCAGAGAGTCAGGACATTAGAGTTCTAATCGAGACCATACCAACTCACTTACCAAGTGTCCCTGGACAGGCAATTCTCTGAGTGTCAGTTTTCTCATCTACAAAATGAGAGGATCCCCAAGGTCCTTTTGGTTCCAGCATTCAATGCTTCTTTGAGTCCCAAGGATGGCAAGCATACTTCTGGTTATGGTTATGAGTACAAGCCCAGGGATTTAAAAAAAATAATGAGATGTTAAGTACTTGTCATTATTTTTTAGTGGATATGGAATTTGGACTGGGCCTGGAATAATGCAGGTGATTTGGAAAATTCATGAAGCATTTTAGTTCCATTTAAATACAATTCTTTGTATAAAATGAATCATCTCGACTCCCTTTTCTATCTATCTTTTCTACAATTCCAGTTTTCATATAGCAAGTTTATGTAAAGGGAGAGCCACATGTACTAGAAAACAGTAAAGAATTTGTCATGCTCTTGGGGCACTGGTGTAATTTTTAAATATGCAAACCATACCAATGTGTTCAAAATTCAAGTTTAAAGTGGAGGGACTGAAACAAATGATTTTTTTTTCTGTGATCAGCCAATGCAAAGTATGTCTCTCAACAAATCAGCTGAGCCCTTTGCCAGACATCAAAAGCCTCTGGCATTTTTCTGCTTTTCAACTCTCAGTCATTTGGGAGGTGGGGCAAAGCCATTGCAGTCAGCAAAGTTTATCTAGAATGTGCTGGTGTTACAAGAAATCATTTGACATCTATTCTGTTTTTCCTGTGAAAGAGAGGTGGTTATCACCTACAGTATTGGTTTCTTTTCAAAGGGGTTTAATTGGGGTATTTCTCATGGGCCAAATTCTAACTCACTGTCTTTATGTGTGCCTGCCAGGAAAACTGGAAAAATACCAAATAACAGCAACAACAGAAGTCTGAGGACCTCTGCCTGAGCTGCTGCTAATATGGCAGAGCTCCTAGAAAGGTGTGTCAGGGGACTCAGGGCGCAGACTGTGCTTGTGTGACCATGGATATATATATATATATATCCATAAAATAACCTGAACAAACTCCTTTTAGCCTATTTTATACAAATAGCACTCAGACTAGGGGGGCTGGCAGAGAGACTATTTTCATGAAGTTGAGTTACACACTTGTGAGTTGCTTTTCTGAAGTATGGATTTCCTCCCATGTAGGTAGGCTAGCATCCTTTTTTTGAGGTGAGCCAGAAGGTGGCCTTATAGTTTTATTGGAAGTGTTGAATGATTTTCCTTGCAATAAATTTGTGCCTTTTGCTAGTATTTTCCAAAGTGAGACTTTTGCAGCTGATGGAAATCGGCTTACTTCTGTTCTGTAACTTTGTCTTGCTCATGATTTATTTGTTCAGTAGCAGAAACTATGACAAATTGTGAGGCGGCCTCATTTACTTTTTAGCTGCAATAGCCCTGAAGAATTTACATGTAAATGCAATTGTGAATGTTTTACATTTCATGAGCATGTGGGTACGTTTTTTTGAAAGTCAAGAGACATTTTTACAAATGTAAATCTGAAGTCGGACAAGCTGTGTTTTCCTGACTGCCAAGTGGGAGAGTGTCTCAATTTCATGTTTTTCTTCTCTTCTCTTGTAGACATACAGAGCAGCCCACACAACCAGTTCAGCTTCAGACCACTTCCGCCGCCACCACCACCTCCTCATGCCTGCACCTGTGCCAGGAAGCCGCCCCCTGCAGCAGACTCTCTTCAGAGGAGATCAATGACTACCCGAAGCCAGCCTAGCCCAGCTGTTCCAGTTCCTCCAACCAGTACACAGGATTCAGTTCATCTGCATAACAGCTGGGTCTTGAACAGCAACATACCATTGGAGACCAGGTACTTGTCCCACTAAACTTAAGGATTAGCAGGGGATGATTCCACTGAGTGCAGAAACTCATCTCACCATAGACATCTGCAGAGATATATATGGAAGCACAGAGATGCAGAGCCCTCCACAAGCACAGATGCACACAGGCACATACATTTAGATCCAAGCACACCAGCAGACACAAACCAAAGCAGATACATGTGAAAAGATGAAACCACAGATGGCTAAACACCCCACAGGCAGATACCCACAAAAACATAGGAAACAAAGACATTACCTAAACTATCATTGCGTCCATAAATTTTAAAAGGCAATTGTCCCTTGTTTTAAGGAACTGCAATATTATAGAAAAATCTAAACACAAGAGGAATAACAGCAATAGTGGGCATTTTATGTATTATAGGATTCTTTGAAAAAGTAAGTTGCCTTCAAACATTTTAAAAAAGAATTTGCTTTATGAATTGGAAATCTATGTGTAATTTTAAAAACTTGATTCGGCCTTTAGAATGAAGTTTGGCCTTTTGAGCAAATAAGTTTGCCTCTATTTGCTGTGACTTTATGTATTTAGGTTTCCACATTCACTCCTCAAATCTGTCATGTGATTAAAATTTGACATCTCCACAGCTCTAGGTCCCTTGATCATAATTTATTTTTAGCACTAGATGTGATTGAGATTGAGAAATTGTTCATCATTTCTAGTCACTATCATAAATTGAAAATTACAGCTTTCTATTAACATAGAAAAGCATTACCTAATAAAACAATATTCTGTTAACTTATAAAATCAAGGATTTCTCCTTGTCTTCTATATGCCTTATTTAGATTTACCACCAAAGTTTTTTCTAAACACACTTGTATATAAACAATGGTATAATATATCACTACATAAGCAATGTCTTGTATCAATTCTGGTTCTTTTCTGTTGCACTGTCTGGTAATTGGAATGAAAAGGGGAGGACTAATAAACCCACATTATAAGACTGGTTATTTTTTTCCCTAAGTAGAATATTAAGTTAAATGCCAGGCATGGCATCACAGAATATGTCACCACCAACACACCAAAAACACTTTGGCCCAAATCCAGGAAATTCTATATCATCTATCACTTACTAGATTATATCATTTTATAAAGTGATGTTTCTGCTATCTCCCAAGAGAAAATATAGCAGTCAGCACATATGATAAAGACAACCCAATTACAACTGTGCTACTGATAGGGTTTATGTAGAGTTCTTTATTTATTTATTTTAATAATTAATTTATTAATATTTTGATTACTGATATCCATCCTTTCCCCCCCTTTGATACCTTCCTCCCCACTCCCCTCCATCTCCCCCCCTCTTCAGGGCACTTTTATCTGTGTCCATTGGTTTTTCATATATGGATATAAGTCCTTTGGTTTATCTCTTCCCTCCCCCCTGCCCCCCTTCCCTCTGAGGTTTGTCACTGTGTTCCCTACTTCCATGTCTCTGGATCTATTTTGTTTGTCAGCTTATTTTGTCCATTATATTCCATAAATAAATGAGATCATGTGGTACTTGTCTTTCTCTGACTGGCTCATTTCACTTAGCATAATACTCTCCAGGTCCCTCCACGTCATCTCAAAGGGTAAGAGATCTTTCTTCCTTACAGCTGCATAGCATTCCTTTGTGTAAATGTACCACAGCTTTTGTATCTATTCATCTACTAATGGACACTTGGGCTGTTTCCAGATCTTCTTTTTAAACTCATCTTTATTGTTGAATGTATTACAGATGTCCCTCCTCTTTTTTCCCCATTGAACCCCTCCTCCCCAATCCCGCCCCCCTCCTGCCTCCCCCACACTATTGTTGGTGTCCATTGGTTATGCATATATGCATAAAACTTCTTTGGTTTATCTCATTCCCCCACCCTCCCCCCTTCCCTTTGAAGTTCATCAGTCTAACAATCAATTTATACTTCTTAATTCCTTCATCTTTTTCACCCATCCCCCCAGCTCCCGCCCATCTGGCATGCAACAAAATGTTCTCTGTATTTAGGAGTCTGTTTCTGTTCTGTTTGCTCATTCTGTTTGTAGATTCAATTGTTGATAGATATGTATTAATTGCCATTTTATTGTTCATATTTTTGTTCTTCTCCTTTAGGAAGACCCTTCAACATTTCATATAATACTGGTTTGGTGGTGATGAACTCCTTTAGCTTTTTCTTGTCTGGGAAACTCTTGATATGTCCATTGATTCTAAACGATAGCTTTGCAGGATAGAGTAATCTTGGTTGTAGGTCGTTGCTTTTCATAACCTTGAATATCTCTTGCCACTCCTTTCTGGCCTGCAAAGTTGCTTTTGAGAAATCAGCTGACAGTCTTATGGGAGCTCCTTTGTAGGTAACAAACTGCTTTCCTCTTGCTGCTTTTAAGATTCTCTCTTTGTATTTAACCTTTGGCATTTTGATGATGATGTATCTTGGTGTGGACCTCTTTGGGTTCATCTTGTTTGGGACTCTCTGTGCTTCCTGGACTTGTATGTCACTTTCCTTCACCAAGTTAGGGAGTTTTCTGTCATTATTTTTTCAAATAGGTTTTCAATTTCTTGTTCTCTCTCTTCTCCTTCTGGCACCCCTATGATGTGAATGTTGGCATGCTTGAAGATGTCTCAGAGGCTCCTTACACTATCCTTATTTTTTTGGATTATTTTTCTTTTTGCTGTTCTGATTGGGTGTTTTTTCCTTCCTTATATTCCAAATCGATGGTTTTCTGCTTGACTTTACCTACTCTACTATTTATTCCCTGTAAATTATTCTTTATTCCAGTTAGTGCATCCTTCATTTCTGACTGGTCCTTTTTTATGTTGTTGATGTTCTCACTAAGTTCCTTGGAGGTCTCCTTAAGTTCCTAGAAGGTCTCATAACTTTCTTGAATGTTTCCCCAAATTTCTTGAGCAACCTTATAACCAGTGTTTTGAACTCTGCATCTGATTGATTGCTTATCTCCAATTTGTTTAATTCTTTTCCTGGAGTTTTGTTCTTTACTTTCATTTGAGTTTTGTTCTTTTCTTTCATTTGGAACATGTTTCTTTGTCTCCTTGTTTTGGCTGCTTCCCTGTGATTGTTTCTATGTATTAGGTAGAGTTGCTATGTCTCCAAGGCTTCAAAGGCTGGCCTATTGTTGTAGGTGTCCTGTAGGATCCAGTGGCACAGCCTCCTTGATGATCCCAGCTGGGCCCTCGAGGTGCACCCCTAGTGTGGACTGTACATCCTTCTGTTGTATTTGAGTCTTGATTGCTGTTGGCACATCAATGGGAGAGATTTACTCAGGCTGATCAGCTGCAAGGACTGGCTGTGCCCACTGACCACTGGCCTCTGACTACTTTGGAGGATCAGCTTTGTAGGGGCCCACCACTCAGAGCAAGACTTATTTCATCAGGGCTCTGGTACCCACTGAGTCCACTCATTGAGTGTGTCACTTGTAGATGTGGTTGGGTGGTGGTGTTTCAATGTGGTCTGAAGCTGTCCACTGGATGTGCTGGCTCTGGGGCAAGGTCATCCACTGCCTGTGTTCTAACTGGGGCCACCTGGCATAAGCTACAATATGATCTGCAGATGGCTGCTTCTTGTGCTGGGCTTGGAGGTGCCCAGGAAAAGCCAAGTTATGAACCAAGGCTGGTTGCTTCTAGTGCCAGGTCTGGGGTCACTTAACGAGAGGTATGGGTCTCGCTGAGACCAGATGCTGCTTGTTTAAAAGATTTTAGGAAACTCTGAAACAAGATCCAAGACAGTCCAATCCTATGGTAAAGGCTTTGGAAACAGCTTGGTTGGGCCTGAAAGTTGGGTGGGGCAGGGCTTCACGGAATCACCGGGGTGGGGCAAACAGTGTGAGTGAGATTGCTGGAGTCCCAGATGTGGTGGCTGTCTGCCACCCCAGGGAAGGGCTCACCAAAGAACATTAGCCTCCACCAGCACGTCTGTCCTGGAAAAAGCGCCTCTCCAGCCCTCAGCTCGAGGCCAAACTGCTCAGTTCTTCCCTGTATGTCTCTGGTGCCCCTCAAGCTGCCTCCCCTTCAAGCTTAGAGGGAGCAAGTCCGAGTAAGTTCATGTGTGGGCCCTTCAAGAGGAGATGACTGGGGCTCCAGCAGCTGCAGCCTCCCTTAGCCTCAGTTCCCGCTGGATTTTCCAGCCAGAAGTTATGGGGACTTCTCTTCCTGGCACTGGAACCCTGAGCTGGGCACCTGGTGTGAAATGGGGACCCCTCACTCCTCAGGGAGGACCTTCACCGCCAAGGTGTCCCTCCTGATTTTACCTGCCACATGTGGGTGTGGGACCAGCCCATCTGCACCTCTGCCCCTCCTACCAGTCTCCATGTGGCTATTTCTTTAATTTCGTAATTGTAGGACTTCCATCCAGCTCGATTTCAGGCTGTTCTGAAGGATGATTTTGTTCTAGTTTAGTTGTAATTTTGATGTGGTTGTGGGAGGAGGCGATACCGCATTTACCTAAGCTGCCATCTTGACCGGAAGGGCTGTTTCCAGATCTTGATGATTGTAAGTAGCGCTGCTATGAACATAGGGGTTCATATATTCTTTATGATTGATGTTTCGAGCTTCTTAGGATATATTACTAGAACTGAAATCATTGAGTCAAATGGCAGCTAAAGTTTGAATTTTTTGAGGAAACACCATATTGTTTTACATAGTGGCTGCACCAGTCTGCATTCCCACCAGCAGTGTACTAGAGTACCCTTTCCACACATCCTCACCAGCATTTGTTGTTTGAGGATTTGTTGATGGCAGCCATTCAGGCAGGTGTGAGGTGATATCTCATAGTCATTTTAATTTGCATCTCTCTGATGAATAGTGATATTGAGCATTTTTTCCTCAGCTTTCTTGGCCATTTGTATGTTCTATGTGAAGAATTGTCTCTTCAGGTCCTCTGCTCATTTTTTAATTGGATTGTTTGTCCTCCTTTTGTTCAGTTGTATCAGTACTCTATATATTTAGGAAATTAACCCCTTATCCAATGTATCATTGGCAAATATGTTCTCCCAGAGAGTGGGTTACCTTTTCATTATGATGCTGGTTTCTTTTACCGTGCAGAAGCTTTTTAGTTTGATGTAGTCCCATTTATTCATGTTTCCCTTGCCCTAGGTGATGAATTGGTAAAAATTCTACTATGTGTGATGTCTGAGATTTTTCTGCCTCCATTATCTTCTAGGATTTTTATGGTTTCACTAGTGACATTTAAATCTCTTCTCCATTTTGAGTTTATTCTTGTGTAGATTCATTTTTTTGCTTATAGCTGTTCAATTTTCTCAACACCATTTATCAAAAAGACTGTCTTTTCTCCATTGTATCCCCCTGTCTCCTTTGTCGAATATTAACTGTGCATACTGTTTTGGGTCAATTTCTAGGTTCTTTATAGATCCATTGATCTATATGCCTGTTCTTTTGCCAGTACCAGACTGTATCGATTACAATGGCTTTGTATTATGACCTGAAATCTGTAAATCTTGTGATCTCTCCAACTTTGTTCTTCTTTTTCAAGATTGCTGTGGCTATTTGGGGCCTTTTTTTGGTTCCAAATAAATTTTTGGAATATTTGTTCTAGATCTGTGAAGTATGCCATGTGTATTTTAATAGGGATTGCATTGAATCTGTAGATTGCTTTGGGTAGTATGGACATTTTAATGATGTTGATTCATCCAATCCATGAACATGGTATATGCTTCTACTTTTTTATATCACCTTCTGTTTCTTTTTCAGTGTCCTGTAGTTTTCTGAGAACAGGTCTTTTACCTTGTTGGTGAAGTTTATCATTAGGTATCTTAATTTTTTTTGTTGCAATGATAGATGGGATTGTTTTTTTACTTTTTTTTTTCTGAGTGTTCATTATTGGTGTATAAAAATGCAATTGATTTCCAGATGTTACTTTTGTATTCTACTACTTTGTCAAATTCATTTATTAAATCAATAGTTTTTTGGTGGAATCTTAAGATTTTCTATATACAATATCATGTCATCTGCAAATAATGACAGTTTCTCTTCCCCCTTTCCAATTTGGATGCCTTTTATTTTTGCTTCTTGTCTGATAGCTGTGACTAAGACTTCCAGTACTATGTTGAATAAGAGTGGCAAAAGCAGACATCCTTGTTTTATTCCTGTTCTTAAGGGAAATGCTTTTAGATTTGGCACATTGACTGTGATGTTGGCTGTAGGTTTGCAATATATGGCCTTTATTATGTTAAGATATGATCCCTCCATTCCACTTTGCTGAGAGTTTTAATCAAATATGGGTGCTGGATTTTTCAAATGCTTTTTCAGCAAATATTGATATAATTATATGTTTTTGATCTTTCATTTTTTATGTGGTGTATCACATTTATTGCTTTGCAAATATTGTACCAGCCTTGCATCCCTGGGATAAATCCCACTTGGTAATGTTGTATATGTTTTTAAAATATATTGCTGGATCCGATTTGTTAATATTTTGTTGAGGATTTTTGTATCTATGTTCATCAGGGATATTAGCCTGTAATTTTCTTTCTTTGCATGGTTTTTATTTGGTTTTGGGATTAGGATTATGCTGGCCTAATAAATAGACCTTGGACATTTCTTCCTTCCTCTTGAATACTTTGTAATAGCTTGAGGAGAATAGGTGTTAGTTCTTCTTTCAATGTTGGGTAAAACTCCCCTGTGAAGCCGTTCAGACCAGGACTTTTGTTTGCTGGGAGTTTATTAATTACTGCTTCAATTTCCTTAGTTGTTATTGGTCTGTTCAGGTTTCCTGATTCTTCCCAATTGAGTTTTGGAAGGCTGTATGATTCTAGGAATTTGTCTATTTCACCTTTGTTGTCCAATTTGTTGGCATATATTTGTTCATAGTATTTTCTTACAATCCTTTGTATTTCTGTGGTGTCAGTTGTTACTTAAGCTCTTTCACTTCTGATCTTATTAATTTGGATCCACAATCTTTGTTTCTTGGTGAGTCTGGCTAAAGGTTCATCAATCTTCTTTATCTTTTCAAAAAACCAGCTCTTGGTTTCATTGATCTTTTGAATTGCTTTTTAAATTTCTATGTCATTTATTTCCACTCTGATCTTTGTATTTCTTCCTTCTATTAACTTTGGGTTTCTCTTTTTGTTCTTTTTCTAAATCTAAGTTGTAGGGTTAGGTAGTTTGTTAAATATTTTTCTTGTCTCTTGAGGTAGGCTTGCATTGCTATGAACTTCCCTCTCAGGACTGCTTTTGCTGTATCCCATATATTTTGTTGTGTGTTCATTTTCATTAGTTTCTAGGAAGTTTTTCATTTCATCCTTTTTCTCCTTGGTAACTCCTTCATTGTTTAATAACATTGTATTTAACCTCCATGTGTTTGAAAATGTTTGAGTGTTTTTATTGTCATTGATTTCTGGTTTCTTGCCATTGTGATCTGAGAAGATGCTTGATATGATTGCAATCTTCTTGAACTTGTAGAGACTTCGTTTGTGTCCTAGCATGTGGTTTATCTTTGAGAATGTCCCATGTGCACTTGTGAAGAATGTATATTCTGCAGCTTTGGGGTGAAATGTTCTGTAAATATCAATTAAATCCATCTGATATAGTGCGTCATTTAGGGTCTAGTTTCCTTGTTAATTTTTTGTCTAGAAGATCTATCTAGTTATGTTAAAGTCCCTTACTATGATTGTATTGCTGTCTATCTCTCTCTTGAAGTACTCTAGAAGCTTTAAAATATATTTTGGTGCTCCTATGTTCAGTGCACATATGTTTATCAGGTTATATCCTTTTGCTGGATTGATTCCTTTAATATTATGTAGTGATCTTCTTTGTCTCTTTGGCCCTCAATTTGAAGTCTATCTTATCAGATATGAGTATTATTATACCAGCTAGTTTTTCATTTCTATTTGCCTGGAAAATTTTTTCTATCCCTCCATTTTCATCTTGTGTGAGATTTTGTTCTGAGGTGGGCCTTTGTAGACAGAATATATATGGATTATGTTATCTTATCCAATCAGCTACCCTATGTCTTTTGATTACAGCATTTAAGCCATTTACATTTAGGGTTATCATTTATATATACTTATTAGTTGCCATTATTATTCTTTATGCTGGTCCCACCCCTTTCTTCTTCTTCTTACAACAATCCCTTTAGCATTTCTTGCAGTGCTGGTATGGTGGTAGTAAATTCCTTTTTTTCTGTGAATCTCTTTATTTCACCATCAATTTTGAAAGACAGCCTTGCTGGATAGAGTAGTCTCTAACAGACCCTTGCTTTTTATTACTTTCTACACTTCATGCCACTCCCTTCTGGCCTGCAGTATTTCTATGGAGCAAAATCAACTGAAAGTCTAATGGGAGCTCCCTTGTAGGTAACTTTCTGTCTCTCTCTTGCTGCCTTTAAGATTCTTTCTTTGCCTTTAACGTTTGCCATTTTAATTATGATGTTTCTAGCTGTGGGTCTTTTGGGGTTCATCTTGATTGGGATTCTGTGTTTTCTGGACTTGTGTGACTTTTTCCTTCACCATGTTAGGAAACTTTTCTGTCATTATTTCTTCAAACAGGTTCTCCTAGTCTTCTCCTTCTGGTACCCCTATGATGCAAATGTTGTCATGTTTTGTATTGTTCCAAAGCTCCCTTGAACTCTCCTCCTGCTTTTTAATTTTTTTCCATGTGCTATTCTAATTGGATGATTTCTTTTCTACCTTGTCTTCTAACTCGCTGATTTGGTCTTCAGCTTCTTCTAATCTACTACTGAATTCTTCCAAGGTATTTTTTTTTTTTTTGAATGACATCAGCTATGTCATTCTTCATTTCCACTTGATTTTTATTCACAGTTTCTACCTCTTTTTTTATGCTGGTGTAATTCCCACTGAGCTCTTTATAATTCTCATTAAGTTGCTTGTAATTCTCACTAAGTTGTTTGAGCACCCTTAAAACCATTTCTTTGAATTCTTTATCTGACAAACTCTTGCCTCCATTTCATGTAGTTCCTTTTTTGGTGATTCATCCTTTTCGTACATTTAGGGGTTGTTTCTTTGTCTCATCATTTTAGCAGTCTGGTAGTTCCAGGCCAGGTGAAGAGTGTTGGGACATGTAGGCAGGTCGGTGTGTACTAGATAAGACTGCTATACTTCCTAGTCTGTTCTGGTTCATGGCACCTCTCATCTGGTGCAGGTCCAGGAGGATTGTCAGTTGGCAGCTCATGTTGGTTAATCATCATAAGCACTGGTGGGGTGCGTGGATCCAGCTAATGTGCTTCTGGGGTACATGGGTCCTCAGGTACTGCTGCTGCCTAGCGGGGCTTGGCTCCTAATCCTTGTTGCTGCTGCTGCTGCCAGTGGATGGGTCTCCACTCCCAAGCCTCTGCTGCTGCTTTGAGGGGTAGGTCTCGACTCCCCAAGTCTTGCTGCTGCTTTGGCTGGGTCTCCATTACCAGTCAGGAGCTGCTGATGCTGCTGGGTGTGGCTCTCAGCTCCTGATCTGCGCTCTTGCTGCTGCTACTGCTGCTGCTGGGTGATGGATCTCATCTCCCAAGCCTCTGCTGCTGCTGTGTGCAGGCCAATGCTTGGGTCCCCCTTTTTTTTATTTATGTATTGTTTTTATTTATTTATTTTTAAATCCCCACTTGAAGATATTTTTCCATTTATCTTCAGATAGAGCAGGAGGGAGGGAGAGAGGAAGAGAGAGAGAGAGAAACATCGATGTGAGAGAGACACATTGATTGGTTGCCTCCCACACGACCCCAACCCAGGCCGGGGACGAACCTCAACCAAGGTACATGCCCTTGGCCAGGATTGAACCCGGGACTCTTTGATCCATGGGCCAACGCTCTAACCACTGAGCAAAAATGGCCAGGCACTTTTTTATTTTTTTAACTGAAGGCATGGGGGTGAATGAAGTGAGCAAAACAACGATTAATGTACAGTGTATCTTCAGGGAGTTTTCACTAATAGTGGTGATTACTCATTCCTCTTTTAATTCCTTTGCAGGGCTTAATGATAGAGAGCTAAGGAAACACTGGGGAAATCTGGCTAACTAGCAGTCCTGACAATCAAACACACTTCTTTCCTCTAAGAAGCCAAATAACTGGAAATCTGGAAGGAGGGTGGGGAATGGGCTCAGGCAAATAGAGAGAGAAAAGTATTCTTATTTGAAATGTACATCTAGACATGTTTGTACAAACTACACCCACGGACCTTCTGTATCTATGCAAGGAATGTATTAATTACTCTCAGTTTCACAAGACACAGAGAAGAACATAAGTTTTCATGTGAGACTGGGCAGAGAGTACCTTTTTAGTATATTTGAAAATATATTCTACATCACAAAGATGAATTTTTTAAATACCTAGAAAACCTATCAGTCTGTTCAGCTAGGATTTTCCAAATATATCCTTTAAAATGTTTTCACGTGTACTCAGTCAAAGGTAACTGGGTGCCCTGACACTTACTCATGAGCCGTGTAAAATAACCTCTCTGAACCTCAGCTTCCCCTTCCATAAAAATGAATATTAAAATTCCTGTCTCAACAGGTTGCTAGGAAGATCAAGCTAGTGTAGCAAAAAGTGCCTCATAAATTGTAAAGCACTATACATTTCAAAGGAAATATCACTACCCCTACTAAGTGGTCACCTGCCTCTGCTTAAATATCTCCATAATAGGAAATTGACTCATTCCTAAGTCATTCCCTGTCATCTCAAACAGCTACTGAAACATTTTTATTGAACCAAAATCTCCCACCTCTTAACTCTGCCCGTTTCTCCCAGATCCAGTTCTAGAGTCTCACAAAATAAATAAAATACCTATCACACCTGAAAGCCCTTCATTATTCCTGATTCTTCTTTGAGCTAAATGTTTCCACAGTTTGTTCAGCTGTTCCTCACATTAAGTTGTTTCAAATCCTCCCTTCTGGTCTCTCTGTACACCAGTCCCACACTTCAGTTTGTCCAAACTGCTGTTGAAGTGTCATGACCAAGGCTGAATGTAAGTGTGGATTCTTATTAGGCTCATTGGTTGCAAGAAGCAGGGGTCATTCAGGTTGCCTGGAGTAATTGCAAACGTCTTTTAAGTATTCAGTCAGTTCCTGGGAATCCAGGAAATTTTGGTCAATTCCCACTGGCTGGTAAGGCTTATGGGTCTCTGGCACTGATATGACTCAACAATCCTGAGCATTTTTTGCCCCTGTCTGTTGCTCTCTTTGTCCAATAGTGTATCATCAGCTTAATATTTATTTTGTCTACCACATACTTTCTACTTTGTCATAACAGCATCTGGTTTCCACTGCACCACATGACTCTGGGTGTACCTCCTGGCACCTCTCACTCCATCCCTTCAGCTGCATGTTTCATTGCCAACTGCCTACTTCTCTTGCTAATGCTACATTTTTTAGAGAAGGAAAATTATTTTCCTTTCACCCTTCCTCCCACAG
Organism: Tadarida brasiliensis; assembly: GCA_030848825.1. Lineage (NCBI taxonomy): Eukaryota > Metazoa > Chordata > Mammalia > Chiroptera > Molossidae > Tadarida > Tadarida brasiliensis. The sequence goes on along the minus strand of CM061280.1, from coordinate 51,320,234 downwards.
GCTCTTACTTTCTTTTATTTATTTTTTAATTTATCTTTATTGTTGAGAGTATTACAGATGCCCCCCTTTTTTCCCATTGCCCCCTCTATCCAGTCCCCCCCACCTCACCACCCTATTGTCTGTGTCCATGGGCAATACATATATACATATAAATTCTTTGGTTAATCTCTTCCCGCCCCCTCCTCACCCCTTCCCTCTGAGATATAGGTTCTCAGATGAGACCACCCTATAATAAAAACTTAACAGGGAATAAACAAACAGAAGTTTAATAACATGTATACCTTTTGTATACACAGGAGAGACCCAGGAAAACTGAGTAAGTTGTTGAAATGGCCCAAGACATCACCTTAAATACCATCTGTAGATGATGACAAAAGAAAGATGTTAGGGTGGGGAGCCAGTTATGGGAGATTATCAGGGAAAGCACAGTGAAAAAGAGTAAGGTTATTATTCCTTCTGCATTGTTAAGAGTCTCTAGAGAGCCCTGGCCAGGGTGGCTCAGTTGGTTGGAGCTTCATCCCGTGCGCCAGAATATGGCGGTTTCGATGCCTAGTTAGGGCACATACCCGGGTTTTAGATTTGATCTCCAGTCAGGGCACATATGGGAGGCAACTAACCGATGTTTCTCTCTCACATCTCTCTCTCTCTCTCTCTCTCTCTCTCTCTCTCTCTCTCTCTCTCTCTCTCTCCCCTTCCTCCCTCTTTTAAAAAAAATCAATATAAAAAAGAGTCTCTAGAGATTTGGCCATCCTGCTCTTCCTGGTACAGAGAGGGAGACACTGTTACAAATGGAGATTTCCTTTATAAAAGTAAATGTTTCATACAAAAGCTAACTTCTCAGTTTTCAGAGCTTCCTATGTCTGGAGTTTCTTAAAAATAATCAGCCCAAAAGAATAAGTATGCCAAAGGAATATTTTGGATGCCAAATTCTGCTCCCCTTCAATTAAAAAATTCTAAGAGAGGGAATTTGATGAGCCCAGTTCATCTCTTTTGTGCCAAACTGCATTTAAGTTTCGGCAAGCCTTGTCAGTTATTCAGTCAGCTGAGGCTAAGGGGAGACAAAGGTCCTGTGATTAATAAAAGCACCAGCATGGTCATCTCTGGCCTTCCCTTGAGCAAGGACTGGGAGCAGATCTGAAGTGCCTTAGATGGGACTTTTCTTTTGTTTTTGTTTTTTTGTTTTTTATCCTCACCCAGGACATTTTTGCATTTATCTTCAGATAGAGCAGGACGGAGAGAGGGAGGAAGAGAGAGAGAGAGAAACATCGATGTGAGAGAGACACATCGAGTAGCTGCCACCAACACAACCCTAACCGGGGCCGTGGACAAACTGCAACCAAGGTACGTGCCCTTAGCGGGAACTGAACCCGAGACTCTCTGGTCCGCGGGCCGAGGCTCTAACCGCTGAGCAAAACCGGCCAGGGCCTTAGATGGAACTTTTGGCAGACAATCTCCTTGATTGACTCATTTAGGAATGGCCAGCAATCAGTTGTGTCCCTTGTTCTAACTAAATACTTCTGTTAATGTTGTCCACTTCAATATCAGCTTTTTTTTCCCCAGTGGCCATATACACTACTAATATACATCAAGAATATTTTTAACTAAACTCTGAAAACTTTTAACAAGTTCTGAGGCTAAGCCACATTTGTTTAATCCATAATTATATAGTTAGAGCTATTTTAAATTGTATGTTTGGAGTGACGGGGGAGTAAGGTGGAAATATGTTCAGAGGTTTGATTTTACCTAATTTGATTTCACCTCGTTAGCCTGTGGAGATGTAGCTGAATTCTAATTCTGCCATACAAAGTATTAGCATAGTATTGCTATCATAATGGTGTCCTCTGTAGGTTTGTCAGGTATGCTTTCTTCATTTTTATGTCAGTCATTAATAAAAATGGTACATAGGACTAGATCAAGGTCAGAGCTCTGTGGCATGCCATTGGAACCTTCCTGCAGGTTGACATTTTTCTATCAGGCAGCATTCTTTTACTAGCATACAATCCACATATCTCCATCTTGTTCACAGGCATGTCATGAGAGACTTTGTCAAATACATTGCTGATGTCCAGATACAGCATACATATGTTTTTACTGATCTGCCAATCCAATAATCATGTCAAAAATAGAAATGAAATGAGATCTGTCTTACATGACTTGTTTTAGAAACTTTATGCTGCCTTCTCATGGTAACTACTTTTTTCTAAGTGCTTATAAATCATCCTTTTAATAACCTATTTCAGAATTTTACACTCAATCAACATGATGTTTCTTGGTCTAGTCTAAGGAACCCATGGCTGGCTTCCTGTCCCTTTTGAAAACCAAAGTCAGTATTTGCTGTCTCCTTTCTTCTGACACATTTCACTACACCACAATCCTGAAACTTTAACTACTGTGACTAGATAATCCAATCAACAATACCTCTCACCACTCTGAGATGTAATTTTAATTCATTTAGAACAGTTCAGTGACTTCTTATGAGCCCTTTGCCTATCTTAGGCTTCAGTTTATGGTTATTGACCATTATCTTTTTCATAAAGAAAACTAGTGATTGAGAAAGCCTCCCTGATCTCAGTCATCCAATAACATTGCATGAGTTGCACATCTGTCCTATCCTTGCTCTTCTTACTCCAAACATACTTTTATAAAAATAAACCAAAAACACTTCAGTCATCTTTAGCAGTTTTTTTCCAGCTTAAGACTCATCTGGGGTATGAGTCTTCTTAGTATTACTTTCATCATACCCTCTTATATTTATTCATCTTTGATTATCATCCCCTTATTTGGTACATGTTCTGTTTTTAAATTTTATTTTTCAATTACAGTTTCACATTCAATTACATTTAATGTTATTTTGTATTAGTTTCAGGTGTACAACATAGTGGTTAGACAATCATATACTTTACAAAGTATTCTCCTGATATTTCTAATACCCACCTGGGACCATACAGTTATCACAATATTATTGACTATATTTCTTATGCTGTAATTTACATCCCCATGACTATTTTGTAACTACCAATCTGTATTTTTCAATCTGTTCACCTTATTCACCCAACCCCCCAACCCCCTCTCCTCTGGCAACCATTGGTCTATTCTCTGTATCTATGAGTCTGTTTTTGTTGTTGTTGTTTATATTGTTTTTTAGATTCGACATATAAGTGAAATCACATGATATTTGTCTTTCTCTGAATGGCTTATTTCACTTAACATAATGCTCTCTAGGTCCATCCATACTGTCACAAAGGATAATGGTTTTTTTTTATGGCCAAGTAATATTCCACTGTATACATGTTTGTACATGTTCTTTAGAAACCTAAATTGAATGATGAGCACCCAGTACAGGCACACAGGTTTCAATAGACAACAAACCTTTCCAATTTTTAATTCATCTCCTTTTTCAGAGTGTCTCAGGACATGGGATTATACTTACTTCATGTTAGAGAACAATTTTCCTAAAGTCCAGGACTTTTGCTTTATAATATACTTAGGGACTCTAAGCTAAAATGGTTGTTTTATCTAAAGGTTTCTGTCACCTCTGACTTACCAGTTTCTTTTTATAAAATCATTTTTCTTTATTGATTTTAGAGAGAGAGGAAGGCAGAGGGAGAGAGAGACATCAGTGAGAGAGAACATTGATTGGCTGCCTCCTGCACACCCCCTACTGGGGATCGGGCCCACAACCTGGGCATGTGCCCCGACTGGAAATCGAACCAGCGACCTCTTGGTGCATGGGTCAACACTCAACCACTGAGTCACACCATTGGGGCAGTTTCATTCTTTTCTTTGACAGTAAGAGAAGCGTGTCTCCTTCTCTACATTCTAGTAGATGGAGTCGTCAACAAGGGGAGTTTGGGGACTTGTCATATATTTGCCTTTAGTTAATTATGTCTAGCAGATGTCTGTGGAGTTGAAATCTCTCATGTTTACTGCACTATTCTTTTTGTTTTGTTTTGTTTTGATTTATCTTTATTCTTGAATGTATTACAAATGTCCCCCCTTTTTTCCCCATTGACCCCCCTGCTCCCCAGTCCCGCCCCACTTCTGCCTTCTCCACACTATTGTCAATGTCTATTGGTTATGCATATATGCATAGAAGTTCTTTGATTTATCTCATCCCGCCCTCCCTCTCTCCTTCCCTTTGAGATTCATCAGTCTAACAACAAATCTGTACTTCTTAATTTCTTCACCCATCCCCTCAACCCCCGCCTATCTGGCAAGCAACAAGAAGTTCTCTGTATTTAGGAGTCTGTTTCTGTTCTGCTTGCTCATTTTGTTTGTAGATTCAATTGTTGATAGATATGTATTAATTGCCATTTTATTGTTCATATTTTTGTTCTTCTTCTCCTTGAAGAAGACCTTTCAACATTTCATATAATACTGGTTTGGTGGTGATGAACTCCTTTAGCTTTTTCTTGTCTGGGAAACTCTTGATATGTCCATCGATTCTAAATGATAGCTTTGCAGGATAGAGTAATCTTGGTTGTAGGTTATTACTGCACTATTCTCAGGACACTTTTGTGGTCTGTGTTAGAAATGAGCATCCATTCTCTCCATCTTGCCAAAAGGCTTATTGTAGACTTCCTGATCACCATCTATTAGCTGTTTGACGTTGAGCATATTACTTGACATCGCCATGCTTCAGTTTTCTCATCTTTAATGTAAGTGTGCCAGTAACACCTACTCATAAGGCTGTTGTGAGGAGTAAATAAGTTAATGGTTGCAGTGCATTGAAATTAGCCAGGCACATAGTAAGCACTTTATAGATGTTAGAATAATAACAGCAATAACAATACATAGGAAACAACTCTACTTTTTGTCCCTTTCTATTTCTATCATCATCTAATTAAAGATGTTTTTACCCTTATGTTATGGTTTCCTCCAAATAAAAACATACAATATCATTTTACTTCCTCTCTTACTGTGCTTTTAAATGGAATATACTCTTTCATCAATGTATTAGTCTGCTTCAGCTGTTATAACCAAAATACCATTTATTGCGTGGTTTAAACAACAAACACTTATTTCTCACAGTTCTAGAGGCTGAGAAGTCCAAGATCAATGTTCTGGCAAGTTCGATGTCTTGTGAGAACCCACTTCCTAATTCATAGACTGCTGTCTTCTCCCTGTGTCCTCACATAGCTGAATGGTGAAGTGGCTCTTAAGAATCTCCTTTATAAGGGGACTAATCCCAAATATGAAGGTTCCACCCTCATGACCTAATCAGCTCCCAAATGCTCCACTCTAAATACTATCACATTGGGGATTAAGTTTTAACATATGAATGGGAGGATACAAGTAATTAATTTATAACAACCAGCAAATTACAATTATTAGAACCATTACCTCTCTTAGATTTTGATGGCACATATCTGTGATGCTTTGTAAGATTACTCTGTGATAAATCTCCTGAACATCTTTTAGATTGTTACCTGCCTTCTGTCATTCATATAAACAATGCCCTGACTACCTACTACATTCAGGATTATGTCCTGTCCTGAGCCCTTCCTTACTGAGAATCAGCTTTTCCATCTCCTCCTCCAAGACTTTTCTCGGCATTCCCAATGTCTGCATTATCATTTTTAGGGTAGGGTGAGGGGAATATCTTTCACAACATGGAAAGACAAGCACATTGCCAAAGATAGAGATAGAGAACTTGGTGATGTGTTAAGCATATATGCTTAAATGGCATTGGACTAAGCTATTTATATGGTTGTGAACTTAGACACATTATTTAAGTTCCATGGGCCTCTGTTAATCCATATGTTATGTGAAGAAAATGTCGGACCCTACCTTGTGGGGTTGTTTTGAGAACTGAATGAGATAACAGATGTAAAATGTCTGCTCAGCACCCTGGCCAGTTTGGCTCAGTGGTTAGAGCGTCGGCCTGCGGTCCAGAGAGACCCAGGTTCGGTTCCTGCCAAGGGCATGTAGCTGGTTGCAGTTTGTCCCCGGCCCCGGTTGGGGTCGTGCGGAAGGCAGCCACTCGATGTGTCCCTTTCATGTCGGTATTTCTCGGTATTTCTCTCTCTCTCTCTCTCTCTCTCTCTCTCTCTCTCTCTCTCTCTCTCCCTCTCTCTCCCTTCCACTCTATCTGAACAAAAATGGAAAAATGTCCTCAGGTGAGGATTAAAAAAAAAGTCTGCTCAGAGTAGGGCACATAGAAAATGTGCAATATTATTATTTTCAATATAAGAGCCTGGCACTGCCCTGCTGTCAATTTAGAGTCACCAGAGTTCAGAGATCACCTTAGCTTTAATCTGTTCTAATAACATCCAATATTCACGTATACCTCCCAGTTTGGGGATTACTGAGCATGCCCTGGACAGGGAGGCATTGAGCAAGCAGTTGCTGATTATTCGTCATGTACTTCAATTACTCTGAGGAAGAGGAATCCTTGTATTCAGGAAACTTAAGGTCTAGTACTAGTAAGAATAATGATAACTAAATATATAGCATCAATATATTCCAAACACTGTTCTAAACATTTGTTAATCAACTGCTTTAATCCTTATGATAACTCCATGTAGGCGGTACTATCAGTGTCACCATCTTCTTTGACAGATGAGGAAACTGAGGATACAGAGGGGTTAAGGAACTTTGAAAAATCCTATGGGTATGAAGTAGCGGATCCAGGTCACATTTGAACCCAGGCTGTAGGTCCAAGGTCTTCACATTCAACCACTTGCTGTAGTAGGGAAGGCCAAGCAAAATAAATAACAATACCATGGTAAGTGCTTTATTAAATCTAAGTTATTCCATGGTAGGAATACTTGGAAATAGTAGACCTAACCCAAATGGGAATAGTGGTGGCAAAGTAAGTGCGGACATAGTTGAAAGAGGGAAAGTGGAAATTTTCCCATGAAATGGACTAAAAACCATTTTCATCTAAAATCATGAGGAGACATTAGGTGAAAAATGGAAGAAAGGACATTCTGGAAAGAGCATGTTGCACTCAATTTCACGCACTGTCACCAGTTATTTATTTTAGTAATATTAAGTATTATTCTTCCACTTCTTTCTCTTCTTTTTCTGCATTTTCCATTTAAACCCTTTCACTGGGTTAGCTATTCTGTGAGCAAATAAGTTTCTTCTAATACTAATAAAGATAATCATTCTGGAACCAAAGACCATAATTTTAAAGCTATGAGCCAAAAATCTAAATTTCATTCTGAAATTTCTAGTATTAAATTGCCATAATCTCTTTCCTTATCAAGGGACCCATCCTCGGATATACTAGAATTCACAGACCGTCTTATTCTGTGATTTTTATCCAGAAAGTCTCTCTTCCCTCCCTGTGGAATAAGCCTCAATCCCAAAGCTATCCTGTTATGCCTTCTTCATAAAAGCTTTTAAGAATAACTTAGAGTTTGGATTGTAGAAACCAGTAGGTATGGGTTTGAAGTTCAGTTCTGCTCCTTATTAGTTCTATGTACCTGGGCAAATCATTGAATGTTTATGAACCTTAGTTTTCTGATCATAAAAATGGGTTAATAGGACTCATTTCAGAAAGTAATTACAAAGATTTTTTTTTGGACCTCACGCATAATTTGCACATTCATTTTTTTTTCCTCTCTTTTTTTTGTTCTTCCTCTGTCACATTTCTTCCATCTCCATCCCCTTGGCACTGCTGTTTGCTCCATTCTAGCTTTTCATAATCTTGACTTACTGCTTTCCTTTCTGTGTCGGTCTCTCCATTCTATCTTTGCACTTTGTGTGCTCGTAGATTATTCTGCCTGTAACACCAGGTAAAGTGGAACAGTACTCTTTTCTGTCAGGATGTCAAATGTAGGCATTCCCTGAAGAGCACTGAGACAGTTCTCTTCGTTCCTCCACCTCTTCATACAAATTCACTTTGAAGTAGGATTACACCCATTTTTTGTTTCCTTCAATATTCTCTTTGCTGTCCTCCAATTCAAACTCCTCACTCAGCTTACTTGATGTCCTTACTCATTTGGAATTTTTGGCCAAGTGTTGGCTCTAGACCCTAACTAACTTTGCTTGATCTGCTATCAGTGATGATGGACATTAACTATGATCTAGTCACCAAAATGAATCTTACTTAAAAATTTTGCTGTGATATTCAATACTAGAGAGAACTTGGAATTGTTATTAACATAATCACTTTAACTCACAGAGTCAAATCAGAATTGTGTAGAGGAGTCATGCCTGGTCAGAAGAGTGGGTAGCAACCATCTTTATAAATTTTAAGCATATTTTGAAAAGTGGCTGTGTAGCTTGGTATGAGGCTAACTGCCCTATTTGGCTTTAGGCCAATGTGACAATAAGTGGGGTCAACAGGGTTATTTTTATGAAAGAAGAGCCAGGGCTGTTGGTGGAAGAGATGTTTGTAAGTACTGGAAAGAAAAATGAAATCTATATGACTGATGTCTGTTACCAGAATTCTAGAACTAGTGTCTATCTTGGGAAAATAAGAATCATTTGGAAGTAGTGATGGCAGTGATTTAAATATCTATGGCTAATGCTCTTTAAATACTAACCCATAAAAGTAAGTTCCCTAGTAGTAGTTATACTTCTTTATGATATAGTTCTATTAAAATCTATCTAACATTTATAAGTAGTTTTCTCTCCTTAGGACATTTGCAATGGAAAAATAAATTTAGAGACATAATGTTTTGCTTCAATAATGACTAGAGAAAAAAAAGCTTGCAATATACATATTCAGTGCTTAGATTCAACAATATCTCATGCTTTAATCCTTTAACAACACTGGGGTTAGCAAAATCTATCTTCAGCCACAGATTTAAAGATTCTTTTCAAGACAGGAAAAGATTTCATAGAACTAATCTATGACCTATAAATTCTGTTTACTACAGATGAACAGGAATCAACCAAGCTTTTCAGCCTACACCAAATGATGGATGTAGAATACGTTAAATTTACATGAAGGAGAATTCTGTAGCCTTAAAATGTATTTTACATATTGAGAGTAAAAATATATTTATAGTAATCTATTGTGCTTAGCCAATGAAGAGCAATATTTTGGAGATTATTGTGACACAGTCCTTAGTCACTTTGGTAGTAATATGATTTTTAAAAATGCTTTTGAATTGACTCTTCTCAGTTTTATTTCAAAATAAAAACCATAGGCAAACATTTCATTTTCTAAGGATAGAAAGTATCACCATAGGTGAGATGAAGTCTCGTTTTAATATCAAGATTTATTTAGCAATCCTAATGTGAATCTAGATATGTTTCACAGACTTTTTGAAAATGAGATGATTGATGAAATATATTAGTATAGCAAACAAATAGGGGACTCTCTATACCAATGTTTTTGCCCTCCCTCATATCATATGTACTTTCCTCTCCTAGGTTGAATATTTAAAACAGAAATATGTGGTTTTGATCAAGAGAGAAACGAGTTCTTAACAACTCCATTGACTACACTATTTATCCAGTTACTCATATACTCATAATAAATATTTTTATTGCCATGTCAAGTTAATAAACACCTGTCTGTTATATTTTACTAAAAATATTAAATATATTTGAAGTAGCAAAAAATTATTTCCTGCAAATTATTTTTCTTATTTCCTACAGAGGTGTGTGTGTGTGTGTGTGTGTGTGTGTGTGTGTGTGTAAGACACTCTACTAAACATCTCCCTTTGGGAGAATACAGCTGGTTCTTTATTAATTTCACAACACAAAAATATTTGTAGCTTTATCAGCAAATCATATGATCAGGTTACATTTTGAGGTCTTTGAAATACCTCTGCAAGAATTGTGTGTGCAGTACTGAGTATTACGTTTAAAGAACAGGAAAGCTAAAAAAGAATTGCCCCCTTTGGCAAACAGATAAGCAAATCAACAGTAACATCTGCTTCTCCATTCCATTAATTTTTTTGGTGTGATATCTAAGGGTATAGGAATGTATGTAATATTTTCAATGAAAAATAGTTCATTATAAATGCTATGATTATTAATTCTGGCATAGATAAGTTTTAACAAATTTTGACAAATCTGTATTGAGTGCCTACTATGTACCACCCACTGTTCTAGTTGCTGAGGCTACAGCAGAGAACAAAACTAACAAAATCTCTGCCTTTATGGAGCTTACATTCTAGTGGGGGAGACAGCCTTTACTCTAAAATGTTAATCACACTGAGGTTAATAATATTGCTAGTGGTCTGGCTAGATGTAATATGAGAGAAGAGGGAGAGGAGTTGAAGATACCTCTTAGATATCTTCCTTTTCCCTGCCTTCACTTTCCTACAGCAACTTCCCCCTTATATGTGGTCTCATAGCACCCTGTACATACATCTATGAAGACCTTATTCATTTTTATTATTGCATTACAAATACTTTATTTATTTGTCTTTATGCTCTATTGCAACTTGAATAAAGGACTATATCTTTGATTTCTCAGTGTTTGGCTCATATTGTCCAACAGGGTATATGGACAGACAGAGCAACTGAGCAGGGAACTACAGATGGAATAGATTTCTGAAATCAGACACAATAGTTGGTATAAGCAGATAATAAGGTTTGTTTGTTTTTGATTTTTTGGAAATACCAAAACATCGATGGGGAACATTCAGTTTGAAATGTCCAATATCCAATAAATATTTGAAAATATGGATCTGAGTCCCATAAGAGGAAGACAAAGAGAAAAAGTTTTTCTCCTAACACTCATCCAATGTTTACTATGTGCCAAACGTTGTGCCAAGCTATTATCACATTTATTCCAATTTAAAGTTTTTAAAACTAAGGCTTAGAGAAGTTGAACAATATGCAACAAGGTCACCATTTAGTATGTAATGGAGCAGATAGATTCTACTTCTGTCTGATTCTAGAGCTCATGATAGACATGGATAACAAAGAATTTCATAGGTAGACAAAATAATTAGATTTGTATGAATGATGGAGGAAATACTGAAAGGCCTAGACATAGAGTTTAGTGCAAGAAGAAGACTATAAAGCAAACCATGGGAATACATCTTAGGAGTCAATATGGAGAAAAAGCCAACATAAGTTATTGAGGAGTAATCATAGAGGAGAACAAGAGAGGAAAAGATTTCAAGGAGATAGTCGTCATGATTTTCAAATTTCTCGGAAGTGTCAAATAGAGTGTGGATGAGAAGACCACTGATTCTGTCAACTACAGACTTCCTGAATTTTAAGCAACCGATTTCAGTACAGTGATGAAATTGAAACTAGACTACAATGGGTTTGAAGAATTGTTAAGAGGTGAGAAAATGGAAACAGAAGGGTTCAGAGACTACTCTTTTGAAAATGGAATAGCAGATTGAAGCTCAATCAGAACAGACTTTTATATAAATTGGAAGGAGGGGAAAAAGGGGAGGGACTACATTCAGCAAGGAGCTACACTGTAGTCACAAGGATGGCGATGTGGTTGACACACCAAGTTAGAGATCAAGTTTCCTTAATGGTAAAGAATAAGGAAACTTCCCCTGGCCAGTGTGGCTTAGTTGGTAAGCAATGTCCAGTGCACCAAAAAGTCTCTGGTTCAATTCCCCATCAGGGCACATACTGAAGTTGCGGGTTCGATCTTGGGTGGGGCCACATATGGGAGACAACCAATCAATGTTTCTCTTCTCTCTCTCCCTTCTCCTGTCCCTTCCTCTCTCTCAAAAATCAGTAAAACATATCCTCAGGTGAGGATTAAAAACCAAAAAAGAATAAGAATAAGGAAACTTACTGTGACGGTCACATAATGCTGAAAAAAAAAAAAAACAGCATGCACCTTTGTCGGTGTGGTTAAGTTGAGTGTCGTCCCGTGCACCAAAAGGTCACCAGGTTCGATTCCCAGTTGGAGCACATGCCCATGTCCCTGGGTGGGGTGCATGTGGGATAAGACCAAATGATGTTTCTCTCGCACATCAATGTTTCTCTCCCTCTCTGTTCCTCTCTCTCTAAAAATCAATAAAAAACATATATATTTTTTAAAATAAAGAAAACAACATAATCCCACACTGTAGTAGAGGCTTCCTAGGTTGCCAAGTTTCACAAGGGCATACAGCTAATGATGACACTGCCTCCAAGGAATAATCAATTTCTTAGGTGCCAGATTTTTGCCTTTGAAAATCTCGTATCAGATGGAGGTATTTAAATTTTTTTCTTTATTGATTTTAGAGAGAGAGGAAGGGAGAAGAAGAGAGAGATAAAATTATTGATAAAAAAAAAAACATTGATTGGCCACCTCCTGCATGTCCCCAACTGGGAATTTGGCCCACAACCTGGGCATGTGCCCTGACCAGAAATCGAACTGGTGACCTCTTGGTGCGTGGGTCTACGCTCGCTGGCTGGGCAGATGGAGGTATTTTTACAGTTGGATCTCAAATATAAGTCATATTTCTAAGAGCAAGCAGGTATCATTGGCCAAACCAAGATTATAATTTACACTTCCTATCTCTATCTGGCATACACAAAACACTAGGCACTCCCCTGTTACAAATGAAGATACTTAACAGTGACATGTATGCACAGGGCTTTCATTGACAACATAAATGCTAACATATGATTATTTCCAATTTAACTATCAAACTACCAAGTACAATATGAAATAACAGATATCATTGATTCTTTCCTTTTGTGGCACAATATTGGCCTCCTAAGTAAATTGATTTTCTTCTGGAAAAAAATCTTCACAATCTGCTATTTCCCCCATCTTTCAACTAAAATAATTGTTTTGTTTTATCTATGGCAGTTTAATCTTTCAAATTTTTTTAATTTACTATCCTGAATAGTATCATTAACTTAGGTACATTTATGGCAACATAACTGGTTGCCTTTTAGTAGATATACTTATAGCTAAATACTTTTTCTCATATGTTATATTCAAAAGACTCAGATTTTAGATATAATATTATACATATTTACATATGCATGTATGCTTACATGCATATGTAAATATGTATAATTTTCTATTGTCCAAAGTCCTTTAACTCATTGTCTTATTTTAAACTTAAAAAAAAAAAAAAAACCCTGAGAGGTAGACATAATAGAAATTATGCTCAATATAAAGATAAAGAAACTGGGTCTTGGGAAATTTTAATAATGTGTCCACACAGCAGTTAAAACAAGAGTTAGAGCTGAAATGTGTGTCTTCATGCAATCAATCCAATATTCTTTGCACTATAACAACTTGTCTCTGAAATATAAAGAACCATATAAAGAACTGCAAGTCATCTTTTTTCACCTCTTGGTAAATATTTATAGTTCAGTTAAATTTCCCTGCCTAGAGACATAATCTAGGCTTTATTCTATTTATATTAAAATCTTGATGAGCCTAAATGCCCAGAAAACTGGGGGTTCTGGTTAATTGGATTTGGTGGTTAGCTTAAAGTTAAATAGAACTTTTTAGAAATTGCCATTCTTGTTGAAAATCATTCTTAAATATGAATCTACTTCCCATTTTAATCCAAATGATTATAATTTAATCTTTTATAATTGAAAATCTTACCGAATGTCAGGGTTATCATTTTGAACATGAATTTTTATTGTACAGCAATTCAGGTATAAAGAATATTATAGAGTGAACAAAATGTCTAGTGCTCCCAAGATATCCTTTGCAAATTTTGGATGGCCTCTTGTGAATAGTTGACAGAGCACTGGATTTAGAGTTAGAAATCTTGAGTCCAAGTCCAGTTCTGTCACTAAATAGCTGTGTGATCTTGAAAATGTCTCTTTCTTTCTCTCAACCTCATTTTTCTTAACAGTCAGATGAGGGAATAGAGGTAAATGATATTTGAGGTCCTTTCTGGCTTTACTATTTCTGTTATTCCGTGGCTTGACTTGTCATTTACTCCTCCACTGAAAGTATCCTGCTCAGCCCAGCTGGAGTGGTTCAATTGGTTGGAGCATCATCCCGTGCACTGAAGGATTGTTGGTTTGATTCCCTGTCAGGACACATACTTGGGTTGCAGGTTCCATCCCCTGGTCGGGGCACATATGGGTGGCAAACAATTGATATCTCTCTCTCTCTCTCTCTCTCTCTCTTTCTCTCTCTCTCTCTCTCTCTCTCTCTCTCCTCTCTCTAAGTGCAGTCATTAGGTGAGGATTAAAAAAAAAAAAGGTATCCTGCTCAATTGAACTATCCATTTAGTTGTGTTCTAATTAATTGCAAGATTGCTAATTCTAGGTATGGTTCCCAAACAAGTCAGATGAATTTAAGTTGAGCAGTCATGAGTCTTTCAGAATTCTCAATAACCAAGGGAAAATAGGAAAGACACCACATATCCCTTTCTGTCAGGGGTTAGTGATCATGGCAGGCAAGTATAGTTAAAAAGGAAGTCTTAGGTCAGTACAAGACTAAACTATGATACACAATATGTGCTTAGGAGAAGTTTATTAAATAAATGAATTTAAGAACAAAGCCCTTCATAGAAACAGGATTTATGATACAACAACTTAGAAATCTACCTTACTTTGGGTCATATTGTGAAGCTATGGTAGTTTTGATATTTTCTTTCATATTGTCTGTCTCTGACTATGAAATAAATGTAAAATAAATGTAACTTCATTTTATGTTTCTGATTCAAAGATAAAAATACAATCTAAATTGGGTTTAAGCTCCAACCATCCATTTCTACACTGCATCTTGTGAATCCATGATGGTTTTTGTTTTTTTTTCAGAGTATTGACAATGATGCAGAAAATAATTTCAGGTTTAACATTATTTTTGCCAAATATAGATGTAATTTTAGGATGTCAAAGAAGTGCATGAAATTGCTATATACTCTTGAAGTTGACTTTCCCTTGTTTATCTCCATGTGCTGTCCCTGAATAAAATGAACCAATGAGTTTTTTCTTTGAGCTATGGAATCCACAAAGAAGGAAATCAGAGAGAGAACATTTCTGTGGAAGGAAGGCCTGGTTTTCACAAATTCTCCTGTGCTCAAGTGGGATTATAGTTACTGAGCTTTAGAGCACAGCACAAAGCTGAATTTTATTGTTTATTAGGTGGCTTAACCTTAGGTGAGTTAATGTTTCATTTGCTATGATCATTATATATTCTTCATGTTCTAATCAGTAGTTCAGGTTTTATGTTATGTTATTTTTTTTCTTTTTAAACTTATCTTTATTGTTGAATGTAATACAGATGTCTCCCCCTCTTTTCCTCATTGAACCTGTCCTCCCTGCTCCCGCCCCCCTCCTGCCTTTCCCACACTATTGTCTGTGTCCATTGGTTATGCATATATGCATGTAAGTTCTTTGATTTATCTTTTCCCACTCCCGTCCCCCCTTCCCTTTGAGGTTCATCACTCTAACAACCAATTTGTACTTCTTAATTCCTTCATCCTTTTCATCCTCCCAGCCCCTTCCCATCTGGCAACCCAAAAAAGTTCTCTGTATCTATGAGTCTGTTTCTGTTCTGCTTGCTCATTTTGTTTGTTGATTCAATTACTGATAGATATGTATCTATTGCCATTTTATTGTTCATATTTTTGATCTTCTTCTTCTTCTAGAAGACCCACCAACGTTTCATATAAAACTGGTTTGGTGGTGATGAACTCCTTTAGCTTTTTCTTGTCTGGAAAACTCTTGATATGTCCATCGATTCTAAATGATAGCTTTGCAAGATAGAGTAATCTTGGTTGTAGGTTGTTGCTTTTCATCACTTTGAATATCTCTTGCCACTTGCTTCTGGCCTGCAAAGTTTCTTTTGAGAAATCAGTTTACAGTCTCATGGGAGCTTCTTTGTAGATAACAAACTGCTTTCCTCTTGCTGCTTTTAAGATTCTCTCTGTGTCTTTAACCTCTTGCATTTTGATAATGATGTATGGACCTCTTTGGGTTCATCTTGTTTGGGACTCTCTGTGCTTCCTGGACTTGTATGTCGGTTTCCTTCACCAAGTTAGAGACATTTTCTGTCATTATTTTTTCAAATAGATCTTCAATTTTTTGCTCTCTCTATTCTCTTTCTGGCACCCCTATGATGTGAATGTTGGCATGCTTGAAGTTGTCCAAGAAGCTCCTTATACTATCCTCATTTGGGGGGATTCTTTTTTCTTTTTGCTGTTCTGATTGGGTGTTTTTTGCTTTCTTATACTCCAAATCGATGGTTTGCTTCTTAATTTCACTTACTCTACTATTGATTCCCTGTAAATTATTCTTTATTTCAGTTTGTGCATCCTTAATTTCTGACTGGTCCTTTTTTATGCTCTTGAGGTTCTCAGTAAATTCCTTGACATTCTCACTAAGTTCGTTGAGCATCCTTATAACCATTGTTTTGAACTCTGTATCTGTTAGATTGCTTATCTCCATTTCATTTAGTTCTTTTCCTGAAGTTTTGTTCTGTTCTTTCATTTAGGACCTGCTTCTTTTTCTCCTCATTTTGGCTGCCTCCCTGTGTTTGTTTCTATGTATTAGGCAGAGTTGCTTTGTCTCCTAGGCTTCCTAGTGTGGCCTATTGTTGTAGGTGTCCTGTAGGGTCCAGTGGCACAGCCTCCCTGGTCACTGCAGCTGGGTCCACGAGGTGCACCCCTTGTATGGACTGTCTACCCTTCTGTTGTAATTGAATCTTGATTGCTGTTGGCACATCAGTGGGAGGGATTTACTCAGGCTGATCAGCTATAAGGACTGGCTGTGCCCCTGCCCACTGACTTCTGACTACCTTGAAGGATCAGCTGTGTAAGGGCCCACCACACAGAGCAAGATTTACTTCAGCAGGGCTCTGGTACTCACTGAGTCTGTTCATTGAGTGTGTCACTTGCGTAGATGGTTAGGTAGTGGTGCTTCGACATGGTCTGAAGCTGTCCACTGGATGTTCTGGGTCTGGAGCAAGGTCAGCCACTGCTTGTGTTCTACCCTGGGACACCAGGCATAAGATACAAAGTGATTTGCAGATAGCTGCTTCTTGTCCTGGGCTGGGAGGTGCCCAGGCAAAGCTAAGCTGTGAACCAAGGCTGACTGTTTCTAGTGCCAGGCCTAGAGCCAGTTAGGGAGAGGTATGCATTTTGCTGAGGTCAGGTGCTATTTGTTTGAAATAATTTAGGAAAATCTGAAGCAAGAGCCAAGACAGACCATTCCTATGGTAAAGCCACTGGAAACAGCTTGGGTAGGCCTGGAAATTGGGTGGGGCAGGGCCTCAAGGAATCACCAGGGTGGGGAAAACAGTGTGAGTCAGGTTGCTGGAGCCCCAGATATAGTTCCTGTCTGCTGCCCTGGAGAAGGTTTCACCAAAGGAACAACGGCCTCACCAGCACATCTGTCTGGGAGAAAGCTGCCTCTCCAGCTCTTGCCCCAATGCCAAACAACTCAGTTCTTCCCCATATGTCTCTGGTGCCTTTCAAGCTGCCTCCCAGATCCTGGAGCATGGAGGGAGCGTGTTTGAGTAAGTCTGAGCTTGGGCCCTTTAAGAGGAACTGCCTGGGACTCCAGCAGCCTCAGCCTCCCTCAGCCTCAGTTCCCGCTGGTTTTTACAGTCAGAAGTGGTGGGGACTTCTCTTCCTGGCCCTGGAACCCTGAGCTGGGAGCCTGGTGTGGGATGGGAACCCTTACTCCTCAGGGAGGTCCTTCACATCCACGGTATCCCTCCTGATTTTTATCCTCCACATGTGCATGTGGGACCAGGCTGCCTACGCCTCCGCCCCTCCTACCAGTCTCGATGTGGCTTCTTCTTTAATTTCGTAGTTGTAGGACTTCCATTCAGTTTGATTTCAGGTGGTTCTGAACGATGGTTGTTCTGTAGTTTAGTTGTAATTTTGATGTGGTTGTGGGAAGAGGCGAGTACCACGTTTACCTATGCCGCTATCTTGACCAGAAGTCACAGTAATTCAGGTTTTAGATTTATTCCTCATGATAGGTTCATGAAGGGGAACAATTTGAAAATCAATTTCAAAAATTGAAAATAGAAAATGTTTTCTGTTCTCCATCTCTTACAAAGATTTGCTTGTTTGGCCCGCAAAGGTAAATGTTTGAGGCAATTATAAATGAGTTGTATATCTTCTCTGGCACTAGGATTCAGGGTATTTGTTTGGATAATGGACCAACCTCAAGTGCAAATAGCCTCAAGGGAAGAACAGCTGTGAGTCTGGGGAGGATGATAAGATCTTAAATGCCTGGCAAGAATATATTTTTCTAGAAGTCTTTAAAATTGGACCTGATAAGTTTTATGCTAAGTGAAATAAGCCAGTGAGAGAAAGACAAGTGCCATATGATTTCACTCATATGTGGAATTTAATGAACAAAATAAACTAACAAACAAAATAGAAACAAACTCATAGATACAGAAAACAGACTGACAGCTGTCAGAGGTGAGGGGTTTGGGGGCTGACTGAGAAGGGCAAAAGGATTAAGCAAAGAAAATAAAGAAAGACTCATGGATACACACTATAGTATCATGATTACCTAGAGGGAATGGAGGGTGGGGGTGGTAGAAGAGGGTAAAGGGGTGATAAATGGTAATGGAAGGAGACTTGACTTGGAGTGGTGAACACACAATACAATATGCAGATGATGTATTATACATTTGTCCACCTGAAACCTATATAATTTTATTAACTACTGTCACCCCAAATAAATTCAATAAACTATAATATATAATAAATAAGATTAAAATAAAGAGGGACAAATTTCCTACCATAAGGATATTGAATAGTTCAAAACTGCATGTTCCAATAGGAAAAATAGTTTTAGACCAAGGTCTGTGACCCTCACCACTATAACATTTCAGGCTGGACAGTTCATTGTTGTGTGGGTTGTCCTGTGTATTACAAGATGTTTTGCAGAATCTCTGTCTTCTACTAGATACCAGTAGCAACCTCCCCTCAGTTTTGACAACCAAGAATGTCTTCAGACATTGCCAATTGTCCCCTGTGGGTCAATTTCTCCCCTGTTGAGAAACACTCATTTAGATTAATGATGAGGCAAATCTATTGTTTTCTTACCTGCTCACTTCATTCAACCCTTCTTCAGACTATTATAATTTCTATTTTCCCCTCACATTGTCTCTCTTTCTATTCCTTTCCTCTGGAGCCTTAGTTGGAGAGTTTAGGTAATTATCCAGCCTATAGTGTAATTTGGTTTGGGAACCACTGCAATGGATTGAATGTTTATATCTTCCCCAAATTTATATGTTGAAAACCTAATGCCCAAGTTGATGGTATTAAGTGGGGCCTTGGGAAGATGATTAGGCCATGAGGGCAGAGCCCTCATGAATGGGATTAGTACGCATCTAAAGGAAACCTCAGATTCTCCCTAGCCCCTTCCACCACATGAAGACACTGTGAGAAGTTGGCAGTGTGCAATCCTGAAGAAGTCCTTCACCAGAACCCAACGATGCCAGCACCCTGATCCTGGATTGGCAGCCTCCAGAACTGTGAAAAACATATTTCTGGTTTTTATAAGCCACCCAATTTATGGTATTTTGTTACAACTTTAGGATTGGACTAAAATAACCACTAAACTAAATCCATTTAGTTCTAAGCTCCCCATGCTCTGTCAATTGGTTTATTTTTAATATTGTGGCAACTCTGCATATAATTTTATCCCCAATTAACTTGTTATCCCATGCATTTCTGTATAAGAGTCTTAAGCTAGAGGAATACATTTTTGATACACTGAATACATACCTGTTTGTACATATGCTTAATGGGCTTGTTTTTTGGTAATTCAAAAAGCTGGAAAAATACAGTGTATCATTGCTGACTAGATCAGATCTAGACATCTTACAGTGAGGGAGGCCAGGGTGACCTCCAAAGCAACTAATGAATGATCTTCTACCCTTGTATATACAGCTATATCTATCTACCATCTACCTATCTATTAAATTTCTTTTCTTATTCTATTCCTTTCCCTTCTACACTCTTCATTTTCCCTAAGTTCATTCTTTATTCTCTCTCTCCTTCCTTTACTTTAGATCTACACTACTGATATATATATATATATATATATATATATATATATATATATATATATATATATATTTTTTTTTTTCCTAAAATGTTTACAAGGACAAAGAAGCTGGAAAGAAAATGGCACAACTGGGAAACTGCACCTGAGATTGGATAACCAGAGCTTAGAGGGCACTGGGGACAATAGCAGTAGTGAGCCAGAGAGGCTTGCAGAGGCCAGATCATGAAGGACCTTATAAAAGTAGAACACCTTCATTTCAAACATGGGGTGGGGGGAACCCACAGGAAATCACAAAAAAAAATAACTACAAATTCTATCACCCAAATATAGGTACCATTAAGATTTCTGTATCTGGCCATGGCCAGGTAGCTCAACTGGTTAGACCATTGTCCCAATACACTAAAGTGGTTGCAATTTTGATCCCCAGTCAGAACAAATGAATGCATAAATAAGTGGAAAAACAAGTCAATGTTTCTCTCTCTCTCTCTCTCTCTCTCTCTCTCTCTCTCTCTCTCTCTCTCTCTCCTTCCCTCCCTCCCTCAAATCAATTAATTTTTTAAAAAATTTGTATCGTTTTTCTATATCAGATCTCTGTGCAGTGTGATTTGGAGTTAAATTTGATTTTGTTTTTGTGTGGAAGGGGAGAGCACACAGTTGTGGTTGTGCTATATATATGAGTTCTGTTTGTTCCCCCAACATGGGAAATTGCTTATTGCCTTAGAGATTATCTGGTTAATGGGAAAAGAAATGCTTTAAAATTAAATCAAGTGAAAAGGGTGTTTTTAAAAATGACACAGGATAAGCTCACAGGGAAAGGAAGGGGCAATCAGAAGCCTAATGAGAGATGGAACTCTCTTCATCGTTCTATTTCTTTCTGGGGCCACATGATATCTCATTTCTGTTTTTCTCTGCACATATGCTCCATTCTCAGTCTTCATTTTAGATAGAATTTCTTTATTGGTTCCCCTAATTATGCTTTAACTGCAGGTATGGCTCAATATGACCATGCATCTTGACTTCACTAGCTGACTGGGTTTCTGTGTCTAAATTTCTGAGAGAGATAGAGAGGGAGGTGAAAGAGAGAAGGAAAGAGAGAGAATATGAGAGTACGATTGTCTCTGAGGCTGGATATCTAATTCTGATCCAATCAACTGTGGCTGAAAGCATTGGGGAGTGGGTTGGTAGGGTCATGTATAAGGGTGCTCTTTTCAGGGCATTGTGCTTGTAGATAATGATCAGCATATCTAATATGCTTATATGGTTAAAAATTCCTAGTATTTTTATGACTTTATAATATTCCATGGAATGAATGTCCTAGGCTCCTTCCATATTTGAGTCTGCTCTCTTCTAGCCAGTGGACGAGGAAGAAGATTGAGGATCGGTGGGATGTTTTAGGGGCGAAGAAAGGAAGTGTCAAATACCGCTTTTGCTCACACTCCACATTTCTTCAGCCAGAACTCATAGACCTAACCATACCAAATGGAAATGGTGACTGGGAAATGTAGTCAACTTGTGTGTTCAGGAAGAAAGTAGAACATAGATGTTGGTCAGGAATGGACACTGTCTCAGGCCAGATCTGATTTTGAGACTGATATTTCGTAAGACAGAATGTCCTTTGCCAGTTTGTTCCTTAGAAAAAGGTTATGTTGGATAGATTAGAGTACTAATTTGAGTGATATTTCTTATTTTATGGCATTATAAAGCATTCTTGCCTTTAATTTACATATTCCTGAGACTCTCAAAGAGATTAAAGCTAATGTCAGGCAAATGTTGATAAACATCCTTCAAAAGTTGCATTAGAATGGAAATCTAGATTTTTCAACCTGAAGAGCTTACTGGGAAGCTCTTAGGTTCTGTCCTTATTGTACTCCTTTGTAATAAATTTGGAGTACCCTTTCTATAATGCAAAATGTCCTTACTAATACAGATTACAAAGTATACCATGTCACCTGCCCCATAAAATAAATGAGGAAAATACATGTCGGTAGAAAATGAAGATGAATAAAAAGGCAATCAAGGTATTTAATACTCTGCCTACTACACACTCTTCTAAAAATAAATAAATAAATAAGCCAAGTAACCAGTGAAACCAATTCCACTGAGTAAAATCAGGAATGGACTTTCAGCTTTTGCAAAGGTAAATGTAATTGAATTTCTTTACAAAATGAAGAAATTTTTTAAAATACTAGAATTTATGATCTGGTTTAATTTTAAACACGTGTTCATAAGTTTTGCCAAGTCATATGTTTATTCCCATTTAAAATGGTCCCTATTGGGAAATAAAGTACTGAAAACTATGGGGTGACACTCCATAATTCCTTTTTAGGGAAGATGTATAAAATTATAAGAGAACTGAAAATCTCACCTACCCATAGCTGTCCAAATTTTTTCTAGTTTGAAAAGATTATACGTTCCACACCAAACCTTGGGCCCTAAATTACTATTAAATAAAAAGAAAATGAAAAAATGGTGAGCTTACTTATCTAAGTAAGTAATTTTGATATATTGGCCAGTCTTTTAATGCAGGAACATTTGCATTATTGGAAAATAGTAATTTGATATTTACTTTTCAACTGCTGTAGAGTTTTTTAATATCAATTTTAAATTAAAGTTATATCTATAGAGCATGGATCTAAGTCAGAGAAAGAGAATGTGAAGGTGAGTTGAAAGGGCATTATTATGAAGTGCAGGATAATTAATTGTTTATTTTGGGGTCTACTAAGTCAACTTGGTCAAAACAGTATAGAATACATAGTGTTTTCTTTCTCTAGCATTTATGTATCTATGCCTACTCTCCTAGCTCCAATTATCTTTGAATACCCTGTTACAGAAATGTTTGATTTATATAGGAAAATATGATACACTATTACATGAACAATGTTCTGTTGTTCTCACATTCTAAACAAGGAGACATGACAATTAGCTCCTGCTTATAATAAGTATGTGCCCCCCTAACATTACTTCCTCATTTCTGTAATTTTAAGAGTTGAGAGAACCATTTCCTTAAAAACATATTCAGTGGTATGCTAAGCTTATATATATATATATTCATTTAAAAAAGATAAAATGTCAGATGATCATGTGAATTGAGATTTTATTAACTGAATGATTAACATTATGAGTGATAACAATAATATTGTGAGTTTATATGTTCACAATGGTTAAGAGAGGAAATAAAAGCCACAAAAATGATTTTTAAAAGAGCTCTCCCATAAGTATCCCACTTGTAAAATCACAAAACTACCAATCTAGACCATAAAATATTGCCATTTAAGAATAGACTGTAGCCTGGCCAGTGTGGCTTAGTGGATTGAGCATCATCACATGGACTGAGAGGTCCTGGTTTGATTCCTGGTCAGGGCACATGCCCAGGTTGTGGGCTTGATCTCCAGTAGAGGACGTGCAGGAGGCAACTGATCGATGTTTCTCTATCACATCAATGTTTCTATCTCTCCCTAAAAAAAAAAAATCAATAAAAACATATTTAAACTTTTCCTAGAAGATAGCGGCAGGCAGGACCGGAGCAAGGGTGAGTATGTGAGGGAGTGAACGAGCGTGAGAAAGTGTTAGTGAACGTGAGTGTGGACGACCAACCTTGAACAGTGCAGAAACGTGGGGCAGAAGGTTCCTGTGCTGTGGGAAGAAGGCAACCGGCTACCATGGTAAGTGGCTCATCAGCAAGCTTCTCCCTGCATGGCCAGGAGGCCCCGCCATTTTGGAAGATCCCTGGTCTTCTCTTGGAGGAGGAAGTGGGGAGCAGCTAGGGCCAAGCGACCTGACTCCACCAGAACACCTTGCACCACCAGACCAGTGAACCCCACTGTGTCAAAGCGGACCAGTGCACAGTAGCAGCACTATTGAGGTGCCTGCTGCAGTAGCCATAACCAGCTGGGAGCCCAGCACATTCCCCCACAGCAGCAGTGACTGGTCTGGAGTGGAGCCCCACTCCCAACAGCAGCTGAGGCTTAGGAGCTGAGACACACCCTCAGCAGCAGTAATGCCAGCTTGGGAGCTCAGCACTTCCCCCCACAGCAGCAGTGACTGCATGGGAGTAGAGCCCCACCCCCAAGAGCAGCTGAGGTTCAGCAGCTGAGACACACCCCAAGCAGCAGAGGCTTGGGAGCGGACATCCATCCCCAGGCATAAGCAACACAGATTGGCAGCTGAGAGCATCCCCAGCAGCATCAGCAGAGGCTGATCAGGAGTGGTGCCCCAGCCCGAGCAGCAGAAAGACTAGGGCAGCCGAGACTTGCCCCTCACAACTACAGCAACGGATTTGGAGTAGAACCCCTCCTCCCAGCAGCAGCAAAGTCCCAGGAGCGGAGCATTCTCAGTCCCCAACAGAAGCAGAGGATTGGGAGCTGAGAGCACCCCTGGCAACAGCAACAGCAGTAACAGTGCAAACTGTGAGCTGACACTTGCCCCCAGGAGAATCAGCAGCGACTGATAAGGAGCTGAGCCCCACCAGGCATCAGAGCACTGCAGCAGAGCACCACCAGGACCCACGCAGCCCAGCAGGGCACCAGCAAGAACGACGCACCCCAGCAGGGCGACAGCAGGACCCAGGCAACCCAAGCAGTACACCAGCTGGAACCATGCACCCCATCAGCACAGCACTAGGACCCACATGCCCCAGAAACACCTACCATGACACACCAATACCAGCCGCCAGTTATCAGTCCTATGGGACCCACAGCAGGCAAGAGTCGCCAAACACCAAAGCAGTCTGGGAGGCACAGCAGCCTTATTTGATACACACCGACCTGCCTACACATTTCAACATCCCTCACCGGGCCTAGAACTACCAGATTGCTATAATGGTGAGACAAAGAAACAACACTCAAATGAAAGAAAAGGAGGAATGACCAGAAAAGGAACTGCATGAAATGGAAGCAAGCAACTTGCGAGTTAAAGAATTCAAAGCAATGATTTTAAGGGTGCTCAATTTAGTGAGAACTACAGGCAACTTAATGAGAATTATAAAGAGATGAGCGGAAACTACATCAGCTTTAAAAAAAGGTAAAAGGTATGAATAAAAATGAAGAGGAAATAAAGAATGACATAGCTGTTGTGAAAAATACCTTAGAAGGGTTCAATAGTGGATTAGAAGAAGGTGAAGACTGAATCAGTGACTTAGAAGACAAGGTAGAAAAAAACACCCAAATAGAGTAGCCAATGAGAAAAAAATTTAAAAAGCAAGAGGAGAGTTTAAGAGAGCTTTGGGACAACACAAAATGTAACAACATTCGCATTATAGGGGTAACAGAAGGAGAAGAATCAGAGGAATAGAGAACCTGTTTGAAGAAATAATGACTGAAAACTTTCCTAAACTGGTGAAGGAAAAAGTCACACAAGTCCAGGAAACACAGAGAGTCCCAAGCCAGATGAACCCCAAAAGACCCACAGCTAGACACATCATAATAAAAATGGCAAACATTAAATACAAAGAAAGAATCTTAAAGGAAGCAAGAGAGAGACACAAAGTTACTTACAAGGGAACTCCCATTAGACTGTCAGCTGATTTCTCAATAGCAACACTGCAGGCCAGAAGGGAATGGCATGAAATATACAAAGTAATGAAAGGCAAGGGTCAGAATCTAAGACTACTCTATCCAGTAAGGCTATCATTCAAAATTGAAAAAAAAAAAAAAAAGACTAAAGGAATTTACCACCACCAAACCAACACTACAAGAAATGCTGAAGGGACTGTTGTAAGAAGAAGAAGAAACAGAGAGAGAGAGAGAGGAACACAGGTATAAAATAAAAATGGCAACTAATAACTACCTATCAATAAAGACCTTAAATGTAAATGGCTTAAATGCTCCAATCTAAAGACATAGGGTAGCTGATTGGATAAAAAAATACAACCCACATATATACTGTTTAGAAGAGACCCACCTCACAACAAATGACTCACACAGGATAAATTGAAGGGATGGGAAAAAATTTTCCCAAGCAAATGGAAATGAAAAAAAAGCTGGTGTAGCAATACTCATATCTGATAAGACAGACTACAAAACGAGGGCCATAATAAAAGACAAAGAAGGTCACTACTTAATATTAAAAGATCAATCCAACAAGAGGATACAACCCTGGTAAACATATATGCACCAAATACGGGAGCACCAAACTATATTAAAAACTTTTGGAGGACTTCGAGAGAGAGATCAATACCAATACAATCATAGTGGGTGACTTTAACATCCCACTGACACCATGGATAGACCTTCTAGACAAAAAATTAACAAGGACACAGAGTACTTAAATCATGAACTATATCAGTTGGACTTAATTGATATTTACAGAACATTTCACCCCAAAGCTGCAGAACATACATTCTTCTCAAGTGCACACGGGACATTCTCAAAGATAGACCACCATGTTAGGACACCAAGTAAGTCTCTACAAATTCAAGAAGATTGAAATCATATCGAGCATCTTCTCAGACCACAATGGCATGAAACTAGAACTCAATTACAACAAAAACACACAAAAACATTCAAACACATAGGGGCTAAATAGCATGTTATTAAACAATGAATGGGTAACCAAGGAGATCAAGGAAGAAATTCAAAACTTCCTGGAAACCAGTGAAAACGAACACACAACAATACAAAATCTATGGGACGCAGCGAAAGCAGTCCATAGAGGGAAGTTCATGGCACTACAGGCTTACCTCAAGAAACAAGAAAAATTTCTAATTTACTTTCTAACCCTACTACTTAAAGAACTAGAAAGTAAACAAAAAGAGAGATCCAGAGCAAGTAGAAGGAAAGAAATAGTAAAGGTCAGAGCGGAAATAAATGACATAGAAACTAAAAAAACAATTCAAAAGATCAATGAAACAAAGAGCTGGTTCTTTGAAAAGATAAACAAGATTGATGGACCTTTAGCCAGACTCATCAAGAAATGAAAACAGAGGACCCAAATAATCAAAATCAGAAATGAAAGAGGAGCAGCAACAACTGACATCACAGAAATACAAAGGATCATCAAAACATACTTGAACAATTATATGGACAATCTAGGCAAAATGGACAAATTTCTAGAAACACACAGTCTCCCAAAACTGAACCGGGAAGAGATAGAAAACTTGAACAGACCAATAACAACTAAGGAAACTGAAGATGTAATCAAGAAAATCCCAGCAACAAAAGTCCAGGCCTGGATGGCTTTCATGGGGGAGTTTTACCGAACATTCCAAAAGATCTAACACCCATTCTCCTCAAACGACTCCAAAAAATCCAAGAAGACAGAAGACTTCCAAATTCATTCTATGAGGCCAGCATAATTCTAATTCCAAAACCAGATAAAGGCACTACAAAGAAAGAAACCTACAGGCCAATATCCCTGATGAACACAGATGCCAAAATCCTTAACAAAATATTTGCAAATCGAATCCAGCAGCACATCAAAGAAAATTCATCATGATCAAGTGGGATTCATCCCAGGGATGCAAGAATGGTACAATATTCACAAATCAATAAATGTGATACACCACACAAACAAAATGAAAGATAAAAGCCATATGATATTATCAATAGATGCTGAAAAAGCATTCGACAAAATCCAGCACCCATTTCTGATAAAAACACTCAGCAATGTGGAAATAGAGAGGTCATATCTGGACATAATATAGGCCACATATGAAAATCCGACAGCCAACATCATACTCAATGGACAAAAACTAAAAGCATTTCCCTTAAGAACAGGAACAGGACAAGGATGCCCACTTTCACCACTCTTATTTCACATAGTACTGGAATTCTTAGCCACAGCTATTACACATGGAGAAAAAATAAAAGGGATCCAAATTGGAAAGGAAGAAGTGAAACTGTCATTATTTGCAGGTGACAATATATTGTACATAGAAAACCCTAAAGACTCCATCAAAAATCTACTAGATTTAATAAATGAATCTGGCAAAGTAGCAGCATACAAAATTAACGTCAAGCCCTGGCCGGTTTGGCTCAGTGGTTAGAGCGTTGCCCGCGGACCAGAGAGTCCCGAGTTCAGTTCCCGATAAGGGCACATACCTCGGTTGCAGTTTGTCCCCGGCCCCATTTGGGGTCGTGTGGGTGGCGACCACTCAATGTGTCTCTCTCACGTCGATGTTTCTCTCTCTCTCTTCCCCCTTCTCTCCCTCCTGCTCTATCTGAAGATAAATGCAAAAATGTCCTCAGATGAGGATAAAAAAACAAACAAACAAAACAAAACAAAATTAACGTCAAGAAATCGATGGCATTCTTATACACCAACAAAGAACTCCCAGAAAGAGAAACTAAAAAAAAAAAAAATCCCATTTACCATCGCAGTAAAGAAATTAATATACCTAGGAATAAACTTAACCAAAGAAGTAAAGGACCTCTTCACAGAAAACTACAGGACATTGAAAAAAGACATAGAGGAATATATAAAAAGTAGAAGCATATACCTTGTTCATGGATTGGAAGAATTAACATCACTGAAATGTCCATACCACCCAAAGCAATCTATACATACAATGCAATCCCCATCAAAATACCAATGACATATTTCACAGAACTAGAACAAATACTCCAAAAGATTATATGGAACCTAAAAAGACCCCGAATAGCCACAGCAATCTTGAAAAAAGAAGAACAAAGTAGGAAGGATCACAATACCGGATATCAGGTTATACTACAAAGCCACTGTAATCAAAACAGCCTGGTACTAGCACAAGAACAGGCATATAGATCAATGGAACAAAACAGAGAACCCAGAAATTGATGCAAGATCATATGCTCAATTAATATTTGACAAAGGTGGCAAGAGCATACAGTGGAGTCAAGACAGCCTCTTCAATAAATGATGTTGGGAAAATTGGACAGCTACATGCAAAAAAATGAAGCTAGACCACCAACTTGCACCATACACAAGAATAAACTCAAGATGGAAAAAAGACTTAAATGTGACTCGTGAGTCCATAAAAATCCTAGAAGAAAATGTAGGCAACAAAATTTCAGACATCACAAGCAGCAGAATTTTCACTGAGCCAAAGTCTTAGGCAAGAGAAAAAAAGCAAAAAATGAACACATGGGACTACATCAAACTAAAAACCTTTTGCACTGCAAAAGAAACAACCATCCCCTCAGAAGAGGGGGTGGGGGGGAGGGAAGAGATAAACCACAGAACTTATGCGCATGTATGCATATGTGATGGACATGGACAACAAAGCTGGGGACAGGGTGGGGGGATGGGGAGGAGGGTGTCAATGGGGAAAAAAGGAGAAACATCTGTAACAAAAATAAATTAATAAACAAAAAAAAGAAACAACCATCAAAATGGAAAGGAAACCTGCTATGTAATTGCCAAAAATACATCAGATAAGGGGTTAATCTCCAAAATATATAGAGTGCTCATACAACTCAACAAAAGGAAGACAAAGAAGCCCATTAAGAAATGGGCAGAGTACCTAAAGAGACACCTCTCCAAACAGGACATACAAATGGCCAAGAGACATATGAAGAAATGCTCAACTTCACTAATCATCAGAAGGATGCAAATTAAAACAACAATGAGGTATCACCTCACAACCGTCAGAATGGCTGCCATCAACAAATCATCAAACAACAAGTGCTGGCGAGGGTGTGGAGAAAAGGGGAATGTAGTACATCGCTGGTGAGAATGCAGACTAGTGCAGCCACTATAGAAAACACTATGGTGTTACCTCAAAAAGTTAAAAATTGAACTGCCATTTGACCTAGTGATCCCACTTCTAGGAATATATCCTAAGAAGCCTGAAACACCAATAAGAAAGAATATATGTACCCTATGTTCATAGCAGCCCTATTTACA
This sequence comes from Tadarida brasiliensis, assembly GCA_030848825.1. Taxonomy (NCBI): domain Eukaryota; kingdom Metazoa; phylum Chordata; class Mammalia; order Chiroptera; family Molossidae; genus Tadarida; species Tadarida brasiliensis. Next base: position 51,290,576 of record CM061280.1, on the reverse strand, counting down.
ATCGCTAAGATCTGGAAACAGTCCAAGTGTCCATCAATAGATGAGTGGATAAAAAAGCTGTGGTGCATATACACAATGGAATACTATGCAGGTGTAAGACAGAAAGATCTCCTATCCTTTTAGACGACATGGGGAGACCTGGAGAGTATTATCCTAAGCAAAACAAGCCAATCAGAGAAAGACAAGTATCACATGATCTCACTTATTTACGGAATCTAATGAACAAAACAAACTGATGAACATAATAGACCCAGAGACATAGAAGTAGGGTACAGACTGACAAACCTCAGAAGAGGAGGCGGGGCAGGGGAGGAGATAAACCACAGAACTTATATGCATGTACGCATATTCAATGTACATAGAAAGCAATGCTGGGGACAGGGTGGGGGGATAGGGAGGAGGGTGTCAATGGCGAAAAAGGAGAAACATCTGTAACAAAAATAAATTAATTAAAAATAAATAAATAAATAAAATTACTTTTCCTGAAGTGGGGGGGGGGGGCTTATTTAAGAAGAAATAGACTGTAGAACTAAAGATTACGCCTAGAAAAATTAAGGCTTTGACAGGTATCCTACAAATCTTTTCAAAAACTCTTAACACTTGTGAATGACATGGAATGAGTATAGACTTTTTATAAACACTTGGCATAGTCCGGTCGGTGTGGGTCAGTAGTTGAACATCGACCCATGCACAAAGATATCGCTGGTTCGATTCCCGGTCAGGACACATGCCCAGGTTGTGGGCTAAATCCCCAGTGGGAGGCATGCAGGAGGCGGCCAATCAATGTTCTCTCTCATCAATGTTTCTGTCTCTCTCTACCTCTCACTTCCACTGTCTGCAAAATCAATAAAGGGAAAAAAATTAACAAAACAAAACAAAACACTTGGCATATAAGGTTTATAGGGGATGTATGGATGGGGTAGCTTAAAATTTTGAAGAAAGAACCCTGGGACAAATAAAATTAAATCCTTTATTATGTAGCTTTTAGTAGAGAAATACACTTTATTACCCCAGGAAGGTTTTCAAGATGATGACATTTTAAACCAAGAAGAGAGTATCAAGAATGGGTTATTAAGGAAAGACTAGAGATGCTCAGGTTGATAACCTGGCCAGACACCATGCTTTTTCACAAACCAACACTAGTTGTCTGGTCAGAGATGAAAATAAGGTGACCCAGCATGGCATTTTGTTTTATTTTCTTGTGTTTTTGGAGGCATGTGTATAAATACCTCTGAATAGACAGTTCTCCAAAGAAGATATAAAAACAGCCATCAAGCAAATGAAAAGATGCTCAGCATCACTAATCAACAGAGAAATGCAAATCATATGCACAATGAAATATCACCTCACACCCATTAGGATGACTACTATCACAAAAATAATAAATAAATGTGAACAATAATATAAAGAAATTGGAATCCTTGTGCACCATTGGTGGGATTGTAAAATGGTGGAACTGCTATGGAAAACAGTATGGAGGTTGCTCAAAATATTAAGAATAGAGCTTCTGTATGATTCAGCAATCCGATTTTGGGATATATATATCCAAAATAATTTAAAGCAGGATCTCAAAGAGATATTTTTATACCCATGTTCATAGCAGCATTATTCATAATAGCCAAAAAGTTAAAGCAGCCCCAATGTCCTACAAATGAATAAATCAACAAAATGTGGTATATAAACAATGGAATACTATTCAGCCTTGAAAGGAAAGAAATCCTGTCATATGCTACACATTGATGAACCTTTAGGACATTGTGTTAAGTGAAATAAACCTGTCACAAAAAGACAGACAAATACTGTGTGATTCCACTTACATGAGGTATCTAAAGTTGTCAAATTCATAGAAACAGAAAATAGAATTGATGGTTATCAGGCACTGTGGCGGGGGGGGGGAGAAATTGTTGTTTAATGAGTATAGAGTTTCAGATTTGCAGGATGAAAGTGTTCTGGAGATTTGTTTTACAACAGTATAAATATTCTTAACACTACTGAGCTGTACATTTCAAAATGGTTAGGATGGTAAATTGTAGTGTGGGTATGTGTGTGTGTGTGTGTGTGTATCACAGTAAAAAAAATTTTTAAAAGAATATTTAAATACCTAGATTGCACTATCCTATCTGAATGTGATTTGGCCCTAATAACTGATTCAAGGCCTTTTCAATGCAGACTTCTTTTTTAATTAAAAAAAAAAAAAACACAAAAAAAAACCCTCAACTTCTAACTGGACATAAGTTGAATTCCTTCCTCTAGGTATAAAAATTAGTCAGATGCTTATAGCTAAGGTAATACAGGTTTAGATATTCATTTCATAAGTATGTTTACAAAAAGTAAAAGAAAAAATCTGTTGGTTATTTATGTATCTGTTGTTACAAAGCTGTAGATTTCTGTCTGTTTCCTATAGAATTTTAAGTGCTACGTTATATCACATTATTTAGTGCTAATAGGTACCCTCAGAATTATGTAGTGTGAGGGGTTTAAAAAGAGAGTACTTTTTCCCTTTTTTTTATAGATGATTTTAAAGTCCTTACAGGAGCATTTATTATATTCCCATTTGCCACCACTGGGTCTCATCAGTCTTGAAGATATTTTTGTTTTCAATTTCCTTATACGCCCATTTCCTTTGGCAATATCTTGCTTTTCCCTTTTAAATTTGAACTTGAATATTAAAACAGATGCAAAGGAGTGTACTACTTACACATAAACTCTTGAACTGCATTTTTATCATTTGCTCTGTGGAAAAAACAATTGTATGAAATTGATAGCAACATTTTAGTATATCCTCAGGTCACCAGGAAAAGCAATGTGCTTAGACAGATGATCTGATTTTATAAGCACATAGTTGAAGTCTAGCACTGTGCATTTGTCTTTATGCAGCTACTTTTTTCAGGGACTGTTAAAACATATTTAAGCAGTAGCTTCACTTTCCAACAATAGACTGCAAAGCCTTTGACAAGACAGAGCATTTACATTGCTGTTTTTCATGATGCACATTAAAGTAGAGATCTCTTTCAGCATAGAATCTTAATCTGAGTTTGTTAATCAGAAAACAGGAATCTCCACATATGAACTCATTTTATTATCTCCCCTCACTGAGGACTGTGATTTGGATTCCATTCAAATATGAATTAGTTTAAATGTTTCTCTGCTGTGACTGTTGAATTTATTCATTATACTGTAATATATTTCTTATGAAACTGCATTTGGAAATCCTTTGATGTATGTCACAATGAAATTACAGTGCTCAGGGATATCAATTATTGCTTGCAGTTGCCATCATAATAGCCAACAATGGTGTTTCTCTTTGTTTTTCTTCTACTTCTTAATGATATACCAAACCAAATCAATATTCAACATATTGGCCACTTACAATGTCTCAAAAAGCCAGGTGTTTTCTTTCTTTTTTTTCAGTAATTTATTTTTGTTACAGATGTTTCTCCTTTTTTCCCCATTGACACCCTTCTCCTCATCCCCCCCCCCTCGTCCCCAGCTTTGTTGTCCATGTCCATCAGTTATGCGTTGTTTTCTTTCTTAAATATGCAAAGGATTGAAGATTTTATCTTCAAATATTAAATAAAAGAGCTCCATACTGCTGGCTTTCTCTTTTATCCCGTAGGAACATACCAGAGTGTTGCTATATAGGATCTTTTATATATGACATTTGTCACCTCCAGGGTAACCACAGGGCAGGGGTACGGAGATGGGGAAGCTACTCCTATGCTGTCTGCAAAGTGCTACCCTTTTTGCTCACTAGTCATTTAGATGGCTAAGGGGAAAACACAGACTGGGGGAGCTAGCCAGACATTAAAGAAGAAATCTACTTCCTTATGACATGGGGGCAATTATTTCAGGGCCTAAAAAGAAAGTGCATTAAAATGGAAGGAGCATAATGCTGTGTCACTTTTTCAATCAAATATATGTATTCTTATTTCTACTATATAAAGTTTTTCCAGTATGGGGATACATTTGGGTGCCTTTAGAAGCAACAATGACTCTTTTGGGCTCTTAACAACTAAAGGGTAGCTTCTTTGTAATGTTTCCCAATCCACCCAAAATAATTAAGACGGTCTTTAAAAGTTACTGTAAGAATATGTGACATGGAGAAAAATAGGTATGTATCATGTATACTGCTGGAACAGATTATATTTACCCAAGAGATTAGAACCTAGTATTGACCCAGTAAAGACTGCGGTTGGCAGGTAGTGTGGGGCAATGGAAATACAATATTTGGGAAGAACCCCGATCCCAAGTTCATTCATGCCTTTATTTTTTAAACTTATTTTTTATTAATTTATTTCTGTTACAGATGTTTCTCTTTTTTCCCTCATTGACACCCTCCTCCCCATCCCGCCCTCCCTCAGCATTGTTGTCTATGTCCATTGGTTACGTGTACATGCATATACGTTCTTTGGTTTATATCTTGTCTCCCCCATCCCCCTCTTCGGAGGTTTGTCAGTCTGTACCCTACTTCTATGTCTCTGGGTCTATTTTGTTCATCACCATATTTTGTTCATTATATTCCACAAATAAGTGAGATCATGTGGTATCTGTCTTTCTCCGATTGGCTTATTTCGCTCAGCATAATACTTTTCAGGTATCTCCATGTCATCTCAAAGGATAAGAGCTCTTTCTTTCTTACCGCTGCATAGTATTCCATTGTGTATATGTACCACAGCTTTTTTTATTTTAATTCCTCACCCGAGGATATTTTTCCATTTATCATTAAATAGAGTGGGAGGGAGGGAGAGAGAGACAAACATCTACGTGAGAGGGACACATCAACTGGTTGCCTACCGCACAACTCCAATCAGGGCCGGGGATGAACCACAACCGGTGTACGTGCACTTGGCCGGAATCAAATCCCTGGCTCATTGGCCCACGGGCCAATGCTCTACCACTGAACCAAACCGACCAGGACGTACCACAGCTTTTTTATCCAATCATCTATTGATGGACACTTGGGCTGTTTCCAGATCTTAGCAATTGTAAATAGTGAACACACGTTATGAACACATGTGTACATATAATTTTTCTGATTGGTGTTTCAGGCTTCTTATGATATATTCCTAGAAGTGGGATCACTGGGTCAAATGGCCGATCAATTTCTAATTGTTTGAGGAAATACCATATTGTTTTCCATAGGGGCTGTACCAGTCTGCATTCCCACCAGAAGTGTACTAGAGTCCCCTTTTCTCCACAGCCTCGCCAGCACTTGTTGTGTGATGATTTGTTGATGGCAGCCATTCTGATATGTATGAGGTAATAACTCATAATCATTTTAATTTGCATCTCTCTGATGGTTAGTGACGTTGAGCATTTTTTCATATGTCTCTTGACCACTTGTATGTCCTGTTTGGAAAGGTGTCTATTTAGATCCTCTGACCATTTTTTAATTGGCTTCTTTGTCTTCCTTTTGTTGAGTTGTATGATTACTTTATATATTTTGGAGATTAACCCCTTGTCTGATGTATCGTTGGCAATTATGCTCTCCCATATAATGGGTTCCCTTTCCATTTTGATGGTTATTTCTTTTGCTGTGCAGAAGCCTTTTAGCTTGATGTAGTCCCATTCATTCTTTTTTTTTTTTTCCTTTGTTTCTCTTGCCTTAGGTGTTGTATCAGTGAAAATTCTGGCTTGTGTGATGCCTACATTTTCTTCTCAAATTTTTATGGATTCATGAGTGACATTTAGGTCTTTTATCCATTTTGAGTTTATTCTTGTGTACGGTGTAAGTCAGTGGTCTAGCTTTATTTTTTTGCATGTACCTGTCCAATTTTCCCAATACCATTTATTAAAGAGGCTGTCTTTATTCCATTGTATGCTCTCGCCACCTTTGTCAAATATGAATTGAGCATAATGTCTTGGGTCAATTTCTGAGTTCTCTGTTCTGTTCCATTGATCTATATGCCTGATCTTGTGCCAGTACAAGGCTATTTTGATTACAATGGCTTGGTGGTATAACCTGATATCCAGTATTGTGATTCCTCTTACTTTGTTCTTCTTTTTTCAAGATCGCTGTGGCTCTTCAGGGTCTTTTTGGTTCCATATAAACTTTTGAAGTATTTGTTTTAGTTCTGTGAAATTTTAATGGGGATTGCATTGAATCTATAGATGGCTTTGTGTACTATATACATTTTAATGGTGTTAATTCTTCCAATCCATGAACAAGGTATGTGCTTCCACTTTTTTTATATCTTCCTCTATTTCTTTTTTCAGTGTCCTGTAGTTTTCTGCAAATAGGTCCTTTACTTCTTTGGTTAAGTTTATTCCTAGGTTTTTTTTTTTTTTTTGCTGCAATGGGATTGTTGTTTTAGTTTCTCTTTCTGTGAGTTCATTGTTGGTGTATAAGAATGCTGTCAATTTCTTGATGTTAATTTTGTATCCTGCTACTTTGCCAAATTCATTTCTTAAATCTAGTGGATTTTTGATGGAGTCTTTAGGGTTTTCTATGTACAATATCATGTCATCTGCAAATGACAGTTTCACTTCCTCATTTCCAATTTGGATCCCTTTTATTTTTCTTCATGTCTAATTGCTGTGGCTAAGACTTCCAGAATGATGTTAAATAAGAGTGGCAAAAGTGGGCATCCTTGTCTTGTTCCTGTTCTTAAGGGAAATGCTTTTAGTTTTTGCCCATTGAGTATGATGTTGGCTGTAGGTTTTTCATATATGGCCTTTATTTTGTCAAGATATGGTCCCTCAATTCCCACATTGCTGATAGTTTTTATCAGAAATAGGAACTGGATTTTGTTAAATGCTTTTTCAAAATCTATTGTTATAATCATGTGGTTTTTATCTTTCATTTGGATTATGTGGTGTATCACATCTATTGATTTGCGAATATTGTACCAGCCTTGCATCCCTGGGATGAATCCTACTTGGGCATAGTGAATACTTTTTTAAAATATATTGTTGCATCTGATTTGCTAATATTTTGTTAAAGATTTTAGCATCTATGTTCATCAGGGATATTGGCGTTTAGTTTTTTCTTTGTAGTGTCTTTATCTGGTTTTGGAATTAAGATTATGCTGGCCTCATAAAATGAGTTTGGAAGTTTTCCTTCTTTTGGATTTTTTTGAGTCGTTTGAGGAGAATAGGTGTTAGATCTTTTTGAATGTTGGGTAAAACACCCCTGTGAAGGCGTCTGGGCCTGGGATTTTGTTTGCTGGGACAGTCTTGATTGCACCTTCAATTTCCTTAGTTGTTATTGGTCTGTTCAAGTTTTCTATCTCTTCCTGGTTCAGTTTTGGGAGACTACGTGTTTCTAGAAATTTGTCCATTTCTCCTAGATGGTCCAATTTGTTGCCGTATAATTATTCATAGTATTTGTTAATGATCCTTTGTATTTCTGTGGTGCCAGATATTACTTCTCCTCATTCGTTTCTGACTTTGTTTATTTGGGTTCTCTATTTTGTTTCCTGGTGAGTCTGGCTAAGGGTCCATCAATCTTGGTTGTCTTTTCAAAGAACCAGCTCTTTTGAATTGTTTTTTTAGTTTCTATGTCATTGATTTCTGCTCTGACCTTTACTATTTCTTTCCTTCTACTTGCTGTGGGTCTTCCTTTTTGTTTACTTTCCAGTTATTTATGTAGTAAGTTAAGAAAGTCAGCTAACATTTTTTTTGTTTCTTGAGGTAGGCCTGTAGTGCTATGAACTACCCTCTCAGGACTGCTTTCGCTGCGTCCCATAGATGTCATGTTGTTGTGTGTTCATTTTCATTGTTTTCCAGGAAGTTTTTAATTTGTTCCTTGTTCTCCTTGGTAACCCATTCATTGTTTAATAACATGCTATTTAGCCTCCATGTGTTTTAATGTTTTTGCATGTTTTTGTTGTAATTGATTTCTAGTTTCATGCCATTGTGATCTGAGAAGATGCTTGATATGATTTCAATCTTCTTGAACTTGTAGAGACTTACTTTGTGTCCTAACATATGGTCTATCTTTGAGAATGTCCCATGTGCACTTGAGAAGAATGTGAATTCTGCAGTTTTGGGGTGTAATTCTCTGTAGATATCTATTAAATTCATTTGAACTAGTGCATCATTTAGAGTCTCTGTTTCCTTATTAATTTTTTTGTAGAGTATCTATCCAGTGATGTCAGTTGAGTGTTGAAGTCCCCTGCTATGATTGTATTGCTGTTGATTTCTACTTTGACATTCTCCAGAAGTTTTTAAAATGTATTTTGGTGCTCCTATGTTGGTTGCATATATGTTTACCAAGGTTATAACTTCCTGTTGGATAAATCCTTTCAATATTATTTAGTGGCCTTCCTTGTCTCTAGTTGTGGCCTTCATTTTGAAGTCTATTTTATCTGGCATGGGTATTACTACCCCAGCTTTTGTTCCTTTCCATTTGCTTGGAAAACTTTTTTCCATCCCTTCAGTTTCAACCTATGTGAGTCTTTTGTTGTAAGGGGGGTCTCTTGTAAACAACATATGTATAAGTCATGCTTTCTTATCGATTCAGCTACTCTGTGTCTTTTGATCAAAGTGTTTAATCCATTTATGGTAAATGTTGTTATTGATATGTACTTATTTATTGCCATTTTTGTTTAATTTGGTTATGTTTCCCTTTCTATCTCTTCTGCTTATTACAGCAGTCCTTTTACCATTTATTGGGGTGCTGGTTTGATGCTAATATATTCTCCTAGCCTTTTTTTTTGTCTCGGAAGCTCTTTATTTCACCTTCTATTTTGAATGATAGCCTGACTGGATAGTGTAGTCTTGGATTCAGATCCTTGTTTTTCAGTACCTTGATTACTTCGTGCCATTCCCTTCTGACCTGTAGTGTTTCTGTTGAGAAGTCAGCTCGTAGCCTTGTTGGGGTTCCATTTTAGGTAGCCTGTTGCATATCTCTTGCTGCCTTTAGGATTCTCTCTTTGTCTTTGATGTTTGGCGTTTTAATTATAATGTGTCTTGGTTTGTGCCTCTTTGGGTTCTTCTTACTTGGGGCTCTCTGTGCTTCTTGAACTTGTATGCCTTTTTCCTTCAACAAGCTATGGAAGTTTTCTGTCACTATTTCTTCAAATATATTCTCTAACCCTTGTTCATTTTCTTATTCTTTTGGCACTCCTATGATGCAGATGTTGTTACATTTCATATTGTCCCATAGGTCACTTAGGCTGTCTTACTTTTTTTTTAATCATTTTTTCTTTTTGGTTTTCTGATTGGGTTATTTTCTTCTACCTTGTCTTCTAATTCACTGATCAGGTCCTAGACTTCCTCTAATCTGCTGGTTATTCCTTCCAGTGTGTTCTTTATTTCTGCTATGCCATTCTTCATTTTCAATTGGTTGGTTTTAAATGTTTCTATATCTTTACTCATGCTGTTGAGCTCTTTACTCATGCTGTTGAGCTTCGTCATGATTATTACTCTGTACTCTACCTCTGATATCTTGCTTTATTCCATTTTATTTATTTCTTCTCCAGTAGAATTCTCTTGTTCTTTCATTTGGGATTTGTTTCTTTGTTTCACCATTTTGGCTGTCTCAGTGTGTTTTGGAGCCTGCCAAATTTTCCCTGTGGGTGCTGGTGTTCCACTGATTTTGACTCCCTCTGCTGGGTTTGGATGAGTGTGGGAGGACCCATGTTAAAACACTAGTATCAAATCTTACTTTCCTGGGTAGATTTGCAAGCCAAGGAAAGGTTCAGTTATCTTCTAGCTTTTTGCTTGGAGGCTATTACAGTTGTTCTTCGCCACTTCGTGCTTCGACTTTCGCGGCTTCACTCTATCATGGTTTTTTCAAATATATTCATTAAAAAGTTGATCAAGACAGTGAAAATGATACAGCATGTGCTCGGTTGTCTCATTCAATTATACACCCCTGTATTACAATTACAATTAAAATTACTGTATGTAGGGACTGTAGGCCTATGTCTTCGAGCACCCCAGGAATCCTTCAACACCAGGTGCAATGGCTAGAGTCTGGAACGGATTAACCGTGATAAATGAGGGATGACTGTAGTCTCTGTTACTCAATGAGCCTCCATTTGTAGCCCTCAGCGGAATGACAAATCCCTCAGGTGCAAGAGGATTTCAGTGGCTAGGGTACTTGCTTGCTATCAGATTCTAGATGTTAATAAGCCTCAATTTGCATTTCTCTGGCCTGGCCTGGTGGTGTTGAATTCCTGAAGGAGGGGTCATTGCTTCTCCTCAGGGCTATGATATGGGGCTCTATGAATAAGCTGGCTGCTGTCTTGTGAGGGAGTTATTCATCCAAAAACTCTCGGTATTCTCCCCTCCAGCTCTCTCCTAAGCCAGGAGCCCCAGACTCTCTCCACACAGTTCCAGTCCGCCATGCCCTCCCTCTGCTGGATCCCAAGGTTAGTGTATGTAGCTGATTCTGTGCTTTTTAAAAACCCCACTTTCTCAGCGTGAAGTGTGCACAACTAATACAGCCCTCTGCTGCTGTCTGTGGGCTCCCAGCCCTCACTCACATGCCTTCTCAGTTCCTACCAGTCTTGATTTGTCATCCTCTTTCTGTCCCTGGTTATGTGGGTTCTCTCCAGCTGCTTTTCAGTTGGTTTTTCCCAATGATTTGCCTTTATTTCAGTTGTAATTCCAGTTTGGTCCTGGGAGACGGTCTGCGTAGCTTCCATTTACTCCACCACCATTTTTCCTCCACTCATTCATGCCTTTAAACTCCCTATGTTACTTTTAGGTAATCTACTTTTGTTCTCTGGACTTCAGTTTCCCTAACTGCAAAATGAGGTGTTGGGCTACTAGATGATTTCTGAGATCCCTTCCAACTCTGATTCTGCAGCCATCATTCTCACATTTATGTCATTGGTCCCAAAGGAATAGGCTACTAGCATGGCTTAATCCTGTATTATCCATATGCCAAAATCAATACCTAGCATGCTTCTTCTGTGCCTTAACAGGCTTAGATTCAACTCTTAATATGTTCACTAACTTCAAAACCTTAGTATAGTGTACTGTAGTGTAGTGTGTAAGAGTGTGGCTCTATAGCCAAACTGCTTGGATTTGAAAGTCAGCTTCACCAGTTACTAACTGTGGGACCATGGAGAAGTCACTTAACCTCTCTGTACATCAGTTTTTCTCATCTGTCTGACAGTACTTAGGTAATAAAGTTGTTGTGAAGATTAAATGATATAATACTTTGTGAAGTATTTAGAACAATGCCTGGCACAAATAAGCATTTAATGAATGTTACCTCTTATTATAATTATTATGAAAATGACAATCACCACTCTATTCCTACTAAACCTCTTTTGGTTTCTGTTTCATCATCTATAAGATTAAAATAATAGTAGCAACACCACAGATGTATGAAGATCAAAATAATGCATATAAAGTACTTACTTTGGTGCTTGGACTTTTTAAATGCTCAATAAATCATGTTCCCATAAATAGAAACAACTATGAATGTAGTTGGTATTAGCCAATGCAATTTTTTCACTTAACTCACTCCCAATTTTTTGATACAAGTATAAAAGCAATACAAGCTCAAGGCATAAAAGGTTTTTTTTAATTTTTTTATTAATTTATTTTTGTTGCAGATGTTTCTCCTTTTTTTCCCCATTGACAACCTCCTCCCAATCACCCCCACCCCATCCCCAGCTTTGTTGTTCATGTCCATCAGTTATGCAAAACTGTATATAAGTTCTGTGGTTTATCTCTTCCCTCCCCCACCTCCTTTCTTCTGAGGGTTATCAGTCTGCACCCCACTTCCACGTCTCTGGGTCTACCCTGTTACTCAGACTGTTATGTTCATTATATTCCACAAATCAGTGAGATCATGTGATATTTGTCTTTCTCTGCTTGGCTTGTTTCGCTTAGGAAAATACTTTCCAGGTCCCTCCATGTCATCTCAAGGGATAAGAGATCTTTCTTTCTTAAAGCTGCACAGTATTCCATTGTGTATATGCACCACAGCTTTATTATCCATTTGTCTACTTATAGACACTTGGGCTATTTCCAGATCTTAGCTATTGTAAATAGTGCTGCTATGAACATAGGGGTACATATATTCTTTCTGATTGGTGTTTCAGGCTTCTTAGGGTATATTTCTAGAAGTGGGGTCACTGGGTCAAATAGCAATTCAATATTTAATTTTTTGAGGTAACACCATAGTGTTTTCCATAGTGGCTGCACCAGTCTGCATTCCCACCAGCAGTGTACTGGAGTCCCCTTTTCTCCACATCCTCGCCAGCACTTGTTGTTTGATTATTTGTTGATGGCGGCCATTCTGACAGGTGTGAAGTGATACCTTATTGCCCTTTTAATTTGCATTTCTTTGATGATAAGTGATGTTGAACATTTTTTCACATGTCTCTTAGCCATTTGTATGTCCTGTTTGGAGAGGTGTCTATTTAGTTCCTCTGCCCATTTTTTAATTGAATTCTTTGTCTTCCTTTTGTTGAGTTGTATGAGCACTCTATATATTTTGGAAATTAACCCCTTATCTGATGTATCATTGGAAATTATACTCTCCCATACAGTGGATTCCCTTTCCATTCTGATGGTTGTTTCTTTTGCTGTGCAGAAGCTTTTGAGTTTGATGTAGTCCCATGTGTTCATTTCTTCATTTGTTTCTCTTGCCGTAGGGATGTATCTGAAGATTCTGCTGGGTATGATGTCCAAAATTTTGTTGCCTACATTTTCCTCTGGGATTTTTATGGATTCACGAGTCACATTTAAGTCCTTTATCTATTTTGAGTTTATTCTTGTGCATGGTGGAAGTTGATTTTCTAGTTTCATTTTTTTGCACGTAGCTGTCCAATTTTCCCAACACCATTTATTAAAGAGGCTGTCTTTACTTCATGGTATGCTCTTGCCACCTTTGTCAAATATTAATTGAGCATAATGTCTTGGGTCAATTTCTGAATTCTCTGTTCTGTTTCACTGGTCTATATGCCTGTTCTTGTGCCGGTACCAGGTTGTTTTGATTACAGTAGCTTTGTAGTATAACCTGATATCTGGTATTGTGATTCTACCTACTTTGTCCTTCTTTTTCAGGATTTCTGTGGCTATTTGGGGTCTTTTTTGGTTCCATATGAACTTTTGAAGTATTTGTTCTAGTTCTGTGAAATATGTTATTGGTATTTTGATGGGGATTACATTGAACCTATAGATTGCTCTGGGTAATATGGACATCTTAATGATGTTAATTCTTCCAATCCATGAACAAGGTATGTGCTTCCACTGTTTTATATCTTCCTCTATTTCTTTTTTCAATGTCCTGTAGTTTTCTGCAAATAGGTCCTTTTTTCTTTGGTGAAGTTTATTCCTAGGTATCTTAATTTTTTTGCTGCGATGGTAAATGGGATTTTTTTTTAGTTTCTCTTTCAGTGATTTCATCAGTGGTGTATAAGGATAGTGTTGATTTCTTGACGTTAATTTTGTATCCTGCTACTTTGCCAAATTCATATATTAAGTCTAGTAGATTTTTGATGGAGTCTTTAGGGTTTTCTATATATAATATCATGTCATCTGCGAATAATGACAGTTTCACTTCCTCCTTTCCAATTTGGATCCCTTTTATTTTTTCTTCATGTCCAATTGCTGTGTCTAAGACTTCCAGTACTTTGTGAATAAGAGTCGCGAAAGTGGGCATCCCTGTCTTGTTCCTGTTCTTAAAGGAAATGTTTTAGTTTTTCCCATTGAGTATGATGTTGGTTGTAGGTCTTTCATATATGGCCTATATTATGTTGAGATATGATCCCTCTACTCCCACATTGCTGAGCGTTTTTATCAGAAATGGGTGCTGGATTTTGTCGAATGCTTTTTCACCATCTATTGATATAATCATGTGGTTTTTATCTTTTATATTGTTTATGTGATGTACCACATTTATTGATTTGCAAATATTGAACCAACCTTGCTTCCCTGGTATGAATCACAGTTGGTCATGGTAAATAATATTTTTGATGTATTGCTGGATCCGATTTGCAAATATTTTGTTAAGGATTTTGTCATCTATGTTCATCAGGGATATTGGTCTGAAGTTTTCTTTATTTGTAGTGTCTTTTTCTGGTTTTGGAATTAGAATTATGCTGGCCTCATAAAACGAGTTTGGAAGTCTTCCTTCTTCTTGAAGTTTTTGAAATAATTTGAGGAGAATGGGTGTCAGTTCTTCTTTGAAAGTTCGGTAAAACTCCCCTGTGAAGCCGTCTGGGCCTGGGCTTTTGTTTCTTGGGAGAGTCTTGATTACATCTTCAATTTCCTTTGTTGTTATTGGTCTGTTCAAGTTCTCTATCTCTTCCCGGTTCAGTTTTGGGAGACTATGTGTTTCTAGAAATTTGTCTTTTCTCTTAGATTGTCGAATTTTTTGCCATAGAATTTTCATAGTATTTGTCAATGATACTTTGTATTTCTGTGGTGTCAGTTCTTACTTCTGCTCTTTCATTTCTGATTTTGTATTTGAGTTCTCTCTCTTTGTTTCTTGGTGAGTCTAGCTAAGGGGCCATCAAACTTGTTTGTCTTTTCAAAAAAAACAACTCTTTGTTTCATTGATCCTTTGAATTGTTTTTTTGGTCTCTATGTCATTTATTTCTGTTCTGATCTTTACTATTTCCTTCCTTCTACTTGCTCTGGGGTTTTCTTTTTGTTTCCTTTCTAGATCTTTAAGTTGTAGGGTTAGAAAGTCAATTAGAAATTTTTATTGTTTCTTGAGGTAGGCCTGGAGTGCTATGAACTTCCCTCTCAGAACTGCTTTCACTGCATCCCACAGATTCTGGGTTGTTTTGTGTTCATTTTCATGGGTTTCCAGGAAGTTTTTAATTTCTTTCTTGATCTCTTCAGTAACCCATTCATTGTTTAATATGGTATCTAGCCTCCATATGTTCAAATGTCTTTAAATGTTCTTGCTGTAGTTGATTTCTAGTTTCATGCCAGTGTGATCTGAGAAGATGCTTGATATGATTTCAATCCTCTTGAATTTGTAGAGACTTTGCTAGTGTCCTAACATGTGGTCTATCTTTGAGAATGTCCCATGTGCACTTGAGAAGTATGTGAATAATAATTCTGTAGTTTTGGGGTGTAATTCTCTGTAGATATCTATGAAATCCATTTGGTCTAGTGCTTCATTTAGAGTCTCTGTTTCCTTGTTAATTTTTTGTCTAGAGTGTCTATCCAGTGATGTCAACGGGGTGTTGAAGTCCCCTGTTATGATTGTATTGCTGTCGATTTCTCCTTTGAAGTCCTCTAGAAGATTTATAATATATTTTGGTGTTCCTATATTGGGTGCATACATTTTTACCAAGGTTATATCTTCTTGTTGGATAGATCTTTTTAATATTATGTAGTGATCTTCTTTGTCTCTAGTTATCACCTTCATTTTGAAATCTATTTTATCAGATATGAGTATTGCTAACCCAACCTTTTTTTCCTTTTTGTTTGCTTGGAAGTTTTTTGTCCATCTCTTCGCTTTCAACCTGTGTGAGTCTTTTGTGGTGAAGTGAGTCTCTTGTAAACAACATATATATGGGTCATGCTTTCTTATCCTATCACCTACTCTGTGAGTGATTATTGATATATTCTTATTTCTTGCCATTTTTGTTTTGTGTGCTTTTATTTTCCTTCCTATTGGTTCTACTAATTACAGCAGTCCTTTTAACATTTCTTGCAGTACTGGTTTGGTGCTAATGTATTCCTTTAGCCTTTTTTGTCTGAGAAGCTCTTTATTTGACCTTCTATTTTGAATGATAGCCTTGCTGGGTAGAGTAGTCTTGGATTCAGATCCTTGTTTTTCATGACCTTGATTACTTCATGCCATTCCCTTCTGGCCTGTAGTGTTTCTGTTGAGAAGTCAGCTGATAGCCTGATGGGGGTTCCTTTGTTGGTAACCTGTTGCTTATCTCTTGCTGCCTGTAAGATTCTCTCTTTGTCTTTAATTTTTGGCATTTTAATTACTATGTGTCTTGGTGTGGGCCTGTTTGGGTTCTTCTTACTTGGGGCTCTCTATGCTTCTTGAAGTTGAATACCTTCTTCCTTCACCAAATTAGGGAAGTTTTCTGTCACTATTTCTTCAAATACTTTCTCTAACCCTTGCTCATTTTCTTCTTCTTCGGGGACCCCTATGATGTGAATATTATTACATTTCCAGTTGTCCCACAGTTCTCTTAAGCTGTCTTCCTGTTTTTTAATTGTTTTTTCCTTTTGTTTTTCTGATTGGTTGATTTTTTCTACCCTGTCTTCTAATTCCCTGATCCGGTCCTCAGCATCCTCTACTCTGTTGTTTAATCCTTGAAATGCGTTCTTTACTTCTGCTATGTCATTCTTCATTTCTTCCTGGTACTTCTTCTTTTCCAGTTGGTTGATTTTCAATGTTTCTATGTCTTTACTCATGGTGTTGATGTCCTTACTCATGCTGCTGAGCTTCCTCAAGATCATGGCTCTGAATTCTAGCTCTGTTAACTTGCTTAACTGCATTTCATTTATCTCATCATCGGTAGAGGTCTCCTGTTCTTTTATTTGGGATTTGTTTCTTTGTTTCACCATTTTGGGTATCTCAGTGGGTTTTAGAGTCTGCCAAATTTTCCCTATGGATGATGATGTTCTGCTGTTTGTGGCTCCCTCTACTGGGTTTGGATGAGCATGGGAGGACCCACGTTGAACACCACTGTCAAGTTTTACTTTCCTGGGTAGATTTTCAAGCCCAGGAATGGTTCAGTTATCCTCTAGCTTTTTGCCTAGAGGCTATTAGTTGTGGTTACTTGTAGAGCCTTGGGTTCTCAGTTGAATGAAAACCTCCCTCAGGTGTTCAGCATAAGAGGATTTCCCAAGGGTGGGGCAGATGCTGGTAGTTAATGAGCCTCAATTTGCATTTCAATGGACCACCTGAGTGGGTTTGAATCTCCGAGGGAGGGGCTGGCACCTCTCCCCAGATCCCTGGGAAAGAATAAGATGGCCACCATCCTGTGTGGCTGAAACTCAGCAAAATCTCTGAGTGCCCTTCAAATCCCAAGTGTCCCCACACAGTTCCGGTCCAGTCTGCCCTCCCTCTGCTGGAGTCCAAGGTACATGGCTGTGGCTATTTTAATGCTCTGTCCTGGCCCTCTGTGCTGTGCAGTGGGCTTGAGAATTTAGCCCCGAAGGTGCTGCTCACAGCTAAGACCCCTGCTATCCATGGGTTCCCCGCCCCCCTCTCGCACCTCTGCAATCCTACCAGGATTGAATCAGTGTCCCTGGTTATATGGTCCTCACAAGCTGCTTTTCTGTTGCCTTTTCTTGATGATTTGTCTTTATTTTAGTTGTAATTCCAGTTTGGTCTTGGGAGATGTTCTGTGTAGCTGCCACTCACTCCACCACCATTTTGGAATCTTCAAGGCATAAAACTTTTAAAATACCCTTATTATCCAATGGGAACACAAAGTATTATTTTTCTATGAGTGTGTGTGTGTGTGTGTGTGTGTGTGTGTGTGTGTGTATGTGTATTTTTAATTTAAACATTATATCCTATTGCCCATATTGCCTTGAAGCCTACCTTTTTTCACTTGGTGATATCTATAATGATTTTTTCTAGTGAATAGATATTCTTCTACAACGCAATTTGTAATGCTTGCATAGTATTCTACTAAGTGTTTGTAAAAGAATTTCCTGAACCGCATACCTATTATTGAACATTTGGGTATTTAATTTTTGCTATTATAAATAACACTTCAATGAATGACTTCTTATAAACCTTGTCATACACATCATTTCCTGATGGTAAATTCATATAGGCATAATTATTGGGCCAAATAATATGCATATTTAAAGTCTTTTGATATGTAATGCCAAATTACTCTCCAGAAAGGCTTGTGACTCTGCACTCTCCTCAGCAACTCAGCCCTTTATCTAATCTTTACCCTCATGATACTAAAGCAAAAATCTCTAATGTGGATATTTTTCATTAACTGGCATGTAAAAAATTCCTTTTTCCTTTAAAGATAAATTAGATATAGATATAGATATAGGTATAGATATAGATATTGATATAGATGATATAGATATAAATATAGATATAGATTAGATATAGATATAGATAGATAGATATGCTTTTGTCTTAAAAAAAATGGAAGCTAGAAACCAGTCTCTAAATAATCTTGATGATTTATGCTTTGGAGCATATGTCACATGTACAAGGTGATGTTGACTCTTTGCCTAGTGGAGGGGTTTTGTGTTGTAGTACATTAAAATGTGGCACTGAAATATGCTTTGCTTAGCAGTGCATTTTACTGCCCCAGGCAGCCCAGTAGAGTGGTTAAGATTAAGGGCTTTGGAGCCAGAATGATGTTGGTTCCTATTCTGATTCTGTCATTCACTTGCTAGGTGTACTTAAGGATGTTATTTAACGTCTTTAGGCCTCCATTTCCTTAAATGTGCAATGAGAATAATGTAGTCCATTTCATAAGAGTGAAGACTGAGATAATGAATATTTAACACAGTACATGACACTCAGCACTCAGTAAGGGTAAAATATCTGCTCCCAAAAACATACTTTCATTTTTTTTGTTTTTGGCAACTCCTTCCATGTGAATAAATCACTACTATTTATGAAATATCCATTTTATAATAGTCATAAGCAGTCAATAATTATGTGATAATTCAAACCTGACAGCAAAATGAAGTTATAGGACAGACAAAATGAATGCATAGTAAAAAAAAAATAATGCAAAATAGTAGTTGTCTCTGGCGGGGGGGGGGGGGGGGGGATGAGGATAGGGATTTACTTAGAAAGGCAGGAGGAAATGTCCGAGTGATGGAAATGTTCTGTATCTTGATAGGGGTTTGGGTTGCACAGGTTATTGTATTTGTGAAATCTAAGCAAATGTACATTTAAAATTTGTGTATTTTATCGTGTATAATTTTAATTGATATATATTTATATATAATGTTGTATAAGTTTAAAGTGTGCAACATATTGATTTGATACATTTACATATTGCAATGTGATTGCCATTCTTGTGTTAGCTAACACCTCTGTTATTTCACAGAATTATTTCTTTTTTTGTGATGAGAATAATTAAGATCTAGTCTCTTAACAAGTTTGATGTTTGTGTCATTGTCTATAATCACTATACTGTACATTACATCTCCAGGACTTATTTATCTCTTAGTTTCAAGTTTGTACCCTTAAACGTCTTTCCTATCCCTCACCCCCCAGCCTCAGTAACCATTATACTGCCTGTTTTTACAAGTACATGGATGGACCATGAGGATATTATGCTAAGTGAGATAAGTCAGAAAGATTGTGGAATCTAAAAAAGCTAAACTCATCATGTATAAATTCTACATTAAAAATGTATAAAAATATTAAACTCTAGATAATCATATGCAAGTTGAAATATGTGAAAGGAAGTACACTAATGTATACAACTTACTTTGAAATGCTTAGAAACAAAGATGGACTGATGAATGAAGACAGAAATGGAGAAATGGGTAGATATGTGATCAAATGAGTAGAGTCAAATATTAACTGTAGAATTGAGTTGGTGAGTGTATGTTTGTTCATTATAAAACTTTTCAATTTGTCTGTATGTTTGACAATTTTTTGTTTATCCTCACCTGAGGACATTTTTGCATTTATCTTCAGATAGAGCGGGAGGGAGAGAAGGGGGAAGAGAGAGAGAGAAACATCGATGTGAGAGAGACACATCAACTTGTTGCCACTCACACGACCCTCAACCGAGGTACGTGCCCTTAGCGGGAACCGAACCTGGGACTCTCTGTTCCGCAGGCTGACGCTCTAACTGCTAAGCCAAACCAGCCAGGGCTGTTTGACAATTTTTATAATACAGTATTGGGTGAAAATATGTCTGTGAAAGCTAGTCTCTAAATAAAATATTGGTTTCTAGGCTGTTCAAATTATCAAATGTCTGATGATACTTCTGTTTTTTAATCAACTCTTGAGTATCATAGTTAATGAAAAGGAACAGTATAGAAAATAACATCAAATGTGGGAGGTTAACGCTCAGAGTTTGAGAAATTCAATAGCCAGTAAGTCAGGGAATAGAGAACCTCTCTCTTTTCTTAAAGGTCTAAATAAGAAAGCAAGAGGAAGACACCAAGGGCAATTAGGAGTTAAATCTTAGGTATATGAAAATTTTATTGAGCCCCTCCCAGTTCCCCTGAACTTTGTCAAAGCCTGACTGATGTTTTGAAATTAGTGCAGGTTTTATTTTTAGCTGCTGCATTGGTAAAATCCCAAATTTTTGTTTCCTTTTTGCAGACATTTCCTGTTCAAACATGGGTCTGGTTCCTCTGCTATCTTCAGTGCAGCCAGTCAGAACTACCCTCTGACATCCAATACCGTGTACTCACCGCCTCCCAGGCCACTTCCCAGAAGCACCTTCTCCAGACCTGCCTTTACCTTTAGCAAACCTTACAGGTGCTGTAACTGGAAGTGCACGGCCTTGAGCGCCACTGCAATCACCGTGACTTTGGCCTTGTTACTAACCTATGTGATTGGTAAGCCCTTTTTTCCATGACTCACTTTTCTTCTTAATCAGTCTTGTTTTGCTTGGTTGGGGGTGGAGGGGTGTGAGATTTCTCTCAAGTTTGGATCGTACGAAATTGAACCAAGGCTTAGTATTATAAATAGCAAATGGATTTCTAATTAGTTTTTTTTTTTTACACTTTCAAACCTTAAATACTGTTAAGGAGAGTATGGAATGCTCTTTGAGAAGAAATATTTATGCTAATAACACAATCTTATTGATTGCAATTACTGTAGTGGACCATTTTCCCTTCAATTAAAAGGTTGTTATGGTTTTCTCATTAGAAGTCATAAGTACCAATCTACAATAGCTTCTTAAATTATAGTTAAACAATAATGGTGCTTTTGAATTTTCAGGTAGCAATTTCATTAAAGTAGTAGTTATTTGGAAGCTATCAGAAAATCCAGTGCATAATTTCTTTCCAAGAATTAGAGTTGTACACTAGGACTTAAAAAATGTATTTTTATTTCTACAAGGTAAATGGCTGCAAAACTGTGTGGTTACTGCATTTGGGAAAGTAAAGAAGAAAACAGTTGTGAGGCCCTCTTTTTACTTTTAAGAAAAATAATTGTTGTTCTTCAGTCACCCTCATTAAAGTCACCCTCACTTGATAGCAAATGGTATTGATTTTTCTGGATGGCATTTTATTTTGACTGAACATTAATTTCCTCGCTCCAATGGTTCTGCAGTCTAAAATGTAAATTAACTTAAGAAACATGTAGTTTGTGGAAGCGCTATTCCTAGATTGAATAGAATATCATGGTAGGAAAAAAATTCTATACAGGTATGTCACTAATAACTTCTTTTCAGGTTTAACCCAATTTTCCAATTGAAGCAGAATTACTCAGGAAGATACAATGAATATGATTCTGAGAGGCAGATAAAAAAGGATTTAGCTTTTCCTATAATTATAAATAATAAACTAAGTTTGGTTGATTCTGATTTATTCAAAATGTAGACAATAAAAATGTTCACATAATCAATTTTTAAAGGAGTCATAGAACAGGGGATGGTAAGTAAATAAAGATATATTTTGTAGAGATGCCACTGATAATGTCAACAGAATAGGATCATAAAAACATTGATGTTCGTGATTAAGTCTTTTATATATTCATTGTACAATCTGAATTTATTTAAACAATGCTTCCATTAAATGTGAATAATATTACCCTGTCATATCGAAAATGTGTATTTTGTCTCAGAAATTTCAGGATAACCTGACATGTGTGTTTATTTGGTTTGTAATAACCTGTAATGAGAAATAATGCTGAAGAAAGGTGGAGAATGAGAAAGTACTGTAATGCAAACATGATTTTAATATAGAATCATTCAATACAAGAATTTGAAAAGTCTAAATATATTAGAGGCCTTTTAAAATGTTCTTATTTGATTATGAGACAAACTCTTATCTTATGAGTTATCTTCTACTAACTTTTATTACATAGTGAGATAATGTTTGAGATCTAAGACTTAATCCCAGGTATAAACAAATCCAGGTAATCATAAGCTCTTTATTAATAACTTTATACTGTGTTCAAACCTACATTTCTATTTAAATGTATTATAATGGCCACTTTTGCATCAAAAATTATTATATACTGTGAAACTTGTTTAACTAGGCTATATATTTATTAATTTCATTACTTTGCCTTTTTACAGGATAAACAATGGCATATACATTTATCATGACAGTAAGGCAATACAGTGCAATAGGTATGATCATGGAGTTTTTCAGACCTCTGCAACTTATTAGGCATGTTACCTTGAGCAAATTATTTAAACTTTTAAGTCCTCAATTTCACCAACTGTAAAATGGGCCTAAAATAGTACCTATGACATAGAGTTGTTATGGGAATGAAATGAATTGATAAAACTAAAGCACTTGATGTGTTTATCCCTAGGAATGTATTAGAAGTCATTCATTTTGTGGCCTCTGCAGATCACTGTGAGACATTTTACTATCTTCCAAGTCCCTCTTCAAGACATAGGCTTTAATACAACTAAGGGATCCTTTCTTGCAACACTCTGGAATTCTAATAGACCAACCATCATCATCATAAACTCAGTCCCTAAAAAACTTATGTTGGCATATTTTTGTCCACAAACTGGAAGTATAGTTTCAAAGACAAAGAAATAGAATTTTTTAAAAAACACTTGGCATAGTGCCAAAAACATAATATTTATACTATAAATGTTAAATATTATTGTTTACTATTATCATGTTCATAATTATTATTTACAACAAAAATTCACTGGTCCTCAGAATTAAACATTTTGTTCATGACTGTAATCCAGCACCAAGAACAGTGCCTGGTACATATCAATTCTGTTAGTAAAAATTTGTTGAAAAAATGGAATTGTACTAAGTACTTTACTTGTATTAGCTCAATTAATTTTCACAACAATCCTTAAGGGTTGGTACCAATATTAAATATATTTTATAAATGAGGAAACAGGCACAGTAAAGCTAAGAGGTCACATGGATGATGCATTGAGATTCAGAGGTCACATCACTAAGAAGTGGGGATCCTGAGCTTTAAGCCACAACGGACTGACTCTAGTCACATGCTCTTGAGCTCTAAGCCTTGTGGCCCCTCCAGCACTACAGCAAACTTTGCAGCTTATTAACTTCCAAATCTTCTAAACAAATCCTTATCAGACAATTGTTTTCTTATTAAATTACAAATTACGTTATATTTCCCAGGTCATCCATTGCAATGGTGAGTGCAACTAAGATTTGTTGATTGGTGAGAGAGATCTATTGAAATCATTTACTGTGAAATATTTTACACACAGAAATATCAGGCTAAAGTCCAGCACAGTAGATTGAATGGGTTCAACGTGAAGAGATGTTAATGGCAAACACTATAACTTTGTTCTGAATTCTGCTGTGAACTGGGCATTATATGACTTTGGATAAATCAGTTAATATCTCTTCCTTGATTTACCCCATCTGTGCCATATTGCTGACCACTTCAGAAGGGTAAAATAAGAATTCATAAATAGTCATTCAGGTGAAAGATGTCACATAAGAATTGTAATATACAAGATGATTTTTAAATGGCTTTCTGTGGTTGAAATTTTGAAAAGTATTATATTTCAAAATATGAAACCATTTAATTCTCAACTCTTGCTGAATCTGTAAGAGCCATTGTTGTTTTTTCAATCCTGCTTTGCAGTTGCTGTATAACCCAAGAAAAATCTTTCACTGAAACTATTTACTGCTTCTATTTTCTGTGCAAATTCCTTTCTGCTGTTTCATTTTCTTCTATTATCTATTATACATAACATTTAGATACTAGTGACTGTATGCTGTGCCGCCCTCAATCCACTAGGGAAAATCACATCTATATCAATGAGACATCGATAGACATGCTGTGCATTATGGCTCTGTAAGTGGTCTTTGGAAAGCAATGGAAACCCAGCATGTGAAAAGTCAGAGCCAAGTTGTTCAAGCAACCAGCCCCGTCCTCACACCTATCCCTTTTGGATCAGCAAGAGAATAATTCCTTTGAATAACTTTCGAGGTCATAAAATTTGGTGAAAGGAGGCATGCAAAGATACTGATTATATGAAGATATCACAAAATGGCTATTGTTATCACTTCCCCATAAATCTGTAATATTTTCCATCTGAATAAATAAATATGTCCTATGCTTCATCCTCTCTGATATTTTGGCATTAGTGATGTATCAGTGCCAGTTGGAAGCACATTTGCTTGAATTTACAAATAAGCCATATGAAGTAGTAGTCAGGAAGACAGATGATCATATACAAGGCATCAAGAGAAGGCGAGGTTAAGATACTTCATCAATGGTTGTGAAGGGCACAAACACAGCTTCTCTGGTAATCTTTGATGTTTTGATCAACTTTCTCTACAGTCAGCAGTTTATATAAAAGGCAATAGAAACTCGCAGGAATACATTGTGCCTGAGGTCAAATGGGCTGTTGCATTGAATGAGTTGGGAAAGAGTGATTTCTGGCTCTCAAACCCAGTATCATCAGTAAATCACATCGATGTTCCTTTTCTTTTGCTGTGAAATTAGTAGAAATTCATACTGCCTTCAGGGGATGTGGGCAGTGTCCAAATTCTACAGTTGAAATAACTTAAGTCCATAAATCTCCTTGCTATGACATACTATAAAACTCACATGTAGAAAGTTGACGAGAATGGATATTAATACAGAATTAGGAGAGAGAGAATATTGAGCCCAATTCTCTGATTGAAAGTTTAAGAATGAGACTGTTCAAGAGGGCAAGGGACCAACTCTGCACCAAAATTGAGTAACACTGATTTTAGTGCTTTCTTTTGCCTCCTTTCTACTACTCTAAATTGCCCTTTCTGGGGCTGTTATTACGTGGAGTAATAAAGTGCTGAAAATGATAGAGAGGAGTGGAGTGTGTTCATTTTGCCTTCCTCACAAAGAAAGAACAAATACCTCACAATGAAGGGAAGAAATAAAATAGAATGTGGCAAATTTGGGTTTTAAAAGATTCGAGAATTTAGATTTTTAAAAAGAGAGACTAGAAATGGAGTTTTCCCCCATTAAATCTAAATAAACAATGCCCCTTCACACAAAGTTTACTAAATGTAGATAAATAATACCTACTAAAAACTAACTCTTTCACTTACTAGCGACTTCATTAATGCCTCTGTGCCTCAGTTTTCTCATCTACAAAATGGGAATGCTGATAACACCTTTCTCGTGGATTTTCTTTTTAATTAAATGAAATGAAGCATGTAAAACATCAAGAACAATGTTTAACAGTCTAAATAAAGATTAATGATTGTTATTAGTGGAACAGGATTATTATTAGGGTTATTAGTTTGAGCCAAGATAAGCATAATGAGCATATAATTTATCCTAACATGCACTACTTCTGTTTCTCTTGTTCCCAAAGTCATCTAAGACAATTTTTCCAGAGCTGGAATATCTGTTGCACAAGAATCCTCTAATGGGTTTGTTGTTTCCTCCTGCCTAGTCTAAAATATCTGTAACTTTGTCCTTATTTTACAAATTTCCCTTTTCCTTGGTGTGTTGACCCTTCAAATAGTTTCTATCTGGAGGCCTTATCTAGGTTGAAATACATTTTCATTAAAATGTATTATAGCTTATAACATTCAAGAAGTGACTCAGCATAAAATGCCAAAAAGCATTTTACTTTATCCTATAGACCATTACCAATGATTTTGGTGTCATGTTTAATACTTTTTACTACTTCTGGTTCACTCTTATGAACCCATTCATGATCACTGGATGGCAGTTTCTGCATCAGCATTGACTTTGCCCCCTACCCATGAATCTACCAACTTCCTAGGTATCTCTCTAAGCAGAGATCTGGAAAATGGTGGTATAATTTCAGTCTAATTGTAAATCTTCCATCCATGCATTTATCAGAACTCTTCTTTAAAAGTGATTTATATTTTCATCTGACATCACCTTTTGGTGTAATGTGTTCCATAAGTTTTATCCATGCTATGTTAAGTGGCACTTTTACCTGTCATAATTAAAAGCATAAATTCAATACAAATTAAACATACTAAAATGACAGGAAAAACCTGTGTCATATGCAACTAATTTGCAGAACCATAATTAGCTCTTATCGGTAAAAATTAAATGAAAGCATTTTAATAAAAGGCAAATACTGTACTTATTTTTTCTTTGAACTCTAGCATCTGTGTGGATTTAAGACTTAGAATAAGAGAGAGAATTTCTTTTGTGAATGAGTAATGGATACTAAGAGATTATTTTGTTGTCTCAAGGAGAGGCAGTCATCCTACTAAGCACTTTTCACTTAGCACATTTTTAGCAAGGAAGTTAAAATGAAGCCTTAAAATAAAGATGAACTGCAAGGCACAGTAAAAGAGGACTGGACAGCATCTTAGTAATTTGGGAGTTTTACATATTTAAGAAATTTGAGAACAGCAAGAATCAATCTTGCAAATTCAGAAAAAAATTCCCTCTTGGGAAATCTCTGATTTCAAATAAAATAATTTGAAATCTGTTGCATAAAGGGAATTTTACTCCTATTTAACTTAGTTTCTCCCCATCCAAATTATATATATATATATATATATATATATATATATACACACACACATATATATATACATATATATGTGTATATATATATATATACTTATATATATGTATGTAATTATATATATATATGAATATTTTAGACGCACACTGCATAAGCCTTTAAGTTATACTTACTCTGAAGTGAACATGAATTAACTAAATTAGAGCAATAACTTTGGAACAGATGGCAAGTTAACCCATTTTAAACCTCAGAAATATGGCTAAATTTTCAAACAGAACAACCAGAGTGGGAAGGACCAATATCACCAACAGAATATCTGATTTATCATGGTCAAACTAAGAGGTGACACTTTACAGGGTGGAAACAAATTCTTTAGGGCCTTAGCAATATTCCTTTTACAGAGAGGTGAAAAGGCATATGTTCTGTTTAAAACAAAAATATATTAGAAAACCTAAGGAAGCAAAAATGGAATATATGGGAGAATGGTAGGAAATGAAGACAGTAAGCAGGAACAAATCATGAAAGATATTTAAGCTTTGGTATGGAGCTTATGATTCATTCCAAGAGCAAATGGTGAATTTTTTATGGTTTTTCATTAGGGCAAGAAAATTATTTGCTCAGATTTACATTTAGAAAAATCACTCTAATGGCAATGTGGAAGTTGGAATTGGCAGGCAGCATGATGGGGGTTGTAAAATCGAAGTCATGAAGACAAATTAAGAGACTATAATAGCAATCCAGGTGAGTGATAATGAGAGCATAAACTTCTGGGAATGGAGAAGGAGAAGATGGAATGGAGGGGTTTTGGGGGACAAGGTGAAAAAGGTGAAGAGAGTAAGAAGTTACAAAAATAGTCATGGGATGTAAAGTACAGCATAGGGAATATAATCAATAATATTGTAATACCTATGTATGGTGCCAGGTGAGTACTTGAATTATTGGAGGATCACTTCGTAAATCATGTAGTTGTCTAACCACTATGCTGTACATCTGAAACTAATGTAAAATAATATTGAATGTCAGGTATAATTTTAAAATTTTAAACATAAATTAAATCATATATCATTGAGAAGAAAAAGAAGTATTTAGAAGATAAAACACACTTGACTTAGTCACTAATTAGACATGGCAGGTGAGAGAATAGTTGTTGTCTGGCTTAGAGACTGGGTAGATGGTAATGTTGTTAGCCAAGATAGAATATGGACGGAATTGTTTAAGAGTGAAATTATACACACGGGTCAAGATACTTTGTACCTTATTAAATGTCTGGTATTGAAACTTTGGAGGCATCTACCTTTGAGGACACCAAAATCAGAGTAGAACAAGGAAAAAAGAGTGTAAGGCTGGAACTCTTGGAAAACTAATATTCAAGGAAGTTGAGGACTAAAAATCTGATAAGCAGACTAAGAAGGAGCAACTAGACAGATTGGAAGAAAACCATTAGATGGTGGCAATAGAACAGTGTTCCTCAATGTGTGATCTATGGACCAGGGACCGCAAGACCTGTTGGAGGAGGGTCCACAAAGTAAAACTGTTTTCATAATACCGCAATGACATTATTTATCCTTTTCACTGTAATTCTTTCATGAGTGTACAATGGTGTTTTCCAGAGGTCATATGATATTGATATCACAAGAGATTGCATGCCAAAGCAGATATAAGAATCCAGCTGTCTTCAGTTAAGTCAGACAAACATTAAAGAGATTTTCAAAGACATACAACATTGCATCTGTTCTCACTAAATTTTTTGGCTTTGTAAAATATAATTATTTATCATAAAACGTTATTTATGTTAAAATGTAATGGTTTATTCTTATTAGTCATTACATTAACAAATAAATACTTGCAAAAGTTATGTTAATTTCTAATACAATAAATATTGATAGATATAACCTACATCAGCAAAATCTCTTTGCTATCCTCAGTAATTTTTAAGAGCATAAAGAGACTCTAAGACTAAAATATTTGTAAAAGACTGAGGTAGGGAAACCAAATACATAGAGTGTTTCAAAAAGAGTAGTTAAGTGAAATGTGGACTATTTTTTGTTTGCACCAACATAGAGACTTGCAGGGCAAGTGCAATAAAGACACAAAAGGGATAAGGAAATTATAGTGGCTGGTGATAAAGTTTTTGAAGTGATGAGCCAGAGAATCAAACTTAGTAGGGAAAGAAAATAGGGAGAGGAAGCCAACAGCATGGGAAACATATAGAGATGAGTCCAAGTGTCCGGAGATCCTGATGGTATTGTAGGGTAGTTATGACTGTAAGCAAACTGAACAGCTAGAATAAGATGGTCAGAGGGTAGTATATTAGAATATTAGATTTAACTCAGAGCACAAAAGTATGATTTCCCTATATATACATATATTCAACTTAGTTAAGGAACATAAAAGAGGAGTTATTTCCTGGTGAATCATTGGCTCAGGGAAGGCTAGATTCTTGGCCAGGTAC
Organism: Tadarida brasiliensis; assembly: GCA_030848825.1. NCBI lineage: Eukaryota > Metazoa > Chordata > Mammalia > Chiroptera > Molossidae > Tadarida > Tadarida brasiliensis. The sequence continues at coordinate 51,261,641 of CM061280.1, read as the reverse complement.
AATCCTCCAAGGTGGTCATCCCTGCATAGATTCACAAGCCCAGTAAAGTATGGATAGTGTTTCAATTAAAGTATGTACTACATTATATTAGATCCTCTAATGTGGGAAACTCCATGTGGAATTCCAGATCACAATATAGTTTTTCAAGAACTTCTTTCTTGGAGCTCTTAAGGATCTCTATGGAATAATAATGAAAAAATTAAGAGGGTCCAAGATGACCCACTGTAATTTTCAGCTGATCAAGAACCTCATCATAGCATTGCCAATCTAGTTAATGTAGACCTTACATAACATAGTATAGTTAACTTTCAGAGTAATTGCTAACCATGAGAATCCCAAATGTCTGATTGTCAGGAAATAGTAACAGGAAATCCTTAACTGGAAAAGACATATGATGCTTTATAAAAAAGGAGAAACATCTGTAACAAAAATAAATTAAAATAAATAAATAAATAAATAAGGAAAGAAAGAAAGAAAGAAAGAAAGAAAGAGAGAGAGAGAGAGAGAGAGAGAGAGAGAGAGAGAGAGAAAGAAAGAAAGAAAGAAAGAAAGAAAGAAAGAAAGAAAGAAAGAAAGAAAGAAAGAAAGAAAGAACTCTTGATTCCATTTCATTTCTTTTACATTAAATGAGCTTTGTCTCCTGATCAGGAGACTGAAGGCTAGCATATGTACATAGAACATCAGAGGAGGTTCTTGAGCTTTCAGATAAACTAGTTGTTGCTGTGGCCAAAAATGAATACAAATGTAATTTTGACAGCAAGCAATCTGTGCTGTTCTACCACCTGGTACAGAAGAGGCAGATTTTGGTATTTGATATTCACAGTTTTCATCAAATCAATTAACCATGTTGCTTCTGTTGTAGACAAGGATCTTTTTTATTATTATTATTTTTATTTTTTCTTAATTTATTTTTGTTACAGATGTTTTTTTTTTCCTCTCTAGACGCCCTCCTCCTGATCCAGCCCCCCCCCCAACAGCATTGTTGTCTATGTCCATTGGTTATGCATATATGCATATTAGTTCTTTGGTTTGTCTCTTCCTCTCCCCCCCACTCCCCTCCTCTAAGGTTTGTCAGTCTGAACCCTACTCCTTTCTATGTCTCTGGGTCTATTTTGTTCATCAGCTTATTTTGTTCATTATATTCCACAAATAAGTGAGATCATGTGGTATTTGTCTTTCTCTGATTGGCTTATTTCACTTAGCATAATACTCTCCAGGTCCCTCCATGTTATCTCAAAGGATAAGAGATCTTTCTTCCTTACAGCTGCATAGTATTCCACTGTGTATGTGTACCACAGCTTTTTTATTCACTCATCTATTGATGGACTTGGGCTGTTTCCAGATCTTAGCTATTGTAAATAGTGCTGCTATGAACATAGGGGTAGATATATTCTTTCTGGTTGGTGTTTCAGGATTCTTAGGATATATTCCTAGAAGTGGGAATCACTGAGTCAAATGCCAATTCAATTTTAAATTTTTTGAGGAAACACCATAGTGTCTTTCCACAGTGACTGCACCAGTCTGCATTCCCACCAGCAGTGTACTAGAGTCCCCTTTTCTCCACACCCTCACCAGCGCTTGTTGTTTCATGATATTTTTATGGCAGCCATTCTGGCAGGTGTGAGGTGATACCTCACAGTCGTTTTAATTTGCATCTCTCTGATGATTAGTGACATTGAGCATTTTTTCATATGTCTCTTGGCCATTTTTATGTCCTGTTTGGAGAGATGTCTATTTAGGTCCTCTCCCATTTTTAATTGGGTTATTTGTCTTCCTTTTGTTGAGTTGTATGAGTACTCTATATATTTTGGAAATTAGCCCCTAATTATCTGATGTACCATTGGCAATTATGCTTTCCCATATAGTGGGTTCCCTTTCCATTTTGATGGTTGTTTCTTTTGCTGTGCAAAAACTTTTTAGTTTGATGTAGTCCCTTGTATTAATTTTTTCCTTTGTTTCTCCTGCCATAAGCATTGTATCAGTGAAAATTCTGCTGTGTGTGATGTCTGAAATTTTGTTGCCTACATTTTCTTCTAGGATTTTTATGTACTCACGAGTCACATTTAAGTCTGTTATCCATGTTGAGTTTATTCTTGTGTATGGAGTAAGTTGGTGGTCTAGTTTCATTTTTTTGCATGTAGCTGTCCAATTTTCCCAACATCATTTGTTAAAGATGCTGTCTTTACTCTATTGTATGCTCTTGTTACCTTTGTCAAATATTAATTGAGCATAATGTCTTGGGTGAATTTTCAGGTTGTCTGTTCTGTTGCATTGATCTATATGCCTGTTCTTGTGCCAGTTCCAGGCTGTTTTGATTACAGTGGCTTTTTAGTATAACCTGATATCCAGTATTGTGACCTCCTCCTACTTTGTTCTAGTTTTTCAAGATTGCTGTGGCTATTCAGGGTCTTTCTTGGTTCCATATAAACTTTTAGAGTGTTTGTTCTTATCCTGTGAAATAAGTCGTTGGTATTTTAATGGGGATTGCATTGAATCTATAGATTGCTTTGGGTAATATGGACATTTTAATGATGTTAATTCTTCCAATCCATGAACAAGGTACATGGTTCCACTTTTTTATATCTTCTTCCATTTCTTTTTTCAATGTCCTGTAGTTTTCTGAGAACAGGTCCTTTACTTCTTTGGTTAAGTTTATTATTATTATTATTTTGCTTCAATAGTAAATGGGTTTTTTAAAATTTGTGTTTCTGTGAGTTCATTATTGGTGTAGAAGAATGCCGTTGATTTCTTGATGTTGATTTTGTATCCTGCTGCTTTGCCAAATTCATTTATTAAATCTAGTAGGTTTTTTATGGAGTCTTTAGGGTTTTCTATGTATAATATGTCATCTGCAAATAATGACAATTTCACTTCTTCCTTTCTAATTTGGATCCCTTTTATTTTTTCTTCATGTCTAATTGCTGTGGCTAAGACTTTCAGAACAATGGTAAATAAGAGTGGCGAAAGTGGACATCCCTGTCTTGTTCCTGCTCTTAAGGGAAATATTTTTAATTTTTGCCCATTGAGTATGATGTTGGCTGTAGGTTTTTCATATATGGCCTTTATTATGTCGAGATATGATCCTTCTATTCCCACAGCTGAGCGTTTTTATCAGAAATGGGTGCTGGATTTTGTAGAATTCTTTTTCAATGGTAGACAAAGATCTTAGTTCAATTTTGACCTTTGTTCATTGAAGTGAGAACATAGATTCCCTTTGATCTTACATTTTAATTTTTATTAAATATAGATATTAAATATAGCAAACACTACATAGTGTATTTTGTGTACACCATTTCTCCAAATACTTTGCAGAATTAACCAATAAATTGTGGTGTTAAATGAAAATAATATTACATAGAGATAGTAGATATAAGATTTTGCATATTACTTGTAACAAGCAACCAAGCTAATAAAAGTTGCACAAAGCATGAAAGAGGGAGAGAACTGTCAAGAAATTAGGAACAAGTATATTGTGCTATAAAGGAAGTTGGAAAAATTTTAATGGACTATTTTTGTTAAAGATCATGTGCTACCTCCACACATAGAATCCAGATTATCTCTGCCTGGTATGTGTGGCTCAGTGATTGGGCATCGACCCATGCACCAAGAGGTCACCAGTTTGATTCCCGGTCAGGGCACATGCCCAGGTTGTGGGCCCAATCCCCAGTTGGGGGCATAGAGGAGGCAGCCAATCGATGTTCTCTCTCATCGATGTTTCTCTCTCTCTTTCCATCTCCCTTGTCCTCTCTCTAAAAAAATCAATAAAGAAAGAAAAAGAATTCTGATAAGTTCAAATCCTTTGAAGCTATCAAATACTTTGGCAGTTTCCCCATCTTGGTGGTTAGAAGTAGCCTCGTCAGTCCATAAGTAATTGCAAGGTCAGATAACTTTTTAATCTAATTGAACTATTTGGCTTTTGGGAAGTGAAAAATTTTCTGCCAGTAGAAAAATGAGGTAAAACTGCACATGCTCAATGCTACTCCATGCTATCCTAGCAAATGCTGAAGAATTATCATGTAGGATCTTACAGATTTGGCACTAGTTAAGATTTACCAACATAGAAGGCTGTGAGAGTATTTGAAAGCCAGATGGTACAAATAGATAATTTCTTTTTCATGCCTAAAACACAGCCTGTTCCAAGATAGAACAAAACCCAAACAAACCATTAGTATCTTTGGTTTCTGGTCCTGTCTGCTATATATATTTTTGTTTTGTTTTTAGTTTGGTTTCCCCAACCAAATCTTTACCTTGGATTAGCCAGCATAGCTAACTCTCCTTGCTGGTAGGCACCAATCTAATCATTTGAATCAGTGATATATAAAATGTAGAGACAAGAACCCATCAACAGACAGGAGGAAAAGCTGAATTTTCAAAATAAAAGGTTTGATGGGCAATCAAGATTAAATACATGAATATACATTCAATAAAATGAGAAATTTATAGAGGCCAGTGGTAGATATGTCCTTTGGCCCAAAACAAATAGAATTAATTACTAGCATACATGGCAAACTGATTAATATAGTCCTAGTTTCATAGAAAATTAATAGTTATATGTTTTTTGTCATTTGAGTAGATAGGAAAGAAACAAAAATATGCAGATTACTCACTATCTTAGAAGTATTCCTGCTAATGAAGCCAAGGTCATGGGCTCTGTCACTATTTTAACCTTTTGCCTCTGTTCTGTTTCATTACCAAAGCCCACAGTCATCTCCTGTTTTGCTCCATCTCCCAAATCAGGAGCCTAGTCCTACCTCCTGCTCCCTAACAAAATTAAACTCAGAATTGAATCTGATGAACGAGGATGCATAGAATTTGTTAAATGCCGTCAACTAATTTACAAACTTGTCTAGAGATTTCATGTAAAGATGTCTGACTGACATAAAATTTCTACTCTTTCTTGAAACATATAAAGATCTGGCATACCCAGACTACATTCACCCATTTGCCCACACATTTATTGAGTACTTATGTGCCAGGAACTATTCTAGTCTCGTGTGTGGTAAAAATATTCTGACAACCAGTGACTGGAGTTAAATATGGGCTGCTCCTAAAAGGGCCACAAACTCTCCAGCCTATCAGTGTACCCCTCCCATCCTCTTCACTGTTTTACATTACCTAACTTCCTTCTGGGTAGGCATTGAAGCGTGCAACCCATGTAATAAGATATTCACACCAAAGTAAAATTGACTGTGACAAAGAAAATGTATTATATCTTCCTAAGATTATTTGCATTTTAACTGAAGACAGAGTCCTAACCCAAGAATGGCAAATCTCAAACGTTAATGTCATCACTTCCCTGTCCCAACCCCATGGAAGATATAAGTAATCAAATGCAACAAAACATCCTTTCGTGTTCAGTGTAGATTCTGCAAAAAGAGTGTACTCAGAAGTTGGAATATATTTACCATCACTACATCACTACTTTAAGCTAAAGAAATGAGGAATTCATTATGAATTTCCTATCATTAGAAGTTTAGGTGGAGGATTATGTAAAGAGCTGGAAAACACTCCTGAAAACACAACATAATCATCTTTTTAGTAAATCTGGCCCAATTCACAGTTGCAAACGGTAGCCCTAACCATGGACAACTATCTCATAGATGCATGAAATTGAACATAAAGAACACTGGCCAGGTAAAGTTATAACACATTCACATCATTAGAGACTAATTTCAAATGAATGCCCTATAAGGTACTGAGTATACAATGTTCAGGTGTATGTATCTGCATATATATTATATAAATGTAAAAGTAGATATTCTGAGTTCCCATTGAATAACTTTGGCCCCTTCAATCCAAATCTCTCCGTACCATCCTCACAAAAGAAATTTAAATCAACAAGGAGAGCAAATAAAAACACATAACCCACGTCAATAAAAAAACTAGGAGATAGAATTCTACACACTTCAAATTATCCATATGTAGAGAAATGAACACCCAAAAGAAGCAGAACTAGGTCTGTAGCCTATGCCAGAGACAACAGTCAGAAAAAGACTAAATAGAGAAAAAGATATGAGAGCTGCGGTCTAGCAAGGGCAGAACTAATCAAATAAAACTCCCATTAAAAAGAAGTTCCAGTGTTGGTAGATAGCTACTGAGAACAGATGTCGGACCTGGCACTTGAGAACACTAGCTACTGGAAATTGAAAATAATGTTAAAGGACACAAAACTAGAGTTTGTAGTCTTGGAAAGGCACACGTTTTGAAGGTGTGAGGGCATTGACTTGGAAGGAGTATCCCTTGGAGGCTTGATGGTGAAGGGAAAGAAGGAAGCAAGAAGACGTTTTTCAGAATACTGCAGAAATAAATGTGAATCACAAAATTAAGTGATATACCAAAACCCCTGTTCAAAAGTTATCATTGATTTTTAAACATTTCACTTTAATGAGAACTATGGAACCTAGTAAACTGGTAAGCCATCCAAACACTTGACTCCTATCTGCATACAACTCTTCTTGCTGATCCAGGAAAACAAAATCTCTCAGAATGAGCATAAAAAAATGTTAACATAAAATTCCAAAAGAAGAAAACAGAAAATAATAATCAATAATTTCAGCTGATGGAAAACCTCTCTAAATAACCACCCTCAAAGCATACAACTTCAATAAAACTCTCAATCTTAATTAAGTATCTTTGAACAAACATTTGAAGATATTAAACAAATGGTGAATTTTTAAAATAAAAATGTGCAAAATAGAGATGCAAAATCAGAGTTGACTGAATTCAGGAAATAAATGTAAGAAAAAGACAAAACCATCTTTAAAATTAAAACTGCACTGAATGGTGACCAAGAGAGAAAAGAGTTGAAAATATAATGAGATGCAAGTATTAAGGACACTAGAATAGCAAAGACAATGAAGTTAAAATAAAGAAACAGGTAAAAGAGCTACCTGGCCAGGTAGCTCATTTGGTTAGAACATCAGCACCATACGCCAAGGTTTCAGGTATGATCTCCAATCAAGGCACATAAACAGTCAACCAATGAATTCATAAATAAGTGGGGAGAAAATTGATGTTTCTCTCTGTCTTTGTCTCTCTCTCTCTGTCTCTCTTCCCCTTTCTCTTTCTCTAAAATCAATTTGTAAAAAAAAGTAAAAGAGATCAGAGGAAGTGATTGATACAAAATATAAGCAAAGAAATCCAGACTATATATAATTATAATTCCTCATAAAGAAAACTAAACAATAAAATAGCACTAATATTTAAAATGAATCAAAGAAAACTTTCCAGAAATAAGAGACCTGACTGCAAGTATTAACGACAAAATCCAGAAGTACCTTGGAAAACTGATTCAGAACAGTCAACTCCAAGATATATCCTAAGAAAAATATTATACTTTAATGATAAAGAAAAAATAATAATGCCTAGGCCTTAGAACAGGAGAAGTCATTTACAAAGAAAAGAAAATCAGGTTGGCTGGCATCAGACATCATGACAACAGACAAAGCAAGCTAAGAGTAAAGCAACATTTTCAGATAATTCAAGAAAAGAAGGGTGAGCCAAGTAATTTATTCAAACAAGTCATCTTTCAGTTATGAAGGGTATAGAAAAACAGTTTTAAACATGTACTAACTCAGAGAATACTGTACTCACAAACTCTGTTAGAATTGGAGTCAGCAAACTTTTTTCTGTAAAGGACCAGGTAGTAAATATTTTAAGCTTTGCAGGCCATACAGTCTCTGTTACTATTCAACTTATAACCCAAAGCAGTCAAAGACAGTATGTAAACGAATGAGTATTACTGTATTCCAATACAATTTTATTTATGGACACTGAAATTTGAATTTCATAAAATTTTCATGTGTCCTGTAATATTGTTATTCTTTTTATTTTTTTTATTTTTGTTCAACTATTTAAAAATGTAAAAACCATTCTTAGCTCTCAAGCTATACAAAGACAGGCAGTAGACCAGATTTGGTCAGGGGTTGTAGTTTCTTGACTTATGATTTAGAGAACAAGCTTCATCTAACTAAGGATGACGAGGGCAACTTTGGCAAAAGGACTGCTAGTGAACGTTAAATCTACTTAATGGTAGAATTAATATTAAAATAAAGGTGGGTACAAGGATGGAAAAATAGTTTGTAAATTACATGTGTTTTGATAAAGTAGTAATAATGCAGCTAAAACCAGGGGGAGAAAAGGGGAAAGTAAAGTAAACTCACTAATTGTCACGTAAAGAGTCAAAGAATATAATTTCAAGCTGACAAACGAAATAGTAGAAGGTCTAGCAAAGAGAAGGGAAACTAAAGGCATTATAAAAGGTAATATCTAAAAGTGAATCAAGAGAACAAAAATACAAGCCTTCTTAAATACCAAAATAAAATTTTTAAAGAAAGAAACCAACTACATAAAAATACAAAATTAACATAATACTATAACTATAACATTAAATAACATGATAGAGTTGAGACCATACATATCCTTCACGTCAATAAGTGTAAATGAATTGAACTCACCTATTAAAAGGAAAAGATTATCACCCTGGCCAGGTGGCTCCATTGGTTAGAGCATCATCCCGTACACCAAAAGGTTGCAGGTTCAATTCCTGGTCAGGACACATACCTAGGTTGAGGGATTTGACCTGGTCGGGATGTGCAAGGGAGATGACCAATCGATGTTTGTCTCTTACATCAATCTCTCTCTTTCTCCCTCTTCTCCTTCCTCTTTTTCTAAAAATCAATAAAAACATATCCTCAGGTGAGGATTAAAAAAAAAAAAAAAGGAAAAGCTTCTCAAAATAGCGCCCAAAGTAAAACCTTATCCTGTGCTGTTTAGAAGAGACATTCTTGAAACAAAAGGAGTCAGAAATGGGTAAAAATTAAAGGATAAGCAAAGGGTGCACCAGGTAAATGGAAACAGTGCAAAAGCAAGACTATCATCTTTATATTAGGCAAACTAGAACTCGGGCCAAAAACCATTAAACACAACAAAGAAGATACTCTAGGAAAAACAATGACTGTGCACAAAACTCCCAACAAATGTCTTTCTTTATAAAGCAGAAACTACAAGAGATGCAAGGAGAAATCAACAAAAACAACTAGTAATAGGAAATTTTAACCCACCACTGTCAGTTCAAGAAAGATCACATGAACATTTAGTATTAATATATAGAAGACCTAAAAAAACAGAATCAGTAAGATACAGGCATACCTCGTTTTATTGTACTTTGCTTTATTATGCTTCTCAGATCTTGTGTTTTTTACAAATTGAAGATAAGAGCATCCACCAGCAAAAAAAATGACAGCTCACTGAAGACTCATATGATGGTTAACACTTTTTTAGCAATAAAGTATTTTTAATTATGGTATGTACATTGTTTTTTTAGACATAATGTTATTGCACACTTAATGTACTACAGTATAGTGTGAACATAACTTTTATGTGCACTGGGAAACCAAAAGAAAATATGTGAATTGCTTTATTGAGATACTGGCTTTATTGTGGTGGTCTGGGACCAAAACCCAAAATATCTCCAAGGTGTACCTGTCGATGGCTATATATGGAACTTAACACCCTGATAATAGAGAATACACCTTATTCTCAAGTGCTCACTGAACATTCACAAAAGTTGATCATATATTAGATCACAATAGTAACCTCAATGACTTTTATAAAGTAGAAATAACACAAACATCATTCTCAGATCACAATGAAGTGAATCTAGAAATTATAAGAAAAATGTAAAAACAGAAAAGCCCTTTCACCTGGAAATTTTAAAATCTGAAGTCTCGTGTGAAAGAGGAAATAAAGCGTAAAATGATAAAACTTTCTAAGATTTACTGATAATGAACATACCACATGTCAAATTTTATGGAATAGAATTAAACCATTTATAAGAGGAAAATTCATATAAATAAAAATAAAGGAATGAAAATAAAGCTTAAACAATAAACTAGAGTATACACCCAATTTAACAAAACACATAATAAAATCTCAAAGTTTTCTTCTATGTGTATATATCCTTGCTTTGTCCCCTGGGAGTACTTAAAAATGACATCTCGATAGTAATGAGCATATTTTATACCCAAACTTTGGTTTCTAAATACATTTTCTACTGAAAGCTCCTTGGAGAAATGGCTTTTTCTAGGTCTGTGGTACAGAAAGTAAGCACAAGGTAAGCCTGGACCATCTTTTGCTGGAAAGCGAAGAAGTGTTCACACATGTCAAAATGACACAGAAACCAGTTTAAAGGGGTTCGACTGGCCAAATTTGAGCATCAAAAAAGAAAAATGGTGGTAATAGATTATACATTGAACAACAACAAAAGATTCTGTGAGTATATTGTAATACCGTACTAAAAAAAGTGAGCACTTAATTTGTAGAAATGAACACGAATTGTAATTTAATTCATGTAGGTCTCTTTATGAATAGTCATAGTATCTTTCAAATTTGGTGTTATTATTTCTAATTTATATATGAGAGAAATGACACTCAGGGAGGTTAAGCAGATTGCCCCAAATTGCAGAGGGAGTTAGTGGAAGAGCCATTAGTCCTCAGGTCTATCTGACTTTTCAAAAAGAGTCTATGTCTTCACTGATTACACTAGACGGCCTCTAAAAATGAACCCATGTAATAAATACATTTTTTTCTTTTTATTTTATTAAATATTTTTAAAATATATTATTTAATGATTTTTTTAGAGAGAGAGGAAAGGAGAGATAGATAGAAACATGGATGTGAGAGAGATACATCCATCGGCTGCCCGCCCCCTACTTGGGATTGAGCCCACAACCAGGCATGTACCCTGACCCGGAATCAAACCAGGGCCTCTCAGTCCATGGGACGATGCCCAATTCACTGAGCCACACCAGCTGGGCTTATTAAAGATTTTTAATGTTGACATTATTGCAGGTGTCCCCCTTTTTTCCACCCCTTTGCCCACCTCCACCCACCCGCGCCTCCCCCTCTCTCGGCCTTCACCAAACTATTGTCCATGTCCATGAGATAAATACAGTTTTATAACCTGCTTTGTGAACATTTTTATTATTTAATATTTTTTCTACATTATTTGTAATGGCAGCATCATCTTTTGTCATATAGATATAGGCATTGACTTAATCTCTATTTACTGGATATTGAAGTTCTTTACAATATCCTGCTGTTATATACAACATCATGTTGAGCATTACTGTTTTTAAATCTATTCAGATCCCTTTCTTAGTATAAATTTCTAAACATGGAATTGCTGCATCAAAATTTAAGAACATTTCCAACGCTTTGAGTATGTATTACCAAATTGTCCAAATATTTTGCAACAATTTACATTTCTACCAGTAGTATGTGATAGTGCTCATTTCTCTGAACCCTTGAAAACTTTTGATATCATCATTTATTTTTAAAAAGCCATTTTGATTGGAAAATTATATTTCAGGGTTTTAGCTTACATTTTTACTTTTATTTTTTAAATTATTTTTATTAATTTGTTTTTGTTACAGATGTTTCTCCTTTTTCCCCCATTGACACCCTCCTCCCCATCCCCCCATCCCCAGCTTTGTTATCTATGTCCATTGGCTATGCATACATGCATATAAGTTCTGTGGTTTATCCCTTCTCCCCCAACACCCCCTCTTCTGAGGTTTGTCTGCCTGTACCCTACCTCTATGACTCTGGGTCAATTTTGTTCATCCGGTTTGTTTAGTTCATTATATTCCACAAATAAGTGAGATCATGTGATACTTGTCTTTCTCTACTTGGCTTGTTTTGTTTTTAGCTTACATTTTTAGATTACTATTATGGTTGAATATTTTAAAATGTCACTGCTAATTCACATTTCTCCTTTTGTGAATTGCTTATTGGTGTATTTTGTCCATGTTTCTACTAGAGGGTTCAGCTGAATTTATTGATTTGTAAGAATTTTTATGTATTAAAGATTTTAACATAGACTGCATATTTTAACACTGAATAAAAAGAAACAAAATTATCATTTTAAATCACAGGGGGAAAATAAAAACTGAGAGGCTGCCATATTCTTTTCCCATGTCTCCTAATTTCCTGGCAAGACATTTTAGGAAATATTAAGAAAATGTTAGACCCATTTTCAGTAATTACATAAAGTTCAGTAATCTTCCCACCAAAATCTTGCTTTTCTCTAAAGCAAAACTTGAATCTATTTAAAAAGTAGAAAACAAGGCTTTGGACAACAAAGTGATCAATGTTAACAGAACAATCAGTCTGTAGACAAGGATCAGAGTCTTACTCTGTGCAAGAGCAACTGGTTGGCATTAAAATTTAACCTATAGCCCTGGCTGGTTTGGCTCAGCGGTTGGAGCGTTGGCCCTCAGACCAAAGTCCTGGGTTTGATTCCCGCTAAGGGCACGTACCTCAGTTGCAGTTTGTCCCTGGCCCTGGTTGAGGTCTTGTGGGTGGCAACCACTTGATGTGTCTCTCTCACATTGATGTTTCTCTCTCTCTCCCTCCCGCTCTATCTGAAGATGAATACAAAAATATCCTCGGGTGAGGATAAAAAAAAAAATTAACCTATAACATTGGCCTCATTAGCCCAATATTCCAGTCAAATCACCTCAGTACTAAATGCCAGTAAATAGAAGAAATAGACCACACCCTTTCTGCATCCTGAATAAGAGAGAAGCTATTTTCTGTGTTTCCCAGGGCAAAGCACTTCCTCTCTCTAACTTTTAGTTTCCCCTTCTGCAAAATGAGGAGATTGAGCCAAATGGTTGGTTTATGGTCTTTTATTTTCTAAAATAAGCTCTTAATTTTAGAACACTTCTAGATTTCAAAAAACTTCCAGATAGTGCAGAGAATTGCCCATATACTCCTCATTTAGTTTCTCCTATTATCAACATTCTATATCATCATGGTACATTTGTCACAACTAAGAAACCAACATTGATAATTACTATTAACTGAACTTGACACTTGATTCAGATTTCACCAGTTTTTCCCAATGTCCTTTTCCTATTTCAAGATCCCATCCAGGATAGGATATTACATTGTATCATGTCTCCCTAACCTCCTCTAGTCTGTGACAGTTTCCTAGATGACCTTGACAATTTTGAGTAACACTGGTCAGTTTTGTTTTGTTTTTTTGAAGGATGTCCCTCAACTTGAGATTTGCCAAAGTTGTTCTCACGTTTAGACTGGGGTTATGGGTTTGGAGGAGGAAGACCACAGAGGTGCCATTATTATCACATCATATCAAGGATACATGCTATCACTGATGATGTTGACCTTGATCACTCAGCTGAGGTAGTATCTGCCAAGTTTCTCCACTGTAAAGTTACTCCCTCTCTCTTTTCCAAAGTATATTCTACCAATCTGTGGTCCTTTGAGTTCTAACATACCATGATTTTATTATGTTACAGACAGATTTTCTTACCTGCACAGATCATTGAATCCATCACGTTGGAATGCATACTTGGGACCATTTGCGTATTATATGGCTATGTGAGAACTCTGCTATGTTTCATGAAATGGGGCTCTAACCACTTTCTGCAAACTTTTCTAGAAAGTGCACTCTACTAAGACATGATGGCAACCTCATAAATCTTAGGGAAGATCTAACTTCTGTAAAATTTTTACTAAAAGAACCCACAATCTAGAACTTCCAAACCTTCGTGATCATTATGATGGAGAAAAGAAAATGAGCAGCTTTGAGAGGAGAGAGGGGACTGAGTGAAAAAGGTGAAGGGATTGAGAAGTACAGATTGGTAGTTACAGAAAAGTCATGTGGATGTAAAGTACAGCATAGGAAATATAGTCAATAATATTGTAATAACTCTGTATGGTGTCAGTTTGATACTGGAAATATCAGCGGGAATACTTTATAAAGTATATGATTGCCTAACCAATACGCTGGACACCTGAAACTAATACAAAATAATATTGAATATAAATTGTAATTGAAAAAAAATTTAACTAAAAAATAAAGAAAATGAGTGGCTTTGAGGGATGTTACTGGGGGTAAGGAGAGAAATTAATGTCTGATCTAATTTAAGTCAGGGATTTAGAATTAGGACATTAAGTGAGCCTTTTTTGTTGTTTTCTGTTTTATTTTGCTCTGCAGCTGTGTGCAGATGGCAGCTACAGTTATCACAGAGACTTGAGTCCCTCTACTTTGCTCTCTCCAGGAAAACATAACTACACAAACCTCTTCTAGTACAGGAAAACAGAGGATGCAATGGGCACATGACTTTCTGACTTTCTCCACTTCCAAGATCATTTTGCAAAGGCTAGCTTAAGGAGAGAATTAACCAGACTTAATATTACATGACAGCTGCCTCCCTTTAGATGGAGCGTAAGCTCCAGGAGGGCAAGGGTTTTTGTAATCAAGTAGTTACACTTACATCCTCAGCACTTAGGACTGTGTGTAGTACATAGTAATCAGCCAACAAATAATTATTACATGAAAAAAGCAGAAGATTTGAGGATCCTGATTACGGATCAAGCCCAAACATTTCTGACTCTTCCAGAAGAATACTGTCATGATGCCACCTCAGAGAACCCAGAAAAAAATGGGTCATATAATCTCCACTTCATTCTCTGTATCTCCCCATCTGATCAAATTTTATTAGTCAGCCAAGAAGGCTAAGTACATACTCAGCCATAGTTTTCTACCACTCATTTGTTTTCCACCTTCTCTAATATATCTCCTGACTCCCCAAAGTCGTATAAGCCCCAATCTTCTATGTTAACTGTGAATAACCAGGGTTTTTAAATCTCAAAATCTAAAAGTATGCAGAAGAATATATATGTAGCTATGACTAAGATGACATCAAAAAAGTGAGTTTTAGAGTATCAGCTACCAGGGGTCAAGGACATAAATCAATGCATACGCTTCCATTTAAAAATTTTAAATACATGGAGGGCAAATGGGTAAGAGGAGGAGAGAGCTTCTTTGTAGGTCTATTTCTCAGTCTTCATAGTCACCAGTTTTATTTGAACCTTTTAAAAAGTATCTGGATATTATAAACATTTCAACCAGGAAAAAAGGTAAGAGACTATTTAGGAATCTAAGAGACTTCCATCATGATAAATGATAGAGTGATAGGTAGTGATTTGGATCATAACAAAAGGGAGACTTCGGTAAGCAGAAAACGAAGTAAAATGTAAAATAAAAAGAAAAATTTAAACAATAATCAAAAGTGCTGATTCCTGGCTAAATTGATATTTCTGCTGTATTTATTACGTTGAATTTTTTGGGGGAAAAAATTTATCCCATTACTATACTGCTTCTTTCTCATGACTCCACGAAGCAAATAATAATACAAAAGTAAATAAGATTTGAGTTATGGAGAGCACTTATTGGTGCTGTGACTTGAGATGAAAACACTAAATAATTGTGTCTGTCTGATAAGGAATACACAGATGGGCCTGTTATGCAACTGAAAATGGAGATCATATATTAAGTCTGTGATAAAGTACCTAAATAGACATGGTATTTATAAATATTGCTGCAGCCTTGGAATATAAAATATAAAATATATAGTAAGTGAAAGTTTTAACATAATATAATATAGAACTAGGATATTCAAATGATTTATTACCCTGATAGAATCTTTTCTAGCCTTGGATAAAACTAAGACTGTACTAAAGCCAAAAATTTTTTTTAAAGTATGCTGCAATAGAGAAGAATTCATTTCATTTAGATGAGGAAATGTAGAGTTTCAAACATGTGGTGAGACAAGAAAGGTGTCTTCGTTGCTTCTGTTGTGCTGTCTGTCTTTTCTTTAATTGGCATTTAATTTTACTCTTTCACTGTGGTAGACTTGCAAAAAATGTTATCTAAAATTTTTGAAGTTAAATGCCCCTTTTTTTTTACGTATTTAAAATAAAAAAATAGTGTTCTTTTTTTCCAAAGGAAATTTTACCCATACCTAACACAACAGCTTTTCAGGCTTTTAAAAATGCTTGAAAGGGATCTCAAAGCCATATTGACTCCATTCACATTGCTTTGAAAAGGATCATTTATTTCTTTGATTATTTTGCCTTAGGCGTTGTATCTATGTTGGAGAGCATAACTGCCAACGATACATCAGATAAGGGGTTAATTTCCAAAATATATAGAGTACTCATAAAACTCAACAAAAGGAAGACAAAGAACCCAATTAAAAATGGGCAGAGGACCTAAATAGACACCTCTCCAAAAAGGACATACAAATGGCCAAGAAACATATGAAAAAATGCTCAGTGTCACTAATCATCAGAGAGATGCAGATTAAAACAACAATGAGGTATCACCTCACACCTGCCAGAATGGCCGCCATCAACAAATCACCAAACAACAAGTGCTGATGAGGGTGTAGAGAAAAGGGGACTCTAGTACACTGCTGGTGGGAATGCAGACTGGTGCAGCCTCTATGGAAATCAATGTGGTGTTTTCTCAAAAAGTTAAAAATGGAACTGCCATTTAACCCTGTGATCCCACTTCTAGGAATATGTCCTAAGAAGCCTGAAACACCAATCAGAAAGAATATATGCACCCCTATGTTCATAGCAGCACTGTTTATAATCGCTAAGATCAGAAGAGGAGGAGGGAGGAGGGTGTCAATGGGGAAAAAGGAGAAACATCTGTAACAAAAATAAATTAATAAAAATAAATAACTAAATAAAA
Organism: Tadarida brasiliensis; assembly: GCA_030848825.1. Classification (NCBI taxonomy): domain Eukaryota; kingdom Metazoa; phylum Chordata; class Mammalia; order Chiroptera; family Molossidae; genus Tadarida; species Tadarida brasiliensis. The sequence continues at coordinate 51,245,068 of CM061280.1, read as the reverse complement.
AGAAAAGGATCGTTTAAGTATGTTTAACTTATGCTTATAATGTAGTTCAAGTATAGATAATATTTTAGTAGAAAATGTATATGTATAACCCTAGGAAAAAAAGAGAAAACTTGAATGAAACTGGTGAGGCAAAAGTGAGGTACCATAAATGAACATGCATTAATTCCTTTATTTAGTTCTTGAAAAATGCTTCTCTGAAAAGCAATGGTTTTCAGTCCTGCATGTAATATGGTTATTACCAAGATAAAACCAAGATCAGAAGCTAATTTATTTAAAGGCTATATAGTTCACTCATATACCAATTTGATGTTTAATATAATGAGAATGGTATTTATGTTAAGATGGAAAGATAACCTGGTTTCTATCATATTATCAGTCACTGCATTGAATTCAAGTAGCATTAATTTTTTTTAACTTACTTTTTTATTAATTTGTTTTTGTTACATATGTTTCTCCTTTTTCCCCCATTGACACCCTCCTCCCCGTCCCCCCCCCCCCGCCCCATCCCCAGCTTTGTTGTCTATGTCCATTGGTCAGGCATACATGCATATAAGTTCTGTGGTTTATCTCCCCCCCCCCCGCAACACCCCCTCCTCTGTTGTTTGTCAGTCTGTATCCCACCTCTATGTCTCTGGGTCAATTTTGTTCATCAGTTTGTTTAGTTCATTATATTCCACAAATAAGTGAGATCATACGATATTTGTCTTTCTCTGCTTGGCTTGTTTTGCTTAGCATAATACTCTCCAGGTCCCTCCATGTCGTCTCAAAGGATAAGAGATCTTTCTTTCTTATAGCTGCATAGTGTTCCATTGTGTATATATAGCACAGCTTTTTTATCCACTCATCTACTGATGGACACTTGGGTTGTTTCCAGTCTTGGCAATTGTAAATAGTGCTGCTATGAACATAGGGGTACATATATTCTTTCTGATTGGTGTTTCAGGCTTCTTAGGGTGTATTCCTAGAAGTGGAATCACTGGGTCAAATGGCAGTTCAATTTTTAACTTTTTGAGGAAACACCATATTGTTTTCCATAGTGGCTGCACCAGTCTGCATTCCCACCAGCAGTGTACTAGAGTCCCCTTTACTCCACACCCTCACCAGCACTTGTTGTTTGATGATTTGTTGATGGCAGACATTCTGACAAGTGTGAGATGATACCTCATAGTTGTTTTAATTTGCATCTCTCTGATGATTAGTGACGTTGAGCAGATGTGAGGGCGATCTGACTGCAACATCTGTCACCCCATTGATCACCAGGGTTGATTTCGCTGATCTCGCTGGCTAGGCGGGTGTCCCCCTCCTCCCTCACTGATCCATGTGCATCCCTCCCGAAGCTGCACACTGGGTCGAAGAGGACGACCTTCCCCCCAGAGGAGAGGACCGGTCTTTGGTCAAGGGTATAGGAGTAGCTGCGTTCCCCTGCTAGAACCTCCAAACAAGCTCTCAAGTAGCATTAATTTTTATAATTAAATATATTTTTTATTGTTGACGGTATTACAGGTGTCCCTCATTTTCCAAGCAGCATTTACTTTTTGCAGTTATGTTTCTTATTGCAAAAGCATCTAGCTTCACACGCTGTCCACCAAAGTATGAGTCTGGTGAAATTGCTTCCCTTAGGAGTTAACTCAAAAGACTGAAGTCATCAGGGGTCACCATCTGGGTAACATACTTGGTATATTTTTCAAAAAGGGAACTGTCCAACATACAAATAGATCTGTAGCTTTGACAAGCTTTGGAAGTAAAATACAAAGGTAGTAGAATTTCTTAGCCTGAAGGAACATGAAGCAAGATATGTAAGGGAACTAGTGGGGAGCAAAATTGCAAAAAAATAAAGAAAAAACAAATTGTCTTGAAAAAATATTACATGCTTTTGTTTTGGTGTAATTTGAAACATATGACATCCAGAATGGGCACGACTTTATTTGTGAGACAGAGTTCAAAATTTCTGAATAGGCTTATTTATTAGAATTAAGCAATAACACCAAAAAATGCTTACAACAAATCAATATAGCATCCTTAGCTGAATATGTTTGCATTTTGAAATGCAAGATGAATTCCTTGAAAACAAAGCTGTATTTTGCCTTACAAATATTACAATTTCAAGTTTTACTTGTATGTTTATTATCAAAGCCCTATTTACTTTATTATTAAGTGGATTCAAATATTAACTGTAAGAGAGTGGACACAAAACATCAAATGATACAGAATAACATGGAAGGTTTCACATCTCCTGACACTAGCATCATAAAAGTATTCTAATAAATTTAACTGCCTGAAAAGAAATTTTCCCAATACCCAAATTTTCCTTGTTCAGGTATTTTGAGGATAATTTTTTGGACCAATAGATTTAAAAGTGTATCTTTGTACAAGGCTTTTGGAACCCCCCCCCAATTCCTTTCAATAAAAAGAGTTCTGTTTCATCCGTTTTATGTGTTTGGGGTTATTAATATTTATTTTCTAAATTGTTTTGCTGCTTTAAATATTTTGAAAAGCTCTATTTTAGACAGAAATGATGAAAGAGATGGAATAAAACAATGAGATTATTCATTCAGCTTTAAAAAAATATTTGTCAAGCACCTAGTATTTTTTTGTTATATAGCAATACATGAATACATTATCATTGTAAAAGATTATAACAATACTATGAAAATGTATAGTATTTACTATAAAGACCAATGATCTGGTATTAATCCTTCCAGTGGTCTTTCCAGGCATTTATATATATGGAGATACATATTTTCTTTATTTAAAGAGGGTCATCAGGTATGTATTTTTCTACAATGTTTTTCATACAAATCTTAGAGCTCTTTCCATGTAAATACATACAGAGCATCTAGTGGTGTGCTGATAAATGTTTGATAGTCAGCTCTCTGGGCAAAAAAAGCCTTGATTTGCAGTTTTTGCTCTTTTCTGGAGTGTTAATACACCCACCATGGGCAATTTCAACTACCAATGTAAAGTCACTTAAGGTGGAATTGGTAAGAGATGCATATATACAGCCAGCTCCAGCACAACACTGGATCAGTTCCTTCTCTTTCCTTTTGGCTTTTATTTTGAAAGAAATTTAAATTTACAGAAAAGTTGCAAAGTTGCACAGAATTCCTGTACACCTGTCACTCAGCTTCTGCCTGTGTTGATATCTTGTATAACCACAGTATATTTATTAAAAGTAGGAAATTAACAGTGGTCTGATGTTGTTAACTCAACTGAGAGTTTAATTCTGATTTCTCCAGATTTTTTATTACCATTTTTTCTGTTCCAAGATCCTATCTGGGATTCTGCATTGCATTTAGTTGTCATATCTCTTTGGTTTTCTCCAAACTGAGAGTTTCTTAATACTGATTCTTTAGATTCTTACATAAGATTTCATAGTATCCCATAGATGTATATAATAGTGGTTCTTTTTTTTTTTTTAATATCAACAGAGTCATTAGATTAACAAGACTATAATGAATTTACTTGTGCATGTCCCTTATGCACATAATATGATTATTTCTTTAGTACAAATTCCTAGAAGTAGAATTCTTTGGTCAAGGAATATTCCCAATTTAAAATTTCTAGATATCACAAAATTGCTTTCCAAAGCCACTTTACCACTTTCCAGTCCTATTAGCAGTGTATAAGCAGAGTACTTCCTGACTGCCAGGTACTGAGTCTTGTACCAGGGATAGAAAAATAAAGAAGACATGGTCCCTGCCCTTTGGGTGCTTAATAATGATGAGTCCAACATATAAATAGATATCTTCAATATAATATGATAGGTTCTATGGTAAGATGCTAAAAGACAAACACACATCTCTCTGTGAAATGTTCCTAATAGTCAAGATCAGCACTGTCCAATAGAAATACAGTGTAAACCACATACTTAATTTAAAATTATATAGTAGCCACATTAACAAAATAAAAAGAAATGGGTGTAATTAATTTAAATAACATTTTATTTAATTGAACATATATCCAAAATATTATCATTTCAACATGTAATCAATATAAAAATTATTCATTGCAAAGCAGAGACAGATTCAGAGAGCAGTCAGACAGCTCAGGGGTTGGGGGTGGAGGGATTAAGCAAAAAAAGAAAAAAGAGAGAGAACTCATGGACATGGACAGCAGTGTGATGATTGTGGGGATGGAGGGGGATGGATGGAAGCGGAAGGGGGCATAGAGGGAATAAATGGTGATGGGAAAATTAAATTAAATTAAAAATAAATAAATAAATAAATAAATAATTGATTATTTTCCATTCTTTCTTTCATACTAAGTTTTCGACTCTGACTAGCCATATTTCAAGTGCTTGGTAGACACATGGTGAGTGGCTACTGTATTGGACAGTATAGACACAAGCCACCTAGCATATATTTTTTGTATTTATTTCTGAAATATTCCTATGATCTCACCCTTATAAGCAAATGTTTGCCTTTTGAAGGGGAATGGAATGGGGAAGTCTTATCAATTATGAATATTACTAGAGATCATCAGTCCTACTTAAGAGTAACAACGTCTTACACCCTAACAGTGAATACAGAGAAATGACAGCTGAGAGACGTGGAGGTGCAGCCTATAGAAATGTGCAAGTTAAGAACTTCTGGAGTCAGGCTGCCTTGAGAGTCCAAGTATTTGATTAAGTTTGACAATTGGGGACAGCAAGATAATCCATTTGTTACCTTAACTTTGTAATACATTTATAATTTCAAAGCACAGCTATTTTTACTTGGATAAAACAAAAAGGATAATAATTATAAAATGTACAGGGCTCAGCTTTGGACTACCATTCTTAATCAGCTGAAAAGACATTACTCCTGGAATATCTAAATAGGCATACACATTCTGTCCAGCCATTGAATTTCAGTAAAGTACTCCCTGAGAAATCTAGGTAGTGTCCATCTCTATTCATTGAGGATGTATATTTTTATGTTTGCCTTTAGAAAAAATAACTTTTACTTTGCTTGGGGTCAGGAGCATATGTATTAGATCTACTATTACCAGCAATCCTTATTTTTAGGTATATGTTTTGGTATTTGTGATTTTAGTTTTATTGCTTTCTTTCTACTGACTTGTAATTTGTTGGTGGCCAGTTTGTGAAGTCAGAACACAGAGATAACAGGATTATGGGACCAATTCTTCTATTTATTTTGAGGTGATTCTCAGCCATGCATTTTCTCTCTCATTTTTGAGTGCCCCCAGGAAATACGTTTAACTTAAATAAAATATATAAAATAGCCCCCTTGATCTTCAACATTAGAACTACAGTGCCTTTTGTTTCTCATGGCTCATCTAATTCACAAAAATAATTGAATTGAAGGAATCAAACACATTCTCAGTATAGTGTTTAATATCCATCATATTCAAAGTATTTCTGGGGCAGAATAGACCACATTTTCTATAAATCTGATAAACAGCTTTAAATAGAACAAGTACGTTAAACCAACTATACTTTGAGTCTTTTGGCAAGATAATCTTAGAGATGTCACTAATATATCTTTATTAGCATGCTAAACTGTACCTTACTTAGAACCACTATGATTTGAGTTTCAGTTGTTTGTAATAATTGCAACAGAAATTCATCAGGCAGCACTGGCCTTAATCCAAAGAAAAGTATATAAACCAATTAAATGCTTAAGATTTTAAATGATACATTAGAAGGTAGGTGTTAGAAATATCTTTAGCTCCAACTAAAAGTGAATAAATGATTCTTAAATAGGCTATCTGGCTGGTTTTCCTGTCTGAGTCATTAATTCATATACTATATACGAGTGTTAGACATACAAATTAGCCCCTTTCATTCTGCCTAAGCACATAAAGAAAAATATGAGATGGCTTATGAACAGATGCACTTTTTTTTCCTATTGGTTGATGTTGAAAATTGCAATGAGAAAACTAATAAAAGGATTTTCTCAACTTCTGTCCCAAGCACTGTTTTTTCCTAACATTTTCTTCCCTCAGTTACTTCATTCACTCTCGCAACTTCAATTGTTGCCTCTGTGCATACATGATTCTGCAGTCTTGTTCTAGCCTTAATATTTCTCCAGAACTTCAGACCTCCAAGCCTGTGTTGACCATGACTATCTGGGTAACTTATCGATCCCTGGAACCCAGCATCTCCAAAGATGAATTCATTGTATTCTTCCCATCACCCCATGCTGCCCAAAACCAACTAATTATCAGTTAACAAACATATGTCCAGCATCAACTATTTGTAGCTAGTACTGGGCTAAGTGTGGAATTCCCTAACTCTATCAATGGTTCCACCATGCTTTTAGTTAGTCTCAAAACCTTAACCATTTTGGATTTCTCCCTTTCCCTCACTTTTTCCTGTGCCCACTCCCACAAAACTATATGTAAGCATGAGCATGTAGGAACACACGCACACACATACACACAAGTGCGCATGCGCACAGATGCAGAGCTTGTTGCCAAATATTGAGATAACATTCATGCAATTTCTCCTTAAGAAATCGCCTTCTTTGCATTCACACGGCCATTGCTCTACTTGAGACACTCATTTCTCACCTAGATTATTGTAATACTTTCGCAATTTGTGTTGTTGTCAAATCTTTAGGCCTCCTATTCATCCTTCTCCCCACTACAACGGGATTTATCTTTCTATGAAGGGTGCTCTGATGATATAATTTATTTGCCTAGAAACCATCAGTGCTCCCCATTGTTATCAAATTAATCTTCCTAAAGTAAACTGATTATACCACTCATCTGTTCAGAAAATAGCAACGCCTGCTTGTTTCCTAGTAAATAGAATCCAAATATCTAAGTGTGGCATTCAGTGTCCTCCACAATGCAGCCCTAATCCACCCTTCCAGCTTTAACTTCCACTACTATCTACACATAGCTAAACTCAGACCCAATCCCAGCAACTTCCTTTGCCTCAAAGACATCTGGTGCTTTACAAAGTCATTTTTTTTTTTTTTTTTGTGCAACCTGCCCCCTTGTCCCACCTATTGCCATCACCTGTCAAAACCCTACACATCATTCAAGGTCCATCATTATATCATCCCTGATCAGCCCAGCCAATTTTAATCTATTGTTCCTTTTATTCATTTCTTTTAAAAACAAAAATTTATTTTTACCCATATGGCAAACATCACACATATTCATTGGAAAAAAACAGACAATACAGAAATCATAAAAAATAAAATAAAACCCCTCCATTAGCCCTCCATGCTGTTATTGTGTTGCCGTATATTCTCCTAGCCCTTTCTTCCAGTCATCAACACATTTACACACACACACACACACACACACATACACACACACACAATAGATCATACTATTCATACTGTTTAGTACCCTGATGGTTTTCATTTGATGCATTATAAATATTTACCATGCCATTACATAGTTTCCTGAAACGTGATTTGCTAACCATGTAATCTTGTATTACTTATAATATCACCAGTTATTTAATTAATCTCTTTTTGATAAATATTTAAATTGATCATAACTTGGTACTCGTTTTTAAATATTACAATGAATAGCTTTGTAATTTGCTATGCATTCCTAGTTAATTCATAGAAATTGAATTGTTGGCTAGAAGGGTAAGCCAAGTTTTAGAATATATTTTTTTAAATGGTGCCACATTGCCCTCCCAAAAGGTGATTTTTTAAAAACACTATCATCAAGAGTGTATGAGAGTACTCATTTTCCTACACGGTGATCAACACTGAGTATTGTTTAATCCTCTGATAACAATTTCAACTTGTATCATGCCAATTATTTTGCATTATATTATAGCTCTTTTACACTTGTATTACTTCCAACTCCTACCCTAATAGGAATCTAGATTTTAACATCTGCAGCACCTATCGTAGGACCTTATGTGTTCTAGGCACTCAGGAAATATTTGCTGAACTGAATTGAATCAGAGGCATAGTGGAGGTCTCCCATATTCTCAGAATAGCCTGTCCACCATTATTCTGTAGTTATGATATGCCAACTAAAGATATGCCACTAAGGGAAATGTAAAAGGAAGGGTCACAGCACTGAGGAGCAGAGTCCAATCCCATTGTAGTTGTTTAAGTCATACTCCAACTTCCAATCTCCAAAATTTTAACAACAGCCACTTAGAACAGTGGCTACAGGTATGATATAGATATATAATTCAAGTTGCTTGGCCTAATTATAAAAAATTGATCAAGCCTGGCTGGTGTGGCTCAGTGGGTTGAGCATCACCCCATGGACTGAGAAGTCCCAGTTAGATTCCTGGTCAGGGCACATGCCTGGGTTGTGAGCTCAATCCCCAGTAGGGGGTGTGCAGAAGGCAGCCAATCAATGTTTCTCACATTGATATTTCTATCTCTCCCTTCCTCTCTCTCTAAAAAAATCAATAAAAACATATTTTAAAAAGAAAGAAAGAAAGAAAGAGCTCTGGCCAGTTTGGCTCAGCAGTTACAGCATCGGCCCGCAGACCAAAAAGTTGTGGGTTTGATTCTGGTCAAGGGCAAGAACTTCGGTTGCGGTTCAGTCCCCGACCCTAGTCGGGGTCCTGTGGGAGGCAACCAATTGATGTGTCTCTCTCTCTCTTTCTTTCCCCCCAACTCTATCTGAAGATAAATGGGGGAAAAATAGCCTTGAGTGAGGATTTAAAAAAAAGAAAGAAAGAAAAAAACTGATCAAGACATTTTAGGTGCAAAGGAACAGCTGGTTTAGAGACCTCAGTGAGTCTGGAATAAGTTCATGTATGGCTTGTTTTCTTGCAGCAGTACATTTGTTCGGCCTGACTTGGCAGTTGCAACCATTTGAAGGACAGCTCTATGAAAATGGAGTTAGCAAAGGGAACAGAGGGACCGAATCCATGGATACTACTTACTCTCCAATTGGAGGAAAAGTTTCCGATAAATCAGAGAAAAAAGGTACAGTGATCTAAGTGATGGATTAATTATTGATTACTTTTCTTCTAATTTGGTCATTAGAAACAAATCTGGGATGGGTTAACTTCACATTAAATTTCTTGATCACTTGAAAAAAGTATTTTACATGGACAGAATAAATACATGTAAATGTCTTCTAAAAGCAAATTTTCCTTTCTCTAGTGCCTGAGTATAAACCAATTAAACTTTTCAAATACATTGGCAATTTTGAAAATAGATAAATATCTACTGGATGGAGATTTCACTACAATGGAAATTGCATTTCACATATAACTACCCTGAAGCAACATGGGATTTTGATTAAGTTCCCTGTGTCCAAGCCCAGCATTTATATATAACATTTTACAAAGGGTATATGGAATTTTTTTCTGTTTATAATAAAAAAAGCCTTTTATGCTTAATATAAGGGTGAATGTTTATGTCAAAGTGTGGGAACATGAATTTTTTCTAGTTAGGGAACATGAATTCTTCCTGGTGGAGAAAAGAAAAAAGTACTTTGTGTACTGAATTGTTAAATTTGAACAACATAAGCTTGAACTGCCTGACTTATTTACAATAAATGCCACAGTACCAGAGCTCTCAACATCTTATTCACATTGAATGATCTTAGTCTTAATATATAAGCATTGAAAATAGCTGGAAGTTTGTATTATAATTTTTTTTTTAAATCGGATTTAGTAGAGAGGGACTCGAGCCATGTTCAATTCAAAAAGTAGAAATTGGCCCTGGCCACTTTGGCTTAGCACTTAGAGCATTGGCTCATGGACCAAAGAGTGAAGAGTTCGATTCTGGCCAAGGGCACGTAACTTGGTTGCGATTTGGTCCCTGGCCCTGGTCATGGTCGTGCGGGAGGCAACCAGTTGATGTGTCTCTTTCACATCAGTGTTTCTCTCTCTCTCTCCCCCTCCTGCTCTGTCTGAAAATAAATGGAAAAATATCCTCAGGTGAGGATTGCAAAAAAGAAAGTAGAAATTAAAAACAAAATGTATAGCCAGCACTATTCTAAATATTTTTAGAGATCATATATAAACATATGTGTCAATGAATGATCCAAACCTACCCTCACAAAGCTTACAGTTTCTTTGGGGAGGTCATTTGTGGGTTTTCTGTTTTGTTTTTATTTGCTTTGGAAAAAGTAACTTTGCTTTGGTCTATGCCTCAGTTAAAATTAATACTAAGTTTCAGGAAAACATTATGGTTTGTTGTAGTTTTCGATTCAAGATACAGTTTGCTTTATTTAGAAATATTGTTTCTAGCCTGAACTGACCTTTCCTAGCAATTTTACTGTTGCAGCTGAGGGGGGCTGAGGGTAGTAATAAGGGTCACAGATGGCAGAGGAAAGGGTCTGAATACACTCGGTGTTGGACTTTTTCTCCCTTCTCTGCTACTATTCGATTCCTTCATATCTGCAAGTACGAGAACCACCACTTGGTATTATATGCCTAGGTGTTTCTTGCCATTCACACTGAAAATCATTAATTTTCTGTTTGAGGAAAATTAAACATGCAAGACAGCATAACATCATCACATAGTTCTGAAGGGGTTCAGGACAGCCCTCTCCAAGATGTGCCACTTGGCCATGTGAATCATTTTGAGCTGAAGGCAGTGGAGACCCTGCAGCCTCAAGAGAAATGTTTAAACCTCTCCCTGGAGAATTTAAATTTGGGGCCTTGCTCATAATAAAAGTTATCACCAGAAATAACTTTTTATGACCTATCCATAGGGCAGGGCAAACTTCTAATTACTGAACATCTGCTCTTCTTGTCATCCTGCAAATTACCCTCCTCTCCTCTGAAGCTTCAGGGCATCTTACCTCTCCCTTAGCTCAGAATGTCATATACCTTGTTTTCCCTTCTGTCTCTGAACCTCTCATGTAGGTGGAGTTCCCATATATACGGAATTAATGAAATCTTGTTATTTTCTCTTGTTAATCTGTCTCATGTAGACTTAATTATTAGACCAGCCAAAAGAACTTAGAAAGGTAGAGGAAAATTTCTTCCTCCCCCAACAATTGTAATCAGAGCATATTCATTTTTGTATTTTAATTCACATCTCTATAATTCTTATTTGTAAAGTAGCTTGATGATGATGACTTAAGTTTATTAAACAGTTACCACATGGCAAGAATTGTTCCAGACACTTAACATGCATTATATCATGAAGGTCACTTTATGGTTCCCATTTTCCAAATGAGAAAGAGAGGCACTGAGAGGTTAAGTAACTTACCCAAGGTCAGAGAGTTAGAAACTTGTGGTGTGTTTCTAGAGCCTTGCCTCTTCTACACTACACTGACATCTAACACACAAAATGTATATGAAAACTACAAAGAACAGTTGACACAATGAAAGTGAAACACTACAGTGTATTTAAGATTTATTTTTGAGAAATTCTATACACCTATATTTTAATGTGTTGTGACAAGTTTCATAAATGAAAATTATTTTAAAGTTTCCACCCAATTATAACAACAAACAGGCCAAACCAATTTCCAGTTAATAATTTATTAAGAAAAATCATTAAGAGTTGATGTCATGTCTGTGTTCATTGGCAGACATTAGTTTGAGGAAAGTAGGGGGGAGTGGGAGCGGGGAGGAGGGGGGTTAATGGGGGACAAAGGGGGGGACATCTGTAATACTTTCAACAATAAAAAAATAAAATAGTACTTATTACACACAAAAAAAGAGTTGATTTCATATATATCAACTTGTTATGTTAAACTGACTTTTTATGGAAGTCTAAACAAAACCTTAACTATAACTAGATATTATATTTCTGCTGTATTAGGTCTTCACTGTATATTACTTACCAAATAAAAACAGAGCTCCTTTTTTATATGCCATGTGTATACTAAACCAAACCTTATAAAAGATGTAATATAAGGTTATTTTCAAACGGTCAGATGTCTCCTTTTTTTTGCAATTTTTATTAATTTATTTTTCTTACAGATGTTTCTCCTTTTATGATTTTCTAACATCATACACCCCATAAGAACAGTTCTAGAAGCTTATCTTAGTGATACTGTATGCATTAAAATATAAAACTAAAAACCAGATAAATCTTTTTACATTGTTTGCCTTACTCTCCTAGAGAATTGGGCATTGTAGCACTGCAGTTAAGAGCCTGGACTCTGGAGTCAGACATATCTGGCTTTGAATACTGACTCTGCCATTTATTGGCTCCGATTCAGGCAATTAATTCACACAACCTCCCTGTACCAGTATTCTCATCTGTAACATAAGGATGATAATAATAGTACCTGTCTCATATGCGGGTCATGAGGAATAAGTGGGACAATGGTAAAGCATATAACACAGTGCCAGGCACATTGTTTTACTTCGCAGCAATTATTATTGGGCCAAATGATTGGAAAATTACCTTGAGTTTATTGGCATTCTATTAGGTACTACAGATCCTACTTTCAAACTGGTATAAACTTTTCCATGAATGATGGTCTTCCTGGGATTTAGATGTTTCTTTTAAGTATTATCTTTACTTACCAATTTAACATCTATCATTTTTTTAACTGTCATCACCATCATCAGAGTGATAGATAAGCAGAATGGTACTTAGAAATAATCAAATTCTACTGGAATTGGTTCCTTACTAACAATAGTTACAAGTATCTACTTCTCATTAGGAAATTAAAGAATTGTCTTACCACTTAGTTTTCAAAAAGAGATAAAAAATAATATTTGATTATAGATATTTAGTGTGCTAAAATTTTCTTTTTGAAATTTATTTGAATAACTTGAATTTAATTTCCAAAAGAAGATGTAAATCACAACTACATGTTGAATAGAGAGCCTTATCTAATGTCTTGTGAGAAAGAGTTTTTTAATTTGATTATTTTGTTTTTTGTTTGTTTTGCGTGGCCATTTCATAAAACAGAAAAGGCTGGAAGGATTTCAGAGGTGGGGGAAAGTTAGGGATATTTCTTAATCAACACTCTTTTCCAGGAGCATAGGGCTTAGGCAAGATATACCATTGTATTTGAATGAGGAGGAAGCTTTTTAGGTAGTTGAGGGTACTTCATTCCTGAGGGTTGGATTCCACAATAGAGCACCAGGAACATGAAAGATGGGTGGAGAGACAGAAAACTAACGGATACTAAAGACAGTCTTTACCTCCTTTACAATTTTTGCAAAAGACTGGCCTTGGGGAAGACTGGCATTTCTTTTAAATTCTTCTTATAAGATCTATCTCCATGAAGTTGATAATAAAATGACATTGTGCAGTCAGTGTCTGCTGAATATATGACCATGTAAACAACATATTTCTATAGCCTGTCATGAACATGCTTTAGCCAAGACCAAATAGTGACTATAGCTTCACCGTCTGGGCTCCAGTTTCTAATCTGAAAAATAAGGGAGTTGGCTCTGTAAGGGAGGAAAAATTATTTTCCCTCTACCCATCTAGGTTCCTGGCTGAGGCACCCCCCATTACCCCCACCCCCATAATAAAAGCACTAAGAGAAAAACAAACAAAGACAGAAGTTCAATAACATGTATACCTCCTGTATACATGGGAAATACCCAGGCTAATTGAGTAACTCTCCAACACCATCTTTAATACCATCTGCAGCTAAAGACAAAGGAAGATGTTGAGGGAAAGGAAGCCAGTTATGGAAAGTGATGGGACAAAACACTGTAAAGGGGTTGTGTTATGTAGATTTAAGTCATTTCCTTCTCTATAAGAGTTTCTAGAAATTTAGAGTGCTCCTTCACTTCCTGGTACAGAGAGACACCACTTACAAATGAAGATTTCCTTTATGAATGTGAATGTCTCTTGCAAAAGAGTAACTTCTACTGAGTTTTCTGAGCTTCTCTTATATATGCTATCTCCTTTCAGCTCACGGTAATCCTTATACTACAGAGGCAAATTTTGGGGTGGCAAATTCTGCTCTCCTTCAGCTTGCAAAGTTTTTGGATGTGGTGGAGGTACAATGAAACACTTTTTGCAAATTACATCTTACCAGGAAGTTACAAATGTAAAGCAGATAAGAGCCACATTTCTCTTGATAAAATGGGGTGGGGGGGGGTAGATTTTTGCCACACCTCTCCCTCCCTTTCCCTTTTATTTATTTGTTCTCCATTCTCTTCTCAGCTGCTAAGGCTTTGACAAATGCTGGGTGAAGCTCAGTAGCACTAGCTTATTGCTAAGGTATATACCCTGTGAGTCAGTGAAATCAAATTCTGCCATTAAGGAAGAAGCGTTCACTATTCCAAGTAAAAGTAGATGTATTTTTGCAAAAGAGGTATACTTCTGGAAAGTATTTGAACTGTGTATCTGTAGAATTTGTAAACCACACTTGCCATTTAAAGTACTTGTAGAGAGCCCGGCCAGTGTGGCTCAGTGGTTGATTGTCGACCATGCACCAAGAGGTCGCCAGTTTGATTCCTGTTCAGGGCACATGCCCAGGTTGTGGGCCTGATCCCCAGTGGGGACATGCAGGAGGCAGCCAATCAATGTTCTCTCTCATCAATGTTTCTATCTATCTCTCCCTGTTCCTCTCTCTCTAAAATCAATAAAAAATTTTTTAAGTACTTGTAGAGAATTTTGTTGTAATTCAAATAATTAATTCCCAGTTTTCTACCTTGTACATTGGGATTTTGACATGTATGCAACAATAACATTCTACACTTAGAGAGCATTTACAATTTCAAAATACTTTAGTGGCTTTTATCCACATAACAGTTTTATGCTATAACAGCTAATTATTACCCTTGTTTTACAGTTGAAAAGGAAAACACAGAAGGTTAAATGACTTGCCTTGCATAATAGACTTAACTACAGGCAGAGAAGAGATTAGGGTCCAGTCTCTCCTTACTGTTGTCTCAGCATCTATCTTTGGGCCTTTTCTTTTAAAAACAATTTTTTTCTCATGGCCAATTGTTTTAGTAACAACTGTCTGGATTAAAGATCTCAGTGCATGTAGTCAAATTCATATCCCTTCCCTAAGAGTGTTTTGTAAATCTTAGATTTGCAAAACCAAAGATCTAAGTTCAGTAAGCACTCTCCCTCCTCCTCAAATGAAGAACACACACACACACACACACACACACACACACACACACACACATGCAAGTACCCTTGGAAATTGAAAGAACAGTACAAAATGTCCCTTTTATTGCCTTCTTTCATCACAAGAGGGGTGCTCACACACATGCGTTGCTTAATTTTTAGCTTTTTTTCAACCTGCGACCTAGTTACATTGGAGCCAATTTATGCAATGATAGTTGTGGACCTTGAATAACAGGTTGAATTCTAAATTTACTTAGAGTTTCAATGATATTTATTTATTTATATCTGTAGGTACAGATTCATTTATTTCATGGTACTGCACCACAAGTCAAGAACTGCACTAACCTCACCCAGGTAATCATTGTGCGTTCAGATGGAACAACGTCCTGCAGTATAATTATGTGGTTCTCCAATGTTGGCTCATAGGACATGTGGATATTAAAATGCACTCAACTACCCTTTGAGTGAACCCATAGTTTCAGTATCTTTTACTTAAAAGATATTAGAGCCCAGGACATTGTGGTAGAATTGGGAATAATTCATATAAGCACAACAAACCACATGAATAATGAATGAAATAGTAGTAATGCACTAACAAAGACAACAGTGTTGGGAGCATAACATTATTATTTTTAAACACTGATGACAAATTACAATAAATGTTTCCTATAATGCTATATAGATGTTTTTCTAACACAAGGTTTCAGGGGGCCCAGCTAGAGTACTGCAGCTTGTTTTCAACTATATTAAATCACTTTATCAATATACTTCAGTTTTAACAAAAGCTTTTCTAAAGCATGCTGGAGACCTTACTTCTAAAACAGATTTATGGAAAGGGTTTGCTATGCTAAAAGGCAAACTTATTTATGGTATAAAAAATTCATGTTAAATGTTTCTGGTCATGTATGTTTAATGTTTCATTCTTGTTTCATTTTAACCTGCATTTTACTTCCTTTTTTAAATGAGTACACACCTTTTCTGTGATGCCATAAGGAATGTGTCCACCTTGTGGACCCTCTAGCCCAATAATCTACATTCAACAGGGGCACTAGGTGGTATACTATAGAATGGCGTATTTATCCTCTTGGACTAGTCCTTCAAAATCTGGGGGATCTTACCATAACATCCCTATAACATCTTAGTTTTTTGGAAGAACCAAGCCATTGTAGAAATTTATCAGCCATGTGTATATCTAATTCTGTTGAATATGCATTTATATCTTTCAGACTCTATTACTTTTGGAGGAATTCCAAACATTTAGTAGGTTTTTCATGAAGTCAAAGGTGAATCTAGTATGTAAAATTTACTTTGGGAATAAAGTCCTAGAGTTCCCGGATTTAATGCCCAAGTTTGCATTTTCCCTTTGTATAAATTTGGCAATCCCATAGATAATAATCACATATCCTTTCTTTGCCTTCACCTTTTTAATATTGAGAGCCTTTAGTTTTCCTTCTGTACTCTTTCTGTAGCTCCTATTTTCCCTTTGTCCTTGTAGTTGCCTTTTTCTATTTGTTACATATCTTACTGAAGGCATCCTGACCAGAACTATACACAAATACCATCATCAATCACATTGCCATTGGTTTAGAGAGAAAGGAGACAAGTAAAATTTTGGATCATAAGAGAAATGATTTTTGACCACCTTACCTCAGACCCTTCATTAAAATAACATCAAGGGGGAAAAGGGAAATCTTAATATTCAGAAACATAGAAGCTCATCCTTTTTTAATGCTATATCAGTCAAGGAGGTATTTTAACTGTACTGAGTACTTTGGAAGGTTAACTAATGAAGCAGAAGACATAGCTTATGCCCTAGTCTAGAGAAAGTTCCCATTGAACAGAAGAGCTGGAAGAAACACACAATGCAAAATATTGTGCAACTCTTGTACAGAAAGAGAAGGAGAAATAAGATAGCTAGGTGATTAAGAGGCTTGAAAGAAAGAACATGAAAAGATGACTGTTATTATAGAAGTAGTTTGAGCTGGGCCTTGAGAAACAAGAAAAATCAATCCTAGTTGACCTTAAAGAGTGCATATTTAGGAGAATGGAATAATAGAGTGGTAAGGGCAAAATGCAAATGGTAATAGCCTAAGTGGTAAATAGATAATGAAGCAATATAGGCAGCAGATGGGGACAGTTTGGCAAGGAAATGGAATTAAATGTATGATAACTAGATGAAGTGACAGTTGAGTTCTTTTGTTCTTCTTCTTTTTTTTTTTAAATAAAACAAGTTTGTGCTTGTTTGAAGGCATGAATAAGAAAACAATAGAAAGGGAGACATTGAGGATGCCAGTAGAAAGGAGATGTGAAGGGACCAAAGTCCCTGCGCAGGAGAGAAGAGGAGGGAAGAGCCTCAGAGATAAACTTGGACTCAAAATTGCATGGCATGCAAGTATGAAAGTGGCATTTTGGTATTGCGGAAATCAGAGGTAGTGATTCAAAGAGAGGGCACAGCTAGTGTTCAATAAATGCTACAATCTATTATGATTATTATTACTCTTGTTATTTTTTTACTGTCTATAATGACTTTTGTTTGTGAGAAGTTTTAATTTTATATTATTAAAGGTTTTCTGGGTTCTGAAAAGGTAGAAATCAAAGGCTATAGCAATATGACAACCCATGAGAACTGGCTGCCTCTCTTTCCTGAGGCCTGGCAGAAGAAGATATACAACCCTCTCATTACTCTCAACTCTAGGATAAGTGTATCATAATATATTATCTTTATTAAATGTCTAGTAAGTTAATGTCAAGAGTTTAGACAGATGTGACTGCCTTGACTTCTGGGAACCCATTCTAAGACACAAAAGGAGGAGCTGGATAAATTAATCTATTGATCTATGACCAGCTGTCCTGCCACCATCCCAAAGCCCAGAATGATTTGATTATAATAACCTACATATAACAAATATCTAACATTGTATAAAATATAGAAAATAGGCATCATTGCCGTGTACTACCAATTACATGTTCTAAAAGGACTGGCCAGGACTGGTTCAGCTTCTAGGTAACAGGTGACCTAAAAACACTTGGAAACACATCAACACTCTTGTGACAGGGTATAAAAGTGTGTGTGTGGGCTGTGCATGCCAATTTATAACTTCTAACCATATTTTTTGCAACATACTATTTACATACTATATAATTCACAAATTCAAAGTGTACGATTCATTGATTCTTAAAATATTCAAAGTTGTGTAGCTATCACTTCTATTTAATTCTAGAACATTTTCATCATACCAAAAAAAAAAACCTCATAGCCTTTGGCAGTCATTCCATATCCTCACCTCTCCCCAGCCTATGGTAACCAGCAGTCTCCTTTGTGTTTTTATATAATTGCTTATTTGTATATTTCATTACTCTGTAGCCATTTGTGTCTGGCTTCTTTCACTTTGCATAATGTTTTCAAGGTTTGTCCATGTTGTAGCAGGTATCAGTATTTCATTCCTTTTTATGACTGCATACTATTCCATTGCATTGGTATATACCACCTTTCATTTATCCATTCATCAGTTGATAGATCTTTTGTGAATTTTCACTTTTTAAGCTATTATGAATAATGCTATTATGGACGTCTATGTAAAAATTTTCATTAGAACATCTGTTTTAAATTATTTTTGGTATATAGTTAGGTGTGAAATGGCCTGATCATATGGTATTTCTATGTTTAATTTTTTAAAGAACTTCCAAACTGTTTTCCAAAGAAGATGCAACATTTTACATTCCCACTAACAGTGAATGAGGGTGACCATTTCTCCACATCCTTGTCAACACTTCTTAGTGTCTTTGGTTTTTATTTTAACCTTGTGGGTATGAAGCAATATCTCATTGTGAATTTAATTTACATGCCCTTGAAAACAAATGATGTTAAGCTTTTTTTCCTGTGCTTGTTGGCCATTTGTATGTCTTCTTTGAAGAAATGTCTACTCAGATCCTTTGCCCATTTTTTCAATAGGTTTGTCCTTTTATTCTAAGGCTTCTTAATGTATACAAGTCCCTTATTTGATGTATGATTTACAAATATTTTCTCTCACTATGTGGGAGAAAAGGGCTGTCTCTTATTTTCTTGATGGTGTCCTTTCAAGCGCAAAAGTTTTTAATTTTGATGGTCATATTCATCTATTTTTTTCTTTTGTTGTATGTGCTTTTGATGTCATATCTAAGAAACTATTGTCACATCTAAGGTCACAAAGATTTATGCCTATGTTTTCACCTGAGAATTTTATATATCCAGTCCTTAAATTTAGATATTTGGTTTATTTTGAGTTGATTTTTATGTATAGTGTGAGGGAGTGATTCAACTTCACTCTTTAGCTTGTAGATATACAGTTGTCCAGTACCACTTGTTGAAAACACTACTCTTTCCTCCATTGAATTGTCTTGATGCCTTTGTTAGAAAATCAATTGATCATAAATGTGATGTTTCATTCCTTGACTCTCAATTCTATTCCACTGATCTATACATCTATCCTAATGTCAGTACCACCTGTCTTAATTACTGTAGCTTTGTAATAAGTTTTGAAATCAGGAAGTGTGAGACCAACATTTTTTAAATGATTTTTTTTAGTTTTTCTGGTTCTCTTGCATTTCCATGTAAATTTTAGTTCAACTTGTGTATTTCTACAAAAATGGGAGTTAGAATTTTGATAGGGTTTACATTCAATCTGTAGATCAGGGTGGGAAATATTACCATATTTACAATAGTAAATCTTTTGATCTATGAACATGGATGTTCTTCCATTTATTTAGGTCTTCTTTAATTTCTTTCAATGATGTTTTATATTTCTCAGTGTACAAGTCTTGCAACTTCTTTTGTTAAATTTATCCCTAAGGTTTTTAATCCTCACCCAAGGATATGGTTTTATTGATTTTAGAGAGAGGAAAGGGGAGAGTGAGAGATAGAGAAATATCAACGTGGGAGAGAAACATTAATTGGTTGCCTCCCGTACATGCCCCCACTGGGGCTCAAACCCACAACCTAGGTATGTGACCTAACCAGGAATCAAACCTACCATCTTTTGGGGTATGGAATGATGCTCCAACCAACTGAGCCACCCAGCCATGGCTGTATCCTTAAGTTTTAAATTATTTTAGATGATATTATAAATGGAAATTTTTCTTTAATTTCATTTTTGGATTTTTTGTTACATGCATCCATATTCATTAAGTTTTGAATGTTATTTTTGCAACTGGCGATATTATTTTTAAGAAGGTATTTTATTCTATGTTGACCCATGACTCTGTGTATATGTTTGAACATATAACAATGTGATGATAAATCTGAGTTTTATATCAATTCCAGTTTTCACCAAAGAAATTCAAAGAGATTGGCTACTTTCTATACCATTGGTAATCAACATACTCAGATTCTGCAAACATAATTTCTATTTCACTGTGTGAGATTCTGTGTCAAGTCAGGAGAGCCTAAAATTTGGAAGCTAATTTTTGTGAATACTGTACTACTTAATGGTCAATAGACCACTCCAGAAGAACTGGGAAACTTTAAAGTTTTTTAGGGAAGTGGAAGTTCTTGCAAAAAAATGTAAAGAACTCCTTCTCAAAGGGGAATTATGTCTTTTAAATAATATGTTCAACAAACAGATGTACAGAGTCAAAATGCAATTCAAAATTAGTCCTATAATTAATGGTAAAATTTTAACAATTCCATTTCACTTCTGACTGAGATATATGCAATACTAGATAAGCTATTGTCCTGGAATTTGAAGTCTTTCAGTGTCTGGACCTAACTCTTTACACTTACACAATAATGTATTTCTCAAGTGTAAGATTAGTTAATGAACTTTTTTACACAATCAGCTATCTATTATCAGTGTCAGTAAGACAGAGGAATTTTATTTCTAAACATATTTTATTCACAGTTTATTCCCAAAGGTCTTTGTGTGCAGATGGTTTCAATTCTTACTCCCACCATATCTTGTACTGAAATGTCAAAATAACTTATAAATGTTACTAAATAAATTACCAAGATTACTATTTTATTAATTCACACAAACAGTATTTACCAAGTGCCTACTATGCACAAGGTTCATTCTTCCTTTTCTTCCTCCTGCCTACGCCTGGGTTATATAATGGGTATGAAAAGCTGTGTGTGATATACAATCTGGAATATATGTCCCTGAAGAACTGAGAGTTGAATACTTATTTCTCTTCAACAGTTCATATAAAGAAAATTATACAAGTCTACATAGATAGAAAGGATAGGTTTTCACTATCTTTTCTTCATCTCTTCACTGCTTTTGATTACAGAGAATAGAGGTTGATTTCACTTTCCTGTTTTGTTTCAAGCACTAATATTCTAAAATTTGCAAAGACTTGTTACTATGAAACAATTATTATACTCGAAGGAACACGAAAAGGATAGTACGTAAATCATAAGACTAGGACTAACTCAGGTGAAAGACCATACCAAAGCCATTTGATTATGTCTTTTGAAAATTTTGAAATTGCCTTAGGGTGACATGAAGGGCAAATATGATCTTAAGGTGTATTTCTTTTCCATCTCTTTGAATAATATTTTCTTTGGTTTTAAAGCAGTATCTTCTTAGCTTAGATAATTTTCATGGAATTTGAAAATATTTTTAGAAGACTATTAAGATTGCTGTCATGGACTGTACCACAGCCTTTAACCCTAGTCATTTTTATACAAAGACCTGATAGTGAAATCTCTTTAATGACCATGTGTCAGTATCTTCTACTTATGTTCCACTGAGTTTTGCACAGAATCATTGAATGTAGCATGTCTGGCTATATTAAGTAGAAAAAATAAACATATATATCCAGAATATAGTTATTTACTCACTATCTGGTAAAGGCCATGTTATTATTAATCATGTTATTAGTATTTAAGTATATGTCTGAGTGTAGATATAATGAAGCCTTGGATTAGTCAATACAGCCACTACACACAGTGTCTGTCAACATTTCCCGGCCTCCATATTTACCTTCCAGGTAGCTTGACCTTTTCTTCTTGAACTTAACTCCCATCAATTAGTTTGCCATCCTTCAACACAGCCTGTCTACCGTTGTTTTTTCCCCACTCAGCAACTGATGCCTATGTTGTAACCAAAAAAGAGTGTGTTTACCTCAAACTAAATTTGTGGATATTGGTGAGACAGTGCTGCAGAGTTTGATATAATCCGTGGCTCTCTGCACTTCATCTTGAATTTGTGAAAGGAAGTTACTGGAGAATACAGTATTCTTGGGTCTTCTGATATGTTTCAATAAAATAAGTGATTACATAACAATCAAATCATGAATATTACAAAAACTGTACCTTAGCACTATACATGTTTT
The DNA here is from genome assembly GCA_030848825.1 of Tadarida brasiliensis. Lineage (NCBI taxonomy): Eukaryota > Metazoa > Chordata > Mammalia > Chiroptera > Molossidae > Tadarida > Tadarida brasiliensis. The sequence goes on along the minus strand of CM061280.1, from coordinate 51,222,851 downwards.
AACTTTGCTGCTGTCAATTTGCAAATGAAGGATAAAAGTTAGTGTTAAGTTTAGCCAAAATTATTCCACTTACCTATATGGATGCAAAATTTCTTTCTAAAATCACATCACATACTGTTTTTCTGCACAAAACATTTTCCTCTTTAGTTTCCCACTTTGAGCTACATTAAGAAAAATAATGAAATGATAAGAGACCTAATAATCACTACATCATAATTCATAACTAATTTTGAGAGAAGATAAAATGGAGATGGCTACTTAGTGATATAAAATGTTAACAGGGAAATACCTTCCTTTCTGATGCACTAAGCTCTAAAAACTTAGAGGCTGCAAAATTTTCCATCTGCAAGCTGTGAAAATTTCTCTTCTCTTATACCAAATCACAGCAACTAGCTTGCTTTGCTATTTTTATTTAAATTATAGTCCAAATGTTCATTCATGTTGTCATTTCTCTTTGCCTACCTTGCCTTAACTATGATGCAAGCTCTCAAAGAATAAGACCATCTTCTGTTAAAATTATTTTTATAAATGTCTTACAATTATATGCTTTGGATATTTAGTAATTCTAACAACCAGGAATCTGCAGCAACATAATTTCACGAGTTTCTTTTGATTTAGTGAATAACATTTAAGTAGCCTCATTATTCAATATATGATGCTATAAAGTGAAGACGGAAGAGATGGTGTAACATTTGGTAAGGCTCATATATAAAGGTTAATGTCCATCAGCCAATTTTGCCTTGATTTTTTAGAAATGAAAGCATCTGTACTCATTAAAAACTGTTTGCAGAACCTTTAAAATAGTGTTTGCTAAACCTAAATCATTTAACATTGCTTTATATTTATAATATTGTTTGCATGAGCGAATGATGCATGTTAAGAAGTGATAAAAGCCCCCAATGAGGATAGTAGTTGAACAATCTGAACATTAAGTTGAGAACAGAAGTAAAGGTCCACATAAACATGAGCCATTGAAGACATTTGTCAGCCTCAGGACATTAAGAGTGAAATGTATAATCAACCCTTTGGGGACCAAAATGTTCTGTTTGAAATGGAAAAAAAGTACGTTTCAGTGAACAATGAGGTCCTCAGTTGGTCATTCATCATCTCAAGGGTATATCTTATTATAAATGTCAATTCCACAAAATTATGTGTCCTATAATACATAATTATGTTAAAATTGCATTTGAAATGTATTATTAACAGTTAACAGTGAACATTCTTAAAATAGTTATTACTCTTGGCCTTAACACAAAAAGCAATAATGGAGGTATTTTAGGAAGTTAAAAGCTGTAAGGCATTGCCCTCTGAATAAAGCCACTGCAGGTGTGTTTCATAATGAACTAAAAGGACAGAGACCATGTGTATTTTTAAACTGTATTTGGTGTGGAGAAGGAGTAGATGGCTGCAAAATATAAAGGTGGTGTAAAATGAGGTCATATTGAACTTTCCCTCCTGAGGTGTAATCCTCCTTACTTAAGATCAAAGCAATCCTCCTATATCCCCTTTCTCCTCACCACCACATAACAAAGAATTTCACAAAATGTATATTAAATTATCACATCAGAAATCACTAGAAAATACGGCAATAAATAATAAAGATCTGATTGTCCAAACTCAACATCCTCTCACACAAACCATCTTCTAGGATTCTTGTTTTTGCTACCAGCACTAAATCACCGAAACTCACAATCATGGGGTCAGTTTTGACCTTCCCTTTGCCCCCACACCTAGTGTCCCAGTGTCCTAAGAACTTTGCCTCTCAGTGTGTGGACTGTGGACCACTCAACATAGGCATTAATGAGAACTTATTAGAAATATCAAATCTCAGACCAACAAAATCATAATTTGCATTTTAATAAGACCCCTTTCTTATGCCCATTCAGTTTTAAGAAGCTCTGTTATAGATCTTCCTTTACATTGTGTTTCCTCTTTCCTTTATTTATTTATTTATTTATTTATTTATTTATTTATTTATTTATTTATTTTACTTTTCTTCCTGGGGAAATAACTTTTTATTGTTATTACTCTATATTTTAGATATACGTTTTGTCAAAAAATGTAATTCGATTTTACTTTTTGGTTCAGAATGGTGGTTCTTTCATTTTAACACAAGTGTTTAGTTCATTGCTCTTTGTTTTATAATTTATTATTTTTTAAATATGTTTTTATTGATTTTTTAGAGAGAGAGGAAGGGAAAGAGAGATAGAAACATCGATGTGAGATAGAAACATCGATCGGCTGCCTCCTGCACACCCTCTACTGGAAATCGAGCCTGCAACCGAAGCATGTGCCCTGACCAGGAATCAAACTGGGATCTCTCAGTCCATGAGATGACGCTCATTCCACTGAGACACACCAGCTGGGCCATTGCTCTTTGTTCTAATTGTAGATATAGATACATGAAAGTTATCTTCTCTCTTTTACGTTTTCTAATTAACCATTACAGTCTGTGTCCTCCCTTTCTTGCTTTTGTTTAAACTATTTTTATTTCGGTATTATTTTCTCTATGCTAGTTCAGAAAATTGTTTTTTTGCTTTTTAACATTTACACTTGAAATTATATAAGATTTTTTAAACATATAATAATCTGAAATTAATTAATATTTGTGCCATTGTTCAGGATAATCCAGTTTTACACTTCTCAGATAATATGTGATTGTTTTTTAACTTTATTGAAGAATAACTAACAAATATAATTGTATTATTTTTTTTCCTTTTTCATTTATTTTATTTTAATTATCAATTAAAGTTGACATTCAATATTATTTTTTTAGCTGTTAATTTTTTTATTAATTTGTTTTTGTTACAGATGTTTCTCCTTTTTCCTCCATTGACACCTTCCTCCCCATCCTCCCCGCCCCATCCCCAGCCCTGTTGTCCATGTCCATTAGTCATGCATGCATGCATATAAGTTCTGTGGTTTATCTCTCCCCCTCTCCAACACCCCCTCCTCCAAGTGTTTGAATGTTTTTGTGTGTTTTTATTGTAATTGAGTTGTAGTTTCATGCCACTGTGATCTGAGAAGATGCTTGATATGATTTAAATTTTGTTGAATTTGTAGAGACTTGCTTTGTGTCCTAACATGTGGTCTATCTTTGAGAATGACCCATGTGCACTTGAGAAGAATGTATATTCGGCAGCTTTGGGGTGAAATGTTCTGTAAATATCAACGAAGTCCAACTGATCTAGTTTGTTTTGTAAGGACTCTATGTCCTTGTTAATTTTTTGTCTAGAAGATCTATCCAGTGGTGTCAGTGGCATGTTAAAGTCACCCACTATGATCATGTTGCTACTGATCTCTCCCTTGAAGACTTCCATAAGTTTTTTTTAATATATTTTGGTGCTCCCATATTTGGTGCGTATATCTTTACCAGGGTTATATCCTCTTGTTGGATTGATCCTTTTAATATTATGTAGTGACCTTCTCTGTCTCTTATTATGGCCTTTGTTTTAAAGTCTATCTTGACAGATATGAGTATTGCTACCCCAGCTTTTTTTCCATTTCCATTTGTTTGGAAAATTTTTTACCATCCCTTCACTTTCATCCTGTGTGAGTCTTTTGTTGTGAGGTGGGTCTCTTGTACACAGCATATATATGGGTTGTGTTTTCTTATCCAATCAGCTACCCTATGTCTTTTGATTGGAGCATTTAAGCCATTTACATTTAAGGTAATTATTGATAGATAGTTATTAGTTGCCATTTTAATTTTATGCCTGTGTTCCTCTCTCTCTCTCTGTTGCTTCTTCTTACAACAGTCCCTTCAACATTTCATGCAGTGCTGGTTTGGTGGTGGTTAATTCCTTTAGCTTTTTTTTTTTTTATCCGTGAAGCTCTTTATTTCTCCTTCAATTTTGAATGATAGCCTTGCTGGATAGAATAGTCTTGGATTCAGACCCTTGCCTTGCATTACTTTGTACACTTCATGCCACTCCCTTCTGGCCTGTAGTGTTTCTGTTGAGAAATCAGCTGACAGTCTAATGGGAGCTCCCTTGTGGGTAACTTTCTGTCTCTCTCTCTTGCTTCCTTTAAGATTCTTTCTTTGTCTTTAATGTTTGCCATTTTTATTATGATGTGTCTAGCTGTGAGTCTTCTGGGGTTCATCTTGCTTGTGACTCTCTGTGTTTCCTGGACTTGTGTGGCTTTTTCCTTCACCAGTTTAGGGAAGTTTTCTGTAATTATTTCTTCAAACAGGTTCTCTATTCCTTTCTCTGATTCTTCTCCTTCCGGTATCCCTATAATGTGAATGTTGTTATGTTTTATATTGTCCCACAGCTCCCTTAAACTTACCTCCTGCTTTTTAAATTGTTTTTCCATTTGCTATTCTATTTGTGTGTTTTTCTCTACCTTGTCTTCTAAGTCGCTGATTGGGTCTTGAGCTTCTTCTATCTACTATTCAACCCTTCTAAGGTATTTTTCATAACAGCTATGTCATTCTTTATTTCCTCTTGATTTTTATGCATAGCTTCTACCTCTTTTTTTAAGCTGAAGTAGTTCCCAGTGAGCTCTTCGTAATTCTTATTAAGTTGCTTGTAGTTCTCACCAAATTGTTTGAGCACCCTTAAAATCATTGCTTTAAATTCTTTGTCTGACTAGTTGCTTTCTTCCATTTCCTGTAGTTCCCTTTCTAGTGATTCTTCTTTTTCTTTCCTTTGGGTGTTGTTTCTTCTCTTCCCAGTTTAGCTGTCTGGTAGCTCTAGACCTGGTGAGGGATGTTTGGATGTGTAGGCAGCTCACTGTGTGTCAAATAAGGCTACTGTGCCTCCCAGACTGTTTTGTTGCGTGTCGCCTCTTGCCTGCTGTGGATCCTGGAGGATTGACTACTGGGGGCTGGTATTGTTCTGTCCTGGTAGGTGCTGTTGCTGGATCACGTGGGCCCCTCTGGAGCTGTGTTCCCAGCTGGTCACTGGTGCCACCTGCAGCTGTATAGATCAGGCCCTGTTGGAGCCGAGCTCCCTGCCTGTACTGTGGGCAGCTGTGTTGCACAGGCCTCACCGGAGCCCTGGCTCCCCGCCGATCTTGTGGGCAGCTGAGTTGTGCAGGACCCATTGGAGAACCACTTCCCGCTGATCCTGTAGGGAGCTGGAACTCACAGTCTCTTTGGAGACCCAGTTCCACGCCTATCTTGTGGGCCGCTGTGTCGCACGGGCCTCTCTGGTGCCCCAGCACCCTGCAGGTCCTGTGGGCAGCTGGATCGCACATCTCTTTGGAGACTGGACTCCACACCTATCTTGTGGGCCGCTGGGTCCCACAGGCCTCTGTGGAACCCCAGGCCTACCACTGGCAGCTGGGGAGTGCTGCTGCCCCGTGTGGCTCAGCTCCTGCTCAGCCTTTGCTGTAGTTTTTGGGGATGGGTCTCAGCTGCTGATCTGTGCTTCTGTTGCCTGGGGATGGATGTCTGCTCCCAGCCTCTGTTGCTGGGGGTATATCTCAACTCTGATCAGGCTGCTACTCTGGGGGATGATGCTGGGCTCCCAGCTGTTGCGGTTTCTGCAGCTCCACTACTGTGCACTGGTCTGTGTTGACACAGGGTGTCCACTGGTCCGAAGGTGCCAGGTGCACTGGTGGGCTCAAGTTGCTGGGCCCTAGCTGCTCCCACTGTCTCCTCCCAGGGAAGACCTCGCATCTTCCAAAATGGCGAAACCTCCCCGCAGTGCAGGGAGAAGCACCCTGAAGAGCCACTTACCGAGGCAGCAGGCTGCTCCCCGTCCACAGCACAGGAACCTTCTGCTCCACGTCTCTGCACTGCACGAGTTTGGTCGTCCACCTTCATGTCCATTCACACTCTCTCACACACTAGCTCACTTTCTCACACACTCACCCTCCCTCCGCTTTTGCCCACCGCCATCTTCTCTAATTGTATTATTTAAAGTGTACAACATGAGCCCTAGCTGTTTGGCTCAGCGGTAGAGTGTGGGCCCGCGGATCAATGAGTCGCGGATTTGATTCCAGTCAAGGGCAAGTACCTCGGTTTCGGTTCGTCCTCGGCCCAGGTCAGGGTACTACTGGAGGCAACCAGTCGATGTGTCCCTTTCACATCGATGTTTCTGTCTCTCTCCCTCTCACTCTATCTGGAGATAAATAGAAAAATATCCTTGGGTGAGGATTAAAAATAAATAAATAAAAATAAAGTGTACAACATGATAATTTTAAAAACATATACATTGTAGCATGATTACCAAGATCAAGATAATTAACACATCCATTACCTCACATAGTTAACCTAGTCAACTCTTTTATGTTTGTGTTGTGAGAATGCTTAAGATTTAGTTTGAAGTATACAATACCATATTTTTAACTATAACCACCAATCTATACATTAAAGCCTCAAAACTTCTTATAAATGAAAATTTCACCTATATTACCCCATTTGCCCCTCTTTCCAGCACTGGCAACCACCATTCTATTATCTCTTTCTATAAAATTGGTGTTTTTTTTTTTTAAGATTCCACATATAAGCGATACCATACAGTACTGGTATTTGTCTGGCTTATTTCACTTAGCATAATGCCCTCCAGACTCATCCATTTTGTTGCAAATAGCAGGATTTCTTTCCCCTTTTATGGGTGAATAACATTCCATTATTTTATTTTGTGTATGTGTGCGTATATCAAAATTTTTATCCATTCATTCATCAAAGGTCATTTCTATATCTTGGCTATTGCAAATAATACAGCAATGAGCATGAGTGTGCAGATATCTCTTCAGGATCCTTATTTCAGTTGCTTCAAGTATACACACGAAAGTAGGATTGCTGGATCATACAGTAGTTCAATTTTTAATTTTTTGAGGAACCACTGTTCTATTTTCCAAAATGGCTATACCATTTTCCTTCCCACCGAGAGAGTATAAGGCTTCCCTTTTCTCTACATCCTCACCAACACTTGTTATTGCTTGCATTTTTAATAATGATCAACCTAAAAGGTGTGAGTTGATATCTGATTGAAGTTTTGATTTGTATTTTCATAATGATTAGCAATGTTGAGCACCTTTTCATGTACCCATAGGTCATGTGTGTGTGTTCTTTGGAAAAATGTCTATTCAGGTCCTATGCCCATTTTCTAATTTGAATTATTTGCTTTTTTTGTAATTGAGTTGTAGGAGATTTTTTATTATTTTTTTTAATTTATTTTTTTTGTTTTATTTTATTTTATTTTATTAATTTATTTTTGTTACAGATGTTTCTCCTTTTTTCCCCATTGACACCCTCCTCCCCATCCCCCCACCCATCCCCAGCCCTGTTGTCCATGTCCATCAGCTATGCATACATGCGTATAAGTTCTGTGGTTTATCTCCTCCCTCCCCCACCACCCCCTCCTCTGAGGGGTGTCAGTCTATACCCTACTTCCACATCTCTGGGTCTACCCTGTTCCTCAGACTGTTATGTTCATTATATTCCACAAATAAGTGAGATCATGTGATATTTGTCTTTCTCTGCTTGGCTTGTTTCACTTAAGATAATACTCTCGAGGTCCCTCCATGTCGTCTCAAAGGATAAGAGATCTTTCTTTCTTACAGCTGCGTAGTACTCCATTGTGTACATGTACCACAGCTTTTTTATCCATTCATCCACTGATGGACACTTGGGCTGTTTCCAGATCTTAGCTATTGTAAATAGTGCTGCTATGAACATGGGGGTACATGTATTCTTTCTGGTTGGTGTTTCAGGCTTCTTAGGGTATATTCCTAGAAGTGGGATCACTGGGTCAAATGGCAATTCAATTTTTAATTTTTTGAGGTAACACCATAGTGTTTTCCACAGTGGCTGCACCAGTCTGCATTCCCACCAGCAGTGGACTAGAGTCCCCTTTTCTCCACACCCTCGCCAACACTTGTTGTTTGTTGATTTGTTGATGGCGGCCATTCTGACAGGTGTGAGGGGATACCTCATTGTTGTTTTAATTTGCATCTCTCTGATGATTAGTGATGTTGAGCATTTCTTCATATGTCTCTTAGCCATTTGTATGTCCTTTTTGGAGAGGTGTCTATTTAGTTCCTCTGCCCATTTTTTAATTGGGTTCTTTGTCTTCCTTTTGTTGAGTTGTATGAGCACTCTATATATTTTGGAGATTAACCTCTTATCTGATGTATCACTGGCAATTATGCTCTCCCATAGAGTGGGTTCCCTATCTGTTTTGATGGTTGTTTCTTTTGCTGTGCAGAAGCTTTTGAGTTTGATGTAGTCTCATGTGTTAATTTTTCCCTTTGTTTCTGTTGCCTTAGGTGATGTATCAGTGAAGATTCTGCTGTGTATGATGTCCGAAATTTTGTTGCCTACATTTTCTTCTAGGATTTTTATGGATTCACGAGTCACATTTGAGTCTTTTATCCATTTTGAGTTTATTCTTGTGTATGGTGTAAGTTGATCGTCTAGTTTCATTTTCTTGCATGTAGCTGTCCAGTTTTCCCAACACCATTTTTTAAAGAGGCTGTCTTTACTCCATTGTATGCTCTTGCCACCTTTGTCAAATATTAATTGAGCATAATGTCTTGGGTCAATTTCCGGATTCTCTGTTCTGTTCCACTGGTCTATATGCCTGTTCTTGTGCCAGTACCAGGCTGTTTTGATTACAGTAGCTTTGTAGTATAACATGATATCCGGTATTGTTATCCCACCTACTTTGTCCTTCTTTTTCAAGATTGCTGTGGCTATTCTGGGTCTTTTTTGGTTCCATATGAACTTTTGAAATATTTGTTCTAGTTCTGTGAAATATGTCACTAGTATTTTGATGGGGATTGCATTGAATCTATAGATTGATTTGGGTAATATGGACATTTTAATGATGTTAATTCTTCCAATCCATGAACAAGGTATATGCTTCCACTTGTTTTATATTTTCCTCTATTTCTATTTTCAATGTCCCGTAGTTTTCTGCAAATAGGTCCTTTACTTCTTTGGTTAAGTTTATTCCTAGGTATCTTAATTTTTTTGCTACGATGGTAAATGGAATTGTTTTTTTAGTTTTTCTTTCTGTGAGTTCATCATTGGTGTATAAGAATGCCGTTGATTACTTGACGTTAATTTTGTATCCTGCTACTTTGCCAAATTCATTTATTAAGTCTAGTAGATTTTTGATGGAGTCTTTAGGGTTTTCTATATATAATATCATGTCATCTGCGAATAATGACAGTTTCACTTCCTCCTTTCCAATTTGGATTCCTTTTATTTTTTCTTCATGTCTGATTGCTGTGGCTAAGACTTCCAGTACTATGTTAAATAAGAATGGAGAAAGTGGGCATCCCTGTCTTGTTCCTGTTCTTAAGGGAAATGTTTTTAGTTTTTGCCTATTGAGTATGATGTTGGCTGTAGGTCTTTCATACATGGCCTTTATTATACCAAGATATGATCCCTCTATTTCCAAATTGCTGAGCGTTGTTATCAGAAATGGGTACTGGACTTTGTCGAATGCATTTTCAGCGTCTATTGATATGATTATGTGGTTTTTAACTTTCATTTTGTTTATGTGGTGTATCACATTTATTGATTTGCGAATATTGAACCAGACTTGCATCCCTGGGATGAATCTCACTTGGTCATGGTGAATAATTTTTTTTGATGTATTGCTGGATCCGATTTGCTAGTATTTTGTTAAGGATTTTGGCCTCTATGTTCATCAGGGATATTGGCCTGTAGTTTTCTTTCTTTGTAGTGTCTCTTTCTGGTTTTGGAATTAGGATTATGCTGGCCTCATAAAACGAGTTTGGAAGTATTCCTTCTTCTTGAATTTTTAGAAATAGTTTGAGGAGAATGGGTGTTAGTTCTTCTTTGAATGTTCGGTAAAACTCCCCCGTGAAGCCGTCCGGGCCTGGGCTTTTTTTGCTGGGAGAGTCTTGATTACATCTTCAATTTTCTTAGCTGTTATTGGTCTGTTCAAGTTTTCTATCTCTTCCCAGTCCAGTTTTGGGAGACTATGTGTTTCTAGAAATTTGTCCATTTTGCTTAGATTGTCGAGTTTGTTGCCATATAAATGTTCATAGTATTTGCTAACGATCCTTTGTATTTCTGAGGTGTCAGTTGTTACTTCTCCTCTTTCATTTCTGATTTTGTGTATTTGGGTTCTCTCTGTTTCTTGGTGAGTCTAGCTAAGGGTCCATCAATCTTGTTTATCTTTTCAAAAAACCAGGTCTTTGTTTCATTGCTCCTTTGAATGTTTTTTTTGGTCTCCATGTCGTTTATTTCTGCTCTGATCTTTACTATTTCCTTCCTTCTACTTGCTCTAGGGTTTTCTTTTTGTTTGCTTTCTAGTTCTTTAGGTTGTGAGGTTAGGTAGTCAATGAGAAATTTTTCTTCTTTCTTGTGGTGGGCCTGTAGTGCTATGAACTTCCCTCTCAGAACTGCTTTTGCTGCATCCCATAGTTTTTGTGTTGTTGTGTGTTCATTTTCATTGATTTCCAGGAAGTTTTTAATTTCTTCCTTGATCTCCTCGGTAACCCATTCATTGTTTAATAACATGCTATTTAGCCTCCATGTGTTCATATGTCTTTGCATGTTCTTCTTGCAATTGATTTCTAGTTTCATGCCATTGTGATCTGAGAAGATGCTTGATATGATTTCAGTATTCTTGAACTTGGAGAGACTTTGTTTGTGTCCTAACATGTAGTCTATCTTTGAGAATGTCCCATGTGCACTTGAGAAGAATGTGAATTCTGCAGTTTTGGGGTGTAATTCTCTGTAAATATCTATTAAATCCATTTGGTCTAGTGCTTCGTTTAGAGTCTCTGTTTCCTTGTTAACTTTTTGTCTAGAGGATCTATCCAGTGATGTCAGCAGGGTGTTGAAGTCCCCTGCTATGATTGTATTGCTGTCAATTTCTCCTTTGAAGTCCTCCAGAAGATTTGTAATATATTTTGGTGCTCCTATATTGAGTGCATATATGTTTACCAAGGTAATATCTTCCTGTTGGATAGATCCTTTCAATATTATGTAGTGACCTTCTTTGTCTCTAGTTATGGCTTTCATTTTGAAATCTGTTTTATCAGATATGAGTATTGCTACCCCAGCTTTTTTTTCCTTTCCATTTGCTTGGAAGATGTTTTTCCATCCCTTCACTTTCCACCTATGTGAGTCTTTTGTTGTGAGGTGGGTCTCTTGTAAACAACATATATATGGGTCATGCTTTCTTATCCAATCCGCTACTCTGTGTCTTTTTATTGGAGCATTCAATCCATTTACATTTAAGGTGATTATTGATATGTACTTATTTATTGCCATTTTTGTTTAGTGTGGTTCTACTTTCCTTCCTATTTCTTCTACTAATTACAGCAGTCCTTTTAACATTTCTTGCAGTGCTGGTTTGGTGCTAATGTTTTCCCTTAGCCTTTTTTTGTCTGAGAAGCTCTTTATTTGACCTTCTATTTTGAATGACAGCCTTGCTGGGTACAGTAGTCTTGGATTCAGATCCTTGTTTTTCATGACCTTTATTATTTCATGCCATTCCCTTCTGGCCTGTAGTGTTTCTCTGGAGAAGTCAGCTGATAGCCTTATGGGGGTTCCTTTGTAGGTAACCTGTTGCTTATCTCTTGCTGCCTTTAGGATTCTCTCTTTGTCTTTAATTTTTGGCATTTTAATTACTATGTGTCTTGGTGTGGGCCTGTTTGGGTTCTTCTTACTTGGGACTCTCTGTGCTTCTTGAACTTGAATGCCTTCTTTCTTCACCAAATTAGGGAAGTTTTCTGTCACTATTTCTTCAAATATATTCTCTAACCCTTGCTCATTTTCTTCTTCTTCAGGGACTCCAATGATGCGAATATTATTACGTTTCCAGTTGTCCCACAGTTCTCTTAAGCTGTCTTCCTGTTTTTTCCTTTTGGTTTTCTGATTGATTGATTTTTTTCTACCCTGTCTTCTAATTCACTGATCCGGTCCTCAGCTTCCTCTACTCTGCTATTTAGTCCTTCTAATGTTCTTCATTTCTACTATGTCATTCTTCATTTCTTCTTGCTGCTTCTTAATTTCCACTTGGTTGCTTTTCAGTATTTCTATGTCTTTGCTCATGGTGTTGATGTCTTTACTCAAGGTGTTGATGTCCTTAGTCATGCTGTTGAGCTTCCTCAAGACCATGGCTCTGAATTCTAGCTCTGTTAACTTGCTTAACTCCCTTTCATTTATCTCATCTTCGGTAGAGGTCTCTTGTTCTTTCATTTTGGCTCTGTTTCTTTGTTTCACCATTTTGGCTATCTCAGTGGTTTTTGGAGCCTGCCAAATTTTCCTGTGGATGTTGGTGTTCTGTTGTTTGTGGCTCCCTCTACTGGGTTTGGATGAGCGTGGGAGGACCCACATTAAACACCACCATGGAGTCTTACTTTCCAGGGTAGATTTGCAAGCCCAGCAAAGGTTAAGTTATCCTCTAGCTTTTTGCCTAGAGGCTATTAGTTGTGGTTGCTTGAAGAGCCTTGGGTTTTCAGTTGAATGAAAACCTCCCTCAGATGTTCAGAGTGAGAGGATTTCCTGAGGGTAAGGCAGATGCTAGTAGTTAATGAGCCTCAGTTTGCATTTCAATGGCCCACTAGGGTGTGGCTTGATCTCCAAGGGAGGGGCTGCCACCTCTCCCAAGATCCCTGGGATAGAGTAAGATGGCCAGGCCACGGTCCTGCGTGGCCGCAACTCAGCAAAAGCTCTGAGCGCCCTCCAAATCCCGAGTGTCCCCACACAGTTCCAGTCCAGTCTGCCCTCCCTCTGCTGGAGCCCAGGTGAGTGGCTGTGGCTATTTTAGCGCTCTGCCCTGGCCCTCTGTGCTGTGGAGCCGGCTCGGGCTTTAACCCCGAGGGCGGTGCACTTCTCAGGGCTAAGGCCGCTGCTGTCCGTGGGCTCCCAGCCCCTCTCTCGTGCCTCTGCAATCCTACCAGGATCGAGTCAGTGTTCCTGGTTGTATGGTCCTCGCAAGCTGCTTTTCTGTTGTTTTTTCCCGATGATTTGTCTTTATTTTAGTTGTAATTCCAGTTTGGTCCTGGGGGATGGTCTGTGTAGCTTCTATTCACTCCACTGCCATTTCTGTAGGAGTTTTTTTAAAAAATATATTTTGAATATTCACCTCTTTTCAGATATATAGCTTGATATAATTTTCTACCATTTGTACATTGCCATTTCAATTTCTTGGTTTTTCCTTTTGTTGTGAATAATCATTTTTAAATTTATTTTTTCTTTATTTTATTTTACCTTTTTCCATCATCATATAGCCCCTCATATGTCTTCCACCTTCACCCACCCCTATCACAATCACCACACTGTTGTCCATGTCCATGAGTTCTTTCTCTTTTTTTTTCTTTTTTTTCTCAACACCCCAATCAAGATTAAAGGTGATCTCTATTTTACTTTGTAGTTCAATTTGTTCATTAAATTCCATGCATGAGTGAAATGATACAGTACTTATCTTTTTATGACTGGATTATTTCAGTTAGCATAATGTTAGCTTGATATAGTACCACTTGTTTATTTTACAATTGACTAGAATGTCCTTTTTCCATATGAGCTGTTGGACCACCCTAAATTTAGATCTTCATGTCATTTCGACTGAATTATTACTGCCCCATAATTTCTATATCATTCTTGTGTCTCTCTGCATAAATCATCCTATCTTCTATTTTAAGGTTAACCCTTCTCATGTACCTAAACCTCTCCACTCTCCTCTTAAAAATCTTCAGTGGCTTTCTATTCTTTATTAAATAAACCCTTTAGAAATGACATTCAAGGCCCTGTAGAATATGATGCCATTCTAGCCCTCCAACCCTATTTCCAACTGCTTTTCTATATATACACCTCAGCTTTACAATTTTCTCTCTTCTTTGTTTTGGCTCAAAGTATTTCTTCCATGTGAAACAACCTTCCCAACAGCTCTGTGGAAATCCTCTCCCTCTTTTAAGGCCTATATTCAGTACCACTTCCCATAAATACTTTTTTTGATTCATTCATTTATTGAATAAATATTTACTTATCACATACTATTTGCCTACATTCTTCTAGTTACTGGGGATAAAACAATGAACAAAACAGGAACAGCTTCATGGAGCTTATATTGTTTTGGGAGAAAACAGGCAATAAACAGTAAATAAGAAAACAGGTTGTATGTTAGGTGGTGATAAGTGCTAAGGAAAAACATAAAAGAAGATAAAGGGCATAGAGACAGCTAGGAATAAGGAGTATCCTCCAACCAAATACCTTTTCCTCCTTTGAATAACCAGAGTACTTATTTTCTTTTACAACATGGTTATTTGTGTACTTGTCCTATTTTATCTCTTATATTCAAAACTCCTTGAGAGCAAGAACTGCATCTTACTCATCTTTGTATCTCTTGCAACTTCCAAGACTGCATTCAGTAAATAATGGTTAAAATGAATCAAATGATGGAAATAAATCCTATAGTAGTTTAATAGAAGGGAGAGACTGCTATAGTGGTTGGTTGGGGAGGGCATCTTGGAAGATATTTAATTTGGGTTAAATCTTGAAAGATGGGTGGTGTGGGGAGGAATAAAGAGCTAAGTAAGTCATTTTGATGTAACTGTTCTTGAAAAACTAAAAACCATTGCTTTATAAGTTAAGATTAATGTTATGTGTAATTTTCTTTACTTTGAAAACCAGTATTTCAAAAGGGACGAGCAATAGACACCGGAGAAGTTGACATTGGTGCACAGGTCATGCAGACCATTCCACCTGGCTTATTCTGGCGTTTCCACATTACTATCCACCATCCAATATATCTGAAATTCAATATTTCTTTAGCCAAGGACTCTCTGCTTGGGATTTATGGCAGAAGAAACATTCCACCTACACACACTCAGGTATTTGATATTACAGATATTTCTTGACCCTTTTAAAGGGTGGTGGGATGACTAGCTCAGGGTTTGTGACTTGTAACGTGTGGAAGTCAACATGAAAGCAGACAATCTTTGCAATGAGCAAATATCCAGAATAATCACACTGAAGTGAATGGGGAAAAAATGCCATTAAGAAATAAGGAATCCTATTTAGCAGAGCAGATTCAAAAAAGGGAATTTAAGAAAATATTCTTGAAACTTGAATTCTGTTTCCTGGAACAGGATGATCATGAGCCTTCCCAGTCCCCTCATCTTACTTCGTGTGGTGCCCACAACCCTTTCCCTGGTTCCATACCTTCATGAGCCCTTGTCCCAATGAAGGAATGCATACCAATAATGAAAATGATTTAAAAAGGCAGGTTTTATCTTAGAGGTAGAAAATTTTCCTTGTTATTGTTAATAATAACTTAAATCTGTAAAACCTCTATGGTTTGCAATGCCCTTCTATAAATCTTAGCTACCTAATTTCTCTCATTTTCTTTTCCTTATCTCTTTCTTACATGAACCCATTTGGGGCTCTGCTCCAGCTAAAAAGTAGCGTATGGAATCATAACCATCTGGGGCTTGCTTTGTTTTCAGCAGATATAACTGTAGTCCAGACTTTACCTTCTGGCTCAGACTAGGCAGGGGATTAGAATGCTATTCAAATATGACTATTAAAAAATATTCAAGGACTCAAGTGCCATGTGCTTGTCCACTGATAGGAATAAAAAGAAAATTGTCCTTTGAATATCTAAATGTGCCACTACAAAAATAGTGAATGATGATGAATGTTCTCAATTTTTTACTGTTTATTCATTTGTTTTAAAAAACATAAAATTTTTTAATTTGTAAGAAAGGTCATGGTAACATTTCCGAGAGGAATGTGTGGTTTCAACTATCTTCTATCAGATACTTTAGTAAAATATCGATATTCTCTTGCACAATACTAAACAAGACCTTTTTTTTATTTCTTGGTTTATTTATTTTTAAATTACTATTTTGAATACTCCAAGACTGAAAGCTTATAACATTTACAAGCATAGGATTTTTTTAAAATTAATAATATACATTTGGGTTTAAATGTACTTAAAAATTAATAAGTTCCTCTTCCTCTTTGCCCTCCTCCAAAGCAAAGAAGTATGAAATAGGGCAATTGAAGTTAGAGATGTTTGTCAGTTTAGAAGTAAAAGTAGAGGCTCATATTTGTGTTTGTATTTGTTCCAGTTTGATTTTGTAAAACTAATGGATGGAAAGCAACTGGTGAAGCAAGACTCCAAGGGCTCTGATGATAGCCAGCACTCCCCTCGGAATCTGATCTTAACCTCACTGCAGGAGACAGGTTTCATAGAGTACATGGACCAAGGACCTTGGTATCTGGCATTTTACAATGATGGAAAAAAGATGGAACAAGTATTTGTGTTAACTACAGCTATTGGTAAGTTGCCTTGGCTGTTATTTTGAATTAACAGTATAACTTTAGAAAGACACAATCAGTGATTAAATAACACAGATATTATTTAAGCGTATTGCTCATTCTGCCTTAAACTCTTTATTCAGGATAGGTCACTATGAGAAAGGCTTACATTGTTCTTGTCATTAATGTTGTTTAAATGCTGATTAAGATTTTTTTTAAGCTCCATTATTTGCTGCTATTTTAGGATACTTGACATGAACCATTTTGTACGTTTTCAGTAGAAATAATTACCTGGATAACATTATTACTAAGGCTGCATAGAATAACTTCAGTGAAGAAGGGACTAAGCAGGGGAAGCTCTGTTAATTCAAAATCTATTTTTTTAAAAAGTTAAATAAGCACCTTTTAAAATGGAAAAACTAACATCAGTTCAGTTCTTTACAATGATTGATTCTAGAACCAACCTTTAAGTTTTCAAAATACAACCTGAGAGTATTTAGAGTCTGAAAGATTGATAACTTGGGATATTCAAAATGCTTTCTTTTAGAATTTTTTAGTTTAAAAATCCTCACAATGGCTCTTTCAGTGTTCTCCAGGTCTTTTAAAACATGTTCTTTTTAATACAATATCTTCACCCACTCTTATTCACAGTTCACCCTGGTTAATCAAAGACATCTCACTCTTGTCATTTTTTTGTTGTTGTTGAATTAATTCCTCTTGACCCTTTATGTGAATAAAGCTGAGCTTTATAGCAATTTTAGAGCCCTGAGGGTAAACAACTCATTGACACAGTATTTTACTGTGAAAATTTTCCTAAAATACTCGTCATTTACAAGAAGAGAAAATGTTTTGCACCTGTCAGTTTTCTATACAGCTCTCACTACTTTATCCTTTATTTAAACCTGTTCAACCATATGTTTAGGAAGATATATTGACTCTTAATAGATATACCATCTGCTCTTAATAACAATTAGGTTCTATTTTTACTTTATGCTGACAACCTTGAGTCAGTAGAAAATGATATTCCATCCATAAGATTATCAAAAACTTTCTTCTAAAATAATCAGAAAGGTAGTAAAAATGCACTGATGATTTTTACCCTAGAGCAATACTTTACTGATTTTATATCTTCAAAAGAGAAGATTTTGTTAAATTAGAAAACAAATATTTTAAGTCATGACACTGTTTTGCCACTCACAGACTCACTGGGGAAGATTCAACAGACATACACCTTTCATGATATTTTTGTATCAAGGCCCAATTTTGATAAGGCAAATGCCAGTGAGTTATGAGATGATGCTTTTCTCCTAAGAAATCGAGCAATTAAAAGACCGAAGATTATTCTCTCTTCCAGTTATTCTTACCCCTAAGCTCAAGTTAAAACACCAGCCAAAGTATTAACCTTTTAAAAAATTAATAGACCCAGAAACATGCTTGGAGGTTGTTGTTTTTTTTTTCTTTCCCTTACTTCCTCCCAAAAAGAACCTAATCTTTGAAATATGTGTTATTATCCAGATATTAAGCTGTCATTTTTCTATGCAACAACATACTTGATTTTTCCTAAAGCAAGTCAGTTTGTTTACTTTTCTGTTGTCTTTCAAGATTAGAAGAGAAACATTTCTCCTATAATTCTACTTAAAAAGAATCCAAGTAAATTTCCAAAAAAAAAAAATCAAAAGTATGTATTATTTACTCTAAATTATTCCCATTAAATTGTTAATGTTTTTATAATTTATCTTAATTTTAGTAAAAAGAGGCAAAAATATTTGCTTAAAAATTAAAGTTTGTGTGAGTTTAACTATTCTAAATGCTGCTTATTCTCTATTCATAACACTAGAATCAGTTAATTGATCTTAACTCTATTTGGTCTGCTACTAATAAGGCTCAAGACAGTATGAATAACCAACATTTATTCAATGACTAACATAGGTTAGCTCCTGGCCTACCTTGATATATACTATTTTCTAGTAGTATGGACAGAGTTGTCAGTAATCCCCTAATCTCAGCCAATCTGCTCTGTAACATGATCATATATGGAGTGCCACACTGCCCCAAGCACTGTATTAGATGCTTTACATTCAGTTATCTTGTTTGATTATCATTACAACCCTGATAGCATAGTACAGTGATAATTATATTACAAATAAGAAAACAAAGGCTTGGAATGAGTAAATACTTTGGTAAAGTCTCACAGCCGCAAGTGGCAGAATTATTGAGATACCTGGTATGTCTGATTCCAAAGCCCATGCCCTTTAGACCATACTCATTCCATAGATTAATCATTACCTTTAGTTTCTTTTATGAGAAAACATGCCAGAAGCAAAACTCATCATCTGTGCAGATGCAGATATGAAAGGGCTTTAGACTCGAGTACAAAAATAGAGTTATAAGCATTGAACTTTGAAATGATTCTCTATGGTATCTAAGAAGTGATTCTGCAGTAAGATTAAAAACATAGAAGGATAAGTTTCCTGGAGGCCAATATAAATAGAAAACCACATTCTTTTTTTCATTACTGGCTATTTATGTGTTTTTTTCATTACTGGCTATTTATGTGATCCTGCTGTAGTCATCCTCCTCTTGAAGTCCCTAGACTGTCCCAATGTCTCTTTGATACCCAATGGAGATGGCAGCTTCCAAAACCTCCTATATTGCCTTTTCTTCTCATTTGCATTGCTGGTGTTAAGCTCTGTGCAGCAGTGTGGGACCAGGGACAGCTTTTAGATAAGTCAATTAAGATTTAGGATTTTTATTTATTTTGATAACAAACTTTATTAAATGCTTTTCTATGATAGCTACATTCCCAAAATACTACTTCCATAAAGTTGTCAATAGGAACTTGTGGGAAATTTATTTCAGCTATGTTCACCTTTGAAAGCTTCCTCCATGCCCTCCTATTTAACCATCCAGGGCAGGGGAAATCTAAATGTAGATTTAAAAACTGCCACTACTGTTTAGTACAAGAAAGTTAGATAAGTAGGAAAAAAGAGAAATAATTGTTCCATCTTAGAATTAAAATAAAAAGACTCTGTGTTTTTCCATGACCTTTTAAATAAATTAATGATGTTCTGAAAATAACAAATGTTTTAATAAGTTAAAAATGGTTAGTTAGCTCTTTGTTAAATGTTACATTCTCACCAGCCCAGTTGTAGTTCAGAAATGCCACGTATCAATTTCTTATCCAGTTCAGTTTTCTTAAAACAGGGGTAACAGAACAGACCATCATAAACCTACAAAAGGCTATCTGATGTATTCACATGAGGTAGAGAAGAATGATGTCCTCTGATTGATAATAGGATGGCTATCAATACAGCCACTGGATTCATTCTCAGCTTTCTAAGAATCCCCCAATTCGAGTAGATACCATTTATTTCCTCTTGTGTTTATTCTGCCCAGAGCAGAACTCCAAGTTTAGATCAGAAGTTCTCTAACTATGGAAGCTTATTTGAAACATTGATTCTCAGTACTTTAATGCACTGGGCACCTGCAAGATCACCTGCTATATTTGTTAGTATGTAGATTACTGGACCACATTCCTCAGAGACAGATTCAGTAGATCTGGAATAAAGCCCAGGCATCTGCATTGTAAGCGCCTTAAGTGATCCTACAGATAGAGGTGATCAAAAGCCCTCAATTGAAGAAATGCTATTTCTCGACCCTCATTATAAATTCTCATAGTTTAGAGGAAGACACCAAGACTACTTCCTAGAATATCTCCTTCTAATTGGAAATAGCTTATCCAAGTGAAACTAGATGAAGTAGATAATTTGGATTGAAAAGGAAAAACTGGTGCGTATAAGAAGTATGAGTTTAATAGACCAGAACATACAACTCAGAATTGAAGAGTGCTAAGTATAGAAAACTTACAGAAAAGATTAATGAGAAGATGACTTAAAAAAAAAAAAAAAAAAAAAAAAAAAACAAGAGTAAAACATACATATCATCATATTTCATGGACTTGGAATTTAATGCTATTATATATGCAACTACAATTTTAAATTAGAAACACTTTCTAAATTTTTATTAATTTTTATTGAGGTAACATTGATTAATAACATTATATAAATTTAAGATATACACATTATAATTTTTAAAGTCATTGTCAGAGACTGACTTTCCTATGACTTTTTGCCTTTTCAGTCAAAATACCGGAAGACTTATCCAAGTTCTGTGACAGCACACGTCTTTATGGCACCAAAACTATCTATGGCCACCTTTAAAACTTTCTTAATTCTCCTAAAGCCTATTCTTCTCTAAGAATGAATTGAAGGGAAATTAGTGGCAGAGAAATGATAAGCATTTACAGTCAAGAACGCATTTCTCAACAAAATATTTAAGTTCCAATGCTTTTAGTGGTGGTGAATTTAACATGAGCACTTACTTTAAAAGCCTTCCATTGTCACTTATTAATGAAAATGAAATACTGATTATCATATTTAAGCTGTAGAGATCATAGATTAACATTTTAAGGTGCTAGAGAAGACAATTTTATTTGCTACAACCTAAATTTGAAAAATAAACAGACTTAGTCTTCTGATTGCATTTTTAAGCCCATTTTGTTTTGAGAAACGTCCTATAATCCTAATACATTTTTATCTTTATAAATTATGTCTCATAAGAATACAATTCATCTAGACCCTTCATACACTTTAGAAATGAGGTTGGTTTTTAGTCCCACTCTTGAATAGCCAATTCAGCAACTCCAGGGTGCTTTTAATAATTTGGAACTGCATGTGACATCTTGCAGAAATCTTTGGCATCTGATTTTAAATAGTTAGTTCTCCATAGGCAGCAGAGGGCAAGAATGTTATAGGCCCAGAGTTTTTGGAATTTAAAAAATATTAAGGACTGTAGATTGTAGATTTGTTCATTTTTAAATTTTTCTTTCTATTAATAGAAATAATGGATGACTGTTCAACTAATTGCAATGGAAATGGAGAGTGTATCTCTGGCCATTGTCATTGTTTCCCAGGATTCCTTGGACCTGACTGTGCTAGAGGTATTGTTGCTCTGTTATTCTTTTGACTTAGGGAAATGGATGTCATTTGAAAACTCAGGAGGAGGAAGAGTGGCAGTAGTGGCCATAGTAGCAGCAGCAATAGCAGCAACACTGCCCACCACCACTACCAAAAATTGAGCACTTATTCTGTCAGGACCTGTTGTAAACACTTTGTGTTATGTCTTTTAATTCCTACTTTCTACCATAGTCCAGTGAATTAGATCTGCTATTATCCCAGTTTTGTGGGCAAAGAAACAACCTCAGAGTGGTGAAATAACTTAACCAAGGTTACCTCACAGCTGGAATTTGTACCTGTATCTTCTGACCCAACCACTGCATTGATACTTCTATGTTCTGCATAAAGTGATTCATAAGTGATGGACTTTAAGAGTGGGCAAAGTAGGATATTGCTTATGCACTTCCATGTAAACTGGATAGATTGGACAATCACCAAATGGGCAAGTAGCCTAGAAAGTGAACACTAGAAAGTCAGAAGTTAAAATTACTGAACTTGACCATTTCCTAGACTTGCCCACAGTTTAATACCTGAAAAGCTATAGGTAAATTACATTATGTTTTCCCATAGGCTCACAGTTACCACTTTAGAGATGCTGTCTGCTCATTTTCTATACATTCTAAAGTTCTCAATCTGCTAATACTTTAATCTCAGGTTTCTCAGCCACTTAATTTTGTTAGGTTAAATTCTATTCAACAGAAAATTCTATAGCACTTACTAGGTTCCCAGTACTATAATAGATCTTGAGGAGGTGAGAGGAGTAGGAGTGGAAGTGATGACTAGTATTAAAAAGTAAGACAAAAGGCACAGTCTCTGCCCTCAAGGAGCCCACAGTTTTAATAAGGAGACAATGACAAAGCAGAGTAAGCGTTGTATTGTAGGTCTGCACAATGTATTATGGGAATAGACATCTGTCCAGCGTAGATCTCTTTAAATGCACAACCTTTTAAAGATAACATTCTGTAAAATGAATAACTCCCTAAACTCTTTATTTGTTAGTTTTTCAAATTTTACATTTTTTCCCCTAAAAGTAGCATATATCTTCTTGAGGAAAAAAAAGCCACAAGAATGAAAACCCCTAGCTTAGACTAATGATGATAATTATTATTTAAGTGTATGATGGAATCAAAATAAAATACTTGAAATAATTTCTCTAATCAGGATAGTTTTATAATTTATCTTTATCCCACTCCCAGAAAAGGAAATTTCTGTTTGCAATCACAAACATGCCTATTTAATAAAGGCTAAGCCAGAAATAGTACAATTTTTTTTTGCCTGATATATTATACAAGAATCAATAAATACTTGCTCATTGGAGATTTTAAAAGCATTATGAGAACATTACAAATTCATTTGCCAATCTTCAGATTCGTGCCCTGTGCTGTGTGGTGGGAATGGAGAATATGAGAAAGGACACTGTATCTGTCGAAATGGCTGGAAAGGGCCAGAGTGCGACGTTCCAGAAGAACAATGCATTGACCCAACGTGCTTTGGTCATGGCACCTGCATCATGGGAGTCTGCATCTGTGTGCCAGGATACAAAGGAGAAATATGCGAGGAAGGTCAGAGCCCCATTTTCATCTATTGCTTCAGGCTTGTATCCCACTGAATTGTCCAAGGCACCATCCTATGCTTCTAGTAGAGATATAAGTGGTATTAGCAACCCATGAGTACTCAACATGTCTACTTTGTACATGGAGCAAGGAGTTAAAGTCAGGGGAGCTCATGTTTCTCCTGGCAGTCTCTAATATTAACATGAGGCCATATCTGTGATCCTTGCAGAGCAGTAATGAAAAATGGCATCCACCCCCCCCCCCCTATTTTAACACTGTTTTATAAAGAAAATTTCCATGTGGATGATTTTAGGTGTTAATTCATATGTTTTCATTATTACAGAGTGTACTAGGCTACATCTCTAAAGAACATAATAAAAATAACAATATATGCACATTTGGAACCATTTTACAAATGTTTTCTTTGGGAATGATTTGTAATTACCATTTTTATTGCTTCATATTATTTATTTTTACATACCTCATTGCTAAACTTGACCTCCATGCCTAAGGAAACAGACTTAACCACTAATGAGTTTCAAGGCAATGCCTTTATATTAAAATTCACCCCAAATGAGCCTTTACACACACAAAACATATTTTGAAATGGCAATAGTTTTATCATTTAAAGAGACGTATTAGAAAATAAGTTTACTAGTGAGCAGACCTTTTTCATGCCACATTCCTCAAATAAGACTGATTTCAGAAATAATATTAAACCTTTACCATGGGAGAGGGTCTCATCACAACTATTGTTCAGGATAGAGACTACTGAAAATGCACTATAATTGCTTCTTAAAGATGGCTCATTAAGACTATTACACAATATTCTAAAGGGTTTAATCTCATTCTGCTCCATGAGCAAGCAAGAGTTTAACTTTTCACCTCCCATCAGCAGTACTAGAATTTTGGTGTGAAGATTGTATCTGTTCCAATGAATGGCATTGGGCCTAGACAAGGCACCTGAGTTCCTGAGTTCCTTCTGGAAATTGTTTGTATGATGACCAACTGTAATCATGATATTTAAGTTGTAAGTTCAGATATTATCTGGACATACACATTCACCCAAAAAATGGTGCTATCACATCTATAATTTGCCATGAAAACTAACCTAATTAATTTAGACCCTTTTATTTAAATTATGTAAACAGTTGAAAAGAATATAGCATTCTAGGTGTCACTAAAAAAAATTGTAGAATAACCAAGATAGCATGGAATACCATATTTCACGGTTTAAACTTTTCAAATACAATAGGAAAAATATTTTAAGTTAGACATCACAACCAGGAGCCCACAGACTAAACTGAGTTTATGGATGGTCCTTGTTTGGTTCACATAGTGGTAGTGGCAGTAGTGGTTTTGTTGTTCAATGTGATTTATTTGCTAAAATTTAAATAGAGAAGTGTCATATAAAAATCTCTATTTCTAACTTCTCGTGAACAACTCAAAAATCTGATAATCTTGCGCTCACATTCCTACATGCTGGCATTCAACTGGCGCCAAGAAGCAGCAGCTACCTTTAAACTGCTCTCAGTTACTCCCAGCACACTGTTTTCTTACATCCAGCCCATCTCATTCATTCCTGTTTGCCACCTGCCTGGCCCCTTCTGATTTAAATATAACTTACCTATTCATTGAAGGTGGCCTTTTAATAAAATAAATTATGTTAAGTATTATTTATTCAAATTGTTATTGTATTTAATATAACCAAATGACATCCTTCTAAACTTTAGAAGTGGTTCTCAACCTTCCTAATGCTGCGACCCTTTAATACAGTTCCTCATGTTGTGATGACCCCCAACCATAAAATTATTTTCGTTGCTACTTCATAACTGTAATTTTGCTACTGTTATGTCTTAGGCGACCCCTGTGAAAGGGTCGTTCGACCCCCAAAGGGGTTACCCACAGGTTGAGAACCGCTGTAAGCAACATTCTATACTTTAGAATTTTCCTTTCCTTCCAAATAACAAATTAATAAAATCAGATATACCTTCAGATATTTAATTGCTGATTAGCTCAAGTATTAAAGCATTGTGCTAATGATCCTGAGATCATGGGCTAATTATAATGGCAATCACACTAAATATAATAATGTTTATTTAAACTTTCTTTGTTCCGTGACCACAACACAACATAAAACTAGCCCAGTCTTGCAAATGATGGCAGATTATACCAGTCTTTTTCCATTGCTGGAAAAGTAATTCAAAACATATTATCTGCATCATGGTAAATTATTTTGTCTCATCTTATTGTATGGGAAGACTAAAAATTTGGAAATCAACTTTCTTATTTTTCATGGTCACCCAATTAAAAACAAAACAATTCTCCCAAAAGCAAGCATAGAAATCTAATTCTAATACAGCTTATACATTTGTCCAAAAACATATGTGTGTGTCCAAAAATTATACACGTATTCAAAATTTCCAAACTCACAGAATCAGAGGCAAAAAGAATTGAGTCTGTGATATTCTAAAACGTTAGAAACTGTCACTGTGTCCTGATATTAAGAGAAGCCACAAGGAAATACTTTTTAAATTGGGTTTAATATGTTATATTTTCAGTGCTTTTAAGGAATAAATGAGAGATTATAATAAATTTGTTATATTGTATGATTTCATACAGTAGCAGTCATTTGTCAATACCTTCAATAATTCAAACTCAAAAATATATCAACTCCTCTAGACACATAAAGTAAAAGGCATTCTGGGAGCTATGATTCCAATTTCAGAAAAAACAAGGAATGACTCATCAAAAATTCTTGGACTTTTTTTGCAAAGCCGAGGAAATCCCATCGAAGGCCCACAGTGGTCCACCCACCCATTTGTGCAGGAGTGCTACACACTGCTAACAATTTCACACAACATACGTGTGGTTTCCTTTTTATAAATTTAGAATGCAATCTTTATGTTATCTAACCATATTTTTAAGTGTTAATAATCTTCTGGTTTGAACACAATATTGACCTGAGTCATATTATTGCCTAATTAAAACAGCAGAAATGGCATAATATTAAGAAATCAATGTGAGTATCTTGGTGTCATGTAATGGCCATATGTGTTCATTTTAACCTTTCCCCCTTTTATGGGCCTTCAGAGGACTGCTTAGACCCACTATGTTCTAGCCACGGAATCTGTGTGAAAGGAGAATGTCACTGTTCTACTGGTTGGGGAGGAATCAACTGTGAAACTCCACTTCCTATATGTCAAGAACAGTGCTCAGGACATGGGACTTTTCTTCTAGACACTAGAATGTGCAGCTGCGACCCCAAGTGGACAGGATCTGACTGCTCAACAGGTACATTAAGGTTATCTCTTTCTCCTTCCTCCACTCCCAGGTTCTCACTGGTTTTTGCTTTAAGGTAGCACTCCTTAAAGTCTCATCTGCATGCCTTTCATGGATTGTAAGAGGTTTCTAAGTATTTCCTAGGCTAGTATTTTACTAGGTTTTTATATACAACATACTGCTGGCTTGTTGTTTTTTTATCGTAGTTTTCATTGTCGCTGGTCTGAGCTAGAACCTCTGTCCTCATTCTGTATTCTCTTGCAGTTATTTCATCCATTCCCAAGTCGCCCAATATCATTTCTATACAAATTATTTCAAATCTATATTTCCCCAAACTCAAATAATCCTTTATTTCCAACCATCTGCTACATGTTTCCACTGGGTGTCCCATCACTTAAAAACACAACTTAGCCCAGAAACTCTATTTATATATTGCCATATTGTTGCCCAATTACTATTCCCACAACTGTGATTTTATTTTCCTATTCCCTACCCTAACATCATCCACAGTTCCCCATTGTCCATAGATAAACTTCAAATATCCTAGCCTCTTATTACAAACTATTTCAAATGTCTGTCTCCAGACTGTCTTCTACTTCTGCTTTCTGCATAAATCCCTCCTTCTGCTAAAGTAATCTGTGTGCTCACTTTACAACACACCTTTCTCTATGCCTTTTCCTCAGCAAGGAATGTTGTTACCTTTCCACGTATGAAAATCCAACCCATCCACCAATACCAACTACAATTTTTTTTCAAATATATTTTTTTAATTTTTCAATTACAGTTTACATTCAGTATTACTTTGTATTAGTTTCAGATATACAGCAAAGGGATTAGATAATCATGTATTTTACAGAGTGGTCCCCCTGACATTTCAAGTGTCCACCTGGCCCCATACATAGTTTTTATAATATTAATGACTATATTCCCTACAATTTGAAATGTTCTTTAAAATATTTCCTGATCACATCAACAAGATCCTCTGAAACCCTACCATAATCAGTGCTAGAGAGTAAAAAGTGCATCATGCTGTAGGTATTTATGTACATGACTTGGTTTTCTTTTTCTTTTTTTATTTTATTAATTTATTTTTGTTACAGATGTTTCTCCTTTTTCCCCCATTGTCACCCTCCTCCCCCTCCCTCCCTGCCCCGTCCCCAGTTTTGTTGTGCATGTCCATTGGTTATGAGTACATGCGTACAAGTTCTGTGGTTCATCGCTCCCTTCCCCCATCCCCTCTTATGGCAATTGCATGACTTGGTTTTCCACCTAAACTAAAAAGAATGGATCGCTCTTTATAACTTTCTTCTTATCCTCAGACCATGTGTTCATTAAATGAGTAGAATTACTAAATGATAACTCCTATAAAGCCTCTGCCTTTTTTGTTAAGGATGAAAAGTGACATCTGATAAGCAGGAGCCATAGGTGCTCTGTGAGACCTTTTGTGTCACTGAATTAGCTCATGAGACGAAAAGTCTGCAATCCTGTGCTATAAAGAAACAGGAGAATCCCTTTATTGAGAGAATTAATTCTAATCTAATGCTTCACTGTACAAAATTTTTCTGCCTCACATAGAAATAATGTAGAAGAGAAGATTGCATGTTACAATTTCAGAAAATGATTAAAATACTAAATACAGTGTAATAGTGGCTAAAATGAAAATCTTTTAAAAATCATTCATTTATATACTTAGCAAATGTATATGTGCCTGCTATGTGCTTGATTCTGGAGATATAGTGGTGAGCAAGATGGCCATGGTCTTCGCACAAAAGGAGCTTATAGTATAGTGGAGGAGGCACATTGAACAAGTTAGAAGAGAGTTGCAAAAGGGAAGTGACTGGGCATTATGAGACTGTATAGTATGACTCTAATCTGATTATTAATTTTTTTATTAAATGTTATTGAACATATTCCATCCCTCCGTGTGTAAGATATAGTATGGCCTAAAGCTTCAAGTTTAAAATAATAGTACTAACATTATTAGAGCACACATTTGCATAACAATTATTTTGTATTAGGCATTATTCTAAGCGTTGTACAAATATTCACTTAATCTTTATAACAGCCTAAGAGATAAGTACTATAATTATGCCCACTTTACAACTGAGGAAAGTGAAGCACAAAGAGGTTAAATCACTTGCCCACAGTTACCCATATAACAAGTGTCAGAGTTAGAATTTGGACTAAGATATTCTGGTTTCACATTCTGTGCATTTAACCACTATACTATACTGTCCTCTAGGAGCCCATCATCTAATTCACCATGGATTAAAAAGTATTGTTGGACTGTGTCCAGGGTCACATGCCAGAGAGCACAAAGGGGGAACAGTAGGTTATTTCTATGAGAAGAGGCCCCATGGTCAGGCAAGACTTTGGAGAAGTCTTAACACTTGAATGAACACTAGTAGTTTGGATTTCTTTGGATATAGTCCCAGAAGTGGAATCTCTGGGTCATAAGGCAATTTCATTTTCAATTTTTTAATGAACACTAGAAAGATGATTACAGCAGGTTCTCAAATAATGTTTTGCTCAATGTCATTTCGTTATAACATGAATGAGATACTGTAGGAACTTAATTCTTGTTTATATTAATTAGCCTATGGTAAAATTGATTTCTCTATATGTCATTTCACTTAAAGTCACAAAACCTGTCAATGATGTTAAGTAAGGACTTACCATACATGTTTATCAGGTGTACTAGAGAAGAAAGAACATTCCAGGCAGAAAGAGAAACTTAAAGAAGTAGAGATGTGAATACAAATGACACATTTGGGAACTTACAAGTCATTGGGTCTAGTGGTGGTATAGGAGTCCAGAAGGAGGTTAAATTGGAGAGATGGGCAGGAGCCAGACACAGGGAATTGTATTTACATGCTATGCTAAAGAATTTGCATTTCCTGTTGACACAATAAGAAGCCAATGAGTGGTTTATAACAAATTGCATTTTTTTTTATCCTCACCCGAGGACATTTTTTCATTTTTTGTTCAGATAGAGTGGGAGGGAGAGAGAGGAAGAGAGAGAGAAACATCGACGTGAAAGGGACACATTGAGTGGCTGCCACCCGCACGACCAACCAGGGCCGGGGACAAACTGCAACCGAGGTACATGCCCTTAGCGGGAACCGAACCCGGGTCTCTCTGGACCGCAGGCTGAAGCTCTAACCGCTGAGCCAAACTGGCCAGGGCACAAATTGCATTTTAAATAGACCACTCTGACAGTTACTGAGAGGACCCATTGGAGATGGATGAGTGCAATGTGCAATGTGATTATTGGAGTAGACCAGGAGTGGGATGCTGAGGAGAGCCTGAATTGAAACTGTAGTTTTGAGAATGGTGAGGCAGAGACAGACCAGAAAAGAGTTACCATGGTAGATGACAGAAAGTGATGAGCCAAGAATAACTACTTTGGGTGGCTGGGTAAAAGGAAGCACCACCAGCTGAGAGAGAAAAGAAACATAGGTGGAAAAGCAGGTTTGGGGCAGAAGGACAGGATATAGTGAGCACAGTTGTGGATGTGCTGAGTTGGAGGTATCTGTAGAAGATCCAGGTGCATATGTCCAGTGAGGGATTGATAATTAAGAATGGAACTTATGGGAGAATTCTGACCTGGAGACAAATATTTGGGATATAGTTCAGACGCTGGGAAAGCACATTCTTGTCAAGGGAGAATGGAAAATGAGATTAAAGAAAGTCAGAACACTAGAGAACACCAACATTTAATGTCTTTACCATGATAGGGTTCTTAACATTGAATCAAAACCTTGCCTCTTTATGTAGGACTTAACGATTGCATAGTGATTCTATATCATACAATTTCTCCCTCAGGACACTCACATCCCTTATGCATCCTTCCTGATGCCTCAGAATTAGGTAAAATTCCTGGTCACATATCATTCACCAGTTGCACAAATTCAGATATTTGTATTTCGAATGAATCGATATTAAATTAAATGTATTGGGAGTTTCTCTTTGCCCAGCCCACTCCTCCTACCTAATACATGCACCAGTTCTATCAGCAAAGAAGAAAATTACTCAAAGGGGAGGAAAAGGCTAATTATTAACATGCCTCTAAACTTTCCTTCCTTCCCTCTCTTCCAGATGAAGTACCCTCATCTCTACCCTATTCCTCCCTCACTTCAAACCACACTTAATCACCAACACTAATCGAATGATGAGGAAAAAAATGACAGTCCCATAGAATATTAGATCTGGCCCTGGCCAGTGTGGCTCAGCTGATTAAGTGTCATCCCATGCACTGATAGGTTGCCAGTTCAGTTCTCAGTCAGGGCACTATACCCAAGTTTCGAGTTTGATATCCGGTCAGCAACTGATCAATGTTCCTCTCTCACATCGATTTTTTTTCTCTCTCTCTCTCTCTAAAAAGGAAAAAAGAATTAAAAAAACGAAAAATATTAGATCTGGAGGAAAAGATAGAGATATTTGGTTCAATGTTTCACAAACGTGGTGGTTTCTAGTTCACCTGCCTTGGCATCCCTAAGGATTCTAATATACCGAGGCACTGAAATGTTAAGTAGATTGGCCCTGGGTGTGAGAGCCACCCACCATTCTAACCTCTTCATTGAATTGTTCATTTGCCAAACATTTATTAAACACCTATTATGTCCCTGTGAACATGTCAGGCAATGGGCTACTTACTTTATGATGAAACCGATCTGTAGTTGAGGAAACAAGTGTGAATAAATATTTAGAATATCTTTCACTAAATGCTATAAAAGAGAAAGAGATGCAATATGCAAGGTGTATTTAACAATATCTGAAGGTCTCAGAAGTGATCACAAAAGACTACAGATCATGAAGAGCCCTGTATGGGGCTCTTCCTAGTAGTTTGGACTTAATCGTGGGGACAATGGGAAAGCCATTGAAAAAGGATTTAAAGAGGTTAGCATTATGACCATGTTTACATTTTATAACAATCACTCTGAAAATGGTTTGGAGAATATGGTAAAAAATGATGAATACTTGATATAAGGAAATATAAGTGCAGATGGAGAGGAATGGACAGACATGAGAGAGGTTAGGATATAAGAGTTGGTTACTCTGTCAGTGTAAGGAGAGGCAGGAATTTTCACTGTTTCTATGATTTCTACATTGCTAAACTGGATGAATGGTAACCCGCTAACAGAGATATGAAATACCCATCTGTTAAACAAATTTTTTTCAGCACCTTCTATGTGCTAAGCTCTTGGGCTACATCAGTGAGGATAACAAAGATTCCTGCACAAGTGGAACTTACACTCACGCAGGGAGAGACAGACAGTAAACAACGAACAAGAAATATACAACCATCTGAAACTAAGGAAACAGGGCCTAAGATGTTAAATAACTTGTCCAAGGCCATAGACCTGACCAGTTGCAAACCTGAAAGTAGAAACTCAGTCTGTTGATTTTTTTTTTCATGTGTAACTTTCTTTTCAGCCCTCCACCCTCAGCCCCACCAAAAGAAGAAGGAAGAGTTAGACAGGGAGCTGGAACTAATGTGGATAGATTAGTTTACTGAAACAGGAAAGTTCAAGGAGATGAAGGGCATAAAATATCAAATGCATAAATGACACATATTTGTCCAGAGATCCTGGACTAAAGTCACATTCATCTATTCTGGACCCAGTAGAAAAAACATTGGAAGTAACTCTTGCTTAAAGAAGTATAAGGGTGGATAGGTATGACCCAAAACTTATCAGCCTCTTAGGCTAAATGCTTCCTAATAAAACTACTGACTTGAGAAATAGAGGAAGGAAATGCCTTCCAAATCTCCATTGTCATGATAAGAATAGTCTTTCTGTGATTTTTAAACTCTTCAAAGGTTGTTCCCACAGAGCATATTTAACCATCGAGACGATCTCACTGTGCAGTCTTTTAATTGAGTGTGCTCAGTACAGGAAGCAATTTAGCATTTGATTCTTATAATGGATCATGTCATTTCAAAGGTGGATATGTACTTTACTGTTGATCATTTTCTTCTTCTAAGAACATGAAGCTTAGCTGTTAGCATGTTAACCGTGCTTCTCTGATACCAAGGGGACTTCAGTGAATGGTTTACTGATTATTTTCAGTTCATTTTCTAGGTATATTGAGTATTGTTAGTGGCACTGAATTGATACTTGATATAAGCTTTTTTAACCTGAAGGTCTTATGGTACTTCACAAATGTTAACTCATTAGTCTTTAAAAATATCTTAAGAGGAACATAATAGAACTTTGTTGTACCATGGTTTAGATTTGGATTTACCATAGATCAGATCATGCTCCTTCAAAATGTAACTCCTTGCCCTAAAATCTCAGTAATACATTTAGCCTATACTAAGGATATTGGCCCTAACCTCTAATATCAGCATTGTAAAATGCTTCTACTATATCTACTATATTTATTTCATGAAATCTGGCTTCTCGTGCTCACATAGTCTTTGAGGGGGACGATAAAAGCAGGGTTTAGAGCTTTGTACTCCTCTCTTCTTATTGTTATTCACAGATAACTGACAGTGAAATTCATAAAATGTAAGCATTCACATAGAGAGGAGAATTCTTGTCCTTGTTTACTGTGATACCTTCTTATTATACTATATCTTAGAAATGGATTGATCAGCTGGAGAGGTATTAAACATTAGGCCCAGACATATTTCTGAACATAGTATCTGCAGTACAACAGAAATCATGAGGTACTTTTAGTATACAGCCAATCTAAGCAGGGTTAGTTCCTGATCTCCCATAAAGCTTTGTTATAAAGATTTTGTTTTCAGGCCATTCTATGACATGTGGCCATCTTGTTTGTCCATTAGAGAGATGACTATGTATGTGTGTATTCAAAGCACTGTGACCTTGAGTAAATCACTTAACTTTTCTGAGTCTCAGTTGGCACATTTTTGAAAAGCTAGAAGATTAACCAAATGGTCCTTGAGGCCCATTTCAACACTGAGATCTATGATCTTGATCTTGTATTTTGAGCATTGACACTGATTATAAATGGTTCGTGGATACAGTCCATAAAGTCTCTTAACTCCATATTATTTATGGTGAGAAAATATTCATTATAAACGTTTTTTTTTCATTATAGGAACATTCACACTTTGACATATAGACCATGTTGTTTGAGAATTTACCACTCTTTATAGCAGTACACATAAACACATACACATAATCGTGTGTGTGTGTGTGTGTGTGTGTGTGTGTGTGTGTGTGTGTGTATCTTCATTAAAGCAATATCTCATTATGGTTTTTTTGTTTTGTTTTTAATTTTTTTCTTTATTGAATTTTAGAAAGAGAGGAAGGGAGAAAGAGAGACAGACAGAAATATTGATGAGAGAGAACATCGATTGGCCAACTCTTGCACGCCCCCCACTGGGGATTTGGCCCACAACCTGGCATGTGCCCTGACCAGGAATAGAACTGGCAACCTCCTGGTGCGGGGGTTGATGCTCAACTACTGAGCTACACCAGCTGGGCTCTCATTATGTTTTAAGTGTCCCCTAATGGATGGTGATATGATCTACTAATAAAACAGATAATTAGCAGAGGAATTTGTAAGAGGTTTGTATAATTATTGTTGCTGGGGAAATTTTCCTTGATTATGCAAATACCATATGCTTTAAAGACATTAGTAGTTTTCTCTTTATTGAAAGTGCCAATAATCAAAATGATTGTTATCTGATTCTAAATGTCTATTACATATATCACTTTCTCTGCAATTTCCAGATATTGATTAGGCCATTTGAAATGATTAGCATGTACACTGTATTTTTCCTACAGACATTATGGTAACAGCAGGGTCATACATACCACTTGGTAAAGAAGCTTTGTTCAAAATGTAATGCACTTGCTACTGACACAAGTATGTAGCTATTCACCATATCATTGAAGATAAAAAGCCACTCATATATAAAGTAACTAAAATTTAGCATCTTCAATAGAAAAGAGATCATTAATTTAGCCAGATTAGGAACTGAAGATTGCAGGTACTTTTCCATATTTAATTCTGGAAACACACCTGGATTTCTTAGCAACAACAGCTGAGTGCTCAGAAGAAATATTTTTCTTTTAATCTTCACCTGAGGATATTTTTCCGTTTATCTTCCAATAGAGTAAGAGGGGGGGGGGGGGGAGAGAGAGAGAGAGAGAGAGAGAGAGAGAGAGAGAGAGAGAGAGAGAGAGAGACTTCAATTGGTTGCCTCCTGCACGACCCCGACCAGGGCCGGGGACAGACCACAACCAAGGTACATGCCCTTGGCCAGAATCAAACCTGTGACTCTTTGATCACAGGCCTACGCTCTAACTGCTGAGCCAAACTGGCCAGGGCTCAGAAGAAATATTTCTGTTATCAAACAATGTTAACAAATCATAACACTACAAATTGCCTGGACTTAAAGAAAAGCTCAAATTTTACAATTAGTCATTGAAACATGATAGGAGGATTTTATAGTGCTTTTGAGTAGACAAGGTCAAAAGACTTATGACTAATTCTATGTAGGCTTATTTATCTTTAACTTGCTATTGGAAATATGACAACTTCTAATCAAACTTATTTTAAAGTAATTCTTTTTTTCTACTCAGTAGAAAATAAAGGATATGCCTTCAGGTGATTTAATAAACCTGCTTAAAACATAGTGGCTGTATAATTAACAACATTAACTCTAGATTATCGAATCAATAAGTGAAGTTCATTGGTGGCACTAGAAATACAACCCACAGCATCCTTAGGAGAATTCCAAGTTAAATTAGGTAAGACTGAATCCACAGAAATATCTTTGGGAAATAGATATAAAATGGGACAAAAAAGTCACACTATTATCATGATTTCCTAGCAACACATCCTACTCAGAGATGGTTTGTCATCCCCTAAACCTTTCTTTTTTATCTCAAGTGGAAGTAAGAATTAAATCCCAAAAACTCCTCATCTTTATAAAACAGAGTTCATTTAATGGCCATAAGATTGCTGTATACATAGTGAGGTGATTCAAAGTACATCAAATATCAAATGTTTTCATATTACATCTTTTACATTTTGTTCTGAGATAATAAAACCACACCTGTTATGCCATCATTAGCAGGCAGCAATGCAAAATTCAGTGAAACTTTTGACAATTTGACAAGTTTGACCTAATAGGAAAACTTGCAGTTGCCTCTCTGTAAATCTGAGCTAACTCTTCTGACTGTTTCAGGACATTAAAGCTTTAAAATTGTTTTTCAAACCCAGGGACACATATTTTTTTTAAAGGTGGCAATTATGAAGCAAGAAAATGTAAGTAAAGGATGCGTGTGAGGATGCGTGATATGGTTAAAGTACAGTTAATAATAAGGAATGCATTTGGACAGACCAATTGGAGCATTAAAAGAAAATAGACAAATTTTGTATTTCTCTGTTAAAGGCATTCTTCTTATTTACTCAACCTCTAATTCTGAATCCCAAATTCTTTTGCTATTTGAGATTTTTTCTCAGTTTATGCTTAGCTACATGAAACAAAAATATACCCAGAAAATGGTGCATCTAAAAGATGTATTTGGCCCTATAGATGAGATGCTGTAGGAAAAGTGGCCACCTGGGTGCTCATGTCTACAATGTGACTGACTTACTGCCATGGTAGTCACCTGACAGAGGAGGAGAAGGTAGAAGTGCTCTATGTGGATATGGCTCAGCGAGGTTGAAGGAAACCAGAATTAAATTTTGCAAAATTGATAGCCAGGACAAGGGGATGGATCCAATAAATCATCCCAATCCTGCTTGCCAAAATCAGATGATTGGAGATATTGAAGAGCACACTGTGTATCTCACCCAAGTAAATCGAATAATACTTTCATTTCTGTAATAAAAATATCCTGCATTTATTTGATGGTTTTAATTTTTTTTCTCCAAACGCTCATATACCCATTTTCTTCATTTCATCATATGGCCATAATCTGGTGTCATTATTAGAGTTTGGATTGCATATTGAGCTTGGATGATACAAAATACCTGTAGAACTGTTTCGGAGTTTTGATTTATGTATATTCTTTTCAGTCATTGGACAGAAGGAAAAGAAGGATAGGAAGGGCAAAGATTAGTCCTTTGTTAAAGTGTAAGGACAATACATTTTTACCTGGAAACCTGATAAATTGGAGCTCATAGAAATTCTGAATGGGTACTTGCATCTGCTGTCAAGAACCTATACTTGAGCTTCCATATTCCCAGTAACCTAGCAAAAAGTTTATGTTACTCTCATAACATTCGTACGGTGCAAGTAAGGTAAATAATAACTTCTTCATTTTATCGTTGAAGGAATTAATTTCTTGTGCAACACAGGCACTTACTTTATTGTGTATGCTTCAGAGTTGAGGCTGGCAATAGAATTCACAGTCCAGTGTCCTGTCCTACAGATCAGTATGGATTTTTTTTTTTTTATCCTACTTGTGACATTCTGAGCTTCTTGAATGTAAGGACCCATGTCTTTCATAAATCATAGAAACTGTTTAGTCATTATGTCATTGAATCTTGATTTTCTCATCTTCTCTATTATCTCTTTTTTGGAAGTTCTATTAGACTGACCCACTCTGCACTCTATGTCTTTTATTTCTATTTCCTATTTTCCATTTCTTTGTTTCTCTGTTATATTGTAGGCAATTTATTCAAATCTGTCTTCTTGCTCATTAAATATCTCTTCAACCATGTTTATTATGATGTTTACTCCTTCTATTCAATTTAAAATTTCAGTAATTACTTTTTATTTCTAAAATTTTAATTTGTTTTGTTTTTCAAATATGCCTCATTAGTTTTTGGTAATTTCTTGCTCCTTAATCCTGTTTTTGTTGTTGTTGTTACTCTCTTTTATTTAAATATATTAGACTTATTTTATATGTTGTATCTGATAAATATAGCATGTTAAGTCTTTGTGGGTGTAGGTCTGTGGTTTGTTGTTTTCATCATCTCCCACATATGATGGTTTTCTTCCTTGTTTCTGTTATTTTATTATTGAGAATTCAAATATATTGAAATTCTAAGTCTTATATGAGGAATGTATTCCTACATTTGTTTCTAGTAGGAACCTATCTGTACTACAGATTAGGGAACATTTTAAATTAAAAACCTCAGGTTACATTTTTTTTTTTTTTGGACAATACAAACAGTATAAATTAAGGCCTCAAGCCCACAAGAAACTTGGTTAGTGGCCATAAAATTTCAGAGGAGGCTTGTTGTTTAACATCTTCATAGACCCAAGCCTGAGATAGATCATTTTCTTCTACTCTGTCTTTCCAAGGCACAGTTTCTTCTAGAATGGTTTTGAATATTGATCCCTTATCCTGTGCAGGCCCAACGTTTAGCTAACAGTCTGTTCTCACTCTGGACTTTCACCAAAACACTACGTCACCCATATCCTCAGATGCTTCTAGTGTCCTGGTAGAACTCTGACTCTACATGTAATCTTGGGCAGGTCAACCACTATGGGTCTCAATTTACACATCTGCAAAATGTGTATTTTGGCTAAATTCACATTTAAATTTAATTTTAGTAATTAACTATTTTTTTTCACTGTTAAGTGGAGAAAAATTTTAAAGTTCCAGTTAAATCAAGAATTCTTTTGATTAAGGTATTGGTAGACACATTAGAATCAAACAAACTTAGAAGAGGTCATTCCATGCCAGGAAAATGGTTCAGTTCATGTGCATTGGAGGAGTGTCTGAGAAGTATTGTTCAAAAGATATTTCTGAAACCATAGCAGTCGAAGTTAATGGTTTAATCAAGAGTAAACAGTTTCAACAATCAAAAGAGCTTCCCATACTTCCTGCTAGGTCCATTCCATTTTTAAATTGAATTCTGCATGTCAAACAGTGAAAGTCAAAACACTAAATACTATTGCCTACTTTCTTTTCCAACAGTCTTCACTTTGTTCATTTCTTCTTTGATATATTTGTTGGTACAATCATGGAACAGTGGCACCAAATTAGATCTTAGAGATCACTTTGTTCTGCCCTCTCCTCTTAGAGCTGGGAAAACTGAGGCCCAGAAGGTTGAATGACTTGTGTAAGGTCATGCAAATTATTAGGCACATAGTTAATATGAAAGGCAAGTCTCATGATCTCTGGTTTTGGCCTTTTGTATAATATACCATTCAGAGGACCTTGTTCAAGTTTAACAGATATGAACTTTCCACTAAATCTCTAGAATATTGGCATTGCATATATACAAGGCAGGATTCCAGCATCTCTAACTTGACTAACAGAATGTTATGAAAACTGTCAGATATTTGGCATAAAAAAAATCAGGCAGAAATCAATTCAAATCCCAGCTCTGCTTCTGAGTTACTGTGTGACTTTAAATAAGTTATTTAGTTTCTCTGAGCCTCTCCTGTAAAATGAGAAAATAATTCTTACTGTGTAGGGTAAGGGTTAAATAAGATAATATATGTAAAGCACCTAGCATAGTGCTTCTCCCATAGTAGACATTAAATTATAATAATAAATGATAGCTATTTTTGTTATTATATTTCATCTCTCATTGTAAAGACAAATTTCAAATACATTTTTTTAAGTAGAAGATAAATTAGCAGCTGTCTTAAAGAAATTCATTTTTAGACATTGTAAAGCTGAATTAGTGTAAAAGAGTATAGAAATTCTTTCTACTCCAAAGTCATTACCTTCCTTTGTCCCAACCCATTTGGTGTTTTTCCTATGTTTGTAGAATAGATGTTTTACTAGATAGCTGGCTAAAAAGTAGTTGTTCTCTCCCTTTATTTTAAGTCCTGCTACTTATTATAAAATCATATTCAAGGAAAATTTATATTCCTGGTGTGTCAGCTAAGATTAGAGTCAGTAACAAGAAATACCTTCCACAAGGAAAAATATATAAGTGGCTTAAACAAGATATGTGTGAATTTCTCTCACACAAAGGAAATCTAGAGGTAGGCAGTCCAAAGCTTGTATGTCGACTCTAGAAAGAAAGCTTCATCTGGCTCACATCTCTACTATCCCTAAGATGAGACCTTTATTTTCATAGTATACAATGGAAGTCAGTACTCCAGCCACCACATCTTTATTCCAGGCAAGATGAAAGAATTGGGGGTAAAGGGCCTGCCTCCTCTCTTTTAAGGAGACTGCACTGAAGCTGCTGCTGGAAATATTCTCTTATATCTAATTTGGCCACATGTAGAAGCAAAGGAAACTGAGAAATGCAATCTTTATTTAAGGAAGACATGTACACAGCTAAATAACATTGAATTTCACTGTAGTTTTTTGGCTCCCAACCAACACAACAGGGCACCATGACCAGTTTTATGATTTACTATGTTCTCAAAGACATACCCATAGCTCAATAGAAATAAAACTATTCTTTGTATTTAGACCAGTGATACACTTAAACTATGAATCCTCTTCTAAATTTGGTGTGGAAAACAAATTAAAATATTTCATTAGTTTTTATATTGATCACATGTTGCAATGATACTACTTTGGATATATTGTTTAAATAAAGTATATTATGAAAATTAATGTCACCTGTATTTATTTATTTTTTCTCGTAATTTTATTTTATTTTTATTTTATTTTATTTTTTTATTAATTTATTTTTGTTACAGATGTTTCTCCTTTTTTCCCCATTGACACCCTCCTCCCCATCCCTCTACCCCTTCCCCAGATTTGTTGTCCATGTCCATCAGTTATGCATAAATGTGACTCGTGAATCCATAAAAATCCTAGAAGAAAATGTAGGCAACAAAATTTCGGACATCATACACAGCAGAATCTTCACTGATACATCACCTAAGGCAACAGAAACAAAGGAAAAAATGAACACATGGGACTACATCAAACTCAAAAGCTTCTGCACAGCAAAAGAAACAACCATCAAAACGGAAAGGGAACCCACTGTATGGGAGAGCATAATTGCCAATGATACATCAGATAAGGGGTTAATTTCCAAAATATATAGAGTGCTCATACAACTCAACAAAAGGAAGACAAAGAACCCAATTAAAAAATGGGCAGAGGAACTAAATAGACACCTCTCCAAACAGGACATACAAATGGCTAAGAGACATATGAAGAAATGCTCAACATCACTAATTGTCACCTGTATTTAAAAAAAATTAATGTGGCTACTAAAAAGTTTTAAATTACTTATGTGGCTTACATATGAATCTCACATTATATTTTTACTGGATAGCATTGCTCTAATATATGGCAGTATTAAGTCTAGCCTGGAAACTATAACCAAATGTTTCTTCCAAATTAAACTGATTGTATGGTAACACCAAGGTAAATGAACAAGTAAACTTGTAATATAGGATTACTGACAAAGTCTGGTATATGTGGAGAAGGTCTATCAGAAATAATTTGAGTTTTAGTGTAGTTGACCCAACAATCCTTTTTGACAATAATAAGAAAGCAAGGGTAGCCGTTATTAAATCTACTTTTAATTTATGACAATAAAACCATAACAAGGAAGTATAAAAAATGCTTATACTTATATATTCTACAACAGGAAAAACATCAAATCATTAATACTCGAGTTCTGCAAAATATTATAAAGAATACAAATCTGAGCCAATAGTAGAATAATTAAATTCCTAATGATAACCTATTTCTGGTATAGAACATAGGCCTGAAAAACCAGGCTTTTGAACTCTCAAGAAGGAAACCAGCATATGTTTTAGATAAAATGTCTAAGAAAGTAATAGGTTTATAACTTGGATGGAGTGAAGTGTTTTTATGTCATAAAATTAGGTAGAACACTCTGGGTCCAGCCAGAAAACCTATAGAGATAATAAAAAAAAAAAAAAAAAAAAAAAAAACTGGCAAGGATTATAGCTTGTCATTCATTCAGAGTGGTTCTTGGATGGTTCTTGGGCAATGAAGTCTTCCTCAAATGCTTTATTTAGCTAGAATGCTTTTAAAAATCATGTGTGCTCTACAAGGGGGAATTACTAGGATATACACGGAGACTCAGGATCACCAAATTGTCAGTTGGCATCTGAGCTGCCATGACCTTCTTCTTTAATTTCATACCTTGTGTAACTGCCACAGAGCCTGGCCTCTTTATGGGTTGGGACAACCAAAGTCAGATCTTTCCCCAAGATTATTAAATCTGAGTTTTTTTGCTTACCGATAAGCTTTTCATAAACGGAACTTAACTTTGATAAAAATCCAAATGGCCTCTTTTTATTTATGTGACTGTCACATTAACCTGGCCAGAATTTTTTATTTGCTTTTCTCTGTCCAATATTCTTTTCAAAGCAGAATCTAGGACAGTAGAGACACAGAATATATCCAATTTAATCATCATCAGTCTGTTTATAATGAGAGATGTGCCCCATTTAAGGCACATATGAGGAGGGTTGATATGGTCCTTGAGAATCAGTGGCTTACCAATACCCATCTCATTGCTCTCAGCCTCTTTGCATCATTAGTCCAAACATAAATGCAAACAAACTCTAGAATCATATACCAAGGATTAAAATAGTGAAGAGATGGTTAATTTTTACCTTTTTCATAATATCCATCTTAAGCATGGTAGTGAGAAATGAGAAGTTAATCCCAGTCAATAATCTTACATAATAAATAAAATCTATAATATTGGCTTCCAAGCTAGATACAGACAATGTTTCTTGTAGATTTATTCCATATCCTGCCCTTCAGTACCAGCAGGTTTGGTCCATAAATACATTTTTATGTGTGAGGAAATTTCCTTGTGGGTAACACATATCTCTCTCTAAAAAGTGCATCTCTCTAAAAGATTGGTTCATGGGGAAGCAACCCACATAGTCCCTGAAGACTTCTGGTAGAAAGCAAAAGGACCACCACCATTCCAGAATTCAGCTCCTATGATGTGATTAACTCTACCATAAGGAGCAGAGAATGGATGAAAGTTTAAAGATGAATTTTAAAGGACCATATATCGAAGCAAACTGTGTGCACTTTGACAGGAGATATACAAGGGCAACAGCAAATCATTTCCAGATTGCCAGGGAATTGAATCAGGACCAAAAGAAAGTCTAGTTATATAAGTCAGACATTCAATAGCAGTTAACCTTACCTCTGCCAAGTTTTGTAGTTGTTTCGGCAAAACTCTCATATATGGGACGATGCCTGTGTTAAAAACAAAGGCTCATGAACCATTAAAAACAATCATAAAGGGCAGTGCAACAACAGGCGATCTACCTGTGGAATTCCAGCCTGGGATATGCCAAAAAAAATCTTAGTCATCAAAGAACCCTTTGGTGATTCTAAGGAATCTATTTTATATAAATAAATACACCCAATGTCATTACCGCCATTGGACTAGCTCACCCTAATCCAGCTGACAAATACCTCTGACTGCAAAGTTTGCACACTTCTATTTCTAGGAATGTGTTAGACATACCTTTTGTGGCCCAGATAATCTGTTTCATGGTGGGGCTTATTAATGACCATAATGATTATGGTAATAGTAATGATGATGATGATGTTACATTTGTTGAGTTCTTACTATATATGTACTTTATAAATATTATTCTTTTAATCTTTGTCAGAAGTCAGTATTTCCAGAGTTTTTTCTTTACAACCATTTTCTGCAAGATTTTATAGACAAACAAAATACATTTTGTGGTGATAAAATAAAAGCAGAAATACTGCATGTGTTAGCTCCCACTTGGAAATTCACAAACCACATTCTCATATTTCAGATTCTAAAAAATTCCTGCAAGAAGAAAGCTGTGTAGCAGAGCTTTCCACAAAACTTTGAACAGGAAACACAGGCTTTTCTTAACATTTTTTCATATCTGTGTTCTTTGGAACACACTTTGGGTAGAGTTGCTATAAAATGCTATCGTCATTTTATAGATGAGGAAATGAAAAATTAGAGAAATCTAGTAGTGTGCCTTGGATCACATAGCCAGTAGGTGGCAGCACTTTTGAAGCTAAGTTTGTTTATTGCCAAAGCTCATACTCATCTTGAACTGTAATGACTCAGCTCATCATTATGATGTATTAATGGTTTATTATGCTCAAAGTGCTTTATGTATATTGTATCTCATCCTGGCCACAGTCCTTCAGTGAGAGCACTGTTATTCCCATTTTATAAATGAAGAAAATAAGGCTTGATTAGATCCAATGACTTACCCAGACCTTGTCAAAGAAGCTTATCTGGGACTGTTAGCAGGGCTGTAGAGTTGGTTGGTTCTGGTTATGCAGTCTTAAGATAATTACCTAATTTCTT
Source organism: Tadarida brasiliensis (assembly GCA_030848825.1). Lineage (NCBI taxonomy): Eukaryota > Metazoa > Chordata > Mammalia > Chiroptera > Molossidae > Tadarida > Tadarida brasiliensis. Next base: position 51,179,625 of record CM061280.1, on the reverse strand, counting down.
GATGTGTTGAATGTCCATCTCTGTAAAATGGGTGTAATACCTCTGGCACATAGTAGTTATCCCATAAATAGTTTCTATTCCACTGGCAGTAACAAGTTTAACCAAGCCAGTATACTTTAAAATAAATAAATAATGAGGCTTAACATTGGAAGTATGGTTCATGAATTTATTCAATGCCACTAAGGTAGATATGAACTTGCTATCAGTCAAGTTTTTAGGCATCATTAGAGAAGGCAATTGAGGGCCAGAGAGTAGCAGGCAGCCGAATAAACCCCGTGCTTAGTGAGGGAAGATATAAATTCTGTAAAGGTCATACTTTCAGATTAAACCAAAAAGGTTCAGCACAGTAAAGTGCAAAGAACACGGTTTAGAGTTAGACAGACCTGAATGTGATGCCAGCCTCACCTCTAATTAGCCACATGACCTTAAGCAACTCATTTAACGTCTCTGAGCCACAGCATCTCATCTGAAAAATGGAATTAACAATACTTTGCAAGGTTGCGGTCAAGATTAAGTGAGATATTGTATGTAAATATTCTAGCACTGAACCTGGCACTCCTTACATTATAGTGTTGGCCCCTAGGACTTTGCCTTCTACCTTCTAGAACAGCATGCTTTAACCAATAACAGAGAAATGTATCAGTGAACAGGCATTGGCCTGATCCCAGAAATGTGCCTGGTGCCCTCTACAACTTTAAGGGTGGTCTGGGGTGTGGAAATGGATGTTACTCTTTTAAATATTAATCCCAAAGTATCCTCAATTACTGCGATAGTGACATGTGTCTCTGTGAATGAGGAATCCTGAGAGAATAAAATCATCAAAATAAAATTTTTTAAAGCAAGGGGGAAGGAAGCTTTCCCAGCTTTAGCAGCTGATTTACATCTATTATATTAATAGAACCAGGAGCAAAATCCTGGGATAAAATTTGAATGTTACAATTCCCCCCACACACACACACAAATTTTAAGCAAGGTATAAATTGTGTGCGTGTTTATGCAAATATCATAAAATGTGTTATAGATACAGTTGGGGGACATTTCCTTCCTTCTATGCTAAGGCTTGTAAATTAATTCTAGAACATGCTCTAAGGGCTGCCTAAATAAAAGCACATGTAGCATTTAATCTCTAAGCATGCACTTAAACCAGAAAGTCACATACTTACACACTCACACAAACACATTTCCACACATGCAATCACACAAATGCACAAACATGCACAAGCATGCACATACACACTCATGCATATACACACATACAAACAATGCTCACACATGTGCACACATATACTTATATTCTAGCACATTCACACATATAGGCGTGCTCACATCACATATATATCATCACATACATATGTAAATGCACTATTGCACACTCATGCATGCACTTAAACATGTGCTTGCTCACTCATACACACCCATGCATACTTGTACTCATTCACATTGCTGTGTTTACACACTATGAGTCAGTCTTTCTTTCTTTCGTTAATCCTCACCTGAGGATATTTTCCCATTGATTTTTAGAGAGAGTGGAAGGGAGGGAAGGAGAAAGAGAGAAGGGAGAGAGATAGAGAGAGAGAGACATTGATGTGAGAGAGACACACCAACTGGCTGCCTCCCACGCAACACCAAGCAGGGCCAGGAACCGAACCTGCCACCATGCCCTTCATCAGGAATCAAACCTGTGATCCTTTAGTCTACCGGCCAACGCTCTAACTGCTGAGCCAAACCATCTGTGTTTATTTCTAAAGAATACTGTCATTAGTTTGAATAGAAAGAAAATTATTTCATAATAATACTTTCATCCTAGGCTTATTTTCTTGACCATTGAACACTTAAGATTTTATTTACTTAGGTTACATTCTACAGCAGAGATGGTAGAGAATGTTAAAGACTATATATTGTATTCACATCCTCTTAAAATAACTTTTAACTTACATTCTATCTCCAAATACAGAACATCTTTAAAACTGAAGTGCTTTGGGGGAAAAAATGTAAAATTTTGTAATAGTCATAAATTGGTATGTGAACTGTAATTTTAAATCATTAGAATGATGCATTTTTTAAAGTAAGTGCTTTGCAAGAAAATGAGTAAAGTAATATTGTAGTGTATTAATGGAGCTCGAGACATCTTAAATTGATTTTGAAATTGAACATCAAAAACTGCAACTTGAAAAAAATAATTAGGTAAACCATTATATAGCAATCAAAAAGAAAAACTACTCATGAAATATAGGAAATTGCAAATTAAGGGTGTCAGTCATCCTGATTTGGCAAGGGCAAGGATTGTCAGTGAAAAGAAAACATATGCTGCTTGAAATGTTCTTGTGCCCAAGGTTTGCTACTCTATTTTGGTTTCTGGTGTGGAGTTTTTGTTTTGTTTTGTTTTGTTTTGCTTGTATTACATATCAGTGTGAGAACTTCATTTAGCAAACGACTTGCAAACCTGTGAGCCTTTTACAGAGGAAGCTGGTGACAATAGACTGGAGAAGGTGGTCAGACTGCTCATCTCTTTTCCCACCCCAAACATTAGGTTGAACTGTATTGAACTGCTGATATTTGATTTATAAAAGTGATATTTTCATGAGTCAACCTAATCTTTTCAACATAACTAGATTTGGGAGGAAAGGGAGTTGTAATTATCTGGGAAGTGGCCTTGTTCTGATCCCAGCAGTATATTGAAAATAAGTGATCTCAAAATAATTTCTGAGACACGTAGTTAGTTACTTATAAAACATTTAAAACAGGAATAATACCAACCTACCACACATAACACAAAAGTTAGGAGGACAAAATTAAATAGCAGGATGTTTTAAAATATTCCAAATTACAATACAAGTAATCATAAGGGCATTCTCGCCTATCTGGATCTTTCATTTATTCAGACTATTCTCAGGTGTAAGCTAGCTTGCACAAAAGGTTTCTACAGTTTTAGTATTAGGGCCAAATATTTAATAATTTTAAATATCACCATTCTGAAAACATTCACCTTCAGCTACCCCTGCATGAGAGGGATTTATGAAATCATTTGACATTATCTGGATTTCTCTCTTATATAGATTTAACCCAGTGTCTGTTGATACAGGTGCCTGTGGTTTTGTTCTATTCTATTCTTCTTCTATATCTTTGGGTATCTAGCGACTCTCTGTCAAATGGAGTGACAAGACAACTTAACCCTCCTTCTAGGTAACTCCATCTGTTATTATTCTTCAGAGACATAGTAGTGATATTTCATACTTTGTTTGGTTGTGACCTTAATCATTTATAATAATTATTTTCTTAAGAAAAATGTTATCAGCTGTGGAAAGAACTTACTCAGGCATATTGTGTAAGGCAACAAGCATATGATAAGCACCTACTATGCACTGAATCCTATTAAAGCAAAATAATTCAAATGGTACTTCTAGATAGCAATTTGGCAAATGTGCCAGGCTACTTACAGCAATTATTCAAAATGGAAAGAAATCAGCCACAACTTAAATATACAATAGTATCAGAAAGATCAGGTAAATTAGGGTGCATTTTAAAATATTATATTGCCATCACAATATTTACAAAGAAGTTTTAAATTTATATTACAAAGTTCTTAAGATATAGGAAGTCCAAATTAACCTTAAAAAATGTGTGTCTGATATCTCAGCAAGATGCAAAAAGTACAGAATAGAAGGAAAGATGCCAAAATATTGATAGCACTTTTTGCTAGATTGGTGATTTTTTTTCTTTTTTTTTTTTTCTTTTCTGTATTAGAGACTCAGAGGATTTAGTAGTATAGGAAGCAACATAGTTTAAAATCCTGGGCAAAAGATTCTTCCATATGAGGCCAGCATAATCTTAATCCCAAAACCAGATAAAGACACTACGAAGAAAGAAAATTACAGGCCAGTATCCCTGATGAACATAGATAACAAAATCCTCAACAAAATTTGAACAAATCGAATCCAGCAATATATTAAAAAAATTATATACCACGACCAAGTGGGGTTTCTCCCAGGGATGTAAGGCTGATACAATATTCATGAATAGATAAATGTGATACACCACATAAACAAAATGAAAGATAAAAATCATGTAATCATATCAGTAGATGCTGCAAAACCATTTGGCAAAATCCAGCATCTATTTTTCATAAAAACTCTCAGCAAAGTGGAAATAGAAGGATCATATCTCAACATAGTAAAGGCCATTTATGACAAACCTACAGCCAACATCACATTGATGGGCAAAAACTAAAAGCATTTCCCTTAAGAAAAGGAACAAGACAGGGATGTCCACTTTCAGCACTCTTGTTTAACATGGTACAGTACTGGAAGTCTTAGCTACAACAATTAGACAAGAAGAAAAAATAAAAGGGATCCAAATTGGAAAGGAAGAAATGAAACTGTCATTATTTGCAGATGACATGATATTGTACATAGAAAACCCTAAAGACTCCATCAAAAATCTACTAGATTTAATAAATGAATTTGGCAAAGTAGCAGGATACAAAATCAACATTCAGAAATCACTGAGATTTTTATACACCAATAATGAACACACAGAAAGAGAAACTAAAAAAAAATCCCACTTACCATTGCAACAACAACAACAACAAAAGATACCTAGGAATAAACTTAACCAAAGAAGTAAAGGACAAGGTGTCAGAAAACTACAGAACATTGGAAAAAGAAATAGAGGAAGATATAAAAAAGTGGAAGCCTATACCTTGTTCATGGATTGGAAGAATTAACACCATTAAAAAGTCCATACTACCCAAAGCAATTGATAGAGTCAATGCAATCCCCATTAAAATACCAATGACATATTTCACAGAACTAGAACAAACACTCCGAAGTTTATATGCAACCAAAAAAGACCCCAAATAGCCACAACAATCTTGAAAAAGAAGAACAAAGTAGGAGGGATCGCAATACCGGATATCAGGTTATACTACAAAGCCAAATCAAAACAGCCTGGTACTGGCACAAGAACAAGCATATAGATCAATGGAACAGAACAGAGAACCTGGAAATTGACCCAAGACATTATGCTCAATTAATATTTGACAAAGGTGGCAAGAGCATACAATGGAGTAAAGACAGCCTCTTTAATAAATGGTGTTGGTAACATTGGACAGCTACAGTCCGGCCTGTGTGGCTCAGCGGTTGAGCATTGACCCATGCACCAAAATGTCTCCAGTTTGATTCCCAGTTAGGACACATGCTCTGGTTGTGGGCCTGATCCCCAGTGGGAGGCATGCAGGAGGTGGCCAGTCGATGTTCTCTCTCATGGATGTTTCTGTCTCTCTCTCCCTCTCCCTTCCTCTCTCTCTAGAATCAATAAAGGAAAAAAAAATTTTTTTTTAATTTACATACAAAAAAGTGAAACTAGACCACAAGCTTACACCATACACAAGAATAAACTCAAAATGGATAAAAGACTTAAATGTGACTCGTGAATCCATAAAAATCCTAGAAGAAAATGTAGGCAACAAAATTTCAGACATCATACACAGCAGAATTTTCACTGATACAACGCCTAAGGCAAGAGAAACAAAGGAAAAAAATGAATACATGGGACAACATCAAACTAAAAAGCTTCTGCACAGCAAAAGAAACAACCATCAAAATGGAAAAGGAACCCACTATATGGGAGAGTATAATTGCCAATGATACATCAGATAAGGGGTTAATTTCCAAAATATATAGAGTACTCATACAACTCCACAAAAAAGAAGACAAAGAATACAATTAAAAAATGGGCAAAGGACCTAAATAAACACCTCTCCAAATAGGACATATAAATGGCCAAGAGACATATGAAGAAATGCTCAACATCACTAATCATCAGAGAGATGCAAATTAAAACAACTCTGAGGTATCACCTCACACCTATCAGAATGGCGTCCTCAAACAACAAGTGCTGGTGGGGATGTGGAGAAAAGGGTACTGCAGCACACTGCTGGTGGGAATGCAGACTGGTGAAGCCACTATGGAAAACAGTGTGGTGTTTTCTGAATAAATTAAAAATGGAACTGCTATTTGATCCAGTGATCCCACTTCTAGGAATATATCCTAAGAAGCTTGAAACACCAATCAGAAAGAATATATGTACCCCTATGTTCATAGTAGCACTATTTACAATTGCTAAGATCTGGAAACAGCCCAAGTGTCTATCAATAGTTGAGTGGATAAAAAAGCTGTGGTACATATGCACAATGGAACACTATGCAGCTGTAAGAAAGATCTTGCATCCTTTGAGACGACATGGAGGGAACTGGAGAGTATTATGCTAAGCAAAATAAGCCAATCAGAGAAAGACAAATACCACATGATCTCACTTATTTGTGGAATACAATGAACAAAAAAAGCTTATGAACAAAACAGACCCTGAGAGATAGAAAAGAGTATGGTTCAGACTAACAAACCTCAGAGGAGAGGGGCGGGGGGAGGGATGAAATAAACCAAAGAATTTAGATGCATGTATGCTTAACCAATGGACATAGACAATAATGCTTGGTGGGTGGCAGAATAGGGAGGAGGGTGTCTGCAGGGGGGAAAAGGGGGAAACATCTACAACAAAAATAATTTTTTAAAAAAGAAGATTCTTCAGGACAGGTTAAAGCCCTTATTCATTCAGATAAAAGAGAGGTCATAGGAGACTTAGTAATGCCCTCAAGCACTTGAAAAGTTTTCAGATGAAGACTAGCATGGTGACCAGGTCTTGTCAAACCCCATAATATAGATTAGATGTATAGATATAAATAAAAATATAGGTAAAATACAGCAAGAGAAGTCAAGCTTGGCTATATGGGAGAATTTCATTGAGGGAGGGAATAATTTAAAAATCTTAATTGCTTAATGCCAAACTGTGACATTTCTTTTTCAGGAGGTTTTAATAGCTTTTTTTTTTTTTTCCATCTGCTGATGAAGATTCAGGAACAATCCAGAAAGTCTCCTGAAGGCAGAAGAGTTAACTATACTCTTGAAGTTATTTCAAGTGATTTGACTGTATCATTTTTTCTGTGCCCTCAGAGCATATGGTGCCACTCTGGCTTCTGAAATATTATGCCCTATACACTGAGCCATTCGGAACTCTGTTCCAACCCATCATGATGTTCTTTAGGAAAGCAACTGGAAAAGATGCTCAATTCACTAGTAATTAGGAAAATACAAATTAAAAAAATCTTCTTTTTTCACTCCTCATTGACATAGCGGTCAAGAGTATTGGGAAACAACTATTCTCTTACTCTGCTTGTAGGTATATTCATTAGTATAGCCTTTTGTCAGTATTTATCAAAATTTAAAATGCACAATCTTTTTCCCAGTAATTCCATTTCAAAGAATAGCCTAGAGAAATGCCAGCACATGTGCACAAAGAGGCATTGTTTATTATAGAAAAAAATGTCCATTTGTGAAGGATTACATCCGTATAGAACATCCCAACTATGGTATGCAATATCACCAGAGAATAAGTTAGTTCTAAACAGACAACAATATGTCTTGGAAATATTTTCTAGTTCTAGAAAAATATATACCATTTGGGTTGAAATATAGATACAAAACTGTCACATATCTCTATGTACATACATTAATTTAATGTATAGAAAGATGTCAAGAGAGAAAATTTTATCAAAGTGTTATTGGTGTTTACTCTGTTAAGAAGGAACTATGATTGGCAGCTCAAGATGGATTATTATTTTACCTGTAGTCAAAAGATTATTGTTTCATTTGTAGTCAAAAGTTTTACAGTGAAATGTATTCTTTAATTTCTTGGAATAACATGTAATTAAAGACAAACATAAAAATTAGGAAACAGGTATATAATACAGAAATATAGACAAGTGTTGAAAGTAGATGTTGGTGACATTTGACAAGGAAAAAGACTAAGAAGTTTAGGATAAAGCTACAAAGGATGCTACAATAGAGGTTACGGGGGAGACAGAAAATATAATGGAAAAAATCATACTTACAAATCAAAAAAAAATTCTTAAGATTAAATGACAAAATGTGCAGATCTGTGAGGAAAACTATAAAACTCTATTGGATAGTGAATGAGGACTTGCCCTACCACTTGTGAAAATATGGTATAAAACTTAATAAAACATGTTGGTATCACTGCGTGAAGAGATACGTCATGGAATAGGATAGAAACTCTAGAAAACAATTGATTACACATAAGGATTTGGAGTTTGATAAATCAGTAAGAATGGGATGGGTAAACCAATGTATTCCAAAAAGTTTTATCCCAGCCCAAGCAACATGAAAATCTGACCGCATCTCTCTGAATAAGTAGGAAAATAATCAGCGGAACAGGAAAATCACTGAAATCTCTAGAATAGGAGTAATTCCACAGAGTTGAGTGTGAGTGATACTGGTTTAAATAAACTGGTTTTTTTTTTCTTTATGGTTCTTAGGTTCTATAGTTTTACTTAAAGATTTTATTTTTCTGTGATGACACAGGAGGGGGGAGGGGAAGTTCTTAAGGACCAGTATGTTTGTGAATGGAGTCCAGGTACTATTTTCCCTTAATATTTATCCCTCACTTTCATTTCATTAACAGCCTCTTGCCTCTTCTGGTGAAGTTATAAAGAAGGTCTTATTGTCCAGAAATCTCAGTGTTTCTCTTGTGGACTCTAAAAGAACTCAGGGGCGGCAGGGGGAGTGGAGGACAACTAACTGGTGAACTAGTTTCTTTTCTGGGAAAAAAATAAAATCATCATCATCATAACAGGAAGAAAAGCTTAATTCAAGTCCCTGAGGAATTTCAAGTAAATATCACAGGGCAGCAATATGGAAACCCCTAGGTTTTTAGAAGCAGTCCAAGCTGAACCAGAAGAGCCTAATGCAGTCATTAATTGATTTGAGAGACAGAATATGTCAAAGGTATTAGAGTTACAGTGAGGCAACCTATAAGGCAGAGTCTAGCGTGCCAACGTTTACTTAATCATTTGCTGCTTGATATTACTGGCAGGAGGGTCAGAGATACTACCTTTTCCCTGACCCGTTTCCTCTCTGTGTTATATCTAGTCAATTCTTTTTTTTTTTTTTTTTAATCCTCACCTGAGGACATTTTTTCATTTTTTGTCCAGATAGAGTGGAAGGGAGAGAGAGGAAGAGAGAGAGAGAGAAACATCGACGTGAAAGGGACACATCGAGTGGCTGCCACTCGCACGACCAACCAGGGCCAGGGACAAACTGCAACCGAAGTACATGCCTCTAGCGGGAACCGAACCCAGGTCTCTCTGGACCGCAGGCCGACGCTCTAACCGCTGAGCCAAACTGGCCAGGGCTCTAGTCAATTCTTAATTCCCCTCTGCTTCAGCTCCAGTTACCTCAAAAAGAAACCTTCTCCAGAAAGCCTGCCTTTATTACACATACATCATTTTCCTCATAGTTGGCACTGTTGAATCTAGTCGGGTGTGAAAATTAGAGAGGGATGATTAGAAATCCCTTAATATTCTTTGTTGTTTTTTTTTTTTCCCTTTGGTCTCAAGCTACTCTTGTCATTCCTACTTATTGATACTTATTCAGTGACATTCTTAGGTATATGGCAAGATTCTAAGCACTTTAATTTGTACTTGAAAGAAGGAAGTCTAATTTAAAACATTAGTAGTAATGACACTCAAACCTTTGGCATGAGCAAAAAGAAGTCTAAAAATTATAAGAATAGCCTAAGATGAAGGACTGAACTTCCTATACTGGGTAGTCCCTGATGACTCTTCTAAAGACCACTTTCCCTTGTTAGATATTTTTTTTCTTAGCACCAGAACCACAGTGGGGTAGGATTCTCAATATGGTAGCATCTTGCTCCATCAGAGTTTTCTTTTATCTCCTTTGATCTTACACTGATTCATTCTATAAATATTTACCAAGTATTCTGTGCCAGGCACTGTGCTTACATGACACAGATACAATGGTGAGAACACCAAACCCATTCCTTCCCTTCATAGAACTCACATTCAAGGTGGTCTGGTACATAGAGACCATATGTTCTCTTTCTATTATAGCACCCTCACAAAGAATAAGGACTCACTCCCTTGTTGAATATGTTTCTTAAGGCTTGACGAAGGGACAGGCTCTGCAACATTTCTTAAAATTGAGTGTGTATAAGAAATATCTTGGGTGCTTATTGAACATGCACCTTTCTGCCTATCCCCCAACCCCTACCCCTTCACACAGAGATTCTAATGTGGGGAGTCTAGGATGGGGATCAGACATCAGTCTGTTTAAAAAGCCTCCCTCATCACAGTGATGCAGGTGATACAAGGAAAACACATTGAGAACACTGCCTCCACTCTTGCTTATAACTAATTAGTATTTCATGTATTCTAATTGAAGGCAATTAATTTTTGTTTTCTCCTCTGGACACAGAAAACAGATGCTCAGTATCTTCTTCATATAAGTAGTAGTTGATTTGGGGCTTTTGGTCATATTAATAGCCAGTTGCTATGCAATCGATCAGAATATATATGATACCGGACACAATGGGTCCAAGGCTGCCTGTCACTACTTGAGCCAAATTAAGCAGAGTCAGGGTTGAATCATATATTCCAATAATGTCGGTAGTATGGGGATAGCATTCGGTCACCTTGTAAATTCTGCTCTGAGCTATTTCATTTGAAACAAACTCTTATATAGCATTAGTGGGTGGGAAAAAACTAAAGTTAGTGAGTTCCCAGGGTCTGCCTTCTTTCATTGTCCTTGCAAAGATTAGCCCCAGAACACTGCCTCCCTTCAGATAGGTTCTGTCCTTGATCTGGGTTCTGGGCTGTGTTATCTTCAGGGCCTGTTCTCCTTCTTGCAACATGCCCTTCAGTTTCCCAGGGTCTGTAAGCAAATCTTTTCTTTATAGTGAGTAGCTATTAAACAGCTGTGATTCTATTTCTATTATATGTCCCTCCCCTATCATTCCTCCCTGTTAGTATTGTATCTATGAGATTAATTTTATATGGAAAGTGTCTTATTGTTGAACTGTATTATTCCTGGCCTATTATATTTTCTCCTTATGGATTTTGGCTCTGAATCCTTTCAGGGAAATGGGGTGTGAGATCTGTTCTGTAACTGCTTCCTACTGATGGGGGACAGAGTCCTGAGGTTCTCTCTGTCTGACAAAAGAAGGAGGGAGCCAAAAAGGGAAAAGCAGCCCTGGCCAGTTTGGCTCAGCAGTTAGAGCATCGGCCTGCGGTCCAGAGAGACCCGGGTTCGGTTCCCGCTAAGGGCATGTACCTTGGTTGCAGTTTGTCCCCGGCCCTGGTTGGTCGTGTGGGAGGCAGCCACTCGATGTATCCCTTTCACATCGATGTTTCTCTCTCTCTCTCTCTCCCTCCCACTCTATCTGAACAAAAAAATGGAAAAATGTCCTTGGGTGAGGATAAAAAATAAATAAATTAAAAAAACAAAAAGGGAAAAGCAGTTTTAAGTGAAGCTGATAGACTGTACATGTTTCACTGACTCACTCATAAATCCAAACCATTGAATCTTAGTTTTCAGCACACCATGATGCAGATAGATAGCTTCTATAGTGAGGCCTATACTGTGTGAGTAAGCAATTAGGTAAACAGAGACATAGGCATATATTCTAGTTGAGAAGATTTCCAGAAGTAAGGCTTCCACTGGAATGAAATCACACAGTGACAATCTGACAGATTGTCTGCAGTTAGAACATTCTGGTGGTTATCAGGTGCTGAGGCATGTATGGCATACACAGACACAGCCTTAAAACAAAACTTTCAAGACAGCTGACTTCACTGGAGTTTAATACCTACAATTGAGCATTGTGGTTTCCATTAAAACATAATTTTTCTCCCTAAAATTACCCTCATTTTCAAAAAGATTACATCAAGTTCAGTTTTAGTTGTTTGGCCTGATTATTTGCATAAATATAACAAGAATAGTAATTGATCAAATAGATCATATAGACTCTATAAATGTGCTTTTCTGGAATTTCCCAAGGAATCTTCAGATTGAGCTTTGGTCAGCCCCTCAGAGAGCAGAAGCCAAGCTATACAGTAGCCATCTGGCTTTGCCTATAAAACCTATAGGTTTGGGTGGATTTCTCAGGTTTTTTAGGTCCCCAAAGGTGTCTTGAGGTTCTTCCTTGCTATCTTTCAGGAAAGCAACCTTCATTCCTTACCTGGAAAGACTGCCATGAACCATGTGACCAAGCAAAGTACCAGGCTATCTTATCAGCTTCAAAGTCAATCTTTATTCATTAAAACTTTCTGGTGACATCCAGAGTCCTGGCATGTCTCTCTCAGACATGACATTTCAGTCAAAGTCTTGGTTAGTAAAACCACAATTGGAAACTGACTTCATGTCCTGTTATGAAGAAATCAGATTCTTATTGGAATTATGCAAACAAACATATTGCCATGAGAACAATAATGCTTATTAAAAGTTTCCAAATTCTGGAGGGATTATGTAGGGAGAAAAATAGAAATGCCTCAATATTGCTTATGATAGTATAATTTACTAAATTGCTTTAAGAAAACAGACAAGTTTCCTTATGCCTGGAAAACTAAAAGATTAAAAATTAGCAATATTTTCAACAAAAAAATTACAAAAACTATAATTATTTTCAGCTCATTCTGTCCCATAATCAAAATGTTTCTCCTGATTTTTCTTGCCAGTACTTCTATACATTCAGATGTTCCCCAGAGTTCTAGTAATTTTCATCCAGTTCAAGGGGATGATCTGAAAATTTATTCTCAGAGATATATAATTTAAAACAAGTCAGAGTCCTTTCCATGGATCTTTCAGAAGATGTAACATCTTTGCAAATGCATTATAACAAAACAGTGACTGTCTGTAAATGACAAAAAAAAACAACCACAAAACAAAACTTAAAATGACACGGTTATAGATTTGATTATAATGCAACTGAAATGGAACCCTGTCTTTTCTGTAAAACACAACAATCCACAATAACAATTAGAGTTATAAATGAAAGTATATCAGAATTTGAAGACTTCTGGAGATTTTTATATAATCTCTAGAGAACATCCATTTTAATATAGTTATTATTTCTTTATTGAACCTTCCCATATACCTGAAGTATAAAATTGTTCCTTCATAAGGAGATAAAACAATCCCTTGAGGCATTGCAGGGGACTGTTGGAATGACTTAAAGCCAATTTTAGGTCAAGACAAAGTTTCTTAAAATCCAAACCCTGGGAAGGTTGTCAAACATATTTGACCAAAAAATTATATATTATTATTATTATTATTGTGAAACAGTATTAAATTATTTATTCATTAAAAGTGACAACCAAAGATATTAAACACAAACATGGGCTAGCAAAACTTTAGTTCTTACAATTAAGAAGACCGATTTGTAAGTAATCAAATACCTGATTAACCTAACATAATATATAACCATTTCAAGAATATATAGAACCTTTCCTTCCTAGGCAAATACAGGGAAAACTTTTATCCTTTTAACAGACTGGAAAAATCCAAATACTTTTTGTATTAGCTCATTTGAAATTAATTTCTCTAATTAAATATATTATTCTGTTTACTTATATGTTTCTTTTTGCTTCTTCCCTCCACATAATATTTCTTCAATTTGCACAGACTCTCTATAGTTTTCCTAGTTCTTTTCAGTTTTTTTAACTTATTCAGAAATAACTAAGTTCAGAACTACCTATTTTCAATTATACATTACCAAAATCATATAATTTCTTTCTAAGTTAATTAGAATTCTTAACTCTTAGAATCATTGATCATTTCTGTAACAAGTAAATAATGAGCATTCCTCAGATTAACAAATACATTCCATAAGCCCCAGAAACAGGCCCCCTTTTTCTTCATTAGCAAATGTATTCACAATTTTAAGAGATATATTTCAAATAAAATATAAGACATATTCATTAACAGATCTAAATCCATTCTCCAGCTTCTCTGTAATAAGAAACCAAAAGTAGGAAAACTCAGATCAATTAATATTGCAGTATCCTGTTATTTCAAAATATTTAAATATTTAACAATTTTTGTCATTTAACCCAGCAAAACCCCAAAGTTTTAAGTGACCAAAGGCTTTAGAAAACTGTTTAGGTATATATAATTATTAGTAAAAATCTTTATTAAAAAAACCCTTCATTTTAGTTATATCTATTTATTATGTCTTAATAACTCCAAGAGATTTTAAAGCCAATTATTGCTCAAAGCATTTTCTTGGCAAATGTAACTTGACAACTTTTAGGAAGCTGGAGAAAAAGCAGGAGCTGAGGGTAGGAGATATCAGGCCCCACAGCTTGTTCCCAGGACTGTAGCAACTCCTAGGCTTCCAGCAGCTTCAGTACCATTTTTTTTTTCCTTTACAAGGTGGAATGATCCCCACTCCCACTTCTGCAGCCTGCTCAAGGACACTTTTGTAGCTCTGGCTCTCCAGGAGAAGAACTTGGAGTATAAAGGTTAATATCCCATATTTTTTTTCTGAGTAGAATCCTTATGATGTAACATGAAATCTTCCGTGTAAGAAGAAATCTTACCCTATTTCAAAACAGAAACAAAAACAACATCTAAAGTAAATAAGTGAATACTCTCAAAAGGAGAGAATGGGACACTAGCCTTAGAATCTTATCGCACACCAACCTGCATAGCAAATGATGATCTCAAGGTCTAAGTGGCACAAAGCCCAAACAGTAGAGACAGAGGATTCCCTGTGTTCATAAAACAGTGAAGAGCAAGCCAACTCCCCAAAAGATAAGAAAGTAAGCAAAGAACATCTATAACCAAAGTTACATTACAGACGGACAAGAACTCTCACTAGCTCTTAAATAGAACAGACCTGTTTTCTTCTACTAGCTAAGTGGTTTGGGTGGCTGAGAAGAGAAGGGAGGGTCCCCAAGATAAATAACTCTCAGTAGCTGCTGGGAAGTTCCTGCAATTTCTGCCTTGGGGTCAGCCTACCACAAGCAGCTGGGGCACCAGCTAAGTGGGATATACTTCCAAAGAGACACAAAACAACAATCAACAGAGACACTTATGTACAGTATTTACAGGCATGCACAACCTCCTATAGACAAGAGCTTTACATCATGCTCCTTATCTGTCCATCCACAGAAACTTCAGAATGCCCTGCATTAAACAAACAACCAAACCAAACAACAACAACAAAACACCACCACTGAAATGGAGCAGTGTCGCATCCCAGAGCAGATCAGGTGTTCAGAGACTAGTCAAGGACCACGGGTCTCTTGCCACCCAGAGCTGATCAAGTTCACCCAGATGCTTCCCATGTCATACAAACAAACCAAGATGAGAGGCAGCACATAGTTCTTGTGACATACAAAGAAATGCTTGATTCAACTTAAGTGAAAGGATGAGAATTGCCAGAGCTGAGAGTGGAACCCCACAGGTAAATTCTTGGCAGTGCTGCAAGTAAAAAAATAGTCCCAGTTTCAGCCCTGGGAACTCCCAGTCCAGGCAGCCAGTGGGATCTCCGATACTTACCCAGAAAGAAATCCTGCTTGGGGTCCTGCATTGTCACCAAATTTAATACCGGACACAATAGGTCTGAGGCCACCTGTCACTACTTGAGCTAAATTAAGCAGAGACAGAGTTGAATCATATATGTGCATTTATTCCAATAATGCCAGCAGTATGGGAAGGGCAATCAGTCACTCTGTAAATTCTGTTCTGAGCTATTTCTTTTCAAACAAACTCATATAGCATTAGTGCATGGGAAAAATCTAAAGTGAGTAAGTCCCAAGGGTCTGCCTTCTTTCATTGTCCTTGCAAAGATTAACCCCAGAACACTGTCTCCCTTCAGATAGGTTCTGTCCTTGGTCTGAGCTCTGGGCTGCCTTATCTTCAGGGCCTGGTTTCCTTCTTATAACAAGTCCTTCAGTTTCCCAGGGTCTGTACGAAAATATTTTCTTTATAGAGAGTAGCTATTAAACAACTGTGATTCTATTTCTATTACATGCCCCTCCCCTATCAGATATGTGGTCAATTCAAGCATTAAGATGGCCAACAAAATAACTGAGCTGATGGTGCCATGCTAACATATAGATATGTCCAAAGTCTGGCAAGTCACAGCAAAAACAGTTTTATAATTTATTTAATCATGGTGACAAAGCTTAAAGAATAAGTAATTTGCATTTATACAGTTTAATTTTATGATCCACTAATGGCTGGTTCAGATCTGTGTATTGGCAACTAATGACTATAAGGAGTATTTATGTTCTCTTTCTTAAAGAAACATAACACCAATTTACTTGAGGATTAAATGATATAACATGTAAAAATGATAACTACATGAGTCTTGTAGGTGCTCAATAAATACCTTTTTCCTACACAATGATCCAGACTTTATAGAAATTAATCTATATTAAAAAGTCATTAAGACTTGGCCAGTGTGGCTCAGTAGGTTGGAGCATCATCCTGTACTCTGAAGGGTTGCGGGTTCAATTCCCGGTCAGGGCACATACCCAGGTTGCGGGCTTGATCCCCAGTCGGGGTGTGTACGGGAGGCAACCGATCAATGTTTCTCTCTCACATTGATGTTTCTCCCCGCCCCTCCTTTTCTATCTCTAAAATCAATAAACATATCCTTGGGTGAGGATTAAGAAAAAGTCATTAAGTAGTTGTGATAGTTGTATATATAACACTACTGAAAACTCAAATAAAAAGAAAGGCTAAGAGAAAACACTTAAGTTATTCATGAATTATTATTCTTTTTCTATTTTATTTCTTGGAAGTCGTTTTTTGTAAGAACGTTTTGGCTAAAAATAATGCTACCTTACCTTTGAATAGCATTGTACTTTTCAAAGCTCTTTCCCAATCATTATTATATTTGACACTCACAGCAACCCTGGGAGGAAATGACATCATTACCATTAAGCAGATGAGAAAACCAAGGCCCTCTAATAAATTATTTGCTCACATCCATCTAGTTCATGAAGTGCCTAAAGACTATGTTTCTTGAGTGAGTACAGTTATCCTTCTGCAAGCTATTTAATAATTGAGAGCATGGTGAAGTATCATTAGAGTGTGTTTGAATTTCAAAAGCCTTACAATTCAGAGTTTGAAGCCAAGACACTTTCATGCAGAAATACCTCTCTGATCTAGGCATGAAATGCTACTGCAGCCAACATTTACTCATCTGCTTTGCTTTTCCTTCTATACCCAAAGCTATACATTTTCCTTAAAAAGTAAGTGTAAATCTTTGTGTTATCATCCAGACACTGATTTCTTCTTCCTTTTGTGGAAGAATCAGGAATTAAGAATGCTGTAGAGAACATGGCTTCTAGGCATAAAATCGGATAGTTTATAGTTATGGGCCTGGTATTGTCTTGGGCCTATTCTTAACAAAGAGACCCTATTTTGCTCTTGGAAATACTTTTATCACAACTTTCTGGATAGGGGCATCTGGCCCAGTGCACTAAGCAAACCAAGACACACACAAAAGAAATTACCCACTCTGTGCCTGTATTTTATTGATATAGATTCTGAACCATTTGCCTTCAACCATCTCATACCTCAATCGTTGTTGTTGTTGTTGTTGTTTTCAGCTTCTTTAATTATGATGTTTAAACCTTTTGCACCTTTATACCTTCAACCAAATCCCCTCCAGTGTGTTCAATTCTTCTGAATCTCTATCCTTGGTCCTGCCTTCTAATGACTGTTCAGTACTCCTAAAATGCTGTCAGAGAAAGACAAGTATCACATGATCTCACATATATGTGGAATCTAATGAATAAAATAAACTAATGAACAAAACAGATCTGGAGATATGGAAGCAAGAAACAGACTGACGAACCTCAGAGGGAAGAGGGAAGGGAGGGCGGGAACAGATTAACCGAAGAACTTATATGCAGGTATGCATAACCAATGGACACAGACATAGTAGGGTGAAGGCAGAGGGTGGGGGCAGGCGTGGGGAGGAGGGGGCCAATGGGGGGGAAAAAGCAGGACATCTGTAATATTGTCAACAATAAAGATACAATTTTTAAAATGCTATCTGGGTAACTTCCCTTCTGGCTTGAATAAACCCTTGCTCCTTCCTTCCTGTATTCCATCCCATGCACAGCCACCTTGTTTTAGTCTAATTTTATTTAATATGCATGCCATAGAAATAGAAGAATTGGATATTGTTTTCATGAGCCAACAAGCATAGCATGGAGCTTCTTGGGAGGTATATATACTAACTTCTCAGGTGCTAATTTTCTACATTACCTTGAGATTCCACATACTGAGCTGTCAAAAAAGAATCTTATGTGAGGATTGCATTATTTACATGTATAATGGGGCAAAATGGCCACTCCTAACATTTGTGCTAATATTTGTGGAACCTAGAGCAAGGATACCTGCCTATGTCCAGACCCCCTTGTCCTCCCGGTTCTGAATAGTCCACACCATGAGGGGCTTCATACAGATGTACCTGGACATATCAGCCAAGAAAAAGAGAGAGGGAAAGAAAGTGAGAAAGAAAAAGGAAGGAAGCAAGAAAACAAGGAAGGGAGGAAGGAAGGAAGGAAGAAAGGAAGAAAGAGAGAGAGAGAGAGAGAGAAAGAAAGAAAGAGAGAGAGAGAGAGAGAGAGAGAGAGAGAGAGAGAGAGAAAGAAAGAAAGAAAGAAAGAAAGAAAGAAAGAAAGAAAGAAAGAAAGAAAGAAGGAAGGAAGGAAGGAAGGAAGGAAGGAAGGAAGGAAGGAAGGAAGGAAAGAAAGAAAGAAGAAAGAAAGAAAGAGAAAGTAGGTGTTTAAGATGGATGGGAGGGAGACAAATAGGCAGAAAGGGATAAATGAAAGGAAAGAAGAACATTCAGATTAATAGGTCTTCCTCTTCCCTTCACCTCCCCACTTGGAAAATATAGGTCTCGAACAAAAATATATTTTTAAAAAATTATTTTATTATTTTATTTTTGTTACAGATGTTTCTCCTTTTCCCCCACAGATACCCTCCTCCATATCCCTCCCCCCACAAAGCATTTTTGTCTATGTGCATTGGTTAAGCATACATGCATCTAAGTTCTTTGGTTTATCTCATCCCTCCCCGCCGCCCCTCTCTTCTGAGGTTTGTTAGTCTGAACCATACTTCTTTCTATGTCTCTGGGTCTATTTTGTTCATCAGCTTTTTTTGTTCATTATATTCCACAAATAAGTGAGATCAAGTGGTATTTGTTTTTCTCTGACTGGCTTATTTCACTTAGCATAATACTCTCCAGTTCCCTCCATGTCGTCTCAAAGGATAAGAGATCTTTCTTTCTTACAGCTGCATAGTGTTCCATTATGTATATGTACCATAGCTTCTTTATCCACCCAACTATTGATGGACACTTGGAGTAGTCAAGTGTCCATCTTAGCAATTGTAGATAGTGCTGCTATGAACATAGGGGTACATATATTCTTTCTGATTGGTGTTTGAGGCTTCTTAGGATATACTCTTAGAAGTGAAATCACTGGGTCAAATGGCAGTTTAATTTTTAATTTTTTGAGGAAACATCATATTGTTTTCCATAGTGGCTACGCCAGTCTGCATTCCCACCAGCAGTGTCCTAGAGTCCCCTTTCTCCACACTCTCGCCAACACTTGTTGTGTGATGATTTGTTGGGGGCAGCCATTCTGACAGGTGTGAGGTGATACCTCAGAGTTGTTTTAATTTGCATCTCTCTGATGATTAGTGACAGTAAGCATTTTTTCATATGTCTCTTGGCCATTTACATGTCTTATTTGGAGAGGTGTCTATTTAGGTCTTCTGCCCATTTTTTAATTGGGTTCTTTGTCTTCCTTTTGTAGAGTTGTATGAGTACTCTATATATTTTGGAAATTAACCCCTTATATGATGTATTGTTGGCAATTATGCTATCCCATATATAGTGGCTTCCCTTTCCATTTTGATGGCTGTTTCTTTCACTGTGCAGAAGTTTTTTAGTTTGATGTAGTCCCATGTATTCATTTTTTCCTGTGTTTCTCTTGCCTTAGGTGTTGGATCAGTGAAAATTCTGCTGCGTGTGATGTCTGAAATTTTGTTGCCTACATTTTATGGATTCATGAGTCACATTTAAGTCTTTTATCCATTTTGAGTTTATTCTTGTGTATGGTGTAAGTTGGTGGTCTAGCTTCATTTTTTTGCATGTAGCTGTCCAATTTTCTCAGCACCATTTATTAAAGAGACTGTCTTTACTCCATTATATGCTCTTGCCACCTTTGTCAAATATTAATTGAGCATAATGTCTTGAGTCAATTTCTGGGTTCTCTGTTCTGTTCCATTGATCTATATGCCTGTTCTTATGCCAGTACCAGGCTGTTTTGATTACAGTGGCTTTGTGGTATAACCTAATATCCGGTATTGTGATCCCTCCTACTTTGTTCTTCATTTTCAAGATTGCTGTGGCTATTTGGGGTCTTTTTTGATTCCATATGAATTTTTGAAGTATTTGTTCTAGTTCTGTGAAATGCGTCGTTGGTATTTTAATGGGGATTGCATTGAATCTATCTATTGCTTTGGGTAATATGGGCATTTTAATAATGTTAATTTTTCCAATCCATGAACAAGGTATATACTTCCATTTTTTTATATCTTTCTCTATTTGTTTTTTCAATGTCCAAAAATATCTTTATTTTGTATATAGTTATGTAATCAGTTGTCATTTCAAATGCATAGCACAATAAGAAATCTCCCGTGGGAATTTGTTGTTGGGTGCAAATGTTTGCATGCTTTTTATCACTATAATTGGGGATGGGCGACATTGCTGAAAAGAGAATTCTGGCTTCAATTCCTATAAAAAAAACATTATCACATATGTTTATAGGACAGAATATTGTTTCAACCTAGTAGATTTCAACCTTTTTATTCTATCTAACTTACTTTAGGGCTATGACCGTCTCCTCTCAGTAAAAGTGACTTTTTGTCATATAGATTTTTAATTGAGGGTAGTTATCAGACAAGGGTAGTTATCAGAATGGGTGTATGGGTGTAGTAGAATGTGTACAGTTTGAAAAAGCTCCCCCCAGGTTCTTTTGATATGCCCCCCAACACACACCTTGACATCACTGTTCTAACCATTTTTATTCTATGCATAAACAAGCATCCCTGAAATATATGTACACTTTGATTTTTCTGTCTTTATTGAAACTGTTCTTCATAAAAACTAGTGACACTGAATAACCTTTCTCACATTCAAAACGATCATTTTCCTTCCAACCACAATCCAATAAAAGAATTCTTGTTTTCTGAACAAACTATATTTTGAAATTCAGCAAGGATGAAAAGTTACAGGCATATTATATTAAAACATTTACTCTTGCATGCAAGGCAAGTTGCTTGGTGGTAAGAAGCAGCTATGGAGTTTAAAATGAATCTAAAAATGTGTATGTCCTTTAGACATTAATTTATAAACCATACTGTGCACTTGAGATTTAGCATTCATTATGGGTAACATTAAGTGCACTTAATACATTGTGACATGAAAAGTCACAATATTCTTCAGGATATTCTGTATCACAGTGGGAGAATAAAAGTTTAATCAGTAGAGCAAGAGACAAATAATAGATCATTCTGTGATCTGTTCCCATTCTAGATTCTATTTTCTTTCATAATCCTGAAAGAGATTATTGGTCTCTTTATTTTTAATATAAAGATACTTACTCTGTATGTCTGCTTTTTATGTATGTTGGGACAGTGATTTTGAATTGTGTTCACTAAATCCTGAAGTTCCTTGAAGGTGAGCAAAGGAAAATGATGTAGGTTTGGATCTTTTCACCATTTTGAATCTGTTTTATATAATCAAGGGCTCTAAATAAATTTCATTTGAATAAAGGTATTGTGGTAAATATTAGTGTTCATCAAGATTCCAATTGTTTTCTCCTATGGGTCATCGGGCCCCTTTGTAGTTAGGTGTGACCATATGACTTGCTTTGTCTTATGAAATGTAAATATATTTTTGTGTGGCATTTTTAAGAGGAATTAATTAAGAGACCCTGCACAATTCTTCATATTCTTTTATCTGCCTTGAAGGACCCTAAAAGTCTCATGTTATAATGTCAAAGTTCTAAATGGTGATCAGAGCATCATCTTCTGACATGTAGCATGAATGATAAATAAGGTTCTGTTGTTTCAAGCCACTAAATATGGGGGCTCACTTGTTTCCTAATGTAACCTATACTGACTCATGCAAGTGTCCTTTCAAAGCCACTGCTATAACAGAAAGAGCTAAATATCAACAATCCTAGATCCAGTTCCTGTTCTGCTACTGATCAGCCCTGTGACTTTAGTCAAGACATTCATTTCTTTGAGACTCAATTTCCTCTTGTTTAAAAAAGGCAGAAAAAAGTAAACTGTGTGATTCATAAAATATTTAGGAGATCAAATGATTATTAGATATGAAAGAATAAGTAATTATAACAGTTTACAAATATTTTTATAATCAATATAAATGTTTGCAAGTAAGTGTAATGGTGAAAATTTCTTTAAAAGGGAGGGCAAAAGACCAAATTCTTAAATGTTTTCTCCCAAGTGCTTAAGCACTTCCCTGATAGAAAAGACCCTGAATGAAAGAGGTATCATCCCTTTTCCAAGCATACCTAAACCTGGCTGATTCATTTTACTAAGGATCTAGCAAAAAATAATATTTCCTGTTGAGATCTGACTGTACCCATTTAGAAATGCAAGACATGTTATAATAAAACAATTTAGATGCCAATAAACTTCACAAAGCTTGTTAATTACTACACAATAGATGCCAAGGGCAGTGAAATTTTAATATTTGAAATTCATGTTCCTCTTATAGTGACTTCATATGTTCAAAGGTAGAGAACATGTTCCTACTCTCCAAACTGTGTAAATTTGTATGTCATGGAAGCCAATCTTTTTTTCTATTCATTTCTGAAGTATTAGCTCCTATTACTGCACTACAGGCAGAATCAGATAATATTCTGAGCTTATATATTGTCAAATTTCTTAAGGGTTTAAAGCAGCACAGTCAAACTGCTATAGGATTTTGGACAAATTATTCTGGACCTCTGTTTCCCAATCATCAAAACAAAAATAGCTATCTATCTCTTCTCTAACAGGGTGATTATGTGCCTTTGTTAACTTGAACTAGTGAATTAGAAAGCATTGTGAGCTATTGTCAGAGAGCCCCAACACTGAAGCTGATTACAGGGAATATTGATTATTATCTTCTGATCACCCATAGGGATCACAATGTGGTACTTACTGACATTACCATTATTGTCTAGACTGACGTTGAGTGTTTCCAGGGTAATATCTGTATCTGAATTTTTAATATCCACCTTGTATGGTGACTGTATATTGACAGCCATAGCCATACGTTTTCCTTACCTTCATGCTTCCTTGGCTTTAGGCATCAATTTTATATTCAAGGGTCATAATCCTTAGGGACAGTGTTGCTTTTTTCTGTCCTCTACTGAATTATTTCTCCCAGTCTCAACCTATTGTGTACTCCTGTACTGTAGATTATCACTACACTTAACTCCAGTGAGAGCAACCAAGGGCTACATGAACATGAGACAGAGGTACGTCTGGGTTATATCTTTTGATGAATTTCATTTTCCCCCTCCAAGTCCACTAGAAATGATTTAATACAGTTCCTTTGGTATTGCCAGTTATTTTTTTCCTTTATTGATTTTAGAGAGAGGGAGAGAGGGATAGACATTTCGATGAAAGAGAACATCGACTGGCTGCCTCCTTCATGGTCCCCCACTGGGGATCGGGCCCACAACCTGGGCATGTGCCCTGACCAGGAATCAAACCGGCGACCTCTTGGTGCATGAGTCAACGCTCAACCACTGAGCCACACCGACTGGGCAGGTATTGCCAGTTTTGATTATTCATGTTAAAAGGCCTGTTGGCTGCAATCTGAACCCCTGGCAACAACTGTCTTACAGTTTAATTTGTAGCATGCTTAGCTCAAAACCAAATGCTTTAGGTAGATGTGAAAGAAGAAATAGCACCGGTTCAAGGATCTTCAAATCTATCTCCTCTAAAACCTTAATTTTTAGAAAGTTGATCTTGGCTTGGGAGACTTTTATTTCTTCAACGACTATGTCAGTCTAATTTCCTATCCTACTAGATTAAGCTTTTTATCATTTATTGTAAACGATTTCCCACAATATCTTTATTTGATCTGCCAACTTGTACGATCTATAGGCCTTAGGGGGAAATAAGGAAGGCAAGTTCTACAATTCAAAAACCCCTTGTGTGTTGGCCACAGCATAATTGTATTTCTGCTTTACACCTATATCATGGTTGGGTAAACAAAGTTATACCCAATGGTGAATGAGTAAGTCTTTTCAGTAGTATCAATTTCCAGAGCTTTGTCCCCATGAAATGAAATATCTGTTAGTATGTTTACCATTACCAGTCCAACTCATAAGATTGTATTGATTAGATTTTTGCACTGCAAAAATACCATTTTAAACCAGAGTGAAATCAATATGGGTGTGTGTTTTTTATATACAAATTGGATTTAGCTCAAAAAGAATATTCTTCATTGGAGCAGAAATAAATCTGAAAAGAAAATCTGATAAAGGATCCTAAAATGAAAACAAATAAACAAACAAACAAAAAAATAAGTTTCCCCTTCCTGGTGCTTTAGTCCTTTCCTCTGACTATTAATCTGAGCTCAGTCCTCACTGTCTGAGTAAAGATTTCTTTTCTGCTCAAAGCAGATCAATGTTTGCACAAATTAAGACTTGAGATAACATCATCAGCGTGCAAATGCCTGCTTTAGATTTAAATGACACAACAACGGTTCATTCAGCTCTCTGGGAAGCAGCACAAACTGAAGTACAAAACAGCCAGTGAGAGTCCTGATGGCAGTGAGCTTACTGTAAAGCACAGAAGTTCTTTTTCTTGGAGCACTTAATACTTCCGAAACATCCCACCAGATGGGGTAGGATTATTTCCAAAAAGCAATTAAGGCAGTTACTGGAGCGATGGTAAGGCATCACTATGAGTAAGCAAATAGCAAAGTTCCAGCACTTCAACTTGTATGAGTTTTCATTTGATTTGGTTAAAGCTGAAGTTGAGAGATAATGAATATGGCTTTGGAAAGTTGAAAAGTGATGTATATTAACTCTGAACTTGGACTTCCCATGCATGCGGAAGACTGCAGCTTATTCCTGAAATAATTTTACATGCACTCAACTAAAACTAAAGACAGTGTTCCATGATTTCTTTATAATACTAGCAAGAACACTTTACTAATAAAATTCCAGAGTACCTGTTCCTGGGCTCCTCATACAGGGAGTGCTTATGAAATGTTAGTTGACGGACTCTTCTCATTGTGTCAGCTGATTCACACATATAATTTATCTTCCCCATACCTGCTTCCCCATCTCAGAGAATGTAATTTGATTCTTCCAGTTGCTCAGGACAAAAACTTTGGAGTTACCATTATCCCTCACATCCACATCCAGTCTATCCTCCAAAATATATCCAGAATCTGACCAATTTTCACCACCGACACTGCAGGCGACCATCATCTCTTGACTGGATTGCAATAGCCTCCTAACTGGTGTCCCTATTTGCACCCTGTCTTCTTAGAGTCTGCTCTCAACACAGCAGCAAGAGGGATCTTTTGAAAGTCATATCATGCTGTTAATCTGCTCAGAACCTTCTGTTGTCTTCCCATTTCACTCAGAGAAAAGCTGACTTCCTTATCATAGCCTACCAGGCTCAACATAATCTGTTCTCTCTCACTCCCATATCTCTCTCACACTGTCTCTTACTACCTTCTCTTCCCTTCATTCATTCTACTTCAGCTACAAATTTTGGACTCTGGCCTCCTTGTTATTCCTCAACATTCTGGTTATGGTCCCACTTCAGGATCTTTCTACTCGCTATTCCTTCTGCGTTTCTGTGGGATAGTTGTAAGGCTCTCTCTCTCTATCTCATTTCAGGTATCTGTTCTATTGATACATTATTAATAATTGATACATTATTAGAGAGACCACTCTATGTAAAATAGCAGCTCCCCACCCTCTGTCACTCTGTATCCCCCTTACCCTGCTTCAATTTTCATCATAGCAGTTATCAACACCTGAAATATCCTATATTCATTTATTTATTTTCTGCTACACTCCCTCCCTCCACGCATATATGTCAGACTATAAGCTCCACAAGAATAGTTATCTGAAAAAATGGCAGCGGAGTGAATGGAAGCTACACAGATCATCTCCCAGGACCAAACTGGAAATACAACTAAAATAAAGTCAAATCGTCGGGAAAAAGCAATAGAAAAGCAGCTCGCGAGGACCATACAACCAGGGACACTGACTCGATCCTGGTAGGATTGCGGAGGCGAGAGAGGGGGGCTGGGAGCCCACGGACAGCAGCGGCCTTAGCCATGAGCAGCGCCCGCCCTCGGGGTTAGAGCCCGAGCCGGCTCCACAGCGCAGAGCCGGGACAGAGCGCTAAAGCCCGAGCCGGCTCCACAGCGAAGAGCCGGGACAGAGCGCTAAAACAGCCACAGCCACTCACCTCGGACTCCGGCAGAGGGAGGGCGGACTGGACTGGAACTGTGTGGGGACACTCGGGATTTGGAGGGCGCTCAGAGCTTTTGCTGAGTTTCGGCCACGCAGGACTGGGGCCTGGTCGACTTACTCCATCCCAGGGCTCTGGGGAGAGGCAGCAGCCCCTCCCTCGGAGATTCAGCCACACCCAGTTGGGCCATTGAAATGCAAATCAAGGCTCATTAACTACCAGCATCTGCCCCACCCTCGGGAAATCCTCTCATGCTGAACACCTGAGGGAGGTTTTCATTCAACTGAGAACCCAAGGCTCTTTAAGTAACCAGGACTAATAGCCTCTAGGCAAAAAGCTAGAGGATAACTGAACCTTTTCTGGGCTTGCAACTCTACCCAGGAAAGTAAGACTCGACAGTGGTGTATAACGTGGGTCCTCTCACGCTCATCCAAACCCAGTACAGGGAGCCACAAACAGCAGAACACCAACATCCACAGGGAAAATTTGGCAGGCTCCAAAAACCACTGAGACAGCCAAAATGGTAAAACAACGAAACAGATGCCAAACGAAAGAACAAGAGACCTCCAATGAAGATGAGATAAATGAAATGGAGTTAAGCAACTTAACAGAGCTAGAATTCAGAGCCATGATCTTGAGGAAGCTCAACAGCATGTGTAAGGACATCAACACCATGAGCAAAGACATAGAAATATTGAAAATAAATCAATTGGAAATGAAGAATGACATGGCAGAAATGAAGAACACATTGGAAGGACTAAAAAGCAGAGTAGAAGAAGCTGAGGACCGGATCAGTGAATTAGAAGACAGGGTAGAAAAAATCAACCAATCAGAAAACCAAAAAGAAAAAACAATGAAAAAACAGGAAGACAGCTTAAGAGAACTGTGGGACAACTGGAAACGTAATAATATTCGCATCATAGGAGTCGCCGAAGAAGAAGAAAATGAGAAAGGGTTAGAGAATATATTTGAAGAAATAGTGACAGAAAATTTCCCTAATTTGGTGAAGGAAGAAGGCTTTCAAGTTCAAGAAGCACAGAGAGTCCCAAGTAAGAAGAACCCAAACAGGCCCACACCAAGACACATAGTAATAAAAATGCCAAAAATTAAAGACAAAGAGAGAATCCTCAAGGCAGCAAGAGCTAAGCAACAGGTTACCTACAAAGGAACCCCCATAAGGTTATCAGCTGACTTCTCAATAGAAACACTACAGGCCAGAAGGGAATGGCATGAAATAATCAAGGTCATGAAAAACAAGGATCTGAACCCAA
This sequence comes from Tadarida brasiliensis, assembly GCA_030848825.1. Lineage (NCBI taxonomy): Eukaryota > Metazoa > Chordata > Mammalia > Chiroptera > Molossidae > Tadarida > Tadarida brasiliensis. The sequence goes on along the minus strand of CM061280.1, from coordinate 51,151,925 downwards.
GACTAATCTACCCAGCAAGGCTATCATTCAAAATAGAAGGTCAAATAAAGAGCTTCTCAGACAAAAAAAGGCTAAGGGAATACATTAGCACCAAACCAGCACTGCAAGAAATGTTAAAAGGACTGCTGTAATTAGTAGAAGAAATAGAAAGGAAAATAGAAACACACTAAACAAAAATGGCAATAAGTAAGTACATATCGGTAATCACCTTAAATGTAAATGGACTGAACGCCCCCATCAAAAGACACAGAGTAGCGGATTGGATAAGAAAGCATGACCCATATATATGTTATTTACAAGAGACCCACCTCACAACAAAAGACTCACATAGGCTGAAAGTGAAGGGATGGAAAAAATCTTCCAAGCAAACAGAAAGGAAAAAAAAGCTGGGGTAGCAATACTCATATCTGATAAAATAGATTTTAAAATGAAGGCCATAACTAGAGACAAAGAAGGCCACTACATAATATTGAAAGGATCTATCCAACAGGAAGAGATAACCTTGGTAAACATATATGCACCCAATACAGGAGCACCAAAATACATTAAAAATCTTCTGGAAGATTTCAAAGGAGAAATCGACAGCAATACAATCATAGCAGGGGACTTCAACACCCCGCTGACATCACTGGATAGATCCTCTAGACAAAAAATTAACAAGGAAACAGAGACTCTAAATGAAGCACTAGACCAAATGGATTTAATAGATATTTACAGAGAATTACACCCCAAAACTACAGAATTCACATTCTTCTCAAGTGCACATGGGACATTCTCAAAGATAGACCACATGTTAGGACACAAACGAAGTCTCTACAAATTCAAGAAGATTGAAATCATATCAAGCATATTCTCAGATCAAAATGGCATGAAACTAGAAATCAATTGCAACAAGAACATGCAAAGACATTTGAATACATGGAGGCTAAATAGCATGTTATTAAACAATGAATGGGTTACCAAGGAGATCAAGGAAGAAATTAAAAACTTTCTGGAAACCAATGAAAATGAACACACAACAACACAAAATCTGTGGGATGCAGCGAAAGCAGTTCTGAGAGGGAAGTTCATAGCACTACAGGCCTACCTCAAGAAACAAGAAAAATTTCTAATAGACTATCTAACCTCACAACTTAAAGAACTAGAAAGCAAACAAAAGGAAAACCCCAGAGCAAGTGGAAGGAAGGAAATAGTAAAGATCAGAGCAGAAATAAGCGACATGGAGACCAAAAAAACAATTTAAAGGATCAATGAAACAAAGAGCTGGTTTTCTGAAAAGATAAACAAGATTGATGGACCCTTAGCTAGACTCACCAAGAAACAAAGAGAGAGAACCCAAATACACAAAATCAGAAACGAAAGAGCAGAAGTAACAACTGACACCACAGAAATACAAAGGATCGTTAACGAATACTATGAACATTTATATGGCAACAAATTCGACAATCTAAGTGAAATGGAAAAATTTCTAGAAACATATAGTCTCCCAAAACTGGACCGGGAAGAGATAGAAAACTTGAACAGACCAATAACAACCAAGGAAATTGAAGATGTAATCAAGACTCTCCCAGCAAACAAAAGTCCAGGCCCAGACGGCTTCACAGGGGAGTTTTACCGAACATTCAAAGAAGAACTAACACCCATTCTTCTCAAACTGTTTCTAAAAATTCAAGAAGAAGGAAGACTTCCAAACTCATTTTATGAGGCCAGCATAATTCTAATTCCAAAACCAGAAAAAGACACTACAAAGAAAGAAAACTACAGGCCAATATCCCTGATGAACATAGATGCCAAAATCCTGAACAAAATACTAGCAAATCGGATCCAGCAATACATCGAGAAAATTATTCACCATGACCAAGTGGGATTCATCCCAGGGATGCAAGGCTGGTTCAATATTCGCAAATCAATAAATGTGATACACCACATAAACAAAATGAAAGATAAAAACCACATGATCATATCAATAGATGCTGAAAAAGCATTCAACAAAATTCAACACCCATTTCTGATAAAAACGCTCAGCAATTTGGGAATAGAGGGATCATATCTCAACATTATAAAGGCCATATATGAAAGACCTACAGCCAACATTATAATCAATGGGCAAAAACTAAAAACATTTCCCTTAAGAACAGGAACAAGACAGGGATGTCCACTTTCACCACTCTTATTTAACATAGTACTGGAAGTCTTAGCCACAGCAATCAGACGTGAAGAAAAAATAAAAGGGATCCAAATTGGAAAGGAGGAAGTGAAACTGTCATTATTCGCAGATGACATGATATTATACATAGAAAACCCTAAAGACTCTATCAAAAATCTACTAGACCTAATAAATGAATTTGGCAAAGTAGCAGGATACAAAATAAACGTCAAGAAATCGACGGCATTCTTATACACCAATGATGAACTCACAGAAAGAGAAACTAAAAAAACAATCCCATTTACCATCGCAGCAAAAAAATTAAGATACCTAGGAATAAATTTAACCAAAGAAGTAAAGGATCTATTTGCAGAAAACTACAGGACATTGAAAAAAGAAATAGAGGAAGATATAAAAAAGTGGAAGCACATACCTTGTTCATGGATTGGAAGAATTAACATCATTAAAATGTCCATATTACCCAAAGCAATCTATAGATTCAATGCAATCCCAATCAAAATACCAGTGACATACTTCACAAAACTAGAACAAATACTCCAAAAGTTCATATGGAACCAAAAAAGACCCCGAATAGCCACAGCAATCTTGAAAAAGAAGGACAAAGTAGGTGGGATCACAATACCGGATATCAGATTATACTACAGAGCTACTATAATCAAAACAGCCTGTTATTGGCACAAGAACAGGCATATAGACCAGTGGAACAGAACAGAGAATCCAGAAATTGACCCAAGACATTATGCTCAACTAATATTTGACAAAGGTGGCAAGAGCATACAATGGAGCAAAGACAGCCTCTTTAATAAATGGTGTTGGGAAAATTGGACAGTTACATGCTAAAAAATGAAACTAGACCATCAACTTACACCATACACAAGAATAAACTCAAAATGGGTAGAAGACTTAAATGTGACTCGTGAATCCATAAAAATCCTAGAAGAAAATGTAGGCAACAAAATTTCGGACATCATACGCAGCAGAATCTTCACTGATACATCACCTAAGGCAACAGAAATAAAGGAAAAAATGAACACATGGGACTACATCAAACTCAAAAGCTTCTACACAGCAAAAGAAGCAACCATCAAAACGGAAAGAGAACCCACTGTATGGGAGACCATAATTGCCAATGATACATCAGATAAGGGGTTAATCTCCAAAATATATAGAGTGCTCATACAACTCAACAAAAGGAAGACAAAGAACCCAATTAAAAAATGGGCTGAGGAACTAAATAGACACCTCTCCAAACAGGACATACAAATGGCTAAGAGACATATGAAGAAATGCTCAACATCACTAATCATCAGAGAGATGCAAATTAAAACAACAATGAGGTATCACCTCACACCTGTCAAAATGGCCGCCATCAACAAATCGTCAAACAACAAGTGTTGGCGAGGGTGTGGAGAAAAGGGGACTCTAGTCCACTGCTGGTGGGAATGCAGACTGGTGCAGCCACTTTGGAAAACACTATGGTGTTACCTCAAAAAATTAAAAATTGAATTGCCATTTGACCCAGTGATCCCACTTCTAGGAATATACCCTAAGAAACCTGAAACACCAATCAGAAAGAATATATGTACTCCCATGTTCATAGCAGCACTATTCACAATAGCTAAGATCTGGAAACAGCCCAAGTGCCCATCAGTGGATGAATGGATAAAAAAGCTGTGGTACATATACACAATGGAGTACTATGCAGCTGTAAGAAAGAAAGATCTCTTATCCTTTGAGACGACATGGAGGGACCTCGAGAGTATTATCCTAAGCGAAACAAACCAAGCAGAGAAAGAAAAATATCACATGATCTCACTCATTTGTGGAATATAATAAACACAACAGTATGGGGAACAGGGTAGACCCAGAGATGTGAAAGTAGGGTACAGACTGACAACCCCCAGAAGAGGGGATGTGGGGGAGGGAAGAGATAAACCACAGAACTTATACGCATGTATGCATAACTGATGGACATGGACAACAAAGCTGGGGAAGGGGTAGAGGGATGGGGAGGAGGGTGTCAATGGGGAAAAAAGGAGAAACATCTGTAACAAAAATAAATTAATAAAAAATAATAAATTAAAAAAAAATAGTTATCTGTTCTCTGCTGTATCTCCACTGCCTGGAACTGTACCTGGTACATCATAGGTTCCCAACCAATATTTGCAATGAAATAAATCTACTAGAGTACACAAATGCCTGCCATTTTGTCTCATTCCCTATTTCTTCCTTTGCCCTTCTCCTCCTCCTCTTTCCCTTCCTTCTATTCTTCATCACATCCATCACTCATTGAGAACCTGTTGCCAGATACTGTTACAGATATTGTTTTATCTCTTTTAATCATGACAAGAACTTTAAGGTATATCCTCATGTTAATAAACATGGAAATTAAAGCCCAAAGTGTAATGTAATTTGCTTAAGATGATGCAAATAGTATATCAGAGCTGTGATCTAAACTCGTCTGACTTCAAAGCTCATACTCATTCCACTCCTGCAAACCTAATGACTTCTTTAGCTTATCTCCTGTCCTCTTTTTCCCTCTGCTACTGTCCCTCTAGCAGATGGAATATTCAAAAAATCTAAGAATGTTGTATCCAGACAAAAATCTTAGGCATGAACTCATCTAACAATCTTGCTTCCTCCCCTACCTTTCCTACTTTCCACCATTTTGCAGTTGGTGAAATTAAAACTCAGAAATATTAAAACTTGTCCAAAGGTCACATGGATAGTAAGTAACGAAATGAAGACTAAAATCTTCTTATTCCTAATCTTGTATTCTTACTGAAACATCTACACATCTTTTAACAGTCAACAGGACAGCATGAGGTTACTGAAAAGGATTCAGATTAAGAGGATGATGAAGGTTTTAGGGAAAGAAAAGAGAGATGGAACAGTGCGTACTCTCCCCATACCGAATCAGTGATTCTACAATTTTAGAATACATGAAAATTACCTAGAATATTGTTAGAAGGCAAATTCCCAAGTCCCAGCCTCACATTTTGATTCAGTAGATCTGGAATGGGGCCCCAGAATCTATACATTCAACTAGAGCCATGCTTTGCTGAACCCATATAATCCAAACATACCAGGATAGGGTGACAGTATATGCTCTTGTTGCAAAGGTATCATAGAAATTATTTTTAAGAAGATAAACATCACATTGCTTTCCTTAAAAAGCTCGAGGAAAATAAAATTGTCATTTTAATACTGAAAATAACTTGGAGTGGTTTATAAATTCCTTGCTTTAATATACATTGCCACAATAATAATTCAGCCTTTCAAGTCAGCAAAAGTAACACAAGATGAGAAAAAAGTCTGCTTGGTTTGATACATGTTGACAAAAATATGTATGCTAATTAAAAGCCTCTCACTTAATGGGAACTGTGCATTTATTAATGATGTATGACATTGGCATTCCAGGGGAACAGTAGATCATGTTCCATATAATCCAGTGTGTTGTATTACAGCAAATACCCCAAGGACTAATAATGTTTCATTATGAGAAAACCGAGTTTAAAATCATTGTTAGGTTACTGGACATGTGGCATCAGTCCTCAGAGGCTGACAATACAGAAACACTGAGAAAAGCGAGCACTAACAAAGACGAAATTGGCAGAGCAAAACCAGAAGGGTGTTTGTAAATGTTAGGTAGCTGTCCTTTCAATATTAGAAAAAGATACTGGAGATTAGAAAATGGAATTTGCTCCCAAAGCTGGCCAACAATTCTCTAGCCCCTTGACTCCATACATAAAAGAAAGGCCCATAGACTATGCCTGGAGTTCTTTGAGGAAGAGAACAAAAGAAAAAAAAAGTTGTTTTATGTGTGATTTTGAAGGTGAAACTTTCTGTTGGACCTAAGAAAAGATAAAACTGTTCTTATACATGTAAAGCCACTTAGTCAAAAGTAGTAAAATTCACCCCTTTTATTATCTTCACTGAAAAAATAAAGCCCATCTAGTATGGTGAAAGTGGTATTGAATTTTAGATAACACTTTGAGTAGTTTGGCATCGGGGCAAGAGCTGGAGGGGCAGCTTTCTCCCAGACAGATGTGCTGTGGGAGGCCATTGTTCCTTTCCTGAGCCCTTCCCTGGGGCAGCAGTCAGCAGCCATATCTGGGACTCCAGCAACCTGCCTCACACTGTTTGCCCTGCCCTAGGGATTCCCTGAGGACCTCCCCCACCCAACCTTTGGGCCCACTCAAGCTGTTTTCAATGGCTTTACCATAGGATTGGCCTGTCTTGGTTCCTACTTCAGAGTTTACTAAAATCTCTCAAACAAGCAGCATCTGGTTTCAGTGAGTCCCATACCTCTTGTTAAGTGGCCCCAGGCCTGACACTAGAAGCAGTCAGACTTGGTTCACAACTTGGCTTTTCCTGGGCACCTCCAAGCCCAGCACAAGAAGCAGCCATCTGCACATCACTTTGTAGCTTATGCCAGTGGCCCCAGATAGAACACAGGCAGAGGCTGACCTTTCCCCAGAGCCAGCATACCCAGTGGACAGCTTCAGACCACATTGAAGCACCACCACCCAACCACCTCCACAAGTGACACACTCATTGAGTGGACTCAATGGGTACCAGAGCCCTGCTGAAGTAAGTCTTGCTCTGTGTGTTGGGCCCCTACACAGCTGATCCTCCAAGGGAGTCAGAGGCCAGTAGTCAGTGGGCACAGCCAGTCCTTGCAGCTGATCAGCCTGAGCAAATTCCTCCCATTCATGTGCCAACAGTAATCAAGACTCAATTACAACAGAAGGGTGTACAGTCCACACTAGGGGTGCACCTTGAGGGCCCAGCTGGGGTGATCAGGGAGGCTGTATCCCTGGACCCTACAAGACAAGTACAACAATAGGATACCCTACGAAGCCTAGGCGACATACCAACTCTACCTAGTACATAGAAAGAAACACAGGGAAGCAGCTAAAATGAGGAGACAAAGAAACATGTCCCAAGTGAAAGAACAGAACAAAATTCCAGGAAAAGAACTAAACAAAATGGAGATAAGCAATCAATCATATGCAGAGTTGAAGACACTGGTTGTAAGAATGCTCAAGCAACTTTGTGAGACCTTCAAGGAACTTAATGAGAACTTCAAGGAATGTAAGGAGAACTCAAAGAACTTAGTGAGAACATTAACAACATAAAAAAGGACCAGTCAGAAATGAAAGATGCAGTAACTGAAATAAAGAATAATTGACAGGGAGTCAATAGTAGAGTAGGTAAAGCCAAGAAGCACATCATCGATTTGGAATGTAAGGAAGCAGAAAACACCCAATCAGAACAGCAAAAAGAAAAAAAATCCAAAAGAATGGGGATAGTGTAAGGAGCCTCTGGGACAACCTCAAACGTACCAATATTTGCATCATGGGAGTGCCAGAAGAAGAAGAGAGAGAGCAAGAAATTGAAAACCTATTTGAAAAAATAATGACAGAAAATTTCCCTGACTTGGTGAAAGAAACAGACATACAATCTAGGAAGCACACGGAGTCCCAAACAAGATGAACCCAAAAAGGTCCACACCAAGACACATTTTCAAAATGCAAAAGCTTAAAGACAAAGAGAGAATCATAAAAGCAACAAGAGAAAAGCATTTAGTTACCTACAAAGAGGTCCCATAAGACTGTCAGCCAATTTCTCAAAAGAAAATTTGCAGGCCAGAAAGGAGTGGCCAGAGATATTCAAAGTGATGAAAAGCAACGACCTACAACCAAGATTATTCTGTCCTGCAAAGCTATCATTTAGAATTGATAGACATATCAAGAGTGTTCCAGACAAGAAAAAGCTAAAGGAGTTCATCAACCACCAAACCAGTATTATATGAAATGTTGAAGGGTCTTCTTGAAGGAGAAGGAGAACAAAAATAAGAATAATAAAATGGCAATAAATATATATCTATCAACAAGTGAATCTACAAACAAAATGAGCAAGCAGAACAGAGAACTTTTTGTTGCTTGCCAAATGGGAGGGGGTTGGGCAGTGGGTGAAAAAGATGAAGTAATTAAGAAGTACAAATTGGTTGTTAGACTGATGAACCTCAAAAGGAAGGAGGGAGGGAGGACTGGAAGAGATAAACCAAAGAACTTCTATGCATATATGCATAACCAATGGACACAGACAACAATGTGGAGACAGCAGGAGGGGGGCAGGATTGGGGAGGAGGGAGTCAATGGGGGGAAAAGAGGGGGACATCTGTAATACATGCAACAATAAAGATAAGTTTTTAAAAAATAAAATAAAGAAAACTCATACTCTAGATATTAAAACCAGTTTTCCAAGGTGCAGGCTTCTTTTTTTGGTTGGACTCAAATTGATTTTTCCAAGAAAATTTGGAGTCTGACACACACTTTATAGTAGTTCTTTAGGGCTCTGTTACAGGGCTTTTTTTCTATGAGCTCCCTGTGGGGGGAAATCTACCATTGGTCCTAAATGGGTATCATGTTTGTCCTGAGTCTGGAGGTGTTCTTCAGAAATAGGAAAGGCATAAATGGAAGGGATAGGGAAGGGAAATAATATCTACCAGTTGTTGTACTAAATACTGTCATACCACCTATTGAAAACAATCCCTTTAAGGAGATATGTTTATCTCATTTGACAGATCAGGAAACTAAGGTTAAATTAAAATATTTCTGCAAGTCCACATGGCTAATAGATGGCAGATCTAGTATTAAAATTCATGTCTGTCCATCATGAAAGCTCATGTTATTCCTGTATATCAAGATTACTTTGGTTTATTGTTTATGTTTTCAGTGTTTCCATATATATACACCATATTTTTTTTTATTTTTTTCAATTACAGTTTACATTCAATATTATTTTACATTAGTTTTAGGTATAAGTATAGTGGTTAGAATATAATATAATTTACAAAGTGTTCCCACTGACATTTCCAGTATCCATCTGGCACCATACATAGTTACTGCAATATTATCTTACCATTTGTGATAGCATGGGTGGACCTAGAAGGTATTATGTTAAGTGAAATAAGTCAGTCAGAAAAAGACAAATACCATATGATTTCACTTATATGTGGAATCTAAAATATATAAATGAACAAACAAAACAGAAGCAAACTCATTGGTACAGAGAACAGAATGATGGTTGCCAGAGGGAAGGATGTTGTAAGACTGGGTGAAAAAGGTGAAGGAATTGAGAAGTGAAGATTAGTAGTTACCAAATAGTCATGGGGATGTAAAGTACAGCAAAGGAAATATAGTCAAGGACACACCATACTTTTTATGTTTCTATAAGTTAGGGTGGGTGATTGCATACTTTTTTGCAAATAAAGGCATAGACTCAGAAAGACTAAACCATATATCCAGGTTCACATGGCTAATAATGAGCAGATCTTGGACTCCCAGTGGGTCTCTTGATCAAATATGAGATGGACTGACTCCACAAAAGAAGCCATAGGTATGAGTCTTCAGGAACTGAACAGGGCCATTGAGAACAGAACATAGTGGACATCACTCATTCATAGGGTCGCCAGAAGTCAGGGCCAACTCAGTGGAACGTAACATACACAAAGAACTCTATCCCTTGAAGGAATGGAATTTGGAAAAAAGCAATGTTATTCTGTTTGAGGAAGCCAACACTTTAAGGCATCTGATACATAAAGAGATATTTTAAAACATGGGATTGAAACTGCTATACATTAGTACTCATATCATTGTTAGCTTCTGAAATAAAAATATAATTAAGAGATAATGCCAAGGGAATGGAAGCTATCTAAGTAGAGTTTCCCATTACAGCTGAGCAATTCAAATGTCAAGGCAAAGTAGAGTACCTTCATTTCTGAGAAGGAGCTGCTGATTTTGAGACGGCACCATATCAGTATGTCATTTTCCCATTATACTGAATAATTTATTAAATTAATTAAATTCACAACAGAATGTTAGTGCAAAGGTGTGAGAGTAAAGGAGGAATATAGTGAAACTAAAGGGTAAAATGTTAATGTGATAATGTAATGGCTTTATTAAAGTATCATCTGTGTATATATATTATTCTATTTTATTTCATTTTTTAAACTTATTTTTATTGTTGAATGAAAGATGTCCCTCTTTTTTCCCCACTTGACCCCTTTCACCCCAATCCCGCCTCCATCCTGCTTTCCCCACACTATTGTCTGTGTCTATTGGTTATGCATACATGCATATAAGTTCTTTGGTTTCTCTCTTCTCGCCCCACCCCCACTTATCTTTGAGGTTCATTAGTCTAACAATCAATTTGTACTTCCTAATCCCTTCATCTTTTCACCCAACTCCCCTTCTATCTGGCAACCAACAAAAAGTTCTCTGTATCTATGAGTCTGTTTCTGTTCTGCTTGCTCATTTTGTTTGTAGATTCAATTGTTGATAGATATGTATTTATTGCCATTTTATTGTTCATATTTACTTATCTTCTACTTCAAGAACCCTTCAACATTTCATATAATATTGGTTTAGTGGTGATGAACTCCTTTAGCTTTTTCTTGTCTGGGAAACTATATGGCCATCGATTCTAAATGATAGCTTAGCAGGATAGAGTAATCTTGGTTGTAGGTTGTTGCTTTTCACCACTTTATTTTATTTATTTATTTTTTAATTAACTTACTTTTGTTACAGATATTTCTACTTTTTCCCCATTGACACCCTCCTCCCCATCCCCTCCAACCCGTCCCCAGCATTGTTGTCCATGTCCATCGGTTATGCGAACATGCATATAAGTTCTGTGGTTTATCTATACCTCACCAACCTCCTCTTCTGATGATTGTCAGTCTGTACCCTACTTCCACATCTCTGGGTCTACCCTGTTCCTCAGACTTTTATGTTCATTATATTCCACAAATAAGTGAGATCATGTGATATTTGTCTTTCTCTACTTGGCTTGTTTTGCTTAGGATAATACTCTCCAGGTCCCTCCATGTCATCTCAAAGGATAAGAGATCTTTCTTTCTTACAGCTGCATAGTACTCCGTTGTTTATATGTACCACTGCTTTTTTATCCATTCGTCTACTGATGGACACTGGGCTGTTTCCAGATCTTAGCTACTGTAAATAGTGCTGCTATGAACATGGGGGTACATATATTCTTTCTGATTGGTGTTTCAGGCTTCTTAGGGTATATTCCTAGAAGTGGGATCGCTGGGGCAAATGGCAATTCAATTTTTAATTTATTGAGGTAACACCATAGTGTTTACCATAGTGGCTGCACCAGTCTGCATTCCCACCAGCAGTGGACTAGAGTCCCCTTTTCTCCACACCCTCGCCAATGCTTGTTGTTTGATGACTTGTTGATGGCGGCCATTCTGACAGGTGTGAGATGATACCTCATTGGTGTTTTAATTTGCATCTCTGATGGTTAGTGATGTTGAGCATTTCTTCATATGTCTCTTAGCCATTTGTATGTCCTGTTTGGACAGGTGTCTATTTAGATCCTCTGTTCATTTTTTAATTGGGTTCTTTGTCTTCCTTTTGTTGAGTTGTATGAGCACTCTATATATTTTGGAAATTAACCCCTTATCTGATGTATCATTGGCAACCATGCTCTCCCATACAGTGGGTTCCCTTTCCATTTTGATGGTTGTTTCTTTTGCTGTGCAGAAACTTTTCAGTTTGATGTAGTCCCATGTGTTCATTTTTTCCTTTGTTTCTGTTGCCTTAGGTGGTGTATCAGGGAAAATTCTGCTATGTGATGTCTGAAATTTTGTTGCCTACATTTTCTTCCAGGATTTTTATGGATTCATGAGTCACATTTGAGTCTTTTATCCATTTTGAGTTTATTCTTGTGTATGGTGGAACTTGATTGTCTAGTTTCATTTTTTTGCATGTAGCTGTCCAATTTTCCCAACACCATTTATTAAAGAGGCTGTCTTTACTCAATTGTATGCTCTTGCCAACTTTGTCAAATATTAATTGAGCATAATGTCTTTGGTCACTTTCCGGGTTTTCTGTTCTGTTCCACTTATCTATATGCCTGTTCTTGTGCCAGTACCAGGCTGTTTTGGTTACAGTAGCTTTGCAGTATAACATGATATCCGGTATTGTGATCCCACCTACTTTGTCCTTTTTTTTTCAAGATTACTGTGGCTATTCGGGGTCTTTCAGGTTCCATATGAACTTCTGAAGTATTTGTTCTAGTTCTGTGAAATATATCATTGGTATTTTGATGCAGATTGCATTGAATCTATAGATTGCTTTGGGTAATATGGACATTTTAATGATGTTAATTCTTCCCATCCATGAACAAGGCATGTGCTTCCACTTTTTTATATCTTTCTCTATTTCATTTTTCAATGTCCTGTAGTTTTCTGCAAATAGGTCCTTTCTTCTTTGGTTAAGTTTATTCCTAGGTATCTTAATTTTTTTGCTGCGATGGTAAATGGGATTGTTTTGTTAGTTTCTCTTTCTGTGAGTTCATCATTGGTGTATAAGAATGCTGTTGATTTCTTGACATTAATTTTGTATCCTGCTACGTTGACAAATTCATTTATTAAGTCTAATAGATTTTTGATGGAGTCTTTAGGGTTTTCTATGTATAATATCATGTCCTCTGTGAATAATGACAGTTTCACTTCCTCCTTTCCAATTTGGATCGCTTTTATTTTTTCTTCATGTCTGATTGCTGTGGCTAAGACTTCCAGTACTATGTTAAATAAGAGTGGTGAAAGTGGGCATCCCTGTCTTGTTCCTGTTCTTAAGGGAAATTATTTTAGTTTTTGCCCATTGAATATGATGTTGGCTGTAGGTCTTTCATATATGGCCTTTATTTTGTTGAGATATGATCCCTCTTTCCCACATTGCTGAGAAATTTTATCAGAAGTGGGTGCTGGATTTTATCGAATGCTTTTTCAGTGTCCATTGATATGATCATGTGGTTTTTATCTTTCATTTTGTTTATGTGGTGTATCACATTTATTGATTTGAGAATATTGTACCAGACTTGCATCCCTGGGATGCATCCCACTTGGTCATGATGAATAATTTTTTTGATGTATTGCTGGATCCGACCTGCTAATATTTTGTGAAGGATTTTGGCATCTATGTTCATCAGGGATATTGGCCTGTAGTTTTCTTTTTTTTTGTAGTGTCTTTTTCTGGTTTTGGTATCAGAATTATGCTGGTGTCATAAAACGAGTTTGGGAGGCTTCCTTTTTCTTGAATTTTTTGGAATAGTTTGAGGAGAATGGGTGTTAGTTCTTCTTTGAATGTTCAGTAAAACTCCCCCATGAAGCCATCCAGTCCTGGGCTTTTGTTTGCTGGGAGGGTCTTGATTACATCTTCAATTTCCAAAGTTGCTATTGGTTTGTTCAAGTTTTTTATCTCTTCCCAGTTCCGTTTGGGAGACTATGTGTTTCTAGAAATTTGTCCATATAATTATTCATAATATTTGTTAACAATCCTTTGTATTTCTGTGGTGTCAGTTGTTACTTCTCCTCTTTCATTTCTGATTTTGTGTATTTGGGTTCTCTCTCTTTGTTTCTTGGTGAGTCTAGCTAAGGGTCCATCAATCTTGTTTATCTTTTCAAAAAACCAGCTCTTTGTTTTATTGATCTTTTGAATTGTTTTTTTGGTCTCCATGTCGTTTATTTCTGCTCTGATCTTTACTATTTCCTTCCTTCTACTTGCTCTAGGGTTTTCTTTTTGTTTGCTTTCCAGTTCTTTAAGTTGTGAGGTTAGGTAGTCAATTAGAAATTTCTCTTCTTTCTTAAGGTGGGCCTGTAGTGCTATGAACTTCCCTCTCAGAACTGCTTTCGCTGTATCCCATAGATTTTGCATTGTTGTGTGTTCATTTTCATTGGTTTCCAGGAATTTTTTAAATTCTTCCTTGATCTCCATGGTAACCCATTCATTGTTCAGTAACATGCTATTTAGCCTCCATGTGTTCATATGTTTTTGCATGTTCTTGTTGCAATTGATTTCTAGTTTCATGCCATTGTGGTCTGAAAAGATGCTTGATATGATTTCAATCTTCTTGAACTTGTAGAGACTTAGTTTGTGCCCTAACATATGGTCTATCTTATATGAGATATGTCCCATGTGCAAGTGCACATGTCCCATTTGAGAATGTCCCATGTGCACTTGAGAACAATGTGAATTCTGCAGTTTTGGGGTGTAATTCTCTATATATATCTATTAAATCCATTTGATCTAGTGCTTCATTTAGAGTCTCTGTTTCCTTGTTAATTTTTTGTCTAGATGATCTATCCAGTGATGTCAGTGGGGTGTTGAAGTCTCCTGCTATGATTGTATTGCTGTCGATTTCTCCTTTGAAGTCCTCCAGAAGATTTTTAATATATTTTGGTGCTCCTATATTGGGTGCATATATGTTTACTAAGGTTTTATCTTCCTGTTGGATAGATCCTTTTAATATTATGTAGTGGCCTTCTTTGTCTCTAGTTATGGCCTTCATTTTGGAATCTATTTTATCAGAAATGAGTATTGCTACCCCAGCTTTTTTTTTTTCCTTTCCGTTTGCTTGGAAGATTTTTTTCCATCCCTTCCCATTCAACCTATGTGAGTCTTTTGTTGTGAGGTGGGTCTCTTGTAAACAACATATATTTGAATCATGCATTCTTATCCAATCAGCTACTCTGTGTCTTTTTATTGAAGTAGTCAATCCATTAACATTTAAGGTGATTATTGACATGTACTTATTTATTGTCATTTTTGCTTAGTGTGGTTATGTTTTTCTTCCTATTTCTTCTACTAATTACAGCAGTCCTTTTAACACTTCTTGCAGTGCTGGTTTGGTGCTAATGCAATTCCCTTAGCCTTTTTTTTGTCTGGGAAGCTCTTTATTTGACCTTCTATTTTGAATGATAGCCTTGCTGGATAGAGTAGTCTTGGATTCAGATCCTTGTTTTTCATGACCTTGATTACTTCATGCCATTCCCTTCTGGCCTGTAGTGTTTCTGTTGAGAAGTCAGCTGATAGCCTTATGGGGATTTCTTTGTACATAACCTGTTGCTTATCTCTGGCTGCCTTTAGGATTCTCCCTTTGTCTTTAATTTTTGGCATTTTAATTACTATATGTCTTGGTGTGGGCCTGTTTGGGTTCTCCTTACTTGGGGCTCTCTGTGTTTCTTGAACATGAATGCCTTCTTCCTTCACTAAATTAGGGAAGTTTTTTTGACACTATTTCTTCAAATATTCTCTAACCCTTGCTCATTTTCTTCTTCTTCGGGGACTCCTATGATGTGAATATTATTACATTTCCAGTTGTCCCACAGTTCTATTAAACTGTCTTCCTGTTTTTTAATTGTTTTTTCCTTTTGCTTTTCTGATTGGTTGATTTTTTTTCTACCCTGTCTTCTAATTCACTGATCCGGTCCTCCGCTTCCTCTGTTCTGCTATTCAGTCCTTCCAATGTGTTCTTTATTTCTGCTATGTCATTCTACATTTTTTCTTGGTGGTTTTTCATTTCCAATTCGTTGATTTTCAATGTTTCTATATCTTTACTCATGGTGTTGATGTCCTTACTCATGCTGTTGATCTTCCTCAAGATCATGGCTCTAAACTCTACCTCTGATAACTTGCTTAACTGCATTTCATTTATCTCATCTTCAGTAGAGGTCTCCTGTTCTTTCATTTGGGATTTGTTTCTTTGTTTCACCATTTTGGCTATCTCAGTGGGTTTTGGAGCCTGCCAAATTTTCCCTGTGGGTGTTGGTGTTCTGCTGTTTATGGCTCCCTCTACTGAGTTTGGATGAGCATGGGAGGACCCACATTAAACACCACTGTCAAGTCTTACTTTTCTGGGTAGATTTGCAAACCCAGGAAAGGTTCAGTTATTCTCTAGCTTTTTGCCTGGAGGCTATTTGTCTTGGTTACTCGAAGAGCCTTAGGTTCTTAGTTGAATGAAAAACTCCCTCAGGTGTTCAGTGTAAGAGGATTTCCCGAGGGTTGGGCAGATGCTGGTTGTTATTGAGCCGCAATTTGCATTTCTTTGGCCCACCTGGGTAGAGTTGAATCTCTGAGGGAGGGGCTACTGCTTCTCCCCAGAGCTCCAGGAAGGAACAAGGTGGCCACCATCCTGTGTGGCCACAACTCAGCAAAATCTCTGAGCACCCCCCAAATCCCGGGTGTCCTCACACAGTTCCAGTCCAGTCTGCTTTCCCTCTGCCAGAACCTAAGGTGAGTGGCTGTAGCTAATTTAGTGCTCTATCCTGGCCCTCTGCGCTGTGGAGCTGGCTTTGGATTTTAACCCCGAGGGAGCTGCTCACAGCTAAGACTGCTGCTGTCTGTGGGCTCCCAGCCCCCCTCTTGCACCTCCGCAGACCTACCAGGCTCAATTCAGTGTCCCTGGTTATATGGTTCTCTCAAGCTGCTTTTCTGTTGCTTTTTCCCGATGATTTGTCTTTATTTTAGTTGTAATTCCAGTTTGGTCTGGAAAGATCATCTGTGTACATTCCATTGATTCTGTCGCCATTTTGGAATCCCCCGCTTTTCATCACTTTAAATATTTCTTGCCACTCCCTCCTGGCCTGCAATGTTTCTTTTGAGAAATTGGCTGACAGCCTTAGGGGATCTCCATTGTAGGTAACTAACTGCTATTCTCTCGCTGCTTTTAAGATTCTCTCTTTGTCTTTAAGCTTTTGCATTTTGATGATGATGTGTCTTGGTGTGGACCTCTTTGGGTTCATCTTGTTTGGGACTCTCTGTGCTACCTGGACTTATATGTCTGTTTCCTTCACCAAATTAGGGAAGTTTTCTGTCATTATTTTTTTAAATAGGTTTTCAATTTCTTGCCATGTCTCTTCTCCTTCTGGCACTGCCATGATGCAAATGTTGGTATGCATGAAGTTGTCCCCCAGGCTCCTTATACTATCCTCATTTTGGGGGATTCTTTTTTCTTTTTGCTGTTATGATTAGGTATTTTTTGCTTCATTATATTCCAATTTGATGGTTTGCTTCTTGCTTTACCTACTCTACTATTGATTCCCTCTAAATTATACTTTATTTCAGTTAGTGCACCCTTCATTTCTGACTGGTCCTTTATTATGCTCTTGAGACCCTCACTAAGTTCATTGAGCATTCTTATAAGCAGTGTTTTGAACTCTGCATCTGTTAGATTGCTTATCTCCATTTCATTTAGTTCTTTTCCTGGAGTTTTGTTCTGTTCTTTCATTTGGGGTATGTTTCTTTGTCTCCTCATTTTGGCTGCCTCCCTGTGTTTGTTTCTCTATATTCGGTAGAGTTGCTGTGTCTCCTAGGCTTCCTAGCATGGCCTTTTGTAGTAGGTGTCCTGTAGGATCCAGTGGCACAGCCTCCCTGATCTCCCAGCTGGGCTCTCGAGGTGTAAATAGTAAGAGCCAGGTTGCTGGAGTCCCTGATATGACGGCAGTCTGCCTGCCCTGTCGGGGAAGGGCTCACCAAAGGAACAAAAGCCTCTACCAAAAAGTCTATCCAGGAGAAAGCCACCTCTCCAGTCCTCACCCAGATGCCAAACAATTCAGTTCTTCCCTGTATGTCTCTGGTCCCCTTCAAGCTGCCTCCCCTCTATGCTGGAGCTAGGAGGAGCAGGTCCGAGTAAGTCCGTGCATGGAACCTTTAAGAGGAGCTGCCAGGGTCTCTAGAAGCCTCAGCCTCCCTCAGCCTCATTTCCCACTGGTTTTTACAGCGAGAAATTGTGAGGACTTCTCTTCTTGGCACTGGAACCCTGAGCTAGTGGCCTGGTGTGGGACCAGGACCCCTCATTCCTCAAGAAGGACCTTCACAGCTGAGGTATCCTCCTGATTTTTATCTGTCACACTTGGATGTGGGACCAGCCTGTCTGTACCTCCACCCCTCCTAACAGTCTCGATGTGGCTTCTTTAATTTCGTAGTTGTAGGACCTCCATTCAGCTGGATTTCAGGTGGTTCTGAGGGATGTTTGCTCTGTGGTTTAGTTGTAATTTTGATGTGGTTGTTGGAGGAGGTGAGTACTGCATTTACCTACACTGCCATTTTGACCGGAAGTCCTCTCATCTGTGTATATTATAGAGCAAATAGTTTAAATGAACAAAAGAAAAAGTAGACAGTTTTATTAGAATAACATCCCAATTTAATGCTGGCTGGGGTAAGTTTTGGTTATAGAAGTTATTTTTCTGCTTTACTCAACTCAAGTCACTGGAAGTAAGTGACAAGGTGTCTAAAAATGCTTCCATTTCATTGTAACATACACATGTACTTACTGTAAAGCAATAAACTGTTTGTATTTAGATTGTACTTAAAAACAGAATTTTCTATATTTTTCTAGCCAATCAGACTTACTTAGGATATAAGCTCCTATCAACTGCTGTAGGGCATACAAACAAGTCTCTAATGCAGTCCAGTACAGGGGTTTAAAGTATGGGTTCTAAAGTCATACTGTGTGGGTTCAAATCCCTGCTCTATGCCTAGTAGAAAATATGACCTTAGGCAAATTGCTAAACCTAAATTTTATCACCTGTAGAGTGGGATTAATAACAATACCTCTATCATAGAGTTGTGAGGACTAAGGAAAATAATTCATTTAGATAATTTAGCACAGTGCATAGTATCTAAAATTCCAATACTGTAAATGTTAGCAATGACTATTACTATCATTATTATTACTTAGTGCCTAAAGACCTACAGGTTCAGAATACATTATGTGGTCTTGATAACTACAGTGCAACCACTATTTGTTTAAAAAACAATAGAAAAATTTTCTTTCATACTTTTGGAGGTTAGAAGTTTGAAATAAAGGTTATCAAGAGAAGGAAGCACTCCCTCTGGAGGCTCTAGAGGAGAAATCTTTCTTGCCTCCTTCAGCTTCTAGTGACTGTCATCATTCCTTGGTTTATGATTACATAGTTCCAATCTATGCCTCCATCTCTACATGGCCTCTTTCCTTTTCTGTCTCTTATAAGGACACTTATCATTGGATTTAAGGCCACCAGGTTAATCCAGTATGATCTTATTTCCAGATCCTTAACTTAATTACATCTGCAGAGACCTTTATCAAAATAAGGTTACTTTCACATGTTCTAGGGGTTATATATGACAAGGACATATTATTCAAATGACTATACTCAGTAAAACATCTTTAGTTTCATTTCTTCTATCTATATTATCACCCATTAGAGTGATACATCCAGGCAAAGGATTTGTCTTATTCTGTTTGGGCTACTATAACAAAATCCAGCAGACTGGGGAGCTTACAACCAACAGAAATTTATTTCTCACATTTCTGAAGGCTGGGAAGTCCAAGATCGAGGCATTGGCAGATTCAGTGTCTGGTAAGGGGCCATGTTCTAGTTCATAGATGGTTTTGTTCTTGCTGCCCTCACATGGCAGAAAGGTAGAAGGAGTTCTCTGGAGTCATATGGACTCTACTCCCATGATCTAATCACCTCCCAAAGGCTCCACTTCCAAATACCATCACATTGAGGATTAGGATTTAAAATATGAATTGAGGGTGGGCCTCAAACACTTAACCTTTATCAGAGTTGTATTATTTCATCTTATATTTTACCATGTCAAAGACATCATGTCATCAAAATTGTGAAAACAGCAAAGTTTATCTTCACTGGCTTAGAACTTCTCCTGAGGCTCCTGCCTTCCCCTATGTGGCATTTTCTGTCCTTTTTCCTCTCCTGTGCACATTAACACCTTCATTCTGTCTAAGACCTCCATCTGCCATCCCACCCAGATTTTCCTTACCCTGAGCATTTCAATACCTCAAACTCTGAACTTATTTTTTTCCTTTCAGTTTTCTAGTAATCTTATCACTTATTTTAACAATGCTTTGTTACCACATTCTTCAAAAGCCTGGTGTGGAAAATAATACAGGCATTATAATTAAAATTTGTTTTAAAAATTGACACACTGGCTAAGGGTTCTTTTCACTAGACCAGTCAGTGGCTTTTGAACTATATTTTTGTCAGAAACTTCCCTTCTTCAAAACCCCAATAAATAAAACAGGTAGAAGTAGAGATGCTCATGTGGACATAGAGGTATCTGAATTTTAATGAGATAATACCGTAGTTGTTGAGATCTCAGGCACTGTGAGCTAGCTGTCCTTTGACTCCAGAATAAAAACAGTTAACTCATTTCTAACGATGCTGAACAGATAAGACCTTCTCAACTTAAAATATGTAATTATGTGCTAGCACTTTAAAGTTCTGATGAATGATTCCAAGTGATAAGCAAACAAAATAATATCATTATAATTTATTGAGAAGAGTAAGATTTTCAGCTTGGAGAGTATTCAACTATATCTATTCTGACACCTCAGAAGTTTTCTAACTTATAGTTTCAATGTTTTTTCCCCCATCAGTAAAAGGTTACAGAATTTGTATACACATATAGGAGTTCTTTTAGGGGAGAATATAGAAAACTTATTTCTCCCTAGTTCCAATACAAATGGTCTATCATTCCAATTTCTCCTACAAATAACATAAAATGCCCTGCCTCATTGGGCCTCCCTGGCAAAACTCCAACAATGAATGATGTCAACTGTTAGCCTTTTCCCTGTGTGTACCCAGTGACCAAAGTCTTCTGGGGGAAAAAATCCCAGTTTGAATGAATTGGGACTAAGACAAATTCATGGTCACCAACCTCATCTGGGCCCTCAAACACTGTTCAGCATTATTACTGCATTTCTCAGGTTACCTCATTCTGTCATCTTCTACACTTACTTTTACAGGGTTTCTCTACTTTTCTCAAACTTCCAACTTCCCCCCTGTCCATTCATTGTCAATGGATGACCTTGCCTCTTGCTTCACAGAGAAAATAACCATCTCATGAGAACTCCCTCAATTTCCTGTCATCAAATCTAAAATCAGATGGTGTCTGCACCCATGCTCTCTTTCTTCCTCCTGCTACAATGCAGGAAGTGTCCTGTCAAAGGTTAGTTCCTCCACTTGTGTTCTACATCCCAGCCCTCTCCCACTTTCTCTCACGTGTAAGTTTAAATCCAAAGTTTCTACTAGTTCTTTCTTAAGAGCTTTTAAACATGATCTTGTCTCTCCCACTTGAAAAAAAAAATGTCCTTTTTGAATCCTATATTCTCTTCTAGCTAGTTAATCATCTCTTGGCTCTCTTTAATGATTCAACTTCACATCTCCATCTCCTTACCTTTCATTCATCTTTTCATTTTGAAATAATCATAGGGTTGCAGGAAAATATAAGTACAGTATAAAGATTTTCCCTCTAGAACATTTAAGAGTCAGTTGGAGACCTATTTTCCCCAAAACCTTTTATTGTATATTTTCTTAAAATAAAAGTTTTTGTGAGATGGATGAATGGATGCAAAGTTGAAAGGAAGTATAAATGGAAGGAATGCTGATCCTCACAATAACAAATATTTGACTAAAAGATAAACATTTGAGTCAAAAAAAATTTAGATATATCCAAATAGTTATATATTGTAGTTTTACATAAATATAGGCAAACTATTTTTGTCTTTTAAGTCAGGCATAGGAGCCATTCTAATTGGTTGCCTTCTAATAATTTTACTTTGCATCATTCACAAATTAGTTTGTGATTTTGAAATCTTTTCTTAACTCAGTAGATCAAAAATGAAATTGGACTATATCCTTGACACAGCAGGAAGGTAATTTAAAGAACCCATGAACGTTGTTGAAATTATCACACAAACTTATTAAATGCAATGTATATTTAAATTGAAAAAAAGACTTTATTAAACCTAGATAGGTGAATTTTTACAGCTTCCATCACTAAAATATATTAGATTGGAGAGTCGGGTTAGATTAATTTCTAATATTTATGGAAATCATTTTTATTAAAGAGTGTGAAGTTAAGAATTTGACAGTTACAGGGCTTGGCTAACTCTAAAAGGGTCATCATTTAAATATGCAGGGAAAGTAAAATCAGACTGCTTTCATGATAAAGATGATTTGTTTACTTTATATGCTCATTTTTAAAAGCTGTTTTAATATTTAGACTTGTTAAGGAAAATCTGAAATGTGGTTGAATATATTAAAACCTAAAGAGTTTTGCCTTTCATTTCTTCTTTATAAGAGCCAACCAAATAAATCTCGGCCTGGACTTAGATGCTAAAATGAAAAAGATTAAGGGTATATGTTCACTTATAATGTATGTGATCAAAATATTTTTTTTATTTGAGAATACATTCTATAATTTTCAAGTTAGCTGATATTTTCTATTTTTCTAAAAGAATGTGTCATAATTGTGACTTATTAGTTGATCATTTATATTTCATGTTCTTTTGAATTTAAGGACACTGTGGTTTCTTGGGGTGATTGAATTAGAGATGTATGAAAACACTGTTTTCCCCAGGAGATGGCTGACAAAACAATGGGAGAAAGCTGCCTCTCCTCTTTGAAATTGGATTGCTCTTGGTGTTCTTGAAAGTTGGAAACCAAACCTCAAAGGAATACAACACTTTCTCCTCCAAAAGAACAAGGGCTTTTGTCTAGTGTGTTTATTGGTGGTTTGCAAGTGGCTGGGAGGTTGTAACTTGTGAAAACTGACTTTTGAAGTGTCAGCAATAGTAAACTACCTCACGTTCTAGGCCTTTAAACCAATGAATGTGTAGAATGAAGTTCTCATTAAATGAAAATAGATATTCAGGTGTTTACTTTTGAGTATCTACCAGAGAAATTTAGAAAAGAAGTTTACCAAGTATACATGAGAAAAGGCACTTGATTTAGTGTTAATCTCAGCCAAATTCCTAAGAATTAACACTATCCCATTTCCTGCCTTCTTTTTGTATCTACAACAGCACCTAGCATGGAGCTTTCAATGTACCAGCTTAGTAAACATATATCATTCTGCATTTTGTGTCAGCATTTTAAATTTAGTACATCCAAAACCAATAAAACTCTGATCCCAGTCAATCAATCACTGCCTTTTCTAGACCTCCTAATTTTTCTCATTGGTGCCAACATATTTCTATATAGACCCAGACTGAAAATTTCAGTCAGACACATTTATGTTTATCAATAATTTATTTCTTAAACATATACTAAGGTCACCCCTGAGCTCATGGGGTACTCAATAAATGTTTGCTAAATGAATTAGTGAAATAATTTCACATGTATGTATTGACTGCTTATCATGTGTTAGGAAATGTAAGAGAGAGAAAAATTATTGAGACACAACTACTGCCTTTATCATCTTACAATATAGTAGGGAGAATAATGTGTGTGTTTGTGTGTGTATGTATGTGTGTGTGTGTGTGTGTGTATATATATATATATATATATATATATATATATATATGAAACTACAGTAACAGATTATATGCAGCAACAGCCATAATAGATGTGTAAACAAAGCTCTGTAAACGTACAGAAGAGTACGATATTATCCCTTCCTTGGAACATCATGGACCATGGACTGTTGCATGAAGAAGACGTCATCCAAGCTATAAATTGAGGGATCATTTGAACAGATAGAGATAGACTGTGGGAAGGGCATTGAAGAAGGAAGGGAAAGCATGATATAGCTCCAGATGCATGAAAATGAAGTTGATTCCAGGACGGGGCTAGTAGTCAAATTTGAGGGTAGCAAAGGGTGCAAATAGAGGAATAATGAAGGCTAAAGTCAGAAAGATGTAATGATTATGATTTGGTTGGGAAGAGTTTAGATTTTTAGGCTAAGGATGGACAATAATGTACTGTAATAAACTATGAAATATTTTCACACATAATGTGTGACCAGAGCAGATTTCAGTTCAAATCAACAAATTACTTCCTAATATGGTTGCATAAAAAAGCTGTGGTACATTTACACCATGGAATACTATGCAGCTATAAGAAAGAAAGATCTCTTACCCTCTGAGATGACGTGGCGGAATCTGGAGAGTATTATGCTGAGCGAAATAAGCCAATCAGAGAAAGACAAATATCACATGATCTCACTTATTTGTGGAATATCATGAACAAAATAAGCTGTTGATCAAAATAGATCCAGAGACATGGAAGTAGGGAACAAACTGACAAATGTCAGAAGGAAGGGGGTGGGGGGGGTTGGGAAAAGAGAAACCAGAGAACTTCTATGCATATATGCACAACCAATGGACACAGACAATAGTGTGGGGAAAACAGGAGGGAGAGGGAGGAGGGGGTCAATGGGGGACAAAGGGGGGGACATCTGTAATACTTTCAATAATAAAGATAAATAAAAATAGAATTGGAATTGACTGGTTTTGTGAAGTAATAGCTAAACTTTGAAGAAAATATCAGAAAAGTAGGAGGTTTGTATGTCAAAAATAAGAGGTTGAACTAGATGATTTTTTTGGTTCTCTCAAGCCCTTAGATCCCATTATTCTAGCTTATAGTTGTCTGTGGGATGAAAGAGACAACAGAGCATTTGAGAAAGCAATAAGGAGGCTTTTGAGAGACTCAAGATTAAGGCCTTGATAAGCATATTGGAAAAAGATAATCATAACAGCTAACACTTACATAGCACTTACTATATACCCAGCACTGTTGTAAGCACTTTACATATATTTACTCATTTGACCCTTACAACACCCCCATTTTATAGATGGGAAACCAAATCACAGAAAGATTTAGTGACTTGCCCAAGGTCAATGGCTGAGCTAATATCAGGCTTCAGAGTCGAGGCTTTTTTTTTTTTTATCCTCACCCAAAGACATTTTTTGCATTTATCTTCAGATAGAGCGGGAGGGAGAGAGGGGGAAGAGAGAGAGAGAGAAACATCGATGTGAGAGAGACACATCGACTGGTTGCCACCCACACAACCCCAACCGGGGCCGGGGACAAACTGCAACTGAGGTACATACCCTTGGCGGGAACTGAACCTGGGTCTCTCTGGTCCGCGGGCTGACGCTTTAACAGCTGAGCCAAACCGGCCAGGGCCAGAGTCGAGGCTCTCAATTACTATGCTGTGAGAGAGTGAGGAAGCAAGGAAGAGAGGGGGAAGTAGGGGAGAGAGAGAAAGAAAGAGAGAGAGAGAGATGGAATTGAAAACAGAACTGAAAGATCTAGCCATATATGAGCATAGGGGAAAAAGAAAATGAAAAAATAATGCCAAGGTTCCTAGGTTTAGAAACCAGGAATATTATCATGATATTACAAATAGTGAAATCAGGGTAAAAAGGGGATTATAAATAGAGATTAAAAGGTAGGTGATAAACATGTTAAGTTTAAGGTGCTGGGAACTTAGCCAGGTATAAATATGATATTTGTGGAAATTGAAAGTCAATGACTTTAACTTTGTCTAAATACATCTTGATTAATATACTGCCTACCTATAGCTTTCCTGCAGTATAGTGCAACCTCAGTGGAGTGTTCATAATGTGGGACAAGGATAGACATGGAGTCAAATTCTTTATTCCATTACTCATCCTTAGACGAGTAGATATGGAAGCTTTGGGGGAACATACAAAATCTGTCTCTTTAAGTTCAGATGACACTAATGCCCATATAGCTTTTTAAACATTTTTTTCATTGTCATAGAGTAAAATTATTTTTAAAAAACCCTAAATATTAAATGGCACTAACTTGTACATTCAAATGATATATAAGAATATTTATATACCTTTGTCTTCATCATGCAGAGGATTTTGTTGATGCCAGATTCTTTACATTTCTTTTCTCCTTGTCATATTTATTTATAGGAGTAAAAAAAAAAAATCTGTAGGTGCATGGTCTGCTGGGCAATGATGGCAGCTTTGTAAATATGCATGCTGCCATTCCCCAGGTTTTTGACAGGAAGCTGCTTTTCATGCCTCTGTAATGCCTTGAACACACTTTCTGCATTAAGGGTATAAGAGCCTACCACAGAAGCAGAGGGTTGCCTGATGACTATTAGTATTGTGTGTCATATAGACTCCAATTCAATTTCATTTTCTAAAGCTGGAGAGCCTTTAGCAAGAGTATTGAATGAGGAAGAAACATCTCTGTAAGCTTTTTCATTCAGAATAAATTTTTTAGTCTGCATGAAGTGTCCTTCCAACAAACAACTTTGGCTTTGCCACTGAAGTACACTATTAGATGTGTTTTGGGGCTTGACTGTATTTTTGAAGATCTCTTAGTCCATCATTTGTAGAGCTTCAGGGAACACAGTGTTAAACTGGGAGTCATACTGCCTTAGAAGAACACCGTGCAAGAGTTTTAAATGTGCCTCAAGGGGATTAATGAAATTCATTTTGCGGAGAAGAGAGGTAATGTCAAAATTTTTTCCAGAAGGAAAATCAAATTTAATATCAGTCAGAGAAAAGAGACGAAGTTCTTCCTGGTACAATTTCAACATTATGTCAAATCATACCAAAAAGAGTGATAAACTTTATATATAAAGAACAGCTTCCTAACTAACCAATAAATATCTCTTAAGTAGCCACTCTGAGCCAGAATGTAGTAATAATTGTTCTAGTAATTGTTGTATGTGGTTTTTTAAATGAAAGCACTGTTTCACTGAGGTCAAGGACATGAGTTTGATACTTGATAAGCCAGGTAGATTTTCCCTTTTATGTGGTCACAGACTAAATAGATACCAATGATGATAAGAAATCTAAATAGAGACTTCCAGTCAGGATGGTGGTGTAGGTAAACACGTTATCACCTCCTCCCACAACCACATCAAAATTAAAACTAAACTACAACACAACTATCATTCAGAACCACCTGAAATCCAGCTGAATGGAAGTCCTACAACTATGAAATTAAAGAAGCAGCCACACCGAGACTGGTAGGAGGGGCAGAGGCACCGACAGGCTGGTCCCACACCCACGTGTGGTGGATAAAAATCAGGAGAGACACCTCAGCTGTGAAGGTCCTCCCTGAGGGGTGAGGGGTCCCCGTCCCACACCAGGCGCCCAGCTCAGGGTTCCAGTACCAGAAAGAGAAGTGCCCATAACTTCTGGCTGGAAAAACCAGTGGGAACTGAGGCTGAAGGAGGCTGCAGCTGCTGGATCCCCAGGCAGTTCCTCTTAAAGGGCCCACGCATGGACTTACTCAGACTTTCTCCCTCTAAGCTCAGAGCGGGGCAGCTTGAGGGGCGCCAGGGACATACAGGGAAGAACTGAGCTGTTTGGTCTCGGAAAGAGGGCTAGAGAGGCGGCTTTCTCCTGGACAGACGTGCTGGTGGAGGCTGGTGTTCCTTTGGTGAGACCTTCCCTGGGGTGGCAGGCAAACTGACTCCAGCAACCTGGCTCACATGTTTGCCCCGCCCTGGTGATTCCCTGAGGCCCTACCCCACCCAACTTTCAGGCCCACCCAAGGTGTTTCCAAAGGCTTTACCATAGGATTGGCCTGTCTTGGATTCCGCTTCAGAGTTTCCTAAATTCTCTCAAACAAGCAGCATCTGGTCTCAACGAGCCCCACACCTCTCATTAAGTGGCCCCAGGCCTGGCACTAGAAGCAGTCAGACTTGGTTCACAACTTGACTTTTCCTGGGCACCTCCAAGCCCAGCACAAGAAGCAACCTTCTGCACATCACTTTGTAGCTTATGCCAGTGGCCCCAGATAGAACAGAGGCAGTGACTGACCTTGCCCCAGAGCCAGCACACCCAGTGGACAGCTTCAGACCACATTGAAACACCACCACCCAACCACCTCCACAAGTGACACACTCAATGAGTGAACTCAGTGGGTACCAGAGCCCTGATGAAGTAAGCCTTGCTCTGTGTGTTGGGCCCCTACACAGCTGACCCTCCAAGGTAGTCAGAGGCCGGTGGTCAGTGGGTTCAGCCAGTCCTTGCAGCTGATCAGCCTGAGTAAAACCCTCCCATTGATGTGACAACAGCAAGCAAGACTCAATTACAACAGAAGGGTGTACAGTCTACACTAGGGGTGCACCTCGAGGGCCCAGCTGGTGTGATCAGGGAGGCTGTGCCACGGGATCCTCCAGGACACCTACAACAATAGGCCACCCTACAAAGCCTAGGAGACATAGCAACTCTACCTAATAAATAGAAACAATCACAGTGAAGCAGCCAAAATGAGGAGACAAAGAAACATGTCCCAAATGAAAGAACAGAACAAAATTCCAGGAAAAGAACTAAACAAAATGGAGATAAGCAATCAATCAGATGCAGAGTTGAAGACACTGGTTACAAGGTTGCTCAAGGAACTTGGTGATACAAGAAAGGAACTTAGTGAGACCGTCAAGGGACTTAAGGAGACCTCCAAAGAACTTGGTGAGAACATCAGCAACATAAAAAAGGACCAGTCAGAAATGAAGGATGCACTAACTGAAATAAAGAATAATTGACAGGGAATCAATAGTAGAGTAGGTAAAGCCAAGAAGCAAACCATTGATTTGGAATATAAGGAAGCAGAAAACACCCAGTCAGAACAGCAAAAATAAAAAAGAATCCAAAAAAATGAGGATAGTGTAAGGAGCCTCTGGGACAATTTCAAGCATGCCAACATTCACATCATAGGGGTGCCAGAAGGAGAAGAGAGAGAACAAGAAATTGAAAACCTATTTGAAACAATAATGACAGAAAAGTTCCCTAACTTGGTGAAGGAAACAGACACGCAAGTCCAGGTAGCACAGAGAGTCCCAAACAAGATGAACCCAAAGAGGTCCACATCAAGACACATCATCATCAAAATGCCAAAGGTTAAATACAAAGAGAGAATCTTAAAAGCAGCGAGAGAAAAGCAGTCCGTTACCTACGAAGGAGCTCCCATAGGACTGTCAGCTGATTTCTCAAAAGAAACTGCAGGCCAGAAAGGAGTGACAAGAGATATTCAAGGTGATGAAAAGCAACCACCTACAACCAAGATTACTCTGTCCTGCAAAGCTATCATTTAGAATCGATGGCCATATTAAGAGTTTCCCAGACAAGAAAGAGCTAAAGGAATTCATCAACCACCAAACCAGTATTATATGAAATGTTGATGGGTCTTCTTGAAGAAGAAGATAAAAAAATATGAACAATAAAATGGCAATAAATACATATCTATCAACAACTGAATCTACAAACAAAATGAGCAAGCAGAACAGAAACAGACTCCTAGATACAGAGAACTTTTTGTTGCTTGCCAGCTGGGCGGGGGCTAGGGGGATGGGTGAAAAAGATGAAGGAATTAAGAAGTACAAATTGCTTGTTAGACTGATGAACCTCAAAGGAAAAGGGAAGGGAGGGCAGAATGAGATAAACCAAAGAACTTCTATGCATGTATACATAACCAATGGACACCAACAATAGTGTGGGGAAGGCAGGAGGGTGTTGGGATTGGGGAGTAGGGAGTCAACAGGGAAAAAAGGGGGGACATCTCTGATACATTCAACAATAAAGATAATTTTTTAAAAAGTCTAAATAAAAAGCTGTGGATAGACTAATACAAACTTTCCCACAGCTAAACAATCAGTTGAGAGCACGTGGTCTACCACAAATGGAAGGTAAGGATTCTATAAAGTTAATTTTTTCTCCCTAAGGGTGATGGTTTTACACTTACAATCTGATACCTATAGGGTCAAGTGAAAAACATTTGTGAGACAAATATCAGATTTCAACATTCTTTGGCAAGTAGGGATACTATTGGATAGGCAAGTAGGTTGGGTTCATTATCAAAGACTTGAAACACAGTCTAGCATTCTGGAGCTATAAATAAGTAGAGGTTCACCTCAGCCTCAATGCTTCCAGCTTCTGATCACTGAGCTAAGCAAAATATGACCTCTAGAGTTATGGGAGAATATTTTATTTGGCCAAAATAAACAGGATTTATTCAAAAGGAAAGATTCAAGATATTGAAAAAAGCCAGCTGACTACTTTATCAAATTCAAAGGTTGTAAGCCAGATATGATATTTTCTGTCTTGTTAGGTTTGCTCAGATTTACCAAAGAACAGTTCAGCATTTTGTAGAGGAAATCCAAGGCCTTGTGATAAGTATTATCCATGAAACATTAAGCTGAAAGTCAATTCAACTCGATCTTCAAATACTAGATTCCTTCATATTTTTCCTCTTTATCCATCAATAATTTGAGACTCATCTCAAGATCTTTATAAGATGAAATGTAAAGTTATTGTTATTGTTACTGCTGGCTGTGTGTTGCCATTTGTACAGAAAGAGGTAACTGACATTTTATAATCTCTTCAACCAGATTGTTGTTCAAATGTAAGACTGTGTTAAGATTACTAAAATATATTGAAGTCCATTGTAATGCTAGGGCTGAGGGAACAAGTGTTATGCTTATGTCATAGTTTTCATTTTTAAAATAATTTTTTAATTTTGTTGATTTGAGAGAGAGAGAGAGAGAGAGAGAGAGAGAGAGAGAGACATCAATTTGTTCTTCCACTCATTTATACATTCATTGGTTGCTTTTTGTATGTGCCCTGACTTGGGATAGAACTTGCAACCTTGGCATATCGGGACAATGCTCTAACTTATTGAGGTATCTGGCCAGGGCATCATAAATTTTCTGTGTTAAAACGAGAGACACTATTATGCCTCAAACATGAAAATGTGATATTTAGCCATACTAAAACCAAATCTTTGTCATAGCAAGATACTTGTAGAAATCAGGTGGAGGTGGTATTGAAGTTAATTCTATGCAATAAAATAGATATATTATTAACATTTTTCCAATTGTTTTTAAGAGAAACAGAGACAAAAAGTGTGTGTGTGTGTGCGTGTGCGTGTGTATATATGGGTGCCTATGTGCATACGTCTGTGCATAAGCATATGTTCTCTAAAGTAATCAGTTATTTATAATAGCCCCACTCTGAAGTAGAATGTTTATCACAAAGGAGTGGAAGAAGCTGAAAGTAGTAAAATAAAAATGTTTCAAATATTTGAAAAAACAATACTGAGCAAAGAGGCTTTTATTCTTAATAGTATTTATTATTCTTAGTTTATATTGCTTGATTTTAGTGAAGAGTCTGGTATACACTATAAAATCTTTTCCAGCCCTTAAGTGGCACTGGGAAGTTGGCATTGCCCATACTACCAAATCAACTTATTTTTTTTCTTTACTCTTATTTCCCACATTAATTAGACAAAACAGTAAAAAAAATTTCTCATAGTGTCCCCAACAAAAATTGTATTATAGGAGTCACCAGGCTGTGGGTGGCATGGAAGGCAATGAGTTCCATTCCGACCCAGGCTCCAGTACTTGGGCCCCGGAATTTGAGGGTGAGCCTGGCTTCCTTCTGATCACTGGGGTCTTCCCTCACCAACTCGAGGTCTCATCCTTTGGGCCACTCTTGGATATCCAGAAACCAGTCCAGCCCAGCCAAGAAGATGACCTATCCCCTTGCATGCTGCTCAGAGTTTACCAGAACACCTCTGGAATTGAGAAAGTTGGTGATGTTGTGAAGACTCTTGTTTTTTAGAAATAGCCAACCAGAAAGAGGAGCTAAAAATCAAGCAAGAGTAATTCAATTTTTAATTTTTTGAGGTAACACCATAGTGTTTTCCATACTGGCTGTACCAGTCTGCATTCCCACCAGCAGTGTACTAGAGTCCCCTTTTCTCCACACCCTCGCCAACACTTGTTGTTTGATGCTTTGTTGATGGCGGCTATTCTGACAGGTGTGAGGTGATACCTCATTGTTGTTTTAATTTGCATCTCTCTGATGATTAGTGATGTTGAGCATTTCTTCATATGTCTCTTGGCCATTTGTATGTCCTGTTTGGATCGGTGTCTATTTAGTTCCTCTGCCCATTTTTTAATTGGGTTTTTTGTCTTCCTTTTGTTGAGCTGTGTGAGCACTCTATATATTTTGGAAATTAATCCCTTATCTGATATATCATTGGCAATTATGCTCTCCCATACAGTGGGTTGCCTTTCCACTTTGATGGTTGTTTCTTTTGCTGTGCAGAAGCTTTTGAGTTTGATGTAGTCCCATGTTTTCATTTTTTCCTTTGTTTCTTTTGCCTTAGGTGATATATCAGTGAAATTCTGCTGCGTACGATATCTGAAATTTTGTTGCCTACATTTTCTTCTAGGATTTTTATGGATTCATGAGTCACATTTAAGTCTTTAATCCATTTTGAGTTTATTCTTGTGTATGGTGTAAGATGGTGGTCTAGTTTCATTTTTTTGCATGTAGCTGTCCAATTTTCCCAACACCATTTATTAAAGAGGCTGTCTTTACTCCATTGTATGCTCTTGCCACCTTTGTCGAATATTAATTGAGCATAATGTTTTGGGTCAATTTCTGGGTTCTCTGTTCTATTCCATTGATCTATGTGCCTGTTCTTGTGCCAGTACCAGGCTGTTTTGATTACAGTAGCTTTGTAGTATAACCTGATGTCTGGTATTGTGATCCCGCCTACTTTGTCCTTCTTTTTCAAGATTGCTGTAGCTATTCAGGGTCTTTTTTGGTTCCATATGAACTTCTGAAGCATTTGTTCTAGTTCTATGAAATATGTCGTTGGTATTTTGATGGGGATTGCGTTAAATCTATAGATTGCTTTGGATAGTATGGACATTTTAATGATGTTAATTCTTCCAATCCATGAACAAGGTATGTGCTTCCACTTTTTTATATCTTCCTCTATTTTTTTTTTCAATATCCTGTAGTTTTCTGCAAATAAGTCCTTTACTTCTTTGGTTAAGTTTATTCCTGGGTATCTTAATTTTTTTGCTGTGATGGTAAATGGGATTGTTTTTTTAGTTTCTCTTTCTGTGAGTTCATCATTGGTGTATAAGAATGCCGTTGATTTCTTGACCCTACTTCTATGTTTCTGGGTCTATTTTGTTCGTTGTATTCCATAAATAAGTGAGATCATGTCATATTTCTCTTTCTTTGATTGACTTATTTCACTTAGCTTAATACTCTTCAGGTCCCTCCATGTCCTCTCAAAGGATAAGAAATCTCTCTTTCTTACAGCTGCATATGATTCCATTGTATATATGTACCACTGCTTTTTTTATCCACTCATCTATTGATGGACACTTGGGCTGTTTCCAGATCTTAGCAATTATAAAGATGACTCCTATGAACATAGGGGTACATATATTCTTTTTTTTTTACTTTTTTTTTTTTATTATCCTCACCCGAGGACATTTTTCCATTTTTTGTTCAGATAGAGTGGGAGGGAGAGAGAGGAAGAGAGAGAGAGAGAGAAACATCGACGTGAAAGGGGCACATCAAGTGGCTGCCTCCCGCACGACCCAACCAGGGGCCGGGGACAAACTGCAACCAAGGTACGTGCCCCTAGCGGGAACCGAACCCGGGTCTCTCTGGGCCGCAGGCCGACGATCTAACCGCTGAGCCATACCGGCCAGGGCTATATATACTTTTTGATTGGTGCTTCAGGCTTCTTAGGATATATTCCTAGAAGTGGGATCACTGGGTCCAACGGCATATCAATTTTTAATTTTTTGAGGAAACAGCATATTGTTTTCCATAGTGGCTGCACCAGTCCGCATTCCCACCGGCAGTGTCCTAGAGTCCCCTTTACTTCACACCCTCACCAGCACTTGTTGTTTGATGATTTGCTGATGGCACCTATTCTGGCAGGTGTGAGGTGATACCTCATAGTCGTTTTACTTTGCATCTCTCTGATGGTTAGTGATGTAGAGCATTTTTTCATATGTCGCTTGGCCATTTTTATGTCCTGTTTGGAGAGGTGTCTATTTAGGTTCTCTGGCCATTTTTTAATTGGGTTCTTTGTCTTCCTTTTATCGAGTTGTATGAGTACTCTATATATTTTGGAGATTAACCCCTAGTCTGATGTATCGTTGGCAGTTATGCTCTCCCATATAGTGGGTTCCCTTTTCATTTTGACTGTTGTTTCTTTTGCTGTGCAAAAGATTTTATTTTGATGTAGTCCCATGTATTCAATTTTTCCTTTTTTTCTCTTGCCTTAGGCATTGTATCAGTGAAAATTCTGCTGCATGTGATGTTTGAAATATTGTTGCCTACATTTTCTTCTAGGATTTTTATATACTCACAAGTCACATTTAAGTCTGTTGTCCATGTTCAGTTTATTCTTGTGTATGGCATAAGTTGGTGGTCTAGTTTCATTTTTTTGCATGTAGCTGTCTAATTTTCCAAACACCATTTATTAAAGAGGCTATGTTTACTCCATTGTATGCTCTTACCACCTTTGATAAATATTAATTGAGCATAATGTCTTGGATCAATTTCTAGGTTCTCTGTTCTGTTCCATTGATTCATATGCCTGTTCTTGTGCCAGTACCGGGATGTTTTGATTACTATGGCTTTGTAGTATAACCTGATATCCGGTATTGTGATCCCTCCTATTTTGTTCTTCTTTTTCAAGATTACTGTGGCTATTCACGGTCTTTTTTTGTTCCCTATAAACTTTTGGAGTATTTGTTCTAGTTCTGTGAAACATGTCATTGGTATTTTGATGGGGATTGCATTGAATCTATAGATTGCTTTGGGTAGTATGGACATTTTAATGGTGTTAATTCTTCCAATCCATGAACAAGGTATATGCTTCCACTTTTTAATATCTTCCTCTGTTTCTTTTTTCAATGTCCTGTAGTTTTCTGAGAATAGGTCCTTTACTTCTTTGGTTAAGTTTATTCCTAGGTATCTTATTTTTGTTGCTGCAGTGGTGAGTGGGATTGTTTTTTTAGTTTCTCTTTCTGTGAGTTCACTATTGGTGTATAAGAATGCCTTTGATTTCTTGATGTTAATTTTATATCCTGATATTTTGCCAAATTCATTAATTAAGTCTAGTAGATTTTTGATGGAGTCTTTAGGGTTTTCTATGTACAATATCATGTCATCTGTAAATAATGACAGTTTCACTTCCTTCTTTCCAATTTGGATTCCTTTTATTTTTTTCTTCATCTGTAATTGACTGCTGTGGCTAAGACTTCCAGAATAATGTTAAATAAGAGTGGTGAAAGTAGGCATCCCTGTTTTGTTTCTGTTCTTAAGGACAACGCTTTTAGTTTTTGCCCATTGAGTATGATGTTGGCTGTAGGTTTTTCATATATAATCTTTATTCTGTCAATAAATGATCTCTCTGTTCCCACATTGCTTAGCGTTTTTATCAGAAATAGATGCTGGATTTTGTCGAATGCTTTTTCAACATCTATTGATATGATCATACGGTTTTTATCTTTCATTTTGTTTTTGTGGTGTATCAGAATTATTGATTTGTGAATATTGTACCAGCCTTGAATCCCTGGGATAAATCCTACTTGGTCATGGTGAATAATTTTTTTAATGTATTGCTGGATCTGATTTGCTAATGTTTTGTTAAGGACTTTGTCATCGGTGTTCATCAGGGATATTGGCCTGTAGTTTTCTTTCTTTGTTGTGTCTTTATCCAGTTTTGGAATTAGGATTATGCTGGCCTCATAAAATGAGTTTGGAAGTCTTCCTTCTTCTTGAATTTTTTGAATAGTTTGAGGAGAATGAGTGTTAGTCCTTTGAATGTTCAGTGAAACTCCCCTATTAAGCTGTCCGGGCCTGGGCTTTGGTTTGCTGGGAATTTCTTGATTACATCTTCAATTCCGATAGTTGTTATTGGTCTGTTCAAGTTTTCTTTCTCCTCTTAGTTCAGGTTTGGGAAACTGTGTTTCTAGAAATTTGCCAATTTCACCTAGATTGTCCAATGTGGGTGTATAATTTTTTGTGGTATGTTTTAACAATCCTTTGTATTTTTGTGGTGTCAGTTTTTACTTCTCCTCTTTCATTTCTGATTTTGTTTATTTGGGTTATCTTTTTGTTTCTTGGTGAGTCTGGCTAAAGGTCCATCAATCTTGTTTATCTTTTCAAAGAACCAGCTCTTTTTTTCATTGATCTTTTGAATTGTTTATTTCTGCTCTGACCTTTACTTTTTCTTTCCTTCTACTTGCTCTGGTTTTTTCTTTTTGTTTCCTTTCTAGTTATTTAAGTTGTAGGGTTGACAAGTCAATTAGAAATGTTTCTTGTTTCTTGAGGTAGGCCTGTAGTTCTATGCACTTCCCTCTCAGGACTGCTTTCACTGAATCCCATAGATTTTGTGTCATTGTGTGTTCATTTTCATTGGTTTCCAGGAAGTGTTTAATTTCTTTCTTTATCTCCTTGGTAACCCATTCATTGTTTAATAATGTGCTATTTAGCCTCCATGTGTTTGAATGTTTTCGTTGTAACTGATTTCTAGTTTCATGCCATATTATCTGAGAAAATGCTCAATATGATTTCAATCTTCTTGAACTAATAGACTTAGTTTGTGTCCTAGCATGTGGTCTATATTTGAAAATGTCCCACGTGCACTTAAGAAGAATGTGAATTCTGCAGTTTTGGGGTAATTCTCTGTAGATATCTATGAAATCCATTTTATCTAGTGCATCATTTAGAGTCTCTGTTTTCTTGTTAATTTTTTGTGTAGAGTATCTATCCAGTGATATCAATGGAGTGTTGAAGTCCCCTGCTCTGATTGTGTTACTGTTGATTTCTCCTTTGAAGTCCTTTATAAGTTTTTTAATGTATTTTGATGCTCTTATGTTGGGTGTATATATGTTTACCATGGTTATATCCTCTTTGGATAGATCCTTTCAATATTATATACTGTTGTTTTTTGTCTCTAGTATGGCCCTCATATTGAAGTCTATTTTATCGAATTTGAGTATTGATACTCTTGCTTTTTCTTCCTTTCCATTTGCTTGGAAGATTTTTTTCCATCCCTTCATTTTCAATACCTATGTGAGTCTTTTGTTGTGAGGTGGGTCTCTTGTAAACAACATATATATGAGTCATGCTTTCTTATCCATTCAGCTAAACTGTGTGTTTTGATAATAGTGGTTAACCCATTTATGTTTCAGGTTATTATTGATATGTATTTCTTTATTTCCATTTTTGTTTAATATGGTTGTTTCTCTTCCTATTTTTTCTGCTTATTACAGCAGTCCTTTTAACATTTCTTGGAGTGCTGGTTTGGAGCTAATATATTCCCTTAGCCTTTTTTCATCTGGGAAGCTCTTTATTTGACCTTCTATTTTGAATGATAGCCTTGCTGGATAGAGTAGTCTTGGATTCAGATCCTTGTTTTTCATGACCTTGATTACTTCATGCCATTCCCTTCTGGCCTGTAGTGTTTCTGTTGAGAATTCAGCTTATAGCCTATGGGTGTTCCTTGTAGGTAACCTGTTGTTCATCTCTTGCTGCCTTTAGGATTCTCTCTTTGTTTTTAAATTTTTGGTTCTTCTTACGTGGGGCTCTTTATGTTTCTTGAACTTGTATGCCTTTTTCCTTCATCAAGCTAGGGAAGTTTTTTGTCACTGTTTCTTCAAATATATTCTGTAACCCTTGCTCATGTTTTTCTTCTGGCATTCCTATTATGCGGATGTTGTTACGTTTTCATGTTGTCCCATAGTTATCTTAGGCTGTTTTCCTGTTTTTTCATGGTTTTTTCTTTTTGGTTCTCTAATTGAATGATTTTTTTCTACCTTGTCTTCTAATTCATTGATCCAGTTCTCGACTTCCTCTACTCTGCTGGTTATTCCTTCCAATGTGTTCTTTATTTATGCTATGTCATTCTTCATTTCCAATTGTTTGATTTTCAGTGTTTCTATATCTTTACTCATGCTGTTGAGCTTCCTCATGATTATTACTCTGAACTCTACCTCTGATATCTTGCTTAATTCCATTTCATTTATTTCTTCTCTGGTAGAATTCTCTTGTTCTTTCATTTGGTATTTGTTTCTTTGTTTCACCATTTTGGCTATTTCAGTGGATTGTGGCCCTACCAAATTTTCCCTGTAGATGTTGGTGTTCCATTGGTTTTGGCTCCCTCTACTGGGTTTGGATGAGTGTTGGAGGACCCATGTTAAACACCACTGTCAAGTATTAATTTCCTGGGTAGATTTATAAACTAAGGAAAGGTTCAGTTATCCTCTAGCTTTTTGCCTGGATGCTATTAGTCTCAGTTACTTGATGAGCCTCTATTTGTAGCTCTCAGCTGAATGAATAATCCCTCAGGTGTAAGAGGATTTCCAGCAGGTGGGGCACTTGCTTACTATTAGAATCTAGATGTTAATGAGTCTCAATTCACATTTTTCTGGCCTGGCCTGATGGTGTTGAAGTCCTGAGGCAGAGGCCCTTGCATCTCCCCAAGGCTCTTGGAAGGGGCTCTTTGAGTAAGATGGCTACTGTCCTGTGAGGGAGTGATTCAGCCAAAAACTCCCATTGTCCTCCCCTCCAGCTCTCTCCTGAGCCAGGAGCCCTGGATTCGGTCCACACAGTTCCAGTCCAGTCTGCCTACCCTCTGCTGGAGCCCAAGGTGAGTGGCTGTAGCTGATTTGGTGCTTTTTAAAACCCCCGCTTTCTCAGTGGGAAGTGCTCAGAACTAATACAGCCCTCTGCTTCTTCTGTGGGCTCCCAGCCCTCCCTCTCGTGCCTTGGCATTTCCTACCAGGTTCAATTTGGTGTCCTCGTTCTGTCCCTGGTGATATGAGTTCTCTCCAGCTTCTTTTCAGTTTTTTGTTTTTTTTTTTCCCCAATGATTTTTCTTGAATTTAGTTGTAATTCCAGTTTGGTCCTGGGAGACGGTCTGTGTAGCTTCCATTGACTCTGCCACCATTTTTCTTTCTCAAAATGATTTTCTTATATTGCATTTTTGAATGTTTGTAGGTTTATGTTTACTGCATTCTATCTGTAATTGATTTTGTATATGGGACAAGGTAGAGGTGAATTTTTTTCTAATGGATATTCAGTTTCCCATAACCATTTAATTTAAAACAGTAGTCACTTGCCACTTGCCTGCAGTGCCACCTTTACCATAAATTAAGTATCTTTATGTTTTAGGAGTCTATTTATTCTCATTGGTCTATTTACCATTGTGCCAATACCCAGTGTCTAAATTAACATAGCTTTAGAATAAATCTTGTTGTTAGCTAGAGTATATCTTCTCACCTTATTCTGCTTCTTGCTTGACCTGATCACTATTTACACACACATAAAAACACACACACACATAATAACTGCTGAGATGTTGATTGAGGTTGCATTGATCTGAAGAACAATTTGATAATAATTGGCATATTTAATTTTGATTTTTTTCAACTCATGAACTTGTTATAGCTTTTCATTTATCCAGGTCTTCTCTAACTTCTCTCATAATTTTTCAGTATTTTAGTGTAAGTCTTGCAAATATTTTGTTAAATTTATGACTATATTCTCTATGATGTACTTTAGATCCTCATGACTATTTTGTAACTACCAATTGGTATTTCTTAATCCCTTCATCTTTTTTACCCATTCGCCCAAACTCCCTCCCTTCTGGCAACCATCAAAATATTCTCTGTGTCTATGAGTCTGTTTCTGTTCTGATTGTTTGTTTGTTTTGTTTTTTAGATTTTACATATAAGTGAAATCATACGGCATTAGTCTTTCTCTGTCTGACTTATTTTACTCAGCACATCACCCTCTAGGTCCATCCATGCTGTTGCAGATGGCAAGATTTCATTATTTTTTTATGGCTGAGTCATATTCTGTTGTATATATGCACCATTCCTTTTTAAAAAATATATATATATATATATTTTTAATCCTCACCCAGGGACACTTTTTCCATTTTTTGTTCAAATAGAGTGGGAGAAAGAGAGAGAGAGAGAGAAACATTGATGTGAAAGGGACACATCGAGTGGCTGCCTCCCGCATGACCCAACCAGGGTCAGGGACAAATTGCAACTGAGGTACGTGCCCTTAGTGGAAACTGAACCCGGGTCTCTCTGGACCGTAGGCCGTGGCTCTAACCACTGAGCCAAACCGGCCAGGGAAAAATATTTTTTTTTCTTTATTGATTTTAGAAAGAGAGGAAGGGAGAGGGAGAGAGATATAGAAACATCAATGAGAGAGAACATCAATTTCCCACCTCCTGTATGCCCCCCCACTGGGGATTGGGCCCACAACCTGGGCATGTGCTCCGAGCAGGAATCAAACCAGTGACCTCTTGGTGCACGGGTTGATGCTCAACCAGTGAGCCACACTGCCTGGGCTATGCACCACTTCTTTATTTATTCATCTATTGATAGACACTTACATTGTTTCTATATCTTTTTTATTGTAAATAATGCTACAATTAACATATGGATGCATATGTCTTTTCAATTTAGTGTTTTGGGTTTCTTAGGTTAACTACCCAGAAGTGAAATTGCTGAGTTCTTTTTTGTTTCTTGCTATAGCCTTTGTTTTAAAGTCTATTTTGTCTGGTACAAATATTGCTACCCCAGCTTTTTCTGTTGTTTTGTTTTCATTTTTATAAAATATCTTTTTCTATCCCTTTACTTTCAGTCTTTGTGTTTTTCAAACTGAAGGGAATCTCTTGTAGACAGCATTTATATGAGTCTTATTTTCTTTTCCATGCAGTTACCCTATGTCTTTTTATTGGTACATTTGATCCATTTGCATTTAAAGTAATTATAGATAGATATGTATTTATTGCCATTTTATTATTCATATTTTTTATCTTCTTCTTCTTAAATATGACCTTTTATCATTTCCTGTAACATCAGTTTGGTGGTGATGAACTTCTTTAGCTTTTTTTGGTCTGGAAATCTCTTTTATTTTTTAAATATATATATATATTTTTTTTTAGAGTACGTGCCCTTAGCGGGAACCGAACCTGGGTCTCTCTGGTATGCAGGCTGATGCTCTAACCACTGAACCAAACAGGCCAGGGCAACCATGGGTTTTTTTTGTTTTGTTTTGTTTTGGTACGTGCCCTTAGCGAGAACCGAACCCGGGACTCTCTGGTCTGCAGGCCGACGCTCCAACCGCTGAGCCAAACCAGCCAAGGCAAAATATATTTTTTATTTATTTTAGAGAGAGAGGAAGGGAGAGGGAATGAGAGAGAAACATTAATTGGCTGCCTCCTGCACACTCCCTACTATGGATCAAGCCCACAACCTGGGAATTGAACTAGTGACCTCTTGGTGCATGTGACGATGCTCAACCAACTGAGCCACACTGGCCAGGGCTTGTCTGGGAAGCTCTTTATCTGTTCTTTGCTTCTAAATAATAGCTTTGCTCGTTATTGTAATCTTGGCTGTAAGTTCTCATTTTTCATCACTTTGAATATTTCAT
The DNA here is from genome assembly GCA_030848825.1 of Tadarida brasiliensis. Taxonomy (NCBI): domain Eukaryota; kingdom Metazoa; phylum Chordata; class Mammalia; order Chiroptera; family Molossidae; genus Tadarida; species Tadarida brasiliensis. The sequence continues at coordinate 51,110,875 of CM061280.1, read as the reverse complement.
GCCAATCCCTCTGGGCTGCAAAGTTTCTGTTGAGAAATCAGCTGATAGTTTTATGGTGCTCCCTTGTAGGTAACTGCTTTTCTCTTGCTGCTTTTAAGATTCTCTCTTTGTCTATAATCTTTGCCATTTTAATTATGATGTGTCTTCGTTTGGACCTCTTTGGGTTCATCTTATTTGGGAGTCTCTGTACTTCCTGGAATAATATCTTTATTTCCATAACCAAGTTATGGAAGTTTTCTGTCATTATTTCTTCAAATAGGTTTTCAATTTCTTGCTCTCTCTCTCTTCTCCTTCTGGCACACCACTGATACAAATATTGGAACGCTTGAAGTTGTCCCAAAGGCTCCTTCTAATTTCCTCATTTTTTTTATTCTTTTTTATTTTTATCTTGATGTTCTGATTGGGTGTTTTCTGCTACCTATCTTCCAAAGCACTTATTTGATCCTCAGCTTCATCTACTCCACTGTTGAGTCCCTGTAATGTAGTCTCCATTTCAGTTATTGCATTCTTTATTTCTGACTGGTTCTTCTTTATGTTTTCTATCTTTGTTTTTATGTTTTCTATCTCTTTGTTGAAGTTCTCAATAAATTCATCTTCTCTTCCCCTAAGTTTATTTAGCATCTTTATAACCAGTGTTTTGAACTCTTCATCTTGTAGATTACTTGTCTCCATTTTATTTAGTTCTTTTTATGGAGTTTTGTTCTTTTCTTTTATTTGGGACAAGTTTCTTTGGCACCTCACTTTGGCTGCCTCTCTGTGTTTGTTTCCAGGTATTAAGTAGAGCTGCTATATCTCCTGGTCTCGGTAAAACATCCTTATGTAGAAGGTGTCCTTTACGGCCCAATGGTCCAGCCTCCCCATTCACTCGAGCTGGGTGCTCCACATGTACCCCCCCCCCTTTATGGACTGTGTGCACCCTCCTATTGTAGTTGAGCCTTGATTGCTGTTAGCGTGTCAATGGGAGGGATTTATCCACAGACCAATTGGCTATGTGGACTGCCAGCCACTGCAGCAGAGGAGCTGCTGTGCAGGGGTTGATCCCATGAAACCAGACTCACTTCATCAGGGCTCTGGTGCATGCTGAGTTTGGCCTTCAGTGTGTCACTCATGAATGTGGTTGGGTGGTGCTCTGGCAGGATCTGAAACTGTCCACCAGGTACACTGGCTCTGGGGCTTCTTGGGAGGTGCAATCCAAGTTCTCTGCCACCTGTGTTCTGCCCAGGGCCTCCTAGCATGAGCTACAAAGCAATCTGCAAGTGGCTTCTACTTGTGCTGGGCTTGGAGGTGCCTAAGAGAAGCCAAGCTGAAAACTCAGGCTGGCTACCACTAGTGCCAGGCCTGGAGGCACTTAGCAAGAGGTAATGGGTGTACCAAGGCCAGATACTGCTTGTTTGGGATTTGTGAAACTTTGGGAGATTTTAGGAAAATCTGAAACCCGAGCCAAGACAGGCTGTTTATATCAAAATGCCCCTGGAAGCAGCTTGAGTGGGTCAACAAGTTGGGTGGGGTGGGGTCTCAGGGAATCACCAGGGTGGGCCAAACAGTGTTAGCCAGGTTGGTGGAGAGTCAGATATGGTGCTCTCTTGTGCCTGTGGGGGGAAGGCTCAGCAGAGGAACAATGGCTTCTGTCAGCATTTCTGTTTGGAAGAAAGCTGCCTCTCCAGCCCTTGCCCCAAAGCCAGACAATTCAGTTCCTCCTTGCATATCCCTGGTGCCTTTTGAGCTGCTGCCTCAGTGCTAGAGCCTTTGTGTGGGCCATTTAAGAGGAACACCTGTGACTCTAGCAGCCCTCCAACTCACTCAGCTATATAGTCCCTGCTGGTTTTCACAGGCAGAAGTTATGGGAACTTCTCTTCCTAACACTGGAACCCTGGACTGAGGAGCCAGGTGTGAGGCTGGGATGCCTTGTTTTTCAGGGGTGGACCTCCACAGCTGAGATAGCCCTCCTGATTTTTATCTGCCACAAATGGGTATGGGAACTGCCTGTACCTCGTCTCCACCCCTCCTAAAATTCTCAGCATGTCTTCTTCTGTATATCCTTAGTTATAGTACTTCTGTTCAACTAGATATTAGGTGGTTCTGAATGATGGCTGTCCTGTAGTTTAGTTGTAATTTTGATGTGCTCATGGAAGGATGTGTGTACCACATTTAACTACTTAATCATCTTGACTGGAAGCCATAACATTTTAAATATATATTTGGTTAGTATCTAGAGATCTTGCTAAATTCACATATCCTAATAATCTTTCTATATGGATTATTTTTGCAGTTTGTACACGATCTATCGTACTATCTGAATAATGATGGCTTTTATTCATTCTGTGTCAACTTTTATATTTTTTTCCTTTTTATTATATTATTGCACTAACTAGGATCTGTAGAATTATGTTGTATAGAAATAATGATAATAGTCATCTTTTTTCAGAAAAAAAATTTCAACATGTCTATTTATAATGATGTTTGCAAAAATAATAATAACAATGTTTGTTGTGGGTCTTTTGTGGCTAATATTTATCAGATTAAAGTAATTTCTAGTCTTAGTGTGCTATAAATTTATATCATGAATAGATGTTTAGTATTTTATCAAATACTTATTATTTATCTATTAAGATGATCATATGCTTTTTTCTCTTTTATTCCATATATATGATGATTACATTGATTGATGTTCAAATGTTAAAACAATTTTGCTTTCCTAAAATAAAGACAAATTAATCAATATATTATTTTATATCATGTAATGCTAAATTTGTTGCATTTTGCTTAGGATTCTTACAACCAGGTTCATGAGTGAGATTGGCGTGTTTGTTTGTTTTTTGAATAATATTCTTGTCAGAAATTTATATCAAGGTTTTGCTGACCTCATAAAGCACATTGTTAAGTGTTTCCTCTTTTTATATTCTTTGGAAAAGTTTATTCAAGACTGGCAGTTTTTCTTCCTTAAATGTTTGGTATATTTATAAGTGAAGTCATATGAAACTGATTTTCTTTGTAAGAATATTTTTCATTGTGCAGTAGGATTCTTTTTTTTTTTTTTGTCCTCACCTGAGGACATTTTTGCATTTATCTTCAGATAGAGTGGGAGGGAGAAAGGGAGGAAGAGAGAGAGAAACAGCGACGTGAGAGAGACACATTGAGTGGTTGCCACCCACACGACCCCAACTGAGGCCGGGGACAAACTGCAACCGAGGTACGTGCCCTTAGCGGGAACCAAACCCAGGACTCTCTGGACCGCGGGCTGACGCTCTAATCACTAAGCCAAACCGGCCAGGGCTGCAGTAGGGTTCTTTAGAAACTATTCAGTTTCCATTTTTTCTTGTCTTTATTATTGTAAGCTCTTCTAGGAAATTGTCCATTTCATTGAAATTTTCAAATGTATTGACAAATTTTTTTTGTAATATCATCTTATGATGTTTTATGTCTGTAAGAACTATAGTAATGTCATCTTTTTCATTCTTGATTTGGTTATTTGGGTCTTCTATATTTTCTTCTTGATCAGTCCCCATCAGGGGCTTTTCAGTTTTATTGGTCTATGCAAATCATCAATTATTGCTTTCTACTATACGTTTGTTCTTATTTAATTACTTTCAGCTCTCATAATTATTGTTTTCTTCCTTTTATCTTCTTTGAGTTTATTTGTTCTTCTTATTTCTTAGAATAAATGATTGAGTCATTGTTTTTCAGCTGATTTTTCTTTCTACCTTTGAAATTTTCCTGTACACATGGATTGAGTTATATTATACACATTTTGATATATGGCAACTTTATTTTCTTTCATTTCAAAATATCTTCTAATTTTCATGATGACTTCTTCTTTATTCTGTAACTTATTCAGAGCTATAATTCTTAATTTCCAAACTTATGTGGATTTTATAGTTATTCTTTGTTGCTGATTTCAAGTTTAATTCCATATGAGGTAGAAAACATGCTATAAATAATTTCAATACTTTTAACTATGTTGAGACTTGCTTTATAGCCCAGTATATGGTCGACATTTGTGAATGTTCCATGTGCACTTTAAAATTACATGTATTGCCCTGGCTGGTTTGGCTCAGTGGTTAGAGCATCAGCCCACGGTCCAGAGAGACCTGGGTTCAGTTCCCGCTAAGGGCATGTACCTCGGTTGCAGTTTGTCCCCGACCCGATTGGGGTCGTGTGGGTGGCAACCACTTGATGTATCTCTGTCACATCAATGTTTCTCTCTCTCTCTTCCTCCCTCTCTCCCTCCCGCTCTATCTGAAGATAAATGCAAAAATGTCCTCGGGTGAGGATAAAAAAAAAATTACGTGTATTTTGTAGTTATCTATTACAGTGCTAGTTATGTGTCAATTAGGTCAAATTTGTTAATCATTTTTCTGAAAATCTATGTATTTTCTGATTTGTCTGCTTATTCTATCAGTGAATGAAAAGCAATAGGAGGAGGGCATTAAGGTCTCTATGATTGTAAATTTGTCCTTTTCTCTTTTCTGTTCCTTTAATTTTGCTTCACATATTTGGCTTGATGTTTTCTTCAGTATTGAAAATTTCTTAGCCATTATCTAGGCAAATATTTTTTCTGCACCTAGGAGACTGATAAAAACTCTACCAAGTGTCTGAGCCTTCCAGCTGCCTCTACCAGAATTGGCAGAGACTTCTAGAGAAAAAGCATCCATGAATGTCAGACTCACCTCTCTAGGTTTTCATTTTCTCCTGGAACTTGGCCCAATATTCTTTATTTTTTTGTGAACTCCTGTAACATCTAACAGATTTTTAAATATATTTTGTCTAGATATATTACTCAGACGAGAATAGTAAACATTTCTCAGATCACAATTATTAGAAACAGAATTTTGCCTTTAAATTTTTATGTGCATACTTGACAAAGTATCTCTTACCTTATTCCTGAATAATGCAGGCTTAGAAATATTTCACTCAGGTCACTTCATCACACATAGTATTAGACAGTATTTTATTTCAATGTTGTTTTTTAACCACCAAGTTTATTATTATTATTATTATTATTATTAATTTAGTCATTGCTTCCTTGAAATCTCTCTGGGATAGTAGATAGCTTATTAGTCTCCATCTCATTAGTATTTCAATCTTTCAAGGGTCCTTGCTTTCTGCAGGAGTTTCAGTCCAACTCCCCATCTTAAGTGATCCAAAGATTTTATCTTTTTCCCTTTGTGAACGTAAATACCACAACCTTGGTTATTATGGGGTATAATAACACATCAAGGCTGCCAGAGGGTTAACTTATATGTTTATTTCTTTGGCTATTAGCAACAGTTTTGCTTCTGGCACTTGAGAATTTCTCTGTCTTGTGAGCTAAGACATGCTGTTTTAAAAATTATTGCATTATATTTAACATTTCTAAGGGTTTATATTGAGATGGATTAAAGATAGTTTAGTCTGCCGTTTTGCTGATACTGTTTATCTAGTCCTATTTTTAGGAAACCACCAGAATGATATCCTCCTCTAGGCCTAAAATTTATAGTTGTATAAAGCAATAACGCAAAATGTTTGCCTCTAATTGTTTCAGTTAACTCTGACCTGATTGGCTGTGACCAATTTAACTTCCTAATCTTAGAAAGGCCCTTTCAGTTCAGTTTTTAGTGTCTTGGGGAAAGCCATTAGGGGGAGCATAATTATAATCTTGGGTTCACTACAAAAATTAAAATTACAAATCCAGATTATCAATCAGAGATTCAGAATCAAGATATAGAGAGTGTGCTATTTGAAGATTAACCTACTTGAGCTACCATTTATTAAGCCAACCCTTCCTTTTTTGTGTCTTCTGGGACCTGAACTTTTCTTACAACTTGGTGATCACACACACAGATTTCCAGTCACTCTTTCTATTCACTCATTCCAACCTTGCTTTACAACTACAACTTTATCAATACAGCTCTTCCTAAAGTCACTCACAATTTCCATGTTGATAAATCCAATGGTTACCTCTCTGCCCAGGTCTCACTTGACCTAACAGCAATATTATACAGGTAACTATTCCCTTCTTCTTGTTAAAGTGTCTCCTTTTGGCATTAGTTACACCATAGTCTCCTGAAATTCCTCCTGTCACTCACTGTCCTCTCCCTCCCAGTCTCCTCTGATGGTTCTTCTTTTTCTACTATATCTTTAAATCATGGGATACCTCAGGGCTCATTTTTGAGGCTCTTCTATTCTTTGTTCTTTAGGATGCCATCCAGTCTCGTGCCTTTAATATAACCTATATGCTAATGATTGCCAATTTCATACTTCCAACTCTAGTCTGTCAAATTCATATATCCTACTCCTTAACTGACATCTTCACTTGGCTACCTTATCTCAAAGATAATTAGTTTGATCTTTCACCCTTATTCTTGTTTTTATTTATTTATTTTATTTTCTCCATCATCATTTATCCCTTCTATGCCCTCCTTCACCTCCACCCACCTCTCTCCCTTCCCTGCAATCACCACACTATTGTCTATGTCTATGAATTCTCTCTCTCTCTTTTTTTTTTTTACTTTTTTACTCAATCCCTCCACTTCTCAACACTCCCCTCCCTTATTCTTAATGGCAGTGTTTTCCACCCACTTATTTAAGCCAAAACTTTGATTTTCCCTTTCTTTCATTCCCCATATCCAATCATAAGGAGGAAATCCTGTTGGTTCTTCCTCCAAATATATTTCAAATCCGTCCAATGGCCCTATTTGGTGTAAATATTTTTACTTTCATTTTGTAGTTACACAGGCAGAGATTAAGAGAGCATATTAATAATTTGCCTAAGGGTACACAGCTTTTATGTAGAGGAATCCTTATTTCAGATCTATTATTTTTCCAATAAGAACTTTATCCTCAAAGAATACTTGTGAATAAATTCGTGAACACATTGATCTAGATATTAATAAAATCTATAACCATGGCTTTATCAGAAGAATATTCTCTCTTGCTGAAAAATAACTGTTATCTATAGAATAGAAACCTTTGTTACATATAAAAAGCTTTGTTACATGTATAAGGCTTGCCAAGTTTTTATTTTGGTTTCTCTACTGTCATAATTTTGTTAATAATCAACATTTCTCAATGAAAAGTCAAGGGGACAGAGGAGAGAACCTTGACAGAGGCAATGTACACCTTGATGATATAAATTAAATATTGGGTGACATTTTGAGATAAGAAGACTGTGCATTTTAACCAACTAAGAGTCATTTTAAATGCTTGAAATAAATGTAAATATTGTTAGTAGGATCAGGGAAAACAGTTGACTATCATTATTGGCAGCCTTACCTTTTGTATATGATGAAATTAATTAGAAAGTTATCTTTTCAATTGTAGAACCTATCTTCCTGAATGAAGGGCACTATTTTTCTGTGTGTGTGTGTGTGTGTGTGTGTATGTGTGTGTGTGTGTGTGTTTTCCCCACAATGATTACTTCTAGCATCATAAAATCCAAGCAACGTTATTTGTGATCTTAATCAATTTTTAGTGAAACCCACTTGACATTTTTTTGGCATTAACTTCATTTCTAAGCCTTGAATGCTATTATCATTTTATGAACTTCTCAAAATCAATTTGATTTAGAGTTTATTTTATACTTATAGACTTAACTATCTTTTTTTTATAAAATTCCTTGTATGTTCACTCAGGTGCTAGAGGTCTTTATGAATTTTGGTAATTCTAATGTCTTTGGATATAGTAAATTTTAGTTTTAATAAACTATATGAGTATATTTTCTTTGAATTCCCACAGAACTCTGTACCATGGAATGTGGTAGCCATGGAGTCTGCTCAAGGGGAATTTGTCAATGCGAAGAAGGCTGGGTAGGACCAACATGTGAAGAACGCTCATGTCATTCTCACTGTGCTGAGCATGGCCAATGCAAAGATGGAAAATGTGAGTGTAGCCCCGGATGGGAGGGCGACCACTGCACAATTGGTAAGTACCACCATACATTGAACAAAGCAAATAGGATTAATTGGAGAAAAGCAATCTAGTGAGTCAATCACCAGGCTTGTTGTAGAATTTGAGGGTGAAGGGGAGAAGGAAGAAGGTTAGCTATAGTCTGAAAGTTTCATTAACTGGGAGGTTTCCTCTTTTGTTGATAATATCTTACTTATTTCTTGTGTCATTTTCTTTCTCATTACTTCAGTATTCCTTCTATTTTCTGCTTTCAAGTACTTTGGGTTACTCAAATGAAAGTTGATATATTGGAATAAAGTGTCATTAGTTAATAAGAGAAGTGATTTTGTTGTGAAGGTTAACATTCCCTGCCCACTTTTCCTTTTGAAAAATATAGATTGTTTCAGTTGAAAGCACTCAGAGGCAATTTCATTAAGTAGGACTACTTTAATAAGGGTCATTCAATATCATTAGGTGCTGTGTTTAATGTATATGAGGAAATTACTCCTGACCTATCATCCTGACCCTTTGGGGGTCGAACGACCCTTTCACAGGGGTCACCTAAGACATAACAGTAGCAAAATTACAGTTATGAAGTAGCAACGAAAATAATTTTATGGTTGGGGGTCACTACAACATGAGAAACTGTATTAAAGGGTTGCGGCATTAGGAAGGTTGAAAACCACTGGAGAGAGTTTGTACTGAGGCATGCACCCTCTGTCATCCTTTGTCACCAATTTCACTAATTTTCAGGATGTTGCTTGGGAGACCAGTCTGTGGGTGTGAGAAAGCCTATGTAATAATTAATCTGTCACGTGGTCTTTACACTATAAAAACACTAATGATAATGGCCTGGGCAGTGTGGCTCAGTGGTTGAACGTCGACCCATGCACCAAGAGGTCACCAGTTTGATTCCTGGTCAAGGCACATGCCCAGGTTGTGGGCCCAATTCCCAGTGAGAGGCATGCAGGAGGTGGCCAATTGATGTTCTCTTTCATCGATGTTTCTATCTCTCTCTCCCTCTCCCTTCCTCTCTATAAAATCAGTAAAGAAAGAAAAACACTAATAATCATGAAGATTTCAGTTTTAAAATACTTTCTTTTTCTGGAAAAAAATATCAAAACCCTTGACACATACACATATCTGTCACAAAGCTTTCCTGCATATACAGAGGGACAAGTACAATCTCCATTATTCAGCTAAGGAAAGTGGATCACAGCATGTTCCAGTGGCATTCCATGAGAACACAGAAAATTCATGTAGAGCAAAGGCAAGCATTGGGGGAGGGAGGTGTCTGGATACCCAATTCATTGTTTGTGGGTTTTTCCTCCCACTAGACTGTACTACAGCTTCCATTTTTAGGTGAAAGTATTTTGTTATAATGGATGGAACCTGCCAAAGTAATGTATAATATAGATAATATATATAACATAGTCTTAATAAACTACATTACCACTCTACTAAGGTATAGTAAGTCTTGGTCTGTGACTGGAAAATATTTAAGATTCATTAAAAAGGTGGTGAGGGGTGAGATTGAGATGCAGCTTAAGTAATTACATTCCTGCACTATGGTAAGTTTATTGCCTTCACATAAGAGGATTTAAATATTGTGATGATTACTAAAAATGTTTACTCCAGAACTTCCTTCTAAAGATATTGCTAATAAGAAGTTCTAGCTAGTGCTCTTTCACAAAAGTTATTACTGAGATGTAAAAATGCAGTTGTCATACTTTTAATGAAATATGACACTTTTTTAGGAAGCCTATTAGAGTTTCTTGCAGAAAAGCCATTAATATCTTTCCCACAGAAAATATGATTCCCAAACTACACAGGCCAGTGTACCAACTTTTGAGATGCAGGCATTCAGCAGTTCAGTTTGCTGTTCTCCTTCCAGGGAACAGATGGTAAACCATTAGTATATGTTGTATAGCTTTGGTCTCCCAGAAATTCGTTTAATCACTGTTTTTCCCCCTTTTTAGCTCACTACTTAGATGCTGTTCGAGGTAAGATTTTTCTCACTAGTTTTGTAACAGAAAATATTGTAAATGGAAAATGTGCATGTGGGAAAGGAAGGGTTGGTGTTTTGTTTTTTTCCTTTCACTTTTGGCAGTTCTAAGTGTAATACTGTCAAGTTCATGCTATAATAGTCAGACTAAAAAGTATTTTGTTTTAACAACATCCAAGACTAAATTTTTGGTATATCATGTAATGGATGGATAAGCAGTTTTAAGAACTAGTTTTCCTTGTTTTTAAGTTATGTGTGTGTATAACACATACAGGTAATTATTAAATTAAACAAGTTTAGGCAGACAATTGAACTTTTTCTTTAAGATAACAATGTAGCTCTAAGTCCGTGTATAGTGTCCTTATAAGTTTAGAAGAATTATCTCTCTGTAAGTACTCCATCATTCATCTCCCCAGGTATTTGCCTTTGATAGAGAGAGTAAATGTTTTTCTGTTGGATATCCTGGTGCCTTTCATTACCTCAGCCTCAGAAGGTTGAATACTTTCCAAATTATTCTTAAATTTTCTTATCCTTTGTATATCCATGAGAATGGAATTAGATAAGTGGAACTAGATACATTCCATTCTTAAACATATATATATATATATATATATATATATATATATATATATATATATTCATCTTATACCACTTCTTGAGGAAAAAAAAAATATATATATCCATGTGCTACATTATGATGTTTTTGTCAGTGACAGACAACATATACAACAATGGTCCCATAAAATTATAATGGAACAGAAACATTCCTATCACCTAGTGACATCACAGCCATTATAATGTCATAGCACACATATTACTCATGTGTTTGTGATGATGCTGGTATTAAAAACCTACACTGGTGCCCAGCCTGTGTGGCTCAGTGGTTGAACGTTGACCCATGCACCAAGAGGTCGCCAGTTCGATTCCCAGTCACGGCACATGCCCAAGTTGTGTGCCCAATCCCCAGTGGGGGGCATGCAGGAAGTGGTCAATCGATGTTCTCTCTCATGTATGTTTCTATCTCTCTTTCTCTCTCTAAAATCAATAGAGAAAAAAAGTAAAAAAAAAACCAAAAAAAAACCTGTACTGCAAGTCATATGAAAGTATAACACATACAATTATATCTAGTTTATGTAAGAATACTCATGATGTTCTCACAACAACGAAATTGCCTAATGACACATTTCTTAGAATGTATCTGTGTTATTAAGCAGTGAGTGACTGTGTACACACACACACACACACACACACACACACACACAACAGTTGGTCCTCCATATCTGTGGGTTCCACATCCACAGATTCAACAAATTGTAGATCGAAAATACAAGATGGAGCAAAAGTAGGTTTACAGTTGTTCATATAGAAAATAATACAATAATTAATTAATAATACAAGAATAAACTCTGTGTTTTATGTACTCACAACTGTAAACCTATTTTTTCCTTACCTAGTATTAGAAAACAAAAATTCCAGATATAGTGTAACGACATTTACATAGCATTTACATTGTATTAGGTATTAGAAGTAATCTAGAGATTATTTAAAGTACATAGGAGGATGTGCATAGGTTATATGTAAATACTATGCCATGTTATACAAGGGACTTGAGCATCTGCAGATTCTGGTACTCCCGGTGGTCTTAGAACCTCCCCACAGATACCAAGAAACAACTATATATATAATATTTTCATATTTTCTAACAGCCATCTGTCACTTCATTTTAAAATTTTTTTCTTCTTTTGGTCTCTTGATAGTTGCTTGGAAAACCATTAGGAAGGATCACTATGTTGCATCTACAGATTTTTCAAAATCTTTCTTTTGTCCTTTTTACTTATGGAATTTTCTTACAAAAGCAGAACATAAAAAGAATACCGATTGGCCTATCTCCAGTAAAATCCAGATCTAGTCTTGTATTGCTACTGGAAAAATTTCCAGAAGCTCTATGCCTTTATTGCTGTCTCTGTTCATCTGCCCACTGAGCACTTGGCACATGCACAGTTGCCCTTTGGAACAGCCTAACTCTGAACCACTGGTAGAAAGAGTAGGGAATCCCTGAGAAATGAAAAGTCTAAATAGAACCCACTGCCACTATCTGTGGTTTATCAATGGATAGTAGTCATTTAAGCATAACAAGTTTACCTTGACTAAATTTATTTAGTTATTCTCTAGAAATACGAAAGTCTAAATTTGGCATGTATTCATTCCATAAACATTTATTACACACTTACTATAGGCATTATATTATGCTATCTTCTGAGAGAGATACCATATAAGTAAGAAAATCAATCTTTAGTCCTAAGATTAGTAACAATCTTGAGGAGAAAAAACTGAATAGATGTAAAGCAGCTACAGCAATTTTTATGTCATCATATGGGCAAATACTTAATGGTAAGGTTGGAACTGTATACCAACATACCTAAGTCCTAAAGCCATACATCCCAAGGAAAAAATCTGCACAGAGTAGAAGTAGTTAGGGGATATTTCTCTTCATAGAAACCGCTGCCTTTTCCAAGATTATTGGCCATAACTACATATAGTATCATCCATCCAGCTTTGATTGAGATGAAGAAATACACTTTTCAAAAAGAAACAGAAAACATTTATTGTCCCCATCATAGTTTTCCTCATATCTGAACCAGAGGTTGGGAATTTGGGTTAGCATTAATAATGCTTAATTGACTCCCTAAGGAAAAGCCTAGCAGAGTAAGGAATAACAGGTTCCCTGGGACGTTTTGGTAATCAAACAAGCTCCTTCTCCATTTATTCAACACCTCATCTGAATGGAGCCCAGATGATTAGATGCTCCCCTATAGGGAGATACATCATTGTTGGCCAATCCCTTCTGCTGTTTCTGTGATTGTTACTCTCTGCTGTCTTTTTAGATGGCTGCCCGGGGCTCTGCTTTGGAAATGGGCGATGTACCCTGGATCAAAATGGTTGGCACTGTGTGTGTCAAGTGGGTTGGAGTGGGACAGGCTGCAATGTTGTCATGGAAATGCTTTGTGGAGATAACTTGGACAATGATGGAGGTGAGTCATTCATAAAATGTTCATATAAGAAAGGAATAGCTCAACCTGTAGCACAGTGATGACCAATCTGGCCAAGTGTGAAAATTAAGAATCCTTAGTATAAACAGTATTGGGTTATATAAGGTCATACTGTTTTTCAAATCTCAATTTATTAAAAAATTGCTTTGATCAGGTAATACTCCAAACTCTTTGCATTCATTATAGCTCATTTAATTTCCATACTAACACTATGAGGTATAGGTACTATTTTCCCTATTTACAGATGGGAAAACTAATGCTTGGAGTAAGGATGGTAAATGGCTTTTCCAAGGTCACACAGCTAGAAAGTAACAGAACCAAGATTCAAGTTCAGGTATATATGACTTCAGAGTCTGTTACCTATGGCATTTACTATATACCAAATTAAATCAATGTACCCATGTCACAAAATGTCAGATGCTAGTGTAGCTTGCACTATAAGGAATATAAAATAGTTTTCTTTGTTCTTAGTTATTTTTTATTTAGAGCTCTCCCTTGTGTCTCTACCTTTTAGTAATAGTTTATATCTTTCAAAGGACACAACATTAAGACGATTCACAGTAGAATTTTTTCTATTTAAAGAGCTGCACACGATGTTTTAAAAAGCCATATGTGGCTCCAAGGCCTCAGGGTAACCACTTCTATTTTAGTCAAGCAAACAAAATCACCTAATATATTGTACAGTCAGGCCTCAAAACAGCTCAAATCACCTCTGAATGAGCCTAAAACAACAATTCTCACTTTCCTATTACTTCTTACTCAAGAAAACATAAAATTAACAGAGAGCTTCCTTTCTAATTTCTGTATATTAGCTTAAAATGAAGTAGATCATTCAATTTGACTCTTTAGTTTCCTATACTGCTTAGAGATATACCTTGTTGTTTGAATCCAAGCATGGGGTTTAAATTTAAAAAGTAGCAATCATAATTTAAACACCAAATTGAGTGTGAGTTTCCTCCTTTTCTTGTCTTGGTTAGCAGTTTACTTTAAAAAGTTGTAAGACCTTATGAATTTTATGTGGAAACAACTTCATGGTTAAGAGCACAGGGCTTTGAAGTTAAACTTTCTGGGCTCAAATACTAGCTTTGCTGTGTACTTATTGGCTCTGTGATTTGGGAAAAGTTAATTCATGTGAACTACTTAAAAGACCCATACACATACACATACAATAAACTTAGGATAACAGACCATTTTCTGACAAGATTGTTTACTACCTATCTAAATTGAAGTTTTCGTTTGGGAAGCCAGAGTGAAATTTTCAATTAAATGTTACACTAATCAATTATTTACCTGACTTTTATAGCCCTCCAAGACTTATCTTTTCCTTCTGTTACTTCCTTTTCATTATATGCCTCTTCACCTGGTGAGCCCTCTCCTCTATACCCATCATTCTCTGTCCATCATTTAAGTCCCAACTCAAACTATATCTCTCATGAAACCACTGACATCCACTGCCCCAATCTCCCTTGGTGATTATCACATGTACCATACAACCAAGTACTTTCTGTCTATATGATTTTCTTGTTGCATGGGAAACATGACCCAGAGTCCATAGTTATATCCTCAGTATAATCACTAATAATATTAGCTTGCTTGTATTTGGCATTTAGTCTGTACAAGGCACTGTGCTAAGTCCTTTCGTGAATCATTTCATTTAATCCCCATGAAGTAGAACTACTATTAACACTACATTACAAATTTGGAAACTGAAGCACAAAGAAGTTAAATAAGTTGCTCAAAAATATATAACAAGAAATAATAGAGCCAGGTTGTAAGCCTAGGTGGTCTGCCATGTTTTAGTTCATATATTGATTAAAAAGATTTATGCTCAAAAAAATACTTTAACACTGTGAATATAATTTCTGACTCAATTAGGGTTGAGCCAAAATAAGTTTCCTGCCTTAATAAAGTACAGCTTGATAAAAAATAATTAAGTATTTAATTATCAAGCATGTTTATGGCCTCAAGGTCACCTCAAAGTAGCCAAAATGTTTAATGAATGGATCAATTAAATATTAATGGATTAATGGATTATTAATTCCCAATATCTGTGGTATACATAGACACAAAAGGTATAGATGATTTTGCTGAACGTGTACTGACCTCTGAATATTTCTTTAAAATTGTGTATCTGTGTGGAAATCCAAGACCCAATATGGGTTCAGTGTATTTTTATAATTGTTTCTTTAGAGAGTATGGGGGAGGGAGAGGCTCTTTGAGAGTTTTATTTATCATATTTTTTTCCTTTAGTAGGATTAAGATTATATGGGTTTTATTTTTTTACTTATCCTTATTGTGGAAAGTATTATAGATGTCCCTCTTTTTTTCCCCATTAAATATAGATTTGATTCTATCTTGAGAAGGGAAGATGGATTAAATGACGTCTGAAAGGCCCATGACTAAAATTTTGGACAATAATTCCATTCTTATCCTGTTTAAATATTATCCCTAAGAATAAATTAAATGTCTTTCATTTAGTAGTTTTGTTATAACCTGACAGCGAGATAACCAGAGACGCACAGCCGAATTGTAAAGGAGCACTTTATTTCGCCAGCGGGCTGCAGAGGGCATAGTTTCCCCTCAGATCAACAGCCCCAATTCTCCTTGCTCATCCCATTTTAAAGACAGAAACTCTCTCCTCCTTTTGCCCCCCTCCCCTCAGGGAACCAGTACAATAGTGGGAGTGACAGAGATTACAAAAGTCAAAATTAGCATTTTTACAGACAGCACAAGTACTTGCAAATACTTGCAAATACCTATACTCAGGAAACTGCAAATGCCTCCCAACTCCTGGGGCAACTATAATTTTAGGCAAAATTCCTTCCCATCTAGGGGTAATTAACCTATTATTGGAAGAATATTGAGGAATGTTTATTGGTGATAAAATGGAGTCTCTTAGTCCCCTTAACCAAGGGGCCTACATAAAATGGAATCTAGTTGCCTTAGCCTTGCAGCCCAGATCATTCCCCACTGGTTTTCCTGACAAGTCCAATCGTTGACTCAACTTAGTTTTTTATGAGCCTGATTATTGGACATGGCCCAAAGGCTAGGAGTAAACATAATATAAACCAATTTTCAGATTGTCGCCTTTTTCTTTCTTGTTCCTCGATATTTTTCCTAACTAGTGATAAACTTTCTTGAATAATCCCTCAATTATTCGCATAAAAACAGCATTTTTTCCCCCAGTGCAACACATAATCCTCCTCCCTTAAGAAATAAGAGATTTAATCCTCTCCTGTTCTGCAGGACCGTTTCTAAGTTCCCAGTTCCATTGGTGCCCAGGTCTATAAGGACTCCCCTGTACAGTCATAACCAGAAAAATCAAAGTCTCGATAAACACAAGAGTCTTATCTGGAGGGGCCCGAACAGTCCGTTTTGCTTTTCCCCCTCAGCCGGGAATGGTGCTGCCAGATCGGGATGCCGTTGACCTTGACAGCCATTGGTGCAGGCAGGATGACAGTGTATAGTCCCTTCCAGGCTGGAGTTAGTTCCTAGGTGAACTTCTTTACCCATATCGAGTCCCCAGGCTGGAAAGGGTGCACAGGGTCTGAGGTGGGCACAGGCAGGGCGTCGCAGACGTGTTTCTGGACAGCTTTCTGGGTGGACTGCAGGGCCTGCAAGAACTGTAAGAGAGCAAGGGGAAACAGAGTGGTCCAGTTTTCACCGGTTTTTAAAGTAAATTTGGTTAAGGTTCCCTTCAAGGTCCTGTTCATTCGCTCTATCTGCCTGGAACTCTGTGGGCGGTAAGCACAACTAAGCTTCCAATTTATATCTAACCCCTTAGAGATATCCTATGATCTCTTTGCTATAAAGGCAGGGCCATTGTCTGGTCCAAGGGTGAGGAGTAGCCTAAGCCTGTTACTTCCTTTACTACACCCCAGACTGTTATTCCATTACCAGAGGCAAGTTCTCCCTCTACACAATCCTTCTTTAACTTGCATAGACCCTCTGCGACTTTCCTAGTCCTTCCCCTGACATTAACCTGAGAGCTTGTTCAATTTGCTGTCTGCACATCCCCCAACTTTCCTTCTCCTCCTTTCTACTCAAACCCACACATTCCTACTTCCCTCCGCCTTCTCTCTTTCCCTGCGACCTTATGGACATTACCTGCCTCTCAGGAGTTCAGTAAGCTTGGTGTAACCTAAGTGGGTAGTCTGGTGCAGCTGGTTGACTAAAGTCTGACCTAGAGCCCCTGGGACCAACAACCTCCCATCAGGCAGAGTCCATCTCCCGTTTGGTTCTTGGGTGGCTTGCTTCTGTTCAGCCAAGTCATTTTCTGACCTTCTGTATCTGGAGAGGTCATTCCCCACTGGTTTTAGGGCCACTCCCAAGCTTTCTGGTGTAGCAGATTTTCCCATGTCTCATCGGAGTTCCCTTTTTAATGTCCTTCCTGGCCGAGGTTAATAACCCACGGACTCTGTAGATGGCGCTATGCAAGTGCGCTGTGGCAAAGGCATATCTGCTGTCAGTGTAGATGGTTACTGACTTTCCCCTGCCCCATAGAGAGCCTGGATTAGGGCTATGAGTTCAGCCCGTTGGGCTGAGGTTCCCCTAACTTAATGACTGAGACCAAATGACACAGTCCAGAGTTACAACTGCTGCCCCAGCATACCTGATTTATTCCTGGACATAGCTGCTCCCTTCCGTGAACAATACCTCATCTGATGATGGCAGTGGGACATCTTGAGGTCTGGGTGGGCCGTCTGCACTATGTCGATTACCGCCAGGCAGTCCTGTAGAGGTTTCTCTGGGTCATCATCTGGAGGCAGGCTGGCAGGGTTGATGGCCAATGGCCTGGAGTGGCAGTGGCCAGTAATTGAACAGTTACTGGAGAAGATCACAGTATTTTTCCCAGTCTATAGTCCTCTTTGAAGTCCAAGGGTAGGTTAGGGGCCCACTGGCTTGGTCAGGACTGAGTCTGCTGCACCAGTACCTACCAGAAAACTAAACCTAGTGTGTCCCCTATTGTCTTGTTATTCTTGGCTCCTGATGACTCAGTTGGAAGAAGCTCCAGCCCTATCATTTTTCCAAATTAAAGATTTCACTCTGTTCCTCTACACCTGACTTTGCCCTTGTCTTTTCTATCCCTAACTGGAACCTAGGCCTGCCATCCTGACCCTTCCTAGGGTGCCGTTTTCCGTGGGCCCTCTTTCCCTTAGGGCTGATACTACCACCTTTGCTATTCTTTTATCCTATTTTTCCCCAGGGGTGTCCCTATTATTATGTATCTTTTTAGCTTTTTAACCAATTGGGCCTATAGGCCTAACAGGAGAACACGGTGAGAAGTGTCCAAGGAAGCCCTCCCATGGCAGTATTTGGGTCCGTCCCACCATGGGTAGAGGAATGGGAAAATTTCCTCTGACCCCAGGTTTACAAAAGGACGCAGGAAAGGGGGACACAGGGCAGAGTATTTTTCAACTCTCCAAGAGCACTTTGCACATGCACCTGGGATCCCTATTTTCAACTCCCCAAAATTCAGAGAAGCCTGTTGGAAACTTGCTGGCGCCAAGCCCCAGGCACCAAACCCCAGGCAGGGAACCCTGCCTTTCCCTGCAGTTCCTTTGATAGCACTTTAGCACTTTCCCAGACGCCTGATGCGGCAAAATTACAACTTGTGCTATCCTAGTTTCAGGTAAAACTTGCACAATGGCCTTAGTTGTCCAGGCCACAACCCCCATTTCTTCCAAATAATCAGAACCAATAACTCCAGGCAACACCTGGACCCCCCCCCCCACAGCGAGACCATTCCTTCCCAAGACCAAACCCACCGCTCCACCAGGCAGTGGCCCACAGACCCCTGCTGGAATAGCTCCAGGCCCCACCTCTGGTGTGGCAGAGGTCCAGCCCTGCACTCCCCGAGGTGGCGCATAGAGATCCCGATCATAGTCTGGCCTCCACCCTGGCTGGAACACCAGAGTATGGGTGACAGACATTTGCCCCACTGTTGGACGGGGTGGGGCTGGCCCCTGAATCAATTATTACTCTGTTAACTGCCTGTAGCAACCGAGCCACAAAATAGAAATTTTTTCCCCTTTTTTTTGTGAGCCGCATGCGGCGCGAGGGAGCTCCTGAAGGGACCGTGGTGGCCGCGAAACTCACGCCCTTGGTCTCTCTTGCCCGCGCAGTGGCGGGAGACACCACAGTGTCCTGTGGGTCACGCGTCCCCGAGGCATGGCCCCGTGCGGACATCAGCCTCCTGCATGCCCCCCACTGGGGACCCAGCCTATAACCTGGGCATGTGCCCCAACCGGGAACCGAACTGGTGACCCCCTGGTGCATGGGTTGACACTCAACCACTGAGCCACATCGGCCAGGCCTTTTGCTGTATCTCTGCCCTGCAGGCACTTCCTTACCTTTTCCCAGGCCTCCCCTGGGGCCCAGTCTGGGCCCACTACCAGTATTCGTGCCCCTAGCGGGAACCGAATCCAGGACTCTCTGGTCCGCAGGCTGACGCTCTAACCGCTGAGCCAAACCGGCCAGGGCCACTATCCATGATCAGACCAACCCCAACAAAGTTGAGGGAGACACAATAGGGAGGCAGACAAGGACAAAAACAAGGGAAGACACATAAGACAGAAACTTTCACTTCGTCCACCTGGCCGCTCCCCTCGCGGAGATTTCAGATGCCTCTTGGCATGTGGCGGGTTGGTATAAACCCCCAACTCAGATCAGGTTCGCTGGCGGAACACCAGAGTGCTCCAAGAACCTGATACCACCTCATAGCTGTAGGAGTGTGCCACGGAACCACAGGGTAGGACTCACTCAGTCTCCGTAACCAAAGTCGTGGAGCACGGTCACTCACACACAATTACATTCACACAGTCACACTCACACACCGTCTGAACTTCCTACCAGAAATTTCCTTCGTGAAATTTCCTATCCTGAGTGGCGCCAATGCCGCTGGCTGGTGACTCTGGTGGGACTCGAACTCCCACAGTCACACTCACACTGTTGGGGAGGTGATCAGTCTCCCCGTCCGCCCCAGGCGGACCAGATTCAGATTTGAACCTCACCTAACGTCTTAGAGGGATCCCGGAGAGGAGAGGCTGTGCCGCGTCCGGCCCTCTCACTCTCACCCAGATGGACCAGTCACCCAGAACTCACTTCCGGAGGCTTTACCAGGTCTCCTTTAATCTTTTTGGGGATGTCTTGGCGTCTCCCGACCGCTTGTTAGAAATCCAAGTAGGTTCTTCGGGGCTCTGGAACTTCCCAGGGGGTACCCCCCCTGAAGAACTACAGGTATCTGGTGGCCAGACCGGGAGAGGCCGTTCATCCTAGGCGTCTATCCCCTGGTGTCCTAAAGCACCAGGCATCTCGCTGGGGCCTCCAAATGTTATAACCTGACAGCGAGATAACCAGAGACGCACAGCCGAATTGTAAAGGAGCACTTTATTTCGCCAGCGGGCTGCGGAGGGCATAGTTTCCCCTCAGATCAACAGCCCCAATTCTCCTTGCTCATCCCATTTTAAAGACAGAAACTCTCTCCTCCTTTTGCCCCCCTCCCCTCAGGGAACCAGTACAATAGTGGGAGTGACAGAGATTACAAAAGTCAAAATTAGCATTTTTACAGACAGCACAAGTACTTGCAAATACTTGCAAATACCTATACTCAGGAAACTGCAAATGCCTCCCAACTCCTGGGGCAACTATAATCTTAGGCAAAATTCCTTCCTGTCTAGGGGTAATTAACCTATTATTGGAAGAATATCGAGGAATGTCTATTGGTGATAAAATGGAGTCTTTAGTTGCCTTAACCAAGGGGCCTACATAAAATGGAATCTAGTTGCCTTAGCCTTGTGGCCCAGATCAGTTTCAAGATTTATTTGGTTGACTATGACTAATGATTAACATTTGAATACTTGTTTGTGCATGTGTGTGTACATTTTAATTAAATCAGAAAGTGTGGATTGAACCTTTCAGAAAAATGTGATTCTGGTTTTTTAAATGTAATTCTTCAGAATCTTCTCAATAAAAAAATTTAAAAGAAAACTTTCAAGCAGTTGCTTCAAGTACCTGCTACCTGATTACTCCATATTATAGCTGATACTTAAAGAGTGGCTGGGGTTTTTGCATTCTAATCAGTTTTGAATACTCATTAGTACTGCTGCTACTTCCTGCAGCTTTGACTTTAGTTACACTTGGATGCAATGCATTGTGATTCTTAGTAACTAATTGGGCTGCATTGAATATGTGGGTGACAGCTGGTCTAGGAGCTATGTAAGAGCTCCTTGAACAACAAAAACAGAACAGAGAACAAATAATCTTGGATTTTGATTATTATTTATTAATGTGCAAGGAAAGGAAAGGAATCTTAGGCATTGTATATAGAAAAACTAATTACTATAGAAATTGCAAACCTATCAAATGTCTTGACCTCATTTATATACCATGTGCATAACCCTGTGCTTGGAGAAGGTGACAACATTATGGTGACCACATTTTCATGTGTTAATCATGTGTCCTGATTGGGGTTTGGAAGATAAGATAACCATACACAGCATGCACATAAGAATTGACATGAGGAAAAAAGTTTAGACATTATATTAACTGAATCAGAGTAGCTAAAAAAAGACTAGAGAGAGCAAGCTAGAACTATCAGATGTTAAAAAGAATATTTTAAAGCTGTGATAATTAAAACAAAATGATATTGATGTAAGAGTAGGCAAATTAATATAACTGAATAAAAGCTCTGGAACACAAATATAAATTTAGTATGCTATAAAACCAGAATAAAAAATTAGTGGGGAAAAGAAACATTATGAAATAAATGCTGCTGAAACAAATATTAAGGAAAATAACTTAGATTTTCAATTCACACCATATTCTAAAAAATAAGATAAATTGAACACTCCAATTGAGTTAAAAGTTAAAGAAAACTCAAACACAATTAGAGAAAATATCAGTGACAGATTTCAAGATGGGAAGGGACTTTAAATATAAAAGCAAGGAAAGAAACTACAATAGAAAAAAATGGTAAATTGGACTTCATAAAAATTTCAAATTTCTTTATGTTGTTTGGCTAAGTTTATAGACCATCCAATATCTAACTATTTGGAGATATCAAAATTTACACTATCTGACATGTAGCCATTAGTCACATGTGACTATTTAAATTTAACTTAAATAATATTTCTCAGTTGTACTAGTCACGTCTCAAGTGCTCAGTTATTACATGAAGCTAGTGGCTACTGTATTAGTGCAGATCTAGAAGAAAGTTCTATTGCATAGCACTGATCCAAATGTTTGACTCAAATCTTTACCTTTCAGGCACGCATACCATATTGGATACCTAGTGTTTCATTTATTCATTACTACTTTGTGCCAAGTATTATGTTCGGCACTGTGGAGAAAACGACAAGCAAGAGAAGTTTCTCCCTTGTGGAGCTTATGGCCTAGGAAAGAAAATAGATATTAAATAAGAAACCACACAAACAACTATATATATACAATTATAAAGTGGTCTGTAAATTTTTAGAGTGCTATAAACATATTATAGGAAGACCTAACCAAGTCTACGTGATTAGGGAGGCTTCATGTGAGTCGGGGAAAAAATGTTCTAGGCCAAGGAAACAGCATGTACAAATATTGTGAGGTATAGCATCTTCCAGCAAGGAAAAGCAAGTCATTGCTGCTGGAATACAATGAGAGATTGGTGGGAGATGTGAATATAAAGGTAGGCACTGACAAGGTCATACGGAACAGTATAAATTTTATAAGATCTTCATCTATCAAACAAATATATTTTGTTCACTCTAGTTATAGAGGAAGGAATGTGGTTTGTGATACTCTGGAAAGATTGTCAAGGAGATTAAAAAGATATAAAATAACAGTGTTTAATCAAAACGGCCTTCCCCCCCCCCCAATCTTTTAAGTAGCTGTCACATGTTTGTCCTAGCTTCCCTTGTACAAACTCTTCCAGTGGTCCATATTCATATTCACTGGTAAAATCAATAAGTTAATTGCCTGAAAGAGAATGATGTTCCAGGAATCATTCTTTATAATAAGTCACCATTCATTAAGAACAATAGCTATTTGCAGGCCTGTTTTATGATGTAGTGTTTCTAGACGTGGAAATCAGCACCATGGGTGAATTATGAACACATATAAGCTCATGGATCAATAAGCTTCATGTATTGAATGTCACCAGCATGCTGCAGTGTTTAATAAAAAGGAAAATTAAATAGAAGGAAAAATGAATTGATAACACTTGCTCTGTTTAAAGACTAGACACCCATTCCACATTTACTTTTAAGATTTGGCTGGGACAAAATACCTAGCATCAGAAAGCATGTTTCTAAGTATTGTCTTCTGAACATACTCCCCTCATTTTCAAGCAATCCATTTATTAAAGGATCATCACTTAGTTATAAGAGCCTAAACTGCCAAGTGATTCCAGATACATGTGGGAGTTAGAAAATCTAAACTCTATAACTAAGTTAACCACTCTGACTGGACCTGTCACATTATCTGTCAACTAAGGCTAGTAATACTTGACTTCTGCCTACTTGGCAATGGTGAAAATAAGTGAGATAATGTTTGAAGTACAGCAATTTAAAGTGGGTAATAAAGGTGCAATATCAATGAATACTCTATAACCTATTTGTCATGCATTAGTTCAATGTTTATTATTTCTAGGTAAATTTACAAATGTCAGAGAAATAGGACTTTTAGGACATGCAATAAATATTTATTGAATGCTTACTTTTAACCAGGCACTCCTCTAGTCATTGAAGAAATAGCAATGAATCAAAAAGAGTAAATCCACGCTTCCATGAAGCTTACATCTAGTTGTGAGAGGCAGACAATAAACCAGTTTTTTTTTGTTTTTTTTTTAATTTTTTTTTATTTTTATTTTTATTTATTTTTTATTATTAATTTACTTATGTTACAGATGATTCTCCTTTTTTCCCCCATTGACACCCCCCTCCCCCTCCCTCGCTGACCCGTCCCCATTTTGTTGTCCATGTCCATTGGTTATGAGTACATGCATACAAGTTCTGTGTTCATCGCTCCCCTCCCCCGCCCCCTCTTCTGGCAGATGTCAGCCTGTACCCCACTTCCACGTCCCCGGGACTACCCTGCTCCTCACACTGTTATGTTCATTATATTCCAGAAATAAGTGAGATCATATGATGTTTG
Source organism: Tadarida brasiliensis (assembly GCA_030848825.1). NCBI lineage: Eukaryota > Metazoa > Chordata > Mammalia > Chiroptera > Molossidae > Tadarida > Tadarida brasiliensis. The sequence continues at coordinate 51,086,818 of CM061280.1, read as the reverse complement.
TCTTTCTCTGCTTGGCTTGTTTCACTTAGGATAATAGTTTCCAGGTCCTCCCATGTCAACGCAAAGGATAAGAGATCGTTCTTTCTTAAAGCTGCATAGTACTCCATTGTGTATATGTACCACAGCTTTTTTATCCATTCGTCTACTGATGGACACTTGGGCTGTTTCCAGATCTTAGCTATTGTAAATAGCGCTGCTATGAACATGGGGGTACATGTATTCTTTCTGATTGGTGTTTCAGGCTTCTTCGGGTATATTCCTAGGAGTGGGATCACTGGGTCAAATGGTAATTCAATTTTTAATTTTTTGAGGTAACACCATAGTGTTTTCCATAGTGGCTGCACCAGTCTGCACTCCCACCAGCAGTGTACTAGAGTCCCCTTTTCTCCACACCCTCGCCAACACTTGTTTGATGCTTTGTTGATGGCAGCTATTCTGACAGGTGTGAGGTGATACCTCATTGTTGTTTTAATTTGCATCTCTCTGATGATTAGTGAAGTTGAGCATTTCTTCATATGTCTCTTGGCCATTTGTATGTCCTGTTTGGAGAGCTGTCTATTTTAGTTCCTCTGCCCATTTTTTAATTGGGTTCTTGGTCTTCCTTTTGTTGAGATGTATGAGCACTCTATATATTTTGGAAATTAGTCCCTTATCTGATATATCATAAGCAATTATGCTCTCCCATACAGTGGGTTGCCTTTCCACTTTGATGGTTGTTTCTTTTGCTGTGCAGAAGCTTTTGAGTTTGATGTAGTCCCATGTGTTCATTTTTTCCTTTGTTTCTGTTGCGTTAGGTGATATATCAGTGAAAATTTTGCTGCGTATGATGTCTGAAATTTTGTTGCCTACATTTTCTTCTAGGATTTTTATGGATTCATGAGTCACATTTAAGTCTTTTATCCATTTTGAGTTTATTCTTGTGTATGGTGTAAGCTGATGATCTAGTTTCATTTTTTTGCATGTAGCTGTCCAATTTTCCCAACACCATTTATTGAAGAGGCTGTCTTTACTCCATTGTATGCTCTTACCACCTTTGTCAAATATTAATTGAGCATAATGTCTTGGGTCAATTTCCGGATTCTCTGTTCTGTTTACTGGTCTATGTGCCTGTTCTTGTGCCAGTACCAGGCTGTTTTGATTACAGTAGCTTTGTAGTATAACCAGATGTCCGGTATTGTGATCCCTCCTACTTTGTCCTTCTTTTTCAAGATTGCTGTAGCTATTCGGGGTCTTTTTTGGTTCCATATGAACTTCTGAAGTATTTGTTCTAGTTCTGTGAAATATGTCGTTGGTATTTTGATGGGGATTGCATTAAATCTGTAGATTGCTTTGGGTAGTATGGACATTTTAATGATGCTAATTCTTCCAATCCCTGAACAAGGTATGTGCTTCCACTTTTTTATATCTTCCTCTATTTCTTTTTTCAATGTCTTGTAGTTTTCTGCAAATAGGTCCTTTACTTCTTTGGTTAAGTTTATTCCTAGGTATCTTAATTTCTTTGCCGCGATGGTAAATGGGATTGTTTTTTTAGTTTCTCTTTCTGTGAGTTCATCATTGGTGTATAAGAATGCCGTCGATTTCTTGACGTTAATTTTGTGTCCTGCTACTTTGCCAAATTCATTTATTAAGTCTAGTAGATTTTTGATGGAGTCTTTAGGGTTTTCTATGTATAATATCATGTCATCTGCGAATAATGACAGTTTCACTTCCTCCTTTCCAATTTGGATCCCTTTTATTTTTTCTTCACGTCTGATTGCTGTGGCTAAGACTTCCAGTACTATGTTAAATAAGAGTGGTGAAAGTGGGCATCCTTGTCTTGTTCCTGTTCTTAAGGGAAATGCTTTTAGTTTTTGTCCATTGAGTATGATGTTGGCTGTAGGTCTTTCATATATGGCCTTTATAATGTTAAGATATGATCCCTCTATTCCCAAATTGCTGAGCGTTTTTATCAGAAATGGGTGCCGGATTTTGTCAAATGCTTTTTCAGCATCTATTGATATAATCATATGGTTTTTATCTTTCATTTTGTTTATGTGATGTATCACATTTATTGATTTGCGTATATTGTACCAGCCTTGCCTCCCTGGGATGAATCCCACTTGGTCATGGTGAATAATTTTCTTGATGTATTGCTGGATCCGATTTGCTAGTATTTTGTTCAGGATTTTGGCATCTATGTTCATCAGGGATATTGGCCTGTAGTTTTCTTTCTTTGTAGTGTCTTTTTCTGGTTTTGGGATGAGAATTATGCTGGCCTCATAAAACGAGTTTGGAAGTCTTCCTTCTTCTATAATTTTTTGGAATAGTTTGAGGAGAATGGGTGTTAGTTCTTCTTTGAATGTTCGGTAAAACTCCCCCGTGAAGCCATCAGGGCCTGGGCTTTTGTTTGCTGGGAGAGTCTTGATTACATCTTCAATTTCCTTCGTTGTTATTGGCCTGTTCAAGTTTTCTATCTCTTTCCGATTCAGTTTTGAGAGACTATGTGTTTCTAGAAATGTGTCCATTTCGCTTAGATTGTCGAATTTGTTGCCATACAAATGTTCATAGTATTTGCTAATGATCCTTTGTATTTCTGTGGTGTCAGTTGTTACTTCTCCTCTTTCATTTCTGATTTTGTGTATTTGGGTTCTCTCTCTTTGTTTCTTGGTGAGTCTAGCTAAGGGTCCATCAATCTTGTTTATCTTTTCAAAAAACCAGCTCTTTGTTTTATTGATCCTTTGAATTGTTTTTTTGGTCTCCATGTTGTTTATTTCTGCTCTGATCTTTATTATTTCCTTCCTTCTACTTGCTCTAGGGTTTTCTTTTTGTTTGCTTTCCAGTTCTTTAAGTTGTGAGGTTAGGTAGTCAATTAGAAATTTTTCTTCTTTCTTAAGGTGGGCCTGTAGTGCTATGAACTTCCCTCTCAGAACTGCTTTTGCTGTATCCCATAGGTTTTGCATTGTTGTGTGTTCATTTTCATTGGTTTCCAGAAATTTTTAAAATTCTTCCTTGATCTCCATGGTAACCCATTCATTGTTCAGTAACATGCTATTTAGCCTCCATGTGTTCATATGTTTTTGCATGTTCTTATTGCAATTGATTTCTAGTTTCATGCCATTGTGGTCTGAGAAGATGCTTGATATGATTTCAATCTTCTTGAACTTGTAGAGACTTAGTTTGTGCCCTAACATATGGTCTATCTTTGAGAATGTCCCATGTGCACTTGAGAAGAATGTGAATTCTGCAGTTTTGGGGTGTAATTCTCTGTATATATCTATTAAATCCATTTGATCTAGTGCTTCATTTAGAGTCTCTGTTTCCTTGTTGATTTTTTGTCTAGATGATCTATCCAGTGATGTCAGTGGGGTGTTGAAGTCTCCTGCTGTGATTGTATTGTGGTCGATTCCTCCTTTGAAGTCCTCCAGAAGATTTTTGATATATTTTGGTGCTCCTATATTGGGTGCATATATGTTTACCAAGGTTATATCTTCCTGTTGGATAGACCCTTTCAATATTATGTAGTGGCCTTCTTTGTCTCTAGTTATGGTCTTCAATTTGAAATCTAATTTATCAGATATGAGTATTGCTACCCCAGCTTTTTTTTCCTTTCCGTTTGCTTGGAAGATTTTTTTCCATCCCTTTACTTTCAACCTATGTGAGTCTTTTGTTGTGAGGTGGGTCTCTTGTAAGCAACATATATGTGAATCATGCTTTCTTATCCAGTCAGCTACTCTGTGTCTTTTTATTGGAGCATTCAGTCCATTTACATTTAAGGTGATTATTTATATGTACTTATTTATTGCCTTTTTTGTACAGTGTGGTTCTAATTATCTTTCTATTTCTTCTAATAAGTATAGCAGTCCTTTTAACATGTCTTGCAGTGCTGGTTTGGTGCTAATATATTCCCTTAGCCTTTTTTTGTCTGGGAAGCACTTTATTTGACCTTCTATTTTGAATGATAGCCTGCTGGATAGAGTAGTCTTGGATTCAGATCCTTGTTTTTCATGACCTTGATTACTTCATGCCATTCCCTTCTGGCCTGTAGTGTTTCTGTTGAGAAGTCAGATGATAGCCTAATGGGGTTTCCTTTGTAGGTAACCTGTTGCTTATCTCTTGCTGCCTTTAGGATTCTCTCTTTGTCTTTGATTTTTGGCATTTTAATTATTATGTGTCTTGGTGTGGGCCTGTTTGGGTTCTTCTTACTTGGGGCTCTCTGTGCTTCTTGAACTTGAATGCTTTCTTCCTTCACCAGGTTAGGAAAGTTTTCTGTCACTATTTCTTCAAATATATTCTCTAACCCTTGCTCATTTTCTTCTTCTTCAGGGACTCCAATAATGCGAATGTTATTACATTTCCAGTTGTCCCACAGTTCTCTTAAGCTATCTTCCTGTTTTTTCATTGTTTTTTCCTTTTGGTTTTCTGATTGATTGATTTTTTCTACTCTGTCTTCTAATTCACTGATCCGGTCCTCTGCTTCCTCTACTCTGCTGGTCAATCCTTCCAATGTGTTCTTTATTTCTGCTATGTCATTCTTTATTTCCACTTGGTTGGTTTTCAGTGTTTCTATATCTTTACTCATGGTGTTGATGTCCTTACTCATGCTGTTTAGTTTCCTCAAGATCATGGCTTGGAACTCTACCTCTGATAATTTGCTTAGCTGCATTTCATTTATCTCATCTTCGGTGGAGTTCTCTTGTTCTTTCACTTGGGATCTGTTTCTTTGTTTCACCATTTTTGCTATCACAGTGGGTTTTGGAGCCTGCCAAATGTTCCCTGCGGGTGTTGGTGTTCTGCTATTTGTGGCTCCCTCTATTGGGTTTGGATGAGCGTGGAGGGCCCTCCTTCAACACCACTATCAAGTCTCACTTTCCTGGGTAGATATGCAAGCTCAGGAAAGGTTTAGTTATGCTCTAGCTTTTTGCCTGGAGGCTATTAGCCTCAGTTACTTGAAAAGCCTTAGGATCTCAGTTGAATGAGAACCTCCCTCAGATGTTTACAGTGTAAGAGGATTTCCGAGGGTGGGGCCAATGCTGGTTGTTAATGAGCCTCAATTTGCATTTCTTTACCTCTTTACCTCACCTGGGAATCTCTGAGGGAAGGGCTTCCACAGCTCCGGGAAGGAGCAAACTTGGCTGCAGGTCTGTGCAATCGGGAAGGAGGGGCTGGCCACCACCGTCCTTTGTGGCCACAGCTCAGCCCAAACTCTGAGCACCCTCCAAATCCCAGGTGCCCCCTCAGAGTTCCAGTCCAGTCCGCCCTCCCTCTGTTGGAGCCCCAGGTGAGTGGCTGTGGCTATTTAGCGCTCTTTCCCGGCTCTCTGCGCTGTGGAGCAGCTGGGGCTCTTAACCCCGAGGGCGGGCGCTGCCACCGCCGCTCCCAGCTAAGGTCGCCGCTCCCAGCCGGGGCCGCCGCTCACAGCCGGGGCCACAGGTCCCAACCGAGGGCGCAGCTCCCAGCCGGGCCACAGTTCCCAGCCGAGGGCGCAGCTCCCAGCCGGGGGCGCCGCTCACAGCCGAGGGCGCAGCTCCCAGCCGGGGCCGCAGCTCCCAGCTGAGGGCGCAGCTCCCAGCCGAGGGTGCAGCTCCCAGCCAGGTCGCTGCTGTCCGTGGGCTCCCAGCCCGCCACGCTCACGCGTCTCCGCAGATCCTACCAGGCTCATTCAGTGTCCCTGGTTGTGTGGTCCTCTCCCACTGCTTTTCTGTTGCTTTTTCCCGATGATTTGTCTTTATTTTAGTTGTAATTCCCGTTTGGTCCTGGGAGATCGTCTGTGTAGCTTCCATTCACTCCACCGCCATTTTCCCGTCTCCCAGTTTGTTTGTTTTTTTAAATCATATGATAGCCTGGCTGGTGTGACTCAGTTGCTTGAGCGTGGTCCCATGCACCAAGAGGTCACTGGGTCAATTCCAATTCAGGGCATAGGCCAGGTTTCAGACTGGATCCCCAGTAGGGGGCATGCAGGAGGTAGCTCATTGATGTTTCTCTCTCACATCGATGTTTCTATCTCTCTCTCTCTCTGTCCCTTCCTCTTTCTCTAAAAAAACAATAAAAAGCATTTTTTAAAAATAGTATGATAGAAGATGGTAAGTATGATGAAGATAAATTTTAAAAGCAGGGAAAAAAAGGATAGGGAGTGTAGGAGAGGGGTGGAATTTTAAATAAGGTGGTCAGAGAAATTCTCATCAAAAAGGTGGCATTTGAGTAAAGATTTAAAGGAGGTAAGGGGTGAACCATGTTGCTATTGGAGAGAATATTCTAGCCATAGGAATAGTGGGAAAGGGGAATGTGGGATAATACGAAGTAAGATCAAGAGGTAAGAGAGAGACAGTAAAGAATTAAACTGTGAGGAAGTAAGTTATTGTCAGGACATGGGCTTTTACTATGAGTAATATGAGAAGCCACTGATAGTAGGTGGGGACCAGGAAAACATGAATGTTTGTGGCATATAAACAATGTACTTTCCTGACCAAAAAAGTAAGTTGCATGTGGTTATAACAATAACAATGTTTTCAGCAGATCAAATCCTGAGTGCATGCGAGCTTCTCCCACTTTCTTTTTACTAATACAGCAAAATGCTGGGGTGAAAGTCAGTCTGAATAAATGAAAAAAAAAAAAAAGATTACAGGCTATTCCCAAAGGAAATATCATCATATTATATTCAATGCATGTAATAGCAAAAACTAAGCTAACAGGATTGCCTAGTAGGGGGGCTGCTTTAGTAAAAATTCATGAATGATTTATCTGATTGATCATTAGTCTATTATTAATGGGATTCTAAAATACCTAAGATTTTGTTTAACTGAGTCATTGGAATGAGCAGCCCTTTCATTTCTTTTTCACTATCAATTTGCTTGGCAGATCTTCCATTCTATACATGCTGAAAAGGTTAAGCTTCAATCCAGTCCCTGTCCAAATGATAATGAATTCTGAATTTGTAAAATTTAATGAAAGAAGATTTACCGTGGCATTAATGTCTGTTTAGAGCCTCTTAGGATCCTACCTATCTGACAATTTATCCAAGTAGAGTTCACAAAATGAACACATTCCAACGAACTGAATGTGCTACACAGAAGTTAATAGCCATCTGGCCAGTGATAAAACAACTTCAACAGAAGTGAGTCTGAACATTTTAAGCTGCACTGCAGACCATCGGTATCTTCCCCTACGACACTATCCCCAGACTCCTTTTTAGTCTGCACAATCTAGAATTTGGTTAATGGCAATAGCTAACATTTATCAAGAGTGCTAGCTATATACTAAACACTGTGCTAAGATCTTTATGATTATTATAGCATGTGATCCTTACAACAACTCTATAGGGTGGGTATTTATGTTATTCCCATGTTATAAGTGAGGAAACTCCTCTACAAGAGAATCCCAAGAGTTGAACTGATTTGTCTAGGATCCTATAGGTTGCTAGTGGCACAGTCAAGGTTAGATAGAATTATAATAGTCTGGTTCTTTTATCTCAACCACTTCATGTGGTCTACATACCTACATTAATTAGTCAGGCACTTGGAAGTCTTAGAGCCTAGCTCAGTAGTAGTAATACTGCTTAGATGATGATGATGAGTTATTTATAGCCAATGCACTGGCTGTGATATGACACCCATATTTCTTCCAACCGTGCAACCACATTTAGCCTCCCCTCCTTTATTTGTAAAATGGAAATGAGAATGTCTACCTAACAGGGTTTTTGCAGAGATTAGTTGAAATAATACATATGGAAGTACCTAGTGTCATACTTGGTAAATATTAGCTAATTTATACATGTTTCCAAATCCTTTTGGATACCATACCATGAACTAGCTGTCCATTTTTATCAAGGTGATGTGAGGAGTGCTGTTCCTGAAAAGATGTATATTTTAAAATTTATTTTAAGGATTAGAAAAATATGGCTTTTCCACATATTGTGTATATTCCCTTGTCCAATCCTTCTTTCAACCAGGGGCATATATATAGTAGGTAAAAGTTTAATAGTGAATAACTTGATCACATACAGAAGAAACCAGTGTCCTTGATCTTCATCAGCCCCACTTGAGCCAACTGGCATAGTCCCTAACTGGTTGGCAAAGCTAGGATCATGTTTAGTCCTTGAAGAGAATTTAACCTCCCTCTTTTTTGCTAGCATTTATGTTTATTCCTTTAAAGGGAACAGCCCTAAAACTAAAATGAGTGAACATTTGATATGCCTATATCTGACACCCTGAGCCTAGCTGTCAGGAGGGGGCCACAGCTTCCATTTCAGAACAATTAAAAAAAACCGTTAATAGCTGAAAGAAAAAAAGAAACCCACACATGCAGTGTGACTGTGATTTGCACTTCTTTGTAACAGTCTAGATATACTGTATGGGCTGTTATCCAATGTGATAATTGGTCAGTAGGCCTTTGCCCATGTATTGGGCTTACCTATGAATTATTATTTGGGGGTTGCTTGCCATTATTGGTCTGCTTGCTTGTGACCTTCCTACAAGAAGTCTTGCTGTTCTCTCAGAAAACAGAGATCTTAGAAGGGCGGCCCTGTGTAATATGCAATTATTAAATATGAAACATTAGCTTGGAATTTATAGCACATAACTAGATGAGAATGTGAATCCCAATTTCGAATTGGCTCTGTGTTTAGCTTAGAACCCAGTTTTGAAAATCATTTGGGCATTGCTCTTTATTTCAAATCTATTTCTTTAAAAAAAAAAAAAAAAGAATTTTGTGGTTCACAGGTTGAAACCTGCGAATGTCCAATCTGATTATTACTAGTGCATTTGTTACAAATTGAAAGAAAAAAGTGACTGCCATTCAAAAGGCAGTTTTTCATTATGTAGTGTATTGTGCACCAATTCCATACATCAGAGACCTCTTTTAATCAGTCTGATATTTTTTCCAGCTTTTCGGTGTATCTAAATCTTTAATTAGCAGAGTTGAGGGGTAATATGCTAATAGGAGACTGAGAACAATGGATTGGTGAGAGAGGTGGTGGTAGTGGCATCTGAAATCTATAGAAAATCTGTTCATATAATTTGCTGAATGAGGGGAGAAAGGAGAGCAGAAGGGGACTTCTTATAGAAACAAATCCACAGTAGTCATCAATGAAAAAGAAATATATATGCAGAGAAGTGGAAATCAGGGCAGAAATACACTGAACAAACAGGGAAGGCAAGAAAGAAGCAAACTGCACTTTAAATCAAAGTAGTGTCTGTGGTACAGGGAATTTGAAAGGACCTCATGTGGGGCAAAGTATTTGCTGGGTGTCCTAAGGCTACTGTTCCAAATGCCTACTTTCTTGGTATTCCTGGCTTTCATTGCCTCCAGCTGTGGTACACACCCCCCTCCAGCTCTGAGGGAGCAGCTTGTCAGGGAGAGAGAGAAAGCACAAGAGCTGCATGAAACCAGTACCAGCAACTTTCATCATCAGCCTTAGGAGCCTCTGCTCTGTCTGAACCTCCCCATTCCACCGCAAGCCAAGAAGGTTAACATGTCTATATTTACCCTGGTTAAACATCTAAATTAGGGCCACTTGTCTGCTTTAAGGACCTTGGATGGACTTTAATTTTTTTCTTTTTCTTTCTTTCTTTCTTTCTTTCTTTCTTTCTTTCTTTCTTTCTTTCTTTCTTTCTTTCTTTCTTTCTTTCTTTCTTTCCTTCTTTCTTTCTTTCTTTTTTTTTTTTTTTGCTTATTGGGTGTAGAATGAAGTGTCCATAATGCTGTTGATCATTCTAACCCTTTCTCTTTGTGTGTAACTCTCTTACAACACTTCCTGCATTTTAAACTAGTATAAGTCAGCTGTTTTAGTCACCTATTTCTCCTACTAAACTTTCAGCTCCTAAAAACAGGAAAAGGGGTGTTTTATAAAAGTCCTGGCTTCCCCAAGCACCTGTTTTGTACTCATTAGATTCTCCATGGTCTCCCCTCCTCCTGTAACCCCTGTGCCCCACGTCACTCATCTACCAAAGAAATCTACCTTTTCTTGGGGGGGATAACTGTAGATTCAAGAATCTAGAGTAAATGGTGAAGGTGTAGGAAATGAAAGAGAGTGACTCATCACATGCACATACCTGAAGTTTGTTGGTATTTGCATCAAATAAATAACTGCTATTAGGAATAAGTACGCTGTAGTTGCTTCTACAAATTCCTTAAAAAGTGGTTCTGAAAGTTTAGTGTGCTTCAGAATCACCCAGATTAAGTATGCATAATCCTGAGCTCTGAAGAAATTCTGATTCAATAGATGGGGCTCCAGAATATGCATATTTAATAAGCTCCTCAGGTGATTGACTACACATTTGAAAATCACTGCCCTGCTCTTTGTCACCATGAGAATGTCAATCTCTATTTTGAATTACCAGTAGATAAAAATATTGGGAGCATTTTTTTTTAAATACCAACAAATTGCCACAGCCTATGTGGCTCAGTTGTTTGGACTGGCGTCCCATACACCAAAAGGTCTCGGGTTTGATTTCCGATTAGGACACATATCCAGGTTGCAGGTTTGATCCCTGGTAAGGGTCTGAACATGAAGCAACCAATAGATGTTTCTCTCTCACATCGATGTTCTTTCTTCTCTCTCTCTCCCTCTCCCTTTCTCTCTCTTAAAAATAAACACCAACAAATTCAGGTTGGCAAGCATTTGTTAATTGTGTGCTCATACTTGTACATGGTGTGAGAAATTCAAAATAATTATGAGAGAGTTACTAGCGTGGAGGATGGTCTTGCTGAAGAAAAAAGGAAACGTGTAAAGAGTGCCACCTCGCAGAATACTCTGTCTGAATGCTAAACAATGTAATATTTATCTAGCTCATAATTGCTAGATAATTCAGGAAACTAGGATTTATGAACAAAATAATTTTAATTTTACTGGTGCCATATAAATTCAGAATGAGTGATAATTCATGACAAAACATGAATATCATGGATTCTGAACTTAAATATGGACAGTTATCTTTGGTTATATTCTAGATTTTTCTCCATCTGTGTCTATTTTAAGCTATGTTGCTTCTTTTGAAGCTAAATTTCAACACTTTTTTTCCCAGATGGTTTGACTGACTGTGTGGACCCGGATTGTTGTCAACAAAGCAACTGTTATGTAAGCCCTCTCTGTCAGGGCTCACCAGACCCTCTTGACCTCATTCAGCAAAGCCAACCCCTCTTCTCTCAGCACACTTCAAGACTCTTCTACGATCGAATCAAATTCCTCATTGCCAAGGACAGTACTCATGTCATTCCTCCAGAGATTTCATTTGACAGAAGGTATATGTGTATTTTTTTTTTCTTTAATGAACAGTGGTCATGTTTTCCTGAACTGTGAAAGGAAAATATCTTAGATCAAGATACTTCCTATTCCACCCAGTCCACATTGATCTTTTTTAGGCTTATCTGGAATGCCCAAGCTCTTACTGATTAGTTAAGGGAGAGAACTCATTTCTAGAGATTCTATATTATAAAAGATACACACACACATGATGTGTATTATTTGTAGTGAAGTATAGATGGGTCATTTAATGACAAAAACAGATGGAAGTATAATTTGCAAATTCTTTGTTTAGTTTCTGGATTGATCCCTTGAAAACTCCTTGAATTTCGAGAACTAAACTTCAAGTTTTATTCTATAATGTAAATTTTTTCCATATGAAAGAGTTCAGTGAGTTGGATTTCTTAACGTGAAATGCAAGACTTGTGAAAATCTGTTTTCTACAAAACCTCAAATGCATGAGTTGTCACTAAAGATCTGAGACCAAAATCCAACCTCTTAGGTGAAGAATGTTTTTTAAATTGCTTATGTATTTGAAGTGTAATAACATGAATTAACTCATTGTTATATTCTATGCTTCATCTTCAGCAATGGCATATTTTACTAATTAGCACTAGGTGTAAGTAAGTCACTGAAGTCAACATTTCTGGTGTCTTAAATTTGTCCTTTGCTCATTCCACAAACTGATATTTCACTAGCTTCTAGACTATTGCAAACAGGAGTTTAAAAAATAAGCATGGAAACTATTTGTCCAGGAGCTTCTGTCTATACCTCACCCACTCAGTTGCATCCTAGTGGGTGGTATCAGTCCCCAAGAAAACCTCAGCCCAAGAGGTTATATTGATATCAGTGATCATCTAAGAAAATTAAAACTCATTTTTTACCTATACACAGAAGAAAAGGTGGAAAAAAGATGTGCACGGAAATTTAAAATACTCAGTGTCCTTCCCACAGATTGTATACCAGAACTGTTATTGAAACTTAAAACTTACTCATTATTTTTATTATTGTGCAGTTCTGACCTTTTAGGTCTCTGGCAGAACCCAAAACTCAAATGCCAGTGCATCACAATAAAGGCCTTTTCTTCCAGGGGGATCTAGTCAAAGCTTGCCTTCTTCCAAAGGACTCAGTCATTCCCATTTTGTAACACCTTTCCCAGCTCAATAACAACTCTGGGGTAACTTTCAAATGGGCTACAGTCAAAGTAATTATTTAGATGGTGGAGACTTATTTATTGTACAACAAAAGAACAAAAGGAACAAAAAAACAGCCGTTATTCCCATTTTCCTATATAAGGTAATATTAAGTCATCAACTCTGTACCTTTCTCCATGCTTAGGGAGAAGTCAGTCCAAAAAAAAAAAAAAAAAACCAGTGAAAGAAATAACAACCTCCATGACTTGGAGCTATATTAAAATACTCACTGAACTCAAGTAAAGAGAGAAAGTCAGGACCTGAGAGAGACAGGAGACAAGTCATTGTGACCCAGAACAGGGCATGTGAGTAATAAACTTAGAAAAGTGAGAAGAAACTTCAATCCCTGCTATTCAGCTTCATGCTTCATGCTTCAGTGGCACTCACCAGCCGCTCACAGAGTGAACAAACCTATTACTTGTGGTGGTTAATGTCCTCCTCCTCCTCCTGGTTTGATTTTTCCTCATTCTTTTGTAAAACATTCCCAGTTATCATTTGTCTCTGCAAGTCACATTTGAATTCAGAACCACAGGTCTCCTCCATCCAGTGGTCGCAGTTATTATAGACATATCTAATCTGTCAGAAAAGGTGCAGACCTTTTCCAAGGGAAAGAGTTGAGGACAAGCAATCTAATTATATTTCCTCTAAAAATCAACACATGCAGTGTTACTTTGGGTAAAATAATAAATCCAACTCTGATCACACATATAAATAATCATAGCCACAAGCTCTTATATCTACATAGTACATATAGTTTGCAGAGCACTCAAACATACATTTTTTTTTTAACTTCACAATATTTCTGTGAAGTAGGTATCTGTATTGGTGTATTTTATATATGAGGAAACTGAGGTTCAGAGAGGTTAAATAACTTGCCCAACACCACACAGCCAGCAAGTTTGGATTATAACAACTCTTGAAATCTTTCTGTTATACCACATCTGCCCAATTTCACCTTGTCCTTAAATAAGCCTGATGACTTAGATCTAATGTATACTAGACAAATGGTATCTGGATCAATACAATAAACTTAGAAACCAAGTAATGTTTAAAAATCCTGTTCAATTTAATATATTTCAATTATATTATTTACAAACTTCCAACCCATGCTAATGAACTTCCTCTTGGTAGAAGAACACAATTGAATAACTGGTAAAGTGGACCTTTTGCTACATGTAAATTTTTATTGAGCACTTATTATGTGTCAGGTCTTATACTAAGTTTTTATGTGTGTTATCTCATTGAATCATACAAAACCCTGTAGGATAGACACTAATATTATCCCCACATTTCAGGTAAGAAAACAAGAACTGAGATGTCAAGTATGTCTTTTCCCCAGGTTACAACCAATGAGTGTCATAGTCAACATTTGAACCCAAGCAGACTGATACTGAGAGCTGACTCTAAACCACTAGGTTGAGCCACTTTGGCTACTTAGAAGGCTAGGCTAGCTGACCTTGGAAAGACTTATGGCCCTTATGCATCCCTGACTGTGGGGTGGCTCTCCTCAAACAGATCTAGAACACTTAATGTGCCATAATCAGGTGAACCACTCTGTGTTTTTGCTTTTGCCATGTAATTGAGAGATAGCTGGGTAGGCAGATGAAGAATGCATTGCCAAGGGGCTCATTTACCTACTGGCAAAACATGACCCACATAGACGACTCACTGCTGAGTTTTGCCACCATCAGAATGTTTTGGAGCTAAGCATGGTGGCATACAGGTAACTAACTGTTGCAAGGACACATAAAGGTTAAATAACCATTCATCTTTGTGTATCCAAGTGAGACTAGCCTTTCTTATTCTGAATTTGCTGCATTGGCATGAGAAGGACATGAAATGTGTACCCCTGTGCCCCATGATGGTACATTGTCACTGCGAACATGCACCCTGCCCACGGTGGAGTCTCTAACAAGCCCAACTCAATTACGGTTTTTTGCTAAATACATTTTACCCTGTAGCCTTTCTTTTTTTTTTAATCTCATCCAAACCTGACTACAAAGTAAATCATGTATTTTGCGTGCTCTGTATGACTTATTACTTTTTAATAATGTAAATAGGTGAACAGAAGCATTATTGATCTTCACTGTCTAAGCATTTAATCACTATTAATAATGTAAAAGGTTTTTATAAATATGTAAAAACAAGAGTACATTAAACTAAATGACAGCAGTAATTTGCAAAACCAGACATTTCGCTCGCCATCACTAATGGAGAAGTGCATTTAAAAAACAAAATCCTACCAGGGTTAGTGCAACCACTGACAGCAAGGTCTAGCCAAACTCATTTTTCTGTTTTGTAGCCATGAGAGGCTGATCTCCACATCAATCCATGCCAAATGTCTACATCAGAGGTTGCTTAATATCAACCCACAGATGTATTTTGTTTTGCTCAACCTATAGAAATTAGGAGATCTAATAGAAAAATTGTGATATCCGCCTTCTCTAGAAAATTTACAAAGTTTAGCATCTCTGGGCCCCTGAGCATGGCATAGGTGCTCTGGAGCTGACAGCCAGCTGCCCCTCTGGATGCGATGTGACATGCCTCTCTAGTGCACCATTCACTGTCTCTCTCACACCTGGCTCACTTCCCTCACATTCAGTGTCATGCCTGGCCCTAATGGCATTTGAGTTTGTAGCCTCTGGACTATACAGCTTCTACAGCATTCCTTGGAAAGACCTCTAGTGTTTGTTTGTTTGTTTGTTTTTCTGACCTATTCCCTGAGAGTATTTAAAAATCCAATTTTGGGTCAAATGGCAGTTCAATTTTTAATTTTTTTGAAGTAACACCATAGTGTTTTCCATAGTGGCTGCACCAGTCTACATTCCCACCAGCAGTGTGCTAGGGTCCCCTTTTCTCCGCACCCTCGCCAGCACTTGTTGTTTGATGCTTTGTTGATGGCGGCTATTCTGACAGGTGTGAAGTGATACTTCATTGTTGTTTTAATTTGCATCTCTCTGATGATTAGTGATGTTGAGCATTTTTTCATATGTCTCTTGGCTATTTGTATGTCCTGTTTGGAAAGGTGTCTCTTTAGGTCCTCTGCCCATTTTTTAATTGGGTTTTTTGTCTTCCTTTTGTTGAGTTGTGTGAGTACTCTATATATTTTGGAAATTAACCCCTTATCTGATTTGACCCAGTGATCCCACTTCTAGGAATATACCCTAAGAAGCCTGAAACACCAATCAGAAAGAAAATATGTACCCCTATTTTCATAGCAGCACTATTTACAATTGCTAAGATCTGGAAACAGCCCAAGTGTCCATCAGTAGACGAGTGGATAAAAAAGCAGTGGTACATATACACAACGGAATACTATGCAGTTGTAAGAAAGAAAGATCTCTTATCCTTTGAGACGACATGGAGGGACCTGGAAAGTATTATCCTAAGCGAAACAAGCCAAGCAGAGAAAGACAAATGTCACATGATCTCACTTATTTCTGGAATATAATAAGACTAAACAAACTGATGAACAAAATAGACCCAGAGTCATAGAAGTAGGGTACAGACTGACAATCCTCAGATGGGGTGGCGGGGGGAGGGAAGGGATAAACAACAGAACTTATATGCATGTATGCATAACCGATGGACATAGACAACAAAGCTGAGGACGGGGTGGGAGGGGATAGGAAGGAGGGAGTCAATGGGGGAAAAAGGAGAAACATCTGTAACAAAAATAAATCAATAAAGATAAATAAATAAATAAATAAATAAATAAATAAATATCCAATCTTAACGTTTTACTGAATTTTTGAAGTTTCACTATGTTGGTTTAAAAATAAAACAAAAGTGCTCTGCCCTGGCCGGTTTGGCTCAGAGGTTGGAGCGTCGGCGCGTAGACCAGAGAGTTCTGGGTTCAGTTCCCGCTAAGGGCACGTACGTTGGTTGCAGTTTGTCCCCGGCCTCGGTTGGGGTGGTGTGGGTGGCAACCACTCGATATGTCTCTCTCACATCGATGTTTCTCTCTGTCTTCCTCCCTCTCTCCCTCCTGCTCTATCTGAAGATAAATGCAAAAATGTCCTCAGGTGAGGATAAAAAAAATATATAGAAAAAAGTTCTCACTGAACATGAACTAGAAATCATATCAATGAAACAATATTTCCACCCTTAATTTACTGGGATACCTGTGTATACCTTGTGAATAAGTTGGTATACACTCTGCCTCACACCTTAGACTAATAAACTCCCCTAAGGTAGTGGATTTTAACCTATAATGTCTTATATCCCATCAATCATGACTTCACATAATCCAGGTCTCACCATAGTAAAAGCAAAATGTTCACTTTCTATGAGAAGGATGTGTATGTTGAGAAGCATTTGACTATTATGTTTGTCACTTAAAATAAGTTTCAAGAATAATTTAAAAATCTAAAGATTTGCAGCAATGCTGCTGAGTACAATCATGACAGCCTCTTGTGCCCACTCCTGGTAGAATGCCTACCCTTAGTTGAAAAGTTATAGATTTGGGACCAAACTCAGTACAGCACTAAGCACGTAACAGTACTGTCAATAGGTTAAACAACAAAGAAGATAAACAAGATAATAGGTTTATTCTACATAGTTTCTATTAAGGTGCTGAATTTCAGTTTCTTACACCACACTGAGATGTACAATATTAGCTCTGAATTATTTTAACTGTGAAATCTTAAGTTCTGTGAGGACAAGAACCAAGTCTGACTTGTTCTTTCCTTGTTTTGATTATCTGTTGCTGTGTAGCAAACTAAAACATAATGGAATAAAAAAATTATTATTATATTTTATGATTCTGTAGGTCAGAAATTCACACAGGGCAAAGCTAGGATGGCTTGTCTTTTCTCCCTGATGTTTGGGCTCTCAGCTAGGATAACTCATATAGCCGGGGGCTGGAACAGCTGGACAGCAGTTAGGAATCTCTCTTTCTATACACAGCCTCTGTTGTTTTTTTTTTAATATTTTTTCTTTATTGATTTTAGAGAGAGAGGAAAGGAGAGGGAGAGAGAGAAACATCGATGAGAGAGAACATCGATTGGCCTCCTCCTACATACCCCCCACTGGGGATTGGGCCCACAACCTGGGCATGTGCCCTGACCGGGAATTGAACCAGCGACCTCTTGGTGCATGGGATGATGCTCAACCACTAAGCCACAGTGGCTGGGCTACACACAGCCTCTTTACCTGGGTTTCATATTGGCATGGCAGCCAGTCTTGGATTTGATAGAGCTTTTATATTGTGAATCAGGGCTTCAAGAGGGAGTGTTCCAAGAAACAAGAAATGGAAGATGAAAGTCTGCTAAGGCCTGGGTTTTAACAGTCATATTTGTGCTATATACTGTTAGTCAAAGCAGTCACAGAACTTGCCTAGATTAAAAGGAAGGGATATAAATCCCATTTCTTGATGACAGACATATCAAAGGATTTGTGGCCATCTTTAATCTACCATATCACTGTATCCCTAGATGCTAAAACACTACCTGCCAAAAAGTAGTTTTAAAAAAAGGAGTGATTGAGTGATTGGCTTAGTTGTAGTGATATTGAAGTTCTCTTCTTGTATTTGCTAAGGAAAGAACATCTTGGTTGCCTAGAACACAAAGATGATATTAGGACCTCAAATAAGTCAATTTCCAAATGTACAACCAGACTAAAGGTAAATTACTTTCTCCACATAGTGTAGTAACAAATTCCTAAAAGATGAAATGATTATATAACATTAAGAAAGTATTTTTTTTAATTTATGAGGCATGTCAGCATTGTCAGAGCCTGCCCATAATCTACATCATTTATAACTTTGTATAAGCATCAATACTCCTTTCTGCCTTCTGTGGGTTAGATAATCAAAATTTAGAACAGAGAAAAAAATTACAACATAAAGAGCAATATTAGGAAGTGAGTGGGAAGACTGCTGTTAACTGGTTCACTTTGGTATGTGTCATTACGCTGTCTTATGAGAAAACCAAAAACAGCACCCCCCAAAAAATTGAGGTACTGCAAACGCTTTGAACATGGAATTCTTGGCAAACGCTTTACTTACCCAAGTTTTCCCCCTCCTTTATTACACTCCACTCAATAATAAAATCTTGATTCAGTCTCCTGATTAATCATGATACTTGGTAACAGCCATAATTACGTATCATAACTTGTTTAATAAAATATGCTTTTCTGCACTTAGTTGAGCTGGGAATTTATACCATTTTAAATCTTGTAAACAGCAAAACAAGTTATTGAATCAAGACAGGTTATGGGGAAGGTTGCAAGAAGATGGTTATTGCTGCAGAAGCTTCTGGTCTTTTTTTTTTTACTATATTTTTATTGTTGACATTATTATAGATGTCCTCATCTTCCCCTCCATTTGTCCACTCCCACCCAGCCCCGCAGCTGATCTTGAATATAGACTAGCACTCAAGAATAGCCATACTAGACAGATTCTAATTACTATTTTTAAAAATATGTATTTTATTGAAATATTGGTGTTTCCAGAGTAACTACGGACTTTAACTCCCTCTAGAAGAGATACTGAAGTCCTCTGCTATCCCTAATGTAATATAATATCCTGATATCAACTCATTTTTATAAAGTGATAAGGATATGTATTCACTCATTTATTCAATAAACAGTTCTTGAGTACCCATTCTGTGCCAGGAAATGTGCAGATGGCAGTACACAAAAGAAACAGAGTCCTCTTATCCATAGAACTCTCCTTACATCTAGTGGCAGAGGGAGTCAAAACATCAAGTAAATACATAAATAAATAAATTATGAATTGCAATAAATTCTGTGGATTGTGAAACATCAGGTTCCTAAGGGAGCTTGGAGTTAATCAACAAAGAGGTCTCAAGTTCAACTGCTCTAATGAGGGCAGACAGGCAACCTAAATGGCTCTAAGACAAGAGGTAGTCTATCAAATGAGACAAAGTCATTGAACAATTACAGAAGTGAAACTTGCCTGGATGTTCTCAACAGTAACTCAGAGATGGGACTAATTGTCTCAGGTGAGCATGGAGAGTTGCTAAAATTGACACACACGGGAGACTATTGGTGACTTGTGAGAAAAAATACAAAGCTTATTTGGACAGTGAGGAGCATAAATGTTTGCAAGAAGTTTCACCCTTTGACATTTGGGGCTATACATAATTTTTTTGTACAATTCAAAATGTTTTTATTAAACAACTGAATTCAAGGGAGAAAAACACAATCATTTAAAAAATTCCCATTTTCTACCTTGAAAAAATTCCTATTAGTGATGCTTCAACATAATTTATAATGATAGATCCAAAAGTTTCTTTCAAGATAATGCACATTGGGGAACATTAATCATTTCACTCTTGAGATTGATGAACGTTCCAGTGTTTACTTGGTTCATTTATTCATTCATTGATAGGCATTGCCCTAGGTTCTGGGCTCCAGCCGACAAAGTGCCTTCCCCATAAAGTCTAGTGAGGAAGACTGACGATAATGAAAAAGGCAAATGTCAGGTAGTACTGTCAAGTGAGATAAAGAACACATAGGGACAAAGAGTGACCATTTTAGACAGAATGATCCAGGGTAACCTCTTTAGGAGGTGACACTAGAGCAGAGACCTCATAGCATTAATCTATATGTTAGATGATCTTGGCATGACTGCTACCCGAACCCTTATGCAATAGATTGTCACACGAACACCAGCCTGGCTGTGACTTTTAGGTGCCCACTGAATTAACACTCTGCAGCATCGTATGAAATGGAAGGTGAGACAAACCTTTCAAGGAATTGGTGAATACTGGTTACTGTACTAGATTTTACTGATAAATGGATGGAGTGCCTGCCTTCCAGGACTGCACTGAGAAAATCTGAATACCTCAGACAAACTGAGTATCCTCTAAAAAGAGAAAGCAGCAACAACCCTAGACCATTAGTCATGAAAAGAAAAAGTACCAGATTTGTATCTTTTAGTGTCAAACCTAATAGAGGCCAAATATATAGAAACCACTTACTGATTTGGAATGATGAAAAGGAACAGGTAAGAAAAGCTTATATTTTAGAATATTTATAAGGAAACACAATGTTATTACAGCATTCAAGCATTCATGGAATTGCTAGTTTCATCTATGTACAGGTAACCTCCAGAAGCTCTATAACGTAATCTTTGTAATTTTGCTGAGGTACAAATGCGAATGTGTGTGTTTTGTAATTAACTTTTTCCTGAATCTGTTAGTTAAGGACCTCCAAATCTATTTGCCAGTGGCAGATTTTTGTGTGTTTTTCATGTAGGAACGTGAAATACATTATAACAGGTTCACAATGAGGGGTTGATAAAGACACACTGCAACAATTGCTGAATAAATTGAATAAACTAAGGACTGGGAGAAGATCTGTCTAAGGCATCTCAATGTCCGCAAATCTATCTTGTGTTCACTTTCCTTTCTAAAGGGATGTGTTGCACATGACCTACCCACATTTGGAAAAGGAATCCAAATGTGTCTTTCCTTGTGTCTTCCCATGTTGTTTTGCCTGAACAACTGCCTTTGCGTTTCGCTTCTGTGGTTGTCCTAAGTGGGAAGTGAAGTACTCACACTCATAAAGTACTTTGATCTCATTTATATGAAAGGTGTTATGTGTGTGAAGATGGAATCTCCTGATTTTCAGACAACTATTTTGTCTAATGCTAAAGTTCAAGAAACACATGTTCAAGACACATTTAAAAAATTACAAAGTGATGAAGGTTCCAAGATTTATAGTGCTGACTAGCTCCTGAAATCAACAGTCAACACCTCAAGGTACCAAAAAGAAAGAATATGTGACTTCGACTTGTTTGCAGATGCTCTTAAGCAAAGATGAATAAAAAGAAATCAGAGCATACATCTTCAAAAAGCTGTTCAATTAATTTTTTGTGATATTTTGAAACTCAGATGTTCTGAGATGCTTAATAATTGTGATTAGTAATACCAGTAGCTATCTACAGCTTATCTCAATGTGAACAGATATTGTCTAATATTTTATCAATCTTACTGCTCAATTAGATTTGAAATTCAATAGGCTCAAATCATTATTACCTACTTCTTAGCCATATTGTTTGCTTGCAGTGTCTCTGGCTGGTTCTATCATCTAAATGTATCCCTAGAGAGGGAAGAATTAATGCATGTTCAAGGAGAAAGAATAAATGATATGTTGTAGCTCATCTCCACTACCCACCCTGCACATAAAAAGTGCTCAGCAGTTGGTAAATGTCTACAGGAAATGATGTCCTCTAGATAGCACTATCTTTTTAGGTGAGCACTTTCTTTTCATTTGTGGCCACATTTTTCACATCTTAAGAAAGATCTCTGTACAGCTAAGTCCCTATAGAGTCCAGGTCAAAAGCCCTCCACCACTCCACCACTTACTTAGCTGTGTTATCTTAAGCAATTTTTTAACCTCTCTGAATCTGTTTCCTCATTTATTTATTTATTTTTAATATGTTTTTATTTATATTTTTAGAAATAGAGGAAGGGAGAGAAAGATAGAAACATCAATGTAACAGAAACATCAATCGGCTGCCTCCTGCAGCCCCCACTGGAGATCAAGTCCACAACCTGGGCATGTGCTCTGACCAGGAGTCGAACCAAGACCTCTCAGTCCATGGGATGACGCTCAAGTCACTGAGCCACACCGGCTGGGCTGTTTCCTCATTTTTGAAATAGGGCTAATATTGTACCTACTCAAGATTATATCAATTGATATTAAATGAAATAAGATAAGGAAATTGCCTGGCATAGCACCTGACTCATTGGTGCTTAATAAATATTTGTACAAATATATATATTATATATACTTAATACATATCAGGGTACATAATTGAATATAATTTGAAAAATAAATTCAAAAGGCAATCTTTTTATTGGGTAACTTTTTCATTATAGTATCTTTGTGAAGTGATTGAGGACACGACAGGGAAGAACTATTATTTTCACTTTCCATGAGGAACAAGACCAAGAACAATTCCATTTCTTAGGAAAGGTCTTAACGGTGATTACTAGCAACCAGAGCTAGAACCATGTGGACAGAGCTAGGCCACCTTTTTCCTCTGTGAAGGGAAGAGTCATCCATGGCCAGGCAACAGCCAACAAGACAGACTTTCCCTATATTTATTGACTGCCCATTATTTGAAAGGCAGATTCACAGAGAAGTGACAGGTAAAGTTAATGAGGTTAATAAATCCCCATAAGGCTGATTACAAAGATAAACCATTTGAGTAACGTGTAAACAGGCAAAAACAAAAGAAAGAAAAGAAAGAGAGGGAAGAAGGGAGGGAGGGAGGAAGGGTGGAAGGAAGGAAGGAAGGAAGGAAGGAAGGAAGGAAGGAAGGAAGGAAGGAAGAAAAGGAAGAAAGAACGAAAGAGAAAGAGAGAGAGAGAAAGAAAAAAAGAAAGAACCAAAAAACAAAAACTTGAGACTATTTAAAAGCTGTAAGGGCTTAAAGGACAAATATTTCAGGATTCAAATTCTGGACAAAAATAAACATGTATCTAAATGAAGTAAACTGGCACTTAGTCCTGAAAATGTGACTGTGTCGTCAGTTTTCTTATTGTTTCAAAACACTTGATCTTTTTCCCATTACTTTGGGGAACTCAGACATCCAAAGCAAACCTACTTTTCAGAAGCAATTACCAGGCAGATGGGAAAATATCCACCCTACCTCAGGGTGAGTGCCCCCATTTTGTTTTACTTGAAACACCACTAGCCATAAGGAAAATAATTCTGCTTAAAAAGCTATCTGCATTTTCAATAGCACCACCTGTCCCAGAGACCTAGAATGTTGATGAGTAATGCTCCCAGCTGCTTTTAGTGTGATCCATTTGGTAGGTATTATTTATTTGGGCTAGTGACCAACTGAGTAGGATTAAATCAGCCTGCTTTATTTAAATTAAAACTAATGAGATTTTATTGGGTTTGCATTTGAATGTTCACAGTATTTGCATTTTCAGAACATGAAAACAGGTTTATGCTATAACATGAAATGGTTTCACGGTGTTGTACTATCTTAGATAGCGTATGTGAAAAAAGTAGTATCTGTCGTGTGGAAACCCCCCAGATATTTCAATATTAGAACCCTCAAATGTATATAAATTATGAAATATCACATCATCATTATATGGTAATATCTAAGGAATAATGAGGTTAGTGTTCATAAATTAAGCATCTGAAGAGAACTATTCATTCATTCCTCCCAGTCACAGTGGTACTATTTAATTCCCTGAAGTAGTCAATTATCAAACAAAACTCTCATGATGAGAAACTTGTAATGCACAATCCAGAATGCTGGCTTCTACTAACTGAACTTTAAGGCATCTGTCACACAGGAGCCTCAAAGTAGTCTCTGAAAACCTTGAAACAGTGCTATGAGGGTAGGTGGCAAGTATCTCACAACTTCATATAAAAATATTTGAGTGGAAATTCTCTGACGCTTTCTTGAGCATGCACTGTTTACACCAGACACTGGGACAGATGCAGAGAGGAAAATCACACAGTCCTTGCCATGGAGTGACTAATAGGGAGGACAGACAAGTACATAACTCTTACCCAAGAGAGGCTATGCCAAGTGTAATAACACGCATACCAGCACTGTCTAATAAGAATAATAGGGTTGGGGAAGAAATTGACACTTATTTGAAACAGACAAATCAGGTTAAAACATTTTCCCATTTTATAATCACTGGATTTGAAGGAACCCTACAGTTCATCTTGTAGTCCAACTGCCACTTTGTCATGACAGTTTCAACATGACTCCCTAAACTACAGTTTTGCATGGAAAAGTTAAAAAGTCATTCATCACAGATTTCATAACGGTAAGACTGTGAACCAGTTGGTGACTTCCCTGCTTTTATATGGTTTACACCCCCTGCTTCCCTCAGTGTATACATTTTAATTGGCTGATTATGTACTGGTCTTATTTTCCCAAAGCAGTGATTCCCAAATTTGGAAACTCGGGGTTTGGGTGGGGGCAGCATTCTGTTTTATCAAGCTGTCCGGGTGATCTGGTGCATGATCAAGTTTGAGAAAGAACTCTTACCTTTTGCGACAACATGGATGGACCTGGAGAGTATTATGCTAAGCGAAATAAGCCAGTCAGAGAAAGTCCAGTATCACGATTTCACTTATATGGGGAATATAATGAACAAAATAAGCTGACGATCAAAATAGATCCAGAGTCATGGAAGTAGGGAACAGACTGACAAACCTCAGAGGGAAGGGGGTGGGGGTGGGAAGAGACAAATCAAAGAACTGATATGCATATATGCATAACCAATGGACACAGACAATAATGTGGGGAAGGCAGGGGCAGGTGGGAGCGGGGAGGAGGGTTTCAATGGGGGAAAAAGGAGGGACATCTGTAACACCGTCAACAATAGAGATAATTCTTTTTTAAAAGTTTGAGAACCAGTGGTCTGTATGAGAAAAAGATGACCAGAAAGGACTGAGGACCAACACCACAGTCCCAAAATTACATTTTAAAGAGAAGAGTCTATTCATTGCATTTTGGCAGGGGATAAGAGGACATCTTAAACCCTTTGTCCCAACCACTTAGGTATTTGCATTCCAGTTGGGCCTTCAAGCAACAGTGGTTTAGTTCAAATGATATAATCTACAACTCTGACTCTAAGAAGCTGGCAGGAGAAGATGTCAGAAGAACCATCAAACCACACCCCCTATGCAGCAGATTTCTGTTCCTTGGAGACTTGAACCAAATGACAGCTCATAGAAGAACTTACTTGGCAGGATTCCAACACTAGTGAGCAGAGGATTCACATGGCCTCTCCCAGCCCAGTCCTTCTCAGTGCTATCTCTTTACCAGAGCTCTCACCTGTGGAAAGGATTTCATCTGTTCCCACAGAGAAAACCAACTAACCTGCCTGCCAGATGCTAGATCCCCTGTTGGCCAGTTCCTCGATTTTAAATGTTACCCTCCAAAAGTTGCTTATGTTCATGTTAGCAACAAAAGCAAAATAGCTATAACTTCCCCAGCCCTGAGTCTCATTTCCTTAAGATTTTAATCAGAAACACAATGCAGTATGTTACATCTTCTTTCAGCAATTTCGATTTTAGTCTTGTTTTTCAAACTAACTTTTGTGTTTGAGGTTAATGTTTTTGTCTGAGGTGTTGATTGTATATTGGAAATTTGACAAAGGAAGACAAAAAACAACAAATAAGGGAAGAGGAGAATGAAATCAAGAGTTTACTGAAGGCTGGGGGTAATTCGATTATGCCATGGAAATAGCACATACAGAATGAATTAGACCTTTTGCATCAGAACTGTCTAACGAGCAGCTTGTTAGTTAAATAAGGCTCTCAGTAAAGTATCTTCTGACTTTCATTTCCCATAATGCCCTGTTCTTCAGACCAAGCTCCAAACACCAAGAGGATTCAGCATTTAGGTAAAGGGAGAAGTAATTCCTTTGGGGCTGCTGCTTTGGCACAGTGACAGCAAGTAGACAGCTTGTCAACAGCCTGTATTCTCCAGAGAACAGGAAAAGAGACACTTGTGAAGAGTGATTTTCCCCCCACACATGTTTTAAAATCACGTTGGACAAGTCCATCTAAGTTCAAATTCTTGTGCTGTAACCCACAACAGCAGGGAGAGGTTCTTGTTTTTAAAGATGCAAGAAAGCAAAGCATATCACCCATGTCTGAATCAAAGAAGGAGAGCCCCAGGCAAAGATGGAATGCCACTGAGAGTACACGAGCACACACACACCAACACAAAAGACAGTCACACTGGGAACTTACCTGCTGTATACATGTGCAAGACCCCCTTCGTGATAGCCCAGACAGTAGCTTCTATCATCTTGTTTGAAAAGTTCAGCATCATTCTGTATATTATTAAATTGAAAAAGTTTCAGTAAAGAAACAGCTCCTTGAAGGATTCATATTAATGTCGAGTGTAGTTTGATGTGGCAAAACTTTAAGAGCTCAAGATGTTTCCCCAAGACAAACCAAGGACATGCCAAGTATGGTTGCCTCATTTAGATGGCAATTTGAAGAATCCAGAGATTCTCTAGAAGAGGTGACAGGGAGGTGCCACAATGGGAATGACGAAAAGCACAGAAAGCAAGATTGTGGTACTACCAAAGCCAGATCCCCACCATACACACCTCAGTACTTCAGGAAGGATCTAACCTAGGAAAAAGATTAACTATACAGGCTGCCTTGGATATGAGAAGCATAATCTGAATAGATTACATAAATGGGGGGGGTGAATATATTTTAGTGGCTGTATGAATCAGGAAAAATAAAATAGATGAAAAGCTACCACCCACAATCATGAAGAAAATTGAGTTCAGAAGCTGGGAGTTCACAAAATGGCAGTTGAGCTGAACAAGTGGCACAATACATCATACTTGCCAAGAATATGTATGAAGGTTCTCTGAGGGCCATCTGAGGCTGGAATAGCCTGGGGAAGCAAGTGGACTCCAGCTTTCTTTTTTAAATGGAGAATTTGCCTGAGAAGAATTTTTTACCTAGGTTTCTACATGCAGTGCCAATCAAGATTACTTCAAATTTAAAAATAATAATTTAATACTGTCCCAAAATTTAGACAATGTACACTGGCACAGGATGACTGATGTTGGTCAAAAATTGTAGTAAGTACTATTAATCCAGGAATAAAAGGAGCTAAGAGTTATTCTTGTGAAAAAATGGATGACATGGGGTGTGTACATAATGGGAGCAAATGCAGAAAGATATAGGGAATCTTAGAACATTTAAAATCTAGTACATTACGAAGAGTTCAATGCTGATAAATGTAGAATCATATGCTTTATGGGGCTTTATCATATGTTGTGAGTTGGTGTGGATCATAATATAAGAGGAATAAAAAAAGTAGGGGAGTTAAAAGACAAGTCTGCATGCACATTGCTTATGACTGATGAAGAACAAAATGAATGTGAAGAACAAGTAGACAATGTCTTGATTAATGATGACTTTGATGAGTTGTTATCACACAAATCTGTGTACTTCATAAAATATGAGGAATACTAAATAGCAAAAGAATCAAAAGACAAGTCTACTCAGAATGAGATACTGAATGAAGGAAGAGAGGAATACAAGAGAAATGCACAGATTAATGATAACTTTTATGAGATTTTCACTCACCTGCCTGGTCCTTCATAAATACAAGCTATATAGAAAATAAAAGAGCAGCAAAGAAAAGAGACAGGTCTGTGTCTCTCATAAAATATGAGAAAATAATGTCAACTGGGCTTGACAAAATAAAATAAAAAATAATTGAGCCTAGTACATCTGTGGGAAGACACAATGTTTAGATTAATGTGAACAAATAAAATGAGCAAGGGTAAAATTGTCTTGCCAATAGGGAATCAGCAACCACCTAGGTATGCATTATTATTGCAAAGGCCACCTTGTTAACAGGTAAAGCCTTGGCAAGTTTACAATTACCTCCCACCACACCCCCCAAAAAGCCATCAAGAAGCAATGTTTAATTGATTTTCAACTGGTTTGGCCCCAAACACAGTCTCCTCTCGGCCCCTCTGGTTCCAATCCCTATCTAGTTTGCAGGAGATTTTCTCAGCTTGCTTATACTTCATTTATACCCAGATTGTCAAATTCTGCTTTGTAAAGACCTTCAAAATGTTACTGTCTATAACTATAGTCCTCCTTTTATTTTCATTTCTTGTTACATAGGACTTAGAACCTGGGACCAGATCTATCAGGATTAGTTAAAAATCCAGAACTCAATGACTTTCAACTGTCTTTTCTATTAGAACAAATGAGATTTCAAAATCTCCCCAAAAGACACTAGTGGGGATAAGACAAGGCAAAGCAAGTGCCAATATGCCATTTCCATGTCATTCAGAACCATGACATAAAGAATTCATTAAATGGACAGCTCATTGGATAGAAAGCCACTGATCTACATCACTACTAGGAATGTTTGTCTGTGAGCTCTATATACAAAAACACTAATAGCCACAATTATACTAGCTTACCTTGTGTAATACTTAATGGTTTGTAGTTTTGTTGTGGGAAGACCTTAGGTAATGCAGGATAAATCCTATTAATATAATGTATCCAATTCTTTTGATTGCAATAAAATTTAGTAGTGAATTTATTAGCTATAGCATATAAAAACAAGCTTTGGCTGGTAACTATTTTTTGCTTTTTCAGAGATTTTTTTTCTCTCACTCAAATGATATTTGTGGCCATGAGTCTTTAGGTATGTGGCCTTGACTTGCTGATTTTGTTCAAATAAGGTCTAGTGTGAGGGTGATATTATGGAAAGCCATGTTTGCCCAAACAACATGGCCCCTTTTAATCCAAAATTTAGCTTCCCTGGATACTCTGAATCCCATTTGGTGAAAAAACTGACATTGATGCCCTAGGAAAAGCCATTTACCTTGCCTAACTTTTCTCAACCCTACTAGCTCCAGCTATAAATATGCACATTCTAGAGCTCAGGGCTGCCAAGACTAGAATTGGACTCTGGTGAAAAACTCCCCCATCCCCTGCCACCTCCCAATAACAGTGGAGCAGTGAAAAATCATTGTTGGGATTTGCCCCTGGGCCCTCTTAACTGCCAAGCTCCTGAAATTTGTTGCAACTTGTTAGCCAAGCTAGAGCTGAAAGTGTACATGGTTTAGTGGACTGTGCCCCTGGGAAACAGCCCTGGTTTAAGATTTAATGGAATCCCATTCTTTGGTAAGGATGAAACTCAATTGTTTAAAAGGAAAACTTCCTGAAATATTTTATGTCAATTAAGCAAGAGAAATAAGGTACTATAGTCAGAGACCATGTCTTTTTTGCAGACTTTAACTCTTAAAATTCACTCAACTAAGTCTGCTTAGTTATTACAGAAAATTATTACTCCAGTAAAGAAACATGTACCAATATGTACCAAGAACCTTAAAAATGTTCACACTTATGTATGTAAATGCATAGAAAATGCACGTAACAAAATGATACTGCTGATTACTTCTGGAGAGAAGAGCAGGAACTGGGAGGGAGGTGGTCAGCAGGGATTCTTGTCATATCTACAATGTATTTATGTATTAAGTAATATAATCAATATTAATTTTAAGAACAGAAAAATATCCTCCTACAACTAAGACTGCCTCCAAGGAAATAAGAAATTCACTGCAGACAAAATCAAGACACAACAAAATGTCCTAGAACAGGGAGTGGCTTAAACAAGTTAAGGAATACCATTTTAAGGTTATTTTATATAATAACAAAAAGCTATATTAAGGAATTTATAATTACATTAGACAGTGTTAATAATATACTGTTAACTTAAAAATATTTGTATACAGAATTATACCAAGTAGAATCCTAATTTTGATGGGTATAAAGAGATACACTCACCATCCCCTGAAATTCTTTTCTTTGTTATACTTGACTGTATTTTCCAAAGTTTCTCCAACTTTGCTTCTAGAATCTAATTTTAACATGCTTTTATATTTACCTTTGATCTTATGTTGCAGGCGTGCTTGTGTGATTCGTGGCCAAGTGGTGGCTATAGATGGTACCCCTCTAGTAGGGGTGAATGTTAGTTTCTTGCACCACAGTGATTATGGGTTTACCATCAGCCGGCAAGATGGAAGGTAGGTCAATACTGCTTCTGATCATTGTGGGAGCCAAATACTGACTTCTAGACA
Source organism: Tadarida brasiliensis (assembly GCA_030848825.1). NCBI lineage: Eukaryota > Metazoa > Chordata > Mammalia > Chiroptera > Molossidae > Tadarida > Tadarida brasiliensis. The sequence goes on along the minus strand of CM061280.1, from coordinate 51,056,810 downwards.
TGAGTGAAACCAGGCATTGGGGGATATAATGTTTGTAAGTCTATCTTCTAGCTGTATTTCAAAAAGTCATTGTTGATATTTATTTCCTCTATTCCCCACCAAAATCAAACCAAATTTATCTTCCAACCCTGTGCTCATACTCTCAAGTCTTCTTGAAACCTTGGCCATGTGGAAAGTTTTCTAGCCTTCATCTAATTCCACTTATAAACCCAGTTACCACATTCAGTGAGACGATGCAGGTAGTAAAGAGGGAGCCATTGACCACTCAGGCTGTTCTTCCATGACAATCTCAAGCTAATTTAGAAATGAATGTGTTCAAAATGTTTCTTCAAAAAGTATAGAATTCAATGACATTAAGAGATTTTTTTAAAATGCGTCCTTCCTAGACTGCCTATTTTACTAGTGGCTGTAACTTGTTGACAAGCATGGTCAGCCTAACCAATTGCCCTTGGTGTCTGTATAACCATAGTGATTTAACCTTAATTACCAACCACAAAGCTGCTCTCTCAGGGCTTCTGAAGTTTCTCTGAGACCTGGGAAGAAAGACCTCTAGGGAAAATATTTTCCTCCTGGAAATGGATTTGCTCACAAACACATTTTTGCTGCTACCCTTTAGACAGATATTTGTTTAGAATATTTGAGTCAATAGGCCCATGTGTCCAGCTTAAAGATATCTATTTATGACTCTCAGGAACATTGTAATAATAGCTTTGAGGTGCCCTAGTCTACAAGTGGCTACCCTTAAAATGACATACTCATAACAAGCCTCTTCAATACTCACATAAAGAGACCAGTTGGCTTGGAGCCTTATCACAGTGTGAGAAACTATCTCATTTCAAGAACCTGCAATCAATTCCTAACCACTTCAGAATTATTAATTGTTCAACTTGGGCTCTGCTGAATTTATTTTTTCAACTGCTTGTCAAGAAAATTCTTATAAAAATTAGTTAAAGAAGCTAATAAGGAAGAATTTTAACCTACACAAAAAAACAAACTGTTTTTAAGACTTTAGTAAAGTCTTAAAGTATTTTTTATATAAATTATATTATTTAAACTAGCCATCTATTTGTTATAACAAGCTCAGCAGAGCTATTCTGGATGCAAATAGTCTGAAAATATCTATATAAATCTATACACACACACACACACACCATACACACTCACACGTATATATTGCTTATATGTGTATATATGAGCAGTACAAACTACATTTCCTTTAAAATATTCCATAATCAGCTCATTTGTAATTCAAATGGACCTTTCTCCCAATTAGATTGAATGATGGAATTTCAGTAGTTCACTCACCAGTAACTGGTACACAAAACTGGCCTGTTCCTTGCTAGCATGTTCCACAATGGTCCAGAAAGTGATAAATTGATTATTTTTTTAAAAGAATATGCCCTCAGGAGCATTTGTAGTCTCATGGAGAACTGATTTTCCCTCAGGGTTTTGTAGCTTGTGTATAAAGTTTACAGTGAATTATTTGATATTCACAAGAGAATGTATAAGAAACTTGATGTCTAAAAAGTCTAAAATTTTGTTTTCAGTTTATAGAAAACATTAAAGAAGGACATTTTTTGTGTTTTTAATTTTAAGTAAAATGCCAAGACCCTCTTCCCTGAGCTCACTGTGATAACTAGTTTTATGTAGATGACAGCTACTAGCCAGAGTCCCCTCTGGCAATAACTTTTCCCTCAGGCTCCACAAAGGGTGTCAGCATTCAAAATATGTTCCCCAAATGCCAACCAGACTGTCCTATTGTCATCTCTTGGGCACAATGTGACAGTGTGATGAGAGTTTCCATTTTTATGTCTCTGCTTGTTGCTACCTCAGATTGAGTAAGTACCTTTCAGAAGTAGCATATCATAAGGAAGTTAGACCTGAGGCCAAAAGGATTATAGAAAGGCTGAGATTAGCATTTAGATACTACTTAAGTGAGAGTGTGATATGAAAGATGCTGACAGATATGAAAGACCCTCTGTCTCCATTTTTCAATCCCACTGGTCTGCCACTGTTCCCGTAGTTCCCAACAAAGGGATCACTTCTTTGAGTTAAGCTATTGACTCTCTCAAAGTCCCTGTTAAATGCAAATATGTTATGTGGGATACGGAAATAATTACTCCCATTATCATCCATTTGCACAAATTAGTTGACAACTTTCCTTAGAGAACCAGAAAAAGTCTAGGTTATGGGACCAAAGTGAGGTATAAAAAAGCAGAGGAAAGGATGGGAGTGGACTACATGGCCCTCTAAAAGTAAGAATAGATACTGTAGATTGGGAAGGGCCAAAGTATCAGAAAAGGAAAAAAGACAATTCTAAAGAAAAAAACAAATATGTATGAATATCTACTGTATGCCAGGTATTTACATGAATGTCATTCTGTTTCATCCTCACAACAACTTTATGAGCTTGGAGTCATTATTATCATCCTCCGTATTTGGCAGATGAGAAAACTTATCCAAATTAACATAACTAATAAGGGTAGAGCCCAAAAGTTGAACTCAAGTAATCTGGCTCTTGTCTTCTTATTATTTACCACCTTCAACTTAGAAAGCAGGTGCTCAGTTAAGTATTGAAAGAAAACTGTTTATAAATATTTCAGCTGGCAATAAGCCAAACAGGTGATTCTTAAGAAGCATTAAAGGTCTCAAAAACTTTGTTTGGAGGACTTTATAAGATGAAGAGAGGGTTCCCTCTGATTCTCCTCAAGGAAGAGTTTGTTCACGATGGATAGCATAAGGCAGAGGAAAACATTTACACAGGCTTCAGTAGTCTCTCATCTATCCATAGGACTGATCTGATCTATTATGGATTGACAACAGCCTCCTAACTAATATGTCCTCTCCCCTGGGTCTTTTATACTCTCTCTCATATGACTTTATAGCCTGTTCTTAATGACTCATTACAGTAAAGATCATTTGTGGTGGAGGAAATCCCAAAGAATTAATTATTCAGAGAACATTTTATTTGACACTGGAATGGTTCAGATGGATTTTGGCCACAGATCCACCTTCCACCTCCATGGCATGAGTTAACCAGACAGTGTTTACTGTATATAAGAGCTAGGTGGGAAGAGGAGAAATCAGTCAGGGTTCTCCAGAGAAACAAAACTTATGAGAGAGAGAGAGAGAGAGAGAGAGAGAGAGAGAGAGAGAGAGAGAGAGAGAGATCTCAAGGAATTGGCTTATGTGATTCTGAAGACTGGCATATCCAAAAACTAGGGGAGTCTAGCAGACTGGAATCTCATGAAAAAGAACTAATGCTACCTGTGTAGTCTTGAGACAGAATTCCTTCCTACTCAGAGAAACTTCAGTTTTAACTAATTGAATGAGGCCCTCCCACATTAGCAAGGGTAATCTCCTTTACTTAAAGTTAACCACATCTACAAAATGCCTTGGCAGCAACACCTAGATTAGTGTTTGATTGAATAACTGGGTACTGTTGCCTAGTCAAGTTGACACAGAAAACTAACCATCACAGGAAGCCTACTGGAAGTTCCCAGGAAAATTTAGAAATCAGTGTCTGCTTATGGAGATAATCAAAAGCTGGCTTAGAGTTCATTTAAACTATCGGAGAAAACATCTGTAAATTTAATCGATCAGTACATCTGATTAGAGAGGAAAGTTAATATTTGTTAAGTCCTTACATATGTTTGACTCAAGATTTTTTTTTTAAATATGCTTTTATTGCTTTTTAGAGAGAGAGAGGAAGGGAGAGTGGGAGAGAGAGAAAGAAACATCGATGTGAGAGTGAAACATCAATCAGCTAGCCCACAACCCGGGCATGTACCCTGATAAGGATTGAACCAGCAACTTCTCAGTGCATGGACCAACGCTCAGCCAACTGAGCCACACCAACCAGGGCTTGACTCTTAGGTCTTTATGTCATTTACTCATTTACAGTAGTAGCTAAATGATAGATCATATTAGCTCATTTTACTAATGAGGAAACTGACATTCATGGATATTAAATAACTAGCCCAAAGACACAAAGTAAACATGGCAGAGCTAGGATTTGAACCCAGGTCCGTATGAAGCCAAAACCACATTCTTTCTACAAAACAAGAAGCCTGTCCTGCCTGCTTAATCTTTCTAGAAGTAGAGAACAATTCCCAGGTACATATGTTTTTGTTTGGATAGTTTGTTTAGTTTTGTTTTTTGTTTGTTTGTGTTTTCTAATAAATAAGCACTTCAATTTTAAGGAGTCAATAGCTAAGGTGTGGGTGAAGCAAATAAACTTGTCCAAGGGCACAGAGTTAAATCAATGTAGAATGTGAACTAGAGGGAAGGTCTCTTGACAAGTAATGTTGGATTTTCCCCACTATACTTGCCTTAAACTGCTCCTGTATTATGAATTCAGCCTCTGTCTTAAACCATAAGCGGTTTGGGTTTTCTTTTTAAGTTTAAACCTAGATGATTTTTTATAGCTGATGCAGTTCTCCAAATCCTCTTTTTGGAAATTGCCTTAATATTACAGCTACTTGCCTGCAAAAGCAACAATAAACTATACAGTATTAGCGATCTTTTGTTACTGTCCATTTATCTTTATCTGGAAGATTTCTGCAACAAGACACGATTGGTAATACTATGAAAAATACAATAAATGTCATATGAAGGGAGTGGTGCACTATCCATAATTAAATCTGATTACCTATCAGGGTATTTTATCATTTAAATAGTGTTTTACAGAAATGTCTTTTTGAATACAGGGAATTGGTTACATCTCTCTCATGTGGATTCAAGTTGCTTCGAATATTAAGGCGCATCATATTGCCCTTTATCCATTTTTAAGATATAATGATAATTTATCATTATCTTACTTTTATATAGTATTTTATGCTTTTTGAATACTTTCAAGTATATTATCATTATACTTTAAAAAGAAGTAAGGTAGAACCATCTAATGCAGAATAAACGGAAACCTGAATCTGTTATGCTCCAATACAAAAGTCAAGTTAGAGATGCACTTACAGGAGAGGTAGTCTTGCTTTGTCAGAGATCTGGAAGTTGTTGTTACTGGAGATGCACAGAGTCCATTACAGGCTGTCTTACAAAAAAAAAAAAAAAAAGGCCAAGAGGCTTTCTAGAGGGAACCAGAAATCCTAAATCTAGAATTCAAGTAGAATCAGTAGCCAAAAGGGGTAGCCAGATGTGCAGGGTTCAGGCATGATATTGTTCAAGCAAATTTCACTGAACAATTTTCCTCTAGTGGCATCTTTCTCCAAATGTCATCTCAAAGACATCATCAGGTTTCTGACACTATGTTTGTGATCCTGAATAAAATATTTACCCTTTTGGCTCCTTACTTTTCTTGAGTTGCAGTATAGGAATTTTTTTGGAAGATGAATAATGCGTTAGATTAAAGATGTTGCTGAATGTGAAATGGTCACCTTTCAGTTAGTTATCTCTAGCACAAAGGGTAGCAGTGATGTCAGATTTGACTTTACAGAAATACATCAGTAGTTTTGTTTAAGATAGTATTAAATTGGCTTAAAAATTCAGGGTGAATATCAAGTGGTAATAGGAAATTTTTTTTTTCTCAGAAGTCTGCTGGATAGTGAAAAGAAATCATCCACGGAATGAATACTGAGCTAGAGGAAATTTATAAAATAGAGAATAAGAATGGTTATAGTTGAGTCCCATGAAAAGGAAAGTACACTAAAATAACCTATTTCTTAATTTTATTTTGGTTGTTCATTTGGTTAAAGCTGTCTTATAATTTTCCTTCTCAGCTTTGACCTTGTAGCCATGGGTGGTATCTCTGTCGTATTAATCTTTGATCGCTCACCTTTCCTGTCTGAGAAGAGGACACTCTGGTTGCCTTGGAATCAGTTTATTGTGGTGGAGAAAGTAATCATGCAGAGAGTTGTATCAGACTCACCATCCTGCGATATCTCCAACTTTATTAGTCCAAACCCTATTGTGCTTCCTTCACCGCTCACATCATTTGGAGGGTCCTGTCCAGAGAGGGGAACTATTGTTCCTGAGCTGCAGGTAAGTGTATTGGCCTTTGAATGTATAAAATCATAACATCAAGGGGTGCTCAACAATGTATAATGGCTAGAGTCCTTTTCCTGGTACTCCTGCCAGTACTATTATGCGCTGCCCTTCATTTGTCAAAAGAAGCCTTCAAATGTAATCTCTCTGGCACACATTTGCAAAGTGGTTGGCCAGGGCTATAGGGTGCTATATGTGACTATGGAAGAAGGTAAGATGAACTAACTGCCATGAGAATTAAACCCCAAATCTCGACCTAATGAACACTGTGCTCTAAGGAACAAAGCTAGCTGGCCCAATTGTGATAACAGTATAATCAATAAGGTGGGACCATTTGTGCTTCTGGAATGAAAGCTCTTTTAAAAATCTAGTTTTCTTTCATTGTCAAGTTTGCATCCATTGTCATTGTTCTTAGAAGATTTGACAGTTCCTCTTTTTTTAACTATGTTTAGTTATGGTAGTTTTCAAGGCTATGGGTTTTAATGTTTAAAGCTTTGCTTTTGAGTGTTCAGGCTTTATAATCAGAGGAACACGTTTTTGAACCTTGAAATTTTAGAATTCCTGAAAATTTTTCTTTATTTAGCATTCACTATTTTAACTTCAATATTAAATCATTCAAACATCCATAATACAATTCTCTCACTGTGTTATAGACACATGTTAATGATAGTTAAGTGTGGAAGCCACCAAAATGGACTCATAAGTCATACAGATCCAGAATTCAAAAAGTATACTCAAGAAGAACTAAATGGACAGTACAGGATTGAATTGTGTGTTTTTTTTTTCCATCACAACATCCCCATGCCACTATTAGCAGTGCCTGTACGTACTGCTTAAGAAAATCTTACATATTAAACTGAGTGAAATAAGCCAGTCAGAGAAAGACATGTACCACATGATCTCACTTATTTATGGAATATCATGAATAAAATAAACTGATGATCAAAATAGATCCAGAGACATTCAAGTAGGGAACAGACTAACAAACCTCAGAGGGAAGGAGGTGGGGGGCAGGAAGAGATAAACCAAAGAACTTATATGCACATATGCATAACCAATGGACACAGACAATAGTGTGAGGAAGGCAGGAGGGGGGTGGGAGTGGAGAGGAGGAAGTCAATGGGGGAGAAAGGGGGGCACATCTGTAATACTTTCAACGATAAAGATAAAAAAGGTGGGGAAGGAAAAAAAAAAAAAAAAGAAAGTCTCACAAAAAATAGTGCTCTAGAAAAAGGAGTCCAAAGGGTTGCCACTCCTGTTTGTTCCATTGTTTTCCCTTGGAAAGGAAATAAAAATAGGACAGCATTTAATGAGTACATTTGATTGGTATGACAATCCCTTCACAGATGTCATTAGGAAGTATGGGTCTGTTTCAGCACAAAAGTTTTCAAACTGAGTTAGGATCGCATGTTTCCTTGGGGAAATACGATACTAAGGTGGCAAGTGTCATGCTATTTTTTTCTGTTGTGTTTCTGCCACCATCTAAGAAGACAGAACAATGGACAGCTTTGGTATCAAATACCTATTGTAGAGCAAGAAAAACTGGGCAGTGAGTAGACAAAAGGGATTTGTGCCCTCAAAGAAAAGAATGACCAAAAATCCTGGACAATGTGAGATACCATGTGTTTAACAACTGGTTCTACTATGTGCACTAGTTTGAAAAATGGAGGAAGGGACAGGGTTCTGAGCTAAACATGAATGAAGGCACAAAAATATCCACATTGTGCTTGTCACCTTAAATGTGTTGAATAAGATGGGCTGTATTTTGAAAGTTGAAAGTCATGGATCGCAAAATTTAGTTTTAGTGACCACTTTTGGTTGTTTAAGTCCAACTGGGTTAATAAACAAATAAGTCATACCAATTCACTAAAGAAGCCAAGTGGTATTTTCACTCTGGGACCAACAATTAGTATAAAATTTGCAGAGGAGTTATTGGAAGTTATTTGCTTTTCAGTCACAGGTACCAACTTGGAAAAAAACACTTCCCAGCTATTGGTACATCCAGGCACAGAGGAATATGTAACCAAATTTGATTTAAAATTTGGCCCTTGGGGTTATTCCAAATCTCCAAAGAAGACAAGTTTGATGGCATCAGTAAAGATTAATTCTAGGGAATCTATAATCTCTGTCATAAAACATCGCTTGCTAGGCCTCCTTCTGGAGACCTTCCTCTTAGGGAATATAGCCTGAATAAGGATTACAGCAATAGTTTTGTGATAGATGACTTAACACACCAAACCAGATTTTGTGTATGGGTATATACAAGAAAAAAACCACTTAATGGAGCCCATGTCACCTAATTGCTTGACATTCAGCAGCATGATCTCTTAACTCCTGCTACGCAATTTTTGGAGCAATGTTGGAAAACTGAAATTGTACTTTTCACAGTCTTTCCTGACAGGAGAAAAAAGAACAGTCCTCAGGGTTGGCTGGATGTCTTGTCCCTATACAGAGTAAGTGCAGAATTCAAAACCTATGGTCACACAGCCTCACAAAGATTATCCTGAACAAGTGACTTGACATCCATAGCTCCCTTTAAGCTCTCCCCTTTGGCCTGTTTCTAAACTAACAAAGCATGCAGTATTCTGGTCTACCTGTGAACACTGATAAGAGCCAATTTGGCTTTCATCTTTCAGGTTGTACAGGAGGAGATCCTCATTCCTTCCAGCTTTGTGAGGCTGAGTTACCTGAGCAGCCGTACCCCTGGGTATAAAACCCTGCTTCGGATCCTTCTGACACATTCAACCATTCCCGTGGGGATGATTAAAGTTCACCTCACGGTAGCTGTGGAAGGGCGACTCACCCAGAAGTGGTTTCCTGCTGCAGTTAATCTCGTCTACACATTTGCTTGGAACAAGACCGACATCTATGGACAGAAGGTTTGGGGCCTGGCAGAGGCCTTGGGTATGTTGAAATAATTCTATGTAAATAGCGTTATGATGGTCACAAAACAGAAAGTAATAGTTGCATATTAATTTGTATTTAGAATAATTATGGGTTTTCTTCTAGCTAAAGGATCTAATTCATTTAAACACTTCCTTTGGGCCTGTTTAGAGTTCCCTTTTGACACATTCTTGCTTCAAACGGTTTTAGTTCCCTTTTCATGATGGCTGCACACCAGTGGAATCACACACTCTCTGACTTGTAACTGTCTCCAGAGCTGAACATTGCTTTCTAACTGTGACCTTTGGTGTGGTGTTCTTTAGGCCATGTTTTTGGATTTGACATTTACACTGTCATTTCCACTTAGAAACTGCAAAATTTTAACTTAAAGTCATTTCCACTTATTATCTTTTATGTCTAAGATGGTTAGACTCAATTAAATTGTTACTTTGGTAGGTTAAATAAAAAATTATCCTGCCTTCCTGATCCTTTTGATTTTCTGTTATCTCAAGACTTTAAAATCTAGAATCTTATAGCCAGCAGAGACATTAAGAGGTCCTTCAAGCTGATGATTTTCAGATATTTAGTTCTCTCAGACAAATGACATTTTTAAAAAAATGAAACTGAGAAACAGTTGCCAACTTTTTATTTTGCCAAGTAAGGCTATTTTAAAAAGAAAAAAAATTTACAATCGACTATCACCTACTATTACCACAATTTTATAAAGGATGGATACTTCAACATCAACAAAAGTAATAGTTTGTCTTAAGAAATGACAATAAGCTATCTAATACTGATGCTCAAAGAGAGAGAGAGAGAGAGAGAGAGAGAGAGAGAGAGAGAGAGAGACCAATGTCTTTATTTCCCTCTCTCACTCTGTAGACGACAGTGAAAACTTCCTAAGGGATCAGACAGGTCTATGGAACCGCAGTTGGGAGCCATTGTGCCTTCTTATGGAAACTACCCCTGAATAGATGAGAAGACTATTTTTAAATTTCTCCAGAATAGATGTTTTCACATCCTCCCTTGGAAGTGTCTGTCATGGTACAACTCCCATATAACTGGTCTACATTTTTTAGACTACATTTTATCAGTTTCCTCTTGTTCTTTCCAGAGGAAACTATATGGAGAGAGAACTAAAAGACTGGTGACACTTCTTTGCCCAAGAGACCCTCAGATATTAAAATAATTAACTCATCTCTGTTGGACTATATTAGTATGCAAGAAACATACTGTGTTCAGATTTCTTCAGTTAGTGGGGAATTACAGTAAATACCCAAAGGAAAGTAAGAAAGGGCAAGAAAAAGCATCAGCTGCTTCAGGGCAGGCCTTACCAAACTGCAGCCTTGGTCAGGATACATTACAGTTCTAAAAGGCCAGCATCTGTTCTGTGAACTTAGTGACGGTTCTGCTTGTCCCTTCTATAGCGAGAGTCCACTGTTTTCCACATTGATGACTCAGCCATACTAATAACTGAGCTCATCACTTCTCCTGCCACAATAACTACCCTCCTTTTCTCTCAGCTCTTTGAACCCCATGGTCCAGTGACTTGCTCTGTATCTTGCACTCAGGTTCCTCTTAGAGAGAATATCTAATCATGGCAGCCAGTTACCATACAGTAACAAGCACCCCTGTAAGGCATGACTCTGCCGTTAGGCTAACTATCACCAAGTTTGCTGGCCAGCCTACAGAGCCCTGTTCGATCCTTATTCTAGTGGTTGTAAAGATTAAGAAAACTCTGGAGCCAGACTCCCTCCTTTGGTTTAAATCATCCCTTATCTACTTACTAGCTAGTCAACATTGGGTAAATTACTTAATCTCCAAATACCACAATTTTTCCATCTATAAAATGGGAATCATCAAAAGAATGTTACTTCTATGTTATTATTATATGAGGATTAAATGAGGTGAGTAATGTAAAGTGCTTTGCACATGGTGAGCACTCAGCAAATGTTAGTTGCTGGTATGTTGTTGTTTTTTTCACTTTTTCTGTGGCCAGCATTTTGAGATCCAAGGTAAAAAGCACAGAGCCTATGCTTCTCTCAAAAGGGAGCTGTGGGTATAACAGGTAGGCACTATGTTAGTTATTCTCCATTTGCCCTCCCTGACAAAGACACACACACACACACTCTTCTCTGCCCTTCTCTGTGCTCTGAGAGGTTGGATTCTATGGACTGCATGGCTTGCATTCCTTTGCTCTTTGGCTTCCCTTTTGATTTAGTCAACGAGTCACGCCATATGGAGACTGCAGGGTGGAAGAAAGAGGCAAAGGTATTTATATCTCTCTCTGCTTCACTGCAGTTCTGACAGTATCTACGTTAGAAGAGGGTAGCTCCTGTCCAGTAGCTTCTCCTCCAAATCCTCATGCTCTCTCTGGTCTTCTGTGTCATCATTCTCTCCCCCTCCTTCCCCAGAAGGCTTTCCAGTGTTGTCAGTCCCTGGGTGCGTCCACATCCCTTGCTAATTCTTTGATCTTTGCTCACGCCTCTATAAATAATCCCTTCATTCAATTATTTGCAGTGAACACTTGTGAGTGTGACATCTGATTCCTCCTGGAGCTCTGACTGATGCACACTCAAAGCCTCATAATCTCCTCTCCAGGATATTCTCAAAGGCTTTGCTTCACTAGAATAATCCAATATTCTTCTAACTTTTCTCCATAGGGCTTTGTTCTTCAATTCCTTGGATCCCTCCTCTGAACACCTGCTGGGCTGTTGGTTTTTTTTGTTATGTTTTGTTTTAAAATATTTTTTCTTAAGTTGTGACACTTAGCAGTTTACCCCATATACTCATGTAAAGCTAACCAGGACAATATTCTGCAGTCATTTTTTTTGCTAGGGTTCACAAAAATGCAGTTCAACCTTACTTTTTTAAAATAACAGCTATATTGAGATATAATTCACATACCATAAAGTTCACTTAAAGTGCACAATTCAGTGGTTTTTAGTATTTTCACAAGGTTTTACAACTGTTATCAATATCTAATTCCAGAACATTTTCATCATCATCCCACAAAGTAACCCCATCCACATTAGTAGTCACTTTCCACTCCTTCTTCCTGTACAGGCCCTGGCAGCCACCAATCTCCTTTCTGCTCTGGATTTACCTATTCTGGATATTTCACACAAATAGAGTCATACAATATGTCTGTTGCATCTGGCTTCTTTCACTTGGCACAATGTTTCCAAAGCTGATCCATGTCATAGCATGTGTCAGTACTTTGTTCCTTTTTATGACCAAATAACATTCCATTGTATGGATATACCATCTTTTTTGTTTGTCCATTTTTCAACCAATGGACATTTGGATTGTTTCCACCTTTTGACTATTGTGAATAGTGCTGCTGTGACCATTTATGTACAAGTATGTGTTTGAATAGCTGTTTTTAATTCCTTGGGTAATACACCTGAGTAGGATTATCGCATCACACAATAATTTTATGTTTGACTTGTTGAGGATCCACCAAACTGTTTTCCACAGTTTCTCCACCATTTTATCAACCTCACTTTATGCATAAAATGTGTTACATCTCTTCCTTCAAAATACCTCTACTGAGGGCTAGGGCAGCTAGCCCCTGACAACTGCAGAAGTGGAGTTGGAGTGGAGCCCCTCCCCCCAGCAACAGCAAAATCCCAGGTGTGGAGCATCCTCAGCCCCCAACAGCAGTAAAGGATTGGAACCTGAGAGCACCCCCTGGCAGCAGCAGCAGCAGCAGCAGTAGCAGTGCAAACTGGGAGTTGACACTCGCCCCCAGCAGCGACTGTTCAGGAGCTGAGCCCCACCAGGCAGCAGGGTCCACCAACAGTACACCAGCAAGACCCATGCACCCCAGCAGCATAGCAGAGGGATCCACGAACCCCAGAAGTGCACCAGTGGAACACATGAACCCCAGCAGCAAACCAACGAAACCCATGAACCCCAGAAGAACACCAACTGGACCCAAATGCCCCAGAAGCATACCAGAGGGACCCACGAACCCCAGCAGTGTGCCAGTGGAATCCAAGCACCCCAACAGTGCACTAGTGGAACCCCACACACCCCAGAATCATACTAGTGGGTCTCCCACACCCCAGCAGAGCACCAGATGAACCTTCACACCCCAGGCAGCAGCAGCACATTATCAGCAGCTAAGACCCATCCCCAGCAGCATCAGCAGAAGCCAATCAAGAGTGGTGCCCCAGCCCAAGCAGGAGCGAGTCTCAGGGAGCCGAGACCAGCACGACAGACCAATTCCAGCCTCCAGGTGTCAACCCTCCAGGACCCACATCAGACAAGAGGAGCCATACACCAAAACAGGCTGAGAGGCACAGCAACCTCAATTGATACACACTGACCTGCCTACACATTCCAACATCCCTCACTGGGCTTAGAACTACCAGATTGCTAAAATGGTGAGACAAAGAAACAACACCTAAGGGAAAAACAGAGAGCAATCACCAGAAATGGAACTACAGGAACTAGAAAAAAGCAGCTTGTCAGAAAAAGAATTCAAAGCAATGATTATAAGGGTGCTCAAACAATTTGGTGAGAACTACAAGCAACTTAATAAGAATTATGAAGAGCTCACTGGGAACTATTTCAGCTTAAAAAAAGAGGTAGAAGCTAAGCATAAAGAGGTAGAAGCTATACATAAAAATGAAGAGGAAATAAAGAATGACATAGCTGTTATGAAAAATACCTTAGAAGGGTTCAATAGTAGATTAGAAGATGTTGAAGACCGACTTAGAAGACAAGGTAGAGAAAAACACCCAAATAGAGCAGCAAATGGAAAAAAAAAGTTTAAAAAGCAGGAGGAGAATTTAAGGGAGCTGTGGGATAATACAAAATGCAACAACATTCACATTATAGGTGTACCGGAAGGAGAAGAATCAGAGAAAGGAATAGAGAACCTGTTTGAAGAAATAATGGCAGAAAACTTTCCTAAACTGGTGAAGGAAAAAGTCACACAAGTCCAGGAAACAGAGAATCCCAAGGAGGATGAACCCCAGAAGACCCACAGCTAGAGTGGGTCATATAATAAACACATCATAATAAAAATGGCAAACATTAAAGACAAAGAAAGAATCTTAAAGGAAGCAAGAGAGAGACAGAAAGTTACATACAAGGGAGCTCCCATTAGACTGTCAGCTGATTTCTCAATAGAAACGCTGCAGGCCAGAAGGGAGTGGCATGAAGTGTACAAAGTAATGCAAGGGAAGGGTCTGAATCCAAGACTACTCTATCCAGCAAGGCTACCATTCAAAATTGAAGGACAAATAAAGAGCTTCATGGATAAAAAAAAAAAAAAAAAGCTAAAGGAATTTACCACCACCAAACCAGCACTGCAAGAAATGCTGAAGGGACTGTTGTAAGAAGAAGAAGAAGAAGAAACAGAGAGAGAGAAAGAGGAACACAGACATAAAATAAAAATGGCAACTAATAATTATCTATCAATAATAACCTTAAATGTAAATGGCTTAAATGCTCCAATCAAAAGACATAGGGTAGCTGATTGGATAAGAAAGCATGACCCATATATTTTCTGTCTACAAGAAACTCAAACAAAGGACTCACACAGGATGAAAGTGAAGGGATGGAAAAAAAATTTCCAAGCAATGGAAATGAAAAAAAAGCTGGTGTAGCAATACTCATATCTGACAAGTTAGACTTCAAAACAAGGGCCGTAATAAGAGACATAGAAAGTCACTACATAATATTAAAAGGATCAATCCAATAAGAGGATATAACCCTGGTAAACATATATGCACCAAATATGGGAGCTCGAAAATATATTAAAAAGTTTCTGGAGGACTTCAAGGGAGTGATCAAGAGCAACATGATCTTAGTGGGTAATTTTAACACCCCACTTACACCACTGGATAGATCTTCCAGACAAAAGCTTAACAAGGACATAGAGTCCTTAAACGACGACCTACATCAGTTGGACTTAATTGATATTTACAGAACATTTCACCCCAAAGTTGCAGAATATACATTCTTCTCAAGTGCACACGGGACATTCTCAAACATAGACCACATGTTAGGACACAAAGTAAGTCTCTACAAATTCAAAAAGATTGAAATCATATCAAACATCTTCTCGGATCACAATGGCATGAAACTAGAACTTAATTACAACAAAAACATTCAAACACTTGGAGGCTAAATAACATGTTATTAAACAACAAATGGGTTACCGATGAGATCATGAAAGAAACTAAAAACTTCCTGGAAACCAATGAAAACGAACACACAAAAACACAAAATCTATGGGACACAGCAAAAGCAGTCCTGAGAGGGAAGTACATAGCACTACAGGCCTACCTCAAGAAAAAAGAAAAATTCCTAATTGACTTTCTAACCCTACAACTTAAAGACCTAGGAAGTAAACAAAAAGAAAAACCCAGAGCAAGTAGAAGGAAAGAAATAGTAAAGGTCAGAGCAGAAATAAATGACATAGAAACTAAAAAAAACAGTTCAAAAGAGCAATGATACAAAAAGCTGGTTCTTTGAAAAGATAAACAAGATCGACGGACCTTTGGCCAGATTCACCAATAAACAAAAAGAGAGGACCCAAATAAACACAATCAGAAATGAAAGAGGAGAATTAACAACTGACACCACAGAAATACAAAGGATCATTGAAACACACTATGAACAATTATTCGCCAACAAATTGAACAATCTAGGCAAAATGGACACATTTCTAGAAACACACAGTCTCCCAAAACTGAACCGGGAAGAGATAGAAAACTTGAACAGACCAATAACAACAAAGGAAATTGAAGATGTAATTAAGAAACTCCCAGCAAACAAAAGACCAGGCCCACATGGCTTCACGGGGGAGTTTTACTGAACATTCAAGGAAGATCTAATACGCATTCTTCTCAAACTATTCCAGAAAATCCAAGAAGATGGAACACTTCCAAACTCATTTTATGAGGCCAGCATAATCCTAATTCCAAAACCAGATAAAGACGCTACAAAGAATGAAAACTACAGTCCGATATCCCTGATGAACACAGATGCCAAAATCCTTAACAAAATATTAGCAAATCGGATCAAGCAATACATCAAAAAAATTACCCACAATGGTGGCAGTGGCTGGGCTGGGTGTGGGCAGACCGAGCTGCCAGCGATTTCGCCTGCAGTGGCTGCTCCGGCTCGCCATGCAGGGCGCGCCCTGACCCTTCCTCTTTGGGCAGCTTGAGGGCACGTGCACGGTCGGCATCCTGGGGCCTTGAACTCCGGGGCCTTAACTGGACAGGCCGTGATCTCTCACCCCTGCCCCAAGTGTGAGTCCACCGGGACCGGGCCGCCCCCAAGCATGGGTGCTCCGGGCTCGGAAGAACGCCCTACATGGCCACCTCGTCCTCTGCAGCCAAGTGAGGAAGATGGCAGCATAGGTAGAAGATGGTGGCATAGGTAAACGCGGTATCGTGTCCTCCCACAACCACATCAAAGTTACAACTAAACTACAGAACAACCGTCATTCAAAACTTCCTGAAATCAAGCTGAAAGGAAGTCCTACAACTACGAAATTAAAGAAGAAGCCGCATCGAGACTGGTAGGAGGGGCAGAGGTGCGACGGGCTGGTCCCACACCCATGTGTGGAGGATAAAAATTAGGAGGATACCTCGGCTGGGAAGGTCCTCCCTGAGGACTGAGGGGTCCCCGTCTCACACCAGGCACCCAGCTCAGGGTTCCAGTGCCAGGAAGAGAAGTCGCCATAACTTCTGGCTGGAAAAACCAGCGGGAACTGAGGCCAAGGCAGCTGGAGCCCCTGGCAGCTCCTCTTAAAGGGCCCACATAGGGATTTACTCGGACTCCCACCCTCCAGGCTCCAGCATTGGGGAGGCAGCTTGAAAGGCACCGGAGTCACATGGGGAAGAACTGAGCTGTTTGGCATTGGAGCAAGGGCTGGAGAGACAGCTTTCTCCTGAACAGACATGCTATCAGAGGCCTTTGTTCCTTTGGTGAGCCCTTCCTTGGGACGGCAGACAGCTGCCATACCTGGGACTCCAGCAACCTGGCTCACACTGTTTGCCCCACCCAGGTGATTCCCTGAGGCCCCGCCCCACCCAACTTTCAGGCCCACCCAAGCTGCTGCCAGTTGCTTGACCATAGGATTGGCCTGTCTTGGATCCTGCTTCAGCTTTTCCTAAATTCTTTCAAACAAGCAGCATCTGGTCTCAGCTAGTCCCGTACCTCTCGCTAAGTAATCCATAGAAACAAACACAGGGAGGCAGCCACAATGAGGAGACAAAGAAACAGGTACCAAATGAAAGAACAGAACAAAAATCCAGGAAAAGAACTAAGCAAAATGGAGATAAGCAACCTAACAGATGCTGAGTTCAAAACACTGCTTATAAGGATGCTCAATGGACCTGGTGAGAACCTCAGTGAACTTAGTGAGGGCCTCAAGAGCACAAAAAAGGACCAGTCAGAAATGAAAGATGCACAGTTAGAAATGAAGGAGGCACTAACTGAAATAAAGAATAATTTACATAGTTTCAATAGTAGAATAGGTAAAGTCAAGAAGCAAACCATCGATTTGGAATATAAGGAAGGAAAAAACACCCAATCAGAACAGCAAAAAGAAAAAAGAATAAAAAAAAAAATGAGGATAGTGTAAGGAGCCTCTGGGACAACTTCAAGCGTGCCAACATTCGCATCTTGGGGGTGCCAGAAGGAGAAGAGAGAGAACAAGAAATCGAAAACCTATTTGAAACAATAATGACAGAAAACTTCCCTAACTTGGTGAAGGAAACAGACATACAAATCCAGGAAGCACAGAGAGTCCCAAACAAGATGAACCCCAAGAGGCCCACACCAAGACACATCATCATCAAAATGCAAAAGGTTCAAGACAAAGAGAGAATCTTAAAAGCAGCAAGAGAAAAGCAGTTCGTTACCTACAAGGGAGTTCCCATAAGACTGTCAGCTGATTTCTCAAGAGAAACTTTGCACGCCAGAAGGGAGAGGCAAGAAATATTCAGTGATGAAAAGCAAGAACCTACAACCAAGATTACTCTATCCTGCAAAGCTGTCATTTAGAATCAATGGCCATATAAAGAGTTTCCCAGACAAGGAAAAGCTAAAGGAGTTCATCACCAGCAAACCATTATTATATGAAATGTTGAAAGGTCTTCTTGAAGAAAAAGATAAAAAATATGAACAAACAAAATGATAATGAATACGTATCTATCAACAATTGAATCTACCAACAAAATGAACAAGCAGAACAGAAACATTCTCATAGATACAGAGAAATTTTGTTGGTTGCCAGATGAGAGGGGGTTTGGGGGAATGGGTGAAAAAGATGAAAGGATTAAGAAGTACAAATTGGTTGTTAGACTGACAAACCTCAAAGGGAAGGGGGGCTGGGAAGAAATAAACCAAAGAACTTCTATGTACATATGCATAACCAATGGACACAGACAACAGTGTGGGGAAAGGCAGGAGTGGGGCAAGAATGAGGAGGAGGAAGGCAATGGGGGAAAAATGAGGAACATCTGTAATACATTCAACAAAAGATAAGTTTTAAAAAAAATTACCCACCATGACCATGTGGGATTCATGCCAGGGATGCAAGGATGGTACAATATTCACAAATCAATAAATGTGATATACCACATAAACAAAATGAAAGATAAAAACCATGTGATCATATCAATAGATGCTGAAAAAGCTTTCGACAAAATCCAGCACCCATTTCTGATAAAAACGCTCAGGAATGTGGGAATAGAGGGATCATATCTCAACATAATAACGGCCTTATATGAAAAACCTGCAGCCACCATCATACTCAATGGGCAAAAACTAAAAACATTTCCCTTAAGAACAGGTACAAGACAGGGATGTCCACTTTAGCCACTCTTATTTAATATAGTACTGAAAGTCTTAACCACAGCAATTAGACATGAAGAAAAAATAAAAGGGATCCAAATTGGAAAGGAGGTAGTGAAACTCCTTCTTTGCAGATGACATGATATTATACATAGAAAACCCTAAAGACTCCATCCAAAATCTAATAGACTTAATAAATGAATTTGGCAAAGTAGCAGGATACAAAATTAACGTCAAGAAATCAATGCCATTCTTATACATCAACAATGAACTCACAGAAAGAGAAACTAAAAAAAAATCCCATTTACCATTGTGGCAAAAAAAAAAAAAGATATCTAGGAATAAACTTAACCAAAGAAGTAAAGGATCTCTTCACAGAAAATTACAGGTCATTGAAAAAAGAAAGAAGAAGATATTAAAAAGTGGAAGCATATACCTTGTTCATGGATTGGAAGAATTAACATCACTAAAATGTCCATACTACCCAAAGCAATCTATAGATTCAATGCAATTCCCATCAAAATACCAACAATATACTTCACAGAACTAGAACAAATACTCCAAAAGTTCATATGGAACCAAAAACAGCCCCGAATAGCCACAGCAATCTTGAAAAAGAAGAACAAAGTAGGAGGGATCAAGACATCAGGTTATACTACAAATCCACTGTAATCAAAACAGCCTGGTACTGACACAGGAACGGGCAGAAAAATCAATGGAACAGAATAGAGAACCCAGAAATTGACCCAAGACAATATGCTCAATGAATATGTGACAAAGGTGGCAAGAGCAGACAGTGGAGTCAAGACAGCCTCTTTAATAAATGATTTTGGGAAAACTGGACAGCTACATGCAAAAAAAATGAAGCTAGACCACCAACATACACCATACACAAGAATAAACGCAAAATGGATTAAAGACTTAAATGTGACTCATGATTCCATAAAAATTCTAGAAGAAAATGCAGGCAACAAAATTTCGGACATCATACGCAGCAGAATCTTCACTGATACATCACCTAAGGCAACAGAAATAAAGGAAAAAATGAACATATGGGACTACATCAAACTCAAAAGCTTCTGCACAGCAAAAGAAACAACCATCAAATTGGAAAGGCAACCCACTGTATGAGAGAGCATAATTGCCAATGATACATCAGATAAGGGGTTAATGTCCAAAATATATAGAGTGCTCATACAATTCAACAAAAGGAAGACAAAGAACCCAATTAAAAAATGGGCAGAGAAACTAAATAGAGACCTCTCCAAACAGGACATACAAAAGGCTAAGAGACATATGAAGAAATGCTCAACATCACTAATCATCAGAGAGATGCACATTAAAACAGCAATGAGGTATCATCTCACACCTGTCAAAATGGCCGCCATCAACAAATCATCAAACAACAAGTGTTGGCGAGGGTTCAGAGAAAAGGGGACTCTAGTCCACTGCTGGTGGGAATGCAGACTGGTGCAGCCACTTTGGAAAACACTATGGTGTTACCTCAAAAAATTAAAAATTGAATTGCCATTTGACCCAGTGATCCCACTTCTAGGAATATACCCTAAGAAGCCTGAAACACCAATCAGAAAGAATATATGTACCTCCATGTTCATAGCACCAGTATTTACAATAGCTAAGATCTGGAAACAGCCCAAGTGTCCATCAGTAGACGAATGTATAAAAAAGCTGTGGTACATATACACAATGGAGTACTATGCAGCTGTAAGAAAGAAAGATTTCTTATCCTTTGAGACGACATGGAGGGACCTGGAGATTATTATCCTAAGCGAAACAAGCCAAGCAGAGAAAGAGAAATATCACATGATCTCACTTATTTGCAGAATATAATGAACATAACAGTCTGAGGAACAGGGTAGACTCAGAGACGTGGAAGTAGGGTACAGACTGACAACCCTCAGAAGGGGGGTGGAGAGGGAAGAGATAAACCACAGAACTTTTATTCATGTACGCATAACTGATGGACATGGACAACAAAGCTGGGGACGGGGTGGGGGAGATGGGGAGGAGAATGTCAATGGGGAAAAACAGGTGAAACATCTGTAACAAAAATAAATTAATAAAAAAAAAAGAAGAGAAAAAAAAAAATGGGCAGAGGACCTAAAGAGACACCTCTCCAAACAAGACATACAAATAGCCAAGAGACATATGAAGAAATGCTCAATATCACTAATCATCAGAGAGATGCAAATTAAAGCAACAATGAGGTATCACTTTACACCTGTCAGAATGGCCGCCATCAACAAATCATCAAACAACAAGTGGTGACAAGGGTGCGGAGAAAAGGGGACCCAGTACACTGCTGGTGGAAATGCAGACTGGTGCAGCCTCTATGGAAAACACTATGGTGTTACCTCAAAAAATTAGAAATTGAATTGCCATTTGACCCAGTGATCCTACTTCTAGGAATATACTCTAAGAAGCCTGAAACACCAATCAGAAAGAAAATATGTACCCCTATGTTCATAGCAGCACTATTTACAATAGCTAAGATCTGAAAACACCCCAAGTATCCATCATTAGATGAGTGGTTAAAAAAGCAGTGGTACATATACACAACGGAGTACTCTGCAGCTGTAAGAAAGAAAGATTTCTTATCCTTTGAGATGACATGGAGGGACCTAAGCGAAACAAGCCAAGCAGAGAAAAACAAATATCACGTGATCTCACTTATTTCTGGAATATAATGAAGTAAACAAACAATGAACAAAATATACCCAGAGTCATACAAGTAGGGCACAGACTGACAATCCTGGGGATGGGGGGGAGGGATAAACCACAGAACTTATGTGCATGTATGCATAACCGATGGACATGGACAACCAAGCTGGGGATGGGGACGGGGTGGGAGGGGATAGGGAGGAGGAGTCAATGGGGGTGGAAAAGGAGAAACATCTGTAACAAAAATAAATAAATAAATAAATAAATAATACCTCTGATGCTAAAGATTTAAAAATTTTCCTCTTTGTTGTAGTTTAAGTACTCTTACTGACTCATCCATGGATGATTGAATAAAAAACTAAAACAAAAAGAAAAGCAGACTTTGTACTATACACACCTGTGATGAAGCCTCCATTCCTATTGTTTTCCTATGAGTGTTTACTTCCTATTTCTACAATTATGTTCCTGGTTTAAACTTCCTCAAGCATTCTGACTTCAAAATGGCCTTAATGAAAATGCTAAAATCTATGTTGTTGGTTCCTTTTTAAGGCCACTAACAGTAATAAAAGCAAGTGTCGGTTAGCCCACCCAGAAATATCCAAAGAGAGAGGGAAACATATATTCCTCATGGTGTTTTATGTGCACTTAAGGGACACAAATTTTTAGGGTAGAGAAAGAAAACTGGCAAGGATCCCAAGGAAAACAGCCAGAATGATTTCAAGTGTAGTACGTAAAATAGGAAATATACTGATAACTCAATCATGGTTAAAGGGGTTTTATTTACTTCCTAGTCTCCATTTCTATCTCCATGAAGACTGAGAGAATATTCTCGATAGTGGTAAAGCATTAGAACAAGTGCTAGAATGAAGTTAGTGAATCTACTTCTCTGAAAGTGGATTGTGAGCAGCTTAAGAATACAACAGACAAGAAATAGTTCAAGTGATAAATGGATGGAAACAAAGAAATCACGAGTATTACCATTTAGCTCATACCTTAATATATATGATTAAATCTAAACAAAGAAGAAAACATTTAGTTGTATTTTTGGCCATATTTTATAATCACTTAACTGATGTGAGAAGAAACAGACTGAATTTTGCATGAGATAATAACAATTATGCTATATATAACACTTCTCAAATTTGCCTTAGAGTCAGAAATCCTGGTATAATCTTTTGGTAGGGAGAATAGCCACCATCCACACTAATATGTCCATCCCTGGAACCTGTGAACATATTTTGTTACATGGCAAAAGAGAATTAAGGTTGCTAATCAGCTGATCTTGAGATGATTATCCTGGTTTATCTGGGTAGGCCCCATGTCATCACAAGGGTCCTTAAGTGTGGAAGAGGGAGGCAGAAGTGGAGGTCAGAGTTAGAGAAAGATATAACTATAGAAGAAAGGCACAGCAAGATGCAACATTGCTGGCTTTGAAGATCGGGGAAGGGAACCACAAACCTAGGAATGTGGATGGCCTCTAGAAGCAGAAAATGGCAAGGAAATAAATTCTCCCTCAGAACCTCCAGAACAAACTCAGCCTGCTGACACCTTGATTTTAGCTCAGTGAGACCCATTTCAGACTTCTGATCCCCTTAACTATTAAGGTGATAAATCTGTCTTATTTAAAGAGTTTAAGTTTGTTGTAATTTGTTACAACAGCACAGGAAACAAACTTTGACCAATATTCTTACAGTCCAAGTCATAGCAAGGATTTTGGGTTAAACTATGGCTAGAAAGGTCTCCCATTCTTCTTCCTTCTCATGCCAATTAAATATGAACCTCTGTCCCATGCATTTCTTGGTGATGGAGAAAGAGGAGGTTAGATTTCAAGAAGCTGAATTTGAAGTGATGGTGAATATCTTAGTTGAAATGTCCACTTACTTTGAAATATGGGACTCTTGTTTCCCATATAGCTCAGCTGTGAGGAATTGGTGGGATCTCTAAGGGCCAGAGTGTCACACACACACACACACACACACACACACACACACACACACACAAAAAAGAATAGGTTGCTGAGGGACAGCCAAAATGAGAAAAGGAGTGCTTGAGATCCTGGTATATCTCACCATTTTTTTCAATGAAACAGATTTTGCAACTGGAGGGATAATACCAGAGTGAATAAATTAGCAGCAGATGTTTTGTGAGACTTCCTTGGAGAAGTATCAATGGCAACTGATAACATTGATTAATCTAAGTACAATATTGATCAAGTGCAAGAAGAGTAAAAGACCCCCAGGGTTGCAGTACAAAAACCACAATCACTAGTGGCTTAAAGATTTTGTTGTCTGATACACAGACAAGACTCTCCTACTAAAAACTGCATGTGAGTATTTGAAGTGATTTGGCCTTAATAATCTATTTTCTAGCTCTAAATAAGGTATGATGTCTGGAAATCATTGAATATTATTTAGTTTCTTTCCTAACTCTGCTACTTGCAAAACAATGTAAAAACATCATTATTGTTAAGTTCACAGTGCCCTTAAAATTCTACAGACGGCTTATTTTATTTGACAAAGTGGCTTGTTCGGGGACTCTGATGTGCATCCATTATATGGATTTTTCAAAATAATTCTCTATGTCTGCCTGTGTCTACATGCATTATCAGTATGTAATAATGCATTCTGCCTGGTCTTCATTTTAATTTAATTAAATTGCAGTGGTTTGGAGTCCTAGAAGTTCAGGAAATCAGCCATCGCCTTTAGTAGCACTGCTATAAACAATTCTATTTTTCTTCAAGGTTATTGACAACAACAGTTGCATAATTATTTAGTACAGTAGTTTGGCAAGAAAGAGTGGTATTTCAGGGAGAAATATACTTTCTAAAGGTTCACGGTACATACGAGTCTGTCTGAATTGTGTTGGAGAGAAACATTAATAGTAATAGATGCTAACCTATGGTTGCTTTGTGCACACAAAACATCCCTGAGAACGATGCTTTAGTGTTCATAAATATCCCTTCAGTAAAACCTAAGCAGGCTGGGAAGCCACAAAAATGGCATCCACTGAATAGTTTAATAATAAATGGACACTGGTTTACAATTTGCAAAGTACTTTCACATGCGTTATCTCATTTTAATCCTTATAACATTTCTGCCTGGTAGGCATGGCATGATTAATATGATCTTCATTTTACAGAGGGGGAAACTGAGGTTCAGAAAGACCAAGTGACTTTCCTAGAGTCCTGTTCAGAGGGGGACTTCAACTTCGGTCTCCTAGTCCTGAGTTCTGTATGCCTTCCACTGCTGCCTCTCATCAATAAATTGACCAGCCCATCTTACCGAGTACCCAATTCAACATTCCAGTGGCTTTCTGTCAAAGAAGCTAGCTGAGATAATAATCTTTCATCATTTCTCTGCACTCATGAATTCATAATCGCTAACTGCAAGCTGGGCTGTTTTATCCATTCAGCTTTATAGGCACAGCACCAAAGATATGAGTTTTTCAAGGACCAAAAAAATAAGTTTATTGGCCCCAAAATATGGAAAGAAAGCTATAAAAATCAACATTAATAAATGTTTAAATAAATGTCTGCAAAATGGAGCATTATGTCAGCTGATCAACTGCAACTTAGTTTTCACATTTACATATGAAATATATTTAATGTTGGATATGGGTTGTGGGTTGTATCCTTTTTCATATGTCTGATAAAATGAGATAGCATCTCTCAAAGTAAAAGTGCATAGTGCCTACCAAGATTTTTTTTAATGACCCTGATAGATACTCTCTCTGTTAAACAGCCTGTGCCCATTTCAAACTGCTGGTCACGCCCATTAGTAGATTGTGAAATCCATTTGGTGAATCAATCAAGTACTTTTTATTTATTTATTAAAAATTTTTTTTCTTTATTGATTTTTAGAGAGAGAGGAAGAGAGAGAGAGAGAGTACTTGCAAACATCAATTGGCCGCCTCCTGCATGCCCCACACTGGGGATTGGGCCCACAACCTGGGCATGTGCCCTGACCAGGAATCGAAACAGCGACCTCTTGGTGCATGTGTTGACGCTCAACCACTGACCCACACCGGCCAGGCAATCAAGTACTTTTTAAAATGAAGTAAAATGTAATGGAATGTAATAGAACAAAAATGAACAGAATAGAAAATAGCAGAATATAACACTATTAAAAGAGTATTGTTTTGGAAGTTTTTGTTTCAATTATACGTATGTGTTTGTGTGTGTGTCTCCTCGTGTGAATGTTGGGTCACAATTAAATGATTCTAGGGCATAATAATTTGAAATCTATTGGTAAGATGATATACTCAAGAGACAGAAAAGTTAAATGGTTTACCAAACAAACCATATGACTTATTTTCCAAGTCAGCATTTATGACTGTTCTTGCCTCCCAATCCCCTCTACCAATTCACGTCAGGCATTATGGAGATAATCTCTTCAAGATTAGGTGACCATATGATTTATTATTCAGATCAAGATACTTTTGAGAATAAAAGGGATGCTCTTCATAATGACATCAAAACAACAATATAATCACGTACTGTTTAGGATACATGGTACTTCTACCTCAAGGCTATCCCTAGCTTCCAGTCTTATCTTTTTAATTTGGAGCAAATAAAGGTTATTTCTCTAGCATTACAGAACTGTGGGTCTTTCTCTTAATAGCTATGATTTAGCATAGTGAGAAAAGGCACTAAAGAGTCACTGAGTTTGAGCTCTGTTTCTGCCATTTACTAGCCAGATGACCTTGGACTAGTCACTTTACTTCTCTGAGTCTATCATGCCATCTATCAAGTGGTAGTAAATATATCTTACCCACACCTTGGACAGTGGGGCTCAGTGGTTACAGTGTCAGCCTATGCACCGAAGGGTTGCAGGTTCAATTCCCTAACCCAGTCAGGATGCATGTGGGAGGCAATCAATTGACGTGTCTCTCTCACATCGATGCTTCTCTCTCTCTCTCCCTCCTTGCCTCCCTCCCATTCTTTCTAAAAATCAATGGAAAAAATATCCTTGGATGAAGATTAACAAAACAACAAACAAACAAACGTATATATCTTCCTCATGAGTTTTTGTGAGTCATCAAATGAGGTAATATAAACAAAAATGTATTTCAATATTAGGTGTTATTCAAATATGAGGTGATATTATTTTAAGGAGGACATGGATGAAAGTTCCAGAAGGTAGGTAACCCTTCAGGGTATGGCCTCTCTCACATGGCAAATCCACTGTATCTGCAGTGCTTAGCAGATCACCTACCTGCCTGGCACATAGAGTGGCTCACTGAAACTTTGCTGAGTCATTAGAGGACAGCCCTTTTCTTTCCATTACAATATTGTATCCCCTTAATCAATCACATTTGTTCAAAGGATAAACAGTCCATTTTCAAGATGAATGTATTTTCTAAAACCTCCCCAAAGAAAAATGCCTAAATACTTCTAGAGAAGAGTAATCTTTTGTTTTACTTTCTACTGGGTGGAGGAAGGGTTTGTTCTTTATTTGTATTTGATGAACTAGAGAGAAACTGACTTTCTAGCCACATTGACCTTCTTTAAATCTCTCAAAGACACGAAGCGTCAAGGCCTTCCACTCATACTCTTTTTTTTGCCCCTAGAGTACTCTTCCCTATACTTCATGATAAACCCCTTCGGCATAAAGAGGCTTTTCCTTGCCTCTCCATTCCAAATTAAATTATCTTGTTATAGTCTCTCTTAATACCCTGCATTTTCCCATCTTAACATTTTTGACAACTCCCCAACTTTATGACTTGTTTGTTTATTTGTTTATTGACTGGCTGAATTCTTTTTTTCTTTTTTTTAAAATCTTTATTGTTGAAAGTAGAAGTGGTTAAGAGTTATGAATTTGGGAAGAGATAAATCAAATTCATAACTCTTCCACTTTTAATTGGCTGAATTCTTTTAGTGAAGTCTATTTTCTCTCACACAATGTTAAAGTCTATTTTCTTTCTCACAATGTTGCAAGGAGGTACAGCTTAGGATATAGCCAGTTACTTTGGGAATGACAGTCCATCATAACATTTATCACAATTTGTGTGTGTGTGTGTGTGTGTGTGTGTGTGTGTGTGTTGATTTTGTTTTATATTTATTTTTGTCTCTATAATGTGAGCTCCACTGAGAGGAGTGTTATCTTGTTCTGTCCTGTTCATCTTCATATCCTCATTAAATACTGCATATTTTTTGGATGACTGAATGAACAAATGAATAAGGACAGAGGCTGAATTTGAACCCTTGCCTATACAGTCGACTCTTGAACAAAGGGTTTTCAATGTGCAAGCTCACTATAAGCATTTTTTTTTCAATAAATACTATAAATGTATTTTCTCTTCCTGATAATTTTCTTTTCTTTTTTTTTTTTTTTTGGAATTCTAAGCCCATTTCTGCCTTTATTTATTTTTTTCCAATTTTCCAAAAACGTCTTTTTTCTTAATTAATTTGTTTTTGTTACAGATGTTTCTCCTTTTTCCCCCACTGACACCCTCCTCCTCATCCCCCCAGCCCCATGCCCAGCATTGTTGTCCATGTCCATCAGTTATACGTACATGCATTTAAGTTCTGTGGTTTATCTCTTTCCTCCCCCCTCACTCACTCTTCTGAGGGTTGTCAGTCTGTACCCTACATCCACGTCTCTGGGTCTACCCTGTTCCTCAGACTGTTATGTTCATTATATTCTGCAAATAAGTGAGATCATGTGATATTTGTCTTTCTCTGCTTGGCTTGTTTCGCTTACGATAATACTCTCCAGGTCCCTCCATGTCGTCTCAAAGGATAAGATATCTCTCTTTCTTAAAGCTGCATAGTACTCCATTGTGTATATGTACGACAGCTTTTTTATCCATTCATCTACTGATGGACACTTGGGCTGTTTCCAGATCTTAGCTATTGTAAATAGTGCTTCTATGAACATAGGGGTACATATTTTCTTTCTGATTGGTGTTTCTGGTTTCTTGTTTCTTAGGGTATATTCCTAGAAGTGGGATCACTGGGTCAAATGACAGTTCAATTTTTAACTTTTTGAGGTAACACCATAGTGTTTTCCAAAGTAGCTGCACCAGTCTGCATTCCCACCAGCAGTGTACTAGAGTCCCCTTTTCTCCACACCCTCGCCAACACTTGTTGTTTGATGATTTGTTGATGGCAGCCATTCTGACAGGTGTGAGGTGATACCTCATAGTTGTTTTAATGTGCATCTCTCTGATGATTAGTGACATTGAGCATTTTGTCATATGTCTCTTGGCCATTTGTATGTCCTGTTTGGAGAGGTGTTTATTTAGGTCCTCTGCCCATTTTTTAATTGGGTTCTTTGTCTTCCTTTTGTTGACTTGTATGAGCACTCTATATACTTTGGAAATTAACCCCTTATCTGATGCATCATTGGCGATTACGGTCTCCCATATACTGAGATCCCTTTCCGTTTTGATGGTTGTTTCTTTTGCTGTACAGAAGCTTTTTAGTTTGATGTAGTCGCCTGTGTTCATTTTTTCCTTTGTTTCTCTTGCCTTAGGAGTTGTATCAGTGAAAATTCTGCTGCGTGTGATGTCTGAAATTTTTTGCCTGCATTTTCTTCTAGAATTTTTATGGATTCACGAGTCACATTTAAGTCTTTTATCCATTTTGAGTTTATTCTCGTGTATGGTGTAAGTTGGTGGTCTAGCTTCATTTTTTTGCAAGTAGCTGTCCAGTTTTCCCAACACCATTTATTGAAGAAACTGTCTTGACTCCACTGTCTGCTCTTGCCACCTTTGTCAAATATTCATTGAGCATATTGTCTTGGGTCAGTTTCTGGGTTCTCTATTCTGTTCCATTGATCTATCTGCCTGTTCTTGTGCCCGTACCAGGCTGTTTTGATTACAGTGGCTTTGTAGTATAACCTGAAATCTGGTAATGTGATCCCTCCTACTTTGTTTTTCTTTTTCAAGATTGCTGTAGCTATTCAGGGTCTTTTTTGGTTCCATATAAACTTTTGGAGTGTTTGTTGTAGTTCTGTGAAATATGTCGTTGGTATTTTGATGGGGATTGCATTGAATCTATAGATTGCTTTGCATAGTATGGATATTTTAATGATGTTAATTCTTCCAATCAATGAAAAAGGTATGTGTTTCCACTTTTTTATATCTTCCTCTATTTTTTCTTTCAATGACCTATAGTTTTCTGTGAAGAGGTTCTTTACTTCTTTGGTTAAGTTTATCCCTAGGTATCTTAAATTTTTTGCTGCGATGGTAAATGGGATTGTTTTTTAGTTTCTCTTTCTGTGATTTCATCATTGGTATATAAGAATGCCATCGATTTTGTGATGTTAATTTTGTATTCTGCTATTTGCCAAATTCATTTATTAAGTCTAGTAGATTTTTGATGGAGTCTTTAGGGTTTTCTATGTACAATATCATGTCATCTGCAAATAATGACAGTTTCACTTCCTCCTTTCCAATTTGGATCCCTTTTATTTATTCTTCATGTCTAATTGCTGTAGCTAAGACTTCCAGTACTATGTTAAATAAGAGTGGGTAAGTCGGCATCCCAGTCTTGTTCCTGTTCTTAAGGGGAATGCTTTTAATTTTTGTCCATTGAGAATGATGTTGGCCGTAGGTTTTTCATATATGGCCTTTATTATGTTGAGATATGCACCCTCTACTCCCACATTGCTGAGTGTTTTTATCAGAAATGGGTGCTTGATTTTGTCAAATGCTTTTTCAGCATCTATTGATATGATCATATGGTTTTTATCTTTCATTTTGTTTATGTGGTGTATCACATTTATTGATTTGAAAATATTGCACCAGCCTTGCAGGCCTCAGATGAAACCCACTTGGTCATGATGAGTAATTTTTTTGATGTATTGCTGGATCTGATTTGCTAATATTTTGTTAAGGATTTTGGCATCTGTGTTCATCAGGGATATCGGACTGTAGTTTTCTTTTTTGTAGCATCTTTATCCGGTTTTGGAATTAGGATTATGCTGGCCTCATAAAATGATTTTGGAAGTGTTCCGTCTTCTTGAATTTTTTGGAATAGTTTGAGGAGAATGGGTATTAGATCTTTTTTGAATGTTCGGTAAAATTCCCTCATGAAGCCATCTGGGCCTGGCCTTTTGTTTGCTGGGAGTTTCTTAATTACATCTTCAATTTCCTTTGTTTTTATTGGTCTGTTCAAGTTTTCTATCTCTTCCTGTTCAGTTTTGGGAGACTGTGTGTTTATAGAAATTTGTCCATTTCTCCTATGTTGTCCAATTTGTTGGAGTATAATTGTTCATAGTATGTTTCAATGATCCTTTGAATTTCTGTGGTTTCAGTTGTTTCTTCTCCTCTTTCATTTCTGATTGTATTTCTTTGGGTCCTCTCTTTTTGTTTCTTGGTGAGTCTGGCCAAAAGTCCATCGATCTTGTTTATCTTTTCAAAGAACTAGCTTTTTGTTTCATTGATCTTTTGAATTGTTTTTTTAGCCTCTATGTTGTTTATTTCTGCTCTGACCTACACTATTTCCTTCCTCCTACTAGCTCTGGGTTTTTCTTTTTGTTTAATTTCTAGTTCTTTAAGTTGTAAGGTTAGAAAGTCAATTAGGAATTTTTCTTGTTTCTTGAGGTAGGCCTGTAGTGCTATGAACTTCCCTCTCAGGACTGCTTTCACTGTTTCCCATGGATTTTGTGTTGTTGTGTGTTCGTTTTCATTGGTTTCCAGGAAGTTTTTAATTTCTTCCTTGATCTCGTTAGTAACCCGTTCGTTGTCTAATAGCATTCTATTTAGCCTACAAGTGTTTGTATGTTTTTGTGTGTTTTTACTGTAATTGAGTTCTAGTTTCATGCCACTGTGATCTGAGAAGATGCTTGATATGATTTCAATTTTCTTGAATTTGTAGAGAGTTGCTTTGCGTCCTAACATGTGGTCTATCTTTGAGAATGACCCATATGCACTTGAGAGGAATGTATATTCTGCAGCTTTGGGGTGAAATGTTCTGTAAATATCAATGAAGTCCACCTGATCTAGTTTGTCTTGTAAGGACTCTATGTCCTTGTTAATTTTTTATCTAGAAGATCTATCCAGTGGTGTCAGTGGCATGTTAAAATCACCCACTATGATCGTGTTGTTATTGATCTCTCCCTTGAAGTCCTCCAGAAGTTTTTAAATATATTTTAGTGGTCCCGTGTTTGGTGCATATATGTTTACCATGGTTATATCCTCTTGTTGGATTGATCCTTTTAATATTATGTAGTGACCTTCTATGTCTCTTATTATGGCCTTTGTTTTGAAGTCTATCTTGTCCAATATGAGTATTGGTACACCAGCTTTTTTTTCATTTCCATTTGCTTGGAAAATTTTTTTCCATCCCTTCACTTTCATCCTGTGTGAGTCTTTTGTTGTGAGGTGGGTCTCTTGTAGACAGTATATATATGGGTCGTGTTTTCTTATCCAATCAGCTACCCTATGTCTTTTGATTGGAGCATTTAAGCCATTTACATTTAAGGTAATTATTGATAGATATTTATTAGTTCCTTTCTCTCTCTCTCTCTCTGTTTCTTCTTCTTCTTACAACAGTCCCTTCAGCATTTCCTGTAGTGCTGGTTTGGTGGTGGTAAATTCCTTTAGCTTTTTTTTTTTTTTTTATCCGTGAAGCTCTTTATTTCTCCTTAATTTTGAATGATAGCCTTGCTGGATAGAGTAGTCTTGGATTCAGACCCTTCCCTTGCATTACTTTGTACACTTCATGCCACTCCCATCTGGCCTGCAGCATTTCTATTGAGAAATAAGCCAACAGTCTAATGGGAGCTCCCTTGTAGGTAACTTTCTGTCTCTATCTTGCTTCCTTTAAGATTCTTTCTTTGTCTTTAATGTTTGCCATTTTTATTATGACGTGTCTATCTGTGGGTCTTCTGGGGTTCATCTTGCTTGGGACTCTCTGTGTTTCCTAGACTTGTGTGGCTTTTTCCTTCACCAGTTTAGGGAAGTTTTCTGTCATTATTTCTTCAAACAGGATCTCTATTCCTTTCTCTGATTCTTCTCCTTCTGGTAGCCCTATAATGCGAATGTTGTTACGTTTCGTATTGTCCTACACCTCCCTTTAACTTTCCTCCTGCTTTTCAAATTTTTTTTTTTCCATTTGCAGCTCTATTTGGATGTTTTTCTCTACCTTGTCTTCTAAGTCACTGATTCGGTCTTCAGCTTCTTCTAATCTACTATTGAACCCTTCTAAGGTATTTTTCATAACAGTTATGTCATTCTTTATTTCCTCTTGATTTTTATGCGTAGCTTCTACCTCTGTATGCATAGCTTATACTTCTTTTTTTAAGCTGAAGTAGTTCCCAGTGAGCTCTTCATAATTCTTATTAAGTTGCTTGTAGTTCTCACCAAATTGTTTGAGCACCCTTAAAATATTGCCTTGAATTCTTTATCTGACAAGTTGCTGTCTTCCATTTCCTGTGCTTCCTTTTCTGGTGATTCCTCTTTTTCTTTCCTTTGAGTGTTTTTCTTTGTCTCCCCATTTTATCTATCTGGTAGCTCTAGACGTGGTGAGGAATGTTTGGATGTGTAGGCAGCTCACTGCATATCAAATAAGGCTACTGTGCTTCCCAGATCATTCTGTTGCGTATCGCCTCTTGCCTGCTGTGGATCCTGGAGGATTGACTACTGGGGGCTGGTATTGATGTGTCCTGTTAGGTGCTGCTGCTGGATCACGTGGGCCCCTCTGGAGCTGTGTTCCGAGCTGGTCACTGGTGCCACTTGTAGCTGCATAACTCAGGCACTGTTGGAGCCGTGCTCCCTGCCCGTACCTTGGGCAGCTGTGTTGCACATGTCTCACTGGAGCCCTTGCTCCCCGCTGATCTTGTGGGAAGCTGGATCGCACAGTCCCTTTGGAGACCAGGCCCCACGCCTATCTGTGGGCCACTGAGTCATTCAGGCTTCTCTGGTGCCCCAGCATCCCGCAGGTCCCGCAGGCGGTTGGATTGCACAGGTCCCTCTGGAGTCCTGGCTTCCCACAGCTCTTGTGGGCCACTGGGTCACACAGGTCTCTGTGGAGTCCCAGATCCTGCAGCTGGTGGCTGGGGAGTACTGCTGCCCCATGGGGCTCAGCTCCTGCTCAACCTTTGCTGTAGTTTTTGGGGATGGGTCTCTGCTGCTGGTCTGTGCTTCTGTTGCCTGGGGCTGGATGTCTGCTCCCCAGCCTCTGTTGCTGGGGGTATATCTCGACTCTGATTGGGCTGCTACTGTGGGGGATGGTGCTGGGTTACCGGCCGTTTGCGGCTTCCGCAACCAGCACCTTGGCAGCTCAGCTACTGTGCACTGGTCTGTGTTGACACTGGGTGTCCACTGGTCTGATGGTGCCAGTTGCACTGGTAGGCTCAGGTTGCTGGGCCCTAGCTACTCCCACTGCCTCCTCCCAGGGAAGACCCGGGATCTTCCAGAATGGTGGGACCTCCCCTCAGAGCAGGGAGAGGCACCCTGAAGGGCTGCTTACCACCTTAGCCAGCTGCTCCAGTCCACAGCACAGGAACCTGCTGCTTTATGTCTCTGCACTGCATGAGTTTGATTGTCCACCTTCACGTCCACTCACACTCACTCACACACTAGCTCACTCTCCCTCCGGCCCTGCCTGCCGCCATCTTCCCCTGATAATTTTCTTAATAACATTTTCTTTTCTCTACCTTACTTTATTGTAAGACTGCAGTATATATGTTATACATATAACATACAAAATATGTTAATCAACTGTTTATGTTATCGATAAGGCTTTTCTGGTCAACAGTAGGCTACTAGTAGTTAAGTTTTGGGGGAATCAAATGTTATATGCAGATTTTTTACTGTGCAGGGGTTCATCACCCCTAACCACCACTTTGTTGAAGGGCCAACTGTATAATGGGATGGTGGGCCTGTCAAGGGAGAGGAGGGCATTGCATAGATACGCAAAGGCACTCATGGATCACCCTACCTTCAATAGCACCTGGGTCATCCAGCTTCCAGGCTTGTTTTTAGGCAGCTAAGCTTGGACAAAGCAGCCAGAAAAAAATTGGATTTCAGAGTAGAGGACCTCTTGGCAAAAGTGTTGTGTGTTGTGTGATTACTTCACTTCTGGATGCTTTTTACTTTTCTTACCTATATTTTCTCCACGTCCAACTATCTCATTTTTAGCACTATCATGTTTAAATCTTATTTTTGTAAATGGGTAGGATACAGATCCTAAGTAAAGTATTACCACATCAAATCTAGTGATTCATTCAAAAGATCATAACCACATAGATTTTATTTTAGGACCAACAAAGATGGTTTAATATTAGCAAATCTATTGCTGTAATTCTCCACCTTTAAGAAATTAAAAGAGAAAACTATGTGACTATTTCTGTAAGTACTGAAAAGGCACTTGATAACAATTCATCACCTGTTTCTAATACTCTTGGTAAGCCAGGAATAATAGATAGAACAAAGCATTTTGGGCCACTGGGCAATGTGTCCAATTGAGGAGCCTCTAGGGTCATCCTATCCTATGGTAAATCACTAGAGAATAAGAAATGTAGAAAAGTCTGGGAGCAGATACCTGTTCTTGGTAGATAGCATTTTATCTACATAGTCTTGGTCCATTGTTGCCATGGCCTGCATTTGGTTCTTTAGATCTTTTGTTGTTTTGTTGTTTCGTTGCTGTTTTGCATTAATCTAGTATTTTAAAAGAATGGGACATATTTACTATTTTATTTAATGATTCCTTTTGGGTAAGAACATTTTGATCTACAATTTAAATATCATAAAATTATTTTTAGATTTTCCTTGAGTTCATGAAGGTAACATGTAAATTTCTCACATTGACTATCAGACTACTTTTAATTATATATTGCCTTCATAAATGCAACCATTATGAATTCTGAAGCCTTAGCCTGAAGCTGTTGAAAATCGTCTGCTTAATCTTGTCATATTTCACATATCAGCTTCATTGCATGGCATCTTTACCTCAGCTACTTAATGTCAATTTCCTATCCCAGCCCTTATAGGTGAATGTCACAGCCACTAAATTGGGGGTCAGGAGTACTATGGCCTTCAGCCTTCTTGCAGTCCCCACATCATACAAATGCTGCTGCTATGATCAGTAAACATTCAGTTATTTTTCCAATGTCAAATGTCTCTGGGGGAGCAAGCTGCAGTTTTCCTTGTAAGCTATTGTAGTATTTGCAAGATGAGTAACATTGAAGTCAGAGGTGCAATTCTGTGACCAGAGAACAGAGTCCTCTACAAAAGTAATAAACCTATCTTGACAATCAATGTCTCTTGGTTAAGGAACACTTCATTAATATCTCTGTGTGGAGGTGAGGGAGAGAATACAGAAAGACAAAAATCCAGACGAAATTAAAGGGTGTCACCAGGGAACTGGTCACATGGTTCAAAGAAAGTATTATGCCTTATTAATGGCTTTTTCTCAACTGCCTTCCCTATATATATACACCAGCACAAGACTCACTAAGCCAGCCCCTGTGAAGTATAGTCTAGGACCCCCTTTCCCCACCTATCTCCACTCACTGCCAGACTAGTCTGTAGACTCTAGCTCCTCTGAAATGTTGATGAATAATTCTTTTTTTCTTCCTATTACACTGTTCTTTCTAGTGCCCACTTCAGAGTGCCAGAGGCTGAATCTGTGGCCTGTACCCTGCTGTGTTGATGATCAAATACAAGAGGCAACAGGCTGCCTGGAAAATGGTAGTGGTCCACCCTGCTTACTTAATGGAAACTCAGCTGTCACTGTGCCAACATTTTCAGTGCCAGCCCCTGAGTAACCCCTTTCCCCCCATATTTAATTATATGAAAAAGAGCAGGAATTCAGTGCATTACAGACTGCTTCTATGACAGGAAGTCTAAGATTGGTTGCTACTGTATTTGGAAAGCAGCTCAACTCCGTGGGGTGAAATGTCTGCCTTCTCATAAGCCGATTGCAAGTTCCAGGATTATGCTTAAGAGGGTTGCTGTCAGAAAGAAACCTTCCTTGTTACTCTGAGCAAGGAGCCACATACAAAAATATCCTAACACACAGCCATTCTCATTATAGTCCATTGGAATTTTGGACAAGTCTTAAATATAAATTATAACTTTATTAGCTCATAGAGCTTTCTCACGAGAAAGTAATCTAATAAAAATTAGAGAGAACTTATTAAGTGGCTGCCTTGTTGCTGTTTGTTATGACTTGGTGGGGGTAGAATAATATAATTGTGTGGTTTGCAGCCAATGCACTTTTTTGTTGTGGATTAGAGAGCAATTCAAGGAGCAGATATGAGGAGGTGAAAAGAGTATATCTCATTGCATTGAGAACTCTTTAATTGATACTCTATGTAAGCATTTCCTGCCAGAGTTGGAAAGATCTTTAACTGTTACTGAGAGTGGAAAAGCAGGCTCCAAACCACCATCAGAAGTCACCAGGGCATACTACTTATTCACAAAACTGCACAATCACCTCTGGAGAAGGGATTGTAGGGGAATTCACCAGACTTACAAAGTACAAAATGTAGATCCTGGCAATGGTAAGGAGTTGATGGCTTTAAGGGAACTTGTAATCATTGCCATTGTAATTATTTATTAATCAAGACATATACAGGTTGGCAAGAAAAGCATAAACTACACACCAGCATGGTCCTAAGTGTGCTTTCTAACCACCTGATTTTTCCAACATGAGATACAGTGCTGTCTTTGACTTTTTGGTTTGATCGCCAATGTGAAATGGTCAAATGCAATCTTGAAAAAATGCACTTTAGAGTCATAGAGTGTTAGTGCTAAAGGGGAATTATAAAACTGATCTAGTGTGAAGGTCTTTAATCTGAAATATTCATTTCAGGAAGCCAGTGAACACCCCCTAGAATTATATGTAAAATGTTATGTGCATATGTATTTTTCTAGGAAGAAGATCTATAACTTTTATCAAATTCATAATAAGAGGTTCCTTAACCTAGAAAGTTCTAAGAACCACTAATTCTATAGCCCATACTCTGCTATTTTTCCTGCCCCACCACACACATTTTGTTACCAACGAAGAACACAGCTCCCAGAAGTGGAGAATAATTTGCCCAAGACCACACAGCTAAGCTAATGTCAGAGCCAAGAGTTGAAGTCTTTTCTGGCTGGGTCTGAACCCAACTCTTTCCACTATACCAGAGTTGTTATAGCAAGCACCAGAACCATGGTAAGATATCAAGGAGGTTTCAGACAGTAATGATTTGTGCCACAAGTGTAACACGAACTAGGTTACCTCTGAGATCCTTTTCTTCACTGAAATTCTGTGTTTTCATCCATCTTTATAGAGAACGGCATTGAGACAGATGATCCCGAACTAATTTCCATTTAAAAAATTACTTCCATTTCATGATTAATCTTTCCCACTCCCCATTGTTCTTGCTTGCTAATAATGCTTCGTTTGCATTCCATGAGTCTTCAGCTGCTGATGACAGGATAAGAGGACATCCCCATCTGGACCAGCTACACAATTTGCAGGGCCCAGTGTTAAATGAAAACACAGAGCTTCTTGTTAAAAACATAGTAAGGATTTCAAGACAGTGACAGCAGAACATTAAACCAAGTGTGGGGTACTGCTAAGCATGGGCCCCTGTGAGCCTGCTGAGGTCTTGCACCTGTGAAGATGGCCCTGATCCCTTTTGACTCTTTGGTGGAGCTGGGGAAAAAGAGAAGCCAGTCTGACTTAAAATTGGCCACAGATGATCCACAAAGTTAGAGAGTTCTATATTCATAATCATAAGGACTTTTTGACTTATCTGTGCATGTGCTCACACATGCACATGCACACATACATCAGTTTGACTAAAAATACCATCTTTTCCCTTTATCTAATGCCAAAAACCAAAATTAGCTTACTCAAATTTTTCACCTGTGAACCTACTGTGCTGGCATTGTTTAAGCATACATTTTCATCACCAGTTTCCATAACCAAATGAAAAAAGAAGGAAAGAGTTCTCCAGGGGCATCTAAGGAGTTGGCTAGAAGCAGGTACTCAAAAACAATGGCAGATGACCAGCTAGGGATAGTTTAAGCTGCCAGAAAGGGGGAAAGAAGCGTCAGGGTAGATAGTGTAATGTGCCAATAGTCTCAGTTTTTGAACATTATCAGAACAAAAAGCATTTTAAATTCAAGAATCAGAAATCTGAGGTTCCAACAGGTAAGCAGGTTTACCATGTGAGACAATGGCTGGGACTTGGTGTACTTGAGCTGTACAGACTTCAGTAGAGTAGAGTCATCCAAACTACCACATTCCGTACTTCCCATTTTAATGGCATACCAGAGTTCCAAGTTTAATGCACAACATCTGTGTTTCATAAGACTTGAAGCCAAATGTTGAGTGATGTCTCATTGGTTAGCTATATGCAGAAGCCAAAATATAATGTGAAAAATGTGGAATTTACACTGTAAGTGTTTGCAACACTCCAAGCAAACTCAGACTTCTCAACAAACTAAAGGCCACTTAATGCAGGAGAAAATATAAATTGGGCACATAGATTTTTTTTTTATCCTCACCCGAGGACATTTTTGCATTTATCTTCAGATAGAGCGGGAGGGAGAGGGGGGCAAGGGAGAGAAAGAAACATCAGTGTGAGAGAGACACATGGAGTGGTTGCCACCCACACAACCCCAACCCGGGCGGGGACAAACTGCAACCGAGGTACGTGCCCTTAGCGGGAACTGAACCCGGGACTGTCTGGTCCACAGGCCAGCGCTCTAACCGCTGAGCTAAACTTGCCAGGGTGAGGACATAGATTTTTATTAGTCCAAGTAGTCAGTTGTTGTATAAGGGATCCATTACCCCAAAACCAGCTTCCTAGTGAATTTTGGACTCTAGAGAGAGAAGAAACCAGCTTTCTCTGCATTTCTTGTACAAAGGTAAAGAAATCATGTCACCACAGCTCAAGCCTTCAGAGAGCTTATTTCTCCAGTTTTACAACACAGCCTCCAACCCAAAAGCCCATACTAAAGCTTAATGTCTATAAACTTATGGTAGATGCCTAATGCTTGCCCTCATTCATTCATTCATCCATTTATCCAATACACACTGACTGATCACTTTTGGATGCCCAATGCTATGCTAGGCGTTATGCTGTACTATGTTCAAATTTCAATCCAAGTCAGAATCAGTAGTAAA
The DNA here is from genome assembly GCA_030848825.1 of Tadarida brasiliensis. Taxonomy (NCBI): domain Eukaryota; kingdom Metazoa; phylum Chordata; class Mammalia; order Chiroptera; family Molossidae; genus Tadarida; species Tadarida brasiliensis. Next base: position 51,017,344 of record CM061280.1, on the reverse strand, counting down.
TGCAACATCCACAGAGTTATCAACCAGGGTAAAATGAAACACATTTTTGAAATTTTTCTAATGTGTTATTAACTCTTTGTTTGCAGTATCTGTGGGATATGAATACGAAACCTGCCCTGACTTTATTCTCTGGGAGAAAAGGACAGTCATCTTACAAGGTTTTGAGATGGATGCTTCTAATCTAGGAGGCTGGTCATTAAATAAGCATCATATTTTCAATCCTCAAAGTGGTAAGCAGCTTTTAAAATATTGCTTAATACTGTTTTCCTAATTATATATACATATGTAATACATATTCATTACGGAAAATTACAAGGAAAAAATTACCGGTAAGTTCACCACCTGGAGACGACCATGTTAGTTTATACAATAATCTGATTTCTAATTAGTGCTACTACTAATTAGACCTCTTCATCACAAAGTCATATGAAACTGTGTTATACTATACTTATTCCTCTATCTCAATTGATTAACAAGTTTATCTGACATTGTAACCAACTTTTTAAAAGTGGAACAATAATTGACATATTTCATATAATCTAAGATGCCATCAGTTATAAGTACACCATTATTTTATGGAAAATGCTTCTATAACATGTATTGATTGTAAGATATATACTTATTTCAGAGATGTTTAAATGTGAAAAAATTGTGCACCTGAGAATTAAATGATCATCTATGTAATACAATTTCAGAGGGTTTAGTGAACTCTGTCCCATTTTAAACACAGCAACCCTGCAAAGTGGCATTAATTGCATTTGAAAGATCAAGAGTCTGAGACTTAGATAGCCATGTGACCTTCCCCAACATTTCTCTCAGTAAGTGGCTAGAGCCATGTGCTCTTTCTTGTATACCATAGTTGTTTATCCACATAAATGTCAGTATATCCAATAAGAAGCTAGGAATAAAGAGACAGTGATGGGCAAAAGAAAAGACGAGGTAGGAGGGAAAGAATGTTGTCCTGGACTTCACAGTTGTTTGTTTTTTTAATCCTCACTCGAGGATATTTTTCTATTTATCTTCAGATAGAGTGGGAGGGAGGGAGAGAGAGGAAGAGAGAGAAAAACATTGACATGAGAGGGAGATATAGACTGGTTGCCTCCCGCATGAACTGCAACAGAGGTACGTGCCCTTGACCAGAATCGAACCCACGACTCTTTGGTCTGAGGACCTGACGCTCTAACCGCTGAGTCAAACAGGCCAGGGCTAGACTTCACAGTTTTAAGGCTCCAAAGTCCTGGACATGGGGAAAGAGAAAAAAACAGTGAGAACAAGACACTCTCATTTTCAGTCTTTGCCTTTTTTTAACCACATTTCCTGCTGTCAGTTTCTCCTAGTTTGTGACATAAATGTTAAATAAATCAGGAGAAGGGACCACAGGTGGCCCTTCCACCCCTGTGTCTCTCACACGAATTGATTTTGCTACCCTGGTTATAAATGCTTCATCCCAGTTTCTCTACCTCCTTTTGCATCCTACTGGGAAACCAGTTATTAGTGTTTCCATCCAGCTTTCATTTGAACATCAGCTAGTAAGTTTTCACTGTGAAATCACATTCCTTTTCATCTAAAGAGGCAGATTCTTAGCAGCCTTCAGTAGAACATGTATTTTGGGTTATTTAGGGGTGCGAATGCATTGAGGCAGCTACACTCTTGCATTCGGCAACCCTTGTGCCCATCTTACCTTTGTGGAACAGCTAACTAACGTCCAGTTATCTTATAAGGTCATGAATTGACCAAGGCTAAGAGATCCATTTAATAAACAAACCTAATATCTTACTTCATAGTTGGATCAGCCAAGCCAAACAGCCACACAGACTGGGAAATTGGTTGGCAAAGTTAACTAATTTCACTTCAACCATAGAATGAGACCACCTACCATAGTCCCATTGTGGGATCCTGAAGGTGAATGAGTCTATTGCTGAATGCCCCCGATATACCTCTTTCCCTCCATTCAAGGAAGATTGTAAATTTTATTTCAAATTGTTTATTTTTATAAGAGCAAAGATTCAGGCACAGATATAAAATGTCAACTTCTTTTCCATTGTCAAAAGGAGAATCACAGTTTTAAAAGTACAACAACAAAAGGGCAGATGCCACTTATTAAATTATTAGATTTTTTTTGTTTTGATTTGAAAGAGTTTGACATTTTAAGCAGCCGTTTCTTTTCCACTCACTTTTATTAACTTGTATGGATTGTCTCTTTCAAATGTCTGTCATTGACATTAAACACAAAATGGGAAATGACCTCAACCGAGCCAACCCCCAGCTGTGTGCTCCCAGTCCTATATCCTCTTACCATTTGCTTCACACTGGCTTAAAAATTCAGAACAGAGGAGAGTCATTCATAAAATTGGCTTTGGGCCCCTCCTCCCATTTCCACACATGTGTTCTCTACACCCCTTATTTGCCAATAATTAGTTTTTAGGTAACAGGTACCAATTTATTTCTGAGACTTTTTTTAACAGCTTTATTCAAGTATAATTTATATACCATAAACTATACCCATTTTAAGTGTACACATCAATGATTTTTAGTAAATCGTAGAGTTGTGCAATCATCACAACACACTTGAAGAATATTTTTTCTTTGTTTAAAACTAATTTATTTTTGTTACAGATGTTTCTCCTTTTCCCCCCAGACACCTTCCTCCCGATCCTGCCCTACCCCCAGCATTGTTGTCTATGTCCATTGGTTAAGCGTACATGCATATAAGTTCTTTGTTTTAGGTTTATCTCATCCCTCCCCCCCAACCCCCCTCCTCTGAGGTTTGTCAGTCTGTACCCTACTTCTATGTCTCTGGGTCTATTTTGTTCATCACCATATTTTGTTCATTATATTCCACAAATAAGTGAGATCATGTGGTATTTGTCTTTCTCTGATTGGCTTATTTCGCTTAGCATAACACTCTCCAGGTCCCTCCATGTCGTTTCAAAGGATAAGAGATCTTTCTTTCTTTTTTTTTTTTTTCCATTTTTTGTTCAGATAGAGTGGGAGGGAGAGAGAGAGAGAAACATCGACGTGAAAGTGACACATCGAGTGGCTGCCACCCGCACGACCCAACCAGGGCCGGGGACAAACTGCAACCTAGGTACATGCCCTTAGCGGGAACCAAACCCGGGACTCTCTGAACCGCAGGCCGACCCTCTAACCGCTGAGCCAAACCGGCCAGGGCAAGAGATCTTTCTTTCTTATACCTGCATAATGTTCCATTGTGTATATGTACCACAGCTTTTTTATCCACTCATCTATTGATGGACACTTGAGTTGTTTCCAGATCTTAGCAATTGTAAATAGTGCTGCTATGAACATAGGGGTACATACATTCTTTCTGATTGGTGTTTCAGGCTTCTTAGGATATATTCCTAGAAGTGGGATCACTGGGTCAAATGGCAGATCAATTTTTAATTTTTTGAGGTAACACTATAGTGTTTTCCATAGTGGCTGCACCAGTCTGCATTCCCACCAGCAGTGTATTAGAGTCCCCTTTTCTCCACACCCTCGCCAGCATTTGTTGTTTGATGATTTGTTGATGGCAGCCATTCTGGCAGGTATGAGGTGATACCTCATAATTGTTTTAATTTGCATTTCTCTGATGATTAGTGACATTGAGCATTTTGTCATATGTCTCTTGGCCATTTGTATGTCCTGTTTGGAGAGGTGTCTGTTTAGGTCCTCTGCCCACTTTTTAATTGGGTTCTTTGTCTTCCTTTTGTTGAGTTGTATGGCAGAATATTTTTATCACCCCAAAAAGATCCCTGTGCTCACCCTAGCCCCATTAAACCTGCTTTCTGTCTCCTTCTGAGGATTTTATTCTAAGGGGCAAAAACCTAACTTTGGATAGTTGTTGTTTTATTTTGTTTTTTGTAGATAAACCAAAGAATTTATATGCATATATGCATTACCAATGGACACAGACAACAGTGCAATGAAGTCTGGGAGGGAGGGCGGGGAGGAGGTGGTCAATGGGGGGAAAAAGGAGGGACATCTGTAATACTTTCAACAATAAAGATAAATTTACAAAAATAATAAAATAAAATAAATGAAGGAACCTTGTTTCATTTTATCATCTCATTTGTAGGTACATTGTATTTCTAACCAGAAACTGGTCACACTTGCAAGGAACAGATCTGAAGCCAGCTCTGCCATTGCCTTTCTGCCTGACCTTGAACTCAATCACCTCTCTTGGGACATTTTCGAAGTCTAAATCCCACCCACAAAGGCAATTTTAGAAGCAGGAATTATAAGTGTGAGAGAGCAGCTTTGGGAAGACCAATTTAGAAAGCAATGCTCTTTCCCCCTCAGGTCAGACAGTCTTTTCTGACTGATTAAGGCAAGAGCGTCCTTTCTTCAAATTCTGCCACTCCACTTCTTTCTGGAAAAAGCCTAAATCTGTAGGCACCCTGCTTTTTTGATCTGATACACATAGCAGATTAGAAACGAGAATCTATCTTCCCCCAGTTCCCTCTCACTGGTTAAAAAGACACCTGTAATTAGGTTGGATGTCTGCTGCCATTCAATTCTCCAGTTTTTCTTTGGCTCTGCAATCATTAGGCAGTGGGTAGTTTCTGGTACGCAATGTTTTCAGGCCATTTGTCATTTCAGTTGCAGCAATTATATTTACCTGACAATTAACTATTGGTTGTGGACAATTGCTTCCAAATATTATGCCTGATACATATATATATATATATATATATATATATATATATATATATACACACATACACACACACACACACACACACACATACATACACACATTCACACACAAAGAGAGAGATGGTTCCTGCTTTCACTGAGATAAAGGGACACCAGGAACTTGTGTTTTTAAATATTATTCCTTCAAAATACATCTTCTTAGTGATTACAGAGATTGTATATTCATTCCTTTTAAAATAAATCAGTTCTTTAAAATTGTATGAGATAAAAATGTGTACATGAATCCATCTATTACAGAGCTGAGTTATTTGTTATAGTATATCTCTATATCAAACATATCCCTAGTATGTCCTGCCAGTTGAGTATTAAAATTATCCCAAAGAACTAATTGGGTCTTGTCATCTGTCTGAAATGGATGAAGGATTTCCTTTAACTTGGCCTCCAAGATAGGCCAGTGATATGTCAACAAATGGTTTTACTGGGAGGAGAAGTACACTTTCATTGATCATACTGGCATATCTCCCAGTTTGTGTTTATATCCTCTCAGTCAAGTCCTAGGAGAAATATGCATTGTGTCCCTTGTTCTTCACAAATCTGAAAAAATGTTTTTGTTATTTTTTTCTTTGAAATCAGCTTAAAGCACCACCCACTGGCTTCCAGGGAAATTTTTATTTCAAGCTTATTTATAAACTTCCAAAGAAGTTCTGAACAAGGTAGCAGGAGGATGAGTAGTGTGTTTAAAAGTATGCTTAACGTATTACACAGCAGACTTGGCTTTGGGGGCTGAGCAAAGAGAAACTGAGGAGAGAAAATGTGGAGTTGGCTCCATCCAGTGGGGTTTCTTTGTTGACTATATATATACAAGACACCAAATCCTTAGCAGGAAGTTGGCTTTCCTATAAATAATGTGTGTTGTCCTAGGTTTATTTGATTCTGTTTTCAAAATGAGCATGTATAGCAGAATAAACTGAAAGGGAGGCAGCCATAATTGATCAAGATTTCCAGGAACATAAACAAATATTTTCAAAGCATTTTGCAGAAGAATTGGTGTTAAATCATTGTTGCTAGATGGTATACCCTGGTTCTATGTAATGGAAGGTTAAACGGATTCTTGAAATAACAAAAACACCCTTCAAAATGATCTATTTTTCTAGGGCAATACAAAAGGGGTTTGCCCATTTTTGTTTTGATTGCTTCAGCTTTAAACAGGAATGGTAATTTCAGTACACGGGCACTTTAGTACCTTGCATGAAAGCAAGACATCAATTGTTGAGATGTAATCAGAAAGTACATTGCCTTATGTTTTATTTCCTTTAATCATTCTTCTTCTTTGGTGGAGTGCTGGGCTTTCTAATAGAAAAGGGGAGGTTTAGAATTGCAGGCTTAGAAGAATGGTTTAAAATAGCCATCTTTAGTTTTTAAATTGCCAGGAGCCTGGTAATTACATGTCATTTTGAAGGTAATTGTTAACTATATAGTTACATTGATATTAAAAAAAAGAAAAGAAAAGAAAAAAAAAAGAGATCTACCTGGAAAAATAGATGTTAATAGCAAATCTGATATTTCTAAGGCAATAACTGGAAATATTTTTGAATGATATATTCTATACTGCATGGCTGAAATACTGACATGCTAATCAGTTGGTTTCTTCATTTATTAGAGCACATATCATAGTCTCATTGGTAGGATATTCAGTTAGTGATCATCAGGAAATTTCTTTTCACTGATATTGTACAACTGTCATTCCAGTTCTCATTCACTTTTTCCCAATTCATTTAAATTACAATATCAATCACACTGCAATTAAGAATTTTGGGGAAATGAAATTCAGTCCTATTAATCTTACTTAATTAACTATTCAAAATCTTAAGAAAGTTTTTACTGTGTAATAAAGTTATTAATAAAATTAATAAAGTAGTGGTCTTCAAGATAACTTTTTTTTTCAATTCTCACCCGAGAATATTTTTCTATTTATCTTCAGATAGAGTGGAGGGGAGGAAGGGAAGGAGAGAGAGAGAGAGAGAGAGAGAGGGAGAAAAACTTCAGTGTGAGAGAGACACATCGACTGGTTGCCTCCCGCACGACCCAGACCAGGGCCCTGAACGAACAGCAACCAAGGTACGTGCCCTTGACCGGAATCGAACCTGAGACTCATTGGTCTATGGGCTGATGTTCTAACCACTGAGCCAAACCAGTCAGGGCAAGATATCTTATAGTTCTGCAATAAAAGATCAATTTGTTGCTCCTGTAGATCATATATTGAAAAAAGTAGCCAGGAATCACTTTGAAAGGTAAGTAAAAACACTTAGCTATGAAATCCAAAGGCTAAGGTTTCTGTTTTCCGGAAGGCCCCTTCCAGGTACATATTTGGTGCCATGGTGTTGTGCATGTTTTACCCTCTTATTTATTTTTGTCAACAATATTTCTATTCCAGAGTGATCAATAGTTTTCATTGTAGGACTATGAGACCAAATGTTAGAAGAAAACTTTGGAAGACATTTTAAGAAATATTTAGGCAGAGTAACAGGCAGTCGAGGAGATAGATAGCAGGGATCATGGGGGAAAAAATAAGACTGTACAAGATAACTGCATTCATTCATTTGCTGTCAGTTACTTCAGTCTGACACATTGGTATACCCCTCACAATGTGGATGCTTTACCTGCCCTGGCTCATTCTGAGAATACTTGAGTTATTTATTTAGCACAGTAGTACCTGTTCCTTGGATTATCTGCCATGTTTGGCAGGTTTGAAAAATCATTGGGATTTGGACAGGGAAACTACAAGAGACTCAAAGCCTCTTTTCAACATTTACTGAGCACTTGTAATGACTTGACCACAAGGATTGGCACTAAAATGCAGAAAGGAGTAAGACAGAGTGTCTGCCTTTAAGGAACTCATGTTCTAATGGGGAAGATAAAGAAGTAATGAAAAATGCATCCTACAGTATGGTAAGTGTAATGATAGAGCTATGCAAAACAAACTGGGTACACAGAGGAGGGAGCAACTAAATCTGCCTGGATGAAACATTGGCAGAGAACTGAGCTAAGCTCTAAAGGATAGGTAAGAGTTCCCCAAGCAGACAAGATAAGGAGAGCATTCAGAATAAAGGGAATGGCATGTACAAAAACAGAGAGGAGTGAGTCAATGTGAGAGTAATTGTAAATAGTCCACTAATGCTAAAACTCAGCATACAAATGAGAAGGCGATGAGAGAAGAGACTGAAGAAGTAGGCAAAGGCCAAATCATGGATGGCTTTGTATGCCTTAATAATAAGGAATGTGCCCTTTATCTCATAGAAGATATGGAGCTATTAAAAGGTCTTAAGCCTCAGACTGAAATAATCTCTATGGCAGGCATGTGGATGGTGATTTGAAGCTAGGTATACATGGAGAGCAGGAGACCAAGAAGAAAAACTGAACTAAAGCATAGTGGTATGAATGGAGATGACAAAACTGGTTCAACATATTTTAAGAGATAGACCCAATAGGGAGTTAATAATTAGGTTTAGAAAATGAGGAAAACAGCCTGGCCAGTGTGGCTCAGTGGTTGAGCGTTAACCCATGCACCAAGAAGTCGCCAGTTGGATTCCCGGTCATGGCACATGTCCAGGTTGTGGGCCCGATCCTCAGTGGGAGGCATGCAGGAGGCAACCAATTGATGTTCTCTCTCGTTGATGTTTCTATCTCTCTCTCCCTCTCACTTCTTCTTTCTCTAAATAATCAATAAAGAAAATTCTTTTTAAAAAAAGAAAGAAAATGAGGAAAACAAGAGCCACGATTATTCCCACATTTCTAACTTTGGTAAATACATGCATGGTGATACCACTTATAAGATGATTAGAGAACATAGAAGGAAGAGCAGGGTTTGGTAAGGGGTGCAAAAAATGATGAGTTCAGTTTTAAACCTGTTGAGTTTGAGATACCTGTGAGGATCCAAGTGAAAAGATATGGTAAGTAATTGCACATCAGGTGAGAACTCTGAACAGGAGAACATTTTAGCATGTAGAGATGGGAGTTAAAGCTGTGAGAATGGATGAGATTTCCCAAAGAGAATGATTACACAGGATTTTCCAGCATTTTCATGTCAGTATCTCTATTTCCTGCACTGATGATAGTGAGAGATGGTCCAAAAAAGTGGAAAATTCCTTTCTTATACCTTGAAGTGCATTCTAGCAGTATGATTTATTTTCACAGAATTAGATTACCTTCCTGATTTTGTCTTGCTAAAGTTAATATTAAAATTGACTGATATTCCCTTTTCAGGAACCATGTGTATAGTGAGGGTAATTTGAAGTCAGATGTCTGTGTGGTCAGCATCAAGAGAAATTCAGAGATGAAAACCAAGCCACAGATGATTCACAGAGCCCACAGTGAATAGAATATTATTACAAGTTGATCATCAAATTCTTTATTGAAGCATTTATAATCCACATCAAAGGGAGTGGATGCATTAACCCATTTCACAGATCAGGCAAACTGAGGCAAAGCATGGTACTATTGTGGTGGCTCTGCAGTTCAACAAAACTAAGGCAGTGTGTTGCACTCTCAAGTTCTCTTGTGCCAATGCCAAAGCTCCTTCTTGCTTTGAACAATGAGAGAAAAATTAAAATGTTGCTGAGAATATTGTATGCTAGTTGTTTTTGTTTTACTTTCTTCTTTTTTTCTTGAATCTAGGAATCATACATAAAGGGAACGGAGAAAATATGTTTATTTCCCAGCAGCCCCCAGTCATATCAACCATAATGGGTAATGGACACCAACGGAGTGTAACCTGCACCAACTGCAATGGCCCAGCCTACAACAACAAACTCTTTGCTCCTGTTGCCTTAGCTTCTGGCCCTGATGGTAGTGTGTATGTTGGCGACTTCAACTTTGTAAGACGAATATTTCCCTCAGGAAACTCTGTTAGTATTTTGGAATTAAGGTAAGTCTCTTCTAATCTCTGTGCTTAGTGGATAAGGAAAAAGCAAGAATGAGATAATATGAAGAGACAAGGTATTGCCATAAGGAGCAGAACATACAGTTGCCCATATTGTAGCACTGAACTAAGATGCAGGAATTAGGGACAGAGGTCATAGGTGAGCATGCCTACTCCTCCTACTTGAAGGAAACTTTGAGTACTGCTTTGGAGAACCAGGAAGTGTTGACAATCTTGTATGTGTGGCTTTCCCTGCATGCATTGCCATCACTGACATGGATCTCAATACTTCCAAGTGCTCAGGTAAGTCACTCAACCCCTTCTGGCCACTACAAAGACTGATTGAAAATATTTATTCCATTCTAGCACGTAGAAGTATTGTCAGATCCAAAAGGCTAAACTTTCTAAGTTCTTCAGGTCCAATCTTTTGAAGTGGTCACTTCATATAAAAGAAAATGGAAGTCTGTGTTTGCATGGCATTATAAAAAAGGAAGAATGAGATTTTTGCCCTGAAAGCTCTATCTCATTGGGGGGAAAAAATGATTAAAGCATGCATATATCTTTAGACTTTCTTACTCTGTTCTATGAATTTTCTTGAGAGTACAAAGTATTTTGACACATCTTGAAAGGAATTCATACCTTTTGATATTTAATGTTCTGAAGTTACACAAAGATTACAACTAAGTAAACCATGGTTTAATCAGCTTTATTTATCTTTTTCTGGAGCTGTATGACACAAATATATGTCCTCTGTAGTCCTAGAAAAGAAAAGCATCCACCTCCATCCCAGCAGGGGTAGACAGACCTGCTTTTTCTCCCATGGATAACTTGGTAGAGCCTTCCTTCTAGTTGGTTGTGGCAGCTTTATCTTTGACACATGCTTTTGAAACATGAGGCTGAAAGTTTCTCTATGTTCTGGCAGATTTTGATGCTATAATATATTTTGATCCTATAAACTAGTGTATCAAATAATTGTTGCCTCAGGTATCACCTCATTGAGTGGAAAAATAGGGAATGGGAGAACAGAGACACTGATGGAGCGGCTTGTAGGTACAGACCACCATCAAGGTTATTCAAGACAAATGAAAAGTCTTGGGCCACTTTCATTTAACACTTATGTTCACACAAGCATGGAAATTTGAGTACATTTGGACATTCCTTGAAATTTTCGACATTCTTGTGCTTGTTTTGTGATCTACCTCCCTTTTTTCAGACTGAGTTAGTCCTTTACACCTAGCAAGGGAAATCTAGTCTCATGCTCTCATATACTATTCACATTAATTCACTCCAGTTTTAATACATTCCTTAATTATAATTTTAAAAGCTGTCATAGCGAGGAAAGCTGTTAAATCCCTTGGCTAATAAAAATAGACTGTAAAATTATGATATTATAAAGAGAAAGCACATCTAGGGAGTCTAGAGAAGTACTAATTCATACCACCCTGCTCTAGTCAAATGCTCATCTACCTCAGGATGTCACACTTCACAGGGACTTGTCATTTCTAGCAGTATATATCTTTGGGTAACTACTTACTAGAAAGTCAACGAGGAAGGCCAAGATGGTTGTATGCCTGGAAATGGAAATGATTTATACAACATTCTAGATTGTTTTCAAAATCCTAGAGATGCTCTGTGTACATGATGACAAATATGGATGGAACACTGAACAATTCATTCACCATCTGAAGGTTTCCAGTCATGCAGATAGGGGCTGTCAGGTAGACAGAGACCTTGTCTTGCTGAGCCTATGTACAGAACCCTATAAAGCTAATCCTATATAGCCAACTCCTCAAAGAAAAAAAACATAGGATTACCTATAAAAACAAAGAAAATATTAAGAAATATATAGAAATATATATAAAGAAATATATATAAATATAAAGAAAACACAGCTAAGTTTAGTCCTTTATATTGTAATTTAAATGCAAATTTACCTAAGGTGGAGCAATTGTCACTCATTGATGAGATTCTCCCTTGGTCAAGGATCCTTAACAATTCACAAATTTGCATTTTAGTTTAAAGTACTTTATGACCTTCAACACAAAGTCATTTGAAGAATAAAATAGAATAACTTGGACCTTAACGGCAAAGTTATTTTCTTAGTATAAAGAAAAATTAATTTTTGACAGTATGAAGTTTTGTCCAATCCTTTCATTCAGTCTTACACCACAGCACTCTTTTCTCTCATTGTCACAGCTTTTCAAACACATAGACGTGAACACACCATGAGCTCACACACCCAGGCTCTCTCACTTAGCCTGAGTCTCCCTAGCTGGCTCTTCTGAGCTAACATCTTTTAGAGCAGATCTTCTTAACATTTTTAAAAAAAATTATCAGACCCCTTTTAGAATCTACAGGGTGGGCAAAAGTAGGTTTACAGTGGTTCACATGGAAAAAAATATGTAATATAAGAATAAATAATAATACAAGAACAAGTTCTGTGTTTCATGTACTCACAGCTATAAACCTACTTTTGCCCTCCCCTGTATTGGACCCTATGGGCCCCTTCCTCAGAAAAAAACAAATTCACACAAAATTATACATGTAATTTCAGGAGCGCACATATTTTCCCTCCCTCCCTGCAACCTCCCCCTACCCCAGCAACCTACCTCTGTGGATGAAGCCCTTTCATAGACCCATATGTAAGATTCTGTGCATTAGGTTCAAGGAGAAAAAAATAGTTCTTCCTTTTCTATTCCAACACTCCTGTGATTAGCTGCCAGAGAAATGAACTGACTGCATATGCATGATCATTTTGACCTAATTAACAGGTAACTCCCCTAACTGTGTAACTATAGTTAAAACCATTAAACCAGTTTATGTCAGCAAACATTATCTGTCATGTTTACTCAGAAGCTAATATAGTTCTTGTTAGATTCAGTTTTTTTTAAGTATCTATCCTGATTAGTAGCCTATACTGTATACATTGCATCTTTCATATGTAATTGGTGAATTTCTACATTTGCTTTATAACTTTTCTAGATTTAAACTTTCTAGAGAGAAATAAGTTGACATAATAAGGCTTTGCTATCTTAAGAACCATAATGTTCATTGAATTCTACTGTATGTAGATAGAAACTTCATTTCATACCAGGTTTTTTGTTAAAATCAGTTAATTTTATTGCCCCCATGTGCATATAATTCATTTTACTTGGTTGAATCATCTGTTTCCTTGGAAACACAGACTAATATAGTCATTATATTATTTGTTGTATTTAAAACTGTGATTAGAAGAGCAATGTTGTCAATAGGTTATCACAGAAAGGGATACAGAACATTCTATGTCTTCACTCTCTACCAGGTTATTCATTATATAACTTACACTGCTCTCTACTTTCCTATCTATAAAATAGATTTCAAGTTAATATTTCAGCATCCTCTTAGATGCTTTATACTTTCACTTGTTTTAAGATCCACAGATGTGTAGTTATCAGCCCAAAGTTTGATAACATTTTATTCCTTTATTGATTTTAGAGAGAGGGGAAGGGAGAGGGAGAGAGAGATGGAAACATCGTTTGGCTTCCTCCTGCATGTCCCCCACTGGGGGTCAGGTCCACAACCTGGCCATGTGCTCTGACCGGAAATCTAACTGGCAACCTCTTGGTGCATGGGTCAGTGCTCAACCACTGAGCCACGCCCTCCGGACAAGTTTGATAACATTTTAAAAGGACAGAAAACTTGTTCCAATTGAATGTCCTTCTAGATTTCCATCTCTTCCATCCTATGTTCTATATTGAGCCCCATTGTACAACTCCTTGACATTTCAAAGATTGGAAGACTATAGATGTTTTTCTAACTTAGCTCTGCTGATCTAAACTGTCCCCAATTGAGTTTCTTTCATCTGACTTCAAAAAATTTTTCATTGTCATAGGTTGCCAGTCTTTTATTTCATCTAGCTGGTCCCCCACTGGCTGAATGGGGAAGATAAGGGAAAGTCAGTTATGGCATTATCATTAGCAATATGCCAAGAGCAACAATATTATTACTTGTTAAGTATATAGTGTGCTTTGCCTGTTCACTGCAGATTTCATCCACATGTACACATCTTAGTGTTTCCTTCCTGTGAGAAATTGAGGTAAGATAATAAAAAAGGAGAGATTACAATATCATGCAATTAAATGTAATGTAGTGTCAAAAATACATTCTCTGAAATATTTTTTTTAAAATATAAAGTCATTTCTAGTTTAGGTCTAGATATCTCTAGCAATTTCCTTCTCATGTTAAGGTTTTATACACACACACACACACACACACACACACACACACACACACATTTCTGTAACACAAAGGGAACACAGATTTTTGAGCTTTGCATTAGAAGAGTCCATAGATGTATCTGGTGCAACATAGTGTCCACCACAACCTGACAGTTGATCATCTCTACTTTGCTTGATTTCTTTCAGTAACAGAAAACTTAAATACCTCTCTAGACAGCACATTGCATCTTTGGAGTGCTTTGTTAGAAAATTGTGTCTTATATTGAACCAAAATCTGCCTTCATGGAACATCCACTCAGTAGTGGCAAATGTTAACAACTGAAGCACCCCAGAAACCACTTTCCACTGTACTTGATAAATTTTCACAAGTGTGAAGACAGATACCATAGGTTCCTGAGCTTTCTTCTTCTTCAGTCTAAATATCCTCAAGTCCTTCAACTATTTCTCATTAATTATGACTGTATTTCTTTTTCCTGTGATTATAGTCTTTGGGCCACTTTTCAGTTTTCTAAAGCCAACAGGGATAATTACATAAGTAAAAATAAGAGACATATATCAAGTGCTCTGAAAGAATTCAAATATGAATACCTATCTTACTCTCCTCTCATCTTCTAATTTCAATAATCTATTAGAAAACCTATTAAGCATGACTAGAAATGATTTATTCTTTATAAAAACCTCATGCTGTTATATTGTTCAAGATGCTGTTACTACTCCAGATATTTATTGTGTCCTTCCCTTTAAAATGAAAGAAAGAAGAAAATAAGAGCCTGGCACATACTTCTTGGTACCTTGAGTAATTTGGACTTGCCAAATGTCAATGTAACATGAAATTTTCTCTTGAGATTTTACTGTTTCCTTTACACTGACTGGTTAATATTTACTACATTGTTCTCAGGACTCATCCTGTCATTGACTGGGGATTGAGTAGAACTGGAATGACACGCATTTAGAAGCAGTTAGCATGCTGAGGGGTTGTGTAACTTGTAGAGCGCTCTGCTGAAGGAATAAATGAAACCCCAACTTTGAGAGCACTGATAATAACTGAGAAATGACCAAGAACCACCCTCTTGTCAGCAACATTGGAACTACAAATGGAGAAACACTACATGTAGATGAACTGGGTGGTTACCTCCCCACTGTGATCTCATGTCTTAGCAGTGGCATTCAAAGGTTGCCTCCACCTCACCCAAAAACATCTTCTGGCCTTTCATGGTGCCCTAATTTCTATTCTAAGAAACGTGTTTGAGTTGAGACATTGCATCTCTAAAGTTCCCAATATAAGAACCTCTGTTAGAATCACCATCAATCCAAAATCCTCATTAGTCCCTGGGCATGGATTTGTTTGTCAGATTGATTTTCAAAGGAACTGCTAGCTGAAAGCAGGGGCTTAAAACAGAAGACAGGTAAGTTGTGATAAGGGCAAGGGACAGAGCTGGAGCATGGTGGAGGATAGTCTTAGATAAAAGTTGCTGGCATTGGAAGTGCTAGGAAGTCAGTGAATGGCAGAAGTGGGAACTTGGTCTTCAGAGGAAGAATGCCATGGAAAGATGAGCAGGGAGGAAAGTCCATTCTTCAACATCAAATATTTCTGGCTAAGTATTAAGGAAAGAAGCTGAAAACAGCATGAAGAACAAGTAAAGTGTTGCAAACACCTCAGAGCAGGCCAGGCAAATTCTCATGATGCCAAGTCACTAGACAGCAACTTCAAATTTGGCATAGTCTCTCTTTCTCCATCCCCCATGTTACAAAAATATAAAAAGAATAGGTCGAACATCATGCTAAGTGAAAGAAGCCAGACACAAAAGGATACCTATTCTATGATTCCATTTAATAATTTTTCTTTATTGATTCGAGAGAGAGAGAAAGGAAGAGGGAGAGAGAGATAGAAACATCGATGAGAGAGAACATTGATCGGCCACTTCCTGCATGCCCTGCACTGGGGATTGGGCCCACAACCTGGGCATGTGCCCTGACCAGCAATTGAACCGGCAACCCCTTGGTGCATGGGTCGATGCTCAACCACTGAGCCACACCAGCCAGGTGTCCATATATATTAACTATCCAGAATAGGCAAATCCATAGAGACAGAAAGTAGATAAATGGTTGCCTGGGGCTGAGGGAGGTGGGGAATGTGGAGTGACTGCTAATGGATACAGTTGCTTCAAGAGATGATGACAGTGTTGTGGAATTGCATGATGGCAATGGTTGCACAACTCTATGAATGCACTCGAAACTACTGAATTGTACTTTTAAGAAGGGTGAATTTTATGGTATGTGAATTATATCTCAACCAAATTTTTTTTATTAAGAAAGAATAGATAGCCCCTTTAATCATATATATCCTGAACAAAATCAAAGATCAGCTTCAAGATCCTACCATCAGGAGCAGTCTTTGCTCTAAAAAGATTTGCAATCCCACTTTTTTCTCCTCCTAACTCATGGCAAGCTTCAAGTCAGTCAGTTGCCAGGTTGCATTGCCACTGATGGGTCCAGGCCCTTGTGAAGAGCTCACACACTGGTACTTCAGCATATAGTCAGTTGCTAGCTACACAGCAGACTGACTTTAGTGGTGGCTCAATCCTAAATCTTTAAATAAATGTAATTCTGAGACAGAACAAGGTCACACAGGAAATGAATTTCATCATTTTCACTTCCTCCCTCTGAAATGTTAATGAAAGGAGCTACTCTGCATAATATGGGACATCTTTCCAAATTCAGAGTGACATTATTGGCAGGATCAGAAGCAGCTGCAGGAAAGTCAAACCATTCCTCTCCCCACTTCTTGCCATCACCTAAGAATTTCAAAACCCTGTGTAGCCACTGAAATGGTTCAGTACCATGAGAATCTGTTGTGGGTGAAATCATCTTTTAATGAGGTCCTCTAGTTCTTTCACAACTCAACTTCCTTCAGGAGGATCTACCATTGTAACAGTGATTAGAACCAGCCTCCAGCACACTCAGCCTGTAATGTAGAGGCCACAAAAACAAGCAAGTATCCAAAGACAAAGAAACTCAAAAAAGTTCAAATGCCTGAAGCCAGTTTTCTAATCAGAGCTCCCTGTTCTTACCTTTTGACCTTTTTATTTTATTTTTTTAATCAACCAACAGCATACCTACTCTTTTGAGGCAGGCCAGGGAAATGGAAAAGTCAGTGGCCCGACTAGTAAAATCCCAGGAATATTGTCTTTAAAAAGCATTGAATCAGTAGTAGCAGATAGCTTCAAATGAAATCATGTTGTATCTTTTCTTCCTGACATTCAGAAGAATAAGAACATTTTCTAGTGTAAATGAAAAGATTTGCTGTCTTCATGTTTTTCCAAATGACATAAAGGGCCAGGTTTAAAAGGATTTTAAAATCAAAATGACTATATTTCATAGATAATTGTAGCCTTTTAATTCTGGGCAGATTTGACCCAAAGTCAGGCTTGCTACAGACTGCACTCCCTATGTGAGAAGCCTCATAGCCAGTCCCAGAGTGAAATACCCAAAGCAATACCCTGTGCCTAATGGCTTACAAATCAGGGGCCCTCAATGTGTTCTGCTTCTTTTGACCTGACAATTGTGTTTCGCCCACTCCAGTTGCCCCCTTGGAACGTTGACAGCTAGAAGACACAAGGCCCTAGTAGTAGATGTACATGATGTTTTATTGAAGCTATTTTGATGCCAGGGACATTCTGTCACAATCCAAGAGAAAACCTTTATACTTCAAATTTGTTAAGTTGTTTTTGTTTTTGTTTTCTTATTGTGAGTAATGTACAACTGTGCACAAGAGATGTCCTTATCTCTGAAATCACATATGTCTTAGGGTGAGGTTTAGGATGCCTGTTGGCACACAAGATTAGGTAATAAAATGAGGATTTTGCATTTTGATAAGGTGGATTTCAAAGCAGAGTTTAAAATGTTCAGACCCTTTGCAGTGGCTATTTCTTCAAATTCCAGCTCAGTGGTTTTTAAACCTTATTCTGTGTCAGAATCACCACCTGAGTTTATTAAAAATAAAATCCTTGCCCTGGCCGATTTTTCTCAGTGGTTAGAGCGTCAGCCCATAGACCAAAGAGTTGTGGGTTTGATTCTAGTCAAGGGCACGTACTTTGGTTATGGTTCAATTTCCGGCCCTGGTTGGGGTCATGCAGGAAGCAATGAATCAATGTGTCTCTCTCACATCAATGTTTCTCTCTCTCTCTCTCCCTCCCACTCCTCTATCTGAAGATAAATAGAAAAATATCCTCAGGTGAGGATTTAAAAAATAAATAAATAAATATGAAATAAAATTTCCAGGTTCCCCTCCTACCTCGAGATTATGATTCTGTATGACCAGGGAGAGCCCCAGGAAACTTCACATATGGCGAGAACCCAACTGATTCTAATAAAAATGGTCTAGAGAGGGCTTTTTGAAATAACTGCTTTATAGCTTTGCCCACCCACCAAACAGGATGTTCAATCACCTTGATACCATGTTAGGAAGAGAAGCCAGGAGGGATTGAGTCCACTCTGGCTTACACATTTGACAAAATGATCCTTATGGGGTCTCTGATAGCCACAAGCTGAGTTAGGAATAGGTGTGTTTGGTGAGATTTGGCATATTGAATGATACTGATGCCTCTCTATTTGCTTTTGCTTGCTGCTTGTGGATACCTTGTGCACCCTAGAAACAGAGATACCAGACATAGGTAAGCAAATCACATAAACAGCTGCCTAATGCCCCTTCTTGCCCAAGAGGCCACTTCCCAATAATGTGCTAACAGGGACATTTCACTTCTTAAATGTTAAAGGAATAATGTGAATGTGAACTTGGAAGTTATGACTCAGGTAAGTGTCTTCCAAAAGAAGAGAACTCCACTAAGTGGAAATTTGCTGGAGGATCAGAATACACCAAAAAGAAAACAAGATTAAATGAAAGCTGGCCACTCAGTACTTTAGGGGAAAGCAAGTCCTTAAAAGTCTCTTCATGTTTTTCTTAGGTGATATCACAACTGAGACTGTAAGTTTAAATAACTTCAATGTTCTCAAGTTGCAGGTAGAGAGAGAGGTAATGCAGCAGGCTTCCTAGATCCTGAAATATAGTTGATGAGACTATTAAGAGACAGTGACCACAATGACCTTCTTGAATAAAATGTTTCCTTTTTTCTTTTATGTGACCTCATGGTTTCTAGTTCTTCTCACCAAAAAGAAATAATAGGAAAGCTTTAAACTGAACATTTAACACCAATCACAAAAAGCTCTGAAATTAATCATAATGAGTATTTCTATTCAATTTGTTTATGCAATACACTTGTCAAAACTGTTCTAAATCACCTGAAATTACCAAGGAGAAAATTGAATTTGTTCATTTCCAAATGCCAATTGTCATCACAATGGCACTGATAGGATTTTTAATTTGGATTTTGTTTGGGAAAATGCCACTTCCTAAATGCCAGTGCAAATGCTTAGCCTTGTTACTTTGGCATAACTAATTTCTTAAGCAAATGAGGTTGGTTGTCAAATTGCTTACTGGTAAAGTGTTGCACAATATTATTTATAAGCATTAATTGCTCATTTTACAATCTATGTGATTTTTAAGTAGCACGAATGAAGTGATTTTTCCTAAGTTTAAGGCCTGAATGTAAAACTAACCATAAGATGACAGTAAGTCTAACAATGAAGTGATAAAAAAAATCTTCACATATCCCAAACTGCAGTATGCATTTAGACATGAAAGATTCAAACAAATTGAAATTTAGTCCAGTGTTTTTTTCTTTCTTGGATATGGCATGTTTTCAGAAAGTAGAAAGAAACCAATCTCAAAAGA
Source organism: Tadarida brasiliensis (assembly GCA_030848825.1). Taxonomy (NCBI): domain Eukaryota; kingdom Metazoa; phylum Chordata; class Mammalia; order Chiroptera; family Molossidae; genus Tadarida; species Tadarida brasiliensis. Next base: position 50,997,759 of record CM061280.1, on the reverse strand, counting down.
GCTGAAGTACGCTTGGGAAATGGCATGAAATAGCAAGAAATTACACATCAGTATAGGAGAACTTCCTGACTGTTGGCTGTCAAGAAAATAACATTAATCAGATTTGAATTTGGTTTGTTGGGCTATTCCATTTTCTAAAGGCCAGTGAACAAAGTTTAAGAGCAGCCTCTCTGAGCAAAATAGGATATGCTGCTCAGTTAGAAAAAAACAAGAACACTGATTTTTTTCCTTTGCCACCTTCAGAACAAGAATATTCTGAAGGTATTTTGTACTCACAGTCACATATGATCTAATCTAATCTTAGTCCAGGCAGAGGTTTGTTAGTGACCCTGGGCAAACCCTCTATGTGTCTGGGTTTCCCCAGCCGAGATTTGAGGAGAATAACAATTCTAACTTCTCTCACAGGCACATTGCGGGTATTTAATAATAAATGAATGTAATGCATTCCAAAGTGCTTTTTGTATGAATACTATTTCTCTTGGAAAAACAGCTCATGGACTTTTCCTAAACAAAATCTGATTCATCTGGTTTAGGTAAAACTTCCATGAATGTGCTACCAAAATATTGAAGATTGTTTCAAGGAAGGGTTATGACTCCTTTTTTATTCTGGAAAGATATAAGGGCACTGGAGAAATTTCATTCTGAAGGCAAAAATTCAACCAAATATGTAAACACTTCTGCTGAAACCCCTACTTAAGCAGTCTTTGCTACAGAAATGCCTTGTCTGATATGACTGCCAAGTAAATTCTGGAGTTTGTTGGGGCCCTTTACAGTTTATTTGCAGCAGCTGTCATGGTGGTTCCAGGGTTGAAGATGTCCCTGGAATCTACCGAATTCTCTTATTTGGTGAAGGTAAGTAGAATAAAAAATCAAATATTCCAACTGGATCTAATTTTTTCCCAATTATAACTCTAAACTTGATCTCCTATCAGTATTTCCCAGCTTTTACTATCATTCGTGTAACATAAATATGCTTAGAGGGCAAATACAATTACAAATAGAATCAGGAATATGCCAGTCCTTAAGGATAGCTTAATTATTCTGATGACTTCCCCCCTCCATTTTGCTTGGCAAGTAGCCAAGGCCTGAACTCTTCCATGTCTTAGTTAGTTTTGTGTCCTTCAGTTCAGTTTAGTTCAGCACTTACTGAACATTGACCTTGTCAGACACTTTGTTGGCACTGAGGACAGAGAGTTGAATATGGTTCCTGACTGCAAAAAGCTCACAGTGTAGTTGAAGAGAGAGATTTGTGAAAATAATAGTGCTTAATGCCTAGCACTCAGATCTCAGTTTCTAATATCATTCTCCAATAAAAGGAACCCGGAGTCCTTAGAGAAATTACTCATTCTAGTACTGGGACAAGGATTATATAAGATGACCCTGGAGCATCTTGTAGTTCCAGAAAGTAAGAAAGTGCTTTAAAAAAAAATCCCACATCAGAAGGGAACACAAGCCAATAGAAATTCTGCTCCCAAGGGCTAAAGCTGGAACAATTTGAGCAACAAAATAAAGTAACATTGGCTTTTAATGAAAAGTGTAAAATAAATATCCATGAGTCCATACTGCTATAAATGGTTGAATTTGTACATAAATGGAGGAGAAGAGATAGAGTTCTCATGTAGAAGAATTCCAGATAATTTATGTAGATACTCCACCCTCAAGGAGGTACGGTATAAGTCCCTACTTATTAAGTGTTACCTTCTCTGAGTGACTTCATATTGTATTCTTTAGAAGTTGGAGGAACCTGACAAACACTACCTCAGCCAAACAATCAATGTAGACATCAACAGTGCTAAGTCATGTTGATATTATGTACCCTTGATTTGATCTGATGAAAATGGCACTGTACCCCTGTGGTCTTCCTCCCAAAACCTATAACCCCTGTCTAACTGTGAGAAAAAAAAAAACCACATTTGAGTGGAAGGCATCCAACAGAATACCCAATCAATATTCCTTAAAACTGTTCAGGTCACCAGAAATAAGAAAAGTCTGAGAAACTATTACAGTTCAGAGAAGCTTAAGGAGGCATGATGACTAAATATAATATGATGTGGTATCCTAGGTGAAATCCTGGAACAGAAAAAGGACATTAGGTAAAAACTAAGGAAATCTGAATAAAGTATGGACTTCAGTTAATAATTTTACAAAGTAATGCTAATACAATGCGATAGGTGCTGCTAAATCATGTGTCTCTCCTCTCTGCTCATTTCTCTTCTCTACTCTTGTAAATCTTGGATTTACAATAGTCATAGCCTGTTTACTGATCTGACTTCCTCACTAGACTGAGTTTCATGAAGAAAGGGGTTGTATTGTGCATACAAGTAGGTCTCCAAATCATAGCAGAGTTCCTAGGCACATTGTTTGCACTTAGTTAACACATTTTTAGTGAATTAATGAGCAAACACACAATACAGGAATGGTGCCAAGGAAGGAGTTCAGGTGAGAGATGATGGGTCCTTAGACTAACAACAGGGAGATTAGAGAAGAGTTTAGATGGTATAATTTTTTTAAAAAAGCCAACATGATGTTTTACTGGATATGGGGAATGATGGAAAGAAGGAGGAATAAATGGTTTCTGGCTTGGTAACTGGGTGTGAGGCAGAGTTCTGGACAGTGAGCACCTTAGAAATAAAAAATTTTAGAAAAGCAAGGTTGCTCTCCAAGCTCTCATGGTTTATTAGGGAAACAAATACAAAAAAAATTAATATGATATGTAATTCTCAGATTAGAGGGAGAATAGTGCAAATAACCCAGCCTGGAGATTTAGGGAAGGCTTTCTTCAGGAGAGAAAGCCTGAGTAAAGCTTTAAAAGTCATGTGAGAATGTATTAAGGGCAGAAAGAGTTGTATACTACTCCAAGGAATGTTAAAATGTTTTTAGAGTTTTTAAAGATGGGAGCCAAATGATCAGAATAATTATGGAGGAAGTATGGTGAACAATGGATGTCAGATTTCTAAAATACCTCCTATGGACAGGACTGTAGAACATATCCAGACTAAAGGTGATGAGACTTAGGACTACTGGAATGGCTGGAGGAATCAAAGAAGAGAATAGTTTTGAAAGTTAGTTTATGAGCACCATTGCATGAGGAGAGAAAAGGAGGGAATAAGGGTTAACATTCCAGGTTTGGGGTCTCAATAATGTCAATCGTACATGAACTTTAGGTTCAAGCAAAATATCCCCTAAAACAAAGTTGTGCAGCCATCAAAAAAAATTAAATTAGGAAGAATCAAAATTAATGAATGAGCTCAGTTATGCATGTAGATTTTTAAAAAACAAGAGATCCCATATGAATATGCAATTGAAGAGTTTCAGGCATACTATAATCCAATCAAGGTAATTTTAGTGTCACCTTTAGGAGATATGGCTACTTGTGATTATAACCAAAACAAAAAACAAACAAACAAAAAAAGGCAAATATAATCAGTTCTATCATGTCCTGAAAGAAGGTGGGGGGGGGATGCATTAGAGAAGTGTGGTAGTCAGATTTTAAAAAAAAAAAAGGAAGCTTTGATAGGGAAAATTTGTCAATGTATCTCCAGCACAACTCTCCCTAAGCAACACTCCTCTACCTTTGTACACACCTTTCAATTTACAACAGGAACCTGGAACGCTGATAGTGTCTGCAAGTGAGTCAAGAAGCCTGGAAGAGAGGTAGGTTTATGAGGGACAGGGAAGTCAGGAAAAGAGATTAACTTAATGTTCGGGATTTGTTGAGTTTGAGGTGACTGTGAGACATCCAGGCAGTCATCTAATAGTCATTTGGAGAACTGAGTATGAAAGATATGTATGAGAAAAATGACCTCCTGGGACTTACTCTCTTCTGCTTCTTCCTCTACCTGCAAATGGATGGTATTGAAATATCTGCATCATTACAGGTTAGCAGTACACAGTGAATTTTTTTTATACCCAGACCCATTACTAGAAAAACAAAGAAATATCCATCTCCTCAGTACATAAGAAGGAAGGAAGGTACTTGAATTCTTTCATCTGTTAAGATAATTTTTCATTTGTGACAAAAGGCAGACCCCAGGGGTGCATACTGAACAAATTGCTTTAAATAACTTCACTTTTCTCTTCCTTAGCACAAGTCCTGCTCACAAATATTATCTGGCTATGGACCCTATGTCTGAATCACTTTATCTATCAGACACCAATACTCGAAAAGTCTACAAGTTGAAATCTCTTGAGGAAACTAAAGATCTGTCCAAGAATTTTGAAGTGGTGGCAGGAACAGGTGACCAGTGCCTTCCCTTTGACCAGAGTCACTGTGGAGATGGCGGGAGAGCATCAGAAGCTTCGCTGAACAGCCCTCGAGGTAAAAAAAAAAATCCTTTGGTCATCTAAAGATTTCATTTGACTTCTCAGGATCTTAAGACTGTTGTCATGCTGTTATCTATTTTAATATGCCTCTGACAGACATCATCTCTGAAGTGTATCCCAGAAGATAAGCACAGTCAGGACTAATTTTTAGCCGATATATATTAGTATAGTCATAACTGTTTTTAAAATATTGAAATTCTACTTTTCTGGTTGATAATTAATTATTGTCCAGAGCCCTCTGAGTGCCTCCCTGACACCTCAACCTCTCCCCAGAGATTACTTCTTGGAAACTCCCAAGAGTCCAACAACTAATGAATTAATTATTGGCTGGCAGAGAGCCTCAAGAATGCAGACTTCTACCACTGTTAACATTTAAATATGTTGAATATTTCACAGACTCTAGACATTTCTGGCTTTTGCTTAACAATCAACCTTTAATGAACCGTTCCTCCATTAATTTATCTAAATAGTTCTTGAAGTTATTTATATTTTCAATTTACATCACCCCTAGGATAAGAAATTTCAATTCATTTTGCCTTCTGTGGGAGCTCGGCCTTTCCTTTTATTTGTCCTAAATTTACTTCTCAATCTTTAAGGGCCAATGCACAGTTTTATTGCCTGGGATTTGTGAATAAATCTATGTTCTTCCAATGAGCTTCATGATTTTATAGACTTGGATCATATTCCTATCTTAGGCCATAAACTGAAGGATAGTCAACTTTTAAGTCTGTCATCGTATATCATCCATCCTATCTCTTTAATTATTTAATCATTCTCTATTCCTTCTCCAAGATGGTGTGTGTGTGCTTTTATTTTAGTTGGTTTTATGGAGTATTCATTTCAGTGGGTTTTAAGAAACCAATGTGGTCTTTTTTAACTATTGCACAAATAGAACACAATTTTTGCACAAAAAATAAAAAGAGAGAATGCAAAAATATTTTAAATTAACGTCACCCATAATCCTACCATAAATAGAAAACCACTGTTAACATTCTAGTGTATATCGATCTAGACTTTTTCCTATGTCTATTATAAATTTTATTCCCTATTAATGGAATCACATTATAGAATACTGTTCTAAAATCTGCTTTTCACACTTAATTTATTATGAACATTTTTCCATGCCAAAAAAATATAGTTAGGTCAATGTGTTTAATTTGTTAGAGGATCATTCATTATTTTAAATATTAAGAGGTTACTCTTTAGCCATTTGACATTTGCCATATGGGGATTACATTCCAACCACAATCAAAGTTAAAGCTTTCCCTTTCTTCAGGGCTATATTCAAGTTCTGTCTGTGTCTTGCATAAAGCCTCTCTGGCTAATCCTAGCCAATTAAATTTGAATTTCTTTAACTATGTCTACACTACTCATTTAGCACTTGATTATATTTTGCCTTCTTTTACTTTCCAGTTCTTTCAGGAATGGGTTATTGTTATTATTATTATTATTATTATTACTGAAGTAAGCTGCTTAAGATGAGAAACTACATCTAATATTTCTTTTTAATCTTCCCCACCTCCCCAGCAATATATTGCACAGTGTGGAATCCTCTACATATGTTTATTGTGTAATTGACTGATTAAGTAACTTTAACCTATATCAAATATTCCTAAGAGGAATTTCAGTGGTGTGTAAAGACGATAAACCTTTTTCCCTAAGGGAACATAAGTCCCCCAGGTATCATGATAAAGTGTTTTGAATTTTTTTTTCTTCTCTTGTGCCAGTTTTCGTTTCTTACACATAGTAAGTCCACAATAAATATTTGAAGAGCGAATGCAGAACTCAGGGGCAACATATAATTGGCTCAACTTTCAGGGAAATACACCTTTACACAGGTTTAAAACTCATGTGGGTAGTTTAAGGTTTTCTGCATAAGAAATAAGGAGCAATCTAGCTTGTATTATGCCTGAAATAGACACCCTCCTGAGTTGCCACTAGTATGAAAACCACTCATCTCACCTACCACATTCAACCTGCCACATAGAGGATGAATATATCAGCTTTTCCAAATAAAGCGAATAATTAGTTCACTGCAGCTTTTTTTTCCCCTTGGAAAGTAACAGTAATAGAATCCTGATGAAGAAAATTTACATGAACTCTCGAAGCATCAGTAATGTGAGTGCCAAGATTTATGTATCAAAGTTAATATTAAACTAAGTTTTTCTTGTCATAACTGGTAGTGCATTTTCTTTTGGCTTGATTTACTCATCTTTCTATCCAAGAGTGGCCTTAACAATAACCTGGTACTCTTTATTCATCCCAAAATGGTCAGGGACTCTAAGAAGATCTAGCCCAGGCTTCAGACAGCTGAATGTCTAATCCATCTAAGGCAGCTTTCACATAACGTACTGAGCTGATGTTGGCAACATCTGCTCTGATCCAGTGAGTGAACAAGGATGTTTAAAGGAAGGGAATATGTGACTCACACTAAGTATCCACCACATCACCTTCAACCATGTTAACAGTGCTTGAAGACCCTGTTAGTGATCTTCAAAGTCAGTCAAATAGCAGAACCTATGTCCAGACATTAGTCGCTCTTGAAAATGCTGGTCAGAACAATTAAGTGCCTTGCCAAGGCACCTATCTCTGTGCCAAATATAGACAGCACTCACCCTTGGCAGTGAATCAGAAGTGAGATTCTCATTATATGGAATGCTGCAGGGCAATTTCATAGACTTGCGTAGAAGAAGGAAAAATCATGCAAGAAGTCATTAAAACACAGTGTGCAAATTGAGAGGAGAGTCTTGTTAATTGCTAATTATGTCTTTGATATTCTCCTGCAGTTTTTTTATCTCTCAAGAAAGCCCAATTTGTTTACTTTTTGCTTAACAACTACCATGCACATCAGTTCTTTCTCCCTTCCCCCTTACAAAACAGCAAATGTATAATGGATTTCTTTAAGGAGAAGTTTGATTTTTTTTTTTCTCCACCTAGAAGCTAATAAAAAAAAAAAAAAGCTGAAAAGCTGTAGATCAGTAGAGAATGGAAATGTACATCTAGGGAGTACCATTTTGAGGTTAGGAAAGAGAGCTTGCCCTAAGACTTTAACAAGCAATATATTGCAATTACAGGCAGGCTCTCCAACATGTCCTTAATTATGCAAGGTAAGTCAAATAAATGTTAATCTGCAAGACAGCTAATTTATTTTCTGGATCTATTCTAAAAATAGGATGAAGTAAAATTTGCTTTTGAGATCATTTGTCCTAAAGTTGGAATAAATTATCAAATGGGATTGAAAAACAGCTAAAGGGAAACATCAGAAGTCATGTGATTTTATATATATATATATGTAATTTTTTTAGAATTGGCAGTAAATTGTGATGAACATGGGGTTAGGAAGCCTAGACTTTCTTGTTGAATTCATGTAATGCCAGTGTTTCTTTGACTGACCCTGTGTAAGTCACTGTACCTCACTGTGCTTACATTTCCCTGAACACTAAAATCAACTTAATGATGCCATTGACTAGTTTCGTTACGTTGTGCTAATCATTTAAACACTGGGTCCTGAGATTTCTCAGTTGTAAACTGAAAGGTTTGGGATGATCTCCCTCCCAGCTTTAATGTATTAAAATAACCACAGTTATAACTTGATGTCTACTGTGTGCCATACACTGTGCTAGATATTTTACACACAGTATCCCTAACCTTTACAACAATGCACAAGATCAATAGTATTATCCCCATTGTATAGATGAGGAAACAGAGACTTAGATAGGTTAAGAAATTTACCAGGGTCACACAGTTTGCAGATGACACTGGAATTCAAACCAAGTCAACCTCACTCTAAAACCCATGATGAAAAAAAAAAAAAAAAAGGTGGAGGGGGTGTGGAGCTCATGAGGCCTCCTCCACTATCCCACACTGCTTGCCCTGCAGCTAAAATCCACGATCTCTGTTGACTTCCCAAGGAGGGTAGGAAATATTGGAAAATGCTTTTCAATCTATTAATATGTATTCAATGGGAACAAAATATTTTTTATTTTAGACTAAATGACTTTTAGTCTAAGTTTCCTTTTCTTATTAAAACTCTTACTCTGATTTTTCTAACCTGGTAGTGTACTCATAGTGTACTACATAGCATTTACATAGTCTGTAAATGTAATTATTCAAATAAATCTCCAGGAAAACTTGTCACATCTTTTTGTAAGAGTCTGCAATTATGAACTTCAGCAACATTTTCTTAAGGGATGGAGGCAGGAAACTTTAACTTTATTAAATTTCTTGACTACAACTGGTAACTAAAATTTTTGTTTAAAGGAAAAATGGAAGTGTCTCCGAATAGAATTTCATATAAGATAGCCCCTGGGTACTTCTCTGGGAAAATATCTTTATCTGATCCAGTTTTACACACTTTGATTTGAGTGAGTCCCAATACAGGGAAACATTTGCCATTTTACTCATCAATACTTCAATGTAATGGGTCAAGGAAAAAAGTTTAGCAAAGGCTTGACAGTGTGTTAATTCCTGGCATTGTGTATGAGTTTGAATTGACTTTGAAAGATGCTTTTAAAACATGAATGGATAATGTAATTGAAACTTAGGTTCCATTTATTATTTTTACTGTAACTTTCTTTAATTCTACAGAGAATTAAAACTAATGAGTCGTGTAATAAATGGCCAAGTACTTAAGCAGAATGTGAAACAGTACTAGGTGGGGATAATAAATAAAATTTGTGACAAGCTGAATACATTTACTTTTTTAAGTAGATACAGAGGGTGAAGGAGTGACTGGGCAGGATGAAATTAATCAATGACTTAATTTGGTTCCCTTGGACCTCACCAAGGATTATATCTCTGTTTTCATGTACATCTTTAAGGAAGCTGACCATAGCACTCACCATATCTTAGGCAATATCCAGACAAGTGCTAACAGCCCCTGTGCCATTCCCTAGAGGGAAAGGATCCTTAAATTTTGACAGCTTCCAAAAGTCTGTTAGGGTATTTATGATCTTAATCATATAAGAGTTTTATTGTCAATTAAGAAATCTGGGTATGATAGAGTCAAGACAAAAACCATCTGAGGTACATCCTGAAGCTTTACATGTTATTCCAAAAGGCTAAATTTGGGGTTATCAGAAAGATACTGAAACTCTGATCATGCTGATGTCACTGGTGTCTATGAGGGAGAGAGTATAGTATACAAACAGGTATAAGAATATCCTTTTGGTTTTCCTATGCAATGGGGAGCAGTAAGGTTTTACCTAAATTCCTTTAGTACATGATCCATTAAGGGGACATAACCATTTGGATTGACACTAGGGCCAGCCCTCAACAAAATTACAGGCAAGTCACAACATGAGTAAGTGAATGGTATATTTAGGAAACTACAAATAAGTCAGTATTGTTAAAGTAAAAATGTTTGAAAATAATAGGAGAAGGAGCAGGAATGGGAAGTTTGGGTTTTATTTTATAGGCAAAGAATTTGAAGCAGTAAAGTGACATGATCACCCAGTGCATGCATTTTTTATATATTATTTGGGTGGCAGGGCAGAAAATGCACTGGAGTAAGGCTAGGGCAAATAAATCATAGGGAGTACAGATGTTTACAGTATATCCAATAAGAGGGCATCTCATGAAAGAGACAGAAAAGAACTCTCCAGGGGAAAAAAAGTGAACAAAGAGAGTTTGGTATCCAAGAAGTCAACATAACAGTTTGTTTCAAGAAGGTGCAAAAACAGTATCAAATGCAATACATTTATAGCCATCGGTTTAGACATTGAAGAGCTCACTGGTAACTCTGCCGTGGTGGTTTGAATGATGATAGAGATGGAAGCCAGATTTCAGTCATTTGATGAGCCAATGAGAGGTGAGAAAATAAACACCACTACTGAAGATCACTCTAATAAGAAGCTTGGATATAAATGATGGAGTAATAAGAAGTGAGAGGACAAGGCACTCAGGGGAGGTTTTCTCTATAGGAGGGATGGGGCAATGGTTATAAGTAAATGGAAAGACATAGAAGACAGAATAAATAATGAAACAAGGTCTGGAGGAAACTGGAAGGGAATAGGCCTTTAATTGGAGGGGAGATTGAAGAGACCAATCTAAGATAATGTGTAGATGTAAGAATGAGGATAAGTTGGTAGGTAGAAGGGACTAGATGGCTGATGGTACATCATTCTGTTAGCCTCAGTGTTCTCACTGAAATGAATATATTCTGCTAGAAATAAGGAAGTAAGGTTAGACCCTGAGGTATATTTAAAAGGTTTGGAAGAGCCCCTTAATGAAGTAGGATTTCTGGGTAAGAACATTCTACCACCCATGGCCAAATTTCCAGCTCAACTTCAAGGCATTTCCCATAGAAACTTTCCTCCCACATACTTGTCTTAGAATCAGGCATCTTGAGAAAAATATTTTTGAGAAAGCCTTAAAATTCAGGCAAAATATTTGTTCTTTATTGTTCAGTGATCCTATGCTGTTTCCACTTCTGGAGATTTTTTTTCCCCTAAACTCTGTTATTGGTTGCTCAGTTTACAGTAGCTATACCAGAGGACTTAGTGCCTATTATGCAACCAGAGTGAGAGCTTCTCATGTTATTTGCAGTTAGTCTAATTTATCTGCTTATGGTAAAAAGATTTTGACCATATATTATGTCAGCTACTGGAACTTGAAAATCTTTCTGCCTTTTCTGTCACAATCCTAAAGCCATAAGCTGTTGGTGGCGGAGTCAACAAAAGGAAAAGGACTTATACCTAGCCTTGGCTAATTGGTCTAGGTAACATCCATTGTTAATACAGAGAAACCTGAATTAAGTTCATTCAACTTTCATAAAGCTACAGATGCATTATTAAATTACTTTTTCGTTTGTATTTTTAAAATTTTTCATGTATGGTTAAGATTTTAGCAAACATGCAGATAATATTTTAGAGGCCAAATGCCATGAGAGATAAGTTCCCAGGTTCTGGAGTCAAACAGAACTGTATTCAAATCCCAGGTTCACCATTCAATAAATGTGTGACCTTAGGTAAGTCACCTAATGTCCCTGACCTTCAGCTTCCACATCTCAGAAGTTAGCATGCTACTAGTAGTGCCTACACAACAAAGTGTTTAGTAATGCATGTAAAGTGCCTATTGCAGTGTCCAGCATGTAGTGTGTATACAGTAAATGTCACCAGCTTTTATGAGCAGGCTTGATGTTTTGTTGCTAATAATAATACTGCTTAAAATAGTGACTCAAGCATGGAATAAGTTACTTTGCAAGGAGGCAAGTCCCATGTCCTTGTATGTCAATCTGAGCTGATAATTTCTAGGGAGGAATGGTGCCACAAAAGAAGCAAGAGTCAAGGTAAGGTGGGATTCAAGTATTGTATGTGATTTGACTAGTTGATCCTTCCCAACCTTCAGATGTAGTAATTCTAGTGCTATTTCCTTGTATATGTATTTTGAAGAGTTCTCCCCCACCCCACCCCCACCCAAGGCCCAAATAATTCCCTTAGCAGACTACCATTTCACCATTAAGTTCACTCCATAAGAGTTTTCTTCCGATGTGAACTTCAGTGTTTAGTGCAGAATAATGCCTGGGAAAGCAACACATTAATTCCTCACTGAGACACTTGATGGAGTATTTGGGGGCATGGAGCACAGGCTGGATGTGTTTGGGTAGATGAGATCACCTGAGGGGACAAGCCAAGGTGGGAGCTACTCCAGGTAGCATTGGGAAGTAGGGTGCTAGGTATCTGACAGAGTGGCAGCAAAATGGGGAGAGATGGGGGAATAACAGTAATACACTCCTCTGCAGTATTGTCTAGAATGAAACTTAGGCCCCTATATATCAAGACAGCTAGTACAGAATTATGATTCTAATTCTTTTTCTTTAAGATCACCAACCAAAATAAATTTACTTCCTTAGTACAGCTCCTTAGTATCACATCTTTCTTGTCTGTGCACTTAAGAATCACCTCAGCTGACAATAAGCAGAACTTCTTTCCCACCAAACCAATATGACAGAGATCACACACTAACAGACTGCAAATCACTTCAGTCATATTTTGAGTGGTGTATTATGGTAACCTATAAATAACTAATTGCATAAAATTGCTTTAGTAGTTTCTAGATGGCAGCTTTAATTGAAAGCACCAGAGACATTTAGAAGTTTAGAAATGGATGGCATGTAATTTGCCCTTTTACCAACCATAAAATGGTAATTAAGGAATTTGATCCACTTCTTCCTATTAAAAGTTTTATACGAAAAGTAAGTTCCTTCTAAATACAATTTCTGTTCAGCAGAAGGTAGTACATTTGTTTTATCAGTTTTCTTCAGCAGGGTAAGATGTTTTAATGTATATATTCTTCAGAAGTTAATTATGAAATTTCTTTCACTGTAGAATGTTTGTTTTTAAGGTTCTAAAACATGAAACTGTATTAAAGCTAAACCTTTGATCATGGTCCCATATTGCTCCACCATCAGTACAAGATGGCCCAGTAATTTCAAGTTTACCAAATGCGTGGAGCAGACTATAAAATCTAAGAAATGAGGAAGTCATTTCCTGGTGAGTCTAGCATGCCTTGCTGATTCTTGAAGGAATCTGAAATCTGCAATGTGTTGGCTTCCCAAATAATTCAGAATATTCATTCCACAATAGAGGAGTCATCAGAAGTTGTTTTTACCTTCACTGATCTTCCAGCAAGACTGGTTCAATTAGCAGGTACAGATTGTGAAACTCATACAACATGCAACAAACACAGAAGCCTTTGGAAATCTATGATTTTAACATCATCATGAGCTGAAACACAGCTGGAAATGGAGCCAGGGGGGCCTATTTTTATTTTATAATTTATCAATTGATTGTATTTTGGGGCCACTTCAGACCAAGGATTATAGCTAGCACCACACAGGGCATTTAGACCAGTTTTAAAGGCAACTAAGGACTTAAGTTACCTTAAACATGTAAGAAAACTGCTATATTTGTTTTTCCTTAAGTTAATCAGATTCTCTGAAGTTATCTAAGCAGCAAACTGGTAAAGTTGAGGATGCTTGAAATGTCTCCTCTTCATTCACTCTTTCAGGGATTCCCCTGGCTAACTCTGAGCCCCTTCCTCCAGCCCTCAGTCTGTCTTTTCTAGATAGAAACCCAGACTTTCCTCTTTCCTTTCCCTAATCAGAACTGGGTGGACATACAGTGCTATATTAAAGGGAGATAAGATAGTAGGAGTAATATTTTATCACTAACATTGTTTAGGATTTCCAATGATTGGAAGTAGTAAACATAGGCCTGCTATTCATCAGTTTTATTATTGTTTTTAATATTTCTACCAAAAATGCACTCCCCTCACTGTCTGTACCCAGGACGTACTGCTCCTACTGCCTCCAGACCTTGGCACAACTATGCAGGTATAGGAATTAAATATTCACAAAATAATATTTAGTGGAAGGTTCAAGATAAAAACTGTATGTAATATATGCTGCTACATCTGTAAGAGTGTAGGGGTGGTGTGTACACACAGAGGAAAAAGTTTGAGATGAAGTTTATCTAAATTTTTACATTAGCAGTGATAATTGCTGCATAAGGAATTGTGAGTGATTTTCTTTTCTTTTCTTTGATTTTCTGAGTATTTATTATTTTTATAATTCAACAAAAGACAAAATATGTTATTTTTAAACACACACACACACACACACACACATACACACATACATCCATATGCTCTGTCCTGTCCTATGGCCAACCTCTGAGGACTCAGGTGTATTTGCTTTCATAAATGACAGCTCTCCAAAAGAAGTGTCACAGTGCAGATGGGTAACAATCAGTTACGCTCATCTGAGCATGTTACTGGAGATCTGCTGAAGGGGCAATACCATAAATCAAGAAAGAACTTAAATGGAAGACTGTGAAGACAACCTGGCTGGCCAGTAGTAAGAGATACTTTCATTACATTTATTGTTTTTAAAGAAAGAGAAGTATGAAGAATACAAATTAAAATGGCCAATAATCTCACCATCTAAATAAGCCCCGTTGATATTGAAACATAAAATTAATATAATAATAAAATAATAAAAAGTAATATTTGTCTATGGTTTAAAAGCTTGAACCCTACAGAAAAGTACAGAAAGAAAATTCCAGGCTTCTTCACAAACAGACACCCCAGTCTCTCTCTTTAAAGGTAACCAGTTACACCCCAGCTGGTGTGGCTCAGTTGGTTGGGTGTCGTTCCATGCACAGAGAGGTTGCTGATTCCATTCCCAGTCAGATTGCTAGTTCGATTCTTGGCTAGGATACATGCCTGAGTTGTGGGCTCAATCCTAGGTAGGGGGCATGCAGGAGGCAGCCAATCAATGTTTTGCTCTCACATCAATGTTTCTCTCTCTCTCTCCCTCTCCTTTCCTCTCTCTCTAAAAATCAATTTAAAAATCTTTTAAAAAAATAAATAAAAGTAACCAGTTTCTTGTGATTCCTTTATATGTATTTTTCCCTTACATAAAAGGAACCATACCATATAAATTACTGTTTACCCTACTTCTTTCATTTGATGATATATCCTGAAGATATTTTCATAAAAGCATGTATATATCTACCTCTTTGTTTTGAAGAAACTGTATGATATTATAATGTGAATATACCATAATTTAGTAAGCTATTTGCTTCTTGATGGACATGTTTTTATTTTCATCTTTAATCACTACGGTGCTACATTGAACAACCTAGTTCATATGTTTTGGAGCACTTTTGTTAGTATATATGTAGGGTTAATTTTTAGCTGTAGTAGATATTACCAAATTGTCCTCCCAGAAGATTCAATATATTCACACCAATAATTTATGAGTGCCCATTTTGCCATTTCCTCAGAAGTTCTGAATGACATTAAATTTTTTAATATATGCCCATCTGATCAATTGAAAAATATAGCTTATAGTTTTAATTTGAATTTCTTTCATTATAAATGAAGTTAAGTATCATTTTATATGTTGTGACCATTTGTATTTCTTTTTCAGTAAACTCACTTTCATATCCTCTGCCAGTTTCTCTACTGAGCTGTTGATCTTTCTGTCTTATAAATTTAGCATCACTCTGTCTCTCATATGTGTGGCAAATATTTTCCAACCTTGTCATTTCTCTCTTTTTTTTTTAACCATATAGAAGTTTTTTAACTTTATATGGTCAGGTTTAGCAATATATTTTCTTAAGGTCTCTGAAGTTTTTGTCCTCCTAGAAAACCTTCCTGTAGTAAAGGTATTTTTAAGGCAGATGGGCAGAGTTTCCAATGACCCTTAAATTGTACTATGTGTCTTTCCCATTTGAGCTTCATGAAATTTTGGAAACTTGGGAAGTGTTTAGAGTAATTAAACCTAGAGACTTTGGAATCAGGCAGATAAAACTGAATTCAAATTTATTATTAACATCGCCAAGCTGCTGTTTTCTCATCTGTAGAATGAAGATCATGCATCTGCCTTCCTTCTAGGGTCATAAAAGTGAAATGGCACATAGGGGTTAAGTCAGTACCTGGCACAGATTAAGTACTGAATAGAGCATGATGATGAGAACGAGGCTAAGTAAATAAGTTTTAAAACTAATAACTGTTATTAACTGGATTGTTTTCAAGACTAATAACATTTTGTTTTCAAAAATTTTTGACAGTGTTCAAATTATCTTCTGTCAAACTTCATTGATTGTATATACACAGCCCTGATTTAACTCTGTTTCAACGATGTATTTAAAATACTTGGAGAGAGGTACTGGTGCAAGCTTGGCTGTAGGAAATGTGTGGAAAGTCACAAGTACACATGTTCATGAGAAGACATTTACTAAGATGTCATAGTAAAAAACAAAAAATTGCTGTAGCCAGGTAGCTGAGGTGGTTAAAGCATCATCCTGGCATGCCAAGTTTGTGGGTTTGATCACCAGTCAGGGCACATACAAGAATCAACCAATGAATGCATAAATAAGTGGAACAACAAATAAATGCTTTTTGCTCCCCCTCCATCTCAAATAAAAAAAAATTTTAATGGAGCCAACCTAATAATTCATCAGTAGGAATTTAGCCAAATGATGAAGTATTATACAACATTAAAAATGAATTAACTAAGTCTACATATAAAAGCATTAATAGTCACAAAAAATAAGGTTTCATGAATAAAAGAGAAAATTGCAAAAGAATATATATGGTGTGATATCATTAGCACATTATTTATTGTGGTAAAATGTACAAAACATGAAATTTACCATTTTTTTGTTAATATTCACCCAACGATATATTTAGATATAGTGGGAGGGAGGGAGGCAAGGAGGGAGAGAAAGAGAGAAGGAGAGAGAAACATCAATGTGAGAGAGACACATCGATGAGTCGCCTCCTGCACGGCCCCAACCAGGGTCAGGGATTGAACCTGCAACCCAGGTATGGGTCGTTGACGTGGAATCGAATCCGAGATCCTACAGTCTGAGGGCCGACACTCTAACCGCTGAGCCAAACCGGCCAGGGTTCATTTAAATTATTTTTTAGTGTACAATTCTGGGTCATTAAGTACATTCACATGCAACATTCACATGCAGCCATCACCACGATCCATTTCCTACATAAGTTTTTGAAGCACAAAAAATACTATATACTATTTGTGAAGACCTGTGTGTGTGTGTGTGTAAAAAACATGTAAAAACATGCATGGTAATGATACACACTAACTGCAGAATAATGGTTTCCTTTGGGGAGGGAAGGAAAACGGGAATTGAGGTAAGGACAAGGGTTTTTTTCTGTATCCATGACATTTTTTTAAAAAAGATATATGAAGCAAATGTTAATAGTTATTAAATTTGGGTGGGCCCAGCCAGTTTGGCTCAGGGTTGAGCGTCAACTCATGCACCGAGAGATTGCTGGTTCGATTCCCAGTCAGGGTACATGCTCAGGTTGTGGGCCAAATCCCCAATGGGGGGCATGTAGGAGGCGGCCAATTGATGTTCTCTCTCATCAATGTTCCCAACTCTCTCCCTCTCCCTTCTTCTCTCTGTAAACAATAAAGAAAAAAATTTTAAATAAAAATCAAATAAATAAATAAATAAAGTTGGGTGATAGATGCATGGCAGTGTAAAATATTATTTTCTGAATTGTCTACCATTTAAAATATTTCATAATTTAAAAAAGTAAGTCAGAACTAGGGTTAGAAAAGCATCTTGCAAATTTATACTTGACAATTCCATTTTAAAAAGTGATTTGTTTTGTTTTTGTTTTAAACAAGGCTTTCACTCATTCAGAGATGATACCTAAAATATTTAACAACCTCTAAGGCACAAGTATCAACATGTCAGAATCCCTACTAACTTTGGCCCTGGAGTAGGGTCTTTAAGGCTGCCTACAGTGGCCAGCATTAATCTATTATTTTTTTTAAGTGATTGGATTTGAGGATCTTTCAATAACTGCAGAGTTCACCAACACCTCTAGTATGCATTCATATGTGGAGTTCCTTAAATGGCTGACAGTGAAGTTCCTCCATATTAAAGAGCTTCAGTATAATGAGTCAGCCTTATTGTTGACCAAAGAAAGTCACTATTTACTTGGGAGTGAGTTCTGGACCATTTAAAGTTTCTCCCAGAAGAATCAAAGGCTTAGTAACTAAAATGTGGGGTTATCTTCCAGCCTCAAATACCAAGGCCTAGCCAGGAAGACCTAATATTATTTCCTCTACTTTTCTTCCATTTTCATTTACTAGCTATTCCATTTGGTTTTTCAAAAAGCTTCTTAGACTTTGTAATAGGTTTGAGGGAAAAGTAAGGTAAGTAAGTGCCCCGTTTTACCAGTATTTACTCAGGAAAGAAAGCTGATTACAGCTGTAATTTCCCTTAGAGGGCAGGGACCCTTTCTCATTTTGGAAGGCATCTCTAATCCAAGGAAACTGAAGACATAGTAATAGATTGATAGGTCTGCTTTGTCCCTCCCCAAGCCAAAATCCATGAGAATAACTTTTACCAAGAGTACCAACTACTTTGGTTTGTATAATCTTTTTCACTGTGTTCTGCTGAACAAAGTAAAATCAGAACTGTAGACAGGCTCCAGTTCTGCTTTAGGACTTGGGATCCCTCAAAAGGCACCTTCCCACCTTTCTCAGCATGGAAAAACTAGGGCATTTCTGGAGAGAGTGGGATGAAGAAGGGCTACTTTTAACTCTTCTGATATTAGCTTGTTAGGCTTGCAATTTTTGAGAAACCAGAGATCAACACTTAGCACCCTCAAAATCTTTCATTTTGTTGTTATTTCTTTTTACTAATGCTAGGCACTATTTTATTTCCCAAGTCTATCTGGTCTAGTTTTATCAGCATGACTTCATTAAATAATCTATTTGAATGTTTAAAAAAATTAATCAATTAGCTAATAACCAGAATCACTGCCTTCTGAATTGGCCCTAAATTGATACCTTCTTAGTTCTTGGAAATGCTACAGATGTTTGAACAGAAGAATTAAGGAACCATTGCAGTTGCAAAAATGGTATCTGACTGTATATTAATATGCTTGTTTCTCTTTGTTTTATCTCCTTTATCAGATTCACTGGTATTATTATTAACTTTTTTCTAATTGCTCCAAATGTTCTGTTCCTAATATAGACTTTAGTTATTTATTCTATAAACATATAAAGCACACCTGTATGACAAGAACTATGTTAAATGCTATCATCAAGCACTGCAAGCATCCTTTCTTATAGCAAAAACCTCCTGGTTATCAAACAAATATCCTGAGAGGCCATCACCTTAATTAATGATGTCAGGAAGACACTAGTTGTCAATGTATCACACTATTTATCACACTCCCACTGGTTTTAGCTACTCTATCAGACTCACATCATGCTCCTGGTATATCATGTTAGAAAAAGAACCATGTTCACTGAGCTGCACTGTTTTGTTAAACTTTTCAAGCAGCAAACTATCTGGTCTGCATTGGGAAATTGGGAAATTGTAAGTAGAGTTAAAAGATGTGATCCCTGCTTGGAGAGACAAGAGGAATCATTCGAGGAGACTGTACTCCAGCATTAGGTTGTATGACACAAACTGTAAACACTGGAAGGGTTCAGAGAATAGAGAGCAGATTTGGATTTGGATGAAAAGGGAGAGCAAAATGAGCATAAGGGAGAAGATTGGAGGAAAGGAATCTGAAAAAGGACTGGACACATGGGTGAAGAAAAACTGAAAAATGAATTCTAACCTCTATTCTTGATAAGTTAGTTTAAATGAACTCAAAGGGGGATAATAGATCAAAGAAGAGAAGGCAGGGCAGTGGACAACAAAGAGGCAAGGTAAATGGGAATTGAATGACTCAGCCCTTCTTATGAAGGTTAGGGTGGTCTTGAAATGGATTTTTTAAAATGGCCCTCATTCAGAATGCAAAATGCATTCTTGAGTTCAGTCAAAATACCCCATGCTCTTCGTCACAGGCTAGGCTTTAGATTTGCAGCCTAATGACATATACCTGTTGTGATCCTCATTCCTACCCACTTGGATTGGTATAACACATCTCTTCTCATAGACTTAGAAATTTCTACCATCAGACAAGATCAATGAAATTGTTTGATATAATTGACAAGGAAATACCTCCATCAAGATATGTGCAAGCCTTTTTTTTTTCTTTATTGATTTTAGAGAGGGAGAAGGGAGAGGAAGAGAGAGAAAGAAATATCGATGAGAGAGAACATCGATTGGCTGCCTCCTGCATGCCCCCACTGAGGATTGGGCCCACAAACTGGGCATGTGCCCTGACCGGGAATCAAACAGGAGACCTCTTGTTGCATGGGTCGATGCTCAACCACTGAGCCACACTGGTCAGGCAAGATATGTGCAAGTCTTTAAGTCACTTTGTATATTGTAATTATTGAGGCTAGACTTGCACTGTGTCTTAAAATATGAGCAGGATTTGGATAGTAGGGGAAAGAAAGGGTATTCCAGGCACAGGGAATAGTGCAGGCAAAAATGTGGTGATGGGAAAGTAAAAGGTGTGTTTCAGAGCCAGTACATAGACCAATTTGACTCGGGAAGTAACACAGGATCCTATCAGACCGATCATCATCATCTCGTGGAGGAGATGCTAACAGAATTGCACATAGTGTTCCTGTCATCTAAGTCAAGCAGTGCTGAAGCAGGTAATCATGTAACAGATAAGCCACAGCATGATGCCAAAAACCTAACAGTTAATGAAAATCATAAATATTAACATCACTTGTGTTAACCTTTCAAAAAGATTTCACAGATAGAATAGAGGTTATTTTATTTGGTCTTTACAGTAATCTGCTGACATGGGAAGCTCAGCTTTTATTTTCACCACTAGACAAAGGCAAAAACCTGATGACTAGGAGATTATGTAAATTTTTGAAAGTCACAGTCAGTCTCACAATAGGATCTCCCAGCTTCTGCCCCAGACTCTTTCTTCTTCCTCTCATATCTCTCCTGAACATGTCTGGGTGATTGAATTTAGAGAACAAAGGTGGGGAAATGGCCTTGGAAACCCAATCTCAATCAAGACAAGGTTAGGGAAGTCATCAACTCCCTTTGAACAAGGCATCCCAGTTTTTTTAATACCTTTCAATGTAACCTTCTTGTGCCCACAGATTGCCAAACTTGCAGGTCAGAGTGTGGAAAAGAAAAAAGTCAAATGAATTGTTTGTGTCACCAGACATCTGTTTTGGCTATTTTTTTTTTATTTTTCTCAGTTGTCAATTTGTGTGTGTGTGTGTGTGTGTGTGTGTGTGTGTGTGTGGGTACACACACACGCATGACTGTTGTAATCGTATATTCTAGGTTGAGCCCAAATTGGTCTGCCTAAATAATCTCTTAAATTTCCATTGAAAGGGTTTAAAATTGTATTCACGCAGTGTTCATTACCCTGCCCTGCCTTTTGCAAATGACTGTCTACCACTTCTGACTTTGTGAACCTCTCTTCAAGATGTATGGATGTTGGAAGAATTTTAAATGGGCCCTCTGTGTTGTTTTTGAATGGGCATTACATCCAAATAATTATCCTACAGAAATTTTAATTCTTGAGTTAGCCCACTTTTGTGACTAGTAAGCACTGTGAGGCTTAACTCCTCACATATCCTGCTTTTATTGAACATTCAAACCAAGGTATTCTACTTAGTTTGATTTTTTTATTAGAATATTTTGGTCAGTTCCATACCTTGAGAGAGACTCATTTTCCCTAGAGTGTAACAACTGAAATTAGTTTTTCACTGGTCCATACCATGGGCAATAAATGAACTTTCCCTCCTCAGCTAATTGTTCACATAAGGCTCTTGTGAAGCACTTTGTTTCCTTAGGATGACAGAGGCATTTCTTAAAAATGTATCTGAGTGGTGTCCCAGGTGCAGTTGCTTGATGTTTGAGGAATTTTTTAAAGGGGGGGGGGGTGAATATAAAATATTCAGCTTGTATTTGGTAAACCTCATTTGTCTTAGCCCATACGTACTGAGTCCCCTTACATCTCACTCCGCAGACATCTTTTGAGCAAGAACTAGCACAAAAGTAAAACAAGAGAAGTGCATTTCAACTGAACTAGAACCATCTACTTCCCCCAGTCTCTTTTGTACACATCCTTACCTCTATAAAGCAAGGAAAAACAACTCACACTATTATTGGTGTCACTGTTAAATGTTCAGACACCACCCCAGGCCTAGGGTCTCCCTGAGCAAGTTGTACAGCATGGAGCTTCATTTATTTGGTTCTCTGGATGAAAACTTAAGCCATCTTGTAAAAGCTTGAGGGCTTTTCACACCAGTAGTTCAATACTACAGTATTTCCCCTAAGCTAACAAAATTATTTTCAACCACTGCCTTGTCTCTGTGGTGAATCTAACATAGGGCCCTCTACTACTGACAAGCGTTATGTAATGCTTTGTGGAAAAGCCTAAAATGTTGAAGCAGGGCCTATGTGGAAATCTTTGTCTATGATTCTGGGCTTATAAAAGTCATTTTCTGGAAGAATGATAGCAATGACTAAGCAATTAGGACACCACTTAGCACTACCATAATATTTTATCCTCTTCAAAGTGCTTTCACTTCATTGGCTCTTGTGAGCATCACACCATTTTACCCTGTGTAGTAGGTAGGATATGGGTTAGGAAATCTAGACACTGAGTGGTTAAATATTTGGCTGACCCAGAGTCCTACAGCTAGCTAATATGCAACAGAAATCAGCCTGAAACCCAGATCCCCTGATATGACCCTGGAGCCAGTGTTCTCTCTGCTTCCCTTATGTGGTCCATAGGGAAGCATATTAAGGCAAAATCTTGAGGCATTTCTGTTACCTTAGAACTCCTAAGATGGTAAGGTTGGAGGAGATCACAAGACGAACAATGTAGATTTGGGGAGAGCCTGAGCTATTCAGTGTAGCTACCTACATAGGTCAAATTCATTTGCAGTTAATTTGATCCCTGGTTTTCCTTTATTTGCTCTTGGTTGTTAACCCCCTTTCCCCCCATATTCTAATCACCACTAATTGATAGGGGACTGTACTCCTCTTAAAGGCCTTTAGAGAAAGAGATTATCATTGCCGCCATGCTAAATGCATTTTTAGAGAAATTCATCTATCACTCTTCATCTCATGGCATGCATTATTTGATTTAAGTTAGATGTGCTTCAATATAAATGTGGTGATTAAGCCTATAATTCAACAAGGTTTATTGGACATTTATACCCAGGTCTACTGGATTTGTTTCAGTATAAAAGTAGGGCCTAAAATCCAGTTTTTGCCCTCAAGGAGCTTATTACCTGGACAGAGTATGATTGGAGAATTCACATTAAAAACAAACAAACAAACAAACAACTTCTGTAGGTTAGAATACAGAAAGCAGAATGAACTGGAGTTTGCAGGGAGAGCTTCCTGGAAGAGAAACATCTTGTAGAAGCCTTGAAAGATGAATAGGGCTTCAGTTGGTGAATATAATAGTCAGGCCAAGCTAACAACTGTATGGAAAAAAACACACACACATGATCTCAATGGCTTAACAAAATATTAGTCTATTTCTTGCTCACATCACAGACCAATATGGGTTATCTAGCTGGTGGGAGGAATCCCTGCTCCAAGCACTGACTCAGGGAACCAGCCTCCTTCCATCTAGTGGCTCCTGGTTTCATTAGGCCTCGGAGTCCTCCACTGGAAGCTCTGCAGCCAGCCAGTCTGCAGGGAAAGCTGGTGACTCATAGAGGAGCTCAATGGAGGTTTTGTTAAGGGCCAGGCCTAGAAATAGCATACATCACTTCAGCCCACATCTGACCATAGTGGAGGCTGGGAAATTTAATCTAGCTCTATTCTCAGAAAGAAAAATAGATAAGATGACCTGAATATATAACAGAGAAAGAGAGGAGGGTTTCTTTTTATTTTTTAATATGTTTTTATTGATTTTTTTTTAAGAGAGGGAGGAAGTGAGAGGGAGAGAGACAGAGAGAAACATCTATGTGAGATGGAAACATCAACCGGCTGCCTCCTGCACAGCACCTAATGGGCATCAAACCTGGGCATATGCCCTGACTGGGAATCAAACGAGCAACCTTCTGGTGCATGGAATGATGCTGAACCAACTGAGCCATACCAGCCAGGGGAGGGAGGGCTTTCTGAAGGAAGGATGAGGAAGAGAAGGATGGCAGAACAAGAGCAAAGTTGAGTTCAGCTTGGACACCTAGTTTTTTGGTCTGATTTGATTAAATTTGATGAACTTGTCATGAATTCTGACCTTTAATCTTGGTGGGAACAAAAGAGGCTACATTCTTAGCAAGTATTGTATCATCAGCCATCCAGGTATTTCATTTTCCAGTGCTGAAAATCGCAACTAGATTTGATTATTTTTGTTTCATAGCATGTGTACCAAAACATAACTTTTTAAAATAGATTTTATTATTAGAGCAGTTTTAGGTTTAAAATTTAGCTGAATTTTCATACACTGAAACTACTCTGTATAATACTTTAATGATGGGTATAGACCATCATACATTTGTTTAAACCAAACATATAACACCAAGAGTGAACTCTAAGGTAAACTATGGACTTTGGGTCATAATGATGTGTCAATGTAGGTTCATCTGTTACAAAAAATATACAACTCTGGTGTGGAATGTTGATGGGGGTGGGGGTTATGGATGTGGGGAGGCAGGGCATAAAGAGGATATCTCTGTACAAAGACATAACTTTTAACAGCAGTGCCTCACTGGTTATTAGATTTACTCTAAGTTCATGGATCTTCTCTGCTCACAGCAAGCTGTTCACTAACAATATATTCCTCCTGATTGTCCTCTAGTAAGCATTACAAATTGGCAACTTAGGGAATAAATTCAGTTCAGAGATATAATTCATTTGGTCTATACTATACCTTTATTTTTTAAATTTATTTTTGTCACAGATGTTTCTCCTTTTTCTCCCATTGACACCCTCCTCCCAGCTCCCGCCCCCCCTTCACAGTATTGTTGTCTATGTCCATTGGTTATGCATATATGTATATAAGTTCTTTTGGTTTATCTCCCCCTCCCCCGAGGTTTGTCAGTCTGATCCTTACTTCTATGTCTCTTGGTCTATTTTGTTCATCAGCTTATTTTGTTCATTATATTCCACAAATAAGTGAGACCATGTGATATTTGTCTTTCTCTGATTGGCTTATTTCACTTAGCATAATACTCTCCAGGTCCCTCTATTTCATCTCAAAGGATAAGAGATCTTTCTTTCTTACAGCTGCATAGTATTCC
Organism: Tadarida brasiliensis; assembly: GCA_030848825.1. Taxonomy (NCBI): domain Eukaryota; kingdom Metazoa; phylum Chordata; class Mammalia; order Chiroptera; family Molossidae; genus Tadarida; species Tadarida brasiliensis. The sequence goes on along the minus strand of CM061280.1, from coordinate 50,972,798 downwards.
ATTGTGTATATGTACCACAGCTTTTTTATCCACTCATCTATTGATGGATACTTGAGCTGTTTCCAGATCTTAGCAATTGTAAATAGTGCTGCTATGAACATAAGGATGCATATATTCTTTCTGATTGGTGCATTTAGTTAACCTTAGTTTTCCCCAGAATCTATATAGTCTAACATCTGGTCTAACTTACAAATTTATGTCACCTGCCTAACCCCTGGTGACATAAGAATTTGTGACCCTTATTTCTGGGGCCTCCTTTTTACTGTGATAGATCATATGATAATTGTCAAATCCCCGTCATGTGGAAACTGAGTACTTTCACAAAACTCACCAGCTTTGTGGGGATGAAGCCACAGAATATTTTTGAAGAATAATTCTGAAGAGATCCAAGAGATCTATAGGAATATTAGAATTCTTAACAATGTTTTGGAAGGGATCATGGATCACTTTGACACTCTTAACAAATGCAGTGGACCATCTTCCTATGACAATACCCATACACAAAACATTCTGCAGATAATTTTATGGAGTTTCTGAAACCAGACTGTACACCACTCCTGTGGTAAAGTGATTGATAGCCCCATTTAGGCTACACAAGATAGTAATTAAGAGAATGGACAATGAACTCAGACAAACATGATCTAAATCTAGCATTTTATTGGTAGGTAATGTGGAGTTAGTCATTTGATCTCTGAACCTCTGTTTCCTCATCTAAAAAATGACATTAATACTTACTCCACAAGGGAACTGTGATGATTAAATGATAAAATGTATGTAAAGAATCTAGCACAGTGCCTGGAGTATCATAGCATTCTCAGCAAATGAAAATGATTATTATTTAATGATGTTAGTCATCCTTCATAGGTGTTCCTATGGTACTTACCTGGATTTCACATGATGCTCACCTGGAATCCAACATGATTCTTCAGATTTCTGCCTACATGTCATTTAGTCTGAGAAATCACTTGTGACCTTCATCTCCCCAGCCCATCCCCAAGACTACACTGTGAAACCCTGGACTTGCCCCAAAATAGTGCTTATCTCAAGGAATTGTATTTGCCTGTTTTTTTGTCCTCTCCCCTACACGGTTCTGAGCTCCTCAAGGGCAGTGCCATGTCTGTTTTATACTCTGCTCTACTTTCAGTGCCTAGCACATAATAGGTGTAAAATAAATCCAGAATAAATTAACAAAAAGAAAAACAGCTTCCCCAGTAAGCTTTTAGAAAAATAGTGGTTGGTGGAGGAAGGAGAGTCTTCATTTACTCTGCCTTGTCCAAGACTAAAGCCTTGAGACATCAGAAGGAGCTGAAGAGAAGGTAAATGCTAAAAATTGGCCTTGTCTGTCTTTCTCTCAATCAGAATTCTTGGTTAAGTAGCCCACAAATCTATTGTTCCTTATGATGTCTCTGAAGCCCTTTAAATTACCTCTGAGTCACAAAAGAAAGAATATTCCAGTCAATAGAATATTAGTTTGAATGATCAATTATTTTTAATTTATATTTAAATTCTTTGGAAATTGACCTTCACTCTTAAGAATATACACTTTTTATTAAACAATATCTGATTAAATAACACACTATTCACTAGTCATGTAATATTACAGTGAGTTTATTAGTATCGTATTAAAGAAATCCTGTTCTTATTGTTAACTGCACAGTGAAATCATCTCAGCTGGTTATTAAGCTCTGCCTCCTTCCAACCTTAGTGACACACAGATATTTGTAATCCTTCCAATTCTACAAGCTCCATTTACTGGCTACCTATCAAGAGAACTTAACAGGCTTATTGTGCAGAAGTAACTTGGCCCTTTCTGATCCCAGTGGGTAATTAAGTAGACAGTTGTCAGACCGGTTGAAGAATGGACTTTTCTGCCTAGTGGAGAATTTCCATATACATCATACATATGATACCAATTTTAAGATAATTGAAATTCACATAAACAACACAGATTATTTACATCTCTCTTTGATTTAATGGGCACTGTATGATCAATGGCTAATGTCAATTACACAATTCAGTACTCTCAGTGTCAGAGATTGAGCTAGCACCATATTGCGCTTAGGACATTCCCTGAAAATTTATTTTAACCATTTATCTCTGTCTCATAAAATTAAAGAATAAATTGTGGCAAAAAAAGAAAAAGAAAACAGTGTTTCAGTTTTCTGGTTGCTAGGGCTATAGATGAAGAGAATTTTATGACTACTTCTCAAAGCTTATATTCTGAAAGAAGGTTCATTTTTAATATAGAAATAATAAAAATGTAAGTCACCTCAACAGCTGTAATTTTTATAAATTACAGAGATGCCTTCTGCCAACATTTGAAATTGGCATTCTGCATGGCCAAAATCTCTGATCTTCACTGTTATCTAATTTAGGATTTTGGCTACTATTTCCAGGCTATTAACCTCCACATCTGGACTCCCAGTGATCCCACATCAGGATGCCACTGCTGCTTCAGTATTGATCAGCGGCGTCCTCTACCCCAACAGGTGATAAATTTATTAGTAACCATACGGGCTGCCCCAGCTTTAAGGGAATTTTCTCTGTAAGAATTATAGTATTTATTCATTCGAGGATGATAAGACAAGGGAAGAAGTCAAATAATGTTTCCTGTAATTTGCAGCTGTTTCATTCAGAGCTATGCTTCACAAAGAGCCTGCAGTTCAGATATTATATAACATCCCCTACTTTGCATAAGACATTATGAATAATACTTTTTACAAGATGTACTTTATTTATGAGCAGATTCCTTCATAGAAAGAGCTTGTTAGGACTTAATGCTGATTAATGGAGAAAGTACCATTCACACTTTCAGATTATGGCCTGTCAGTGCTTTCATTACATGTACTAATTTACAAGGATTTATTTATTTTCTCACAAATGTAAAAATGTGCTCCAAGCTAAAAATACTGTCTAGGCGCCTGAGCCCAATGTTTTCTTTGGTGGAGGTGTTGATATGGGGACTCAAGCTGTCATGTGTCATACTTTCCAGTTCCATTCCCACCCACCCACACCACTGCCTAACCTTGTGGTAATATCAGAGATCTATATATTTTTTTATTAATTCATTTTTGTTACAGATGTTTCTCCTTTTCCCCCATAGACACTCTCCTTCCGATCCCCTCCACCCAGCATTGCTGTCTATGTCCATTGGTTATGCATATTTGCATATAAGTTCTTTGGTTTATCTCATCCCTCCCCCCTGACACCCTCCTCAGAGGTTTGTCAGTCTGAACCATACTCCTTTCTATACCTCTGGGTCTATTTTGTTTATCAGTTTATTTTGTTCACTATAGTCCACAGATACATGAGATCATGTAGTGTTTGTCTTTCTCTGATTGGCTTCTTTCTCTTAGCATAATACTCTCCAAGTTCCTCCATGTCGCCTCAAAGGATAAGAGATCTCTCTTTCTTACAGAGGCATAGTGTTCCACTGTGTATATGTACCACAGCTTTTTTATCCATTCATCTATTGATGGACAATTGGGCTGTTTCCAGATCTTAGCAATTGTAAATAGTGCTGCTATGAACATAGGGGTACATATATTCTTTCTGATTGGTGTTTCAGGCTTCTTAGGATATATTCCTAGGAGTGGAATCACTGGGTCAAATGGCAGTTCAATTTTTAATTTTTTGTGGAAATACCATATTGTTTTCCATAATGGCTGCACCAATCTGCATTCCCACCAGCAGGGTACTAGAGTCCCCTTTTCTCCACACCCTCACCAGCACTTGTTTGATGATTTGTTGATGGCAGCCATTCTGACAGGTGGGAGGTGATACCTCATAGTTGTTTTAATTTCCATCTCTCTGATGATTAGTGATGTTGAGCATTTTGTCATATGTCTCTTGGACATTTGTATGTCCTGTTTAGAGAGGTGTCTATTTAGGTCCTCTGTCCATTTTATAATTGGGTTCTTTGTCTTTCTTTTGTTGAGTTGTACGAGTACTCTATATATTTTGGAAAACAAACCCTTATCCAATGTACCATTGGCAATTATACTTTCCCAGATAGTGGGTTCCCTTTCCATTTTGATGCTTGTTTCTTTTGCTGTGCAGAAGCTTTTTAGTTTGATGTAGTCCCATGTATTCATTTTTTTCCTTTGTTTCTCTTGCCTTAGGTGTATCAGTGAAAATTCTGCTGCATGTGATGTTTGAAATTTTCTTGCTTACACTTTTTTCTAGAACTTTTATGGACTCATGAGTCACATTTAAGTCTTTTATCCATGTTGACTTTATTCTTGTGTATGGTGTAAGTTGGTGGTCTAGATTCTTTTTTTTGCATATAGCTGTCCAATTTTCCAAATGCCATTTATTAAAGAAGGTGTCTTTACTCCATTGTATACTCTTGCCACCTTTGTCAAATATTGAGCATAATGCCTTGGGTCAATTTCCGATTTCTTTGTTCTGTTGTATTGATCTATATGTCTGTTCTTGTGCCAGTACCAGGCTTTTTTATTACATTGACTATGTAATATAACTTGATATCTGGTATTATGATCCCTCTTACTTTGTTCTTCTTTTTCAAGATCACTGTAGTTATTTGAGATCTTGTTTGCTTCCATATAAACTTTTAAAGTATGTGTTCTAGTTCTGTGAAATATGTCATTGGTATTTTAATGGCGATTGCATTGAATCTATACATAGTGTTGAGTAGTATGGACATTTTAATGATGTTAATTCTTCCTATCCATGAACAAGGTATATGCTTCCACTTTTTTATATCTTCCTCTATTTATTTTTTCAATGTCCTGTAGTTTTCTGCGAATAGGTCCTTTACTTCCTTGGTTAAGTTTATTCCTAGGGATCGTAATTTTTTTGCTGCAATGGTAAATGGGATTTTTTTTTTTTTTAGTTTCTCTATCTGTGAGTTCATTGTTGGTGTATAAGAATGCCGTCGATACCTTGACATTAATTGTGTATCTTGCTACTTTGCCAAATTCATTTATTAAATCTAGTAGATTTTTGATGGAGTCTTTAGGGTTTTTTATGTACAGTATCATATCATCTGCAAATAGTGACAGTTTTACTTTCTCCTTTCCAATTTGGATCCCTTTTATTCTGTCTTCATGTCTAATTGCTATGGCTAAGACTTCCAGTACTTTGTTAAATAAGAGCAGCAAAAGTGAGCATCCCTGTGTTGTTCTTGTTCTTAAGGGAAATGCTTGTAGTTTTTGCCCATTGAGTATGATGTTGGCTGTAGGTTTTTCATATATAGCCTTTATTATATCAAGATGTGATACCTCTATTCCCACATTGATGATCGTTTTTATCAGAAATGAGTGCTGGATTTTGTTGAATGCTTTTTCAGCATCAATTGTTATGATCACATGGTTTTTATCTTTCATTTTGTTGATGTGGTGTATCACATTTATTGATTTGCAAATGTTGTACCAGCCGTGCAGCCCTGGGATGAATCTCACTTGGTCATGATGATTAATTTTTTTGATGTATTACTGGATCCGATATGCTAATATTTTGTTAAGGATATTGGCATCTATGTTCATCAGAGACATTAGCCTGTAGTTTACTTTCTTTGTAGTGTCTTTATCAGGTTTTGAAATTAGGATTATGCTGGCCTCATAAAATGAGTTTGTAAGTCTTCCAACTTCTTGGATTTTTGGAATAGTTAAAGGAGAATGGGTGTTAGATCTTCCTTGAATGTTCAGTAAAACTCCGCTGTGAAGCCATCCACCCCTGTGTTTTGGTTTACTGGGAGTTTCGGGATTACCTCTTCACTTTCCTTAGTTGTTACTGGTCTGTTTTCTATCTCTTCCTAGTTCAGTTTTTAGAGACTGTGTGATTCTAGAAATTTGTCCATTTCGCCTAGATTGTTCAATTTGTTGGAGTATAATTGTTCATAGTATGTTTTAAGGATCCTTTGTATTTCTGTGGTGTCAGTTGTTACTTCTCTTTTGTTCCTGACTTTGTTTATTTGGGTCTTCTCTTTTTGTTTCTTGGTGATTCTGGCTAAGGCTCCATCAATCTTGTTTATTTTTTCAAATAACCAGCTCTTTGTATCATTGATCTTTTGAATTGATTTTTTTAATCTCTATGTCATTTATGTCTGCTCTTACCTTTACTATTTCTTTCTGTCTACATGGTCTGGGTTTTTCTTTTTGTTTACTTTCTAGTTCTTGAAGTTGTAAGGTTAGAAAGTCAATTAGGAATTTTTCTTGTTTCTTGAGGTAGGCCTGTAGTGCTATGAACTTCCCTCTCAGGACTGATTTTGCTGTATCCCATAGGTTTTATGTTGTTGTGTGTTCATTTTCATTGGTTTCCAGAATTTTTGAAATTTCTTCTTTGATCTCCTTGGTAACCCTTTCATTGTTTAATAACATGTTATTTAGCCTCCAAGTGTTTGAATGTTTTTGTTGTAATTAAGTTCTAGTTTCATGCCATTGTGATCTGAGAAGATGCTTGATATGATTTCAATCTTTTTGAATTTGTAGAGACTTACTTTGTGTCCTAACATGTGGTCTATCTTTGAGAATGTCCCGTGTGCACTTGAGAAGAATGTATATTCTGCAGCTTTGGGGTGAAATGTTCTGTAAATATCAATTAGGTCCAACTGATCTAGTTTATCTTGTAAGGACTCTGTTTCTTTGTTATTTTTTTCTTCCAGAAAATCTATCCAGTGGTGTCAGTGGGATGTTAAAGTCACCCACTATGATTGTATTGCTATTGATCTCTCCCTTGAAGTACTCCATAAGTATTTTTTAATATATATTTTGGTGCGCCTGTATTCAATGCATGTATGTTTACCAGTGTTATATCCTCTTGTTGGATTGATCCTTTAAATATTATGTAGTGACCTTCTCTGTCTCTTATTATGGCCCTTATTTTGAAGTCTATCTTGTCCGATATGAGTATTGCTACCCCAGCTATTTTCCATTTCCATTTGCTTGGAAATTTTTTTTCCATCCCTTCACTTTCATCCTGTGTGAGTCTTTTGTTGTGAGGTGGGTCTCTTGTAGACAGCATATATATGGGTGGTGTTTTCTTATCCAATCAGCTACCCTATGTCTTTTGATTGGAGCATATAAGCCATTTACATTTAAGGTAATTATTGATAGATTGTTATTAGTTGTCATTTTAATTTTATGCCTGTGTTCCTCTCTCTCTCTCTCTGTTTCTTCTTCTTCTTACAACAGTCCCTTCAGCATTTCTTGCAGTGTTAATTTGGTGGTGGTAAATTCCTTTAGGTGTTTTTTGGTCTGTGAAGCTTTTATTTCACCTTTAATTTTGAATGATAGCCTTGCTAGATAGAGTTGTCTTGGATTCAGACTCTTGCCTTTCATTACTCTGTATAACTCATGCCACTCCCTTCTGGCTTGCAGTGTTTCTATTGAGAAACTAGCTGACAGTCTAAATGGGAGATTGCTTGTAGATAACTTTCTGCCTCTCTCTTGCTGCCTGTAAGATTCTTTCTTTGTCTTTAATGTTTGCCATTTTAATTACAATGTGTTTAGCTGTGGGTCTTTTGGGGTTCATCTTGCTTGGGACTCTCTGTGTTTCCTGGACTTGTGTGACTTTTTCCTTCACCAAATAGGGAAGTTTTCTGTCATTATTATTTCTTCAAACAGGTTCTCTATTCCTTTTTCTGACTCTTGTCCTTCTGGTACCCCTATGATGCGAATGTTATTATGTTTCAATTGTCCCAAAAGTCCCTTAAATTCTCCTCTTGCTTTTTAATTTTTTTCCTCGTTTGCTCCTCTATTTATGTGTTGTTGTTTTTTTCTACCTTGTCTTCTAACTGGCTGTTTCAGTCTTCAGCTTCTTCTAATCTACTACTGAATGCTTATAAAGTATTTTTCATAACAGCTATGTCATTCTTTATTTCCTCTTGATTTTTTTTCATAGCTTCTACTTCTTTTGTTAAGCTGATGTATTTCCCAGTGAGCTGTTCATAATTCTAATTAGGCTGCTTGTAGTTCTCACTAAATTGTGTGAACACCCTTAAAATCATTGCTTTGAAATTTTTATCTGACAAATTGTTTTCTTCCATTTAATTTAGGTCCTTTTATGTTGATTCCTCCTTTTGTTCCTTCCTTTTGGTGTTGTTTCTTTATCTCACCATTTTAACAGTGTGGTAGTTCTAGGCCTGTTGATGGATGTTGGAATGTGTAGGCAGCTCAGTGTGTATCAGATAAAGCTGCTGTGTCTCCTAGACTGTTTTGGTGTGTGGCACCTCTTGCCTGCTATGGGTTTTGGAGGAGTGACAACTGGCAGCTGGTATTGGTCTTTCATGGTAGGTGCTGCTGTGGTGCATGGGTCCACCTGTTGCTCTACTTGGGTGCGTGGGTCCAGCTGGTGTGCTGGTGGGGTGTGTGGGTCCTGCTGGTGTTCTACTTGGGTGCATAGGTCCCACTGTTGCTCTGCAGGGGTGTATGGGTTCCACTGGTGTGCTGCTCTGGTGCATGGGAACTTCTGGTGCCCTTCTGGGGTGCACTGGTGCCTGGTGGGGCTCAACTCCTTATCAGTTGCTGCTGCTGTTGCTGGGGGGAGTGCCAGCTCCCGGTTTTCACTGCTACTGTTTCTGCTGTTGCCAGGGGTGCTCTTAGCTCCCAATTCTCCTCTGCTGTTGGGAGCTGAGGATGCTCAGCTCCTGGACTTGCTGCTGCTGGAGGAGGGGCTCCACTCCAAATAAGCTGCTGCAGTTGACAGATGTGGGTCTCAGCTACCCTAGTCTTGCTGCTGCTTAAGCTGGGGCACCACTCCTGATCAGTCTCTGCTGATGCTGCTGGGGATGGGTCTCAGGTGCCAATCAGTGCTGCTGCTGCTGTCTGGGGATGTTTGTCCGTTCCCGAGCTTCTGCTGCTGGTGTGTTTCTCTGCTCCCAAACTTCAGCTGCTGTTGGGGATGGGGCTCCACTCCCGCACAGTCAATGTTGCTGTGGGGGAAGTTGCTGGGAACCCAGCTAGCGCTACTGCCTGCTGTCAATTACTTTATGTTCATTTTGTATCCTGCTACATTGCCAAATTCGTTTTTGAAATCTAGTAGATCTTTGAGGGAGTCTTTAGAATTTTCTATGTACAGTACCATGTAATCTGCGAATAATGGCAATTTCACTTCTTCCTTTCCAAATTAAATCACTTTTTCTTTTCTTCCTCTCTAATTTCTGTGGCTAAGACTTAAAGTACTATTTTTAAAAATATTGGTGAAAATAGGCATCCTCCCTGTCTTGTTCCTGTTCTTAAGGGAAATGCTTTTAGTTTTTGCCCATTGACTGTGATGTTGGCTGTAGGTTTTCCATATATGGTCTTTATTATGTAAAGATATGATCCCTCTAGTCCCACATTGCTGAGAATTTTTATCAGAAATGGGTGCTAGAATTTGTCAAATGCTTTTCAATGTCTATTAATATGATCATAGGTTTTTATTTTTCATTTTGTTTATGTTGTGTATAACATTATTTTTTTTATTAATTTGTTTTTGTTATAGATGTTTCTCCTTTTTTCCCCATTGACTCCCTCCTCCCCATCCTCCCACCCCGTCCCCAGCTTTGTTGTCCATGTGTATACGTTCTGTGGTTTATCTCTTCCCTCCCCCCCAACCCTTCTTCTGAAGTTTGTCAGTCTGTACCCTACTTCCACATCTCTGGGTCTACTCTGTTCCTCAGACTGTTATGTTTATTATATTCCACAAACAAGTGAGATCATGTGATATTTGTCTTTCTCTGTGTGGCTTGTTTTGCTTAGAATAATACTCTCCAGGTCCCTCCATGTCATCTCAAAGGATACGAGATCTTCTTTCTTACAGCTGCATAGTGTTCCATTGTGTAAATGTACCACAGCTTTTTAATCCACTCAACTATTGATGGACATTTGGGCTGTTTCCAGATCTTAGCAATTGTAAATAGTGCTGCTATGAACATAGGGGTACATATATTCTTTCTGATTGGTGTTTCAAGCTTCTTAGGATATATTCCTAGAAGTGGGATCACTGGGTCAAATAGCAGTTCCATTTTTAATTTATTGAGGAAACACCACATTGTTTTCCATAGTGGCTGCACCAGTCTGCATTCCCACCAGCAGTGTACTAGAGTCTCGTTTTCTCTACACCCTCGCCAACACTTGTTGATTGATGATTTGTTGATGGCAGCCATTCTGACAGGTGTGAGGTGATAACTCACTGTTACTTTAATTTGTATCTCTCTGATGATTAGTGATGTTGAGCATTTCTTCATATGTCTCTTAGCCATTTGTATGCCTTGCTTGGAGAGTTGTCTATTTAGTTCTTCTGCCCATTTTTTAATTGGGTTCTTTGTCTTCCTTTTGTTGAGTTGTATGAGCACTCCATATATTTTGGAGATTAACCCCTTATCTGATGTATCATTGGCAATTATGCTCTCCCATACACTGGGTTCCCTTTCCGTTTTGATGGTTGTTTCTTTTGCTGTGCAGAAGCTTTTGAGTTTGATGTAGTCCCATGTGTTCATTTTTTCCTGTGTTTCTGTTGCCTTAGGTGATGTATCAGTGAAAATTCTGCTGCATGGGATGTCTGAAATTTTGTTGCCTACATTTTCTTCTAGGATTTTTATGGATTCACGAGTCACATTTAAGTCTTTTATCCGTTTTGAGTTTATTCTTGTGTGTGGTGTAAGTTGATGGTCTAGTTTCATTTTTTTGCATGTAGCTGTCTAATTTTTCCAACACCATTTATTAAAGAGGCTGTCTTTATTCTATTGTATGTTCTTGCCACCTTTGTCAAATATTGATTGAGCATAATGTCTTGGGTCAATTTCCAGATTCTCTGTTCTGTTCCACTGGTGTCTATGCCTGTTCTTGTGCCAGTACCAGGCTGTTTTGATTACAGTAGCTTTGTAGTATAAGCTGATATCTGGTATTGTGACCCCCACCTACTTTGTCCTTCCTTTTCAAGATTTCTGTGGCTATTCAAGGTCTTTCTTGGTTCCATATGAACTTTTGAAGTATTTATTCTAGTTCTGTGAAATATGTCACTGGTATTCTGATGGAGATTGCATTGAATCTATAGATTGCTTTGGTTAATATGGACATTTTAATAATGTTAATTCTTCCAATTCATGAACAAGGTATGTGCTTCCACATTTTGTATCTTCCTCTATTTGTTTTTTCAGTGTCCTGTAGTTTTCTGCAAATAGGTCCTTTACTTCTTTGGTTAAGTTTATTCCTAGGTATCTTAATTTATTTGCCATGATGGTAAATGCGATTGTTTTGTTAGTTTCTCTTTCTGTGAGTTCATCATTGGTGTATAAGAATGCCATCGATTTCTTGACGTTAATTTTGTATTCTGCTACTTTGCCAAATTCATTTATTAAGTCTGTAGATTTTTGATGGAGTCTTTAGGGTTTTCTATATATAATATTATGTCATCTGGGAATAATGACAGTTTTACTTCTTCCTTTCCAATTTGGATTCCTTTTATTTTTTTCTTCACGTCTGATTGTTGTGGCTAAGACTTCCAGTACTATGTTAAATAAGAGTTGTGAAAGTGGGCATCCCTGTCTTGTTCCTGTTTTTAAGGGAAATGTTTTAATTTTTTGCCCATTGAGTAAGATGTTGGCTGTAGGTCTTTCATATATGGCCTTTATTATATCAAAATATGATCCCTCTATTCCCAAATTGCTGAGTGTTTTTATCAGAAATGGGTGCTGGATTTTTTCGAATGCTTTTTCAACATCTATTGATATGATCATGTGGTTTTTATCTTTCATTTTGTTTATGTAGTGTATCACATTTATTGATTTGTGAATATTGAACCAGCTTTGCATCCCTGGGATGAATCCCACTTGGTCATGGTGAATAATTTTTTTTGATGTATTGCTGGATCTGATTTGCTAGTATTTTGTTTAGGACTTTAGCATCTATGTTCATCAGGGATATTGGCCTGTAGTTTTCTTTCTTTTTAGTGTCTTTTTCTGGTTTTGGAATTAGAATTATGCTGGCCTCAGAAAACGAGAAGAAGTCTTCCTTCTTCCTGAATTTTTTGAAATAATTGGAGGAGAATGAGTGTTAGTTCTTCTTTGAATATTCGGTAAAACTCCCCCTTGAAGCCATCCGGGCCTGGGCTTTTGTTTGCTGGGAGAGTCTTATTACATCTTCACTTTCCTTAGTTGTTATTGGTCTGTTCAAGTTTTCTATCCCTTCCTGGTCCAGTTTTGGGAGACTATGTGTTTCTAGAAATTTGTCCATTTCACTTAGTTTGTCGAATTTGTTGCCATATAAATGTTCATAGTATTTGATAACGATCCTTTGTATTTCTGTGGTGTCAGTTGTTACTTCTTCTTTTTCATTTCTGATTTTGTGTATTTGGGTTCTCTCTCTGTTTCTTGGTGAGTGTAGCTAAGGGTCCATCAATCTTGTTTATCTTTTCAAAAAACCAGCTCTTTGTTTCATTGATCCTTTGAATTGTTTTTCTGGTCTCTATATCATTTATTTCTCTCTGATCTTTACTCTTTCCTTCCTTCTACTTGCTCTGGGGTTTTCATTTTGTTTGCTTTCTACATCTTTAAGTTGTGAGGTTGGAAAGTCTATTAGCAATTTTTTTGTTTCTTGAGGGAGGCCTATAGTGCTATGAACTTCCCTCTCAGAACTACTTTCGCTACATCCCATAGATTTTGTGTTGTTGTGTGTTCATTTTCATTGGTTTCCAGGAAGTTTTTAATTTCTTCCTTGATCTCCTCAGTAACCCATTCATTGTTTAATAACATACTATTTAGCCTTCAAGTGTTCAAATGTCTTTGCATGTTCTTGTTGCAATTGATTTCTAGTTTCATACCATTGTGATCTGAGAAGATGCTTGATATGATTTCAATCTTCTTGAACTTGTAGAGACCTCGTTTGTGTCCTAACTTGTGGTCTATCTTTGAGACTGTCCCATGTGCGCTTGAGAAGAATGTGAATTCTGTACTTTTGTGGTGTAATTCTCTGTAGATATCTATTAAATCCATTTGGTCTAGAGCTTCATTTAGAGTCTCTGTTTCCTTGTTAATTTTTTTGTGTAGATGATCTATCCAGTGATGTCAGTGGGGTGTTGAAGTCTCCTGCTATGATTGTATTGCTGTCGATTTCTCCTTTGAAGTCCTCTGAAAGATGTTTAATATATTTTGGTGCTCCTATATTGGGTGCATATATGTTTACCAAGGTTATATCTTCCTGTTGGATAGATCCTTTCAATATTATGTAGTGACGTTCTTTGTCTCTAGTTATGCCCTTCATTTTGAAATCTATTTTATCAGATATGAGTATTGCTACCCCAGCTTTTTTTTTCCTTTCAATTTGCTTGGAAGATTTTTTTTTCCATTCCTTCACTTTCAATCTATGTGAGTCTTTTTTCTTGAGGTTGATCTCTTGTAAACAACATGTATATTGGTCATGCTTTCTTATCCAATCCGCTACTCTGTCTTTTTATCAGAGCATTCAATACATTTACATTTAAGATGATTATTGATATATACTTATTTATTGCCATTTTTGTTTAGTGTGGTTCTATTTTTCTTCCTATTTCTTCTACTAATTACAGTAGTCCTTTTAACATATCTTACAGTGCCGGTTTGGTGCTAATGTATTCCCTTAGCCTTTTTTTGTCCGAGAAGCTCTTTATTTGACCTTCTATTTTGAATGATAGCCTTGCTGGGTAGAGTAGTCTTGCATTCAGATCCTTGTTTTTCATGACCTTGATTACTTCATGCCATTCCCTTCTGGACTGTAGTGCTTCGGTTGTGAAGTCAGCTGATAGCCTTATGGGGGTTCCTTTGTAGGTAACCTGTTGCTTATCTCTTGCTGCCTTTAGGATTCTCTCTTTGTCTTTAATTTTTGGCATTTTAATTACTATGTGTCTTGGTGTGGGCCTGTTTGGGTTTTCTTACTGGGGGCTTTCTGTGCTTCTTGAACTTGAATGCCTTCTTTCTTCACCAAATTAGGAAAGTTTTCTGTCACTATTTCTTCAAATATATTCTCTAACCCTTGCTCATTTTCTTCTTCTTTGGAGATTCCTATGATGAGAATATTATTACATTTCCAGTTGTCCCACAGTTCTCTTAAGCTGTCTTCTTGTTTTTTTATTGTTTTTTCCTTTTGGTTTTCTGATTGGTTGATTTTTTTCTACCCTGTCTTCTAATTCACTGATCCAGTCCTCAGCTTCCTCTACTCTGCTGTTTAGTCCTTCCAATGTGTTCTTTATTTCTGCTATGTCATTCTTCATTTCTTCTTGGTGCTTCTTCATTTCCACTTGGTTGGTTTTCAATGTTTCTGTCTTTGCTCATGGTATTGATGTCTTTACTCATGGTGTTGATGTCCTTACTCTTGCTGTTGAGCTTCATCAAGATCATGGCTCTGAATTCTAGCCCTGTTACCTTGCTTAACTCCATTTCATTTATCTCCTCTTCTGTAGAGGTATCTTGTTCTTTCTTTTGGGATCTGTTTCTTTGTTTCACCATTTTGGCTATCTCAGTGGGTTTTGGAGCCTACCAAATTTTCCCTGTGGATGTTCATGTTCTGCTGTTTGTGACTCCCTTGACTGGGTTTGGATGAGTGTGGGAGGACCCACGTTAAACACCACTGTTGAGTCTTACTTTCCTGGGTGAATTTGGAAGCCCAGAAAAGGTTAAGTTATCCTCTAGCTTTTTGCCTTGAGGCTATTAGTTGTGGTTACTTGATGAGCCTTGAGTTCTCAGTTGAATGAAAACCTCCCTCAGGTGTTCCAGGTAAGAGGATTTCTCGAGGGTGGGGTAGATGCTTGTTGTTAATGAGCCTCAATTTGCATTTCAATGGCCCACGTGGGTGGAGCTGAATCTTCGAGGAAGGGGCTGCCGCCTCTTCCCAGAGCCCTGGGAAGGAGTAAGATGGCCACCATCCTGCATGGCTGCAACTCAGCAAAAGCTTTGAGCACCCTCCAAATCCTGAGTGTCCTCACACAGTTCCAATCCAGTGCGCTCTCCCTCTGCCATAGCCCAAGGTGAGTGGCTATGGCTATTTTAGCGCTCTGTTCTGGCCCTCTGTGCTGTGGAGCTGGCTTGAGATCTTAACCCTGAGGGTGGTGCTCACAGCTAAGACCACTGCTGTCCGTGGGCTCCCAGCCTCCCTCTCGTGCCTCCTCAATCCTACCAGGATCGATTCAGTGTCCCTGGTTGTATGGTCCTCGTAAGCTGCTTTTCTGTTGCTTTTTCTCGATGATTTGTCTTTATTTTAGTTGTAATTTCAGTTTGGTCCTGGGAGATGGTCTGTGTAGCTTCCATTCACTCCGCCGCCATTTTGGTGTCTTCCGTATGACATTTGTTGATTTGCAAATATTGTACCAGCCCTGCATCCCTGGGATGAATCCCACTTGATCATGGTGAATAATTTTTTTAATGTATTTTTGATTCCAATTTGCCAATGTTTTTTTAAGGATTTTGGCATCTATGTTCATCAGGGATACTGGCTTGTAGGTTTCTTTTTTTATCGTGCCTTTATGTGGTTTTGGAAATAGAATTATGTTGGCCTCATAAAACGACTTTGGAAGTCTATTTTCTTTTTGAATTTTTTGGAATAGTTTAAGGAGAATGGGTGTTAGTTCTTTAAATGTTCGGTTAAACTCACCCTTGAAGCCATCTGGGCCTGGGCTTTTGTTTGCTGGTAGATTTTTAATTAAATTTTAAATTACCTTAGTTGTTATTGATCTTTTCAAGTTTTTTATCTCTTCCCGGTCCAGTTTTGGAAGACTATGTGTTTCTACAAATTTGCCATTTCGCCTAGATTGTCCAATTTGTTGGCGTATAATTGTTCTTAGTATTTGTTAACGATCCTTTGTATTTCTGTAGTGTCAGTTGTTACTTTCCTCCTTTGCTTCTGATTTTATTTATTTGAGTTCTCTTTTTTTTTCCTTTGGAGGGTCTAGCTAAAGGTCCACCAATCTTGTTTATCTTTTCAAAGAACCAGCTCTTTGTTTCATTGATTTTTTGAATTTTTTTTTTAGACTCTATGTAGTTTATTTCTGCTCTGACCTTTACTACTTTTTTTCCTTTTACTTGCTCTGGGTTTTTCTTTTTGTTTGCTTTCTAGTTAAGTTGTGAGGTTAGATAGTCAATTAGGAATTTTTTTGTTTCCTGAGGTAGGCTTGTAGTGCTATGAACTTCCCACTCAGGACTGCTTTCACTGCATCTCATAGATTTTGTGGTGCTCTGTGTTTATTTTCATTGGTTTCCAGGAAGTTTTTAATGTGTCCCTTGATCTCCTTGGTAACTCATTTATTGTTTAATAACATGCTATTTAGCCTCCATGTGTTCAAATGTCTTTGTATGTTCTTATTGCAATTGATTTCTAGTTTCATGCCATTGTGATCTGAGAAGATGCTTGATATGATTTCAATCTTCTTGAACTTGTAGAGACTTAGTTTGTGTCCTAACATGTGGTCTGTCTTTGAAAATGTCCCATGTGCACTTGGGAAGAATGCAAATTCTGTAATTTTGGAGTGTAATTCTCTGTAGATATTTATTAGATCCATTTGATCTAGTGCATCATTTAGACTGTCTGTTTCCTTGTTAATTTTTGTCTAGATTGTCTATCCAGTAATTTCAATGGGGTGTTGAATTTTCCTGCTATGATTGTATTGCTGTCAATATTTCCTTAGAAGTCCTCTAGAAGTTTTTAAATGTATTTTGGTGCTCTATATTAGCTGCATATACTTTTACCAAGGTTATATCTTCCTGTTGGATAGATCTTTTCAATATTATATAGTGGCTTTCTTTGTTTCTAGTTATGCCCTTTCTTTTGAAGTCTATTTTATCAGATATGAGTATTGCTACTCCAGCTCTTTTTTTCTTTCTTTTTGCTTGGAAGATTTTTTTCCATCCATTCACTTTCAGCCTATGTGAGTCTTTTATTGTGAGGTGGTTGTCTTAAACAACATAGATATGAATCAT
This sequence comes from Tadarida brasiliensis, assembly GCA_030848825.1. NCBI lineage: Eukaryota > Metazoa > Chordata > Mammalia > Chiroptera > Molossidae > Tadarida > Tadarida brasiliensis. The sequence continues at coordinate 50,955,913 of CM061280.1, read as the reverse complement.
GCTTTCTTATCCAATCATCTGCTCTGTGTCTTTTGATCTGAGTGTTTAATCCATTTACATTTAAGGTTATTATTGAAATGTACATATTTATTGCCATTTTTGTTTATTGTGGTTATATTTTTCTTCTTATTTTTCTACTAATTACAGCAGTCCTTTTAACACTTCTTGCAGTGCTGGTTTGGCACTAATATAATCCCTTAGCTTTTGTGTGTGTGTGTGTGTTTGTGTCTGGGAAGCTCTTTATTTGACCTTCTATTTTGAATGATAACCTTGCTGGATAGAGTAGTCTTGGATTCAGATTTTTGTTTTTCATGACCTTGATTACTTCATGCCATTCTCTTCTGGCCTGCAGTGTTTCTGTTGACTAGTCAGCTGAATGCTTAATGGGGGTTCCTTTGTAGGTAACCTGTTGCTTATCTTGCTTCCTTTAGAATTCTCTCTTTGTCTTTAATTTTTGGCATTTTAATTATTATGTGTCTTGGTGTGGATCTGTTTGAGTTCTTATTTGGGTATCTCTGTGCTTCTTGTACTTGTATGCCTTTATCTTTCGTTAAGTTAAGGAAATTTTCTGTACTATTTCTTCAAATATATTCTCTAACCCTTGCTCATTGTCTTCTTATTCTGGCACTTCTATGATGCAGATATTATTACATTTTATGTTGTCCCACAATTCTCTTAAGCCATCTTCCTGTTTTTTAATTGTTTTTTTTTTGTTTGTTTCTTTGTTGTTTTTTTTTTGGTTCTCTGATTGGGTAATTTTTTCTACCCTGTCTTCTAATTCACTTATCTGGTCATCGACTTTCTTTACTCTCCTGGTATTCCTTCTAATGTGTTCTTTATTTCTGGTATGTCATTCTTCATTTCTGCTTGGTGGTTTTTCATTTCCAGTTGTTTGATTTTCAGTGTTTCTGTATCTTTACATGTTGTTGAGCTTCTTCATTATCATCACTCTGAACTCTACCTCTGATAACTTGTTAAACTGCATTTCATTTACCTCTTCTTTGGTAGAATTCTCTTGTTTTTTCATTTGGAATTTGTTTCTTTCTTTCACCATTTTGGCTGTTTCTGTAGGTTTTGGAGCCTGCCAAATTTTCTGTGTTTGTATTGGTGTTCTGCTGTTTGTGGCTCCCTTTACTGGGTTTTAATGAGTGTGGGAGAACCTACATTAAACACCACTCTCAACTCTTACTTTCCTGGGACTATTTGCAAGCACTGGAAAGGTTCAGTTTTCAGTTATACTCAGGCTTTTTGCCTGGAGGCTATTAGTCTCAGTTACTTGATGAGCCTTCATTTATAGTTTGCAACTGAATGAAAAAATCCCTCAGTTGTTCTGGGTAAGCGAATTTTCAGTGATTGGGACAGATGCTTGCTGGCTGTTAATGACCCTCAATTTGCATTTCTCTGGCCTGTCTGGGTAGTGTTAAATTCCTGAGGGACGGGCTCTTGCTTCTCCCCAGGGCTCTGGGAAGGGGGGTCTTTGAGTAAGATTGCTACTGTCCTGTGAAGAAGTGATTCAGCACAAAACTCCCATTGCCCTCCCAGCTCTCCAAGCTCCTGCGTCTCCACACAGTCCCAATACAATCTGCCCTCCCTCTGCCAGAGCCCAAGATGAGTGTCTGTAGCTAATTTAGTGCTCTGTCTCAGCTCTGTGGGCTGTGGGCTTGGGATTTTAACCCCAAAGGAGCTGCTCACAGCTAAAACAGCTGCTGTCTGTGGGCTCCCAGTCTGCCCTCTCGTGCCTCCACAGTTCCTACCAGGCTCAATTTAGTGTCCCTTTTCTATCCCTAGTTACACAAGTCCTCTCCAGCTGCTTTTCTATTGGTTTTTCCCAATGATTTGTCTTTATTTTAGTTGTAATTCCCGTTTAGTCCTGGGAGATTGTCTGTGTAGCTTCCATTCACTCCACCACCATTTTGGAATTACATTGTGGGAGCTAGCAAGTCTGGAATCTGTAGGGCAAGGTGGCAGAATGGAGACTCATGTAAGAGTTGCTATTGCAGTCTTGAGTCTGAATCCTACTGTGAACTGGACAATTTGTCAGAGAAGATTAATATTAATATTTCAGCCTGTCTGTAAAGTGCTTGATTATTGAGTTTTTCAGTATCCACCCTAAATTTTGGTGCCGAAAGAGTGTCTCAGTCACCTCATCATATATATATTTGCTTGCTCTAAAAATGAATACTGGTGAACATTTTAAACACTGGATATGGTTCTCTCAGTCCAGTTTAATTCCTTTCTTATCCAAAAAGTGTGCCTTCAATTGTGTTGGCCATTGAAACAAATTATGGCCACAACATTGGGTACCAAATTTTAGAAATCTGTGTACAACAATATCCCCCCTCAAATAAAAGTCAATTGAATCTGCAGACCTTGCTAGCCCTAGATGGCTTTATGTGATCTGAAATCACTCACATCCCTGTCTCTGAAAAATAAAGCTTAAAAATATACTGGGCATGTACCACCTCCTCTTACTCAGTCTAACAAATAGTAATAGATCAAACTTTATCCTCAAAATCCCTGCAGTATACCAATATTCCTTCTGAGAGGAAAATCACCCACCTCAAATAATGGCAAAAATAATTATTTTTCCTGCCTGGTATTTTAAATTTGTTTTTTAACCTCAGTGAAAATTACCACTGAAGATTTTGTAAAACTAGCTGTTTGTGGAGTGTGTGTGTGTGTGTGTGTGTGTGTGTGTGTGTGCTGGTTCATTTGTTGCTTGGCTCATTTGTTGGTTGGTGAAGGAAATGAAAATGTGTACCTATAAAATATGCTCAGTGCACCAATAAGCACCTATCACACAGTCCCTCAAAGCCATTTTTACTACTTCTATTTCAACTCCAAATGTAAGTGTAACCCAATCAAATTTAATTAAAGAGTCTCAAGGAAAAAGGAACATTTTAGAATTTGAACCATGATAAAAGAAATTGCTGAACAAACATATGAAAGGAGAGTATCCTACAAACTGTCAGCCAAATAAGTCCTGAAGGCCAATAGTGGGTATTTAATAAACCTCATCTGTGAAATTCAGCTGACATGAACAGAGGGAACAGTTCACAGTGTTTAAAAGTTCACAAAAATGAAAAGTGGAAAAACCATGTAAACTCCCAGATTATCATCTCTGGATCAATACAAACTTTGCCCTGATGGAGATGATGAGTATAGTGATCAAGGAACAGAGTTGTCCTCCCCGATGTCAGCATAATGATGTAGGACCTCCCCAAATATACTAGTTTCAGCAGGAATCCATTTATTTCTCTATACATTTTGTAAATCTGCTCCAATTTTCCGGGGATTAGTTTCTCTAAGTGTGGTATCTCTCACTTAGAGCAACAGTTTCAGAGTATTCTTAGTTTTACTTTCCATGTACTTGGATTCTTTGTCCTTTGGCCCTCACAAAACTTGGCACAGTGACATTCAGTATGTGTTTGGTAAATAATTCATGATTTAACACACTTCAATCCCATCTACTTTCAGCATATCTCTCTCCACATTAGAGTCTTGATCTTTCAGTGCATCCTCTTAGACAACCAAAATTTAAATTTCACACTCAGTTATATTTAATACAGAGGTTACAGAAGGTGATCTCAAATTATAGACCTGCCACAAACAAGACCAGTTTCTAGGCATTCAAGAAATGGATTTTACCAAAACAGAAACAGTAATAAAAAGTACAAGTACCTCCTTGGCTTATCCTCAGTCAAAATATTCTGGAAATGAAAGAAATATTCATGTGTCCTTATCCTATCACCTAACCCAATCTTAAAAGTATTTTTACAAACCTCCTTAGAGGTTCTTATGCCTCTAAAAATTATAATGGGGCTTATTGGCATAGAATTCCCCTTGTTTGGACATGCTGGTTTCCTTGGAGAACTTACCAAAACATAAATTAATTTCGAGGCATTCTGGGAAAGTTAAAATGAATCTGTAGCTTTTATTGATGCTAAGGATTAATACTTCATGAGGAACATCAGGATTAATCTAAGTACACCATAATGCTGAACCTTAATATTAACCTCCTGCCAATGAATTAGTTCATCTGAAAGCAGTTTATTAAGTTGGCTTTGTAAACTGTCTTTAAATGAGTTCACTCTTTGCCAATAAAATTATTATACATGTGTGTATGTGTTAAAAAGACATGCTTGTTATCACAGATGTTCCTAACTTTTAACATACATTTTAGGTTTCACAAGGTCTGAATAAAGGAGAGATGAGAAAAGACAAAATTGTAGATTAGTTTTAAAGTAATGCCATGTGATTATTTTCAAGAGCACTGTCAAAAGCACCAAAGGAAGCAGGAGTTGAACCATATGTTCTTTATATGTATCTGACACTTTTTAAATGTATTATATCATATGATACTTATAACAACGTAGGCTTGAGTAACCAACTCATTCTAGTTTGTCTAGGACTGACTCAGTTCTAAAACTGAATCCTGACTCAGTCCCAGGCAAACAAGGACAGTTGGTCACCTTACCTAGGTAAAGCAGTAAAAGCTGTCCTACAACCAATTTCCATTGTGGAGGGGGTGGGGATGGATGGGTTTCCCCATATAACCAACAAACAATTCTTGGACATTAGCTGAATATCCTACAATTTCACTCAATTCTGAAACTGTCTACCTGGAGATAGTGTCAGATTCCACAGGTTAAGGGCTCAGTCCCACAAGGCTCCCTTTCCCCACACTTCAGATGCCAATTGCAAATCCAGGTTGTCACCTGTGTTTCTGACCAGATGGGCTATAAATCAGAGGTTCTAACAACCCCCAACTTGGAATACATTAATTTGCTAGAGCAACTCACAGAATTCAGAGAAACATTTTACCTACTAGATCACCAGTTTATTATAAAAAGATGTAACTCAGGAACAGACAAATGGAAGAGATACATAAGGCAAGAAATGGAGAAAGAGCCACTCTCCTCAACTCACGACATGTTCACACAACCCAGAAACTCTCTGAACTCTGTCCTTTTGGGTTTTTGTGGAGGTTTTATTACATATACAGGATTGATTAAATCATTGGCCCTTTGTGATTAAACTCAATCTCCAACCCTCTAATCATATGATTGGCTCCATTGGCAACAAACTCATACTTAGGTGATAGTCAAAGTTACCTAATTAACATAAAAAATACAACTTCATCTCTCACCATTTAAGCAATTGCAAGAATTTTAGGTGCCCTTTGTTAAAAATAGGAACAAAGACTATATATAAATAGATAGATAGATAGATAGATAGATAGATAGACATCTCACAATATCATAGGCAGATAATCTTTCCATATTTTACCAAAGAATAGGCTGAAATTTGGAGAGACAATTTTCTCCATCAAAGACACACATCACTTTTAAGTGGTGTATTCAGTATTAGAACACCAGCCTTTTAAATGCTATTTTATTTTTCAAGAAACCAGGCTGTAGTTAACACAGTGTGTAAAAACTACTTTGAAAATTTTATTGGATTTTATTTTTTCTAGAAGCTTGACTATTCCATTTATGACACCATAATTTTGCTCTACAGCAACCCCCCCCTTAATAGATATAACAGATGTATTAGCTGTGAATAGCTCCCACAAGGTTAAAATCCGAAGCCTGCTCCAGAGCACAGAGGGCTGAGACAGAGCACTAAATTAGCTACAGCAACTCACCTTGGGTACTGGCAGAGGGAGGGCAGACTGGACTGTGACTGTGTGGAGAGACTCAGAGGCTTGGAGAGCTGGGAGGGCAATGGGAGTTTTGGGGTGAATCACTCCTTCACAGGACATTAGCCATTTACTTAAAGAGCCCCTTCCCAGAGCCCTGGGGAGAAGCAACAACCCCTCCCTCAGGAATTTAACACCACCGGGCCAGGCCAGACAAATGCAATTGAAGCTCATTAACAGCCAATAAACACATGCCAACCTGTTGAAAATCCTCTTACTCTGAACATCTGAGGGATTTTTTAATTCAGTTGAAGGCTACACCCCAAGGCTCATAAAGTAACTAAGAATAATAGCCTCCCAGCAAAAAGACTGAGGATAATTGAATCTTTCCAGTGCTTTCAAATCTAACCAGGACAGTAAGACTTGACAGTGGTGTTTAATGTGGATCCTCCCATATTTATCCAAATGCAGAAGAGGGAGCCACAACCAGCGGAACAACAACACCCAAGGGAAAATTTGGCAGGTGCCAAAACCCACTGAGACAGCCAAAATTGTGAAACAAAGAAACAAATCCCAAATGAAAGAACAAGAGAACTCTACCTTAGAAGAGATAAATGAAATGCAGTTAAGCAAGTTATCAGAGGTAGAGTTCAGAGTGATGATAGTGAGGAAGCCAAACAGCATGAGTAAAGCTACAGAAACATTGAAAATCAGCCAAATGGAAATGAAAAACCACGAAGCAGAATAAAGAATGACATATCAGAAATAAAGAACGCATGGGAAGGAATAACCAGCAGAGTAGAAAAAGCCAAGTATCAGATCAGTGAATTAGAAGAAAGAGTAAAAAAAAAAAAAAAATCACCCTATCAGAGAACCAAAAAGAAAAAACAATTAAAAAACAGGAAGACAGCTTAAGAGAACTGTGGGACAATATGAAACATAACAACGTCTGCATTATAGGATTGCCAGAAGAAGAAGAAAATGACCAAGGGTTGGAGAATATGTTTGAAGAAATGGTGACAGAAAATTTTCTTAACGTGGTGAAGGATAAAGGCACCCAAGTATAAGAAGCACAGTGAGCCTCAAATTAGAAAAACCCAATCAGGCACACAACAAGACACATAATAATTACAATGCCAAAAATTAAAGACAAAGAGAGAATCCTAAAGAAAGCAAGAGATAAGCAATGGGTTATTTAAAAAGAGCCCCTATATGGCTATCAGTTGACTTCTCAATGGCAACACTATAGGCCAAAGTGGAATGGCATGAAGTAATCAAGGTAATGAAAAACAAGAATCTGAACACAACACTACTCTACCCAGCAAGGCTGTCATTCAACATAGAAGGTGAAATAAAGCATTTCCCAGACAAAAAAAAAAAGAGAAAGGAATATATTAGCACCAAACCAGCACTGTAAGAAATGTTAAAATGACTGCTGTAATTAGTAGAAGAAATACGAAGAAAAATACAACCACACTAAACAAAAATGGCAATAAATAAGTACATATCAATAATAACCTTAAATTTAAATAGATTAAATGCTCAGATCAAAAGACACAGAGCAGCTGATTGGATGAATAGGCATGACTGATGTCTATGTTGTTTACAAGAGACACACCTCACAACAAAAAACTCACACAGGTTGAAAGTGAAGGGATAGAAAAAAATCTTCCAAGCAAACAGAAAGGAAAAGAGAACTGGGGTAGCAATACTCATATCCGATAAAATAGACTTCAAAATGAGGCCATAACTGGAGACAAAGAAGGCCACTACATAATATTGAAAGGATCTATCCAACAGGAAGATATAACTTTGGTAAAAATTTATGCACTCAATATAGAGCACCAAAATACATTTAAAAACATCTAGAGGACTTCAAAGGAGAAATCGACAACAATACAATAATAGCAGTGGTTTCAACACCCTGCTAACATCACTGGATAGATCCTCTAGACAAAAACTTAACAACAAAACAGAAACTAAATGATGCACGAGATCAAATGGATGGAATAGATATTTACAGAGAATTACACCCCAAAACTGCAGAATTCACATTCTTCTCAAGTGCACATGGAACATTCTCAAAGATAAACCACATGTTAGGGCACAAATTAAGTCTCTACAAGTTCAGGAAGACTGAAATCATATCAAGCATCTTCTCAAATCACAATGGCATGAAATAATAAATCAATTACAATAAAAACACTCCAAAACATTCCAACACATGGAGGATAAACAGCAAGTTATTAAACAATGATTGGGTTACCAAGGAGCTCAAGGAACAAATTAAAACTTCCTGGAAACCAATGAAAACGAACACACAGTAACACAAAACCTATGGGACATAGCAAAATCAGTCCTGAGAGAGAAATTCATAGCACTACGGGCCTGCTTCAAGAAATAAGAAAAATTCCTAATTGGCTATCTAACCTCACAACTTAAAGAACTAGAAAGCAAGCAAAAAGAAAAACCTAGAGCAAGTAGAATGAAAGAAATAATAAAGATCAGAGCAGAAATAAAGAACATAGAGACTAAAAAAACAATTCAAAAAATCAATGAAACAAAGAGCTGCTTCTTTGAAAAGATAAACAAGATTGATGGAACCTTAGCCAGACTCACCAAGAAACAAAGAGAGAGGACCCAAATGAACAAAATCAGAAACAAAAGAGGAGAAGGAGACAACTGACACCACAGAAATACAAAGCATCGTTAAATACTATGAACAATTATACGTCAACAAATTGGACAATCTAGGCAAAATGGACAAATTTGTAAAAACACATAGTATCCCAAAACTGAACCAGGAAGAGATAGAAAACTTGAACAGACCAATACAACTAAGGAAATTGAAGATGTAATCAAGAAACTCCAAACAAAAGCCCAGGCCCAGACTGCTTCCTGGGGGAGTTTTACCATACATTCAAAGAAGAACTAACACCCATTCTCCTCAAACTATTTCAAAAAATTCAAAAAGAAGACTTACAAATTCATTTTATGAGGCCAGTATAATTCTAATTCCAAAACCAGATAAAAACACTACAAAGAAAGAAAACTAAAGGCCAATGTCCCTAATGAACATTGATGCCAAAATCTTTAACAAAACATTAGCAAATCAGATCCAGCAATACATTACAAAAATTATTCACCATGACCAAGTGGAATTCATCGCAGGGATGCAAATCTGGTACAATATTTGCAAATCAATAAATTTGATACACCACATAAACAAAATGAAAGATAAAAACCATGTGATCATAACAATAGATGTTGAAAAAGCATTCAACAAAAGCCTACATCTATTTCTGATAAAAATGCTCAGCAATGTGGGAATAGAGGGATCATATCTTTACATAATAAAGGCCATATATGAAAAATCTACAGCCAACATTATACTCAATAGGCAAAAAGTAAAAGCATTTTGTTTAAGAACAGGGAAAATACAGTAATGCCCACTTTCACCAATCTTATTTAATATTGTCCTGGAAGTCTTAGCCAGAGCAATTAGACATGAAGAAAAAATAAAAGGGATCAAAATTGGAAAGGAGGAAGTGAAGCTGTCATTATTTGTAGATGACATGATATTTTACATAGAAAACCCTAAAGACTCCATAAAAATCTACTAGATTTAATCAACGAATTTGGCAAAATAGCAGGATACAAAATTAGCATCAAGAAATTGACAGCATTCTTATATACCAATAATGAACTCACAGAAAGAGAAACTAAAAAAGCAATCCTATTTATCATTTTGGCAAAAAATTAAGGTACCATGGAGGAAACTCAATCAAAGAAGTGAAGGACCTATTTGTAGAAACTATAGGACATTGAAAAAAGAAATAGAGGAAGATATTTTTAAAATGGAAGTATATACCTTGTTCATGAATAAGAAGAATTAACATCATTGAAATATCCATACTACTACCCAAAGCAATCTATAGATTCAGTGCAATCTCCTTTAAAATACCAACGAGATATTCATAGAAGTAGAACAAATACTTCAAAAGTTTATATGAAACCAAAACAGACCCCAAATAGCCACAGCAGTCTTGAAAAAGAAGAACAAAGTAGGAGGGATCAAAATCCAGATACCAGGTTATAGTACAAAGCCACTGTAATCAAAACAGCCTGGTACTGGCATAAGAACAGGCATATAGATCAATGGAACAGAACAGAGAAACCAGAAATTGACCCAAGACATTATGCTTAATTAATATTTGACAAAGGTGGCAAGAGCATACAATGGAGTAAAGATAGCCTTTTTAATAAATGGTGTTGGGAAAATTGGACAGCTACATGCAAAAGAATGAAACTAGACCACCAACTTACAGCATACACAAGAATAAACTCAAAATGGATAAAAGACTTAAATGTGACCCGTGTATACATAAAAATCCTAGAAGAAAATGTAGGCAACAAAATTTCAGACATCACACGCAGCAGAATTTTCACTGATACAACGCTTAAGACAAGAGAAACAAAGGAAAAATTAATATATGGGACTATATCAAACTATAAAGCTTCTGCACATCAAAGGAAACAAGCACCAAAATGGAAAGGGAACCCACTCTCTGGGAGAGCATAATTGCCAATGATACATCAGATAAGGGGTCAGTTTCCAGTATATATAGAGTACTCATACAACACAACAAAAGGAAGACAAAGAACCCAATTCAAAAATGGGCAGAGGACCTGAATAGACACCTCTCCAAACAGGACATACAAATGGCTAAGAGACATGTAAAAAAATGCTCATCACTAATCATCAGACAGATGCAAATTAAAACGACTATGAGATATCACCTCACACCTGCCAGAATGGCTGCCCCCAACAATTCATCAAATAACAAGTGCTTGCGAGTGTGTGAAGAAAAGGGGACTCTAGTACACTGCTAGTGGGAATACAGACTGGTGCAGGCACTATGGAAAACAATATGATGTTTCCTCAAAAAATTAAAAATTGAGCTGCCATTTGACCCAGTGGTCCTACTTCTAGGAATATATCCTAAGAAGCCTAAAACACCAATCAGAAAGAATGTATGTACCCCTATGTTCATAGCAGCACTATTTACAATTGCTAAGATCTGGAAACAGCCCAAGTGTCCCTCAATAGATGAGTGGATAAAAAAGCTGTGGTACATATACACAATGGAATTCTATACAGCTGAAAGAAAAAAAGATTTCTTATCCTCTGAGACAATATGGAGGGATCTGGAGAGTATTATGCTAAGAAAAATAAGCCAATCAGAGATAGAGAAATACCACATCATCTCACTTATTTGTGGAATATAATGAACAAAATAAGCTGATGAACAAAATCAACCCAGAGACATAGAAAGAAGTACGATTCAGACTGACAAACTTCATGGAAGGGGGGTGGGGGGAATGGATGAGATAAACCGAAGAACTTATATGCATGTATGCGTAACCAATGGACATAGACAACAATACCTGGGGGTGGGGATCAGGAGGAGGGTGTCTAGGGTGGAAAATGGTGAAACACATATAACAAAAATTAATTAATTAATAAAAATTTTAAAAAATAGATAGTACAAAGAAAATACTCAGTCCAGTTTACCGGGATTATGACAAACTCCTTGTTAACTGAATGTGAATTGATGAAAATAAGGTTAATGCTTTCCAAGTCACCTATTTCTAATTCAACCATGAAAATAAGCAAGTAGCCTGGGCATCTCCACCCTAAAAGAAATGTAGTACATACTGCTTCTCTTGTTTTTTCACATTTTCTGTTTATGGGGGTCAGCAAGCATCAAGGGGGTGGAAATGTAAAACTGGACAACACAAAATTATTAGACCTGGCTTTATCTCCATATGTTACATTTGTCATTTCTTCTCAATACACAAAGAAACGAATGTGGCCCTGGCCACTTTGGCTCAGCGGTTACAGTGTCGGCCCACAGACCAAAGAGTCCAGGATTTGATTCTGGCCAAAGGCACGGACTTCAGTTGCGGTTCGTCCCCGTCCCTGTTGGGGTCGTGTGGGGGGCAACCAATCGATGTGTCGCTTTCACATCGATGTTTCTCTCTCTCTCTCTCTCTTCCTCTCTTCCGCTCTATCTGAAGATAAATGGAAAAATATCCTGGGGTGAAGATTTAAAAAAGAAAGAAAGAAATGTGTGCCTGAACAGCTGTCTCCCATTACTGTCCTGGCTGTGCTGAGCAAAACTGAATCCATGTGTCTTTAAAATGCTTTTCCATTTCTACGGCTTCTTTCAAATTCCTGATCTTGGTGCAAATGTGGCCCACTAGCCTCCTTATGCTCATTTGCTTTTTCCCAACAGGCATCACAGTTGATAGGCATGGATTCATTTACTTTGTGGATGGGACTATGATTCGGAGAATTGATGATAATGCTGTGATCACCACTGTAATTGGCTCAAACGGTCTGACTTCCACACAGCCATTGAGCTGTGACTCAGGAATGGACATCACTCAGGTAGGCATCACTGGTTTTCAAGTGTTATCACCATTTGGCATCATGGAAATGAATAACCACTTTCTCATACAAAAATTAGGTAGAAAGGAAGCTTGGGATATCTGTGATAACATCAGATAGCAGAAGTTTCTCTTTATGTAAGTTACTTTTTTCCTCCTCAGAAAAACTCAGTTGGGAGAAAATGGCAAGCTAGGATGGGAGTAATGCTAGATGGAATGTTGGCATAAGAATTAAAGTCTATCACATTTGAATCAATTACAGGGTAAGGCCAATTTCATTTCTTAAATATTTTCCTAGATATATAATTTTATTATTTTTAAGAAACACAGTATCTCACATTTGGGAAAGTACTGACTACTAAAGTCTTTAGAAATGTTTTTAAATAAATATATGAGCATGACTTGTTATTTATGTGTCCTTAAATAGCTATTTCTAAGGCATTTGAAAGTTTTCTTAAGTAAAAGAAAGCATCATTCCCTCTGAGATCTATTTTACATGTATTGATGAAAGCTTTATGCCAGTGACAATAAATGGGAATATTTATTGTAGCTTTCGTCTGAGTCCAAAATCCTGATTTTACTACAATTCTACAAAATCAGGATTAGATATGTAGAGAGATTATAGAACATACAGCACAGGCCCAGCACCCTGAGGATGACTTTCTTAGTTTTCAGACACAAGAGGTTGGTATTTAAAATGAGGGAAATAGACCAGACATCCTCAGAGGGCCTTTTAAACTCTAGTATTCCATGAATCTATGACTCTGATGAAGTAGATTATTAGATAATCTTTTCAAATGAATTAGAGTAGAAATTGAGAGTTTTAAGATTGGTAAGTGTATCAGAGAGGATGATTTTGATGGCAAATCATAAAACACCTATCTAAAAGTGGTTTAAACAATAAGGTTTCATTATCTCACATAGTGAGATAACCAGAGGTAGGCCAGGATGCCAGCAGATTTTATTCTTGTGTCACAATGGCCAAAATTGAGTCACATGTCCATGCCATCACCAGTCACTCGCAAAGGGGAAATGAGATCTCCAAAATGGATTCAGACCCACAAGAACTGGGTCACCATCCCTTAGCATATTGCTACCTAAATCTTGACCCAAAATCAGGGTTCTGTTAGCAAGAAATGAAGGATTGCTGTTGAGTAGGCAGCCAGTGCTATCCTCCACAGTTAGGATATGCCTGTTGCTTCATTACTCATGCCACCTGAAACCTAGCATAACAGGGAAAGAAAGTGAACACATCACCCAAAAACCTTGCTTTAGTCATTAGCTCTAATATCACCTCCCATCTCTATCCGCCATGCATACACATCTCTATAAAACACTAGATATGTGCCTATTTGGGAGTTTCTTCTCTATGTGCCCCTGCCTTACCTCAGAAACTCAGAAAATAGTCAAATAGAGTCAACTATAAAAATAAAATGGGAATTGGGAGGACTGGAGACAGACAAAATAAATTAACCATTCTTAAGAGGGATTTGAATGGATCAGGCTATCAAGTCCTAGAGCAGTCTAACTTTCTATGATGCAAAATACTGCAGAAGACAAGGAAAATGAGTATTATTTATGAGAGAAAGGAAGGGTGTGAATGTGCTTATATGGAGGAGGGGAATGAAAGAAGATGTACAAATATGATTCACTTGAGGAATATTTTTAACTTTACAGTAACACCCTTAGAATTGCAATCAGTCAACTCTAAACAACTTATCTGATTCTGTGTGGAAAAGTTATGCTGAAAACAGAATTTTTTTTTGAAATAGAGCAAATATATGATCCTTATCACCATGAGAGGGATTCTTTTTCACATGACACTTTGCAAGCTGTAACTGTCACCATAAAAGTGACCTCGTTCCTTTCAGGTTAGGATGTAGAGTGCAGCCCATTGAAAAGGGACCCTGGTAACCAAGAGACAGAATCATACTTTTCCTATGACATTTCATTCCAAGCCTCAGTTTCACTGATGCCCCTGTCCCTTTTCCTTCGACAAAAGATTTTTAAAAAAGAGTAATTTTTTTCGGGGTGGGGTTGGGTGGAGGAAGGCTTCACGTTCAAATTATTTGGTAACTATCTCTGCTGCTATCCATCATTTCCTGTCTTGTGCTTAAAGCATCCTAAAGAGTAATTACAGTTTTTCCTCTTGGGCTGGCAGACAACAATGAGTCCATACTGATCTCTACCTCAGAGTCCAGATTATAACCCTCCACCTTTGTTAGAGGCTTGCTTCTTACAACTCCATTTCCTCAATCTGGAATTACTTCTGCTGGTTCAAATCCCACTCCTCACCTTCCTCACACCTCATCTCTTCCATGGGAACCTTCCCTGATGATTCTAATCCTTACTGTTGTCTCATTCCCTTACTGAAAATTAGTCTTACCATGTTTAATATGTAATCTGTTCTCTGTTACACAACTCTGTATCCAACTAGTCTCCCAAGGCAGATTGCATGTTCTTTGGATATGCGTATAAGTGCTCAGCAGACACAGTTAACATACATACCAATACCAAAAGCACACTGTGGTGCAAAGAATATGGAGAAATAGTGAGAGATGAAGCTAGATATCTAAGGGGGAGCATATGGTGAAGGACATTATAAGCATGATAGCGTTTCAGTTTTATCCAGTGAACAATAGGAAACAAATAATAGCATTAATCAGAGAAATTCATTTTTAAAATAGTATTAAACATGGAAATGTGTTTTTCAAAGATCATTCTAGCTGTAGTATAGAGAATCAAGTGGAAGAAAACAGTGTTAGCGGCAGGGAGATCACTTAAGAGACAGTTGAAGTAATATAGGTGTGACAAAGACAAAACATATCAATATATAAATGATTAGCACCTTTTCATGAGCCTTCCCTACAAATTAAATTGCTTTCCAATGTTGTTGTGTTTTGTTTTGTTTTTTTTGGGGGGGGGAGGCTATTCAAACGATATTTCTTTGGGATACAACTCTGTGATGACACTGACCACGAACCTGCTCTACTTTGTGTGGGTTACATAGGTAAGCAATGATAATGGCCAAACCTAAAGTGTCAGCAGTATGGATTAAGAAGGCTAGACAGATTGGTGAAATATTGGAGCTAACATCAAAAGAACTTGTTGACTGACTTAATTTTGGAATAAAGGAACTATGTATCTGGTGGTATCATTCCCTGAAAAGACAGATACAAGAGAAAGATGACCAGGTTTGGGTGAGGGTTGGATAATGGATTCAGTTTGGGGCACATTGGGTTTGAGGTGACCATATGCATCCAAGTAAATATATTTGGAAGACAATTCAATAGAGGTCTATAAAGCTCAAGGCCAGAAATAGAGATAAGATTTGGGATTATCATTTTATACCTGGTAATGGCAAATAGTGTAGTAGATGAGATTTTCCAGGGAGACTACATAGCAAGAAGAAGAAGAAGAAGAAGAAGAAGAAGAAGAAGAAGAAGAAGAAGAAGAAGAAGAAGAAGAAGAAGTTTAAGATCCTAGGAATATGAGTATTCAAGAGTATTCAAGGGAATGGGAGTCCACAGAAGAGATTGAGAGGAAGATACCTGACAAGTAGGAGGGGAACCAGGAATGTGTGTGGTCAAAAAAGCCAAAGGAAACAAGTTTTCAAAAGGAGGGGAATGGTTAATATCAAATGCTGCTTAGAGGTCACATAAAATAAGGTGTTTTTTTAAAGAAGCCATTTAGTTTGACAGCATTCATTATTTTGATAAGAGCGCCCTTGATAGAGTGCTAATTAATTGGAGTCAGATTGCAGTGGTAGAGTAGGAGGCAAGGAAATGGAGAAAGTGAAAATAGATCACTCTTTTGAGATGTTTGGCTGGGAAGGAGATGTTTTGCCATGGAAGCAAATCAGTACCCATACTTTGCACAGATGGACAAAAGTTGGAGAACACTGAATGAAATCAGATGGGTGAGTGGATGCAGTGTCTACCAGGAGGAAGCCAGAGTGTGGTGCACCTTCCCAGATGCTCAGCCTCTATAGCCAGAGTTCCCCCTGTCTGTTTAGACAACTGGGGCAGATTGGGGACCATGTTTCCCATGACTGTACTTAAGAATATGAGCTGTCTTCAGCTAGAGGGAGCTTCATAACATCTTCTAAAAACAAAGCCCCTGTTGTTTATAGTAGTACTTACCATGATCCAACTGAGCTTACACTGTGCTCAGTTTCATATATCAGTAAATCAAAATATATTGATTGGTAAAGGTGGAGACAGATGTCTAAAATGAGAGCACACAGATTCTGCTAACAGAAACAGACGGGGGAGAAAAGAGAGACCTCTGCTATAGCATGAAGCTTTGAATCAAACCTTATGAAGAGTTACTGATTCTAAAGCTACATGGCAGCATCATACATTTGTTGTGGCAGAAATTCGGTTGACGGGAAGAGACAGACTGCACGCATTCGGAGGATTAGAAAATGAGTGTTTAATGCACCCAGCGGAGTCACCTCCAAAGGCTGAGGCCCTTGCCCGGGTTCCAGCCACCTTTTATACATGATAGCTTCCGGGTATTTGGGGGCTTTCTAATTCCGCTGTAGTTTAGTCAGTTGGCGGATGTAAGGGAATTACAAAAGCCAAGGGTGGGGTCCCTGTACTGCCTAAGGGGGTTGTCTGCACCTGGCTTGCCTTCTCACTGGAGTCAGGAACATGGATCAACTGTTTTCTCAAGGTCCCTTTCAACTCCATGAAGGTTTCTCTACAGAAATATAACATAGTTCCTAAAATTCTTTGATACTTTCCCTGCATTTCAAAACCAAAAGATCCCCTACAGGGAAGGTCCATCCATGCTGAGTACTTTTGGAGCTGGGAAGTGATACAGACAACAGTCCTCTTTATCTTATTTGCTTTTGTCTTCTATACTTTTCTAAGGCAAATCTTAGCCCTGGGGAAAATCAATCCTCAATAGCCTGCCCTAATCTTCAACATATCCTGATGTTTTTACTATAGTAATTCTAATAATAACTGCTACCACTTATTGAGAGCTTACTATGTTCCAGGAACTATGCTAATCAAGTTATTCACATTTTATCTCCACAACCCAACCACCCTTGAGAAGTATAATTACCCCACCCTACAGAGGAGAAAACTGATAGAAAGATTATGCATTGTACTATGACCATAGAGTTATTAAGTGATACAGCCAAGATTTGAGCATAAGCTTTCTGACCCCAATGTGTATTTTTCCAACTTCTCTATTTTCAACAACAATTGGAGATGACCAAATATCATTCTATTTAGTGGGTGACAAATGTAATGTCTTTTGGTTGAGGAATATGCTGTTTATTCACAGAATGTGTGTTCAGTGGCACTTAGGAAATAGTTTACTAAAATCTAATCATCTCAAGAAATGGAATTTTCTTTGACAATAAAATCAGCCATTTGTTCGAAATCAATATCCTTTTTTGATTTACTGAAATGTGAAACTGAAATTTCAGTGTAAACTATCAAGTATAACTTCCTTTTGTAAGCACTGCTATAAACAACCAGGCCTTTCACTTCAGGAGATGAGTTGACTATGAAGAGATTTGGCTCTTTATTTCCATTTCTGTTGCTGCTTTTGATTCATCCTGCTCTGGTAACTCACTTTTATCTCGTGCCTGACCAGAATGGAATTGGGAATTAGACCAACTCCCTTGGTACGAATTTGAGAGTTGATTTACTCCTTGGATCCAGCCTAATGTGCTCCCCAAAATGGGCCCAATAGCAGATATATAAGCAACATGGACTTTCGTATGACAGATAATCCTGTTGACTCACTGTTCCTAAGGTACATACTTTGAGATGTTTGTCTAGAGTATCTGATGCATAACCAGTCCTCCCTAAATGTTTATTGTATCATCTGCATACTCTCCAGTGATTCCCCCAAATACCCATTTGTCAGATGGACCTAACAGGTGGAGGGAGGGATCCATGTTATGAAAGAAGGACAGCAACTAGTTCTTTGGAGGAGCCAACTTTGGCCCCATGTATTTAATCTGTTGAGCTCCTTAGTCTACTGGAAATCCTACTCCTCTACCCAATCATGTGATGCTGGACTTCCCTCCAGAATATTCTCCTCATGTAGTAACAGTTCAACCTCTCCTCTAATGCCTCTTGTGACAGGGAACTCACCACCTCCTCCAAGCAGGTCATTCCATCTTTCAATGTCTCTGACTAATATAAAGCTCTCTGGGATCCCTTTAACTTTTTCATCTTCCTTTAACTTTCACCATCTAGTCTTAATGCAACTCTTCATGCCCTGTGTTATGAATTTTATCTATTTCCCATGAAATAAATATATTAGTGAACCAAGCACTATACTGGGTACTTTCATATATGTTATCTTAGTTAATCCTCATGAAAATTCTTCAAGGTGAGTATTATGTTCCCCTATTTTTCTTTTCTTTAATTTAAATTGTATTTTATTTTATTTTTTCCATCACCTTATATCCCCTCTATGTCCTTTACCACCTCCACCCATCTTCCTCCACCCCCACCACTCTGGTATCCATCTCCATGAGTTCTCTCTCTCTCTCTCTCTCTCTCTCTTTCTCTCTCTCTCTCTCTCTCTCTCTCTCTCTCTCTCTCTCTCTCTTTGGCACAATCCCTCTACCCCCACCCCTTCCCCCCAAACTGCCAAGCTGTCTGCCTGCTCTCTAACTATGAGTCTGTCTCTATTTTGCTTGGTAGTTCAGTTTGTTCATTAAATTCCACATATCACTGAAATCATATGGTATTTGTCTTTCTCTGACTGGCTTATTTCACTTTCTCCTATTTCAAGTAAACATGAAAAATAAGGTTCAAAGGACTTGAGTAACTTGATCAAGGTCACACAACCAATAAGTGGCAGAGTTGAAATTTGAACCTGGTCGACCTGATGCCGAAGTCCACATTTTTTTCACCAAACTACTCTATCAAATTGCCTCCTCCACATGACAGCCTTATCAATATATGTGAATAACTATCTCAGGCTTTCTAAGTCATATCGACAATTCATTTAACTGTACCTCACTTGGAATGATTTTGAGTTCCTTCACCATTCTCCTCACTCTTCTCTGAACATATTCCCATTATATGTCTTAGAAATATGTTCCATCTATATCTCTTTGAAAATGAGGCTTCCAGAAATGAATAAAATAATTCAGATGTGCTCTGACAAACTCAGATGTAGAATGGGGTCTATCACAACACCTCTTTCTATATTCTCCATCTCTGCTAAATTCGCCTAATAGTTTTCAAAAGGATTTTTCCAAAGAATGTTTACTTCAAATAATATAAGTCCTCCATTTAAAAAACTGATACAAACAGCAGATTCAAACAAGAAGTAGTATACCAGAACCTTTTCTATTCAGCCTCACTCCCACCCAATGGTAGTTTGCATAGCAACCCCCATTTTACTTTTGTAAAATGCTGAGGAAATAAAAAGCACAGGTTAAGAAACCACAGCTAAAGTTGAATTGGATTTTTGGACACTTCTGATGTGATTACAGAGGACTAAAAATGCATATGTCTCTCATTGCCATCTCCTCATCTTGTATTTGCACACTTGGTGTATTTGCACACTTATTTGGATCATAGTGCATTAGTCTGTATTCAATTCCATCTTATTAGATTCAGCCCATATCTTTGCATTGTTTTGCTATTATAAAATATCTTCATTATCCTTCCTATTATCTGTCACTATGGATTTGATGAATGCCTTCTGTGTCTTCATCCATGATAAAACTGATGGAAAGATAAACTCAGATGAAATTGTGGCACCACTAGACTAGTTAGTTATCTGTTAGATTATGGACCCATGTGTTTGAACTGTCACTTATGTGTTATGATTTATAGTGGATCAAGAAATCAACATAATTGCCTATGACCAGCTTCTTTAAAATATGAGGTAAAACAAAAAAATTCAGAGTGTATATGTCTAGTAAGAGTAAGTACTGTTTCATGAAACTTTCATTTTAATTGTATATACCAGATAATGGTGTAAAATATATCTTACTGAAGGTCACAGTCAAAACAATTTTGAAATCCTCACCAATATTTCTCCTAACTTATCCACAAAAGTATCATGCGAAACCTTACTAGGTTGGTAATTCTGTTTAAAAGGAAATAAGAATCCCTTGACATAATTTGTTTCTAGTCATAGTATCCATAAGTACCACATCCTCATCTAAGAACTAAAAAACAACTGTTTAATAATACATTTGAGGGTCTTTTCCAAATCAATATCAGGTTCCCTCCATGCAGTTTGTGAGGCACATCTTCTGATTCTTGTTGAAGTCAGAACTGTATTTAACAATCTTTACTCTTCTAACATATCTTCTACTGCTCACTATTTCTCGATAATCACCAGATTGTGTTCTAAAAACCCATTTGCAAGTTTTCTCTAAGAGGTAATTCTTCCTGTCCAGGAAACTTGAACTTCCTTTAAAGAAGTTAGGTGCTCTTTTGCAGTCCTTCACCCGTCTTAGACTTTGGTAACTTTGAATCAATGTTCTTTGTGGTCATTCTTCTTAAACAGAGGGAAAAAAAAAAAACAAAAAACTTCTCTTTCATCCATCAGCATTCTACCACCTGCCTCAAGCAACAGACCTCTGGCCTTCCTTGGTTGTCCTCTGTTCTCTACATAACTGAGAAAGCCATTATCTGTTGTCCTTAGAATTTTTTGTAAGCTTCAGATAAACTAACCACAGCTGGATAGAAGGGAAAATACAAAGCCTCCTCCTCAAAATCTACATATCAATTCCACTTTATTAAATGGATTCAGCATTGTCTGTTGTTTTGAAAAAATATCTATATAATAACATCTAGGTATGAAAAGTTACAGCAATTAGGGGAGAAAAATAAAGAAAAGAATAAGTAGTTTGAGAACAGAAAAAACATCTTCTTTTCCCCTTCTTAAAACTCTTGCCCAATGTCTCTCATTTTCTCTTCCTCTCTCCCTTGCCAACCATTTTATGTCTACAGAATGTCCTCCATCACCCTGAATGATACACGTGATATTGAAACTCAAGTTCTTCAGGGGTTATTTGCCTTTCTTTTTGCACATCCATCACTCTCCCATGTGCACACTGAAAGAGAACAGAATTAGATATTTCAAATGAAGGCCATTATAAGTGAAATTCCCTGCAGGGACAGACTTTTGAATTTTGTGAGGCTCTGTGGGGAATCAAGAAAATCTGAATTATAATAAGTTTGCTTGAATAAAAGGATCTCTCAGGGGGGAAAAAATAAAGTTTATTTTAAAAGTTCTTGCCACCAGATATGAAAATCTCACCACCTCCAACCCCAGCACACCCTCCCAATGCTTCAAAGGCTACGGAACATATCTCACTGTCAAAACAGAGTAAAGGTCTGTGGCCACACTCCAGATAATTCAGACAGAAGTATATGTGGTAGAAGGAAGAAGTAAGTTTCAGGTAACATTGAGACAGGGAAAATGAAAGCAAGTTATCTGAGACACCTGTAAACACTTCTATCAGGAGTCAGTAATATCTGTGGGCAGCAGGCACAGGTAGGTGGGAGTAAAAAAAAAGGTGACAAAGGGATAAGAGAAGATTAGGGAGTGGAGAATGGCTCAAACATCAGATTAACAAGGCCCAGGGGTTAGTAATATGAAACCAAAAAAGTTATTTGGTAGCCCTTGTGCCAAGCATTTGCTTTGTTCTATTTGGTCATAGTTAGTTTAATCAACTGAGTCAACCACTTCTATAGTGGCCACTAACTAATGGGTGAGATGGCATTAAAACTTATACCAGGATAAAGAAAACCTGGTACATATATACAGCAAAATATTGTACAGCCTTAAACAATAAAGAAATCTTACCCAGCTGGTGTGGCTCAGTGGATTGAATGTCGTCCCATCGATTGAGAGGTCCTGGTTCGATTCCTGGTCCGAGCACATGCTCAGGTTGCGGACTCGATCCCCAGTCGGGGGTGTGCAGGAAGCAGCCGATGGATGTTTCTCACTCATATCGATGTTTCTATCTCTCTCTTCTTTCCTCTCTCTCTAAAATATCAATAAAAACATATTTTTTAAATAAAGAAATCTTGTCACATCCTACAACATGGATTAACCTTGAGGACATTATGCAAAGTGAAATAAGACAGTCACTAAAAGACAAAGACTGTAGGATTCCATTCATATGAATTATCTAAAATAGTAAAAAACATAGAAACAGAAAGGTGGTTACCAAGGAGAGGGGAAAGAATTAGTGTTTAATGGGTGTTGAGTTTCAGTGTTACAAGATGAAGAAGCTCTAGAAATCTGTTGCACAACAATATGAATATACTTAACACCACTGAACTGTACACCTAAAAATGGTCCATATGGTAAGTTTACTCTTATGTGTTTTTTCCCCAGTAATAATAGTACACTTTTACCAACCAAATCTCCAATGAATTTTCCCATTTTCTTTCTCTCTTCTCATGCCTGGACATCAATAGTGCAGACATCTAACTGATCGAAATTGGTTGTTGCAGCAGTCCAAACGGAAGCAACCTAAATCAGTAATGTTCTGCTCTATTCATTTTAGCCATATGCACTGGATCAATACACATCAGTCCAGCCAGTCACTCCTGCTGATCCAAAGGCTCATACCACAAAGGGAGAAATGGAAATGGGGAAATGCTAGTCTCTATAAGGTAAAGAGGGAACACAGTCTACAATCAACCATGCTGGAAAGGTGCTGCTAACAGGCACTCTCATCTCAAAGACCTCGATATATCAATAACCTTAAATGTGAAAGTATTTAATTAGAAAGTAGTGACTGTTGAATAAAAATGGGCTCACTTCTGCCCTGGCCTGTCTGGCTCAGCGGTTAGACAGTCGTCCTGCAGTCCAGAGAGATACAGGTTCGGTTCCCGCTAAGGGCACGTACCTCAGTTGCAATTTGTCCCCGGCCCTGGTTGGTTTTGCAGGAGGCAGCCACTCAATGTGTCCCTTTCACGTCGATGTTTCTCTCTCTCTCTCTTCCTCTCTCTCCCTCCCACTCTATCTGAACAAAAAATGGAAAAATGTCCCCTCAAGTGAGGATTAAAAAAAAAAAAGAATGAGTTCACTTCTTAAAAGATGTGCTTACCAGCTTGGAACAAGTATTCATTCTTCAGGAGTATGGGGGTACATTTTACCAAAGTTATCTGGACAAATGCCTCATCACCTATTTCCCTTTGACCAAGGTAGAATGTCTAGTAGGAAGAGCATAGACAATATTGGCTGTGATCCCAGATTCTGCTACTTATTGACAGTGCAACTTCAGGCACATTACTTAGGGACTCTGTGTCTGAGCTTCCTCAATAGTAAAAAGTGGAATAAAAACACAGATTGTCTTCTAAGGCTACTGTAAGAATCAAACAAGAAAACAAATATTAAAGAAATTTGGTTTTTTGAAAGGTACTTGCAACTGTAAATTGTTGGAGTTGATCAGATGTGAAAAGAGAGGTCATATGGCATTACACGTAACCTTGACTTTACGTGTTCATTTGCCACAGCATTTAGATGAGTGGCATATGGAAAGAAGGTGGCACAAATCTTGATCAATATAACAATCACATTATGCTGTCATACATGTTGTTCAGACTGATTTGACAGCAGCACCAAGAACAGTTTTAAAAAGTTTTTCTAGGACCTGGCCAGTTTGGCTCAGTGGTTGGAGCATCAGCCCATGGACCAGAGAGTCACAGGTTCGATACCCAGTCAACCTTGGTTGCAGGTTCCATCTCGGGCCCCGGTCAGGGTTGTGCAGGGGATGCAGCAGGTCGATGTGTCTCTCTCACATCGATGTTTCTCACTCTCTCTCTCCCTCCCTCTCTCTCACTCTATCTAAAAAAAAAAATCAATGGAAAAAGTATTCTCTGGTGAGGATTTAAAAAAATATTTTTAAAGTTTTCTTAGGAGTCTCTCATGACTATCCACATTACTCACCTGTAAATGAGTGAACTGTTCAGGTTTATAGCTAAAAATTATATAATAATGCTAAAGAAACAGCACTTTTGGTTACCATTTCTACATTTTAGAAAAAGAACATGTATTTTTGAATAATTTATTTTGTTCTTTTCTGAAATATGGCAATATAGAAAAAATGTTAAATCATTTTATCTACTTCTTAACCCAAAAGAGGTTTCTCTGTAATTTCAGATTCAGCTCTACACTTGGAAAACAGACACTCGAATTTTAGAGCCGGTTAATCATTCCTCTTTATGAGGTTAATTTATTAAATAACTCAATTGTGATTAAGTATCCTCACCTTTTTTTTTTTTAATGTGAAAGCACTTGAAAATGTATGAACTGCTTTACCAATATAAGTGATGATGTAAGATATTAATTGGCATCTTCAGGAAATATTTTCTATTGATTTATCATACACTTGCTAAAGTAGGAGGACACAAAAACAAAATAAGTCTGCAAGGTGGTTATTCTGATTATGAAATATATGTGGTTGTCAGTCTCTAACTTAAATGTATTCCTGGATAATGTTATTTATTGCTCATTCAACCAAACCTACTCTCGTCGTGCTGTCAAATTCAAGAGAACATCTTCTGCAAAGAAGAGTCAATTTTTTCTCTTATCTTTTTATAGAGGGTGCAAGAGACAAAACTAGGCTTTAGGATAAACTCTCTTTCCTAGTTATAGCAATATAAAAAGTCAGTAAAGCATAGTGATTGGGAACACAGACTACCTGGGTTTGATTCCCAGATCCACCACTTGTAGATGTGTGCCCCTAGGAAAAATTCTTTATCTGTAAATAGGACAATAATATTACCTTCTTATATAGAGAAGTTGTGAGGATTAATATATACATATTAATATATATAAATATATATATGATATTTAATAATAGTATAGTCATGCTCCACTTAATAATAGGGATATGTCCTGAGAAATGCACTCTTAAGCAATTTTGTTGTTGTGTGAACATCATAGAGTACACTTACACAAACCTAGGTGGTATAGCCTACTACACACCTATGCCATACGGTATAGCTTATTACTCCTAGGCTACAAACCTGTACAGCATGTTACTGTACTGAATACTGTAGGCTGCTATAACACAATAGTAAATATTTATGTATCTAAACATATTTAAACAGAAAAGACAGTAAAAATATGGTATAAAATATAATAGTGAGATTGTAATCTTTACGGGACCACGGTTGTATATGCAGTACATCATTGACCAAAATGTCATTATGTGGCTCATAACTGTAGTAGTGTTTGACCTTCTATTCACAGAACAGATAATTGAACTGATAATTTATAGAACCAGGATAAAAATGACCAAGAAGAAGTTTGGCACTGCTATAGAAATTGTGTAATCTTTCCTTCTGTCCTTTGTACATAGGTGTACCTTTTGCAGAGAGAGAGGCATGCATATACCTATAGATAAGTTTGATGGGCTCTAACAAACATGTGCTCCAGAGACAGGTCTTAACCTTCTGTGACCCTTACTGAATGTTTCATCTGCCTAATGATGATGTGAAGCTTTACCTAAATCACTTAAAGGATGTTCACTGTAGACATTGAATGATGCCCCAAATCCTTCATTTTCTTTCTGCTTTCAAGAAGTGTCATGCTGACTGTAGAGCTAAGGCTGGAATGTAGTGAGAGTTTCAGACATCTGTGATTTAAGATGTATAGATTTTAAATCATTTTCTGTCTATTTGAAATCAATAGATAAATGCGCAGTTTATTTAGTGGGTGACCTGCAACCATCCTAGGTGTGTCAATTTCACACAAAAATAAATATGAGAGTAAATAAATAAGAACACAGAGTTTATCTAGGTCAATAGGAAGCATGTGACTCTCCCAAAACAAAACAAAGAGGCTCCCAGCTAAGCGAAAAATGAAAAGGAAAGATGAGGCTGATGTATTCATAATAAGAAAGCAGTGTGCTAGGATTTTTGAAAAAATTTTAGTCTATGAGTTGCTTTGTCTATCCAATGACCTTTCTTCTTTATCAGGACATTCAGATTCCAAGCATGCCAATCATTTTTTTTTAAATTCTAATATATAAAAATCCAAATTTAACTAAATAAATTGGGGAAAGCATTGCAATAAGATGATCCAGAGAGTTCCTTTAAATATCATTTCCCTTCACCAAATTCATTTAAACTCTTTTTTTTTAAGTGCAGTTTTCAGGCCTGCATGTCTTACATGAAATCACAATTGGGGTATAATAACCTATTATCAGAGATATTTACATTACTCTTTTCAGAGTGACAGCTCAGGTTGTTTATATAAGAAGTAGAGAACAGCAGGCCAACATCTTCCACTCCAGCGTATCCAAATGCTGCTGAAATGTCTGCACCCTAGCAAATAGCTAGAGCTGTCAGGGGCCTTAAAATAAAAGTCAAGTACTGTGTTCAATGCTATATCAAAAACATAATTTATCACATAAATAACACTTCCTCAGCAGTGTCCTCTTTCCACACAAATGACAATGGCACGTTAGCCCTTATTAAAACTATTAAGCACTAGAGGAAACGCATCTTCAAAGTTCAGGGAAAGTCACAAGATGCAAAGTTTGCAAACTACTTTGAAACCACCCGGTCTTCCACACATTTCGCTCAGCAGGCTCCATGGCCTGAAATAAACCTGAAACTCTTTCAGAGGCAGAAATACCTGGTTGGTAAATTCAGTGATTACCATCTAGCACTTGCATGGCCCCAACATTTTGGGCTAAGTCCCAGTGTAAGCCAGTTGGCCTACCTATATTTCAGAGTATACATTTAAACATAGCCCTGCTCTCTATTAACTATAGGGGAGAGTGCATGAATCAGTGCCAACACATCTTTATTAAATGGAAACACAATTCAAAGGGAAAGTTCTGTTGGCTGTCATCAGGAGTGTCATCTTTTCATGCAAAAATTAGTATATTTGGAAAAGTGAACCCAGGGACAAATAAAACATTTACCAAGAGACTACACCTGTTAAGAGGTGTTTATCTTGAGATCCATACGAAGAGCAGGAGTTCATTTGGTCTACCTCAGAATATACTTCCAACTTTAAGTCAAGAAGAGATTCTGAAGGAACAATCCCAATGTCTAACAAGGAGACTTGCACAAGGGAATATAAAATATATTTAGTAATAAATACCCAATGTATTGTTATTTACAAGTAAATTCTAAGCTTATGGGAAATATCATGGGCCAACCTTCTGAACCACTCAATACAGAACTCTGTCTCCAAAAGGCAGATGGGAGAGTGGCACGATTCATCATGAAATCATCCTCAAAAATCACAAGATGAGAAGTTTCTAGGGAATAATGACATCAACATGGCTGTTCCAGAAAATCAGAGAAACTTTGGATAAAACCAATCATAACCAACTTCATTGAGTCCAAGCACAGTGAATTTATTTAATATACATATTTTCTGTGGGAGATTCACATACAGAAGGAGAGACATGGCAGCTTCACAGGCCCGTAGATACGCAGCAAATGCTAGTGACTAATAACTTCTCTGGGGCCAAGGTAGTCTTTGATGGTCTTTGTTCACCTTTGTTAGTTTTCTATTTCCACTGGCATACAATGCATATTGTTCTTTCTCTGTATATGAGTTCAGGCTATGAATCTCAGTCAAGATCCAGTCAGGAAAAGAGAACCCACATTAGTTATTTTAGCAGAGATAATTTAATATAGGGAATGAGCTGTACAGGTGTTAGAAGATTGAAAAGAAAAGAGAAATAAAATATGTAGGAAGTAGCCCCCACCTCTAGGGCTAGGGAAACAAACAAAAAAAAAGAGGTGGCAATTGTCAGAACCTAGAAAGATGGACAATTTATTTACTCTATCAAGGTGGGACCTACTCCTCTGAGAAGAGGATGCCATCCAGATGCTTCAGGTACCTCTGAAGGGTCATAATGAGACTGATTCTCAGAGTACAGAAAGGTGCTGTTAAGTGCAGCCATTTGCTGCTGCCGGGATGAAGGGCTGCTGTTGCAGAAACAGAAAGCAAGCAGGAAGGAGCAAGTCCCTTCTCTCTCCCATATTGTCAGGACCTATCAGAAATCCTGCTGGCAAAAGAGAAATGTAGTTTACAGAGTCCGAAGCCCAACACCACAAAGCAACATCTTTAAAAGGGTGAATTTGAAGCTGTGAAACAATAGCTTAATAACTAGCATACTGTGCAATGAGGTGTTAAATTTCCATGCCATTGTTGCTGCTGGAATTACTCAGATATGCTTATACTTTGGATATAATATTAATTAGAGTGGACTGTTTGCCACAGAGGGTTTCATCATTGCTTTATCCACAAAAAGCTGGCATTGGGAGACCTCAAGTGGTGGTGCTCATTGGTTTGTGAGAGTGGTTCTGACTCTCCTCTTGTTGAAGCTCGGGCACTCAATATTCATCTCACCATTTTTTGCTTTTGTTCAGGCTTAAGTCCATATCCTCCCTGCTTCCTGAAATGATTCTGTGCACATGGTAACTCGTCAGGTGGCCAGTCTCCAGAGGTCTGGAAGCATGAAGCCTGAGCTGAGCCATCTGTTGAGTGCATGATGTTTAGTATTACACACAGGGAATTGGTAGGCAAAACCTGGAAGTACACTGGAGGCCTAATGAAAATAACCAGTTAAATCTTCCCTCTCAATGTTCATTAGGCCATCTGCTCTTATTAGTGTCCTTATTACAGAGTTAAGATAAGAGAGATAATCTGTGGAATTCCAGTCTAACTTGAAATGAACTTTTGAGCAGAGCAATCATGAGTTATGATATTGCTCTTCCCATTTAGAGCCCTTCCCACTTAAATCTTAATATCTCCATGGTGAAAATTTTTAATAGGTCCTGCCTGAAATATTATACTGGAAAGAAGGGTTAGCAGTAGCTACAGAAATGAAAACATAATCTCAGAGTGGCTGATCAATGAAATGAAACCATTTCATAAAAGCCATGCAGTCATACTTCTGTCCTGTAAATTGCTTTAGGTGCCAAGGGGAATTGGAAGCTTGGTCTATCCTATCAAGCCAATAGTATATTAACAACCTGCAACAGACAACTTTATGCAACTTCTCAGCAGAAAGAAACCCAGCAGAATGATTCCAGGAGTTTATTCTAACTTTTTAGTTCCTATGGAGGCAAAGCCTTGATTCTTAGGAGAATAGGAGCCCCACCTTTTATCCCATGAAAACCCACAGTGGTCCTCTTCTTACTCTGAATTCTCTCAGAATTTATGGCCTCATCACCTAGCCTCACATTTGATTTCACATCACCTTGGACTGTTCCCCAGTTGTCTCTCCTGTATGTGAATCTCCCACAGTGTTGGATATACAGTATGTAATTAATAATTACATGTAAATTTAAATTAAAATAAAGACTCAAAAGAAAAATAAAGTAATACTTTCATGTTCCTTTCCCTACCCTCTAATGATAAAACCCAAGATAAAGAGAGATATAAATAGTAAATCTGTAAGTAGCATCATGTACAATATATTCTTCTAACAATAACAATCAAATTTACAAACACATTAATTGTAGAGCCTAAAGGACATTCTGTAGTTTTCACACTAGGCCTTCCTCTCCTGCTTTCACTGTAAATTGAAAACTGGAAGTGGTTAAGCATTCCATGTACTCACAAGTGCCATTTCCAAAACTGAGGCTTCAGAGAGGAAAGGCAAGAAAGCGTCGACAGAAACTCAGAGCAATTATGCTCGTTATTAAGATGAGGTAGTGGCAATTATACAGCAGACTCAGGGAGAGTGTGCATATGCTAATTGTTCCAAGGGAGCCTGTAAGAACAAACTTTTATAGAACCCATCAGGTCTTGGATCTCTAGAGAAAATAAAGATTTTCAGCCATTCTGTCGGTGTGCTTTTGGACATAGCTTATGGCCTCAGGAATCATCTTGGAGAGGATACATGCTTTTTCTTAATGAGCTTGGGTGAAATTCTTATATAATAGGATGGCTTTATTCAGTGTTTCTTTCCTCTGGGATAATCCTTCTCAAGCTTTTCGGTGTCAGGACCCATTTACACTTCTAAAAGTTATTGAGAACCCCAAAGAGCTTTTCTGTGTGGGGGTTTTATCTGTCATATTTACCTTATTAGAACACAGAACTTGTACGTATGTACTCATAACCAATGGACATGGACAACAAAACGGGGACGGGACAGGGAGGGAAGGGGAGGGGGGTGTCAACGGGGGAAAAAAAGGAGAATCATCTGTAACATAAGTAAATTAATAAAAAAAAAAAATAAAATAAAAAAAAAAAAAAAAAAAAAAAAAAAAAAAAAAAGAAATTAAAAACTGAATTTCTTTTAAACACAAAGGTATACTAGCTTTAGGTACCCTCTGGAAAACTCCACTGTACACTCATGAGAAAGTATAAAGGTCAAATAATATTATTTTAAAATTAGTTTTGCCCTGTCTGGTGTGCTCAGTTGGTTGGAGCATCTTTCCGCATACCAAATGGTGACAGGTTTGATTCCTGGTCATGGCACATATCCAGGTTTTGGGTTCAATCTCCCATTGGGGTGCATACAGGAGGGAACCAATAGATGTTTCTCTCTCTCTCTCTCTCTCTCTCTCTCTCTCTCTCTCTCTCTCTCTCTCTCTCCTTTCCCCTCTCTCTAAAACCAATAAAATAATGTCCTCTGGTGAGGATTAAAAAGAATAATAATAATAAATTAAAAAAAATAGATTTGACCTCACATACCTCCTTAAAAGAGTCTTAGGGATCCCCAAAGGCTGTAGTCCAAAATAGAAATACTGTATTTCCTCAGTTCAAAGACACTGTGGATCGTAAGACATGGCATCAATTTGATAACTTTGGGTGGTTGGGAGAAATGCTCCATTAAATAAATGCACTGATTATAAGACACACCCTCACTTCAGAAAAGTTAAAATATGGAGGGAATGGGAAATGCATGTCTTAAAATTGAGGAAGTATGGAAACTCCCACTAACCTGAGTGGATCTCTGGAAACAAAGATTTACTGACTGAAACATGTTGAAAATAGTTTTTCTTGGAGTCTACCTGTTTTATCATTTTTATTTATTTATTTATTTATTTATTTATTTATTTGTTTATTTGTTTATTTATGTATTTATTTTTGTTACAGATGTTTCTCCCTTTTCCCACATTGACACCCTCCTTCCAATCTGCTCCCCCCCAGCATTGTTGTCTATGTCCATGGTTATGCATACATGCATATAAGTTCTGTGGTTTATCCCTTCCCGCCATCCCCCTCTTCTGAGGTTTGTCAGTCTGTACCTTACTTCTGTGTCTCTGGGTCTATTTTGTTCATCAGCTTTTGTTCATTATATTCCACAAATAAGTGAGATCATGTGGTATTTGTCTTTCTCTGATTGGTTTGTTTCACTTTGGATAATACTCTCCAAATCCCTTCATGTCGTCTCAAAGGATAAAAGATCTTTCTTTCTTACAGCTGCATACTTCTCCATTGTGTATATGTAACACAGCTTTTTTATCCACTCATCTATTGATGGACACTTGGGCTGTTTCCAGATCTTACCGATTGTGAATAGGCTACTATGAACATAGGGGTACATATATCCTTTCTGATTGGTGTTTCAGGCTTCTTAGGGTATATTCCTAGAAGTTGGTACACCAGGTCAAATGGCAGTTCCATGTTTAATTTTTTGAGATAACATCATATTGTTTTCCATAGTGGCTGCACCAGTCTGTATTCCCATCAGCAGTGTACTAGAGGCCCCTTTTCTCCAGACCCTCGCCAGCTCTTGTTGTTTGATGATTTGTTGATGGCAGCCATTCTGGCAGGTGGGAGGTGATACCTCATAGTTGTTTTAATTTCCATCTCTCTGATGATTAGTGATGTTGAGCATTTTTTCATGTCTCTTGGCCATTTGTATCTCCTGTTTGGAGAGGTGTCTATTTAGGTCCTCTGTCCATTTTCTAATTAGGTTCTTTGTCTTCCTTTTGCTGAGTTGTATGAGTACTGTATATATTTTGGAAATTAACCCTTTATCTGATGTACTATTGGCAATTGTGCTCTCCCATGTAGTGGGTTCTCTTTCCATTTTGATGCTTCTTCCTTTTGCTGTACAGAAGCTTCTTAGTTTGATGTAGTCCCATGTGTTCATTTTTCCTTTGTTTCTCTTACCTCAGGCATTGTATCAATGAAAATTCTGCTGCATGTGATGTTTGAAATTATGTTGCCTACATTTTTTCTAGGATTTTAATGAATTCAGGAGTCACGTTTAAAGTCTTCTGTCCACTTGAAGTTTATTCTTGTGTATGGTGTGAGCTGGTGGTCTAGTTTCGTTTTCTTGCATATAGCTGTTCGATTTTCCCAACACCATTTATTGAAGAGGCTGTCTTGACTCCGCTGTATGCTCTTGCCACCTTTGTCAACTATTAATTGAGCATAATGACTTGGGTTAATTTCTGGGTTATCTGTTCTTTTCCATTGATCTATATGACTGTTCTTGTGCCAGTACCAGGCTGTTTTGATTACTATGGCCTTATAGTATAACCTAATAGCCGGTATTGTGATCCCTCCTACTTTGATCTTTTTCAAGATTGCTGTGGCTATTCGGGGGCTCTTTTGGCTCCACATAAACTTTTGGAGTATTTGTTCTAGTTCTGTGAAATATGCCATTGGTATTTTGATGGGGATTGCGTTGAATCTATAGATGACTTTGGGTAGTATGAACATTTTAATGATGTTAATTCTTCCAATCCATGAACAAGATATATGCTTCCACTTTTTTATATCATTCTCTATTTCTTTTTTCAATGACCTGTAGTTTTCTACAAATAGGTCCTTTACTTCTTCGGTTAAGTTTCTTCCTTGGTATCTTAATTTTTTGCCACAATGATAAATGGGATTGCTTTGTTAGTTTCTCTTTCTGTGGGTTTATTTTTGGTGTATAAGAATGCTGTCAATTTCTTGATGTTAATTTAGTATTCTGCTACATTGCCAAATTCATTTATTAAATCTAGTAGATATTTGATGAAGTTTTTAGGGTTTTCTATGTACAGCATCATGTCATCTGCAAATAATGACAGTTTCCTTCCTCCTTCCCAATTTGGATTCCTTTTATGTTTTCTGCATATCTAATTGCTGTAGCTAAGACTTCCAGTACTATGTTAAATAAGAGTGGTGTTCTTCTGTCTTGTTCCTGTTCTTAAGGGAAACGCTTTTTTTTTTTTTTTGGCCATTGAGTATGACGTTGGCTGTAGGTTTTTCACATATGGCCTTTATTATGCCAAGATATGATCCCTCTATTAGCACATTGCTGAGAATTTTTATCAAAAATGGGTACTGGATTTTGTTGAATGCTTTTTCAGCATATATTTATATGATCATAGGGTTTTTATCTTTCATATTGTTTATGTGCTGTATCACATTTATTGATTTGCAAATATTGTACCAGCCTTGCATCCCTGGGATGAATCCCACTTGGTCATGATGAATAATTTTTTTGATGTTTTGCTGGATCCAATATGCTAATATTTTGTGAAGGATTTTGGCATCTGTGTTCATCAGCAATATTGACCTGTAATTTTCTTTCTTGTATGTAGTGTCTTTATCTGGTTTTGAAATTAGCATTATGCTGGCCTCATAAAATTGGTTTGGAAGTCTTCTGCCTTCTTGGATTTTCTGGAATAGTTTGAGGAGAATGAGTGTTAGATCTTCTTTGAATGTTTGGTAAAACTCCCCCGTGAAGCCATCTGGGCCTGGGCTTTTGTTTGCTGGGAGTTTCTTGATGGCATCTTCAATTTCCTTAGTTGTTATTGGTCTGTTCAAGTTTTCTCTCTTCCTGGTTCAGTTTTGGGAGACTGTGTGTTTCCAGAAAATTTTCCATTTTGCCTGGATTATCCAATTTTAGGCATATAATTGTTCATAGTATGTTTTAATGATCCTTTGTATTATTGTGGTGTCAAATGTTACTTCACTTCTTTTGTTTCTGATTTTATTAATTTGTTTTTGTTACAGATGTTTCTCCTTTTCCCCCCACTGACACCCTCCTCCCCATCCCCCCCACCCCATCCTCAGCATAGTTGACCATGTCCATCAGTTATGCATACATGCATATAAGTTCTGTGGCTTATCCCTTTCCTGCCCCCTCACCCCCTCTTTTGAGGGTTGTCAGTCTCTACCCTACATCCACGTCTCTGGGTCTACCCTGTTCCTCAGAATGTTATGTTCATTATATTCCACAAATAAGTGAGATCATGTGATATTTCTCTTTCTCTGCTTGGCTTGTTTCACTTAGGATAATACTCTCCAGGTCCCTCCATGTTGTCTCAAAGGATAAGAGATATTTCTTTCTTACGGTTGAATAGTACTCCATTGTGTATATGTACCATAGCTTTTTTATCCATTCGTCTACTGATGGACACTTGGGCTGTTTCCAGATCTTAGCTATTGTAAATAGTGCTTCTATGAACATAGGGGTACATATTTTCTTTCTGGTTGGTGTTTCAGGTTTCTTAGAGTATATTCCTAGAAGTGGAATCACTGGGTCAAATGGCAGTTCAATTTTTAAATTTTTGAGGTAACACCATAGAGTTTTCCACAGTGGCTACACCAGTCTGCATTCCCACCAGCAGTGTACTAGAGTCCCCTTTTCTTCACACCGTCGACAACACTTGTTGTTTGATGGTTTGTTGATGACAGCCATTCTGACAGGTGTGAGGTGATACCTCATTGTTGTTTTAATTTGCATCTCTCTGATGATTAGTGACATTGAGCATTTCTTCATATGTCTCTTGGCCATTTGTATGTCCTGTTTGGAGAGGTGTCTCTTTAGGTCCTCTGCCCATTTTTTAATTGGGTTCTTTGTCTTCCTTTTGTTGTGTTGTATGAGCATTCTATATACTTTGGAAATTAACCCCTTATCTGATGCATCATTGGCGATTATGGTCTTTCATATAGTGGGATCCCTTTCCACTTTCATGGTTGTTTCTTTTGCTGTGCAGAAGCTTTTTAGTTTGATGTAGTTCCATGTGCTCATTTTTCCCTTTGTTTCTCTTGCCTTAGGTGTTGTATCAGTGAAGATTCTGCTGCATATGATGTCTGAAATTTTGTTCCCTGCATTTTTTTCTAGAATTTTTATGGATTCACGAGTCACATTTAAGTCTTTTATACATTTTGAGTTTATTCTCGTGTATGGTGTAAATTGGTGGTCTTGCTTCATTTTTTTTGCAAGTAGCTGTCCAATTTTCGCAACACCATTTATTTAAGAGACTGTCTTGACTCCACTGTATGCTCTTGCCACCTTTGTCAAAGATTAATTGAGCATATTGTCTTGGGTCAGTTTCTGGGTTCTCTATTCTGTTCCATTGATGTATCTGCCTGTTCTTGTACCAGTACCAGGCTGTTTTGATTACAGTGGCTTTGTAGTATAACCTGAAATCTGGTAGTGTGATCCCTCCTACTTTATTCTTCTTTTTCAAGATTACTGTAGCTATTCAGGGTCTATTTTGGTTCCATGTAAACTTTTGGAGTGTTTGTTGTAGTTCTGTGAAATATGTCGTTGGTATTTTTATGGGGATTGCATTGAATGTATAGATTGCTTTGGATAGTAAGGACATTTTAATGATATTAATTCTTCCAATCCATGAACAAAGTATATGTTTCCACTTTTTTATATCTTCCTCTATTTCTTTTTTCAATGTCCTGTAGTTTTCTGTGAAGAGGTCCTTTACTTCTTTGGTTAGGTTTATCTCTAGGTATCTTAAATTTTTTGCTGCAACGGTAAGTGGGATTGTTTTTTATTTTCTCATTCTGTGATTTCATCATTGGAGTATAAGAATACCGTCGATTTCCTGACGTTAATTTTGTATCCTGCTACTTTGCCAAATTCATTTATTAAGTCTAGTAGATTTTTGATGTAGTCTTTAGGGTTTTCTATGTACAATATCATGTCATCAGCAAATAATGACAGTTTCACTTACTCTTTTCCAATTTGGATCCCTTTTATTTTTTCTTCATGTCTAATTGCTGTGGCTAAGACTTCCAGTACTATGTTAAATAAGAGTGGTGAAAGTGGGCATTCCTGTCTTGTTCCCATTCTTAGGGGAATGCTTTTAGTTTTAGCCCATTGAGAATGATGTTGGTTGTAGGTTCTTCATATATAGCCTTTATTATGTTAAGATATGGACGCTGTATTCCCACATTGCTGAGCCTTTTTATCAGAAATGGGTGCTGGATTTTGTCAAATGCTTTTGCTTTTTCAGCATCTATTGATATAATTATATGGTTTTTATCTTTCATTTTGTTTATGTGATGTATCACATTTATTGATTTGCGAATATTGTACCATCCTTGCATGCCTGAAATGAAACACACTTGGTCATAATGAGTAATTTTTTTGATGTATTGCTGGATCCGATTTGCTAGTATTTTGTTAAGGATTTTGGCATCTATGTTCATTAGGGATATTGGACTGTAGTTTTCTTTCTTCATAGTGTCTTTATCCAGTTTTGGAATTAGAATTATGCTGGCCTCATAAAATGAGTTTGGAAATGTTCCATCTTTTTGGATTTTTTGGAATAGTTTGAGGAAAATGGGTATTAGATCTTTTTTGAATGTTCGGTATAACGCCCATGAAGCCATCTGGGCCTGGGCTTTTGTTTGCTGGGAGTTTCTTAATTACATCTTCAACTTTCATTGTTGTTATTAGTCTGTTCAAGTTTTCTATCTCTTCCTGGTTCAGTTTTGGGAGGCTGTGTGTTTCTAGAAATTTGTCCATTTCTTCTAGGTTGTCCAATTTGTTGGCTTATAATTGTTCATAGTATATTTCGATGATCCTTTGTATATCTGTGGTGTCAGTTTTTACTTCTCCTCTTTCATTTCTGATTTCTTTTATTTGGTTCCTCTCTTTTTGTTTCTTGGTGAGTCTGGCTAAAGGTCCATCAATCTTGTTTATCTTTTCAAAGAACCAGCTTTTTGTTTCATTGATCTTTTGAATTGTTTTTTTGGTCTCTATGTCGTTTATTTCTCCTCTGACATTTACTATTTCCTTCCTTCTACTTGCTCTGGGGTTTTCTTTTTGTTTGCTTTCTAGTTCTTTAAGTTGTAGAGTTAGAAAGTCAATTAGGAATCTTTCATGTTTCTTGAGGTAGGCCTGTAGTGCTATGAACTTCCCTCTCAGGACTGCTTTCGCTGTGTCCCATAGATTTTGTGTTGTTGTGTGTTCATTTTCATTGATTTCCAGGAAATTTTAAATTTCTTCCTTGATCTCGTTAGTAACCCATTAGTTGTTTAATAGTATGCTATTTAGCCTTCAAATGTTTGAATGTTGTTGTGTGTTTTTACTGTAATTGAGTTCTAGTTTCATGCCACTGTGATCTGAGAAGATGCTTGATATGATTTCAATTTTCTTGAATTTGTAGAGCCTTGCTATGTGTCCTAACATGTGGTCTATCTTTGAGAATGACTCATGTGCACTTGAGAAGAATGTATATTCTGCAGCTTTGGGGTGAAATGTTCTGTGAATATCAATGACGTCCAACTGATCTAGTTTATCTTGTAAGGACTCTATGTCTTTGTTAATTTTTTGTCTAGAAGATCTATCCTGTGGTGTCAGTGGCGTGTTAAAGTCACCCACTATGATTGTGTTGTTATTGATCTCTCCCTTGAAGTCCTCCAGAAGTTTATTAATATATTTTGGTGCTCCCGTGTTTGGTGCGTATATGTTTACCACGGTTATATGCCCTTGTTGGATTGATCCTTTTAATATTATGTGGTGACCATCTCTGTCTCTTATTATGGCCCTTGTTTTGAAGTCTATCTTGCCCGATATGAGTATTGCTACATCAGCTTTTTTTTTTTTCATTTCCATTTGCTTGGAAAATTTTTTTCCATCCCTTCACTTTCATCCTGTGTGAGTCTTTTGTTGTGAGGTGGGTCTCTTGTAAACAACATATATATGGATTGTGTTTTCTTATTCATTCAGCTACCCTATGTCTTTTGATTGGAGCATTTAAGCCATTTACATTTAAGGTAATTATTGATAGATAGTTATTAGTTGCCATTTTAATTTTATGCCTATGTTCCTCTCTCTCTCTCTGTTTCTTCTTCTTACAACAATCCCTTCAGCATTTCCTGCAGTGCTGGTTTGGTGGTGGTAAATTCCTTTAGCTTTTTTTTTTAATCCGTGAAGCTCTTTATTTCTCCTTCAATTTTGAATGACAGCCTTGCTGGACAGAGTCGTCTTGGATTCAGACCCTTCTCTTACATTACTTTGTACACTTCATGCCACTCCCTTGTGACCTGCAGCGTTTCTATTGAGAAATCAGCTGACAGTCTAATGGGAGCTCCCTTGTAGGTAACTTTCTGTCTCTATCTTGCTTCCTTTAAGATTCTTTCTTTGTCTTTAATGTTTGCCATTTTTATTATGATGTGTCTAGCTGTGGGTCTTCTGGGGTTCATCTTGCTTGGGGCTCTCTGTGTTTCCTGGACTTGTGTGACTTTTTCCTTCACCAGTTTAGGGAAGTTTTCTGTCATTATTTCTTCAAACACGTTCTCTATTCCTTTCTCTGATTCTTCTCCTTCCGGTATTCATATAATGCGAATGTTGTTGCATTTTGTATTGTCCCAGAGCTGCCTTAAACTTTCCTCCTGCTTTTAAATTTTTTTTTTCCAGTTGCTGCTTTATTTGGGTGTTTTTCTCTACCTTGTCTTCTAAGTCACTGATTCAGTCTTCAGCTTCTTCTAATCTACTATTGAACCCTTCTAAGGTATTTTTCATAACAGCTATGTCATTCTTTATTTCCTCTTGATTTTTATGCATAGCTTCTACCTCTTTTTTTAAGCTGAAGTAGTTCCCAGTGAGCTCTTCATAATTCTTATTAAGTTGCTTGTAGTTCTCACCAAATTGTTTGAGCACCCTTTAAATCATTGCCTTGGATTCTTTATCTGACAAATTGCTGTCTTTCATTTTCTGTAGTTCCTTTTCTGGTGATTCCTCTTTTTCTTTCCTTTGGGTGTTATTTCTTTGTCTCCCCATTTTAGCCGTCTGGTAGCTCTAGACGTGGTGAGGAATGTTTGGATGTGTAGGCAGCTCACTGTATATCAAATAAGGCTACTGTGCCTCCCAGACCATTCTGTTGCATGTCGCCTCTTGCCTGCTGTGGATCCTGGAGAATTGACTACTGGGGTCTCGTATTGGTGTGTCCTGGTAGGTGCTACTGCTGGATCATGTGGGCCCCTCTGGAACTGTATTCCCAGCTGGTCACTGGTGCCACCTGTAGCTGCATAACTCAGGCACTGTTGGAGCCGTGCTCCCTGCCCCTACCTTGGGCAGCTGTGTTGCACAGGTCTCACTGGAGCCCTGGCTCCCTGCTGATCTTGTGGGCAGCTGGATCGCACCATCCCTTTGGAGACCAGGCCCCACATCTATCTTGTGGGCTGCTGGGTCACGCAGGCTTCTCTGGTGCTCCAGCACCCTGCAGGTCCTGCGGGCTGTTGGATCACACCAGTCCCTCTCGAGCCTTGGCTTCCCACAGCTGTTGTGGGCCACTTGGTCACATGGGCCTCTGTGGAGCCCCAGGCCCAGCCGCTGGCAGCTGGGGAGTGCTGCTGCCCTGTGGGGCTCAGCTCCTGCTCAGACTTTGCTGTAGTTTTTGTGGATGAGTCTCTGCTGCTGGTCTGTGCTTCTGTTGCCTGGGGTTGGATGTCTGCTCCCCAGCCTCTGTTGCTGGGGGTATATCTGGACTCTGATTGGGCTGCTACTGTGGGGGATGGTGCTGGGCTCCCGGCCGTTTGTGGCTTCCGCAACCAGCACCTTGGCAGCTCAGCTACTGTGCACTGGTCTGTGTTGACACAGGGTGTCCACTGATCTGATTTTTCCAGGTGCACTGGTGGGCTCAATTTGCTGGGCCCTAGCCGCTCCCACTGCCTCCTCCCAGGGAAGACCCAGGATCTTCCAAAATGGTGGGACCTCCCTGCAGCGCAGAGAGTAGCACCCTGAAGGGGCACTTACTGTGGTAGCAGGCTCCTCCTGTCCACAGCACAGGAACCTGCTGCTCCGTATCTGCACTGCACGAGTTTGGTCGTCCACCTTCACGTCCACTCACACTCTCTCACACACTAGCTCACTCTCTCACACACTCACCCTCCCTCTGGCCCTGCCCCCTGCCATCTTCCACTTTTTCTGTTTCTGATTTTATTAATATGGGTCCTCTTTCTTTGTTTCTTGGTGAGTCTGGGTAAAGGTCTATCAATCTTGTTTATCTTTTCAAAGAACCAGTTCTTTGTTTCATTGATCTTTTGAATTGTTTTTTTTAGTTTCTATGTCCTTTATTTCTGCTCTGACCTTTACTATTTATTTCCTTCTACTTGCTCTGGCTTTTTCTTTTTGTTTACTTTCTAATTCTTTAAATTATATCGTTAGAAAGTCAATTAGGAATTTTTCTCGTTTTTTGAGGAAGGCCTGTAGTGCTATAACTTCACTCTCAGGACTGCTTTCATTGTGTCCCATAGATTTTGTGTTGTTGTGTGTTCATTTTCATTGGTTTCCAGGAATTTTTTAATTTTTTCTTTGATATCCTTGGTAACCTATTCATTGTTTAATTACATGATATTTAGCCCCCATATGTTTGATTGTTTTTGTGTGTTTTTGTTGTAATTGATTTCTAGTTTCATGCTATTGTGATCTGAGAAGACGCTTGATATGATTTCAATCTTCTTGAACTTGTAGAGACTTAGTTTGTGCCCTAACATGTGGTGTATCTTTGAGAATGTCCCATGCGCAATTGAAAAGAATGTATATTCTGCAGCTTGGGAGTGAAATGTTCTGTAAATATCAATTAAGTCCAACTAATCTAGTTTGCCATTTAAGGACTCTGTGTCTGTTAAATTTTTGTCTAGAAGATCTATCCAGTGGTGTCAGTGGGGTGTTAAAGTCACCCACTATGGTTATATTGCTATTGATTTCTCCCTTGAGCCCTCCAGAAGTTTTTAAATATATTTTGGTGCTCCTGTATTCAGTGTATATATGTTTACCAGGATTATATCTTCTTGTTGGATTGATCCCTTTAATATTATGTAGTGCCCTTCTTTGTTTCCTATTATGGCCCTCTTTTTTAAGTCTATCTAATCAGATATAAGTATTGCTACACCAGGTTTGTTTGTTTTTTGTTTTTTGTTTTTTTTTCATTTCCCTTTGCCTTGAAAATTTTTTTCCATCCCTTCATTTTCATTCTGTGTGAGTCTTTTGTTGTGAGGTGGGTCTCTTGTAGACAGCATATACATGGGTCATGTTTTCTTATCCAATCAGCTAATCTATGTCTTTTTATTGGAGCATTTAAGCCATTTACATTTAAGGTTATTATTGATAGACACTTATTCATTGTCATTTGTGTTTTATGCTTGTGTTCCTCTCTCTCTTTCTTCTTCTTACAACTGTCCCTTTAGCATTTCTTGCAGTGCTGGTTTGGTGGTGGTTAATTCCTTTACCTTTCTTTTGTCTGTGAAGCTCTTTATTTCACCTTGAATTTTGAATGATAGGTTACTGGTTAGAGTAGTCTTGGATTCAGACTCTTGCCTTGCATTACTTTGTGCACTTCATGCCACTCCCTTCTGGCCTGCAGTGTTTCTATTGAGAAATCAGCTGACAGTCTAATGGGAGCTCCATTGTAGGTAACTTTCTGTGTCTCTCTTGCTTCCTTTAAGATTCTTTCTT
Source organism: Tadarida brasiliensis (assembly GCA_030848825.1). Classification (NCBI taxonomy): domain Eukaryota; kingdom Metazoa; phylum Chordata; class Mammalia; order Chiroptera; family Molossidae; genus Tadarida; species Tadarida brasiliensis. The sequence goes on along the minus strand of CM061280.1, from coordinate 50,914,220 downwards.
TGTCTTTAACATTTGCCATTTTAATTATGATGTGTCTAGCTGTGGGTCTTTTTGGGATCATCTTGTTTGGGACTCTCAGTGTTTCCTGGACCTGGGTGGTTTTTTCCTTCACCAAATTAGAGAAGTTTTCTGTCATTATTTCTTCAAACAGGTTCTCTATTTTTTTCTCTGAATCTTCTCCTTTTGATTTCCCTATGATGTGAATGTCGTTACATTTTGTATTGTCCCAAAGCTCCCTCAAACTCTACTTCTGCTTAATATTTTTCCTCATTTGCTGCTCTATTTAAGCATTTTTTTTTCTACCATGTCTTCTAACTCACTGATTAGGTCTTCAGCTTCTTCTAATCTACTATTGAATTCTTTTAAGACATTTTTCATATCAGCTATGTCATTCTTTATTTCCTCTTGATTTTTTTTCATAGCTTCTACTTCTTTTTTTAAGCTGATGTAGTTCCCCCTGAGCTCTTTATAATTTTCATTAAGTTGCTTGTAGTTCTCACTAAATTGTTTGAGCACCCTTAAAAGCAATGCTTTCAATTCTTTATCTGTCAAATTGCTTTATTCCATTTCCTGTCATTCCTTTTCTGGCAATTCCTCCTTTTCTTTCATTTGAATGTTGTTTCTTTGTCTCACCATTTTAGCAGTCTGGTAGTTTTAGGCCCAGTGAGGGATGTTGGGATGTGTAGGTAGGTCATTGTGTATCAAATAAGGCTGCTGTGCCTCCCAGAGTGTTTTGGTGTATGATGCCTCTTGCCTGCTGTGTGTCCTGGAGGACTGACAACTGGCAGCTAGTACCAGGCTGTTGTGGTAGGCGCTGCTGGGGTGCATGGGTCCAGCTGGTACACTGCTGGGGTATGTGGGTCAAACTGGTGCACTGATGGGTCATGTGGTCATGCTGCTGCTCTTCTGGGGCATGTGGGTTCTGCCCATTTTCTCCTGGGGTTCCTGGGTCCCACAGGTGTGCTGCTGGGGTGCTCTGTTATCTGGTGGGGCTCTATTACTGATCAGCCTTTGCTGATTCTGCTGGGGGTGAGTGTCAGCTCCTGGTTTGAGCTGCTTTTGCTGCTGTTGTTGCCAGAGGGTGCTCTCAGCTCCCAATCCTCTGCTGCTATTGAGTGCTGAGGATGCTCAGCTCCTGGGACTTTGCTGCTGCTGGGGGAGGGGCTCCACTCCAAATCCGCTGCTGCAATTGTCAGGGCCAGATCTTGGCTGCCCAAGCCTTGCTGCTGCTTGGGCTGGGGCATTGCTCCTCATCAGCCTCTGCTGATGCTGCTGAGGAGAGGTCTCAGCTGCCTATATGTGCTGCTGCTGCCTGGAGATGGATGTCTGCTCCTGAGCCTCTGCTGCTGAGGGTGTGTCTCGGCTTCTGAGCCTCAGCTGCTGTTGGGGTGGGGCTCCACTCCCACCCAGTCTCTGCTGCAATATGGGAAGGTGCTGGGCTCCTAAGCTGGCGCTACTGCTGCTAAGGGTGGTGCTCAGCTCTGATCAGGCTGCTGCTATGGGGGATGGTGCTCAGCTTCTGGCAGGTTGCGGCTTCCTCAGCAGGCACCTTGATAGTGCTGCTACTGTGCACTGGTCCATGTTGACACAGCAGGGTCCACTGGTCCGATAGTGCAAGGTGCACTGGTGGACTCCAGTTGCTTGGCTAGGGCCACTCCCTCTGCCTCCTCCCAGAGAAGACCAGGGATCTTTCAAAATGGCAGGGTCTTCTAGCTATGCTGGGAGAAGCAACCTGACAAGCCACTTACCGTGGTAGCTGGCTGCTCCCTATTCACAACACTGGAACCCTCTGCCCCATGTTTCTGCACTGCTCGAGGTTGCTCATCCACACTCACATCCACTCACACTCTCTCTCACACTCACTCACACTCTCACACACTCACCCTCGCTCTGGTCCTGCCCACCGCCATCTTTCCGTGCTAGTCTGTTTTATAATTTTTAAATGCTTTCATGGACTGCAAATGTTATAGTCAATGAAGCATTAATGATTTCCTTCAACATTTACCAACTGGGAATGCAAAAATGAATGAGACTTCATCCTTGCCCTTGAAGATTCACAGACCTAATAGAGAATATAGGAAGGCAAACAAGTATTTACAGTATAATAGAGAAGCACTGTTTCTGAATGAGTCTTGGAGCTAGAAGAGCAGCTGAAACAAGTACCCAAAGATAGAGCACTGAGTATTAACAAATGTTTGGGGTTAATCACTAAGTTGAAGCAATAAGTCATCCTCTTAACAAAGGGCTACCCTGGTGGACTTTCCACATCTGTCAGTCACTTTCAAACATTAATTCATTTCGATTTAATTTAATTTTGCAAACATCATTGATCTATGCAGTGACGTGAAAATAGAATTTTGTTCAATTAGTTTGACCATAATGGTGTAGTCAGTAGCATCAGTCTAGAACAATGCCTAACAGAACATTTTCTTCATTGTGGTTAGATTCAGGTGAGAATAACGGAACCACCCCCTCCTCCCTACAATGTAACAGTGACATAAGCATGATTGCAGCCAGGCTAGATGTATAGTCCAGGACTGGAATGGCAATCCATGAGGTCATCTATGACATAGGCTCCTGTATTTCTGCCCTGTCATCCTAGACATAACTTCCATTTTTATGGCCAGCTCATAGTCTAGGATATCTACTAAAATTCCCACCAGTATATCCATATTATAGAATGGAAAGAAGTGCAAAAAGAGGCTCGTTCTAGTTGGGTCAGCTCTCCTTAACCAGCCTTTCAAAACAAGAATTTAAAAGTGTGGATGTTTCATGGAGTAAAGACAGCCTCTTTAATAAATGGTGTTGGGAAAATTGGACAGCTACATGCAAAAAAATGAAACTAGATCATCAGCTTACACCACACACAAGAATAAACTCAAAATGGATAAAAGACTTAAATGTGACTCATGAATCCATAAAAATCCTAGAAGAAAATGTAGGCAACAAAATTTCAGACATCATACGCAGCAAAATTTTCACTGATATATCACCTAAGGCAACAGAAACAAAGGAAAAAATGAACACATGGGACTACATCAAACTCAAAAGCTTCTGCACAGCAAAAGAAACAACCATCAAAGTGGAAAGGCAACCCACTGTATGGGAGAGCATAATTGCCAATGATATATCAGATAAGGGATTAATTTCCAAAATATATAGAGTGCTCATACATCTCAACAAAAGGAAGACAAAGAACCCAATTAAAAAATGGGCAGAGGAACTAAATAGACACCTCTCCAAACAGGACACACAAATGGCCAAGAGACATATGAAAAAATGCTCAACTTCACTAATCATCAGAGAGATGCAAATTAAAACAACAATGAGGTATCACCTCACACCTGTCAGAATAGCTGCCATCAACAAAGCATCAAACAACAAGTGTTGGCCAGGGTGTGGAGAAAATGGGACTCTAGTACACTGCTGGTGGGAGTGCAGACTGGTGCAGCCACTATGGAAAACACTATGGTGTTACCTCAAAAAATTAAAAATTGAATTACCATTTGACCCAGTGATCCCACTCCTAGGAATATACCCTAAGAAGCCTGAAACACCAATCAGAAAGAATACATGTACCCCCATGTTCATAGCAGCGCTATTTACAATAGCTAAGATCTGGAAACAGCCCAAGTGTCCATCAGTAGACGAATGGATAAAAAAGTGGTGGTACATATACACAATGGAGTACTATGCAGCTGTAAGAAAGAAAGATATCTTATCCTTTGTGACGACATGGGAGGACCTGGAAACTATTATCCTAAGTGAAACAAGCCAAGCAGAGAAAGACAAATATCATATGATCTCACTTATTTGTGGAATATAATGAACATAACAGTGTGAGGAACAGGGTAGTCCCAGAGACGTGGAAGTAGGGTACAGACTGACATTTGCCAGAAGAGGGAGTGGGGGAGGGGAGCGATGAACACAGAACTTGTACGCATGTACTCATAACCAATGGACATGGACAACAAAACTGGGGACGGGGCAGGGAGGGAGGGGGAGGAGGGTGTCAATGGGTGAAAAAAGGAGAAACATCTGTAACAAAAGTAAATTAATAAAAAAAAAAAGTGTGGATGTTTCCACATTTCTTCTTACATGTGATTGTGTTGAACTTGATCAGATGGCTACAGATAATGGCAAATAAAGCTGGAATGTCTTCTATTCTAGACAGCAGTGTGCCCAGATGAAATATTGGGGATTTATTACTAAAGAGAAAAGAGTGAACTGATGATAGGGTAGGCTTGGAACTAGTAGCCTCTAATACAGTCATCTTAGTAACTAAAAATTCAACATTTTGCTTTGATCCTGAAACTGTCTGAGCTTCTTCAAACTTATAAAAGCCATTTAGAAAAAGTTTAGTTTTCTGCCATTGGAAAGCATGATGTTACCTTTCAGTGTGATGACCGCTCTTGATCTTGCTTTAAAAAAGTGAAAATTAGCCTGACTGGTGTGGCTCAGTAGATTGAGCATCATCCCATGGACTGAAAGGTCCCTATTCAATTCCCAGTCAGGGCACATGCCAGGGTTTCTGGCTCGATCCCCAGTGGGGGCCTGCAGGAAGCAGCCAATTGATGTTTCTCTCTCACATTGATGTTTCTATCTCTCTCTCCCTTCCTCTCTCTCTAAAAAAAATCAATAAAAACATATTTTTTTTAAGTGGAAATTAGTTCTGGCCAGTGTGACTCAATGGTTAGAGCATCATCCCACCTACCAAAGGGTCTCGAGTTCCATTTCTAGTCAAGGGCACATATCTGGGTTGCAGTTTTGATCGCCGGTTCTAGTCGGGACATGTGCACAAGGCAACCAATCGATGTGTCTCTCTCACATCGATGTTTCTCTCTCTTTCCCTCCTCCCTCCCCCCGCCTCCCTTCCACTCTAAAAATCAATGAAAAAATATCCTTGGGTAAGATTAACAAAAAAATAAAAATAAAAAAGTGGAAAGTATTAGAAGATGAAATACACTAGGATTACCTTGGGGTTGTTTTGTTTTGTTTTGTTTTGTTTTGCTTTGCTTTGCTTCTTTCACCCCCAAAATGTTTTAAGAATACTGATGTTGATGCAATTTAATCTATATGCTTTGCAGCAGAATGATTCCAACAAGCAGTCTAGTTGTGACTCTTGATTAGATTAATCCTAGCTATTCATCTGCAAGAAATAATTCCATTAAAGTGTCAGTTATTCTGATTGGGCAGCCATGGAGACAAACCATGCTGATGCATTTGACCAAAGGTTGAGAGGTTCCTCAAACTTTCCAGCTATAATTCAGAGAAAGACAAAAGTGTGGATCTGAGATCATGGGAAATAATTTGCCAGTTGACAAGTCCATGTAGTCCTGGTGTATTTCATCTTCTAATAATTTCCACTTTTTAAAAGCAAGATCAATAAGAGTCATCACTCTCAAAGTTGTCATGATGTTTTCCAACTGCCGAAAACCAAACTTTCTCCAGAAAACGTTTTCCTTCCTTTATAAAAACCCAGACAGTATCAGTGTCAAGAAATGAGAAGGCCATTTGAAAACTTACAAAAAGTGATGGTAACAATCTGGAGTTGTCAGCTTTTAGAAGCATGGGGAAATCTACATGGCATTGGCAGAACACCTGGCTGAGAGCACTCAATCCTGTCACTGTATCTTCTCCAAAGCTGGCGTACTACAGAAGACATAATCACATACTCCCTGGAAATTCTTACTGAAGAGGTCTCAGAGATAAAAATAAAACAGTTGCTTTTCAAATGAACTGTAAGTTTAGAAATGTAGTAAAGGAGTGAGAATCGCAGTGTCATGTTTGGGATGGGGAGAGAGGGCCTTTTGGCAAACAACTGTTTTGGGTTGGTTTTTTTTTTTTTTTTTTTTTTCCAGCACAGTTGAACTTTGAGAAAAGAAGTTATTAACACCTGGTGGCAATTATAAAAGATTGTAACAACCATAATATGTTTTTGAGGTTCTTCCATGAAAGTTAATTTCTTAAAATGGATGGAATGGAATAGAAATGATTTACTTATCTATGTCACTAGCAACCCCTTGTACATACAGGAAAATAAAGGAAATGAACTCAGCAAAAGACTATAAACCCTGTGAGGGCAGAATCCAGTCTGTCTTGGTTAGAGCTGGCTCCCTAATGCCTATCCTAGTGCCTAAAATGGGATAAACAGACATTCATTGGCAGAACAAAGGAAAATAATTAAAGTAGCATGTTCTGAACTTGGAATTGTATCAAGAATACTGTTACCAACAAAAGTGGGGGATCCAAGTAATAAGCTAAAATGCTAGCCATGAAATTAGCTGGAAAATGTATGTGAAATAATATGACCCAATATAAGCCAAATATTTCTTGGAGGACACATAGCTTACAAGGATTCTCGAGGAATGCAATAAATAATCAAGTAGAAATGTCTGGTAACCGAAGCAGGGGAAACATTAACAGAGAATGACTCTATGATTGTGTTTAGGAGTTCTTGTGATAGCCAAGGAAGAGAACATTGCAATTGCTAGACAGAGACCAGAGGAAATACATGCATAGTCTATAATAACAACAATAGTGAAATATTCTTTACAGAGTTCTTTCTGAGTACCAGACACTGTGCTAAGTATGTAGATATTTTTTTCCTTGAGAAGATATTATTACTATACCCAATTTCTAGATGAGGAAACTGAGGCTTAGAGAGGTTAACTGATTTGCTCCAAGGTCATATAGCTAATAAGAGAGAGAATTTTGAACCCAGGAAGTCTTGACTCCAGATCCTGAGCGCCTAACCACTTCTACTATCCCTGAGTTTTTTTCTAGGGAGAAAGTACATAGCTTTCAATTCTCAAAGGGCTTTGTAACTTTTTTTTTTTTTTTTTAAGTATGAGAAGCAGTTTTCCAGACTCTCTGCACCACAAAGGCAGGATCTATGACTATCTGGATCAGAGCTCAGATGTTTGTCAGGTGGTTGAATGGAAGACTGTTTTAATGGATGGAGGTACTAGTAAATAGCAGGCCTCCAAATTAGTTCTCCTACATCATCAGTCTGGTCTCCCTTCAGCTTGCCCCCCAAACTGCAGCCTAAGTGATCTTTCTAAAATACAAATCTAACCATGTCAGCCCCCAACTTTAAAGACCTTCACTGACTCCTTAACACCCATAATCTAAGTCTAAAGTTCTTAGTATATGGAGCGCTCCATGATTTAGTCCAGTGGTTCTCAACAACAGTTTTGCCCCACAGGGGACATTTGGCTATATCTGGACACATTTTTGGTTGGCACAACTCAGGAGGAGGTGTTACTGGCATCCAGTGAATAAAGACCAGGGACACTGCTAATATTTTACCATGCACAGGACAGCCTCACAACAAAGAATTATCTGGCCTCAAATGAAAATAGTGCCTCAGTGGAGAAATTTAAACCTTGTCACTGGCAAACATTTTAACTTCATTTACCACCACTACCTGTCCTACTTTATGTTCTGGTAATCCCAGACAATGGTTAGTTCTCTCACTTCTGTAGGGTTTCTTCTGTCCTTTTGTTCATTCTTTTCCCTCTGC